>OX438820.1:14760666-17160666 GCA_949316475.1 Hypomecis punctinalis | reverse complement strand
GAACTTGCTTCCCGCCCGCATCACTCGCGCACTTTTGAGAGTTCAGACAAATTCTGGTCAATATAAATATACTCGTATTTGTACGGTTCAGATAATACACATAGATAGACATAATTATTGTGATAAATAAGTACTTAATCTTTAATTACTATATTTTGACTTGAGTTTTATTTTTATTGCTTATCGACGTAGTTTTTTTTTGTGTTAAGTAAACAAAGGTGACGTCCACAAGTGGTATATTATTCAGAGAAAAATCGAACCAAGATAATATATACATCATTTGAAAACTTGATATATGGGCTTCTCAAAAATATTTAATTTTGATTTTTTTATCCCTCCATTTTTTTTTAAATGTGAAAAATAAATTGTGTGAAAAATAATAATACAGCCTTGTATTTTTCTAGTTTAGCAATAATAAAGTGCTTCTATCGTTATTTTACTTGCATTCGTAGCTAATTCTTCCACATTTATCTCATAATTTGCTAAAATAAAAAATTATTACCTAACAGTGTGACCAGTTAATAGGTACAATGTGACAAAAAACACTTAAGGCGAAATACTAGTGACGAGGAAATTGAGAAATAGGTATTTGGACTAAACTATTGCCGTCGCGATGCGCCCAAACCAGGGAGCTTCAATGTGTGTGGTGATGCAATTGTATTTGTGTGCGTACTGCGCTTGAACTCTCCCCGCACCCTACCTGCGCCCCAACGAACTCGCTGGCCGACCGATATTTTATTTTGAATTGTAGCAAAATATGATATTACGTAGGGTGCGCGCAAGATAACTCTGCGCGTGAGTCGTGGCGCCACGTACGTTATATCACTAGTATTCTGTATTCCCTGGCAGCATTGAATTGGTTCCTGATTTTGGCCGTACGTAGAGCTATCTTGCGCGTATTCTACGTATGCTCTGGTTACCTAGTAGGTATGGTAGATAGGCGATCGATAGCAAACAAAAAGATAAAAGATCAATTATTTTAAAGATTATTTATTTTTCTGCCATTAGGAAGCTACATTATTTGTGACATGGGTTAATTTTTATTTATATGCTTATTTATTTTCTTTCAAATTATTATTGTTTGACAAAAACGTAAAATGTACCTAACTAACATCATATACAATTGGATATTTGATTTTACTGAAATTACTGATTTAAATTGATTTAAATGTAATTGATTTTACTGAAATTACTTCTTTTTAAGTATAAATTAATTATTTTTTTATGGAAATATCTTACATTACGTCGTTCTTCTACGGTCTATAATAAATATCCTAAATGCAAGTTGGACTCGCGCTCGAAAGGTTTCATACCGTATGAGAGCCAATTATTTCGATTCAATTATATATTTTTTAAATTGATACATTTATATACATGATATATTATATTACTAAATATTCTGAGAATATTTCAAGCGTCTACCTTTTGTGTACATTAATAAATTAATAAAAATCGTGCAAAAAATCACGTCTGTTGTATGGCATGAAAAAATATTTATTTCATTCTATTTTTTGACCGACGAAGGAGGTACTCTATTTGACGCGTAAGTATATTTTTTATTTATAACCAAGCGTAACTTTTTACACAGTAGTCCGATTTTGATAATTCTTTGTTAGAATGTTTTTCATTGGAAAGAATATACTTCGAAATTGATCCCATTTAAATTTTATTGAAATGGGCTGAGCCATTTTTGATAAATCAACAATAATCGATCCGTGCGCACTATTCGCGAATTCTGTACCTACACGGTTGAAGGAGATATTTATTTTACTCTATTTTTAGTTTTGTTGTTATAGTGGGAACAAATACATCATCTGTGTAAACTGTAACTGTTTAGCTTTTACGGTTCGTGATATACAGCCTAGTGACCAACGGACAGAGGAGTCTTAGTAATAGGGTCTCGTTAATCTAAAACTTCTTGCCTTTTATATTGTAGGTACCTACAGCCGTATTTGCATTCCGAAATTAGTCCCATAGTATAAAAATAAATGAGGATCAATTAAACAAATGCGAGGTTTACTGTTTAGAGAACAGCTTGTCATACTTTGGTTCTACTTTAAAGACGTTTAAAAAATTGAAACAATTAGCTAATTAAAGCAGCAGTGGGTAGGGCACATATAATAGTAATACCGGATAGAACATCCACAATTATTATTAGATTAAAGCATTGAAAGCACTTCTAATTGAACTTTTTAGCAAAACTCAGCGGATTGGCAAGTTAAAATGACAGCTGGCAAGGCACATAGTTCAATGAACGGATAGCCGATGGGGCTGTTTTCTCGAATGGATCTCACGTACTGGCAAGCATAGAACGTTTTTTGCTTAGGTGGACTAAGGATAGATTTATATGTTACAGTTATAATACATTTTTAGAGAGCACGTGATTTTCCTAATTAGAACTATTATTTCGGCTTAGACGCAGTATTATAATGTAATGAATGAAGTAGTAAGAATAATGGCAATGGAACTATGCCAAGAATGCTCAATTTTACGAATGCCCAATTTTATGAATGGCCAATTCTAAAAATGCTCAATTCTCAAAATGACAAAATAATTTCCAATGGTAAAATCACATTTTCTTATAAAAAATCACCGGTAATTAAAGCACAATTTCTAGGCAAGTTTTACTATTGAAGCAACTAACATAATATATGTATTATATTATCATAACTAAGTATGACATAAAGACCTATATACCGTAACACATGAGATCATAATTATCAGTCAGAATTTGTACATTAATTATATTATTTCATTTAATTTAATTTCGAATGAAATTAAATCTGGGCCAGAGTAGTCATATAAAACTATTTGTATGGTAGTTTATTAGTAGGCAGTATTTCAGTTACTAGACGTTGAGCACTGGTTACGTTCGAGGAGCTTAGTAAGCCCGATGATAAGGGAGCAGTGGTAGGTATGAACAAATCCATATCTAAGCTTATGTAACAAAAATCAGAATTTGTTACTAAACTTGCACAGTTTATATTTTACGTGATTATCGAAAAGTAATCCGTATAATTGCCTTCTCCATATCTATCCAAACGAATTCAATGTCATAAGTATATCAAGTTATAAAATACTAGTTTTTACCCGCGCCTTCGCCCGCATACGCAATATATCATTATAATTTATAGCCTATGTGTTATTCTCATATATAAGCTATATGATTGCAAAGTTTCATCTCAATCCGTTCAGTAGTTTTTGCGTGAAAGAGTAACAAACATCCATCCATCCATCCTCACAAACTTTTGCGTTTATAATATTAGTAGTATTTTTCCAGGATCTCATTAAAATTAACCCAAATTTTTTCAAGCATTCTCCCATGACATGAAAATGTGCTGAACATTTTCATGTCATGGGAGAATGCTTTTCGGTATGTCACTCATGTAGTAACGGAATAATTTGAAAAACAAAACTGCCGGAGTCTCTGAGACCGACGTCAGGTGGTTTAGGGTTAAAGGTGGGAGATTTTAGGCTTTGTGACATGGGGACGGACAGACGGATGGACGCAGCGCAATTATAAGCGTCCTTGTTTTATTACGGAACCCTCTAAACCCTTCGGAAAAAATCTAACACGAGTTTTTGTTCATGTACTAAGATAAGAACATTAAGTTGTTACCGCCCGGCACCGGCCTCGCCAGTATTCCTGGAGATATCAGTTTGACCTTTAAGGGTCATCATACATAAGTGTAGATACCAGTGTTTTCGCGTTTTCTGTACAACATGAGAAAATGCACGGTACATTTTTGATAAAATATACGACGGAGATAATTCTTCTAAATATATTAGGTAAATTAAAATAAAATATATTAAGGGGGGCTTCCATATGGTACGGAACACTTCGCGAGTGAGTCCGACTCGCACTTGGCTGGTTATAACAGAGTAGTCTGATTTTTATATTTTTTTATTGAAAAACACATGCACTGGAAGATCTTGGAGCCTTGGAGATGAAGAGAATGCCAGACGCACCCGTCAAAAGCGCAGTCCTGATTCTTCCATCTCAGAAACAGTCAAGCAAACCGGACACTACATATCAAATGGCGAGGCACTACTATTGTACATTCCTACATATCTAGGGATGACCCTCGATAGGTCACTTACCTACAAAAACCATTGTCACAAAACCAAACAAAAGGTCACCGCACGTAACAACTTGCACTCCCGCCTTACATCAACAACATGGGGCGCCTCTCCTCACGTGCTTCGGACTTCTGGGCTAGCGCTATGCTACTCAGCAGGTGAATACGCCTGCCCAGTATGGCATCGCTCCACTCACGCCAAACAAGTTGACGTCGCCCTAAACGAGAAGTGCAGGTAAATAACAGGCTGCCTCAAATCCACCCCTCTTAATTTACTCTACCCTCTAGCGGGTATAGCTCCACCATCTATCCGCAGAAACATCGCCTGTGCACTGGAAAAACACAAACAGGAAACTGATAAAAGGCATCCAATGTACGGAGTAAACGCCCCACAAAACCGCCTGAAGAGCCGTAACAGCTTTCTAACAGGAACCACTCCACTAGACCTTCTCCCTAAAGAAGCCCGCATCAGACATTGGAAAGACACACTCGCCCCACCATCTGATTATATAGCGCCGTCCGAACAACTCCCGGCCGGTGACCTCCCGTGGCCCACGTGGAAATCGTTAAATCGACCCCGGACCCAAGTGGGCCGCTGCAGGGATAACCTCGTTAAATCGGGACACTCAGAAAGCGCTCAATGCGAGAGTGGATCCCCGGTGCAAAACACGCAGCAGCTGCTTGCATGCCCTCAGGGCCCAACCTGCACTCACCAGGACCTGCACCATGCATCTCCTCGCGGAGTAGCAGTTGGGAAACGTTGGGAAAAAATCTTATAAATATTTATTTTGATTATCGACACGACGAAGAAGAAGATTGGAAAGGGTATAACCTTTGATTATTTACTTGACAAGTGAATTATCTAAGGCTATAACCTACCCAGAACTTGGTTCCATCATTTACTCGTAGGTACATTTTTACTGGTAAGTAAGTTACGTTTTGAAAAATCTTCAATTTTTTAAAAATGACATGAACAATGACAATGAATTTTGTATGTAGATTGGTACTATTGAAGTTGGTTGTGCTGGTGATGGCCAGTTTGATTATTGAGCACTTGTACACTTGTAGAGTTTGTGCTCAAAGAGAACCGTCGTGGCGTTACGATGAACTAACAATAAGATTTTAATCAGCAGCCAAGGTTCCGACTACTTGGTAGACGCGGGTCTACCGATTGAAAACGAAATTGGTGTCTACCAAGTATCAAACACTTTGAGTTGTACTAGCAATGACAGAGCAGTGTTGTCAACGTAATAAAGTTAGTATAATTAGTAAAATGGCACACGGGCGACCTCACCTAAGACGCTTCTCTTTTTGCACAAGAATTTATTTCTAGTGTAGGTATCTCGCTACGTTCAGGGTTTTTTTTTACTTAAAATTTACTAACCACAGACTCCAGGGTTCAGCGTTCAGGGTCCAATATGTCGCCCGTAACATACGGGACTACCTACGTTACTGTCTAGGCGCACATTCTACTCTAATTGATGATCTTATGTACCTCCTATCTTAAAAAGATAAATGTTGTTTACCAATAGCATCACAAGGAAAACTCAGTAATGTATCCATAACAAAATATATAATTATTATCTCATCATGCGCCAAATTCGTGTTGGATCGTTTAGTTATCAGTTTAGGTGCGGGTTAATGGTTATCACTGGCTAAGTACGTTGTTTACTTGGTAGATACGTACCTCTACCTATTCACTTGGTTTCTTGTTAAAACTTAACATTATTCAAAAAAGATAGTTGTGACAAATCACAACAATCATATTCAATACTCAGATCAAATAAAAAATACAGAATGTTGTGAACAAACAAGTGAGGCCGGCAAAACTACGCCCCGCCGTGTACAGACACAATTACACACACATACACGTACAACGAAACTACGCCTTGGTTTGTCAGTCAAACTATGGCGGCGCAATATTGACGCACTCACCACATGTATAATTATTTTTTGCAAAAAATAGCATGACCGACTGCACCCGTGTACAGAATTTGCAAATATTTTGCACGGATCGATGTAGCATTTTTCACATTATTGTTGAGTTATCAAAAATCGCTCACCCAATTTCGATAAAATTTCAGTGAGACTAATTTCAAAGTAGGTATATTCTTTCCAATAAAAAAAGAATGATTGAAATCGGACTACTATGAAAAAAATTAAGCGTGGTTATTCATAAAAAAAAATATATACGCGTCGAATTGTATTACTCCCCGGTGGTTTGTCGGTCAAAAACCGGCCTCACTTGTCTGTTCTTGATTATTTATTTGTTCTGAGGATCAGTAACATCGGAATCGTTTAACCCTTCGCGTACAAGGTGACAAAAAGTCCTTCCGTGTACAACGTGGGGTATACGTTGCCCCACGCGAAATATCTACCTAGCAAGGTGATTATAAAAATATAACAAGCTGAGATGATTGATATAGGTTTACGACACAATATACTAGTAGGTAAATAAAACTGTATTATTTACCAAGATTAACCTTCAATTATAAAACAAATTGAAATTAAACATCTATTTTACAAAAATCAACTAATTTTCTTCAAAGCTAGAAAAAAATATATAAAAAATACCATTTATTTTCAAACATTAGCTATCATTTAATTATTACAAAAACCTGCCATATTCTGGTAAAGTCATTCATTACCTAAATCAATACAATTTCAGTACATTAGATTCATGTGTTTTGTAAGCATAAATATGTATCTGAAGCAACTAATGAACCATTCGATGTTTTTTATCTATATGTTTAGGATATAAATACATTTTAGGTTGCTTTATCGGAAAATTTGGAACCTCTTTTTTGAAATCGTCGTTTTATTTTGACAAAAACGGAAAATATGACCTTGTAATGAAAGTAAAATTTCTTCTAGTACCTATTATGGCGACAATATTGTTATTTTGGAGTAACTCAGACATTTTTAATCAATTATATCTATAATAGTAAAGAGCTTACAGCAATATACAGTAGAACTCCAATTATCCGAATTAATGGGGACCGGGACCCATTCGGATAATCAAATATTCGGATAATCGGTTTTTTTTTTTTTTAAATTGCCATTGTAGAGAGTAAAAGCTACGTTTTGATATTGCACTATTTTTTTATTGAATTAAATGAAAGAAACATGAAATTTTCACATGTTTTAAATATAAATAAAATGTACTTATGTACAAGTTTAGAAATAAAAATCATTGTTTTTTAAACATCTCCGACAATGTAAGCTGTTTTGAGGTCTTTTTTGTGATTCGGATAATCGGCGATTCGTATAGTCGGAGTTCGGATAATTGGAGTTCTACTGTAATCCAGTTGACAAGTTAACAATTTCAAAAAGTATAAAAATATGTACTAGCCTGTTTAGCTACATCCCGTACAACGTGGGGTAAAAAACGCCCAGTGGCCACTTACTATACGCGCTTATAGACAAAATCAGTTAGAAAAGCACTGATATATGATGATGTATGGATGCAGTGATGTTTGACGTCCAGCTACTGTAGATTTCAACTCAATTACTTGATTTTTACTTATTAATTAAGCTGTTTTTCCAGGACTGGCGTATCGTATACCCCACCTTGTACGCGGAGGGTTAAATATAACCCAATTCAAAAACAAATCTGTCAATAGCGATCGGGCGGCGCGGGTGACAGTCAGTTTCATCATTCATTAGTCCAAATGGCAAATATAAATAAATTGTATTCATTATTATTTATCATAGCAAGTTTGTCTCCCAGGATCGCCATATGTGGTGACGATTTACTGACTAAAGGTACGTTTTAAAAGGTATTCCAATCAGGCTTTTTATAGCTTATTCAATAGTCGTTAGATCCAGACGTGGCACAGTCTTCAAGCATAGGTACGAGTATACCAATGCTCGAAGGGCACAGTGTGTAATTTTCAAATCTAGCGGAATTTAATTCATTTTTTTTTGTTAAAAGTAAACGTAGGTCAATATTATTTGTAAAACACTAGACATAATACATTTTCCGCCAACTGGGAAACCTAATTTTTATCTGACATCCCCGCAAAGTGAAGGTTCTTCTGAAAACCAGAATCATTCGAAAAAGAACGCGTTGTATTTGGATGTATGGTGAAATTGAAATCATTGTCACAAAATTGTTAGAAAATATAGTGTTATGTTGTTCATTAATCTTTAGTAAGTAATAGTTATACGTATATTATTAATTTAAAAAGTAATTAAATTATATTTTTTTTATTACTTGAGAAAGAAATTATTTTTGAAAACTACTAATTCAGCTTGTCTGTAGAAAAAGTAACCGCATGTAGCTCACGCAAAATGTAACCGCATGTATCTCACGCAAAATGTAACCGCATGTATCTCACGCAAAATGTAACCGCATGTATCTCACGCAAAATGTCACCGCATGTATCTCACGCAAAATGTCACCGCATGTATCTCACGCAAAATGTAACCGTATGTATCTCACGCAAAATGTCACCGCATGTATCTCACGCAAAATGTCACCGCATGTATCTCACGCAAAATGTAACCGTATGTATCTCACGCAAAATGTAACCGCATGTATCTCACGCAAAATGTCACCGCATGTATCTCACGCAAAATGTCACCGCATGTATCTCACGCAAAATGTCACCGCATGTATCTCACGCAAAATGTCACCGCATGTATCTCACGCAAAATGTCACCGCATGTATCTCACGCAAAATGTAACCGCATGTATCTCACGCAAAATGTAACCGTATGTATTTCACGCAAAATGTAACAGTATGTATCTCACGCAAAATGTAACAGTATGTATCTCACGCAAAATGTCACCGCATGTATCTCACGCAAAATGTAACAGTATGTATCTCACGCAAAATGTAACCGTATGTATCTTACGCAAAATGTAACCGCATGTATCTCACGCAAAATGTAACCGCATGTATCTCACGCAAAATGTAACCGCATGTATCTCACGCAAAATGTAACAGTATGTATCTCACGCAAAATGTAACCGTATGTATCTCACGCAAAATGTAACAGTATGTATCTCACGCAAAATGTAACCGTATGTATCTCACGCAAAATGTAACCGTGTGTATCTCACGCAAAATGTAACCGCATGTATCTCACGCAAAATGTAACCGTATGTATCTCACGCAAAATGTAACCGCATGTATCTCACGCAAAATGTAACCGCATGTATCTCACGCAAAATGTAACCGCATGTATCTCACGCAAAATGTAACCGCATGTATCTCACGCAAAATGTAACAGTATGTATCTCACGCAAAATGTAACCGTATGTATCTCACGCAAAATGTCACCGCATGTATCTCACGCAAAATGTAACCGCATGTATCTCACGCAAAATGTAACCGCTTGTATCTCACGCAAAATGTAACCGCATGTATCTCACGCAAAATGTAACCGCACGTATCTCACGCAAAATGTAACAGTATGTATCTCACGCAAAATTTCACCGCATGTATCTCACGCAAAATGTAACCGTATGTATCTCACGCAAAATGTAACCGTATGTATCTCACGCAAAATGTAACCGTATGTATCTCACGCAAAATGTCACCGCATGTATCTCACGCAAAATATAACCGTATGTATATCACGCAAAATATAGCAGGTTTTCGTCGAAAATGGGATCGAAATTAGTGAAAATTGCCAAGTAATTTTAATTATTAATAAGTACTTAAATAAATCTAAGAAATAAATCTCATTTACGTAAACATCAACAAAAACTCGAAGTTTAAAAAAAAAGTAATAAGTTCCGCTAGATTTGAATAATACACACTGTGCGTGGTCACCATTCGAGAACTTCACAGTCCTATAGGCTAACTGTTCTACAAACTATACTCTATTTACTGTCAATTAAATGTATTATATTCATGTTCATATTAATTTATTCATGCAGTTTAGTACACGTTAATTAAATAATAATTAATTTTGGTCGACTTATATTTATTTATACATAAATAAAAAAGCCTATGTAATAAAACATAATTATAGATTAATTTAAATTGTCCTCATACACTGCTGCAATATTGTTATCAGTTATACTACAATAGTTAGATATTTATATTCAATAATTTCAATTAATCAGTTCAATCTTAAACTTCAACAATGTGAATTACCTACTAATATGCTGTGTATTTATTCTACGATATTTTATATCTGTTTACCATTATTTTAATCAATATTTTCTAATACACAGATGATCTTAGAAGACCTGCAGGCCAATCGCGGTAATTTTAAACAGCTGCGTTCCGTCTGTAATTCAGTTAAAGTTCGGCTGCAATTGTAGTTAAGTTTCTATTCGGCTTTAAAGAATTCGGTATCACGCTAAACTTCATACACCAACCGTTCGTTTGACAGCGGTAACGATCCAACTCTGATAGAGTTGCGTTTCAACTTTTGTCAAAATCATTAGCGCGATACGAAAATAGATAAAAAGTTGAAGTTCGGTCAAAGTTCAATTGTGGTTCAGCTGTAATTTTTAATGCGATTGGGCTGCTGGAGTACTGTATAAAACTGACACAACTGTAATGGAAAACATAACTAAATCTATCTATGTTGGGTATTATTGAAAAAAAAAAAAACAAAAATATGCATTGAATTTTTCAGAAACACAAACAAGCCAAAAAGTAGAAGAAAATGTTACCAAGGTTACGTCGTTATGTGATGTTAAAGTGCCGGCTTCAATAATAGCTAAACAAGACATCTGGAAAGAGAAACAGATTCCTGAAAAGGATGACTTGGACACATATATGATTAACAAAACAGGTACTTAAACAATATTTTTGATGCCTCAACAATAATTTTTATTTTTAAAACACTGAGTTGTCGTTCTATACTAAATACTACACAAAATAAATCCTACCTAAATATATACAAAAACAGAGGCTAAAAATCGAAATAAAGAGTTTGATAGGGTTTTGTAAGGGTGCCATTAACGCTGGCTGCATTCCCGTGCTGAATTGCTAAAGATATACTCTGCGCGAGGAATGAGCCAGCCTTCTTGTCACCAGCAGCGTCGACAAGTTATGGCGAAACTATGTTGAAGAATTTTTTTAGGGAAGGACCTCACGGACCAATGGTTTCGACGCCAAGTGGCAAAAATACTCACTCGCGAGTGATGCGTATTTGCGCCGCTTAGCGTCTTCTGCGGCCTCCGCCGCGGCTCCGGCTCTTTGAGTTGTCTCACTGAGGCGAGAAAGGGCCAAGGTATCCACGCATGTTGCATCCCATACCAGCGTTCTTCCACGCTCCCAGGGGATCAATGTTAAGCCATCAGGGCGCTTGCCTTCATCCCGAGCTATGCCAGCTGGCTCTAAACCAGCTGGGATGTTAATTGAGGCAAGCGCCCTTTTAATGATGTCATTTAAAGAGCCGTGGCGGGAAAACCTACCGGCACTTCTCTGGCAGCAAAGTCTGTGGTGTTATATCTTCTTATCCGGAGCTTCAATTCTAGCGTTCTTTTTATCTAAACACATCATGAGTTAACGAAAACTAGTTTCGCTAGTAAAAAAAATGTTGTAGCAATCCTACCTGTATTTTTGTGTATTTTCTTTTTTTTATTTATTTATTTCAGCAAAACACATAGGTACAATTAGAGTGTATATCTAATTAGTTACATGTCACCCTGTTACATAGGGCATGGCTGATTTTAATCATTGAGAATACACTGTATTGTAGTTATTTCCGCCAGTTGTGAATCGATTTCAATTTTTTTTTTATTTCGCAAGGGTACACTGTTGAGGTTTTTACATTTAAATTTAACCGAAAGCGGCTGAATCGTTTTTGATTAATCAACAATAATGTACATGTGACACATCGATTTGTGCAAACAATTCGAATTCTGTACACGGTGAAAGTCGATGAAGCCATTTTTTGCGAGAAATAATGAATTATGTTCCTAAAACTCTAATTTAGTCAGGTTTAAATAGGTAGGTTAGTAACATTTCAATTTCAGGATTTTATTATTTTTTTTATTTCGAATAGGATCTATTTTTCAGATTTACCTATCTTATTATTCAACATAAATTCAGAATAAACAATAACATTTTATCGGAAGTAGAATAGGACCCTTTAAACTTCTCGTGCATATAATATATATCACTGTAGGTACCTACAGTATTGTACCGGTCGATTTAATGTTTAAACCCACCACGGCCCACTGGCCCAGTGCGGGTTGGTGGGTTCAGATACGCTATCAAAACTCTTTTACAGAAGTACCTATACCTGCATACCTACTGCTTCACGATGTTTTCCTACACCGAAAAGTCAGTGATGTGATATTCCGTAGGTACATAAGTTCCAAAGAACTCATTCGTACGGGACCGGCCTTTGGACCCACGGCCTTACGATTGATATCGCTACTACACTAAAATATTACTTAAAACAAAGATCCCTCAACATATTAAAACTATAGTAGTTTTCCGAACAATACACCTCACGGCACATCTCTGTAACTGAATTTTCATAAGTCTATAGATAACTCGACTCGTTCTTGACAAATTTGGTACATCGTCTTTGACTAATTTGGTTTGCAAATAGTGTTAAGATTTAGTTGCTAAATGACCTGGCCAAATATTATCGAAATTGGTTGATAAATAATAGCAAAATCGCCGTGTTTATCTAAGACTTTCGCTCCACTTCGGTCAATAAAGCAAAATGTTCAGAAATCACGTTCTATAATAAAATGATTGCAGGCTGCTCGTACCTGGCTCTCGAGTCCTATAAGGACCACTACGACCTGACACCAGGCCCCTTCTCCGGGCAGCTGGAGTGGCGCGTGGCGGTGCGCACGCCGGTTGAGGCGGCCATGAGGCTCGGGTGGGATTCGAGTGTCAGATATGCCTTCTGTGAGATACACTTTTCTTCTAACTGCCAATGTTATGCCAAATAAACGGAGAAGCGGCTCCACCTTGAATTCCAAGGATACCTACTTAAATAGTAGGGGGCGCAGCTATGTGCGGCCCGGCAGCAAGGTGGGACTATCTCGACGATATCATCAATACCGCCGGTCGAGCCTGGTCACGACCGGCAAAGGGCCGAGGCAGATGGCACTACAAGATAGAGGTTTATACCCAGGCGTATCCAATCACCTTAAATAGTTAAAGAAAATTTGAAGAGCAACAGCTGTTCCACACATTCAGTTTTACATTTTAGTTTCAAGAGTCGATGAAATTTTTGCTGCTACTACGGACTTTTTCGCAATTTCAGGGTTGGTCCCATATTGAAAGTGGTTCCCAATGACGATGCATACCTCTGGAAACTTCATGCTCTTTGCAGTGCAACAGCTTGTACTTATTATTTTACACTATTTTAGTACTTAACACTGGACGTTTAAAAAAACCGGACAAGTGCTAGTCAGGCTCGTGCGAGCCTGATCGAGGGTTCCGTACAAACATATTGTTAAAATAATTAAAAATCTGTTTTAGCACATGCTAATGAAGTTATTTTATATGATACCTTACATGCTTTGATTAATAATTTATCTAAGCTTACATGATACGATTTACTCACTTTAAATTTTGAACCCATATTTTGTGAATTTTGAGGCCCTACTTTATGTGATTTAAATAAAAATGTACAGTTTTCAGATTTATTCCTATATGTGTACTCTGAGACAATGCTCTTCGCCAAATTTCATAGTTCTATGTAAACGGGAAGTACCCTGTAGGTTTTGATTTTTGTGAGCGTTGAAATATGCGTTTTTTACGACATAAACGGCTCTAACTTTTTTATACGGTAACTCAGAAGCTTTTCTTTTACACAACAGCAAGAATTCATAGTTTACGTATATAGTTTAAATTTCAACTCGATATCTTTACGCGTTCCCGAGATAAAGAGTCTTATCATACACACAGACGGACAGACGGACAACAAAGTGATCCTATAAGGGTTCCGTTTTTTCCTTTTGAGGTACGTAGCCCTAAAAATGCAATAACTTGGTGTTGATAGATGTAGGAGACAGAAATAATACGGTGTCGCGTTTATACGACTGGGAGAATGAGCAGTACCCGCGGCGAGCCACGCCGGGGCTGCTGGCTGAGGACCGCTACGTGCCGCTCTACATCACCATAAACAATGGTAAGCAAATCATTATACTTTTACAAGTACCTACCTACCTACGCACCAAATTGTATAATTTTTGTTTTCACTATATTATGTTTTTTAAGTTATGCCTTGGGGTGCCGGCAGAGTAGAATTACACCTCCTTGTAACAGGTGTCGTAAAAGCCGACTGAGGTACTACGGAATCGACAGATGGCGGTATAATCATCCAATCTGACGTAGCCTATATGACATAGGCCAGTGTAGGGTAGCATAGGCAGTGGTGCGAGGAGCTGCGTCCTGTGATCGCTTGCCCAGCACGGCGATTATGGGTAAAAACAATAAAACCAGGCCCCCATTGTCCCTCGGATGCTCTGCAATAGGCTATTTGACAACATTGAAAATATACTATTGATCGTGGTAATCCATACAGATAATAGGCTGAAAGAGACATATTTCACTTTATTTAAACTAAAATATGTCTAATTTTCGCAAATCGTACGAAATAAAAGATATTTTTTTTGATATTTAAATTTTTATCTGTGACGTGAACGCTCTAAGAAGAGCGGCAACTCTGGTGACGTTACATGCTAGTAAATAAGAATTTCTCGATTGACTGTTGTTTGTGTAATTTGCGTTTTGTGTTTTCGGAGTAATATTATTAGATCTGTACGTTACTTTTAAAGTATTTTTGTCAATTTTTAGATGTGAACTAGCGTATTTACTAATATTAACAAACGTTATTTACTAGTGTGTGACGTCACAGACCAGCGCCATTACAGAATGTCGTTTTGGCGGGATCTTGAATATATATTCTTTAACACTTAATTTTCATTGTTAATACATTAGATCTCGGAAATATAAATGTAGTGTGCTTATTATGTACTAATTAATAATTTAAAACTATTTCCAAAAACTAGTCAAATAGCATATTCCTGGCGCTGGTAACAGCGGAGAAAGGGGTGTGAAACGGAACTGACGTCACCTGCAGTCGCCACGCCCCATCGCGCCATGCTGTTGCCAGCCGCCATGTTGAAACTCAAGAGACAAAGGAGGGGAAAGTTATTTAAGCCGTGTTCAACCATTTTTGCGCCCTATTCGTTCCTGAATAAACAAGCTGCTACCACTCTGAGTGTTTCGTATTTTATTACGTTATAGGTGCGAAGAATCTCCGGTAGTTACCCCGCTACCACCCCCAAAAGGAAACTGGCCCTGTTAACTCATAAAATACGCTCTATGAGGACTGATCAAATCAAATCAAATCAAAATTCGTTTATTAGAATACTAGTTTTTACCCGCGGCTTCGCCCGCATACGCAATATACTCGTATCATTATAATTTATAGTCTATGTGTTATTCTGATCTATAATCTATGTTATTGCAAAGTTTCATCTCAATCCTTTCAGTAGTTTTTGCGTGAAAGAGTAACAAACATCCATACATCCATCCATCCATCCTCACAAACTTTCACGTTTATAATAAACTAGTTTTTACCCGCGGCTTTGCCCGCATACGCAATATAACATTATAATTTATAGCCTATGTGTTATTCTGATATATAAGCTATATTATTGCAAAGTTTCATCTCAATCCGTTCAGTAGTTTTTGCGTGAAAGAGTAACAAACATCCATACATCCATCCATCCATCCATACATCCATCCATCCATCCTCACAAACTTTCACGTTTATAATATTAGTAGGAAGTAGGATATTGTCTTACAATGTACTCGTAGATGTTAAATGTCAACAGTGTCTCAAATTTTCCCTTTACAGGTGTACAAATATTTTTTGAAAATATATAGAGGTATTTGGCTTATTGCAGTTTCTGTCTATTGTAAACCTAAGAATGTTGTTGATTGCACTGGCTCCAAAGAGTTACCTTTATAAGAAATGTTTAGTTGCAGAGGAATACTATTTTAAGTTTGGTAATTTATCATCTTTGTTTTAGAAATATTGACACACAAATCATTGTATTATATAACGAAATTCAAAGTATTATTTATACGAGTATCATGTTCTAGTTGGCATATGATGATCTCGTAATATGATGATGAAAAGATTGTCAAGCTTGAAGAGGAAATGAGAGGGTTGCGCTGGGATATTTAGGGGTTATCTGAAGTTTTTTTTACCTGCATGTTACGCAAGTACCTAATTTTATGATTCTTTTTTTGTTTGGTAGATCATAACTTCAGATGTGGTTTCATTTAAATTTTATTAAAATCGACTCAGTTGTCGTTGATAAATCAACAATAATCAAAAAATTGTATACATCGATTCGAGCAAACTATACAAAAATACGCGATTGAATTCGGTTGTACCTAATAATTAATAATCATTACTGAAGGGCTTTATTACCAAGCTCAAATTAGCCCAACGAACCATGGAAAGGGCTATGCTCGGAGTTTCTCTGCGAGATCGAATCAGAAATTAGGAGATCCGTAGAAGAACCAGATACCGACATAGCCCAGCTGATTGGCAAGTTGAAATGGCAATGGGTAGGGCACATAGCGCGGAGGCCTGATGACCGATGGGGTCGAAAAGTTCTCGAATGGAGACCACGTACCGGCAAGCGCAGTGTAGGACGTCCACCCTCAAGGTGGATGTATACAGTAGGTACCTCATTAAGACCACAGGATCGCGCTGGACGCAAGCCGCTGCCAACAGGTCTTATTGAAGATCTTTAAGGGAGGGCTATGTCCATCGGTAGACGTCGTAACGACGACTACTATTCGACGAATTATTGAAAGTGGGTTGTAAATTTGGCCATGATTGTTTCCAGGCAAGCTGACAGCAGGCGCCGAGTGCGAGCACGAGCCGTGGTTCACGGTGGACTTCACCGCGGAGAAGGGACAACAAATACAAAGGGTCGTGTACTCGAACTCGCCCTATGGGGCTAAATTTCTATACGACTGTCCCGCCAGCTTCACAGGTATCTCCATACTTTTATAATTGGTACTTAATTTTTAATTCCAACCTGGGACTAATCACTAAATCCAAACATGTACCTAATATTTAAAAGCCGGAACAGTAGGTACCTACCTACAGTACAATGCAAACACCATCATTCCCAAAATGCTTGCCGGGCGGGAATCAAACCCATGCCTCTTGGTCCAGGAGTCACTAACCACTAGGCCACCGGGGAAGTCAATTCATATCAAATTGACATAAACAACATTACCCTCCTGTCACAAAAAAACTCACGAAAGTGAAATAGATATAATAAATATTATTTTTTTTGCAAAAAATAGCATGACCGACTTCATCCGTGTGTGAAGGCATCGTGACATCAGGCACCGTGACATCAGGCAGTGTGTGTGTAGTCACACACTGCCTGATGTTTGATGTTAAGCAGAAGTGCGGTCTAGGGTGTAGCACGCTTACCTAGAAGATACCTTTTTACTCGGGATTTGAAGACACCCACGTTGTACTTTAACGGGAAGACAGACCCAGGCAAAGCGTTCCACATTCTGGCTGTTCGTATGAGGAATGAGGATTCGAAACGCTTAGTTCTAACGCGCGGAATGTCCACCATAAAAGGGTGGCGCTTTGCTGGCGTCTGTCTAGCTGTACTATAGAAGAAAGGGGCAGGGGGAACTAGATTGTGCAACTCCTGGGCGCACTCTCCGAAGTGTATCCGGTAAAAGGCCGACAAACACGCTACCTTGCGACGATGCTCAAGACTTTGCAGCTGCGACTTGGTCAAGGTGTCGTTGTCAATCAGCCTCCTGGCTCGCCTCTCAATCGACTCCAGAGCCTCCAGTTGATTTTTGGCAGAGCCATCCCAAAGGTGAGAGCAGTATGCAAGACCTGACTTGTGCTTTATAAAGACTAAGCAGTTGCTCAGGTGTGAAATACCGTCTCACCTTAGAGAGAACACCAAGTTTTTTGTAGGCTAATTGGGCTTTAGACTCTATATAAGAGCCAAAGTTTAGAGAAGATGAGAGTGAAACGCCTAATAGTTCCAAGCTGTCAGTTACCAGAACGGAGACACCACGGAAAGCTGGAGACAATTGAAAGGGTCTCTTTTTTTCCGAACACAGACAGCCCTGAGTCTTCGTGGCATTAAACTTGACCAGGTTAGCATCACCCCAGTCGGATACCGCCTGCAGACTCAAGTTGAGCCGTTCAACCATAGCCTCTCTGTGTAACTCGATCTGTGGGCCGTTGGTTCTTGCATCGGATGTGTAGCTCTCCACGACTGTACTGTCATCTGCGTACCCAAAGATCCCGGGCTTAAGCAGATCGTTGATATGCAGTAGGAAGAGTGTCGCAGAGAATTCGGTAATACATATTTCGCACCGATCGATGTAGAATTTTTCACATTATTGTTGAATTATCAAAAATGGCTCAGCTGATTTCGATAAAATTTTAATGGGACCAATTTCGAAGTATACTCTTTCCAATAAAAAAAGAATAATTGAAATTGGACTACTATGAAAAAAGTGTACAATAAAATATATATACGTGTCGAATTGAATAGGTACCTCCTCCGGTGGTTCGTCGTGTACCTACCTAAGTGCCTCATTGTAACTCATTAATTGCTGTTTCAGGTCAGTAGAAGAAAAGCTGACGTTTGAGAGAAGGGCCACACGCGAGCTCCGGCGATAGGTTTATTCCCAGTGTTACTACCAATCTTACTACCAGTAGTACGAACGATAAATGAATTACCGTTGTTACTACTGCCATTGAAAGTAGTTAGAACAGCAATAAAAATTACCCGTGTTACTACCGTAAAACTTAAATAACGAAAACGAACAAATTATTACGGATATTGTACTACGAGTTGTTCAACGGGTAATGTCAGAGTAACAGCTATCATATTCTAGAATTCGTACTAGAGTTGCATGACAGGTGTCAAAGTGACAGCTGTCAAACTTAAACTGTAACTGTTGTTGCTTTTTTGATTATATTTTTGCTGCTTCCCCAATAGTGAGAATCAAAATCTCAACAAAATCTTCATTTCATTTATTTCATGACAGCTGACAAACTTCACAAAAGTCACAGATCTCACCGAGTACTGTAACTCTCGTCAAAATATGGTCGAGGATCGACAGTTACCTGTCATACCAATGCTAGTATAAATCTACAATATAACAGCTGCCACTTTGACACCTGTCATATTTGACCTGAACTTTGACCTGAAAAAATCTACTACTAGATTGCTTAGTAGAATTACTATGGGTACTGTAATGTTCAATGAAAGACGGACTATCGCAGAATGAATGTCTTTATTAAGCACATACAAATATATATACAACGTACCATATGTGGGTAGTTAATCAAATGGTATCTACCCTATATCTTATGAATACACTACATATTCCTCCTTCTAAAATAAGATATAATACTAAATACAAATTAATGAAACTCATAACTACTTACGTACATTATACACATTGCAATAGATAGTAGTATATAGGTAAAACAATGGTTTAATCAATTCAAATTCGAATTATAGATAAAAATATAAATCAACAATTATTTTATCAACCGAACAAATGTCGTACTATAAGACACACCTACTTACTTGCCTTGTGTATTTGAATACGAAAATCTAAAACTTCTATAACAAAAACCACTGACTACCTACATACTCGCTCGACTGAACCACTTACTACGCTCTTCTCGCTTGTTAACTATACCTACCTAAGCTAAGCACCAAAAGCCAAACTATATCAAAACAATGAGTAGTCAACGATAACTGAAACGAGACTCAAATAACAAAAAACAACTATTTAAAACTGTTATATCAATTCATACATTATAAATTCTTTGTTCATAATCTGGATTTTTATTTGACTAAAATATTAAACCTACTCAAAATCGTAAACAAAAGTAACTACGTACGGCTTAATGGTAAGTGTAGGTAGATAATCATCTGAAAATAAAATTGATCAACAGGTAGGTACTTAAACACTGACAGCGCTTACTTCACGTTAATTGCTTTAAATAAATTCAAACAATGTACAAACAATTACATGCGGTATCCTATCCAAACCATTCACCTAGATTAAGACTATACTTAATAATACCTACCCATCAGAAGGTGGATACACATGTTTTACTGTCATTCAATCACATAAAATAGTTCAGGTTTTAATAGTACAGACTACCTCTAAACATTTGTTTATTTATTAAACTAACATATTAGGGGAACTAGGGGCATGATGGGGTAGCGAGGTAAGACGGGGACACGCACACATAGCAAAACTAAACGCAATCGCGAGGTGGCAGTTTAGCCAATGAGAGGCCGCTTTGGAACAATACTCAGTGCGGCCATGACAGTCGGCGAAAGTGCGTGCGTTCTTTGTTTACAATCAAATTTTTGTTAACGTGCATGTTTGATGTAATATTTTGTGTTTCTTAACAACTTCAGAAACAGGTAAGAAATAGTATTGAAATGATGATTTATTTTTGATTTGTATTACGTTTTTCTTACAGTGGATAGGCTTAATTCAAAAGTATAATGGTTCAAACCGTGTATTTTTGAAATTTTATTTTCTTTAAAAACAGTGACTGGGGCAAGATGGTGTAAATCGTACGGGGCATAACGGGGTACCACATTATGTCCCACACAATGCTCTATTGTCAATAGTTTCCGCAGATTGTTTAAAGATATTTATATTGAAAGATCGTTTATTTTGTTTTTTCTGATTAAACATGGTTAGTAACTACAAAAAAATAAACAAAAAGAGGAGACTGGTCATAACAGTCCATGAAAGCAGCTATAGACAAAGTTTTGAGTAGAGAATCAGGATACAGAAAGGCAGCTTTAGAATATGGTGTTCCTAAAAATTCCTAAAACTGCAGAAGAAGACCAGGCCATCAACTTCAGGCCAAGAAGATAGCGTTAGTCTTACTTACCACACTTACCTTAAATCTACCGAAAATTGGGTACAATGTCAGCTTTGTGGGCGATGGGCACATACTGCATGCGCAGGGGTGGATGATGGAAACTTAGAAGAAGTGCTCAAATGCATTTTCTGTGAAGATAAATGAGAATCCTAGCTTGCCCCTTAACCCCATCATGCCCCATTTATCATTCCCCATCTTACCCCACATACGGGGCAAGACGGTTTTTTATGTATACTTAAAAAAATATTATTATTAGAAATTTGTGATAACATTTTCGTCCAAAGACTATGCCAATTAGTAGTTGATTAAGTTAATATAGTGCCATAAATAAATAAAAACATTATGTTGATTTTTAATGTAGTTTTTTATAATTTTCCCTTAGCGTCCCCGTCATGCCCCTAGTTCCCCTATTTCATTGTAATGTAAACATTAGCTAAGTACAATCACCTCTTTGTATGGGTATTTTACAAATAACTATTTATTTAATCTTTAACTTCAAATCTAATAATCTAAGCAAACTTATAAATGTTTAAATACATTACTAACATTAGCTTGTAAGCATCGCACGATAATTATAACTTCTAATGATAATAATGCCGAAAAGTTATAGGTACATACATTTCAACACTCAAACAGTTGATTTTCTTTAAAACAACGGAAATACACATTAAGTAGTTACTTAGGTACCGCACAACAAAATTTTCAACAAGTACCTACACATTAAGTACCTATTTATCAAAGTTTTTGAACATTCTGTAAAAAATATTTAAATGTAGAAACAGTGACATCATTATAATTATGTAGCTATGTGATGCATACATAAAATAATTGCCTATGGCCTCGTAAACATTTCGGGACACATATATTACTACTATTAATAATAATTATACATGTCTTATCACTGAAATGATTTCACCTAATAACTTTAGCAACATGTAAGTATTGCATGCATGTAGATATGCATTGCACTTTAAACTTCAATCAAAACAATTAAATAACAACTGCCTTATTTTTCGCGCGTAAACTTTTCTTCTCATAGCACCCTGAGTACCTAACACAGTAAACAATATTTCTAATATATACGCAATTAAACATTTTGTGGGTAATTAATTACACAATTTACCATAATTCAAACCGCAAAGTTATGCCGAATACATAAATATCGTCACTCACACAATAATACAAATACATTATATTTTCAAAACAAGACAAAAAAGACATCGATCAAACTTTAACTGAATAACATCAGAAAACAACATAGACATTTTAAGTAGGTACATAAATACACATTAGGTACCGCACAACATTTTCAATGAACCTATGTACCCTACACATTAGGTTTTTACCGATATTCCGATATTAAATAAGTAACTTACACATTTTATCCACAATTGTTACCTCTAGTTAAATGTTCAAACAAAAAGTGCCATCAATATAATTTATGTAACAATGTAATATACTTATACATAACGCAATTTAACATAAATTCCCGTAGTCTCGTAAAATACTTTCGGGGACAGCGTCGGCTGTCTTATCGTCACATGAACCGTCCCATAACACATAAATGAGATCCTACATTTATCTAGCAATTTTTAACAAATGTGGACAGGTTCACTTTAACTTTAACGATCGTATCACTTGAGCTAATAAGGTTTTTAAACCATCCTATAATTTAATTACATCAAAGTTACTATTCCAAGAAAATGTCGGTACATAACATAAGTTTTAAAACTTCACCGTGAACAAATAAATGCAATTTTAATATGTCTCACAAACGTTCTACGTACCAATTTCTTACAAAGTTACATTTGATGACGTCTTCCGTAATCCAGACATACATATGTATTAAAATGACAATATGAGACAAACTATGATTTTCGATAGCAAAATAATTGATAACTTCAAAATCATTCTCAACAAAATTATAGATTAAATTGATACAATCTGACATGTTTAACAAAAGTAAATAACTACCTGATCGTGACCGTAACACGGATCAACATTATTTTATACCGGTCAATATTAACATTACAGAAAGATAAAGAACAAAATCATAGTTGGATTCAAAGTCTAATAAAGAAAACTAACATTTTTTGTTTTTAATCCAGATTCGCGAATCACTTTCGTACTTACGTGACTTCTAAATGACCTTTATCACTATGCACTAGTCACGAGTTTTTGAACCGACACTCCTGTAGGTACAAACGACGGGCACAAACGATTCGTTACAGCTCCTATGCCGCCACCTGATGTGCTGACCGAGCGAGTTGCAGCCCGCGTCTCTTGCGCCGCCGCCTACTTCGCTGGCCGAGCACTTTGCAACCTGCACCTTTTACACCGCCGTTTACTAAGCTCCTGCGTTGCCGCCTGACGTGGCCGACACGGCCCGTCGCAGCCCACGCTTCCTGCGTCGCCGCCTGACGTGGCCGGCAAAGCCCGTCGCAGCCTACGCCTCCTGCGTCGCCGCCTGACGTGGTTGGTACAGCCCGTCGCAGCCCACGCTTCCTGCGTCGCCGCCTGACGTGGCCGGCACAGCCCGTCGCAGCCTACGCCTCCTGCGTCGCCGCCTGACGTGGCCGGCACAGCCCGTCGCAGCCTACGCCTCCTGCGTCGCCGCCTGACGTGGTTGGCACAGCCCGTCGCAGCCCACGCTTCCTGCGTCGCCGCCTGTCGTGGCTGGCACAGCCCGTCGCAGCCGACTTTACTGGCTGGATTGAGCGCGTCACAGCCGGCGTCTCTTACGCCGCCGCCGACGTCGCTTGCCGAGTACATTGCGGCCGGCGCCCCCTGCGCTGCCGCCGCTGCCACTGGATGAGCGCGATGCGGCCCAGTCGCCGCCTCGTAGATGGCGGGCTGAATACGGCGCGGCCCACACACTGTCTCTCGCCGCCGCCGTGCTAGCTTCCGCCACTGATGCGCTCACAAGCTCATCCGCTGCCATTGACACCCGTGCGAGCTCGATAGCTCGCACATAGTCCAACACTTTTCCGACAATCAGCCTGGATCTCGTATCCTCCTCGCTAAGCTCCGATACGAACTGTCCCGTCAAGGTGACCTCTAACGTAGCCCCGAAGCAGCACGTTTTTCGTAGCTTTTTTAAACCTTGTGGGTATTCATCGACGTTGACTTCCTCCGAAGATTGCTTCCATTGCCGGGATTCTGCGATCTCCGAGCGTTTCGGCTTGAGTTCATTAAACATTTTCGTCGCGGGTGTAATTTCACGTAAATGACACAAATAAGTTTACTGCATGAAAGTCCGACACCGATTAACTGATGTGGCCGTGTGTCTGTCCCGCTATGGTATTTTGTACAATAAACAGTTCCAAATGTTTTCCAACTATGAAAACCGATATCAATCACTTCGATTTTAGATATATGAGCGTAATTACAGTCACTTTCACTTTTGTAGATTCGAATTTCATTAGGCTGCGCCAAGTGTAATGTTCAATGAAAGACGGACTATCGCAGAATGAATGTCTTTATTAAGCACATACAAATATATATACAACGTACCATATGTGGGTAGTTAATCAAATGGTATCTACCCTATATCTTATGAATACACTACAGGTACTACTGATACTACAATTTCCGTTATATTTTGTTTGTTTTGTTATTTTAGTTTTACGGTAGTAACACGAGTAATTTTTAATACTGTTCTAACAAGTTTCAATGGCAGTAGTAAGAACGGTAATTTACCATCCTTACTACTGGTAGTACCACTGGTAAGAAACCGGCGATACATATAAATTTTGTAATCAGGTTTATAATTATTACATGTTTATTTACAAAGGTAACATTGTATAACCTAGAGTATATTTAAATTGGCATATATGTAAAAATAATTATTTGAATTATTTCAATAGTGTAATAAATATTTGAACGTAAGTGTCACGGACGTATAATATATAGCTCTTGCAAGGGGGGTCCAAAGTTTTTATCTGACTGTCCAAAAAAAGAGAGGTGAGGTTTAAAAAAAAATAGAAACCTATATTCAGCACTAATTTTGATAAGTTTTCCGTTTTCAGCGAACTGATTAGAACCATATTGGAATCCAATTCACGAACAATGTCCCGCAGATGCGGCACTACAGTGGCATTACTCTATCTGTCAAAGTTAGTTCCATTCATTTCCGTAGGACTTTTTTGATGAAAAGGACTCTTATATAGTTACATTCGTGCAATGTTGCATCTCTAAATAGTTTTTTTTACATCATTAAGTCTGTGTTACATCGCAAAACTTGAAATCACTATTGCCGTAGGACTCTAGGGGTTCATCATTACTTACCAGTTAAAATAATGTTTTGTAAAAATCTTTATTGTGTAGATTGTTGGGTTTTGCGTATTGCAGCTATTTCTTAAACACCTAGTACTTTATTTATTTTTATTTTATACTTTTTGTTCGACCGCTAGGGTGACTTGAACACAACCAAAACCTTAGTTGGTTAAGTAGATACTTAACCAACATCCAAAAAAATGGGCTTGGTAATCTAATAATTTCGATAATTGGTTTGGAGCATGCTGTCAGCAGTCTCCCGCGGTCACCGCACTGGCTGAAAAGTATTGTATACAGGGTTATTTCTAATTTTAGTTTTGACTAAAGACGTAGAACAAAAGTTGTTAGTTTTGATGTACAGAATAAGCCCCTAGAAGGATACTAATTGATTAGAAATAACCCTGTATAGAAATTAAGAAACAAGGTTGGTAACAAGCAAGCAAACAAGCAAACATACAGGTGAAACTAATAAAAGCGTATTAATAAAACAAAAAAACATCAATAAAAAGAATTATAATACAAGTCGTAATACACAAGTTTATCTAAAATTAAACGGACATTAATTATTTATTAATTTTATTGATCTGATAAATTATTGATTTTTTATAAAATATGATGAGGATGATAATATCCATCCCAATTATCTTAGATATATACAAAATGTCCGTGTCATTGTTTGTAACCAAACTCCTCCGAAAGGGCTAAACCGATTTTTGTGTTTTGTGTATTTGGAGATAAACTATAATCGCACTTTATAGTAACTGTATTGATTTTAAACTTTCGCGATTTGCATTATTATTATACATGGTTATTTCTAATCAATTAGCATCCTTTTAGGGGCTTATTCTGTAAATCAAAACTAACAACTTTTGTTCTGCGCCTTTGAAAACGCGCGTGTTCCATAGAAAAATATCGTTCACCCGCAACCAAATGTATGGCACAGCTGATTTTGTTTTGAGTTTTGACAAAAGTCACAGAACAAAAGTTGTTAGTTTTGATGTACAGAATAAGCCCCTAAAAGGATGCTAATAGATTAGAAATAACCCTGTATACTAAGGGACTAATCGCCCATTTAAATTACGAGAGCAATACCTCATCATCCCATGTTGCGCGATTAGTCCCGTAGTATGTTAATAATAGATAATATATTTTGGAATGCACTTTAAAAATGCCATGAATTTTTTATTAAATATAAATTAATAATTACATAAAGTGAAAACATAATCGAAATAAATGCTATATTGCATCGTGTGCGCAAGTCTTAAGATTACAAAATTTTACAAACTCTAGTATAGGCCGATTCCAACTTAATAGCTTCTGTGAAGTTAGCCACAAGCTGCGCAAATCCCCGCTCCTTGCACTGCTGACATATGAATAAATTGCTACTGCGCATCAACCCGCTTCATGATCACAGACGCCATTAAGTTTGAATCGTATTATATTTGAATAACATTTCGTGTGGAATTATACTGAGTGACGATTCGTAACGTGTGTGTACACTCATTATTATGGACAACTGTTACTACGGGATTAACGGGATGCTAGATCATAATTAAACTTGCAAATTGTATGATTTCTAAACTATAGAGTACATTTCATTTAACAAAACCATGCGCAAAGAATACATAATTAACTTCTCGATATTGATAAAAACTGCTGAGTTAAAGTCCCATAGTAAAAGTTGTCTAGTAATGATTATGTAGTATGTTTTAACTCTGCACATTACATTGGAAATTATGTTTAACTAGCTCTAGGACCAAGTTTCCTTAGGCACCCCAGACCCTGAAACAAATAATATAATAAAATATTTTGGGACATCTTACACACGGCCTCTGACCCCAAACTAAGCAAAGCTTGTGATATGGCTGCCAGAGACTGATATACAACATATACTTATTTTTAAATACATACTGAATGCATACAGCCAGACATAGAGCAAACACTTATGTTCATCACATAAATATTTGCCCTGGGTGGGGATCGAACCCACGACTCTTGGACTCAGAAGTCAGGGTCACTAACCACTGAGCCACCGAGGCTGTCAAATAAAACTTAACTAAAACAAACAATCGACAAGTTGAAATGGTAGAGGGCAGAGCACATGGCACGGAAAACTAATGGCCGCAGTTGTAAAGTTTTCTGGTGGAAACCACGGACTGATAAGTGCAGCGTAGGACGTCTGCAAAGTGGGCGAATGACCTTATTAAGGAAGCAAGATCGCGTTGAATGCAACCCGCTTCCAGCCGGTTTTATTGGAGATATGTGTATGTATTCCTCACAGCTCCGTTAACACGGCCCCTCCTGTAAATACCACGGCCTCGCGCCTCATTATACAGGGTTATCCTTTTAAGCCTATCCCTAATATTCTGTACATGAATCGATTCGATCGCTCGATATCGGTTTTTGCCGATTTTCTCGAGTACTGTGGGACGCAGCGCGTCGAGACATGGCTGAAACGACGGTGCACGACACCCCCTACTAGACACAAAAACTCAAAATAAACAACGAAATAAATATAAATTGTAATATTTTCTAAGAATATGTCATTTTCGTTTAGTGTATTTTACTTCATTTGTCGATATAATGATATTTTACTACGAAAAAGCCATTAAAATGACGCTAATTGATTACCAGTAACCTTGTATAGCGTTATCCAGAACTGGTATACGAAGCCGAAAGGAGATTCAGACCATCATTATCAAAAATTGTTTCTATGTGGTCAGCCCAGTATTCGAGAAAAAAAACAACGGTTTCATACATTTTATCAATACCGTGTTGCGATTTTGTTGGAACAGCTGATTTTTTTTCTCGATTTCCGGGTCGATCCCATAGTAAAAATTGTTCATAATGATAGTCTCAATAAGTCCCTTTAGGCTTATGATGCAGTTAGCCCCATATTCGCGTTAAGGCACCATAGTATCAGCGTACTTTTTCATATGAGCGGGCGAAGACCAATACGGTTTCGTTTCGGTTTTGCGGTTTCGCCCGATTTTTGCATTCAAAAATCAATATAAAATCGATATTACCACTTTTTTCTAAATTATATGGATGAAAGCTATAGTTCGATTCATATGCATAAATAACAGATTTAGAAAAAT
Source organism: Hypomecis punctinalis (assembly GCA_949316475.1). Taxonomy (NCBI): domain Eukaryota; kingdom Metazoa; phylum Arthropoda; class Insecta; order Lepidoptera; family Geometridae; genus Hypomecis; species Hypomecis punctinalis. The sequence goes on along the minus strand of OX438820.1, from coordinate 17,132,324 downwards.
TTAAACGTGTAGAAAAATTATCTTTGTGATAAGCATTTCAAAAATCTGAAGCGAATGCAGGATTTGAACCTGCCCCTAGTACCAACGTGTAGAAAAGTGTGTAGAAAAGTGCCCAAAAATGCAATAAACTTTCTTAGAAATCAAATTTATTCTAAAAAGCGGTATTTTTGCATTTAATTTCTATAGCGCGAAGTTTTTTGAATTGTGTTTCGAGTTATTGAATCCCCTACCGTATAGTTTTGAGAATATTGTGTATTTTATTTTTATTCGACGACTTCAAGCATTGAAGAAGAAAAATCAGTTTAACTAGGGCTCTATACAGGTATTTTGAGATTAGATGGCGGCTTAAGAAGCTCACCTGTTCTTGGTATTCGTTCCTGGAGAGCCAGAAGCCGTCCCGGTTCTTGCAGACCTCGGCCAGCACGGCGCCTCCTATGAACACCATGTCCTTGCGCCGCGGAGGGTCCTCGATGCGGATCTTGAATTTCTGCAATACAAATATTTCGCATTTTTTCCGATTTCCAGGAAAGTTCAAGGAAGTGGTTATGTTCTCTCTAAACTAATTAGTCTTTACAAAGCACAAGTCAGGTCTTGCATGGAATACTGCTCTCACCTTTGAGATGGCTTCGCCAAATATTAAATGGAGGCTCTGGAGTCGATTGAGAGGCGAGCCAGGAGGCTGATTGACAACGACACCTCGACGAAGTCGCAGCTGCAGTTTTGAGCATCGACGTAAGGTAGCGTGTTTGTCGGCCTTTTACCGGATACACTTCGGAGAGTGCGCCCAGGAGTTGCACAATCTGGTCCCCCCTGCCCCTTCCTTCTATCGTACGGCTAGACGGACGCGACCAAAGCGCCACCCTTTTATGGTGGACATTCCGCGCGTTAGATAATTGGATTAATGATTAGTCGCGCGACCAATCATTTAATCTAAGGTTGTATTATTGATTTCACGCTATTTGTTAATGATTTCTAAATTGTACATTCATGACGTTTCAATACGAAACGAAAACCAAGCGTTTCGAATCCTCATTCCTCATACGACGATAGACATAAAAAAAAATACGCGTCAAATTGAGTACCTCCTTCATTCCATCGGTCAAAAATACAAATTTTGCATATTAAGGCGCTTACGATGTTTTTCCTGAAAAAGCTCGATATTAAAAATACTTACAGCAAGTTTCTCGGTATCATTTTTCAGCACTCTCTCGAGGTAGAGCTGTTTGATTTCCCTCTCGAGCCGCGAGGGCAGCCCCGGGTACATGGTGGAGCCCCCGGATAGCACGATATGCTTGTACAGCTCGTTGCGCATGTCTATATCGGCCGCCTGGGGGGAAATAACACTTTTCATTTAAATTGACATAATTTTTCTGGCGTAAATAAGCAAATCTAATTTAATTAAATTACATTTAAGTTTATTTGAGTGGTGTAAACCGACCAACCGACCCAGCTGGTGGGAGTGGTGGGTTTCCATAACTCTCATATGGAAACTTTGTGTTGTAATTTTTCGATGCGGTTAAAATTTTACTTATAATTTTATAGTTATTATTCGTTTATTTTGAGTATATTCTTGGATTAATGATTAGTCGCGCGACCTATCATTTAATCTAAGGTCATATTATTGATTTCACGTTATTTGTTAATGATTTCAAAATTACATACATGACGTTTTAAACGTGTATCTTAGGTACTTAAGTGAAATAAATATATTTGAACAGTATAAATCGATGAACGCCAACTGCACGCACGAAAAATTGTCACGTTCTGCTTGAGCCGAGCGTGCAAGCGAGACAGCAGAACAAGCGATAGAGGCACGATCGGCCTAAGCGGTCGGCTTGTTTCAGTTGTTGATTCAACAATGTTTTCTTATGACGTTATCTCGTCAAATTATCGTCTGTAAATTACACCGATAACCGATTCTTCTCGACAAACTTTATAAGCGTTTCGAATCCTTATTCCTCATACGAACTTCAGTTCAGCTATCCTCTGGCCCTCGACGCTGATGAGATGTGGTTGGAATAGCGGCTCGAGAGCCTCGAACCACTCGCCCCCCACTTCATCATTCTCCTATATATCCCCCACCCCCCCTGTATCACATGGTATTGATCTGGGAGCTTCGAACCTTTCGCCCCTCTTAGCAATCAAACAATTGACGACTACTACTATAATGACCGGGAATAACCTTTATGGTGTTTAATCAGAGAGCTTCCAATCCCTCTCTTCCTACAATTAGCTCCTCCTCCCCCCTCCCCCTCCGGTAACGTACCTGTATGGTATTGAAGACGAGTTCAGCGATCCCCTGGCCCTCGACGTTGATGAGGTGCGGCTGGAAGAGCGCCTCGGGAGCCTCGAACCTCTCGCCCCCCACTTTGATCACGCGCCCGTCCGGCAACTGATGAGATTAAATAATACCTCAGGAAAATTAGACGTGGCACAATTTGGTCCCACCTGCCCCTTTCTTCTATCGTACGGCTAGACAGACGCGACCAAAGCGCCACCCTTTTATGGACATCCCACGCGATAGAACCAAGCGTTTAGAGTCCACATTCCTCATACGAACAGCCGGAATGTGGAACGCTTTGCCTGGGTCTGTCTTCCCGCTAAAGTACAATGTAGGTGTCTTCAAATCTCAAGTAAATAGGTATCTTCTAGGTACGCGTGCTACATCCTAAACCGCATATCTGCTTAACATCAGGCAGTGTGTAGTCAAACGCAAACCTAATTGAAATAAAAAAAAAAACAAAATGCTGACAGATCCAGGTGGAGCTTCAAGCGCCATCTTGAAAAAACGTTTTTGGTCGATATCTCGGAAACTATGCACTTTAGGGCAAAAGATCAGGCTTCACGACGATCATTCTTGTAGAGAATAAAATTCCGCATCTTTTGTTACCAGTAAACATTTTTGTAAAACTCACAGTTTACGATTTATGGCCCATTTAATGAACCGATTTTTCAATTTTTTTAAGATGGCGTTTGAAGCTCCATCTGGAGCTGTCAGCATTTTGTGATTTTATCCTCAGTAAGTGATAGTATGTAGGCTGGTATAATAATAATAAAAAAATATAACCAAAACACACGTTACACCCTGAGAAAGTATATAGTTTGAGTCTATACATCACTTAATAACAAAAAAAGGGCCCTCCATTTTAAAATAAAATAATTTTGAATTTCTTAGTGTAAATAATTATATTTGACACATTAGATTATTTATATCTGGCAACTCTAATGAAGTAACTTTCATATAGCTGAAATAAAATGATTTCTATCAATTGGACACAATTTTTGATGATTTTCTTAAAATATTGTTTTTACTGGGCACACTTTGTTTCTTATGAATTCTTTAATTTACGAAGATTATGGGATAAATGTGAAAGAATAAGGTAAAAAATTCAAGTAAAAGAACCACAGAAGCACATTATTGTTGCTAAAATAGTAAACTGTATTGCCATTTTTCATACAACTTATTTTTCACATTTAAATAAAATGGAGGGATAGATAAATATAAATTAAATATTTTTGAAAAGCTCATAAAACAAGTTTTCTAATGATATATACAGGGTTATTCCTAATCAATTAGCATCATTTTAGGGGCTTATTCTGTACATTAAAACTAACAACTTTTGTCATGCAACTTTTGTGAAAACTTAAAATAAAAATCAGCTGTTCCATACATTTTGTCGCGGGTGAACGATATTTTTCTAAGGAACGACATTTTTTTTTATCGAGTTTTGACAAAAGTCGCTGAATAAAAGTTGTTAGTTTTGATGTATAATAAGCCCCTAAGAGGGTGCTAACTGATTAGAAATAACCCTGTATATTGTTTTGGTTAGATTTTTCTCTGAATAATACACCACTTGGGGACGCCACATTTAGTGCAAAGTTAAATGATATTTTCCATGAGGTATAAGCTTCGAGCAAATATCTACAGAGCCACAATCCCTTAGTGTAAGTAGTAAAAATGTAGCGCTCGTAGCGTAGTTTGACTAGGTGATTGTCAGCGATCACCGAAATTAAGCAACGTTCCGCACGGTCAGTATTTGGATGGGTGACCGCGGGTGGCATTTTCCAACTGAGCGCTACCGTGGCTCGGATGACACGTTAAATTGTAGGTCCCGGTTGTTTTAACCGTTTAGCCATGTCAGAGGCCTTCAGGCGGCCTAAAAACTCTGACACCAGGGCTAGCCACCCGGCCTATACGAACTTACTTTACTTAGTAGTAAAAATATGTCCGAACGCAGTCATACATACCGACTTAGATATTTACATTAAATAATTCACAATGGCCTGTTTTCTCGAATCTCGACGTTATGTCACCTAATTAGTGCTTGTAACCGAGAACTTCGGTATCGCGCGGCGTTGTAGTCGGCCTGCAATCGCATTACGACTAACTAAAAAGTCTGCCCACTATGTAGCTCGGGCAGAGTTTTGGCTCGGACACTTTTTTTGCACAATTGTAAGTCTATAGATATTTGCTCGAAGGGTATAAGGCGAGACGTCGTTGAATCTGACCACGTAAGGTTCGACGAGCACGGTGGTCTCGAGCGCCAGCTTCTGTTCCTGCTCGATGTTGTACCCGATGTAGCAGAGCTTCTCCTTCATCATGCGAACCGTCTCGAAGTCCGCCGAGTGGTTGAACGCGTAGCCTCTGAGGAGAAGCAACTGGAAAAAACTAAAAAGTGAGTGGAAGCCGCGCGGAAGTAGAGTCTGACTAACGAAAGTTGATACTGACAAAGCGCGGCAAATTTAAAAAAATTCAGCATGGCAGCCCTAAACTGAGAGGGAAACATTTTCTCTCACTCACACTATGTAGCATTGTCACCATACCGCGATTTTGATTCTTCCAAATCTTTGGGGGAATCGCAAAAAAAAAACTTTTTTTCAAGCTTTAACTTGTCGTGTAGGAGTTTTATATTCATTACGTTAATTATTTTGTTTTTTGACGTTATAACGTAACGTCAACTGAGGTTTTGCAATGCTATCCAAATAATCCAAATGATTTCAACGCGTACCTATCTACTTCATTACGATGAAGAATTGCCTGGAAGAAATCTCTTAAAGCGATAAGGCCGCCAGTTAGAAACCTATAAATTGTACCGTTTTGTCCCTGTAATTTGTTTTTTTATGTAATGTGGTTGTCTAATAAAGTGTTATTGATTGATTGATTGACGAAGACTATAATAATAATATATGTATAATGAATCATTTTGTTCAATTTAGTAAATGACGTGGGTTTGAAAAATGTTTTTACAACAATACAAGGTAAAATACCCCAATTTAAAGGTAAATCCACGATGGTAGTAGCACCGTGTGTTGTCATTTAAAAAGTTTGCGAAAAATTCCAGTGTCAACTTTCGTTAGCCAGACTCTAGTGAATTTATTTACACATGCATTGCCGCGTGAACAAAGCTAGTCATTAGATTTACCGTTGTTCGCGAGGTGATTCAGCGTAGTTGGCGGCCGGAGATGATTCAACGTTAAGGGCGGTCGGCTTGCTTGGCGCGCCCGCCGCCAGTCACCCTTACACTGGCATAGCATTTACACGCGCCCGCTTGTAGGGATTTTACATTCGATTTTGACTCGCATCGTTTGCCTATTTCATTGGACATTATTATTGTTTTATAGTAATAAGTGTTATATTGTTAGTGTGCGATTTATCGCGACATTGTGAACTAGAATAAATAAATAAATATTTGGGGACATTGCACACACGGCCTCTGACCCCAAACTAAGCCAAGCTTGTGATATGGCTGCCAGAGACTGATATACTACATATACATATTTTAAATACATACTTATATAGATAGTACCTAAATAACACCCAGACACAGAGCAAACACCAATGTGCATCATATAAATGGTTGCCCTGGGTGGGGATCGAACCCACGCCACTCTTTGACCCAAGAGTCAAGCTACAAGCTGGGTAACATCGAATAAACTGACTGAAGCACACATAAAGCTGCGCGTTGATTGGATATTGCGCAGCTTGTGGCTAACTTCACATCCGTCGAATTATATGATTCGATCCATACATCCTGTGTATATTTTACTATGGAAATTAGCGTGCCCAGCATGCTGGCAGCATTGCCACGCTGAATGGCAATGCTTATACGTTGAACCAAATAAACACCAGCATTTTGGTCACTTCGCGTTTGGACGTTTCGGTCATGTCGCGATATATTTATATTTCGATATATTTCGTGAACCCGCACTGGGCCAGCGTGGTGGATATGGCCCAAACACCCTTCGTGGGTAGGCCTACGTCCTGCAGTGGACTATTAAAAAGGCTGGTACAGATCTGTGCACGCATACCTTGATGAGGTATCTGGTGATGTCTCTGCCGGCGATGTCGAGCCGGCGCGTGAGGTGGGGCAGCGCGAACTCCTCGTACACCGGGCAGATGTGGGTCACCCCGTCCCCTGGGAACGAAACATTACATATAGCAAAACAACATCGACTGTTCACGTGAATATGTCTTGTCCATTGACAAAGACACACAATCCTTCATTATTTGTAGCAGGGAATTTACTTTTATGGTTAATTCTATATATATAAAAATGAAACCCGTTTTCCGTTGTCACGACATAACATGAAAACGGGTTGACCGATTTGGCTTATTATTTTTTTTGTAGTTTTCTAATACTCTGTACAAGGTTCTTACGGGAAGCGAAACGAAGTTCGCCGGGTCCGCTAGTAAACAATAAAATACAATAAATGTACACACGAGATAATTTTTTGCAAAAAACAGCATGACCGACTTCACCCGTGTACAGAATTCGCGAATATTTCGCACGGATCGATTTAGCATTTTTCACATTATTGTTGATTTATCAAAAATGGCTCAGCCGATTTTGATAACATTTAAATGGGACCAATTTCGAAGTATACTCTTTCCAATAAAAAAGAATTAAAAAATTTAGAAAAATAAAGAATTAAAAAGAAAGAAGACCGGCTTTATTAAAAAAAACTTACGAATTTCTCACCAAAAAAAAGTTTAATAATTCGAATGCTCAGAATAATCAGCGACAATACCATTATTTTACAAATAAACTGATCACTTTTCTAATTTACAGACCGAGAAGTTATTTTTTGTAATGTGTACATTATGAGTAATCAATTAAAATCTCACTGCCGCCCGCCGCTCGGGCGCGATCCTGTCGAGCGCGACCGCGTCAAATTTGTCCGAGTGAAGGGACGCGGTACTCGATTTTTGAGAAACAATAGTTTATCAATGCGTCACCTTAAGGAAGAGAAAATGATGAAAATGTGTTACCCGAGTCCACGACGACGCCCGAGATGAGCCCCTGCGCGTACAACGTCAGCACAGCTTGGATGGCGATGTACGCGCTGTCGAACTCGTACTTCTCGAACATTACCTGCAAACGATACGTACTCGTACAAGCTTTCATTATGAAACGCCAAGCAAAGTGGCAGGTTATACTCCTCGGTCTTCTGTATAACCTGCCGCAGCGTATGTATGTGGTCCATGGTGCCAAAACCCTTCCGGAAGCCGGCTTGTTCGGGAGGCTGGAAGTCATCAAGCCTGCGTTCGAGACGATTCGTAATGACCCTTGAAAACAACTTATAAACATGGCTCAGAAGCGAGATGGGTCTGTAGTTTTTCAATAAGGTGTTGTCACCTTTTTTGAAAAACAACACCGCACCACGCCTCTGTTCCACGCTTCTGGCGTTATGCCCTCGAGGACGACGGTGTTAAATAGCTTCTGAAGGACTTTTAGTACCGGCGTTCCACCCGCTTTCAGAAGCTCTGAAGTGATTCCGTCGTCACCCGGCGCCTTATTGTTCTTAAGTTGGTTCAGGGCCATCCTAATCTCGTACAGGCTAATGTCCGGGATGTCTTCGGTGAAGTGTCGGGTCAGCTTGGCTCTTGGGTCTTTGGCCGCGCTGTTAACAGGCTTTGCTACCGAGGCGTATAACTGTCCGTAAAACCTTTCGATCTCCTGCAATACCTCTGCCTTGGTTGACGCTATACTGCCATCTTCTCTCTTCAGCTTTGTCAACTGGCTTTGCCCAATAGAAAAATGCCTCGCGAACACTTTGGAGCCTTTGTTCCGCTCTATTGTCTCTTTAACATGTTTAGTATTAAAGAGACGAATGTCGCACCGCACCGATTTTGAAATCTGTCTATTGAGCCGCCTGTATGACTTTGCATCATCGGAAGACTGCAGTCTTAGCGAGCGTCGTTCGGCCATGAGATTTAGAGTATGATCGGAGAATTTCTGAGGTCTATCTGAACGGCGGGGTCTAAAGAATTTAGAACCCACCGTTTGGACAGTTTCTACGAGCCCGTTATTGATCTCGTCCACTGACGCAAAGTTCTCCAGGCAAGCAAAGCGATTTGAGAGCTCGAGCTGAAAGTTCTCGGGGTTTTGTATGTGGGCACGAGAAGGTCGGAGCGTAGACTGTATCAGACGGGACCTTTCGAGTTTAACGTTGATATTCAGTTTGCCTCGGACGATTCTGTGATCACTGCCGGTTTTTACCCTGTGGATCACGGAGACGTCGTTGAATATCCGAAAAGCAAAATAATGAAAATGAAATCATTTGACAGAACAGAGTGTAAAATTTCTCTATGGTCAGTGAAAATCAGGAAAAAGCGCGCGCATAGGAAATCTTTTTTAAGAACATAGCAAAATAAAAATAAAAACTATAACTCACTTGTGAATGATAGCAATGAAAAAGTCACAGTTTTATTACAGATATCAGTGTGTGCCTAATTGCGGTGAAATTAGAGCCACTTTATGAGCAAGTGTGTTGAAAAGTAATTTATCTCATATTTTCAGTGTACATAGTCTCGTAGTATAAGGGTATTAAGAAGTTGGTATTTCTGTTCCGTAATCTTACCTCTATCATCTTTTCCCGATTCTTAGTAGGGTTCATGGGCGGCTCCGTGAGTAGGATCTTGGTGTCCCGCGGGTCGATGTTCATCTTGCTGGGCCCGAACGTGTAGTCCCATACGTGACACATGTCCTCCCAGTTCCGGACCACCTGTGCAAGCAAACTCAACATGTTATCGGGTAAGTAAGGCCGGGTGGCTGGTGTCAGAGTTTTTAATCCGCCTGAACGCCTCTGACATAGCTAAACGGTTGATACAACCGGGACCTATATACCTCAGAAAAAATAGACGTTTTTGGTAAACTTTGCACTAAATTTGTTTTTTTTTTTAATTAGGTTTAGGATCAAAACTGAGCATAATATCACAAAATGCTGACAGATTCAAGCGCCATCTTGAAAATCACGTTTTTAGCCGATATCTCGGAAACTATGCGCTTTAGGACAAAAGTTTATTGTAGAGAATAAAATTTAGCATCTTTTGTTTCGATTTATGGCCCATTAATGGACCGGATTTTCTATCGCGGCCGATATCTCTAAATATTAGATTAATCAATAAAACGCATCAATCAATCCAATTTTAAAGATCAGTTTTATCAGTTTTTTTAATGTTTTGTTTTTCGGCCGCGTCAGAAAAACCGGGTCATTAAATGGGCCATAAATCGTAAACTGCAAGTTTTACAAAAAAGTTTACTAGAAAAAAAAGAAGCAAAATGTTATTCTCAACAACAATAATCCTATAACTTTTGCCCTAAGGTGCATAGTTTCCGAGATATCGGCCAAAAACGTTTTTTCAAGATGGCGCTTGAAGCTACACCTGGATCTGACAGCATTTTGTGATTTATGCTCAGTAAATGATCCTAAATCTTATATTTCGTTATAAATCGTTAATTTTTTTTTCCTCATGTAACAACTTAGCATCTAGGCACGATAGCGCTCAGTTGTAAATACCACCCGCGGTCACCCATCCAAAGGCTGACTGTGCCGAATGTTGCTTAACTTTGGTGATCGCTGAGCTAGTCAAACTACGCTGTAAGCACTACATTATATTGGGTTATTCTCAGTCGTGTATGGTTTCCTGGTAATTTTTCCTAATATTGAATACTATATTAAACTTCTGCAGGGATTTTCAGAAAAGAAACAAACGGAAGACGAAAGGTGGTGGGTTTTAGACCATTATTAAGTTCAACATTTCCTACGGGGCCAACTCGTCATTCAACTTTACACTTGTACAATCATACTTAATTTGAGTTATATGATACAATTTTTGCATCCTGCTGTATATTATGATGTTTACGTCGTCGCTGCAGTAACTTACTCCATTCTCCATGGGGTAGCTGACTTCAAGCATAGAACGAAGCTGTGACGCTTCATCGCCGACCATCAAGTCCTGAAATCATAACAACCGCATCATTTATAGTACAGCATAATAACTAGCCTACCAAATTCGTACGCGTTACGCCCAACTCACAGAAGCTCCATTTTTGCTGAAACTTCAGAAACGTCACAAGACATAGGTCGAATCATACAAGTAGGTGTAGGCGGATGTTAAGTTAACTACAAGCTGCGGAATATCCAATCAACGCGCAGCTTTATGCGAGCTTCAGTTAGGATTGAACATTGCGCAGCTTGTAGCTAACTTCACATCCGTCGACTTGTATGATTCGGCCTAGACGGTGTTTATCACTTACTTTTTACGTAGTCGGGTTTTTTATTTCAAAGAGTTATCTTTGTGATAAGCTTTTAAAAAATATGAAGCGAACGCAGGATTTGAACCTGCCCCTTCGGATCACTAGCCCGACGCTTTTTATTATTAAATTATTATACTCTATAAAATTTAACTTGATCTCTGCGACAGCTGTCAGAAAAATCACGCCTATGAAGTCCTGAATATCTTAATAGTACAGACAGTACCTGTCAATGTCATACTTTATGGGCGTGCCGATTAGTGATGGGCGACGAATGATCGTGACCACAGAGTTTTAGATAGAGTTATAATTAAAATATCGATAGTTTATACTGACGATATTTTAAATAAAACTTAATTTATCATTAATTTATTGTATATTTTAATATCATAACATTTTTTACATGTGTAATTAAATTAAAACCAATTATATGTTACATTAGCATCGATAATAGTGAAAAACGTCAATAAATACTATCGTTACATTATTATGAGTATTTAATTAATATCATAACATTATTTACATGTGTACATACTTGATCTGAAATAATAGTATGTAAATAAAATCCAATTTCTCACCTTCAACTACTCATTCGATTTCATTACAACATTGTTTGGAAATCGATTTTTTCCACCACTATCTCAACTCTAAAAATGTCAGTCATCTATGTCAATGTCATTGTCGCAGAGATCAAGTTAAATTTTATAGAGTATAACTTGTTCACTGTATTGTCTCGACGTCAACATCGATGGGCGTATCGCATACAAACTTGGTGTAGGCCGAATCAAAGTTCTTGGCGGCTGTGATGGGAACTACGAACTGCGGATAACCCGATCCTGGATGAAGCTCATTTAGCAGCCGCGCGAAGTTTGGGTTTCGCGCAGTTTGTAGCTAACTTCACTGCCGCAATAACTTTGATTCGACCTATAATAACGTGTTGAGGTACAGCGAGAGGATACAGCGCCAATGTTTACACAACTTTGACTCTTTCCGACTCGGAAACTAATAGTTTTACCATCAAGGTGTTTGAGTCAGCTTTTTTCAAAGGTACATAAAAATTAAACGATGTATTAAGCTCAGAGCAAATAAAAAAATCAAGAGAGAATGTTGTGAACAAACATGTGAAGCCAACCAAAACTACGCCTCGCCGTGTACAGACAATTACACACACATCCAGGTAACTATGAAACTACGTCTTGGCTAGTCAGTCGAACTATGGCGACGCAACAGCGACGCACTCACACATGTATAAAAAACCGGCTTCACTTGACTGTTCAACGACGTTCCCTCTGGATATTTTTATTTGCTCTGAGGTATTAAGATTAATAAGTTTAGTAAAATAGCTGAAAAACATTCACAAAACGTAAAAAAACAAATGCAAAGCTAGTTTAAGTACCAACTCCAAAATGTTCGCTAAAAAGAACTATTAAAACCTGAGCCGAAAGTCAATTTATAGGTCTCTTTTGAGGCGAGGAAGATTGTTTCACCACGCAGTAGCGACTGCGCGTGTCCTTCGCTGTTAACATTGTACTAGGGATGCGCAGACTACGCCATCTTGGTTTTAGTTATTTGACGCGAGCAGTATTAACACTGAACTGTGTTGTTCAAAAAGCACTAGGTAGTAAGTGTTATCAAGGAAATAATTAGTAACTGTATTATTTATAATTTATCCAAATTTTTCTATGATATCAAAATCTATAATTAAACACATTATCCTGCTTAAACATATTAGACTACAAAAATAACATCAACTATAAGGAAATTGTATGCAAATCATATTATACTTTTAATTGTTTCCTATTTCCTTCTTAGGTGCGGGATATAATCATATGGATTACTTTTTATGCATGACAGTTATGTCGACAGGCTCGAGGACAAGAGAGTTTTTTTCACGCGGTTAGATTTTAGTTGACTCTATGCATACATTAAGTGCTCAACTACTTTTGTACTTGCTGCAAATCACGACCGCACTGCGTCGGTTCTGCGGTCAGAGGTCAGGGCAAACTGAACGCAGCACGCATTACGTATGAACAACGTTGTCGGTCAGGGCAGGAAAACCGGTCAGCGAACCGAGCAATGCGGGCCGGGCAAACATGACGTGATCTTACTGATCGTTGCTCTACCCGCCGCCCGCTGCCCCACGTGCGTCCACACCTACCGAGTAGAGTGGCGAGACAGTAAAACGTCACTGGGCCGAGGCAGTGACACGGCCGAGTGTCTGTTTCCATCTAATTTTTGAAGTAGCGGCAAGACAGTCAATCAGATCAGTTTAAACGTTGTTTTGGAAAGGAAAAAATGGCTAAAAATGATTTAAAAATTACTTACTTACTGCTTTGTCAGTAGAAGATAAATCTCGCATTTGGACGAGAGCATGAATATTATTATATACTACGGGACTAATCGCGCACTAAAATTACGAGATAAATAAATACCTCCTCATCATCGTAGTATATAATAATTATGTGTTCAAATCGCGAAAGTTTAAAAACAACACGAGACCATGAATTTCGAAAAATAAAATCTGAGTTAGGTGTTGCAAACAAGCTGCATCTCGTTTCTTTTTATTTCCCGTAATCCGTTGAACAGAATTACCACAAACACAACTGGGATGCAATTAAACAGTTGCATAAACTTCACTGCGGTGTCCAAATCCCGTTTACCAGACATTTCATAGGTTTTTAACAGACCGTACGCGTTTAAAATTCGCGCGAAAAATGACGAGTACGCATCGAGTGGCGAGTTCGCGTGTTCATATGCACCGAGTGAGCGAGTGAATCAATGTGGAGAAGCGGGAGGAGGATACTCGACCCAATAATTAGAACGGGGTCCGAGTGACTGTCTCGGTCCGTTTCTCGGTCGAGTACTCGCTTATGTGTTTACATATTATAGTGAGCGCTCGGCCGAGAGCACTGACTCGCCACTGTACTCGCTACTTTCGCTAGGTGTAATCGGGCTTTTACGATCCTACCGCGGGTCCGCACGGGCAGATCGCATATTTATACAAAATAAACACTTAGAGACCGACAATGTTGTTCATGCATAATGCAGGCTGCGTTCAGTTTGACCTGACCGTAGACTGCAGAACGCATTCAGTGTGCCCAACCCTTTATAGTATTCGTGCCTATGTACATTGCGTTAGTATGTGTGCCTGGCGGAGCAACCAATCGTACACACAAATTGTATACTAATACGGCTTAAACACATGTAGAGGTCGCGTGCGGTCATGATTTGTAGCAACTATAACAATGTTTTTAGGACCTACCTAAAAGACTTGGAAGTAGTTGGAAGCATTATGGTGCTCAGTGAAAAAATATGTATAGAACCAGTTAAAAATCTGAACAGAAAGCTCTAAGGTCTGCCCACTAAAACGTATCATACCATGGCCATGCTATAGGATCGTATCAGCCACCACAGCATATTATGTCAACAATAGTCGTCGAGAAGCTGAAACGTTTCGTGCGGCAAGCGATGGTGCTGGTCGGTGACGAAATAGAAAAATTAGTCCATCAGGTTAACAAAAATAAACATGTATTTTGTATTGTTTCTTATTTCGATTAAACAAAAGTTGGTGAAGATAATCATAGCCCGCTTAAGTTCCGCGTAACGTCACTTCTATGCTCAGAGCAAATCTAAAAAATCAAGAGAGAACGTCGTTGAACACTCAAGTGAAGCAGGTTTTTATACATGTGTGAGTGCGTTGTTGTTGCGCCGCCATAGTTCGACTGACAAGCCAAGGCGTAGTTTCTTTGTACGTTGATTTGTGTGTAATTGTCTGTACACGGCGAGGCGTAGTTTTGGTCGGCCTCACTTGTTTGTTCACAACATTCTGGCTTTATTTTTTTATTTGGTCTGAGCTATGTTAAAATTATTCGTAGAAGTGACGTCACGAGGCCCCACTCCCGAATTTTGACAAGGTTTATCTTTGTCATTTACTGTTTGACAAAAGAAAAAATATGTATCCAATATTCTAGCACAGCCATGGTATGTCACGTTATAGTGGGCAAATACCTCTAAATACTACCTTTATTTACGTAAATAAATACTAAAAATTCTAATTTGTTTTGTGCCTAAGCTAATTTTGTGTAATTTGGCTTGCAACTAATAAATAAAATCTACAGCTCAATAATCATTTTTAAGTTGTAAATTAAGTAACATCTGTATCTAAGCTAATATATACTTGACAATGCTCATATCTATTTTTAAGATTAGTGAAAATACAAAACATTAGTAATTGAATCTACAGGTGCCTGTTACCTGGACGACTTCTGGGTCGAAACCCTGTATGCATGAAATGTTGATATTTTTTATATTCAGCTTTTTAATTTTTAATGGGCAAGTACCTTTATTAACTAATACAATAAATCTACAAACTGCTGCATGAAAGGCATGGTTCATCCACAGACACTTGAAGGTTGAATATTTATGATGTCTTCTATGTAATTTTCTTTTTCATTCACAAATATCTAACACATTTTTGTTAAATTACAACAATGTTATTACTTCATTAAAACTACCTAACAATTATTATACTACATAACAATTATAACAATGTTATTGCTTAAGATTTTAATATTGGTAAGTTAGTACAAATAAACATATCAAGATAATAGAAGAATAGAAGTTTGAATCACTATGCATGCAAAATTAGTTTTTTAAACTTAGTTGAAATAGACGGGAGGGGAGGGCACAGCTCAGTGATGCCCACTCTGGTATTTTTTACCCATCCCAGAAAATTTTGAAAGTGAATAGGTATATTTTTTTGGGGTTCCAGATATAAGCAGGTGCCCTTTCTGAAAAATATCTGTCTACATCAATTTGAAAATGCTTTATTAATTACTTTCAGCAGGTACTTTTATCAGTATAAAATATTTAGTAAGTCAGTGAAAAAGATATTTTAACTTACTCTAAAATACTCTAAATAATCCTTACTGATATTATAAACCTGAAAAGTTGGTTTGTTCCTTTTCCACGCAGCAATGGAGCAATGGATTCACTTGATTTTTGGCATGGAAATAGTTTGAAAGACAGAAAGTTACATAGGCTACTTTTTATCTCGGAAACCAGTTCCCTTGGGATAGCACAAAAATCAAATAATTACACGGGCAGAGCTGCGAGTAAAAGCAAGTATAAATATATGTAGTAAAAGGATTGAAAAAAATAATTAATATCAGGACAAAAGTTACATTATTAGAGTTATAAAAACACACATACACATAGTTATAAAAACACACAAAAAATAAGGACAACAATTACAATTCAGTTAAATGTGACATGAAAGACAATACTCCGTTAGAAGTTTTATACTGCTGTTAAGAAAAATAGCCAAATTAATTTTTTTTTGTCTAATCTAGGTTTCATAAAAGGCAAAGAATATTATTTTACACGGAGCAACTTCCACGTCACTCAGTCCTCTGTCAGTAGGTATATTTATCTTTGTGAAAAAATGGCATACCTTCATTTAAATTTTGTTGTTTTAATATAATGTCAACAAAACAATAGAATGGCTTTTTTTCTATGACAATATAAAAACATGCATTTGCTTACTACCTAGGAAGACTTACTCCGATGCATATGTCCTGGAAATTTTTATATTAATTACTACTCTTACATCGAAATAGACGCTAATTCCAGGTGAAATATATGTTTTTAACTCTTTCAAATATCAACTCCAATTTTGGGTAATTTGGCAAAATAGAGAATCATACTAATATTATAAATCTGAAAAGATTGTTGGTTGGTTCCTCTTTCACGCAGCAACGAAGCAAGGGATCGACTTTATTTTTGTGATGGATATAGCTCAAGGGCCGGAAAGTGACATAGGCTATTCCGAAGAAATAAAAGGTTCTTGTGGGATGGTGACAGTTTACTTCTAAACTGCTTGGATGCTAAATTATGAGGCAAGATGGAAACTTTCCTGCAGGCTTCAGAAAAACAGTGCACTGATAAATTCTTAGGTCACAACATTTAGAGATCAGTACACGATAGAGTAATTTCCCCTTTTTGGACGATTTTGATGAAAATAGGTCATAAATCCGTTAATAAATAAGTTACTGAACCAAAATGAGAGGAATTTAGCAACATAACAAAAGGTATATATACCTTAACGTCAATTTCTCCGATTTTGTTCTCTGCCCTAATGATAGGCCTTCCCACCATCGAAGGGAAGATATGTGCCGGGAAATTGCTGCCAGCATATCCACATTTCACAAACTGAAACCAACAAAACAGGAAAATGATGACTCAAGCTATGGCCTTATCAACATTGATTTTACTCGCGATTTTTCAATGAACTTACGCCTGTGCCGTTGTCGCAAACGATCACTTTCCTTCCTTTGTCATCCATGATTAAGTTTATTACCTAATTTGAGCAAAATTTAGGGACTTAGATATTAAAAATAGTTATTTTGATCACACAACACACCCCACTCAAAGTTTTACAAATTCGATTTAGGCAAAGGTTATTCACACACACTGACGACAATAAAGTTGCCAGGCTTAGCGCTTAAAATTTTACTATAAACCCAAAATTTAAAACGGCGTAGTGTAATTCCAGGTGTCATAAGAAAATATAACGTCTCGGCATTTCCTGGAGTTTTTACGTATCTACACTTTCAAAGTGATGATTTGTTGTTAAAACTCCAAATCTCAATCGCGATATAAAATTTAGCCATTGAAAAAACTACTAATTAAGTAAGGTAGCTCTAAGCTGACAACACTGGCATGTGTTGTACCACAGATTAAAAATGGAAATAAACATGTTCGTTCACCACAGCTTATAAAAGGTACAGTATTAATCAGTATTGCCATAGAAAGTAGTAACAAATAAAAACGATTGACTATTAATTGGTTTGGGGTCGTCTACTAGTCATGACTTATTTTTAGCAACTTACGAATTTTTCAACCAATTTCGATGAAACTTGGTACGCAGTTTTCATATATTAATGATTTTTAGAGTTCCGTACTCAAAGGGTAAAAACGGGTCCATATTACTAAAACTCAACTGTCCGTATGTCCGTTAGACTGTCTGTCACCAGGCTGTACAAATAGTGGCACGTATCTCATGAACCTTAGATAAAGATAAAGATATCATTTATTGCTCTAAACTGTGTACACTAAGGTGTTATAAAATTATTTAGACACAACAGCTTATCCTAACGGACATGCAATAGTTTTACTTACAATATAAGGCTTCGTGTTTCCCTCTTACGCCTAGATGAACCAAATTCGGTCTTATATTTACATTCAAAATTAGACTATAAAATAATAATTATAACTAACCACAATAAGACTTAAAGCTGTTCATACTATTAGCACTTTTATACCTACTTATAAAAAAGAGATCAGTTTAATTTAAATCCTAAAAGATCATTTTAATATAATTATATACATATATTAACTAAAGATCTTTGAAGTTTTCTCTTTTACTCTTTTAACAATATTTACATAGCATCATCAATTTTTATTCTAGATATTATTTTTCCTATATACATCTGTACAGTTATAAAATTCTTTCATATTGTAGAAGGTATTATCTAGTAGCCATTTCTTTAAACTACTTTTGAATTTATTTCCATCTACAGATTTTAAGTGTAGTGGTAAGCTGTTATAAATTTTTATAGCAGAGTAAAATGAGCTACGGTGGTACATTGTATTATTAGTTTGGACCACTCGTATATTGTATTTGTGTCGAGTACGTAAAATATTTATTCGAGCTGATTTCTTCTCAAAAAAATAGTGTTGATTATGTTTGACAAATAGACAAATTTCATATATATAAATGCTGGTAAGAGTCAGCAAATTATTTTGTTTGAAAACATTTCTGACTGAGTCAGTTGTACGTAAATTATAAATAGCTCTCAGACACTTCTTCTGTAACCTAAACGTAGTTTCTACATCCACAGAATTCCCCCAAAAAATAACACCATACGTTAAATGAGGGTAAATGTACCCGTAATAAGCATTTTTCGCAATTTCTTTAGAAGAAATATTACTCAGAATTGAAAGTGCGTAGCAATATTTAGATAATTTTGAATTTACTTCAGAGATATTTTGTTTCCAGTTTAAGTTACAATCTATGATGACGCCTAGGAATTTAGTTTCGCTTACTTCTTCTATATCAATATCTTGATAGTGAATATTTAATTTTAGTGGTGGCGTTTTCTGATTTCTGAGCTGGATGAACTTAGTTTTTTTAACGTTAACTGTTAGATTTATTGTTTCTAAACTTTTAGCTATTCCCTCTAATGTCGTATTTATTTCTTTTTCATATTCTATTAGATTTAATTCATTTTGTGGTATGTAGACTGTGGCATCGTCAGCAAACATAACACATAAGTGTTTTGTTACTAAGGGCAAATCATTCACGTAGACGAGAAATAGTAGCGGGCCTAGGATACTTCCTTGAGGTATTCCGATTGAATTGGGTTTTGTTTCTGATTCTACTCGTTCAATGGTTTTATTTATGCGATTGTAGAAGTGGATGCTTGTAGTTTGGGTTCTATTTGACAAATAACTTTTGATTAGTTCTAATGCTTTCCCTCTTATACCTATGATTTCGAGTTTCTCAATCAGTATTTGATGCACCACACAATCAAAAGCCTTAGATAAATCTAGTAGAAGGGCTATTCCTTTCTTTTTACTATTGATGTCTTCCCACACTTGTTTCAAAAATTTAAAAATGGCTGCTGTAGTATTTTTACCCTTCTGGAATCCAAATTGGTTATTGTTTAATATGTTATTTTGTTCAAGAAAAGATAGAATTCTGTTGTACAACGCTTTTTCAAAAATTTTTGAAAAGCAGGGTAGTATCGCAATTGGTCTATAGTTCTCTATGTTATTGGTAGGACCTTTTTTGTGAATTGGCCGTATGATAGCCTTTTTCAAATCATTCGGGAAGCATCCGGTTTCTATTGTTAAATTTATTATGTAAGCTAGTGGTTCTGCTATATAATCTATCGTGTTTTTTATAGCTTGCATCGGTATCTCATCATATCCTGGACATTTAGTATTGTTTAAATCTCTGACTATGTTTTTCACTTCTTGGGGGCTCACTGGAGTTAAAAAAATGGTTTTGCAGTTTGTTTGTCTCGCAGGTATTTGTTTTGGATCTTTATTTTTATTAGGGTTTTTATTCACGTCAACAAAGTAGTCATTGAATGATTTAGCAATTTCTGCATGGTTTGTGATTATGGTGTTATTTATTTTTAAGTTATCTATGGTTGTGTTTATGGAATTTGTTTGGGATGTATTTTGTTTTATTATTTTCCAACATGCTCTACTTTTGTTGTCACTATTATTGATGAAATTTATGTTTGATTTTTTCCGTGAGGTAATAATTACTCTTTTCATCATTTTTCTGTATTTTTTGTACGCTGCTAACTGTTCATTATTATTACTTACTAAAGTTTTTAAATATAACTGTCTTCTTATTTTGCTGGATGCCTTTATACCCTCGGTTTTCCAATTTACTTTTCTTTTGTATGTTACCCTTACCCTCTCTAGGGGAACACAGATATTGAATACTAAACCGAAAAGGTCCTGGAACTTCAGAAGCTAGAAAGTTGATCACAAATGATGTATTGATGTTAACCATAACAACAAATAGCAATAATCGGCTAAGTGCGAGTCGGTCTCGCGCACTTAGGGTTCCGTGTCGTACGTAAGTCCCCGTTAGTATATATAATTTTAATTTAATTATTTATTTGTAGAGGAAATATCCAATTTAATATTCTGTGAATGTCTCAGCGTTGTAGCTATCACTATTCATAATATACAGCCTGGTGACATACTGACAGACGAACGGACAGCGAAGTCTTAGTGATAGGGTGCCGTTTTTACCGTTTGGGTATGGAACCCTAAAAATGGAATAAAATAAATACTAAAAAATTATATCCAACAACCGTGAATTTATGTATAGGTATATTGACCTTAATAACTAGTAATTGAACTAAAATATATAAAGGGGGTTCCCATAACCATCAAAGACAAAATTACAGTATCAAAATAATCATGTTAACGTACGATGTCAATATGATTTATTGTTTTAGTTCGCAAAAAGCTATTAAATAAAATAAAATAAATTAAATTCATTTATTGAGCTCATAACACAGCAAAACCAATTACATTACAGCTACAATAAAATCTCATGAGCGTCATGGGCATCATTGCGTCAGGAAATTATTACCTAACGATGTTAAAAAAGCCATTAGCGAAAATTACTCGTGGCATTTGATCATTTCACAAGAGGGGATCCTCTTGTGAAATTCCGTTTTTTTTTCCGAACCCTCTCCACCCTCCAGACCCTTTCGAGTAGTTTCGAGTTTCACGTAATTAATAGATGATCCCTTTGATGGGAAACATTTTGTTTCGTTAATTTTGCAAAATTATCAAAATATTTTTTATTAAAATTAATAAATTAATTAAAAACCATGTAGGTAACTGATAACTCTATAATTCTTCTATTGTTAGTCATGTCATTTTTTTCCAGTAACCGGGATAATTTTGCTAAAAACATTTACAGATGATACTTGTTTCCGTAACTTGGAACGTAATCTTATCTATGTACACGGTATTGCGATTACAGGTACTACATAGAAACATTACAAAAACCATACGATAATGCACCTATTGCGCACCATAATGAACTCTATGCCATCGACACAAGATCTGACAACCTGCACTGCATACGTTGGTGTTGTGTGTAAATAGTCAAAACAAACCACATTGCGTGAGCAGTTCGTGTCACACATTGACAAAAACGTCAACTCATTGAAACAATTTGCACCCACACTTCGCTACAGTTATTTTTTAATAGTTTTAGATATTACCAGTAAAATCCAAAATAATTGCGTCCATATTATGTTACTTTTGTCAACTACGAAAAATCGAGTAAATGTCGCAATGTTTAATTGAATAACCAGAATAAAACAATTCTCTGGTTAGTTTGTAGAATGAGAATATTTTTTTTTGTTAATGCGGAGTTAGTTTTAGGCAAGTTTTAAAAGACCTATGATATTATCGTGTGTCTATCAACAGACCCTATAACGAATAATTTGAGTGAACATTTTACTATTTAGGGTGGGTCTATCAACAGACCCTATTTTGAACGAATGATTTGAGTGAACACTGTGTTATCACTGATTATACCTATTATTTTACTGATTATTATTGCTCCCTATCACTATTCACAGTAAATAAGTTGCAAAAACTATCTATTTCTGGCCTGTACTATTAGAGCGGCCCTAAATTTAAATATATAAGTGGCAAAAAAAGACAAGTATCCAGGACAACATGATATTTAAAAAAAAACCGGAGAAGTGCGAGTCAGGCTCGCGCTTCGAGGGTTCCGTACAAATCTAGAAAATTTCACAAAATTGGGAAGTAAGTTGTTAAAATCTCTATACTGTAATCATCGACAATTTTTTTTTTTTTTTTCACTTTTCGCGCCATCCATCACCCATTTACACAAAATTACACATTGTTAAAATAATTAAAAACCTGTTTTAGCATGTGCTAATAAAGCTCTTTTATATGATATTTAACATGATACGATATCTTCTTCTTCTTGATCGTTGCGCTCTTGACAGAGCGCTCGTGGTCATCAAGTAGTACTATTATTTGTAGGGGCAGATGTAATGCGCCTCACGATGTCTCGCCATCTCTCTCTATGGGACTTCAATCGGGTACACTCATGCACGGACCCACCCACAGCAGACTTGATCTGATCGGTCCATCTCATGGGCGACCTTCCGCGTGGTCTTGTGCCCACAACTTTTCCCTGGACGACAAGACGCTCCAAAGACTGACTACCTTGCCATGAGATGTGTCCGAAGTAAGCGAGTATGCGAGACTGTACTATGGCTGATAGACGCTGCTTGATGCCGAGTTCTTGTAGTATCGAGACGTTGGTACGAAATTCAGTCCACGATACCCCTAGCATTCTTCTCCAGCACCACATTTCTAGAGCATCTACCTTTTTCTTTTCAATATCTCGCAGCGTCCATGTCTCATATACGATTTACTCTCTTTGAATTTTGAACCCATATTTTGTGAATTTTGACCCTATTTTTTGTGATTTAATTAAAAATGTATAGTTTTCACATTTATTCCTATATGTGTATTCTGAGACAATGCTTCTTGTCAATTTTCATAGTTCTATGTCAACGGGAAGTACCCTGTAGGTTTTGATTTTTGTGAGTGTCGAAATATGCGGCTTTTTACGACATAAACGGCTCTAACTTTTTTATACGATAACTGAGAAGTTTTTTGTTTACACAACTGCAAGAGACCGTAGACATACGTATACAATATAAATTTCAACTCGACATCTTTACGCGTTCCCGAGATAAAGAGTCTTGACATACACACAGACGGACAACAAAGTGATCCTATAAGGGTTTCGTTTTTTTCCGTTTGAAGTACGGAAACCTAAAAAATGACAGTTTGTGACAATAGCCAGTGCGTTCGATTTTCCTATTTTGACATTGACATTTTAGTAACTAATTCGCATGACAGTGATATTATTAACGCTAGTGACAGTAGTTTTCATCGGAAAAAGTGCGAGATTGCAATGCCAAAAATTAAAAAAATAGAAATAGACAAATTTTAATGTCAATTATGGCAAAACTGTCAAACTACATGCCCGATTTCATGATTTCACGTGTTTTTATTTATTTTTCTCGCAAAAGTAATGAATATTAAAGTAAAATGAAGCATAAAAGATTTGAAGAAAACATCTTAGTTGATGAGGCATACACAAATTACGGTAAAGTTGACAAAAATGCCGACAATAAGAAGTCTCAGGGTATCGCGAAACATTTTGCTGAAACTTTGGAATACGAGGAGAAAAAGAAGTGGTATCATCAGGTAAACATCAATAAAGACATTTTTTGTAGCCCTAAATAGAAAGTCTATTTCATGTTAATGCCATTTGTTCTAAATTTCATAAGGTTTGGAAACATTACATAGTTTTAGGTTGCCCTCGCGTTTTATCATGTTGTGTCCAAATTGAGACGTATTTTGAAGAATTTATTTCACATAATATCATTTAAACTCTGCAGCTACCAGAAGAACCGGTAACGTCATCAAGCACTCTCACTACGGACCAAATTGAAGAGTACAGGAAAGAAGCGAGCAGTGCATTGCATGGAGACACATTAGCTTATGAAACTAGTAAGTATTTCTCTTTGCTGTGTGCTGTGCTGTGTGAAATCAGCCTCCATATTTAGCCACTGTACAGCTTTTTAATAATTAATTGAACTATATTATGACACTAGGTGTATTCTTTTGGACTCGATGGTGTTTTTGGCATTTGCAAAATTAGCGTTGATGTAAACCGTTCAGTTTGGTAATTTCGCCCATTTCGCCAATCATGCAACTTTTGCCCAGTACCCAAAACAATGCTAAACATCAAACTCTATCTGTCAGAAAACAATCACAAATAACCAACCTCCGCAGGTGGGTCGAAAGTGGCAGTTCTTAATGGTATTTTTAGCTAATTTTAAGCTATAAATACCATATACCATTTATTTATTTATTTATTAAGGCTTCACATCAATAACTACATTATTACATATGTTATAAACACTTACAATATAATATAACTTAATGTGCTATTTTTTTAAGGAAGCACAGCATGCATTTAACTTTACATAACAATAAAGAATATTAGTAAAAATAAGATTGTATTAGTATTTCATAATCTTCAGATAGTTTACTAGACTAAACTAATCCATGATAATATATCCATAATAATGACCATACAGTGAATAAATACAGTTACACAGTTACTTTTGCTCACACATTCTCAAAACGGACACTAAATGTAATTGTGTTTGCTGTTTTAACTGTTAATTTTGACCATCAGTAGGCTACCCAAACACCTATTATTATTATGAATTTATAAAATGACATTTATTCACTCTCTGTGGGGTGTTTTTTTAGAAACAGCCACTATAACACCAACCCCAAAATCATGACAAAATTAGCTTGCTGAAACACCAGTTTTTTTTGTGATATCATAGTAATATTATGAATCCGAAAAGTTTGTTAGTTTGTTCCTCTTTCACGCACCAACGCAGCAACAAATTGACTTGATTTTTGGCATTGATATAGCTCAAGGGCCGGAAAATGACATAGGTTAATTTTTATACCGAAAAAATTAAAGGTTGTTGTGGGATACCACAAATTCCACGCGGGCAGAGCCGCGGGCAAAAGCTAGTATTACATATAAGCAGGTGCTCCGGTTGTGGCCACTGACCCGGTTGTGGCCATTTTGATGTCAAAATTATTGCATAAATGGTAATTATAAAGAATGTAACAACATAAATATTGTTTGTGTGAATCTCAACTTATAATATATTTTTAAAATATTATATGAAAATTAAATTGTCTAATTAATTGTTAAAATTCAAAGTGGCCACAAATAATACTAAGATGGCCACAACTGGGGCACCTGCACTATTTCCAAATTATCAAAAATAAATACACAAGATTTATAGTAAAGGACATGTCCACAAAATGTTTGGAGGCTGGTATAATAATAATCAAAAATTCTAACCACAACACTCGTTACAATTCGAGAAAGTTCATATTTTTCTGAGTCGATTACATTAGTTAAAACCAAAAAAGAACCCTCCGATTTTTTTAAAATTATTTTTGAATCTATTAGGATAAATAAATCTATTTGACTCAATAGGTAGTTTATCACTAGCAAACCTGATTAAGTAACCTCCAAATTGTTAAATAGAAGCATTTTTACCAATTAGAAATGAAATGAAAAGATGAAAGATTATAATTTTTAATTTTAGCTAATTAAGAGATGAATGTGGAATACCCCTCTACGGATGCAAGTAAAATAACGATAGAAGTACTTTATTATTGCTAAACTAGTAAAAATCAAAGCTGTATTATTATTTTTCATACAATTTATTTTTCTCATTTAAAATAAAAATGGAGGGATAAAAAAATCTAACTTAAATATTTTTGAGAGGCCCATAAATCAAGCTTTCAAATGACGTATATATCATCTTGGTTCGATTTTTCTCTGAATAATATACCACTTGTGAACATCACCTTTTCTTTTGTGATAAACATTTCAAAAATTGACGCGACCACAGGATTTGAACCTGCATCTCTCTGAGATTCCGGCCCAGATGCTTTGTCCAATTAAGCTAAAACGCTGTCTGTGAAGGCGTCGAATTAGTGAAAGTGTTTATCATTTTTTCCAACTACTACATTGTTGGAAGCGCCATCTGTGAGAACTGCTTTAAACCAGTCAGTCTCTTAATGTGAAATTATTAGAACTTCTTACCATTAACGAGCAATGGCGCATTGCTTAATCAATGAAATGATTTTTATCGTGCTTAACACACTAGGTGTATAGAAACTTTCTTTTTGTGATAAACATTTCAAAAATTGACGCGTTGAAAAAGTTTCGATACACGTAGTGTGTGAAGCACGATAAAAATCATTTCATTATAGTAAATTGTTAATAATTTCAGAATCAAACAAGAGTGGATCATCAGATCATCAATGGGCGAGAACACTGCTCAACAAAGGTGCCATAGGCGACAGAGTGGCCGCTGCCACTATACTCATACAGGTATACTTATATTATCTAGCTAGAAGCATTAGGGCCTAAAATCAAATCAAATATTTGTACATTTTAGTTAACAAATGGCACAGACCCTGGAGTCTATGGTTTGTAATTTTCCAATAAAAATAATAGACAACATTACTTTGTCACTATTGTCTAGCACTAGTGACAAAGTAATGTTATTTTTTTTTCAATTAAATTTTTTTGCTCTTCTCGCTATAATAAAGATTGTCCATTAATCAAGGGTTGGAAAGGGAGAGAGTTTTTAATATATTTTGTTTTTGTTTTTTCAGGATAACCCCATCTATAATTTGAATGCATTGAGAAATCTTATAAGCAACGTGAAACCTGCTAAAAAGAAGGATGGCATCATTATTATAGGTAAAAAATATTATTATACCACGGGTATTTTTGACCGACGAACCGGAGGTACTCAATTCGACGCGGATATATTAATATATGTATATCCACGCATAACATTTTTCATAGTAGTCAGATTTGAATAATTCTTTTTTTATTGAGTGAGTGTACTTCGAAATTAGTCCCATTTAAATTTAATGGAAATCGGCTGTGCCAGTTTTGATAAATCGACAATAATGTGAAAAATGCTACATCGATCTGTGCGAAATAGTCGCGAATTCTGTACACGGGTGAAGTCAAAAACATTATATTTATTATATTAGGTATTGGAGCAGGTATTTTATATTTAGTAAATTATTGGAGTTGTTTTGTCATCAGCGATTTTGATATATTTTCTGTATATCCCTCAAAAAAGGGGGGTGGGGGAAATTTGCTGCCGCGTAATTGCAATAATACCTATTTGGCAAGATTGTTCAGTACCTAAATCTAAATCCTAACAAAAGCGAGTATGAACCAAATAGATCATGAGAGAGTCGAGATACACCAAAGAAAATATTCACTCCAAGCGGAGGAGCAGAGAGATAGCTTATGAGCTTATGAAGATTCTTAAAGACATTGGAGTGGCGTGTAAATAGCCAACTCCTGGGTGTGATTGCTCACGAAAGATTTTGAAGAAAAATAAGAAAGGGCGGGAAGATCATACAAAAGGAAAGAATTTGGTGTCGACGTATAAACAGGAACTAAACTAAGACTAACCTGCAAATGACCGCCTTCATCCCCTCGTAATCGAGACCGGCTGGAGAAGAATCGTCTGCCACTGTTGCTAGCTGGTATCGTCCACTACAATTCCTGTGTTGTGTCGAGGCGAAATAAATTGTCCAACACTGCACTGCACACTATAAAGTTCCGAAGTTCACTACATGAACTTCAAAGTTAAACGGATGAAATTAATCTTGCGGCGGATGAAAGTCAACTGGCAGAATAATTTTCTGCTATTCAAAAAATAATGGCGGTGACGCGACACTCAATGGATTCGCGGCATTTCTTTGACCAATGGTCGAGGGCATCGCGGTTCGAGACGACTAGCGCCATCTCTCGGAAAACTCCGGGACGTCAACGGAACATCGACAGATCGTCCCAGCGTTGTACCTGTTTTACCGACGACACCAGAAAGCGGGTAAATTGAAATTATAAAAAGAAAAGATTATAGGAATGCGGAAATATTCATTAAAGATGTTAAGGCGCTCCACCACGCACCCCGCCTTGGAAGATCTAGAGATCTTTCAAAACGAATAAAACCTCGTGACTGGTCAGAACGCGTAGTGAATTAAAGAAAAAATAAATGAGGCAAGTAGCCACTAAATTACTAATATAAAACAGTAAGATTGTATTTAAGTTAAATTGTTATTGCGTTGGAATGGGATATAATTTTGAAACAGCGCGTTTATAAATTCCAGATCTGGTTTTGACCATTGCCACACGAACAGTGTTATTTGCGCCTTTAAAGGCTTCGGTTACTACTCCTAACGGCCAGCTCAGTGGAGCAGTGTTCTCGATTTCTACCAGCACTACAGTTCCCACCTCTACCGATTTGTCTGGCGTAGCCCACCGTTGTCTAACCTGCAATGTGTGCAAAAATTCCAAGCGCCACTTTTTCCAAAATGATTGGACCATACTATCTAGTAACCTCTTTCGCTCCAACAAATTCACGCGTTGATTTGACATGTCTGAAGCTGGTAAATATTGCAGAGGAGTAGA
This sequence comes from Hypomecis punctinalis, assembly GCA_949316475.1. Taxonomy (NCBI): domain Eukaryota; kingdom Metazoa; phylum Arthropoda; class Insecta; order Lepidoptera; family Geometridae; genus Hypomecis; species Hypomecis punctinalis. The sequence continues at coordinate 17,104,073 of OX438820.1, read as the reverse complement.
CATTAAGAAGTGAGCTGGAGTTAGTACCTCTGGATGGGGATCAGAAGACAGCACGCAGAGCGGGCGAGAGTTCAAAATGCACTCTATTTGGGTTAAAACAGTTTGGAGTTCTTCATATGTGAGAAGTTGACTTCCAATCACTCTATATAAATGCGTCTTCATACTCTTGATATTCCCTTCCCACAGTCCTCCAAAGTTTGGGGCTCGAGGTGGTATCATTTTCCATTCAATGCGCCGCGATAATAATTCATTTGCGAGTGAGGACTTGAACTCAGAGCTTCCTAAAAATGTGTAAAGCTCATCAAGTTCAGCCTTTGCTCCTACAAATGTGGTTGCGTTGTCTGAATAAAGACATGATACTGGACCACGACGAGAAATGAAGCGTTTGAACGCCGCCAAAAAGGTTTGAGATGTGAGATCAGATACGAGTTCTATATGAAGAGCTCGGGTTTGCATACAGACAAATAATGCAACCCATGCCTTCTGTGAATGCTGACCTCTGCGGCGTGACAGCGTGACCCGGATCGGTCCCGCATAATCCAGTCCTGTGTGTGCAAAGACTCTAGATTCCGAGACTCTACACGCAGGGAGATCCGCCATTAATGGCATCGGATGAGTAGGATTTGCTTTGAAGCAAGTATTGCACTTCCTCAATTTTGATCTTATAACAGTTCTGGCATCTAATATCCAGTAGCGTTGTCTTATTATGGACATTAAGAGTCCAGGTCCGGTATGACAATTCATAACATGCTGATGTTGTATTATTAAATCGACAATATGGTCGCGTTTTGGAAGCAGGACTGGATGTTTAACTTCAAAAGGAAGGTCTGACTCTGAGAGTCTTCCTCCAATTCTCAGAATGCCCTCTTTATCGATGAATACTGCCAAACTTTGCAGTTTCTTTGGAAGCAATTTTCCAGCCTTTATTAGTTTTATATCTTTCGCAAAGTGAACAGATTGAACAGCAAGCAGCAAAGCTTTCTCCGCTACTGCTAGTCCTGTTACAGATCGAGGCTCGATCTTTGATTTAGGTCTTGCGAACTTTATCACATATGCAATGATGCGGAGCAATTTCTCCCAAGAAGAGATACGTTGCGCTAGCTCACACAATAGCGGTGGATCTACATTGGTAGTAGTGGCCATTATAATAGCCTTATGTTCCGGCAATTCGTTACAGTCTGCAGGAGAGAAAGGTTTGATTGGCCATTCCTCAGGAGCACACCGAATCCATGCGGGACCATTCCACCATAGATCATGCGATAAAAGTTGTGATGGGAGCATACCCCGTGAGAGACAATCGCTAGGATTTATGGCACCAGCCACGTGATAGAAATGTTGGGCGGCTAAATTTTCTTGGCATTGCGCAACACGATTACTCACAAAAATCGACCAACGATGAGGCGAGGAATGTATCCACGATAATGCAATCGTGGAATCAGAAAATGCATATATTCCAACAATAGGAATTCGCAGTGAATACGTATCTATCACAGTTTTTACTAGCTTTGCCATAAGCAAAGCAGCGCATAATTCAAGGCGGGCCAAAGTGGTAACCTTCGCCGGTGATACCTTGGACTTGGCACAAAGAAGGCGAGTTTGAATACCAGATGGGTAAGTGCAATGAGCATATATAACACAGCCTAAACCATTCAAGCTGGCATCACAAAAGGCGACAAGGCGTAGCTCACAGTCTGTTTCAACTCCAACATGACGTGGAATTTTTAAAGCGCTAAGCAAATGAAACTCCTGTGTTAGGGCGGCAAACCGGAGACGGATGTTTTCCGGTGCGAGAGTATCCCAATCATAGTTTCCAAGCCATAAATCCTTGATTATCAGTTTCGCATATAGGACCACCGGGGCCACTAGACCGATAATATCAAAGAGGCGTGCAACCACAGAGAGTATATTGCGTTTTGTACATTTTTCAGTCACTACAGAGGAAGTGAAGAAAAAATAATCATCACTTGGTTCCCATGACAGACCTAGAACCTTTGAAACGTTATTGCCAACATCAAATGCTAGCGACTTCCGGTGTGTATCAGGTAAGCTATCCAAAAGTGTCGCAGAGTTGCTTGTCCATTTCACCAAATCAAAGTCACCAGCTTTGAAAAGCTTTATTAAATCTTGAGCCAGCTGGATCGCAGTTTTTTCACTATGTACCGAATGAACTAAGTCATCCATATACAGACTGCTCTCGGCTATTTTAGCAGCTTCTGGATAGTAAGGGGTCATGTCCAAAGCCAGCTGTCGCACAGTGCGCATAGCTATGTAAGGGCTTGATTTAAGACCAAATGGTTGCCTATTGAAGGCATAAGTGCGGACTTCTTCAGATTCACTGAATCGAAATAAAATGCGTAGGTATTTACGCTGGTCAACTGGTACACCTATGCGTAAATAATGCTGTTTTATGTCAGCGTTTAGTGCGACGGGAAACAATCTGAAGTTTAAAATCAATAAAAACAGATCAGCTTGCAGATTAGGGCCGATGTGCAATACATCATTAAGTGAAAAGCCCGTATGGGTTTTCGCGCTTGCATCTAGTACAATGCGTGGCATGGGTTTGTCAGGCCGAACAACAGCGTGATGAGGTATATAATAACCATCATGAGTCAGCTCAGAATCGTCTACAACGCTGAGGTAGCCGTTATCTATGTAATCCTGAATCACGCTATTATAATTTTTGCGCAAGTCCGGCGATTGACGGAATTTACGCTCGAGTGTCATGAATCTCCGATAAGCGGCAGCATGCGAGTTACCTAACTCTGAAGGATCTTTGCAAAATGGCAGAGATACCGTATAGCGACCCACTTCATCACGCGTCACGCTAGATGTAAAAATATTTTCGCACTCTGTCTCTTCTGGAGAAAGATATCTTTTCGAAGGCACTTCTTCGAGCTCCCAAAATTTCTGAACCAAATCGTTCAATGCCAATGCCGAAAAACTAGAAGAAGGAGCCAAATTACTACGCGGGCAATCTCCCATCAAAACCCAGCCAAAAGTTGTAGACAAGGCCGGTGGAGCATAAGATCCGCACTCAACCTTTTTCCCCAAATAAATGTAAGGGAAAAGCTGGGCTCCTAGCACAATATCTATGTCTCCTGGTATATTCCAACTGAGATCAGCGAGTTGAAGCTTGGAAAAAATGTTTTCGTCACACTCAACGAACTGAGTTGGTAACTGCTCTGCGATACATTCAACTACTAACGCATAAATGGTATATTTTTGTTCTGGATACACGCGCGATTGTATGTCAACGTGAACGTATCCAATTATCGGACGTGAAGCGGCTCCAACTCCCTTTACAAACGAATTGTGCAGTGGCGTTATAGTAAGATTTAGCTTACGGCAGCAATCAGTAGTAATCAAATTATTCTGTGACCCATTATCAATTAGGCACCTCACTACTAATGATGTCCCACAATCCTTAGGTTTTGCATACACTTGAGCCGTCGACAAGAGAATCGTCGACTTCGACCTTGTCCCAGACGCCAATAGCGTGGCGGCGTCATGTGATCGTGGCGATGTCGAACCGGAAGTATCAATTCCGTCGTTTCCGACGTTTTCACCCATCTCGACGTTTCTGACGTTTACGCCGTTTCTGGCGTTTTCGATTGGTACAGTTACGTCGTTTTTCTCATTAGGTAAGAGAGATTGAGATTGGGTAGCAACTTCCGAAACGAACGAGCACGAAGGATCAGAAGACGGCAAAAAACTATTAGATTTCATGTGCGTAGCGGGAGCGAAAGATGATGACGTATGTACATCATCGTGTACCAAAGCAGTATGTGAGTAGCTATTATTGTTATTATTATAACTCTTTTTTTCGTTTTCTTTAGAAAAACAAAGCTGGCTGTGGTGCTGTTTATTGCAAAATTCGCAAACAGACGTTGACTTACATTTAGATAAATTATGTAAAACACTAAGGCAATTTACACATCCATGTTTAGCTTTTATAAATTTAAATTTACCATGAGAATCTAGTTTTTTAAATTCAGGGCAGCTGTATAGTTGTACATGATCTCGACTACCGCACATGACGCATACATTGCGTGGTATGGAGGGCGCTGCGGCAGACGGTTGCGCGGGCGGAGCGTCATCGAGTGTTCGAGCATTCGATCCCGTCGCCACAAAAGATTTGTAGGTATGACCACGGGTATTGCGAATCGAAGTGTTAGCGGGGGGCGTTTTATTTGAAGTGATATGTCGCGTACGTTCCAATATCTTCACTTGATCTTGCACGAAGCTAATTAATTGTTCAGTAGTAGGTATTTCAGTGCTCCTGACAGTAAGCTCAAAGGACTGAACTGTTTGTATGTCTAACTTCCTAAGCGCACATTGAAGGAAAATAAAGTCAATTAAGTCATTAATCTCCAACTGTTTCAATGCCGAAATCGACGCGGAATATTTGCAAATAAATGCATCGAGGTTGTTGGCATTGTGCGAGCTTGCTTTCAAGTCCAAAATATTATTTAGATAAAAACTACCTAGGGCGCGTTTATCTTGAAACTTTTTAACCAAACTGTCCCATAATATTTTATAAGTTTCACCAGTCGGAACAATACCGGCGGTGAATTTAAGCGCATCATTGGTCAGTTTTGAAATTAAATATTGCACACGTTGTGAGTCAGACAATTGTTCATTCAAATGTACATTAGCTTTAAATGACTGGTAGAACAAATTCCAGTTTTCTGGGCGGCCGTCAAAACTCGGTATTACAAGAGGTTGTAATTTGACTGTGGGCATGGTCGAGTGACTCGCCGCATGTAAACACGGCATAGATTGCGCTTGTACGGCGGACGAAAACTTGTTCCGTGTGCGTCTCACACGAGTGTACAGGTCCTCGAAAGCTTCCAGACACGAGTAATCAGGGAGTATATCCGGTTTTAACTGTAATTTTGTTCTATTGTACTGATCCACAATGGATTCGAATTTTTCTCTAATGTCATCTATCGTTTCCGACTCAGCGAGGAAGTTTTCATTCGTTCGTGAAGAATCAAATGAAGTAATATTTTTCGATACATTGTATAGTCTACTAATGCGCTGAAATAGTAATTCCCTCTTTTGATTCAGTAATACCAACTTTAATTCCAGGTCGACTTGCTTTTCCGATTTATCTGTCATTTTTACGAAAGCTAATCGATATTGTTAACGGGAAAAAAAAACAAAGCGAACGGAATGTGGTATGTAGAATCAGACAAATAATTTTCGAATTACTATGAAGTTTAAAAATAGCTTGAATAAATTAGCGAAGTATTTTAAAGTGGCGGTAGGTGAGTGCAGTGGTGGAACGGCGAAATTGGACAAAATGTATTTTTTATATTAAAGGAGCGGAATTTCAATAACTATATTGAAAATAAAAGCGGAGAGATATCTACCAATTAATACGTAGAATTATAAGAAAATGACTTGAGTAATTTAGCGGGAATTTGCCCACCAACTAAAAATAATGAAGGTAGGTAAATGAATTTATGTTGAGCGAGATTTTTGATTTTACCAATAATTACGTAAAATCAAATGCGTGAACGATCAGAATTTACCAATAATACGTAAATCTGAGTAATAAAAGGGGGCGGAATGAACGATATTCACCAAAATTACGTGAATATTAAGAACGTTAGGAAAAATGATTAGAGGCAGAATTCACCAAAATTACGTGAATTCGCGGTTCACTGGACTATCCGGCTCGAAGGACCATCAAATGGAGTGGCGTGTAAATAGCCAACTCCTGGGTGTGATTGCTCACGAAAGATTTTGAAGAAAAATAAGAAAGGGCGGGAAGATCATACAAAAGGAAAGAATTTGGTGTCGACGTATAAACAGGAACTAAACTAAGACTAACCTGCAAATGACCGCCTTCATCCCCTCGTAATCGAGACCGGCTGGAGAAGAATCGTCTGCCACTGTTGCTAGCTGGTATCGTCCACTACAATTCCTGTGTTGTGTCGAGGCGAAATAAATTGTCCAACACTGCACTGCACACTATAAAGTTCCGAAGTTCACTACATGAACTTCAAAGTTAAACGGATGAAATTAATCTTGCGGCGGATGAAAGTCAACTGGCAGAATAATTTTCTGCTATTCAAAAAATAATGGCGGTGACGCGACACTCAATGGATTCGCGGCATTTCTTTGACCAATGGTCGAGGGCATCGCGGTTCGAGACGACTAGCGCCATCTCTCGGAAAACTCCGGGACGTCAACGGAACATCGACAGATCGTCCCAGCGTTGTACCTGTTTTACCGACGACACCAGAAAGCGGGTAAATTGAAATTATAAAAAGAAAAGATTATAGGAATGCGGAAATATTCATTAAAGATGTTAAGGCGCTCCACCAGACATGTTTCGTGAGTCTACTGTCCGGAGACCTAAATGTTAATATTCTAAAAAACCTACCTCCTAATCAGTTAATAGTTTTAAAAATATTTACTGGTATTTTTACTTAAAGTAAATAAAAATAGCCTATTCATCCCCCATCTCGGAAAGAGTATTTTTGCTGAGTGCAAAAACCGTTTTTATCAGCTGGAGGGTAAAGTAAAATTGAATTTAGAACATAGTGTGCACTAAGTTTGTGAACACAAAACATTATTAAACCTATTTGACTGCCTCGGTGACTCAGTGCTTAGTGACCCTAACTTCTGTATCAAAGAGGCGGGGGTTCGATCCCCACCCAGGGCAAATATCTATGTGATGAACATAAATGTTTGCTCTGTGTCTGGGTGTTATTAAGTTACTATCTATATAAGTATGTATTTAAAAATAAGTATATGTAGTATATCAGTCTCTGGCAGACGTATCACAAGCTTTGCTTAGTTTGGGGTCAGAGGCCGTGTGTAAGATGTCCCAAAATATTTATTTATTATTATTTATTTACTTCTACCTCTATGGTGCCGAATTTATCATACAACCATTTTTAATTTGTTCAAAACTCAGACACTTGCGGAACCTTCTTGCTGTACTTTTTTTAATTTGCTTTGCGCGCGCCATTTTCTTATCATGCATGTCGTATTGTTGAAAGTTTTAAACAAGAGTGATTCTAGCGACGAGGAATTTTATTTGATACCAACAGAATTGACTGAAACTGTTAATAGTACGCAAATGAGCTTTCTCCCTTTAACAATCACGCGAGAAGTATTTGAAACAGTGCGGTATACAGACAACTTTAGTCATTTCCTCGCTGAGGTGGGATGAAAAGTTACGTGTTACACTCCAGTGCAAAGATTTTTTACCTTTTGCTCTTTTGATTCCCTCGCTAATGCTCAGGATTCTAATTGTCTTAGATTCCTTCGCTTGCTCGGTCATCAAAATTGAGCACGCGGTTAAAAATCAACTTTGCACTGTTGTATAACAAATAACTTTTATTGTCTAATATCTAGACTAGTCCTTATAAAACATTGTTCTTATTTCTACATATTTTTTATATACTAGGTTGTCCACCCTGGACATAGGCCTCCTTTAGAAGTTGCCGATGCTCTCTATATCTGGCATTCCTGCGGTATTTTTACTTAACCTGTCATAAAATAGAAAATCCTAGCAATGTGTACGAGAACAGTCGCTGAAAAACTTGGGTGCTGAGAAATGTTTTATAGCGTACATGGCACGGAAATGCAATTTTGTCCTGGCAGTCAAAAGATTAATATTCTTGCTTTTTGTGATTTTATAGCTTCAATTTCAATCGGGTATTTTACTATGAACGAGATAAAATTTGTAAATGGCAAAAAGCGATCGGAAAATGTTCGTTTTAGATCATAAAATAAAATAACATTTTAAAAATCAATACAAAACATTCCGTTTTTTTAATCTGTGCATAAAATAGTCGCCGCTATGTTATGACGTCATCCGGTTATGTAAACATTGAATAGTTTTTCGGATGTTTGTACACTAGTACTCCAGGAACAACACACCAACGATAACTCGTTATTAACCATTTATTAATATAACTCATTTTCATTTTAAATCTCAAAATTACAAACAAAGACATCATCGTGAAAAATATTTACACGCATTGTTTACATAGCCTAGTGACGTCATTCACGACCACAGAGTAAAATACTGACATCCATCGTTTTCGTAAATTAAGCGCGAAATTTTGAAACTGTAAAATTAAAATCCATTTTTAAAGCACTCAATGATTGAATATTTCTTTTGTATTTTTTTAATGGTTCATTACACCAACAGAATATTTCCTGATAACTGAGATACTTTTCAAAAATGACTGTAATACCCTATTAATTTCAAAATGTCTGTGTAAAGGTGGAGGTGCACTGTAATGATTTTCTTCAAACACCTGTGTATGTGCACTTTTTACCTAGTTTTACAAACTAATATCATTTTGTTTTTAGTTTAACTAATACCATTAAGTTTTTAAGAGCCCGTATTTTATGTGACCGTGTGTTATTTTTTGGGACTTTTATATAAAATACATGGCAGTTCCATTATATATTCTAACTTATTCTAGCTTACTAACTATAACTTCTTAATTCTACTAACTATGTATTTCGGATCACTTGAGGCGACTCACCGCTCCAGCTGCGTCAGAGACCGTGTATATGATGTTTCCTAATATTTATTTATTTTGTTGGTCCACAGACGGTCTCTCCGAACTCTTGATATCCGACCTGCTCATCCCCGACGTGAAACTACGAACATTCGCACAGCACCCGCTGGCTGAGATAGATAGTATGGTCTCGGGGAACAAACAAGCGAGGCGGAATATACTCAAGCTGTGGTATTTTGAAGATCAGCTGAAGGAGCTTTATGGCAGTAAGTTTCATTTTGACCGTCGAAACGGAGGAGGTACTCAATTCGACGCCTATTTTTTATGTATAACCACGGATAACTTTTTACATAGTAGTCCGATTTCAATAACTCTTTTTCCTATGCGCGCGCAATGGCAATTGGCCATAGACTAAAATAATGAGGTTTCATAGGTACATTAATTTATTTGTACCTTTAGTAGGAAAGAGTATACTTCGAAATTGGTCCCATTTAAATTTTATTGAAATCGGCTGATCCATTTTTTAAATCAACAATAATATGAAAAATGCTACATCGATCTGTGCGAAATATTCGCGAATTCTTTACCCGGTTGAAGTCGGTCATGCTAATTTTTGCAAAAAAATAATCTTGTTACACCTTGGCTTATATTATGGGAGTTTTTGTAAGGATCCCTAATTTAAAAAATAATAATAATATAGCCCATGTTATGACTAAATTTTAATTGTACCATTTAATTGATTGATGAGAAATAAAAGGCTTTTTTTTTTTTTTTTTTTTTTTTTTTTTTATTTTATTTATTTTATAGCCCATGTTCACCGGGGATTGTGCAGCTTCCCAGCAGTGAAAGAATTTTTCAAATCGTTTCAGTAGTTCCGGAGCCTATTCGGTGCAAACAAACAAACAATCAATCAAATCTTTCCTCTTTATAATATTGGTATAGATTTACACAATACATTTACCTTCTATTCTCATTACAGCATATGTGGAAGCGTTGAACAAATTCGCCCACGACTCGGTGGACGCCAATAAAGAGAAGGCTGTCACCTCCATGTCGTACCTACTGATGCACCATCCAGAGAGGGAGAAGGTAAGAATAGTAGATTGTATCATATGAGAGCAAAATAATATTATTACGGCGAGGGCGCTTTTTTGAATCCAGAGCGAAGCGAGGGACTCTAGAGTAGAATTATTTAGTAGAATCCTGAACGTAGCGAGGGATTCAAAGTACGTCGCCCGAGCCAAAAATATATTTTGCGCCCGAGTGGTACACTCTACTTTTCATCACCTCTATGAGAAAACAAAAGGCGCCTCATATTTTACTATAATATTATTATTTAATAAAACGTAGAGTAACAACTAAATTGAAATTAAATGGTATCTAATAATAAAACATAGATGCGAGCTCATCCTTGGAATCGAGTGGTCATAGTGGTTTCGTCTCTATACCGGTAGTATCACCATCAGACATCGAAAGCGCTATCAATAAGCTAAAGTCGAGCAGTTCTCTTGGCCCCGATAATTTTCCTAGCTTCGTTCTTAAAATAGGTAAAAAATATCTTGTTCTTCCGCGGTTTCATATATTTAATCTGTCACTTAGAAATGGGAAGTATCCTAACCACTTGAAACTGTCTAGGGTGACGCCCATCCCAAAGAACAATAAAAAAACATTAGTCGAGGAATACCGACCTGTTGCGATTTTGTGTGCGCCAGCTAAGGTTCTTGACTATATTTTACACAAAGAGATATACAGACAAGTTAAGCATCATATAGGGGAAGAACAACATGGTTTTAGGCCAGACCGCTCTGTAAATACGAACCTATTATGCTTGGTGGACTATATTTCTAGAGCTATGGATCATGGATCGCAGATTGACGTTATATACTTCGATTTTCAAAAGGCCTTCGACAAAATTGATAATGACGTTCTGTTGCAAAAGCTTTCGTCATCTTTTGGTTTTTCCCCGCGGCTTTTGAATTTTTGGGCAGACCTCATGAGGGTCGATCCCTCATGAGGTCTGCCCAAAAATATGTTAGGCATGGGATATATGAATATAGTATTATTATACCATACCAGATCTGGAATAATACAAGGTTCAGTTACTGGTCCATTATATTTCCAGATGATGATTCATGATCTACCGAAAGTTTTGTCATCAGCTTTGTATGCCGACGATCTCAAACTGTTCGTTGAAATAAAATCTCTCAGCGACTGTGTTAGCTTGCAAGAAGACATCAATAAGGTGTATGAATGGAGCGTGAGGAACAAGATGTATTTTAATTTCAGTAAATGTAATATAATGGCATTCGATCGGAAAAGAGATCCCATTCATTTTGATTATAAGTTGGATATTGCGACCATACATCGAGCAAATGCCGTAAAAGACCTGGGAGTGACGTTTGACCGCGGCTTGACTTTCCACGAGCACGTGTCTGATCTCGCGATAGAGGCGTACCGGCGACTCGGGTTTGTACTTCGAAATGCGAAGGATTTTGAAAACCCGGAAGTCATAAAAGCCCTTTATAGCGCATTAGTTAGGAGCAAGCTGGAGTCGGGTGCATGTGTCTGGAATCCTCATCACGTCACGTACACGCGATTGCTGGAGAAAGTCCAAAAGGCTTTCTTAAGGGCACTGTACAAAAAGCGATATGGATACTATCCTTTCCTGTACCCGTGTCCTGTAAAGTTTTTGCTAGGCCACCTCGGCTATAACTCATTAGAGGTGAGGAGAACACTAGAACAGCTCACTATATGCGTCAAGGTGCTCAGAGGAGCAGTAGACTCTATTGAGCTACATGACACTGTGTGTACTGTTTGTGCCGGATAGACCCGGGGTCCCGGTGACTAGGAGAGGCCGGCTGCCGAAGTTGTTTTACGTAGAACAATGCCGCACTAGGGCTCGCATAATGTCGCCGTTAGTTCGCGCTCGCAACCACTTCAACGCGCTCTTGACCGCCAATACTGACTTTGACATAATTTTTGATAATTGGAAAACTGTTATATCTTTTCTTAGGACCTATTGTGAAAACCTCACCGACCAGTGGGACAAAATTGACATTGTCGAAATTAATGATGAAACTATAGTTTGATTATTGAAGTTTAACATTTTATTTACCATTTATTTTGACATTTTATAATTTTATTTGGCATGTATTGTGACTATTTTTAATTTTATTTTCTATTGACTTTGATGACTTATGTTTTAATTGTATTTGTTTTTATAAATCTGATCTAAATAATGTGAGATGAATATAAATGTTTGAAAAATCGTTTTTATCTCAATAAAATAATTTATTTTAATTTTTAATTTAACAAATGAAAACTTATATTTACATTCTTTTCATTCATTTTCTTGGTGCTGAACACTAACATTACAAATACTTCCAAATTCAAAAAGTACGCCGCAAACATTCCGTCGCACTTATTGATTCCAAATACAAAGAGTGAGCGGCAAAGCTCATTCCGTCGCACTTATAAAGTTCCTTATAGAAAACACCTCTTTTGGGCGCACTTAAAGGCGAACCAAGTAGCCCTTTTCGAATAGATGTGATGAAAAATGGTTTTCTTATTTGTAAATTTTAATTTTCTATTCTTTGCGACATCGAATTAAGAATGACAGACAGATAATAGTTATTTGTTATACAAGAGTGCAAAAATGATTTTAACCGCGTGCCCAATTTTGATGACCGAGTAAGTGAAGGAATCTAAAACAATTAGAATCCTGAGCGTTAGCGAGGGAATCAAAAGAGCACAAGGTAAAAAATCTTTGCACTCGAGTGCAACAAACATGTAACTTTTCATTCCACCTCAGCGAGGAAATGACTAAAGTCGTCTACATACCGCACTGTTTCAAATACTTCTCGCGTGATTGTTAAAGGTTCAGTCAATTCTGTTGGCATCAAATAAACTTCCTCGTCGCTAGAATCATTTTAGGTTTTTCACTTGATTTCAAGTTTTTTTTATTTTTAAAACTTTTAACAATACGTCATGCATAATAATAAAATGGCTTGCGCAAAGCAAATGAAAAAAGTACAGCAAGAAGGTTCCGTGTCTGAGTTTCGAACAAATTAAAAAAGGTTGTATGATATAAATTCGGCACCATGGAGGTATGGAGGTAGAAGTAAATAGGTTTAATAATGTTTTGCATTCACAAACTTAGTGCACACGATGTTCTAAATTCAATTTTACTTTACCCTCTAGCGGATAAAGACTGCTTTTGCACTCAGATTTCGAAGAGCAAAAATACTATTTCCGAGATGGAAATAAGGGGGGATGAAAAACTCTTTATACATGTATATGACAAATAATATGATATAAAATGGCAGCTTTATCAACCATGGCGATTTCTGAATGAAAATAAATGAGCAGATTCGCAAACTAACCAAACCAACATAGTCCAGCGGATTAGCTAGTTGAAATGGCAGTGGGCAGGGCACATAGTTCGAACAACTGATGGCCGATGGGGCTGTAAAGTTCTCGAATGGAGACCATAGCAAGCGCCAAAAACAAAATCCGGTTTTCCATACATCTAATCCCGGGTGAACGATAATTTTCTATGGAACACCATTTTTTTGAGTTTTGACAAAAGTCTCAAAACAAAAGTTGTTAGTTTTGATGTACAGAATAAGCCCCTAAACGGATGCTAATTGATTAGAATAACCCTGTATATGAGTATTCGCGTCAAATTAAGATCCTCCGTTTTTTTGTCGGTGAATGGTTGTATAGAATTCAAAATAATAGTGTAGGTCGAATTAAACTTTTTCGCGGTTGTTATGTTAGCTACACGCTGCCGATAACCCAACCCTGACTGAAGCTCACTTGACGATTGCGCGAGGATTGGGTTTCGCGCAGCTTGTAGCTAACTTCACAGCCGCCAAGAAGTTTGATTCGGCTTATATGGCTTTTGACTGAGAGCAATAATTAAATAATGACTGCCTCGGTGGCTCAGTGGTTAGTGACCCTAACTTCTGGATCTAAGAGGCGTGGGTTCAATCCCCACCCAGGGCAAGTATTTATGTGATGAACATAAGTGTTTGCTCTGTGTCTGGGTGTTATTTAGTTACTATCTATATAGGTATGTATTTAAAAATAAGTATATGTAGTATATCAGTCTCTGGCAGCCATATCACAAGCTTTGCTTAGTTTGGGGTCAGAGGCCGTGTGCAAGATGTCCTAAAAATATTTATATATATACTTTTTGACCGACGAAACGGAGGAGGTACTCAATTCGTTGCGTATATTTTTTTATGTATAACTACGCATAACTTTTTACATAGTAGTCCTATTTCGATTATTATTTTTTTATTGGAAAGAGTATACTTCGAAATTGGTCCCATTTAAATTTTACCGATATCGGCTCAGCCATTTTTGATAAATCAGCAATAATATGAAAATTGCTACATCGATCTGTGCGAACTATTCGCGAATTCTGTACACGGTTGAAGTCGGTAATGCCCTTTTTTGCGTAATAGTACATTATGATGTAAGTGCGGTAAGTTGAAAATTACAGCCGAGGCGATATTGGTATGATGAAGCAGAGGCTGTAATTTTCAAAGCGCACGTACTCGTATGTCATACGACGTTATATAACACTAGTTTTTACCCGCGGCTTTGCCCGCATACGCAATATATCATTATAATTTATAGCCTATGTGTTATTCTGATATATAAGCTATATTATTGCAAAGTTTCATCTCAATCCGTTCAGTAGTTTTTGCGTGAAAGAGTAACAAACATCCATACATTCATCCATCCATCCATCCTCACAAACTTTCACGTTTATAATATTAGTAGGATGTGTTATTCTGATATATAAGCTATATTATTGCAAAGTTTCATCTCAATCCGTTCAGTAGTTTTTGCGTGAAAGAGTAACAAACATCCATACATCCATCCATCCATCCTCACAAACTTTCACGTTTATAATATTAGTAGGAAGTAGGATATTGGCGAGAAAATTAATAAAACTCTGACTTTCTCAAACGAATAAATCTTTAATTACTTGTTAAAGCAGTTATAGAAATTCGAACAATTTTTAAAAGTGATTGTTACGTTGCCAGAATATTGTCCACTTTACTGACATAAAAACTCTTTGCTAAGATTTTAAAAAGTATCGTTCATTTTAGACGGAGGATCTTAAAAAACAGTGCATGATACTTTATTATTTACGTATAACACAAACTCTCGCAGAAAAAACCAACTAATAGCCCCGGAGCCAATATTAGAAATAGTTAGACGAGGACCGGAGTATATGATAATAAGAACATACAACCACCTACCTAAAGACCTACAAGAAGAAACTAACCCCAAAAAATTCCAAAATAAACTCAAAAAACTTTTAACAAAAAAATGCTATTATACCATTGAAGAATACCTGAACGAAAAAGTTTCAAGCTCACAAATCATCACAAAATAACGCTAAATTTTGACATGTACGTTATACTTACTTTGTTTATACCATTTGCGACACCCTAACGACAGGGTATAATGTCTACTGTGTTACTATTATATAAGTGTAATTGTAACTAGACATATTATAAGGCAATTGTATACCGAAATAAATAAATAAATAAATTAAAAAAAAAACTCGTGCGTTTTACATTACAATAACGCACAAGTGCGTAATGAAATACATTACGATATAGAAATTGGTGTAATTACAGCCACTTTACAAGCAAATATGTTATAAAATAATGATTGTATTTGGCAGATGCTGCTAACAAACATAATAAACAAGCTGGGCGACCCGAGCCAGGCCGTGGCGTCCAAGGTGATCTACCATCTCTGCCAGCTGCTCTACAACCACCCCAATATGAAAGCTGTAGTGCTCGCCGAGATCGAGAAGATGATATTTAGGTAAGCTATATTTTAACACGCTTTTATTAGTTTCACCTGTATGTTTGCTTGCTTGCTTGTAACCAGCCCCTTTGAGCTCGATTTTGCCCTACTTTGAGCGATCAGATTTTCTTTAAACTTTGCACACCGATCAAAGACCGATGACAATGCATTTATTCGATTACTAAAAAGTGAAAATAAGTATAGTTTAAAAAAAAACACGCATTTCTAGCGTATCAAACTAAAAAGTGTTTTAGTATAAGTTTTTATTTTAAGTAGGTTAATTTTAACAGGTATAGTTCCGTACCCAAAGGGTAGAAACGGGACCGAATTTCTATGACGCCGCTGTCCGTCTGTCTGTCTGTCACTAGGCTGTCTCTCGTGGACCGCTATCATAGCTAGAACGTTGAAATTTTCACAGATAACGTATTTCTGTTGCCGCTATAACAACTGGGTCTGTCTTCCCGCTAAAGTACAACGTGGGTGGGTCAAATCCCGAGTAAATAGGTATCTTCTAGGTAAGCGTGCTACACCCTAGACCGCACATCTGCTTAACATCAAACACCAGACAGTGTGTAGTCGAACGCGAACCTATTCGAATTTTTTTTTTTTTTTTTTTTTCTCAACCTATGTTGTCCCACTTCTGGGCAAAGGTCTCCCCCATTTCCTTCCATTCATCGCGTTCTGTGGCCAAATCCCGCCAACCTTCCCGGAAAGTGTCAAGATCGTCACACCAACGTTTTCTAGGCCTTCCCTGCCTTCGTCTGCCTTCCGGTACCCATTGTGTGACGATCCTAGCCCATCTCTCGGGGTGCATACGAACCACATGACCGAAATAATAAAAAAAAATGTCACGCCATCCAACCTTTAAACTATGTATACTGAGCGCCACACAAGTCGGCGGATGAGAAGTTAGCCGCAGATGACACTTCGCCGTGATTTGCTTATTATTGCGCAATACCGACACAAGTGGTGAAATGTTGAGCTCGGGCGTAGGGAACGCGCGAGAGGCACGAGGTTGGCGGGCGGGTGTGCCCGGCGTCTCGTCTCTCTAGCTCCCGCGCATACCTATATTTCGGCTTATGCGCAGCGCTGTACATCAAAACTAACAACTTTTGTTCTACGACTTTCATCAAAACTCAAAAAAATGTTTTGTTATTTTATAGAAAAATATAGTTCACCCGCGACAAAATGTATGGAAGAACTGTTTTTTTTTTTAGTTTTGACGAAAGTTGTAGAACATTTGTTAGTTTTGATGTACAGAATAAGCCCCTAGAAGGATGCTAATTGATTAGAAATAACCCTGTATTTAAATATCAAGTCTATCCGTTGTTGCTTCGTGAAAGAGTAACAAACTAACAAACACTTTCAGCGTTATAAATATTAAGGATTACACTATAATGTTGTTGTTATTTCTTTACAGATCGAACATATCTCCTCGGGCGCAGTATTACGGCGTGTGCTTTCTCAATCAGTTTTATCTGGAGAAGGACGACTCCAAAATAGCTGAGAACCTCATCCGGATATACTTCTCGTTCTTCAAAGCCTCTATCAAGACGGTAAGGTTCCTCGAACCCACACTAATCTTATACGCGCCTCCAACTTCAATTTCCTACTTCTAGCCATTCAAATCTGTCTTATTATCCTTTACCGAACAATTGCTACCTGCCACGATTTGACTAAAATTCTAAATACATGGCACGCTTATGCCTCTAAAATTCTAAATACATGGCACGCTTATGCCTCTAAAATTCTAAATACATGGCACGCCGATGCCTCTAAAATTTTAAATACATGGCACGCTGATGCCTCTAAAATTCTAAATACATGGCACGCTGATGCCTCTAAAATTCTAAATACATGGCACGCTGATGCCTCTAAAATTCTAAATACATGGCACGCTGATGCCTCTGAAATTCTAAATACATGGCACGCTGATGCCTCTAAAATTCTAAATACATGGCACGCTGATGCCTCTAAAATTCTAAATACATGGCACGCTGATGCCTCTAAAATTCTAAAAACATGGCACGCTGATGCCTCTGAAATTCTAAATACATGGGGGCCGTTCAAGTATTACGTAAGCACTATAGGAGGGTGGAGGGGTCTATCCGTTGCTTATTTTTGATGACATGGGGAGTGGGGGGTCTATATGGTGATTACATCAGCAATAGTTATTTATTGCCTGAATGAATCTGCCTTAATGAATCAATAAAAAAAGGAAAATGCATATAGGTAGAGGTACCAATGATTACGTAAGAATGGGAGGGGGGGTGAAGCTTTTCTTACTTTTGCTGACAAGGGGGGAAGAGGGGTAAATAATTGTAATAAATCTGCTTACGTAATACTTGAACGGCCCCATGGCACGCTGATGACTCTAAAATTCCAAATAGATGGCATGATGCCTCTAAAATTCTAAATACATGGCCAACAAGATCTTAATATATGTTCTTTAATTGTATGTTTATTAATATTCCATGGACCGTAGAGGGTACTCCATGAGCCACAATGATTCTACACAGCGTTCGGAAGGCTATAGTTAGCTTGAGAAAACATCGTTATTTCTAATAGTAGCTGGATCATGTCTAAATATTTGGCACGATGATATCCCTGTCTACTTGTATACAGGGCGAGATCGACTCGCGCCTGATGTCGGCCATCCTGACGGGCGTGAAGCGCGCGTACCCGTTCGCGGACCGGTCCCGGCTCGCCTCCGCCGACCACGCGGACGCCATATACAAGCTGGTGCATCTCACCAGCATCAACGTGTCCATACACGCGTTGGCTCTGCTGTTCCATATCAGCGACGCGTCTAAAGGGACTTCGGATCGGTAAGTTGTGTTTTGATTTATCTAAACATACTCAAAAAAAATAACTCAATCATTTATTTGGCATAAAATAAATATGTGCAGATGTGTGTGTGTGTGTGTGCGTGCGTGCGCGCGCGCGCGCGTGCGTGCGTGTCTGTGTGTGAAATGGGTTCGTAAACTGTTAAGATCACGGAACACTTGCTACAAAATAATACTGAAAAGAGATTATGCAAAATATTTCGAGATTTTATAGATATTTTTATCCCTCCATTTTTTTATATGAAAAATAAGTTGTATGAAAAATAATAATACAGCTTTTTATTTTTTCTCGTTTAGCAATAATAAAGTGCTTCTATAGTTATTTTACTTGCATTCGTAGCTGATTCTTCCACATTCATCTGTTATTTATATTAAAAATTATAACATACCAGTGTGACCAGTTAGAAGGTACAATGTGACAAAAAACACTTTAAAAGTGTGTCTAATTGTCAAAAATGCTTTTATTTAACAATTTAGAGGTTACTTAATTCGGGTTGATAGAGATAAAGTACCTATTGAGCCAAATATATTTATTTATCATGTTAAATTAAAATAATTAAAAAAAATCGGATGGCTCTATAAACTCAGAAAATATCTACTTTCTTGAAATGTAACGAGTGTTGTGGTTAGAATTTTTGATTATTATTATACCAGCCTCCATACATTTTGTGGACATATCCTTTCAACTGTTATTCGTGTATTTCAATGTAAGTAAATAAATAACTTTGACTTTGGCTTGTAAAATATGGCGGCGAGATGGCGGTCTTGAACAAAAACCAAATTAGAAAAAATTTGATTCTATTCAAATTAAGCATTCGATGTGGTTGTTTTACTCTACGCATTTATTTACCATATTTTAATGGATTTTTGAGTACTACAGTTTAAAAACATGTGTACAGTAACACATGTTTTTAAACTTTCGCGAGATGATGAGGTATTTATTTATCTCGTAATTTTAGTGCGCGATTAGTCCCGTAGTATATAATACTAATGTATACAGTCTGGTCCCACTTTGCAAGACATTCTTTGAATACCTACTATCTATATAAGTATGTATTTAAAATAAGTATATGTAGTATATCAGTCTCTGGCAGCCATATCACAAGCTTGGCTTAGTTTGGGGTCAGAGGCCGTGTCTAAGATGTCCCCTAATATTTATGTTATTATTATTTATTTATTTATTAATACGATTGCATTATAACTGCTCTTGTTAGAGATCCGTGTAAGAGGCCTATGTCGTGAAGTTTTCGACTAACACTATTATGGGTTGCCTGGAAGAGATCGCTTCCAGTAAGGCCGCCTTGAGCTACACTAATTAAGTTTTTCATGTATTAATGTTCATCTTATATTTACTGTGTACAATAAAGTGTTTTCTATTCTATTGCTTTTTCCAGCTACTATAGCGCCCTCTACCGCAAACTCACAAACGCCGATATCTTCTCGACGACTCACTCGGCTCTACTCTTCTCGCTCATATACAAGTCGTTGAAGCAGGACAGCAATACCAATAGAGTTTGCGCGTTTATAAAACGGCTTCTGCAGTTGAGCTGTTTTATGACGCCTGCGCAGTGTTGTGGGGTAAGTTATATCACTTATAAAAATATCGTTCACCCTTGACAAAATGTATGGAACAGCTGATTTTTTTTTAGTTTTGACAAAATTCGCAGAACAAAAGTTGTTAGTTTCGATCTCAGAGCACATAAAAAATCCAGAGGGAACGTCGTTGAACAGTCAAGTGAGGCCGGTTTTTTATACATGTGTGAGTGCGTCGCTGTTGCGCCGCCATAGTTTGACTGACAAGCCAAGGCGTAGTTTCCTTGTACGTTGATGTGTGTGTGAATGTCTGTACACGGCGAGGCGTAGTTTTGGTCGGCCTCACTTGTTTGTTCACAACATTCTGTCTTGATTTTTTTATTTGTTCTGAGGTTTCGACGTACAGAAGAAGCCCCTAAAAGGATTCTAATTGATTACCAATAACCCTGTATATTTGTCGCTTATTCACACGTGGTAAAGATTTCTTTCGTGGCTTTTCATGGTCGCATGCTGCCGGGCTAGTATGCGCGCCACGAATTATTTCGTTTGTAGTGTCAGAACGAGAAAGCGCTATGGAAAGTATACAGGGTTATTTCTAATCAATTCGCATCCTTCAAGCCGTGGTGGTCAAGAGGTAGTGACACCCGCCTTACAATCGTGAGGTCGTGGGTTCGAATCCCCGGTCCCGTACCAATGAGTTCTTTGGAATTTATGTACGGAATTTCACACCACTGGTTTTTCGGTGAAGGAAAACATCGTGAGGCAACCTGCGTACGTCCGTAGAAGAAATTCGATGGCGTATGTGAATCCACCAACCCGCACTGGGCCAGCATGGTGGATATGGCCCAATCACCGTTCGTGGGTAGGCCTACGTCCTGCAGTGGACTACTAAAAAGGCTGGTACAGTACAGTACAGTACAGCATCCTTCTAGGGGCTTATTCTGTACATCAAAATTAACAAATTTTGTTCTACGACTTTCGTCAAAGCTCAAAAATAAATCAGCTGTTCCATACATTTTGCCGCGGGTGAACTATATTTATCTATGGAACAACAAACATTTTTTTTTAGTTTTGACAAAAGTCGTAGAACAAAAATTGTTAGTTTTGATGCACAGAATGTGCCCCTAAAAGGATGCTAATTGATTAAAAATAGCCCTGTATATCTGTCACATTTTCACACGTCGAAATGAGTTATTTTCGTGGCTATTCGTGGTCGCTTGACTAGCTGCACTATAGTCTATTCGCCGAGACGAATTAGTAGAGAGCTATCTCACTCACACAATTTTTAACTGCTTTTGGTCAGTGATAAACGCTAAGGCGGGGTACACAACGAGTACTTTTTAGTCTACTCATTATTCTTGTACTGCGCAGACGTGCTCTTACTTGTGACTGT
This sequence comes from Hypomecis punctinalis, assembly GCA_949316475.1. Classification (NCBI taxonomy): domain Eukaryota; kingdom Metazoa; phylum Arthropoda; class Insecta; order Lepidoptera; family Geometridae; genus Hypomecis; species Hypomecis punctinalis. Next base: position 17,082,969 of record OX438820.1, on the reverse strand, counting down.
ATGCTCAACTCGTGAACTGCCCCCAGACCGCCTAAGCAATAGCAATCGTTTATGACTTCATTTTAGTCATTTGGCACCGCCTATGTGACGTTAGCCATCAAAGTTGTTCATTCAACGATTGCTTTCGCAATCCGCGCAAAGCAATTGATGGCTAACGTCACATAGGCGGTGCCAAATGACTGAAATGAAGTCATAAACGATTAATATTACGATTGCTATTGCTTAGGCGGTCGGGGGGCTGGTTTGTGTATTGAATTTTATGATTGATTGCTTTCCTGAGGACTTGGCGACGGACTTTAATATAATAAAGTAAAGGTGACGTCCACAAGTGGTATATTATTCAGAGAAAAATCGAACGAAGATGACCTAAACATCATTTGAAAGCTTGATATATGGGCTTCTCAAAAATATTTAATTTTGATTTTCTTAATTCTCCATTTCTGTTTTAAATGTGTAAAATAAATTGAATAAAAAATAATAATACAGCTTTCTATTTTTTTCTAGTTTAGCAGTAATAAAGTGCTTCTATCGTTATTTTACTGGCATTCGTAGCAGATTCTTCCACATTCATTTTGCTAAAATTAGAAATTATAACCTACCAGTGTGACCAGGTAGTAGGTACAATGTGACATAAAACACTTAAAAACTGTGTCTAATGAGGTTACTTAACCAGGGTTGCTAGAGATAAACTACCTATCGAGCCAAATATATTTATTTATCCTAATAGATTCAAAATTTTTTTTTTTTTTTAAATGGAGTGCTCTTTTCTGTTTTTAACTGATGTTATAGGCTCAAAAAAATATGAAATTCCTCGAAATGTAACGAGTGTTGTGGTTAGAATTTTTGATTATTATTATTATACCAGCCACCATACATTTTGTGGACATGTCCTTTAATAATTAACTTTTGATTTTATTGCTTTCATTCATAGCCATGTTATATTAAAAAATTACATATTGAAAAAAAAAAATCTCACTGAATAAATGGCTCTAAAATACGACAGATGAAGTCGCGGGTATAAACTAAGCGCACTTTTAAGAAGCGCAATGTGAACGCTCATTTACATTTCTAAGGCATTGTTAACGCCCACTGACCATAAACATTTTTGTCCTTGTCATTTGTATGATAATGTGTGATAGAGAATGCGCTATACTAACTCGTCTCGGTGAATAGACTATAGCTAGTCCTTTCGGCTTCTAGTACACCAGTCCTGGATAACCCTTTACGATATAATTTGTTTATCGACAGGTATTGTTCATGGTGTCGCAAGTATTGAAAGATAGCGAGAAGAAAGAAGCCCTCAAACTCGTCTGGACAAAGAAGGAAGTAAAAGAAGAGGTATTATTAATAATAATGAATAAATAAATATTTGGGACATCTCACACACGGCCTCTGACCCCAAACTAAGCAAAGCTTCTGATACGTCTGCCAGAGACTGATATAATATTACATATGCATATTTTTGAATACATACTTATATAGATAGTAACTAAATAACACCCAGACACAGAGTAAACACTTATGTTCATCACAGAAATATTAGCCCTGGGTGGGGATCGAACCCACGCCTCGTTAACCCAGAAGTTAGGGTCTCTAACCACTGAGCCACCGAGGCAGTCAATATTAATCACTATCACTACTAAGTATAAAACAAAGTCGCTTCCCGCTGTCTGTCCCCATGTGTATGTATGCTTAAATCTTTAAAACTACGCAACGGATTTTGATGCGGTTTTTTTTAATAGATAGAGTGATTCAAGAGGAAGGTTTATATGTATAATAGGTGTGCGAAGCCGGGGCGGGTCGCTAGTTATATATAAATTCAAAAATGTTGTTTGTTATAGTCGCGTGGTAGGCGTGGTCTCTTACTATGGGCGTTATTAATAAGCTCCAAGTAGCCCAACGAACCTGAACACGATTGGCTCAGGACCGAGGCAGATGGCACAGTAAGAGAGAGGCCTATACCCAGCAGTGGGATAAAGAAGGCTGTGGATGATGATGAGTCCAACGAGGTGTGGAGAGGGCTATGCCCGGAGTCTCGCTACGGGAATGAGGAGATTCGCAGAAGAGCCAAAGTTATCGACAGCCTAGTTAATTGGCAAGTTAAAATGGCAATGGGCAGGGCACATACCGCGGAGGACTGGGATGGGGTCGAAAAATTCTCAAGTGGAGACCACGTACCGGCAAGCGCAGCGTAGGACGTCCACTCACGAGATGGACGGATGACTTTATTAAGACCGCAGGTTCACGCTGGATGCAAGCCGATGCCAACCGGTTTTATTGGAGATCCATAGGGAAGGCCTATGTCCAGTAGTGGACGTCCTATGGCTGATGGATGGATGTATGTTTGTTATAGGCGGAATCAAATCACACACACACACATACGCACACACACACGCACGCGCACACACACACACACACACACACACACACACACACACACACACACACACACACACACACACACACACACGCGCACAAATTTTGATTTTTTTCACCACTCCAATTTTTTTAGGTACAATGTGACAAAAAACTGTTAAAAAGTTTTTGTTTAACAATTTGGAGGTTACTTAAACAGGGTTGATAGAGATAAACTACCTATTGAGCTATAGTACATTGTACACCGAGAGGAGAAAACGATCTATTTCTGTTCACACACACCCACTCGGAAAGTGTCTTATTACTCGTTCATAAACGGGTTACAAAGTTCGTAATTCTCCCTTAAAAATGCGACAGGAAAAGTTATATGGAATTTTATTACTGCCCTCCGAAGCAGGGCAGGAATGTTGTATGAAAATCCATTATTGCTCGGCTAGCTTTCTTTTGTTTTTTAGCAGCGAACATAAAAAAAAATAACGTCAAACCTCAAAAAGGTTTTGTTTGTATTCAATAATTAAAAAAAGAGGCGGGAAATAAACAAAACTGAAATCTCAAAAAGGTTTTATATCAAATAATTAAAGAAAACAGGTGTTTTTTTTTTCTGTGTGGGCATGGCAATGAGGATGGCAACCTTATTCTGCAATGCGAAAAAAAAACCAATTTATTTCGTTGCGTTAAATTTTGTTTTAACTAAATTGATAATTTTACACTAGCTAGCTTTTAATTTTCTAAATAATTTTTCCAAAATCTCATCTGATAGTGAAAGTGACGATTTTGTAGTGAAGACGCCACCAGAAATAAAAATTACTGCCCAAGAAGTCATCAATAACTTACTTCCTAAACTTTAATTAAAGAAATATTGTATTTTACGAGTATTTTCCTCGTAGGTGTAGTATAAAGCAGTATGTATCACTCGGGAGAAACTTCTATTTCTGTTCTCGAGGAGTTTCCTTTAAGCCCTCCGCTATGTACTCTCGAACAGAAATAGGTCGTTTTCTCCCCTCGGTGTACAATGTACTATTTAAGGGCTGTAGCTTGAGTAAAGAAATAAAATAAGATTTTTTTTTCAATTTACAGGAAATCAAAGACGAGCCACAAGAAACAGTAGACGGATCCGAAGAAGATAAAACTTTGGATTCCAGTGTCGATACTAAAGATGCGCAGAACGAAACAGAAAATACGGAGAAAGAAGATAAACAAGCTGAGCAAAAGAAGATAGACCTTTTGAAGGGAGACAAGAGGGATTTGTTGATTGGTGAGTATCTGAACATAAACGTGAAACGTGAACGCCACACAAGTCGGCAGATGAGAAGTTAGCTGCAGATGAGAATTTATGATATACTAGTTTTTACCCGCGGCTTCGCCCGCATACGCAATATATCATAATAATTTATAGCCTATGTGTTATTCTGATATATAAGCTATATATATTATTGCAAAGTTTCATCTCAATCCGTTCAGCAGTTTTTGCGTGAAAGAGTAACAAACATCCATACATCCATCCATCCATCCATACATCCATCCATCCATCCATCCATCCATCCTCACAAACTTTCACGTTTACATCCATACATCCATCCATCCATCCGTCCGTCCATCCATCCATCCATCCATCCATCCATCCTCACAAACTTTCGCGTTTATAATATTAGTAGGATATTAGTAGGATTTTATACATTTACACTTCGGTGGGTGCGCCCAGGAGTTGCACAATCTGGTCCCACCTGCCCTTCCTTCTATCGTACGGCTAGACGGACGCGACCAAAGCGCCACCCTTATAACCATTTGGACGTCCAAGGACACTACAATGACCAAAAATATTTTTCTCTGTTTTTCAATTTTCTCAATTTTACTCTTACGTCGATGGTCACTTGAGTGACCTAGACGCGAGTTTTCAAAAATCTACTTTAAACCGTATATTCAGAGTTCCTTTTTGTATAAACGGAATGAACCGTGTGACATATTAGTTCATTCCCCTTTTTGAGTGGTTCGGCAGCCATTTTAAAAACGGCGCCAGTCGCACCGGTCCTGTTCCAGCGGCATTGTGTGCAGCGATTTTGTGCTAAATTATGTGGTAAACTTTAACTAAATAATACAGTGTTATTTATAAAAACATTGCCAAAGACGTTTCCTATTGACTGGTGTATGGTGTATGATTTACAGTGTTAGTTGTGTTGTGATCGAAATATTGTGCTCTAAAGTCGGGGATCCGGCCATTGGCGGCTCCGTGTTGCTGTTTACCATTTTTTTTTAAGTATTAAGGTAAAACTTGAATCATAGACTTATAAAAAACACTTTTTCTAATAAATTGGGCTATGCCACGGTATTTTTTTATTAGAACGTAGCTTGTTTATTATTCCTTTGACAGACGTTTTTAGCGGGACGGATATGACGCAACCGCGCACGAAAAATTTGAAGCGGGGCGTGGGCGTAAGCTGTCAGAACGGGTTTGGGCCCCGGACGTCCAAGTGGATTTATGGTGGACATCCCGCGCGTTAGAACCAAGCGTTTCGAATCCTCATTCCTCATACGAACAGCCGGAATGTGGAACGCTTTGCCTGGGTCTGTCTTCCCGCTAAACTACAACGTGAGTGTCTTCAAATCCCGAGTAAATAGGTATCTTCTAGGTAAGCGTGCTACACCCTAGACCGCACATCTGCTTAACATTAGGCAGTGTGTAGTCAAACGCGAACCTATTCGATTTAAAAAAAAAACAAAAAATGATGACACTTCCGTCATTCGCTAATTATTGCGCATGTGTGCACAATGCCGACGCCGAGAGTCGTAGTGGTGAGCACGGGCGGGTGTGCCCCGGCGTCTCATCTATCTGGCTCCCGCGCATATCTATATTTCGGCTTTTGCGCAGCGTTCTACGCATAACTTCTCATCCGCCGATTTGTGTGGCGCTTAGTATACCACATAATAGCTGATGTGAAGTTCGCTACAAACTGCACAATATCCAATCCTGACTGAAGCACACATAAAGCTGCGTGTTGATTGGCTAGCGCAGCTTGTAGCTAACTTCACATCCGCCAACTTGTGTGGCGCGGCCTGTACTAGTCAACGGCACAAACTTTTCTTTGGACGTAGCTTAAATAAGTCATATCGCACCTGTCTTCTCTGATGAAGAGATAAATATTAAATAAATATTTTGGGACATCTTACCCACGGCCTCTGACCCCAAACTAAACAAAGCTTGTGATATGGCTGCCAGAGACTGATATACTACATATACTTATTTTTAAATACATATTTATATAGATAATAAAATAAAATAGCCTTTATTTCCCTTAAAAAATAGTACAAGATTAACAAAAGTATTATTGAGTTTAAAACAACAGTTTATGTACACTAAGCTATATTTAATAAATTACAATACAACAACACTTTATTGACACCAACAAGAAAACAACAAAAGAAACAAAGACAGAAAAGGCACAAAAAGCGGTCAAAGACCGCCTTTGGTTTTTAAATTATAATTTTTTGGGCACCCATGTCTGGCTTCCTCCACGCTGTGCCATTTCTCGCGGTCTCGTGCTGCCCGCGTCCAGGGCGCTCCCGCGACCTCCACGATGTCGTCGCACCATCTTCTCCGTGGTCGTCCTCTATCCCACGCGCTGTCTCTCGGGTGCCAGTGGATAATCCGTTCACTCCATCTCCCGTCTGTGGCTCGGGCGGCGTGACCAGCCCATTTCCATTTAAGCCTACAGAGCATCGATACTGCGTCTATGATTCTAGTTTCTCTCCTGATTTCTGCGTTCCTTACTTTATCTTTAAGTTTGAGACCCAGCATCGAGCGCTCCGCTGCTCTTTGGAAAGTACTAACCTTGTTTGTTTCTAACAAGAGCTAACTTTTTTGTTAGAACCCATGTTTAGCATCCGTAGAGCAAAGACGGAAGTATGGTAGATACTTATACAACGTGTAACGGAAAGACTGTATACATACTGAAAGTACCAAATCAGATAACGGTAACAAACTAGATGGGGGCATGTTTAGCTGTGAAGTTCGTTTGCTGATTTATAATCTTTTTTTGAAAAACTAGTCATTTTTATGACTAATTCACATTTGCACAGCACTATCACACTAAACAGCTGTGAGGTCAATAACACGACCTTGCCCATCAAAATCAGACCACACCTCCTTGTTGTGACATGTTTGTTTACGTGCAAAAGATTTTTCTAGTCAGTCATATTTAATTTTTTTTTAAAAGTGAATGTTGTTATTTTGGCTCGGAATTTTGAATACAGCATCTACATAAGGTATAGTATCAACCCACTTTTTATGTATACAGCCTTTCCGTTACACGTTGTATAGATAGTAACTAAATAACAACCAGACACAGAGCAAACACCTACGTTCATCACATAAATACTTGCCCTGGGTGGGGATCGAACCCACGCCTCTTATGACCTAGAAGGATCACTAACTGCACTGAGCCATTGTGCCTAAGCGATCACTTGTTCCGTGCGTTCGCTTGCACGCTCGGCTTAGGCGGAACGTGACACTTTTTCGTGCGTGCAGTCGGCGATCTTAGATTTTCAAGACGCTATCACGTCAAAACCAAACAAGTGGTCACTTTATACACAAAAGTGTATCTATTGATCTTAACCCTACTATTTAGTTGATGCACTCTAATGATCTTTACAAGTCGTCTAAACGTATGAATACATCTATAGGACAGGCCTATGTACAGCAGTTGACGTCCTACAGTTCATACAATAAATAATATAAATATAGTTTAAAAAAAAAACTAATAAACCTTTTTTTATTTAAGTATTAGTATGTTTTTGTATGCATTATTATTGTTGTAATATTAAATTCTTGTGTATATTGATATGTATGTATATATCTTATGTATATTTATGACTCTTTATTCAAGTGTATTCATTTTGTTTTAATTAATTCGCCATTATTGTACACCCCGTCCCTTACCTTCCTCTATAATCCTTTCCTCTCTTAATCAGCCTGGAAGAAATCGCTCTAATAAGCGATAAGGTTGTCGCACTATTTTAATTATATTGTATTATTTTATTGTTATACTGGTTTTTACCCGCGGCTTCGCCCGCATTATTGCGTATCATTATAATTTATAGCCTATGTGTTATTCTGATATATAAGCTATATGATTGCAAAGTTTCATCTCAATCCGTTCAGTGGTTTTTGCGTGAAAGAGTAACAAACATCCATACATCCATCCATCCATCCTCACAAACTTTCGCGTTTATAATATTAGTAGGAAGTAGGATTGTAAATTGTGTGAACAATAAAGCGTTTTCTATTCTATTCTATTCTAAAAACCGCTTAGGAGTCGACATTTTTTTTAATGTAAATGCATTGTCTTTATTAGGTGTGCAAAGTTTGAAAAAAATCTGATCGCTCAAAGTAGGTCAAAATCAAGCTCAAAGGGGTTGGTTACAAGCATACAGGTGAAACTAATAAAAGCGTGTTAAAAACAAACTTTTAGTTAAAGTTGTTATTTTTCAGATGACGACGAGGAAACTTACGTAGATTTAAAAATGGACGACGAAGGCAACATAAAAGCGAAGAAACGGAGATCAAATGCCGCTACAGGGTGGTACCACGCTAAAGTGAAGGAGAATAAGGAGGAAGGCCCCGACAGGGAGTTGGAAACTAAGATACAGCTTAAGAAAACGGTCAATTTGGAAAAGGTAAGTCAATTCGTATGGCTATCCCTGGTGTCAAGAGCTTTTACCGACTGAAGGTGTTTAACGGTTTAAATAAACTGGATCCACAATTTAATGGTGTCATCCAAGCCACGGCAGCGCTCAGTTGTCAATGATAGCGGTCACCCATCCGAAAATCGACCGTCCCAAACGTTGGTCGGATAAGGTATGAGTTTGATGGAAGGGAGTTTTGGCGGGAACGCGGAGAAATCATGTCGCCTCATTGTATTATTTTGTTAAACTTGTGTTTTTATCAGTGATAATTAGTGAAAAATGGTGGTATTTCGTTGATTATAAGCTGATTTACGTGCATGAGTGTAGGCAAGTGATATAATGTGACGTATCATGTTGTTCCGTGTTGTTACCAGAACTCCATAGACGCCTCTAGTAAAGTCTCCACTGCTTTACTGAGGTATGAATTGGACTATGATTGGATTTGACAGCGACTTCATTGGACTATGACGAGACTACGACAGTGACTATTTTGATAAAATATTATCAAAAATTATTAAAACTTAATACTTGACACTGGCAAATGCACAATAATGCGACGCCAAAACTAAAAAGAAGAGTTTGATGGAATCAAATCAAATCATTTATTGCAACATATGAAACTTACATGCGGTTCTTAGTTAACATGTTTCGTATAGTGATACATATGACCCTATAAGAGTATGGCAATTTTATTATTTGTATTGGAACGATTTATTATTATGTTCTCTAGATTATCGTTAAAAAATTCGTCTAATGTGTAATAGCATTTCGATAAAAGGATTATTTTTAGTTGTTTTATGAAACTGTTTTCTCTTTCGATATCTTTTAGATTATTTGGCAATTTATTGAATATTTTTATAGCCATAGAATTTGGGCTAGAACTGTGCATTGCTAAGTTAGGCTTTGGTTTTACGAGTTTATGTCTATGTTGTGATCTAATTTTGTGCTATGGAGAAGGTTGGTTGGGAAAGTGTGATAGGTTGTTTAAGTAAAGGGCCGTTCAAGTATTACGTAAGCACCATAGGGGGGTGGAGGAGTTTATCATTTGCTTATTTTTATGACATGGGGGGTCTAAAAGGTGATTTCAAAAGGTGACTTTCCGTGGTGTCTCCGTTCCGGTAACTGACAGCTTGGAACTATTAGGCGTTTCACTCTCATCTATTCTTAACTCTGGCTCTTACATAGAGTCTAAAGCCCAATTAGCCTCCAAAAAACTTGGTGTTCACTCTAAGGTGAGACGGTATTTTACACCTGAGCAACTGCTTAGTCTTTATAAAGCACAAGTCAGGTCTTGCATGGAATACTGCTCTCACCTTTGGGATGGCTCTGCCAAATACCAACTGGAGGCTCTGGAGTCGATTGAGCGGCGAGCCAGGAGGCTGATTGACAACGACACCTTGACTAAGACGCAGCTGCAAAGTCTTGAGCATCGTCGCAAGGTAGCGTGTTTGTCGGCCTTTTACCGGATACACTTCGGAGAGTGTGCCCAGGAGTTGCACAATCTGGTCCCCCCTGCCCCATTCTTCTATCGTACGGCTAGACGGACGCGACCAAAGCGCCACCCTGTTATGGTGGACATCCCGCGCGTTAGAGCCAAGCGTTTCGAATCCTCATTCCTCATACGAACAACCGGAATGTGGAACGCTTTGCCTGGGTCTGTCTTCCCGTTAAAGTACAACGTGGGTGTCTTCAAATCTCGAGTAAATAGGTATCTTCTAGGTAAACGTGCTTTACCCTAGACCGCACATATGCTCAACATCAGGCAGTATGTAGTCAAACGCGAACCTATTCGAAATAAAAAAGTAATTACGTCAGCAATAGTTATTTATTTATTTTAACCTTAGAGCAAATATCTATAGAGTCACAATCGTGCAAAAAAAGTGTCCGAACCAAAACTCTGCCCAAGCTACGTAGTGGGCAGACTTTTTAGTTAGTCGTAAAGCGATTGCTTCAACGCCGCGCGATGTCAAAGCGCTCGGTTACAAGCTCCAATTAGGTGACCTAACATCGAGATTCGAGACAACAGGTCATTGTGAATTATTTAATGTAAATATTTAAGTCGGTATGTATGACGGCGCTCGGATATTTTTTTACTACTTTCACTTAGGGGCTGTGGCTCTGTAGATATTTGCTCGAAGATTTTAACGCATAATATGTGTGTTAAAGTACTCTATGCTAAATCTATTTTCTTATTTCTAGAATAGGCATGTTGACTGGGTAAAACAATTATTATTATACAGTGTAAACTCTATATAACAACACTGAAGGGACTGTCCATTTTATGGCGTTATAGAGAGTTGTCGTTAAATGGAGATATGAAAAATTAGAATTAGAAAAAGAAAAGTTTATTTCAAAATAGTGTTAGTAGTTATCTAGTAGTTACGTATATAAAAAAACTCCTACTTATTAGTCATGGTCAATAACAATCTACACGTGCAAGCAATCCCAATTTGTAAACAAAAGAACGAATTTCTTAGAAAGTTTGGTATACATGATGCCGACAGTCGAATTTATTGCAGGCTAGGATAGTAAAGCGACAAAAGAACGTACACAGCTACGCAGTTTTTACTAATTTTAGCAACTTGAAAGGTACTTTTTGACCGACGAACCACCGGAGGAGGTATACAATTCGACGCGTATTTTTTTTTTATGTATAACTACGTATAACTTTTTTTATAGTAGCCCGATTTCAATAATTCTTTTTTTATTGGAAACAGTATACTTCGAAATTGGTCCCATTTAAATTTTATCGAAATCGGCCAAGGCATTTTTGATAAATCAACAATAATGTGAAAAATGCTACATCGATTCGTGCGAAATATTCGCGAACTCTGTACGCGGGTGAAGTCGGTCATGCTAATTTTTGCAAAAAATAATCTTGTTATTACTCAATTGTGGTCGTTATGAAGAGTGGATGTAATGCTATGTAGAGTGTATTATTGTATGGAAGACAAGCTAACCCAACCAAAGCCAATTGATTTCGACGCTTTACGAGGGACGTTACGTGGAGTTTACACTGTAATTAGTCCGTGAGTGCCCGTTAAAGATCTAGTAACAATCGTGTTACTAGATCTTTAACGGGCTATATGTTCATCAATTTTTGTTAAATTGACTAAAGAATAAATACGTGTTTATACTCTATAAAATTTTACTTGATCTCTGCGACAGCTGTCAGAAAAATCACGCCTATGAAGTCCTGAATTTACACAGTACAAACAGTACCTGTCAATGACATACGTTATGGGCATGCCGATTAGTGATGGGCGACGATTGATCGTGACGACAGAGTTTAAGATAGAGTTTTAAATAAAATATTGATAGTTTATACTGACGATATCTATATTAATAATTTTGTCAAGGGCTACGGTAGACTCGATTGAAACCTTTCCTAAATGATAAAACATAAAAAAATAACGATTTCGAGTCGACAACATATATCCGGAAAATTCGGATTATCGAGTATTTTAATAAATTATAACGGTTCTGACAAACTAATCGCAGTCTCCATATTGTCAGGCACATGACATATCTTGAGCAGTCATTCTTCTTCTTCTTTTGTGTTTTGGCGTCGCATTGTTGTGCATTTGCCAGTGTCAAGTATTAAGTTATAATAATTTTTGATAATATTTTATCAACAACCATTAGATTATAGAAGGGTATAACCCATAAATATGGAATGTAAGAAAAAAAATGTCTCTCTTCGGGATCGAATCATAAATGAGGAGATCCCTAGATGAACCTAAGTTACCGGCATAGCCCAGCGGATTAGCAAATTAAAGTGGCAGTGGGCAGGGCACATTGTTCGAAGAACGGATGGACGATGGGGCCGTAAAGTTCTCGAATGGACCACGGACCAGCAAGCGCAGCGTAGGATGTCCACCGACTAGGTGGATTAACGATATAATAAAAATCACAGGAACACGATGGATGCAGGCAGCTTCCAACCGGCCTTATTGGAAATCCATGGGACAGACCTATGGCCAACAGTGGATGTCCTACGGCTGATCTATCTAGATAGATAACCATTTAAAAAATAATACTGGTTAAAATCTTTACAGTTGAAGTTGACTTTCTTTACGTAATATAAGAATGTACATTTTCAGTAGGGACCTACTTACTTAATCATTTATTTTTGAGTAATTTTAATTTTGAGCAAAACATTTTACTTTGGGATATTGTATTATACAAACGTAAAAAATCGTGACTACCTATTTCTTAAAATGAATGTCTTTCATTGATCTTTCATCATTGTTTTGCTTGATGATACCTACATCATTTAGATAACAGCTGAATCTCTTTGCATTTGGTAAACATTGCCATAATTGTGGAAAATGGATGCAGCGAAGGGCTCTTCGTTAAGATGGTGATCGAGTAACAGCAAAACTATTATCAGTGTGTGTATTATGAGTCACATTTCACCCGAGCGAAGCCGGGTTGTCATCTAGTTTTAAATAAAACTTAATTTATCATTAATTTTATTGTATATTTTAATATCATAACATTTTTTACATGTGTAATTAAATGAAACACAATTATATGTTACATTAGCATCGGTAATAGTGAAAAACGTCGATAAATACTATCGTTACATTATTATGAGTTTTTAATTAATATCATAACATTATTTACATGTGTACATCCTTGATCTTAAATAATAGTAAGTAAATAAAATCCAATTGCTCACCTACAACTACACATTCGATTTCATTACAACATTGTTTGAAAATCGATTTTTTCTATCTCAACTCTAAAAATATCAATCTTCTATGTCAATGTCACTGTCGCAGAGATCAAGTTAAATTTTATAGAGTATAATATTTTTTGATAAGCCGTGGTGGTCAAGAGGTAGTAACACCCGCCTTACAATCGTGAGGTCGTGGGTTCGAATCCCCGGTCCCGTACATTGAGTTCTTTGGAATTTATGTACGGAATTTCACACCACTGGCTTTTCGGCGAAGGAAAACATCGTGAGGCAACCTGCATAAGAAGAAATTCGATGGCGTATGTGAATCCACCAACCCGCACTGGGCCCGCGTGGTGGATATGGCCCAATCACCCTTCGTGGGTAGGCCTATGTCCTGCAGTGGACTACTAAAAAGGCTGGTACAATATTTTTTGATAATCTATTTGACTGACTAACTATTATTTTTAGTGAACAAGCGTATTCTGTTTATTTCAGGTGATAACGTCGTACGACCCGCACGCCCGCAACCCAAGTTTCGCGGGCGCGCAGTGCTCCTCCTACATGGAACTGATAGCGCTCAGTCAACATTTCCACCCTACGGTCAAGTTGTTCGCTGACAAACTTATCAATGGTATGTATTATAATGGGGAATACACTTCACAGTTTCTTTATTTCCTCCAAAGATGTGCTATGCAGCGAAGATGTGATATCTACGCTATGAAAATATGTGACCGTTTCCACCAATACTACGCTAGGTAGCTGTGCGAGGAAGATGCGCCTCTCGAGCTAAGCTATGTATCGATAGTAGGGAAACGGCCGGGCTCACGATGGCCCATAGCAGGCATCTATAGCACACATCCATAGCACGTATCCATAGCATGCATCCATAGCACGCATCCATAGCACGTATCCATAGCATGCATCCATAGCACGCATCCATAGCACGTATCCATAGCATGCATCCATAGCACGTATCCATAGCACGTATCCATAGCATGCATCCATAGCACGCATCCATAGCACGTATCCATAGCATGCATCCATAGCACGCATCCATAGCACGTATCCATAGCATGCATCCATAGCACGTATCCATAGCATGCATCCATAGCACGCATCCATAGCACGTATCCATAGCATGCATCCATAGCACGTATCCATAGCATGCATCCATAGCACGCATCCATAGCACGTATCCATAGCATGCATCCATAGCACGTATCCATAGCACGTATCCATAGCATGCATCCATAGCACGCATCCATAGCACGTATCCATAGCATGCATCCATAGCACGCATCCATAGCACGTATCCATAGCATGCATCCATAGCACGTATCCATAGCACGTATCCATAGCATGCATCCATAGCACGCATCCATAGCACGTATCCATAGCATGCATCCATAGCACGTATCCATAGCACGCATCCATAGCACGTATCCATAGCACGCATCCATAGCACGCATCCATAGCACGTATCCATAGCACGTAGCCATAGCACGTATCTATAGCACGCATCCTTCCATATAAAAAACATATCTTAGTTGAATCCGTTTCCACCAGTGCTAAGCTATGTGGATGTGGTGGATATCAAACGCATCCATAGCATCGTAGCATAGCACATCTCTGGTGGAAAAGCACCCTAACGATATCTAACAGTATTCATACAGTCATTTATTCATAACACCATATGTTACAAGTCAACAATATAATAATATTCCATCTTCATACAAACAGACGGAACGCGAATCATATCTACGCGCCTCGGAGGGCGGTATGCTCTGGTATGATAAACATTGATTTGTAACTAGTAAGCGTGCGATAACGTTTCGAGGGTTCTTCGTTAAAACGAGGAACCCTAAAAACATCAAAAAAACACTATATTATGTATTTTTATTGAACGCTTCATTTATTTCACAACAAATATTTTTTTTGTAATAAATATTAATAATTTGACATCATAATAGATGTTGTTAGAGGACGCAATTTTATTTTTGAAACATGTGTGGGGTCAACAGAAGCTTAACCCCAAGTTGGTGTGGTTGCCGCCCTTGTCCCCCGGTCGCCATCTTGGAAAAAGAAATGCAAACACCTTTTTCGCGATATCTCGGAAACTATGCGTCCTACAAAAAAATTATGACGTCATAATTTGTAGCAAATCGCTTTGCCTACAAATATATTCATATAAACACTAGAAAAACACGCTTAGTCCATTACGTGGCCTTTCTCACAAATCCAACCACGACTATGATACGATATTCCATCATGAAGCACCAGTTCATATCTCCCGGCTCCATCATCAGATCAGTCTCTCGACTATATTTTACACAAAGAGATATACAGACAAGTTAGGCACCATATAGGGGAAGAGCAACATGGTTTTAGGCCAGGCCGCTCTGTAAATACGAACCTATTATGCTTGGTGGACTATATATCTAGAGCTATGGATCGTGGATCGCAGGTTGACGTTATATACTTCGATTTTCAAAAGGCCTTCGACAAAATTGATAATGACGTTCTGTTGCAAAAGCTTTCGTCATCTTTTGGTTTTTCCCCGCGGCTTTTGAATTTTTGGGCAGACCTCATAAGGGACCGACGTCAATATGTTAGGCATGGGATATATGAATCAAGGCCTTACCATACCAGATCTGGAATAATACAAGGTTCAGTTACTGGTCCATTATATTTCCAGATGATGATTCATGATCTACCGAAAGTTTTCTCATCAGCTCAGTGCCTTTTGTATGCCGACGATCTCAAACTTTTCGTTGAAATAAAATCTCTTAGCGACTGTGTTAGCTTGCAAGAAGACATCAATAGGGTGTATGAATGGAGCGTGAGGAACAAGATGTATTTTAATTTCAGTAAATGTAATGTAATGACATTCGATCGAAAAAGAGATCCCATTCATTTTGATTATAAGTTGGACATTGCGACCATACATCGAGCAAATGCCGTGAAAGACCTGGGAGTAACGTTTGACCGCGGCTTGACTTTCCACGAGCACGTGTCTGATCTCGCGATAGAGGCGTACCGGCGACTCGGGTTTGTACTTCGAAATGCGAAGGATTTTGAAAACCCGGAAGTCATGAAAACCCTTTATAGTGCATTAGTTAGAAGCAAGCTGGAATCGGGTGCATGTGTCTGGAATCCTCATCACGTCACGTATACGCGATTGCTGGAGAAAGTCCAAAAAGCTTTCTTAAGGGCACTGTACAAAAAGCGATATGGATACTATCCTTTCCTGTACCCGACTAAGTTTTTACTAGGCCACCTCGGCTATAACTCATTAGAGGTGAGGAGAACACTAGAGCAGCTCACTATATGCGTCAAGGTGCTCAGAGGAGCAGTAGACTCTATTGAGCTACATGACACTGTGTGTACTGTTTGTGCCGGATAGACCCGGGGTCCCGGTGAACAGGAGAGGCCGGCTGCCGAAGTTGTTTTACGTAGAACAATGCCGCACTAGGGCTCGCATAATGTCGCCGTTAGTTCGCGCTCGCAACCACTTCAACGCGCTCTTGACCGCCAATACTGATTTTGACATATTTTTTGATACTTGGAAAACTGTTATATCTGTTCTTATGACCTATTGTGAAAACCTCACCGACCAGTGGGACAAAAGTAATAGTAATAACAGCTCGATTGACATTGTAGAAATTAATGATGTAACTATAGTTTGATTATTGAAGTTAGACATTTTACTTACCATTTATTTTGACATTTTATAATTTTATTTGGCATGTATTTTGGCTATTTTTAATTGTATTTTCTATTGACTTCTCAATTAATTTGATGACTTATATGTTTTAATTGTATTTGTTTTTTATAAATCTGATCTAATTAATGTGAGATGAATGTAAATGTTTGAAAAATCGTTTTTATCTCAATAAAATAATTTAATTTAATCAGTTCGACAGTAATAGCTATTTATTTATTTAATTTATTTCATGTAATCTACAGCGTTATTTAATGTATAAATACAACTATAGTAATTAAAAATAAGGCCAAAACAGATTACAGTTATATAGTAATAAGTATACGTGTGAGTTTACGACTAATAATATGACTTAACAGTATTCATGTATTTACATTTTACACGCGTGTGTGTGTGTGTGTGTGTGTGAGAGACATTTATGCCTCTTGGTTTCACTTGAATCGTCTCCGCGATACACAAGTCCTCGTGAGAGTCAGGGTTCGCAGGGACGATGTCAGGAATGTGTAGGATACAAATGTTATGTTGGTGTTTGTTTCATTGAGCAGAGAGTTTGTTGCAGATTTACCTAGGTACCTGCCATATGAGCTTTTTTTATTTCAATTTTTAATCCTTTTTTAGTTAAATGGAAAATATCTAATTTAGAGTAATGTAAATTGTAGGTTTGGACGGCACGACACAAGACTGAGTTTTGAGCGTAATTAGTGCTTGCATAGGGGACATTATTGTATTGTCATCAGAACTACACACAGCTGCCAATGTTCATTACGCCACGACCCTTGGAAGATGGTTAAATCAGTTACCTTAGATTCCATTACATGTTAGTTACGTACAGGTCGACCTAATAAAAGCGTATTAATGAGTAGGTAATATATTATTTTCTGGCAGACATTTTACAATCATTTTTTGCTTAGTTTAAATAAATATTGGAGGACATCTTACACACGGCCTCTGACCCCAAACTAAGCAAAGCTAGTGATATGGCTGCCAGAGACTGATATACTACATATACTTATTTTTAAATATATACTTATATGGATATTAAGCCCGATTACAGAGGCGCCAGCGTAACTATATTAGCTAAATAGCATAGTTCTGTTTCTTTTTCACTTTAGGCATTCGATAGAGAGGACGCTTTTTATGCTGCTATTACGCTGGCGCCTCTGTAAGCGGGCTTATAATCTAAATAACACACAGGCACAGAGCAAACACCTATGTTCACCACATAAATGCTTGCCCTGGGTGGGGATCGAACCCACTCCTCTTTGATCCAGAAGTCAGGTTCACTAACCACTGAGCCACCGAGGCAGTCAAGTGTGGAGTGAGACTCCGTACGTTAAATATCCCCTAATATTTATGTGTTATTTTAAATGTTTATTTTTGTTCCTACAGAGCAGCTAATCCAGTACAGCGGTGATCCCCTCAAAGATTTCGCCTGCATCCGTTTCCTGGACCGCTTCGTGTTCAAGAACCCCAAGAAACGGGCCGAGGGGGGCGAGGAAGGAGGGGTGAAGAAGGTTAAAGGTTCACATCCGAAGTTTGCTGCTAGGAAGAATTATACTGCTAAAGGTAACATTATAATTAAAAAATAATAAAAATATAGTTTTCAAAAAAACGTAAAACACTTTCCACGGCAGAGGGCGTAGCGTGCGCACGGCGCGCTTTGCAGCGATGCGACGGCGCGACGATGCGCGGTGCTACACTCTTTCACGCAAAAACTACTGAAAGGATCGAGATGAAACTTTGCAATAATATAGCTTATATATCAGAATAACACATAGGCTATAAATTATAATGATATTGAGTCAAAATTCAAAATATCATGCGGGCGAAGCCGCGGGTAAATCAGGTTTTTTATTTATTTTATTTTTATTATTTTAACAAGGTGTATAAGGATGGATGACTAGAAAAGTGAAAAAAAAATTGTTGATAATTATAGTATACCTAGAGATTCAACTTACTTCCCAATATTGTGAAATTTTCTAAATTTGTACGGAGCCCTCGGTGTGCGATCCTGACTCGCAGTTGTCCGGTTATTTTTTGGAAATAAACACAAAATTTACGATATATTTATTTTAATTCTAGGTCTGAAGAGTATCCCAGTGAATTCAGCGTCTTATCTGAACGAAGACTCAAAGAAGATTCCAGTGGATGAACGATTCTTATACGAGTAAGTATTAGTAAGTAAGTAAGTTCGAAAGGCCGGGTGCTAGCCCTGGTGTCAGAGTAAGTATTATTGACCGCGCACCTGTACGCGCCGAAGGAGTCAAACTGCGTCGGAAAAGTCAAACGCCTGTAAACAAAGTTACCGGCAGCCCAGCGAATTGGCAAGTTGACATGGTAGTGGGCAGGGCTCATAGCTAGGAGGATAGTGCAGTTCGATAGATAATAAGTTAGATAATAGATTGGAGGTTCGTGATATAGATAAGGCATGACCAAGATATGCAACGTTCTTGATAGTCATCTAGTATACAGGGTTATTTCTAATCAATTAGCATCCTTTTAGGGGCTTATTCTGTGTCACAACTTTTGTTCTGCGACTTTTGTCAAATCTCAAAAAAAAAATTGTTGTTCCATATAACAAGATTATTTTTTGCAAAAATTAGCACGAGTCATGACTGACTTCACCCATGTACAGAATTCGCGAATATTTCGCACGGATCGATGTAGAATTTTTCACATTATTGTTGATTTATCAAAAATGGCTCAGCTGATTTCGATAAAATTTAAATGGGACCAACTTTGAAATATACTCTTTCCAATAAAAAAATAATTATTGAAATCGGACTACTACGAAAAAAGTTATACGTCGTTATACATAAAAAAATATACGCGTCGAATTGTATACCTCCTCCAGTGTTCGTCGGTCAGAAATAGCGTTCACCCGCGACAAAATGTATGGAACAGCTGATTTTTTTTTTTAGTTTTGAGAAAAGTCGCAGAACAGAATTTGTTAGTTTTGATGTACAGAATAAGCCTCTAAAAGGATGCTAATTGATCACCAATAACCCTTTATAATATGATATAATCGACTTTATTGAAATGTTTCCAGTTTCCTCCAGAAGCGTCGCACGGCGCAGGGCTCTGACGACGAAGACGACAGCGACGCAGATTCCGTTAACAGTGAAGATTTCGACCAGTTTCTGGACACCGTCACCGGGTCTAAACATCAAGGTTACAATTTATCATTTTCGTACTTTTAGGGTTCCGTAGAGTGGCGTAACTATAGGGTGGCAGGGCTGGCAAAATGCCATGGGCCCCCGGACTAGAGGGGGCCCCGGCCTAAGAGGCCGCAAACACAGAAATAGCCTAACATTTTGAACAAAATTTCCAAATTTCATTACCGTAATGAAAAAAACATGAAAATTCTTCGCGCTCGCTGCGCTCGCGCTTCGTACAGCTATAAATGTTTCCCTTAGTCGCACCACAGTTTCAAATTTTGCCTTTACGGAATAAAACAACAAATTACATTAAATTACAACGTGTCATTTACATTACATTTTTAATGGAACGGGGCCCCATCTAAAACATTTGCCACGGGCCTCAGATGGTATAGTTACGTCACTGGTTCCGTATCTAAAGCACAGCCCGAACACTCCGCGATTTTTCATACAAAATCTGCTGTCTTAGACTCTGGTAGAGTCTACCCGTGACCACGGTCGATGCAACTCGGCCGAAACGTCGGGATGAGGAGGTATTTATTTATCTCGTAATTTTAGTGCGCGATTAGTCCCGTAGTATATAATAATAATGTGTTCAAATCGCGAAAGTTTAAAAACAACAATAGTTGTTAGTTTTGATGTACAGAATAAGCCCCTAAAAGGGTGCTAATTGATTAGAAATAACCCTGTATATTTTTTTTATTCTAGATTCCGATGAAGAGTTAGACTATTTAGCGGATATGGAAGCGGCTAAGAAAACTAAGAAAAAGAAGGGGAAGGGTGACGATGATGATGAACCCCTCGGCAGCGATGATGATGATGAAGGTGGTGATGAAGCGATGGGAGGTGATGATGATGGTGGTGAGTTGACCTTATAATCTTTTTTTTTTATAAATAAATAAATAAATATTGGGAGACATCTCACACACGGCCTCTGACCCCAAACTAAGCAAAGCTTGTGATATGGCTGCCAGAGACTGATATACTACATACACATATTTTAAATACATACTTATATGGATAGTACCTAAATAACACCCAGACACAGAGCAAACACCTATGTTCATCACAAAAATGCTTGCACTGGTGGGAATCGAACCCACTAATAGGCTAAAAACAAAAAAAAATGTAACAATTAGGTAACTTCAATTTTGTTTGTTATATTTGATTTGAATTTAAAAATACAGAATACAGAAATACAGAAAATTTTATTCGGGACAAAACAATTAGGTACACAGAAACAAAACACGAAAAACAACAAAAAAATAGAACAATTCATACCCAATGCTTTGCCACGAAACTGATCCCAACTCAGCATATTGCTGGTATAAATGATGTCCACAAGCGGTATATTATTCAGGGAAAAATCGAACCAAGATGATATATACATCATTTGAAAGCTTGTTTTATGGGCTTCCCAAAAATATTTAATTTACATTTTTTCACCCCTCCAATTTTTTTTTAAATGCGAAAAATCAATTGTATTAAAAATAACAATACAGCTTATTACTTTTTCTTATTTAGCAATGATAAAGTGCTTCTATCGTTATTTTACTTGCATTCGTAGCTGATTCTTCCACATTCATCGCTTAATTTGCTAAAATTAAAAATTATAACCTACCAGTGTGACCAGTTAGTAGGTACAATGTGACAAACAAACACTTTAAAAGTGTCTAATTGGTAAAAATGCTTTTAATTAACAATTTGGAGGTTACTTAATCAGGGTTGATAGAGATAAACTACTTATTGATCCAAATATATTTATTTATCCTAATAAATTCAAAATTAATTTTGAAAAAATCGGAGGGCTCTTTTTGTTTTTAACTGTTGTAATAGACTCAGAAAAATATGAACTTTCTCGAAATGTAACGAGTGTTGTGGTTAGAATTTTTGATTATTATTATACCAGCCTCCATACATTTTGTGGACATGTCTTTTGTTCTCTTTGAATTTTTCAAAAAATTATTTTATTATATCGCAGTAAATTAATCATTTATATTTTTTTGTGATGATGTATTTACTCAAGGTAAGCTGTCTTCGCCTGTAATTGCTGTGTCACTTGGTTCTTGTTTGTTTTATTCCTTAGTGTTGGTTTGCAGTGTTGGTGAAGTTTATCAATAAAATAAATAATAAATAGTCCATCAGATAGATCACTAAAAAATATTAAACGTGATTTTTTTTCTTTGTTTATTATATCAACTTGATGAAGATATAGCCCGTTAAAGTTCCGCGTGACGTCACGAGTGTCACACAAATGTATAGTCTTTCGTGAAAAACGTGACGTCACGACTCACGACCCCCACTCCCAAACTTTGACAAGATTTATCTTTAATTATTGTTTTGACAATTTTGGTTTAGAACCCATTCTATAAAGGTGACGTCCACAAGTGGTATATTATTCAGAGAAAAATCGAACCAAGATGATATATACATAATTTGAAAGCTTGATTTATGGGCTTCTCAAAAATATTTAATTGAGATTTTATTATCCCTCCATTTTTTTTTAAATGTGAAAAATTAATTGTATGAAAAATAATAATACAGATTTGTATTATTTCTAGTTTAGCAATAATAAAGTGCTTCTATCGTTATTTTACTTCCATTCGTAGCTGATTCTTCCATATTCATCTCTTAATTTGCTAAAATTAAAAATTATAACCTACCGGTGTGACCAGGTAGTAGGTACAATGTGACAAAAAAACACTTAAAAACTGTGTCTAATTGGTAAAAATGCTTCTATTTAACAATAATGGAATTTACTTAACCAGGGTTGATAGAGATAAACTACCTATCGAGCCAAATATATTTATTTATCCTAATAGATTCAAAATTAATTTTAAAAAAAACGGAGGGCTCTTTTTTGTTTTTACCTGATGTAATAGACTCAGAAAAATATGAACTTTCTCGAAATGTAACGAGTGTTGTGGTTAGAATTTTCGATTATTATTATACCAGCCTCCATACATTTTGTGGACATCTCCTTTATTATATATTACTATATCACTTAGTATAAAACAAAGTCGTTTCCCGCCATTTGTCCCCATGTATGCTTATATCTTTAAAACTACGCAACGGATTTTGATGCGGTTTTTTTAATAGATAGAATGATTCAAGAGGAAGGTTTATATATATATATATATATATATATATATATATATATATATATGATACACCTGTGCGAAACCGGGGCGGGTCGCTAGTCTATAAATATATTTATTGTTGAATGAAGCAAACGGAACTAATTGTATTTTCTTGAATATTAAAAACTCTAAACTTGATTAGACTAATTAGGGTTTTTTAGGTTTTAGGGTTCCGTACCCAAAGGGGAGAAACGGGGCTCTACTACTAAGACTCCGCTGTCCGTCCGTCTGTCTTTCTGTCTGTCACCAGGCTGTATCTCATGAACCGTGATAGATAGAACGTTGAAATTTTCACAGATGCTGTATTTCTGTTGCCACTATAACAACAAATACTAAAAACAAAATAAATAAATATTAATGGGGGGCTCCCATACAGTACGGAACCCTACGTGCGCGAGTTCGTCTCGCACTTGGCCGATTATTATTTAGCCTACCGGTGGATTTTTACTTCGCACACGAACCATGATACAACAAACAAATTTTGTTGAATATATACTAAAATTGAAATGTTTGTTTGCAGATAGCGACGGTGAATTGAATATATCGGGAGACGACGACGAACCAGCGTTTTCTGGAGATGATGATGGTAAGTTAATATCTGTAGGCGACAGACATATTCTAAGATATCAGAGACTCATAATTACGAAAACTTTTACTACGCAAACAACTGTAATAAGCGTACTAAATAAAACACCGGTTTTTACTCATTTATGATATCGCGGCCGGGCCGCTTCCGGAACTCGACCGGTTTCGGAGTAATCAGTACTCCTTCGTCAGGGAACGCGCACTGGTTCCTTTCAGTGCGCGTGCGCCAGTCGACGGGAGCTCCGAAACCGGTCGGGTTCCCAGCGGCCCGGCCGCAATATCATACGTGAGTTAAAACCGGTGTTTTATTTAGTATAATAATTTTTCACGTGAGTTTTAATGAAGTGATTGTAATAACCGTAATTAGTTATTGGAAAAAATGCTTTTAACCAATTATAATGAAGAAATTGTTTTTAACCGATTATAATATTTTAAAACAGAGTCATATTCAATGTATTATATGTCTGGCTGTGTATCCTCGCTTAAGGCCCAATTATGAAAACGCCATCCGCAATTTAGCAATTTAGAACATTGCTGTCTCTTTTTCTCTGTACGCGTTTGAAAGAGGGAAGAACATTCTAAATTACTAATAAAGGTGACGTCCACAAGTGGTACGTTATTCAGAGAAATATAGGCTTCTCAAAAATATTTAATATAATTTTTTTCATCCCTCAATTTTTTTATGTGAAAAATATGTTGTATGAAAAATAACAATACAGCTTTTTATTTTTTCTAGTTTAGCAATAATAAAGTGCTTCTATCGTTATTTTACTTGCATTCGTAGCTGATTCTTCCACATTCATCTCATAATTTGCTAAAATTAAAAATTATAACCAAAGTGTGTCTAAATGGTAAAAATGCCTATTAACAATTTGGTGGTTACTTAATCAGGGTTGCTAGAGATAAACTACGTATTGAGCCAATTATAGTTATTTATCCTAATAAATACAAAATAAAATGTTAAAAAATCGGAGGGCTCTTTTTTGTTTTTGACCGACGAACCACCGGAGGAGGTATACAATTCAACGCGTATATATATTTTTTTATGTATAACCACGCTTAACATTTTTTCATAGTTGTCCGATTTCAATAATTCTTTTTTTATTGGAAAGAGTTGTCCGATTTGAATAATTCTTTTTTTATACTTCGAAATTGGTCCCATTTAAATTTTATCGAAATCGGCTAAGCAATTTTTAATTAATCAACAATAATGTGAAAAATGCTACATCGATGCGTGCGTAATATGTGCGTTCAAGCGATGGGCCCCGGCTTCGCACAGGTGTATTATACATATGAACATTCCTCTTGAATTACTCTATCTATTTAAAAACCTGTATCAAAACCCGTTGCGTAGTTTTAAAGATTACAGAAACACAGCGGGAAGCGACTTTGTTTTAAACTATGTAATGATTCTGTACACGGGTGAAGTCGGTCATGCTATTTTTTTGCAAAGAATAATTATTAACTGATGTAATAGATTCAGAAAAATATGAACTTTCACGAATTGTTACGAGTGTTGTGGTTAGAATTTTTGATTATTATTATACCAGCCTCCATACATTTTGTGGACATCTTCGTCTTCATAATTGGACTTTTAGGACTTCTCAACTGTTAAGTCTTGTAACTTCAACAAATCGCAATGCGGTTTCTAACAATTTTTAGGATATTTCTTCTGGAAGGTTTATAACTATAATTCAGTCGGAGTTAATATTGAAAAGAGACAAACTTTATTTTCAGAATTGCTTCTTGAAGGCAGTGATGAGGATGATGATGAAATCGACGTGCCGGGGAAGAAATCTGGAAAGGGCAAGAATAAAATGAAACTCAAAGGTAAATAAACGCCATAATAGTAGAGCTTCTTCTTCTTCTTTTCGAGTCAGCGATTCGATCATAAAATTTATATGCTGTTCGACAAGTAAGAGGCCACGGAGTCTGCGGCGGTGTTGGCCTCGTGGAGATCTTCTTGTGTGCAGGTGTTAGGGCACAGTGGGCATTGTAGTAGATGCTCCATCGTCTGTTGAGTGGCGCCACAGTCGCATTCCTCCTTTGGTGGTTCGGCTAAGCCCCATTTGCACATGTTGTACCTACAACGGCCCACTTGTGTTCGGAGTCTGTTGATGGACTTCCAGATGGGCCATTGCAGGTCGTGGCCCGGTGGAAGGTTTTCTGTTGGGGGAGGATAGCTGGGTGGGACGGGATGTTTTTCTGTCCATAGCCTACGTCTAGCTTCAGCTGGATCTGTTATAATGGGGGCAATAATAGTAGATTATGCTCCAAGATAACCAAGTCGTGTCTTACGTCACGGGTGAAAATTGGACCCTGAGCGTAGCGAGGGAATTATTTAGAGTCCTGAGTGAAGCGAGGGGTTCATGTCACCCAAGACGAAGACAGACTTGGTTTTAGAGGTCCATACTATACTTTTTATATTTCCTGTGAGAAAATAAAACTCCAAGAACATAAGTAATACTTACGTGATAAACTCACTAAGTGTAGGTACTCACTAGACAACTCGGTAGTGTTCACAATAAATTAAAACAAATTAGAATGTACCTAAGGATCTTCATAGAATCGCACACAATTTGTAATAAAAAAGAGAATGGAAATACTACATGAAAAAAATAAGACCATGGCCAGCTCGATTATCATGGCTTAACGCGGGCATTGCAGAGGTTTTATTCTATAAAATTGAACTGATACGGGCACCAACCCTTCGTGGTCAACCCTTCACCCTTCGTGGGTAGGCCTACGTCCTACAGTGGACTATTAAAAAGGCTGGTACGGTACGGTACGGGCACCAAAGAGGTTTTATTCTCTGAAGTCGAGTAAAGAACCTATAGAACCTCTTTACAATGCCAGTTCCCATACAATGTAAAGAGGTTATATTTGATTTTGCAAAATGAAACCTCTTTACGATGTCCTTAAAGGTGACGTCCACAAGTGGTATATTATTCAGAGAAAAATCGAACCAAGATGATTTATACATTATTTGAAAGCTTGTTTTATGGGCTTCCCAAAAATATTTAATTTAGATTTTTTCACCCCTCCAATTTTTTTTTAGATGCGAAAAATAAATTGTATGAAAAATAACAATACAGCTTATTACTTTTTCTAGTTTAGCAATGATAAAGTGCTTCTATCGTTATTTTACTTGCATTCGTAGCTAATTCTTCCACATTAATAGCTTAATTTGCTAAAATTAAAAATTATAACCTACCAGTGTGACCAGTTAGGTAGTAAGTAGGTACAATGTGACAAACAAACACTTTAAAAGTGTGTCTAATTGGTAAAAATGCTTTTATTTAACAATTTGAAAGTTACTTAATCAGGGTTGATAGAGATAAACTACTTATTGAGCTAAATATATTTATTTATCCTAATAAATTCAAAATAATTTTAAAAAAATCGGAGGGCTCTTTCTTGGTTTTAACTGATGTAAAAGACTCAGAAAAATATGAATTTTCTCGAAATGTAACGAGTGTTGTGGTTAGAATTTTTGATTATTATTATACCAGTCTCCATACATTTTGTGGACATGTCCTTTTCTAAGTTGAGAGATTTTAATACGAATTAGACGTTTAAAATTTAAATCACTAACTCCTAGGGAGTTTCATAAAACGTTATTAACCTGCCATTGCCCTCGAGATTGTATTAAGATAATGACTCGTTTTACGTTGAGATTCTATGACATATAATGGGTCATTTTCGAGCAGGTGGTATGAAATCATAATTATATTTCTACTATGTGCTTCTCTAGGCCTAGAAAACGGACATATTCTGGGATAACATTGTACTCATCATTACACTATCTTTTACTTTAGGCCAACCCTTAAAATGACAAAATAAAATCACCTGTTCCACCTGAAGTTTACAGACTCTCGAAAAACTAACTCATAATTTTTACGAATTTGTGGTAAAAAGTAAGTAAGTTCGTATAGGCCGGGTGGCTAGCCCTGGTGTCAGAGTTTTTAGGCCGCCTGAAGGCCTCTGACATGGCTAAACGGTTAAAACAACCGGGTCCTACAATTTAACGTGTCATCTGAGCCACGGTAGCGCTCAGTTGGAAAATGCCACCCGCGGTCACCCATTCAAAAACTGATTGTGCGTAACGTTGCTTAATTTCGGAAACGCTGACAAACACCTAGTCTAACTACGCTACGAGCGCTACATTGGGGTTGGTTTAAAGAGGTGCATACGTACCAGTAGCTCTCTATAAATCAGGCTTTTCACAACGAATACATTGTAGGTCAAATGAATCAAACGTAATGGCGTCTGTGAAGTTATACTCTATAAAATTTAACTTGATCTCTGCGACAGCTGTCAGGAAAATCACGCCTATGAAGTCCTTAATGTCTTAATAGTACAGACAGTACCTGTCAATGTCATACTTTATGGACATGCCGATTAGTGATGGGCGACGATTGATCGTGACCACAGAGTTTTAGATAGAATTTTATTTATAATATCGATAGTTTATACTAACGATATTTTAAATAAAACTTGATTTATCATTAATTTTATTGTATATTTTAATATCATAACAATTTTTTACATGTGTAATAAGTTAAACCCAATTATGTTACATTAGCATCGATAATAGTGAAAAACGTCGATAAATACTATCGTTATATTATTATGAGTATTTAATTAATATCATAACATTATTTACATGTGTACATACTTGATCTTAAATAATAGTAAGTTACTAAAATTCAATTTCTCATCTTCAACTACTCATTCGATTTCATTACAACATTGTTTGAAAATCGTTTTTTTCCACCACTATCTCAACTCTAAAATTGTCAATCTTCTAGATCAAGTTAAATTTTATAAAGTATAGCTATAAGTTGAGCAAAACCCAACTCCTCACTTCACCTGACATAAATATACTCGTATTATTTCACGACTCGCCTCGTGATCACAGACGCCATCAAGTTTGAATCACACCATACCAACGTGTGCAGGAAATCTATAATTGACTTTCGAACGCTAAAAATACGTATACGGAACATAGCGGATTGTACGGAGTTTCTGTAAAGTTTCGTATACGTCGTAGCCGTTCGAAGAATGGATGAATGAAATGAATGAATGAGAGTTCAATTTTATTATTCAATGTCTTTATTTTTATTTTATTAATAAAAAAAATTACAGTCAGAACCAAAACGTTACTTATTTTACACTTAATATTTTAAAATATAGATAGGTACTATGTTTACAATGCTGTTATGGCACATCTTTAAAAGAAACAAGCTCTAAAGATTGTCTAATAAATTGTAATTACTACGTACAAACTATTTCAAAATGGAGTGGTTTTCACTATACAGTAAAGAGCTATTAACAAAAACGGGCAGTCTGTCAGCAAATACGTCAACGTTACGTTGTGGTTATTATATGGTCCATTATAGATCTCCGCTTTTCGCTCATAGCTCTTAAATGATTATTTCTTTGTTTACTGATATAAGATTTATTTGACAGGTAAATCCGACCTCAGCTCCCTCTTCGCATCGGCAGAAGAGTTCTCTACTCTTCTAGAAGAAACCGCTTCAAACAAGAAACAAGGCTCCAGCCAAGCAGTTTCTAACTCGGACAACTCCAGCGTCAAACAACTGGCGTGGGAAGACAAGCGAGACCGGTGGATCAAGGGATATAACAAGAAAATACTAGGGAATAAGGGGAAAAATAAAAAGAGAAATGATAGGAATTTCAAGATGGCGGATAAAGGCGGTGGGAGGAATTTCAAGATGGCGGATAAAGGAGGGAAGCGAAAAGGGGGAAATGTCGACGGCGGGGGCGGCAAGAGGAAGAAAATGAAATGAAAATTGATTGTTTTTGAGTAAATTGTTGTAATCATGTATTTTGGTGTTTTATTTTTATCTCAAAATACGATTATACTAAGCGCTACACAAGTAGGGCGATGAGAAGTTAGCCGCAGATGACACTTTGCCGTGATTCGCTAATTATTGCGCAAGTGCGCACAATGCCGACGCCGCGGTGGGGTAGTGGTGAGCAGGGGCGTGGGAGCGCGCGGGAGGCCTAAGGTTGGCGGGCGGGTGTGCCCCGGCGACTCATCTCTCTGGGCTCCCACGCATACCTATATTTCGGCTTTTGCGCAGCATTCTACGCAGAACTTCTCATCCGCCGACTTGTGTGGCGCTAAGTATAGCATAAATAATGATGTCGCTGTTCGTCCATCTGAAATTTTATCTGCTTAGGTTTAATTCTAAACTACACAATAGACTACTTTCTAGTGAATATTATAATGGGAAATTTCTTCCGAAGAATTTATAGGCTTGACACGGAAAGCTCTAGCGACAAACAACTAGCGTACAGTAGCGTAGCGAAAGGATATAAGAAAATACTTGAGAATATGGGGGAAAATAGAGTAAAAGAGGAGTGACAAGAAATTCAAGATGGTGGATAAATGCGGGAAAGTCGACGGAGTGGGTGTGAGGGGAAAGAAAAAACCGGACAAGTGCAAATCAGGCTCGCACGTCGAGGGCTCCGTACAAATCCAGAAAATTTCACATAATCACATAAACGACAAAAATGTTTTTTTTTCAATTTTCTCGTCATACATCGAAAATTACACATTGTTAAAATAGTTAAAAACCTGTTTTAGCATGTGCTAATGAAGTCCTTTTATATGATACCTTACATGATGCAATTTACTCACTTTGAATTTTGAACCCATATTTTGTGAATTTTGAGGCCCTATTTTTTGTGATTTTAATAAAAATGTACAGTTTTCAGATTCCTCTATGTGCACTCTAAGTCAATGTTTCTCGCCAAATTTCGTAGTTCTATGTCAACGGGAAGTACCCTGTAGGTTTTGATTTTTGTGAGTGTTGAAATATGCGGTTTTATACGACATAAACGTCTCTTATTTTTTTAAACGATAACTAAGAAGTTTTTCTTTTACACAACTGCAAGAGATCATAGATATACGTATACAGTTTAAAGGAGTTGGTAAACTTTTTATATGGGAGGCGGTCCTTGAAAACCGGCAGCGATGCGAGCTGTATTAATGTTTAGTGCCATATTTAAGAATATTATTTCACGCAAAAACATATTTTTGTGTATCGCCGTTTTATTATAATATCTCTTTTTTATTTCACTAAGTAGAAAATATTTAGACTGAACTGGTAATACTAAGAGGAGGTGCCTGGCAGCCCCGTCCAAAACGCAATATTTAGAGATGGGCGATTTCAAATATAAAGACTATCGATTCTTACGATCGATAGTTTTGTATTATTATGCGGAAAGAGACAGTGTTGTAGTAATAATTACTAGGTACACTTGAATTCGTACACGTGTGGGGAAAAGTAAACTACATCGGTGAAACGTTATTAGATTTATCTACTGTCTTAAAGAACAACATAGCTACTTCCTTCAATATTTGTTTCATAGATTCCTCACTTCATAGATTATATTTTGTAAGACACTTTTGACACACATTATTATTACTAAAAACTTTCCATCGATCCATCAGCTATAAAACATCCACTGTTGGATATAGGCCTTCCATATAGATCTCGAACAAGATCGGTTTGTAGCGGCTTGCATTATTTTAGACTGTATACGTGTGAAGGACATGAATTAAAAAATCTTTTCTTACCTACTCTATGATTTAGGTACTTCATCGAGTATACGCTCTGGATTTCTTTTAAACGCATTATACTAAGCCACGTGATCTTTACAGAGCTTCTTTCAGAAGAAGTAGGTGGGTGTCACAAAGAGCTGCGAACCCTTTGTTTTGTTAAAATGTATAACGGTTTCGAATGGCAAAGAAATATATCCAAAAGATTATTTCTCTAGGTTAGTAGGTCAATGTCAGCGAATGAAATGGTTTGGCACTACTAAATAATGGCCATGAGCGATAATAATGACAACCCAGTTGTTGCTAAAACAGAGACCTTAATTGTGTGTAATGTAGATTTTTAGAGCAAATAAAAGAAATTATTACGCACTTTCTAAACAACAACGACCCACACCAATAAATACTGTTGAATTGTTATTTAGATGCAAATACCTATTAAATATCTAAATGACTGTACGCCAATTTACCGAATTAGCTTAAAATGTTTTATTTTGGAATGCATATAGGTATCATAATTCATATAAATAAAAAAGCTGTCACATTTTACCCACAACCTTGTGCTGTCATCGGTAGATAAACACTTAACACTTGATAATAAAACAATCTAACTGAAAGTTATAAATCATTATGCATGCATTTAATAGACGAATACAAATGTAAAACATCACTTATATATTGGCGCTATATTAAACAATAAGAAAAGCCAAAACATCAAAGATTTAGCCATTTACAACTTGAAAATAGATATCTCCCGCGCAATACACAGCGCTGCGTTCTCGGCTCTCGGCGTTTCTTGTTTGTTGACATTACATGTAGTTGTGTCGAGGTACGCGCCATCGCGCCGTATTTCGTAGTTCTACGCACAAAATAACAGAGATATACTCATATTTAACATCATACACATAGTGTAAAAGTCTCATAGTGAACTATAAACATTAGCGAACATCAAAAAAACAGTTATTACTCTTGTGAGCGAAAAGGCGGGCAAAATCAGCGGACAAGTGACGATTACTGATCTATTTATAGCCGGACTTGTGAAGTGATAAACATGTTTTTGAAGGTATTATGCGTAGTGATGAACTGAAACATAACATTCTAATTAGACTGTGTACTCCACAAGTGCTAAAAATACTTCCAATTCTCTTTTTCGTTCGCTAAATGAGGAAAAAGTAACCGCGAAACAAGTTTGACAGCTCATGAACAGCACACTACGAAAACGCTACATTGCGCATGTGTGTGTGAACACGAGTGATGTGAATACTTGCGCTTATCGATTGGCAAGATTATTTTTCAAGGACACTTGTTTGGTAAAGACGCTAATGTATGAACTTTGATCTTTTATTAATCATAATTGATGAAAATTGCATGAATTCATAAACTTGAAGCCATGGACTCTCAAGTCATTGATAACAAACCAAGTATGAGAGTTGCGTCGACTATGTCGACAGCAAGCTCAGGCTCTCATCAGCTGTATATGGCTGAGACCTTGGAATTACCTGAAGACACATTCCGTATGAGTTTAGATAACTTTTCAGTAATTGGTGAGAATATCACTATAGGTGAAAGAGACACGTCTGTTGATACTTTGACTAGTTCAAATGTTGGCACGCCAGTCGCTACAATTCCTACGCCAAATCTTACACCTGGGACACCAATACCATCTCAGAAGTCGCCTCCACTAATAGACACACCAAAAGGTCCAGCGGCAGAAAAGGTCACGGAGAGCGTTCGTAAACCACCTCCATCGTTTCTTCAACTCTCTTTTGCAAAAAATAGCGACTATGACCTATTCGTTAAGCCTTCACCGGTTACGGAGTTGATGTCTCCAGCTAAAATGCTCCAATTTGAAGTAAACTATCCAGCAAGTCTTACACCGACCGTAAAAAGGGCTGCTATTGATTTTGATTACTTTAAAAAAAATAAACATGAGCTTTTTGATGAAGAACCCGAAGAAAAAGAACAGGAAACGCTTAAAATTGACAACAAAGAAAAAGAAGATAGCAATGTTGAATTAGTTGAGTCCGAAGAACAAGAGGTTATCAGCACACCGAGCACTGTTCGACACGAAGTTGGATACGGTATGTATTTAGTAAAGTATAGTATTACTCACAGGCCTTATCACTGTTTCTGGTTCAAAGATACAAAACATTCCTCAAATATAATCATGATTTTCCAGTTACCTAATTTTTAGAACAGTAAAATGCAACATTTCGCTTGCTTGACGTGTTACTGACAAAATCGAGAATTAGTGCATTTGGAAAAAATGATGGCAATAACGCATTTACATTATAATTATACTTTTTAAGGAAGATTCAAATACACTATTAAATTAAAATCAAATTCTTTTTGCCTTTTATAAACTTTTTTTTACGAAACCTTGTCTTCATTTTCGAAATAGAAATGTAGGCCGAGGTCAATGAATTTGATAAACATTCATTGCGTTTTATCAGTGAAGAAAACGATATTTACACTATCATCACATCTATGATATTGTAAGTAAGTGCAGAAAAATGATGCATAAATTGTGATTTATGCTGTACATGATATTTGGTAGAGCGCTATTTTAGCAAGTACGCTTTATTTATTATGAAAGTAAACTTCAGAACGCACACTATATTATGGTCGTGTTATTTTTAGGCATAGAATATTTTTAGAAAAGGAAGAAA
Organism: Hypomecis punctinalis; assembly: GCA_949316475.1. Classification (NCBI taxonomy): domain Eukaryota; kingdom Metazoa; phylum Arthropoda; class Insecta; order Lepidoptera; family Geometridae; genus Hypomecis; species Hypomecis punctinalis. Next base: position 17,049,366 of record OX438820.1, on the reverse strand, counting down.
AATGATGGCAATAGCAAGTGATGTCAGAAGACATCACTAGCTATTGTAGTGTTATCTTTTAAAATACTGATATTTCAAAATATACAACTTAACTTCATTTAATAAATAAAAACTATTGGATAAGAGATGTTCTGTCACCCTAACTTTTACAAACATACCAACTGTTACCCATACTGTACCCAATAAAATTGTCTGTATTACCAAATTATTTTTTGTACTTAGATTTTTTAATCTTTACACTATTTTTTCTGCCAAAACCACATTATTGTGCGATTTTTACAATCTATTAAGATCCCAATTCCTACTTGTTTGTTGTCAACGTTAAAAATATTTTTGAATAATATTCAGGGCACTGCATTGTCTAGAATAGCGGAATGTCTTTAGGTCATTTAGTCGCTAGGTGCCAAGAAAAAGTCGCAGTGCGACAGAATATGTCTTAACATTTCAGTAATACACTTGAACGTAAAGCTACTAAAGCATACATTGCGATACGTGTTATATGTTATCTAAGCACTGTTTTGTTGAAACATGCATTATCGGTGGTCTGCCTCTGCACACAAACGAAACAGACCATGCAGATAACAATCATGAGTCGATTAACTGAGAGTCTCTTATCTGGTCAAAGATAATTTACTATCGCAAGGAATTCAAAACAAATCGTTCGTTTGTACGTGATTTTTCTTCGTTTCAACTGCAAAGATGAAGGTCGAAGAGTTTCCGTGTCTTAGAAAGGCATTAGGCAACGTTCCGTGTTTTCGATTGAATAGTTAACTAAACCTAATTATCATGCACCCATTTAATAAGTTTCAAATCTAATGATTTGCTAATGAGACTCTTTAATACTTATTACTTAGGAAGTCCTCTAATGGACGGTTTCAAAAGTTTAGACTCTACCTGCCAGTATTTCTTTTGTGACCTCACACAGAGGTGTTCTCTAAATTATTCCTGCTTTCTTTATTTTTATTGTAATACAAATAAAAAATATAGCCTTTTTTGACTCTGTTATGTATTCTTATTTGTTGGTGTCAATAAAGAATTGTTATATTGTGTAAGTAAACAGTTCATAAAGACAATAGTGATAATGGAAGTAACGATGAAGAAATACACATCAAATCATAAGCGTAAGTATAAAATCCTTCAAAAAGTAGAGTGTAAACTACGAAACTGGTCATAAATATGTGAAACTCTAAAGTATCCACTGAATATTACAGCCAATAATTATACGTTTCTTCCTATTAGGTAATAATAAAATTACTTTGAAAGATAATATACCTATTGCACATATAATTGAAACTGTCTGATAGATTATTTTCTGAATTAGTACCTACCTTCGAGCAAATATTGCTCGAAGATCAGTAAGTACATAATATTATTTATTTGTCTTAAAGCGCTATATTTTTTGGTATTCGCATGCAGCCGGAACACCAGCGCTGGTTGGTTCACAACCAGCATATGCTGAGGTGGGTCTGAGTTGTGACAAAAATAAAATTAAGTAACTAACATGACATTGTAAAATATTTAAGATTAATTGTTTATGCTGTTTATTTTATTTTGCTGTGTTGTTCAATTTTATTTCTGTCTTAATAAAGAACTGCCTATTGTCTATTTCCTAAACTCGGTACACTCAAAGCACCTGTGTTTTGGGGAATATGCTTTCCCGTAAATGATCATTTTTATGATGATTATTTTTAGTAATATAATTCAATTTCGTCGGTACAGTGATCATTTTATTAAGGTAATACAATTTCCCTATGTAAGTAATTTTAACCAATTAAGATTCGAATAAATAAATAAAAGAAATTTAAAACAAAATAAGAATCAATATGAGAATTAAAATTAAGGTCAAAATTAATATCAGAAACAAAATTAAATTAACTAAAATGAACATCAATAGGGTCAGGCAGATTAGAAGGTTGTGCTTTACTGTCTTACCATTTTATGTGCTAAAGTTTCATAGAATTATAAAGATAAGACTAGAAATGTCCATTGGATACAATGAACCGATGGAACAAAAGAATAAGACCTTGTATTAGCACTAAAAGGGTGTAAAATTGTAAACAGGAACTACATACATGTAACAACACGGTCACTTCACCGTAATCCTTTGTAGAAGTATTGAATTTTATCTATACATAGCAGTGAAACCTTATTAGTTGCAGAACTAGTGTAATTACCAACAACATTCTTGTTACGCGCATATCTCATTCAGTTGGAAGATTTATTTCCAGTTACGTAAAATTATATCACAAAATAGAAAGCGTTGTTTGTTTGATGTGAGGAGGAATTGAATTTAAAGAGTAAAGAAGTCTATTCATAGTTATATGAACTACATTATTAGTCAAAGAGACAAGTAGATCGATAACTTTTTAAAAACCTACTTGTACAATAATTGTTCAGTCTTAGTAGTGAAAGTAAGTAGGCATTTCGTTGATTCTAAGTTTGTGCTGAAAAGATTTTGAGTCATAAACTCATTATAATAACTACCTAATACCAGTCAGTACAATTATCATCACCAAATATTTTTTTAACCTCCAACAAAAATTACATGTTATTTTATAAAAAAAATTGTCTGTTTTAAAATCGGGAAGATAAAAATTAAATACCTACTCCACCACCGATAAATGTAAAATATTTGTTTTACAAGCAAAACAAACGTTATTTTGTTTATGTAGCAACTAGCGAATTATTTCGCAAGTCGGCGTGAGATGCCTAGAACGAAAAAAAAAATCAAGTTGTACAGTTATATAGTTCCGTCATAAGATTTTGAGCACAGAGGTAATGAATAGTCAGAATGTCTAATAAAATTATTTTTCAATCCCTACTTCAACTCGGCCACACGGTTATGGTTCGAGAAAAAGACAGAGAACAGCTATATCGCTCATCCATTTCCCATCTCGCTCTACTAGATAGATAAGTAGTAATTGTGTCTCTTTTTATTTACGTCCATGAAAACGGTATCACCCAGTACATGCTAAAATATTCGACACCACAAGTTTCTATCAACGAATGATGAATATTATTTAGACATGTTATCTTTACGCTATTCATTATCAAGTTCAATTCATCGTTAAAATCTCATGCTTTTACACGTCCCTGCATCCTAATGTCATTCGATTAATCGATTCGTCTGAAACTTTTCTATGCACTACTTGGCCTCGTAAATCGTAAATGGTGGGGGAAGCTTCGCCGCTCGCACTCGACGGCACGGTTTCTATTTTGCGTTTCTTGATTCAGTTACTTTAGCGCGCTGAGTGAGTAATCGTCTCATTCGCGCGTGCATTTTTAAGTTATTTATATAGTGTACATAGTTGTTTTGTATAGAAAAGACAATTTAAGCTTAGTGATAGTGAATGCTTTAAGACAAACCAAACTGAATAGGATAATGGACTGTACTCACAGTGTAGTGAAATTTTGATACGATTTGTGTACCTGGATCATTTGGAATAAAAACCCCACGGAATATTACGACGAAAAGGCTGTGACTCGAGGAAAGAAAGTAAATAACAAAGGGAAATAAACTGAAAATTTGACGTTTTCAACAGAGTGAAAGTAGTAACGAATGAAAATTCCCAACGAAAAAACATTCGGATAACAATCGAACAGTGACAGTTGTTATTGTGGACGTCCGAACTCGGGCGGGTTATAGCGCGACGGTGGCGCCGTCTGCGTCGATTGTTTGTGACTTTGTATCGCACAAAGTTCGTGCTGATTGCGGCATCTGCCATCTACTCGCGAAAAATGCTTTACGTGTCGTGTTTGCACTTTCGCTGAAAGTTGTTCAGTAGTTTGAAATTAAAACTGTTCGGTCTCGGTGGCCCCTCGGGCTGGATTTTCAGTGTTGCCGTGTCCGGGAGTGTATAAAGAATTTAATGCGTGCGGTTTGAAGTCTGTTCCCTACATGGTGTTGGTGGAAGGCTGAACCATGGCCACAGCCGAGATGAGCCTGCCTGACAAAAAGCCTGAACACGAGTCAGGATATTACGAAGGCAGCGATCAAGAGGGCAGCATGGAGTGCCAGTGCCCTTCCCCCGTTAGCTCTAGGAATTCGTCTCGATCGGCGAAGCTGAAGCGTCGTCTTTCTCACACCAACAAAAAGGTTCCTTGTAAGAAGGCCAGAATAGAAGCTCCTATGAACGGACACAGCAGTATTAGACTGGATAAGAGTGTAGAAATTGTGGAGTGTACTGGTGCTCAAGACCTAAGGACCAATGTTCAGGATCTGAGGCAGAAAAAGCCGAGTCAGGAGGAGGCAATGCCAGGACCCAGCACCAAGCAGAGTAGTTCCGTGGAGCTGATTGGTGGCACCGTCCCACCGCCTGCTCGAGACTCCGTGGACTGGAACCTTGTGGAGGCTAGTAAAATTAGAAAAAGATGTAAAGGTTAGTGTTACTTAACTTTATTAGGCTTAAATGCCATTTTAAATGAGTGTTAGGTAATTTTATGTATATGAAAATCATGAGTTTTATTTTCAATGTTCTTAAATATGGTAAAAGTAATGACCTCCTTATCTACTTATAAAGATATTTTATGACCTGGATATCTTATTAGTATGAAATGAAAGATATTTAATGGAGGGAATTTAAAATTTATCTTCCTACCTTCACTTCCCTGAAGTTTATATTCTATTCATCCTCTTTGCAACATATTAAGCCTGGTTTTAGTTGGTAGATAGGTACAGTCAATCACAAAATGTTGTGAAATCCTAAATTAATATTTAAAACATTGTTAGAGAAGATTATGCTTAACAGATTTTTTAATAACCAAATAGGTGAATATCTTCTGTAATCTAATCACATCACACATCGAAAGAGTTCATTTCATGGCTTTTCGTGGTCGCATGCTTGGCCTACTAGTCATTCTGGTTAATTTGTATATCTGTACGGTTTTTACAAATTTCGTAGGAGGTTAAATATTGATACCCTGTTTGACCTTTTTTTCCATATAACAATTTTATAAATTTCGTAAATTTCCCACTGTTATTACACAATGGCTTCAGTAAGAAATAGATATCGCTGACCTTAGAACTTAGTACCTCCTTTTTGGAAGTTGGTAAAAAACTGATAAGTATCAACCATGTATCAATTTAGCTTAATATCTGGTAATTATTAACTTCACATTGAGATAAATTAAAACTTATTCTAAGATACAATGTACCTAATACTACAGCCGTGTGTAAAAAGTAATCACTATCATGACATAGTAATAAAACAAAGTCGCTTCCCGCTGTCTGTCCCCATGTATGCTTATTTCTTTAAAACTATGCAACTGATTTTGATGCAGTTTTTTTTAATAGATAGTATGATTCAAGAGAAAGGTTATTATAATACACCTGTGCGAACCCATGGCAGGTTGCTAGTTTTACAATAAAACAGTTAGTTTAACTGCTTTATCATCACCACATAGCAACATCGACTCACCTTGAAAATTTATACTAGCTGTATATGTATGTACTACTATGTCTACATTATAGTTATGGCAACATCTACATAATTATAACTTGAGTATAATTATATTTGTATGTATTCTACAGCTCTTAGTAGGAGAATTCCATTTATTTATCTTTTTATGAGCTAGCAATATATTTTCAGTTTTTTAAGCATTGCATAATATGCATAATAATATTATTATTATGCACAAGATGATGTATAATTGCATAACTACAAAGTAAGTGACTTTGTTTTAACAAAGTAGCATCCCTGTCTGTCTGTCCCTATGTATACTTACATCTTTAAAACTACACAACTTATTTTCATGCGGTTTTTTTTTTCATAGATAGTGTTTCAAGAGGATGGTTTATATGTATAATACACCTGTGCAAAGCCGGGGCGGGTCGCTAGTAATTGATAATCTAAAATATCTCATGTCACAAGATTTTTTATCGAACTCCTCATTAACCTCGAACCATTTCAGGGTTAAACCAATTTTTATGATGCGCTTTCTGTGTGTTTAGTAGGTCTAGGAACAAGTCATGGGCTACTTTTTAGAGTTCCGTACCCAGATGGTAAAAATGGGACCCTACTAAGACTTCGCTGTCCATTCATCTGTCTGTCTGTCACCAGGCAATTTTTTTTTACAGATGACGTATTTCTGTTACCGCTATAACAACAAATACTAAAAACATTATAAAATAGTTATTTTTATAAATGGGGCTCCTTTACAACAAACCTGAATTTTTAGGCGTTTTTCACTCTATATCGATAATGGTGATAGGGAGACGCTTGAAATATTCACATAATATAGAAAAACCCAATCCAGACTGAAGCTCACTTAACAGCTGCATGAGAATTAGGTTTCACGCAGCTTGTAGCTAACTTCACAACCGCCAAGAAGTTTCATTCCACCTGTATTTGGGGTACAAACATATTTTTAAAATATCTGGCACATGCACACATACATATTTGCATACACACATAGGTAACAAGTGTGTGACCTAGGACACCTTTGTATCTAGAAATGTGTATTACACTCAAGTTCAACGCACCCATGACTTTGCAAGTCAAACTGTTTAAAGTGTAGAAGTCTAGATTATTTCAGTACTATATTGTTAACATACTAAAACACTATATTGCTGGTCATTCCTTTAAATAACTTCTTAAGAAGGAGATAATTATGTTATGGTTTTTTTTTTTAATTCTGAATATGTTTGCGTTTGACTACATACTGCCTGATGTTAAGCAGATGTGCGGTCTAGGGTGTAGCACGCTTACATAGAAGACACCTATTTACTCAGGATTTGAAAACACCCACATTGTACTTTAGTGGGAAGACCCAGGCAAAGTGTTCCACATTCTGGCTGTTTGTATGAAGAATGAGCATTCGAAATGCTTGTTTCTACCGCGCGGAATGTACAGCATAAAAGGGTGGCTCTTTGATCGCGTCTGTCTAGCAGTACGATAGAGGGAAGGGGCAGGTGGAACCAGATTGTGCAACTCCTGGGCGACTCCGAAGTGTATCCGAATTGAAGTTGCTTTTATCATAAAGTAAGAGTAGTAAGTTCGTATGGGTTGACTAGCCCCGGTGTCAGAGATCATCCGAGCTATGGTAGTGCTCAGTTGTGAATGCCACCCACGGTCATCCATCTGAAGACTGACCATACCAAATATTGCTTTTGTTAAATTATCTGTATAGAAAGGAGTAAAAAATGAATATTTCGACAGAGTTTAAAACCGTCATAAATATATGGATTTTGCATTCTATAAATATAGGATCTATTTCTAGATGACAAATTATTCCAGTCTGTCCCCCAGGAGACAGAACAGAAGAAAAACCCAATGCTAACTAGTATTATCACTACATATTATTGTAAAGCAAACTCATCCTTATTGTTTGTCTGTATTTCTATCTGTATTTCTATCCATTTGGAACTTCTAAACTTCTCATTGATGCATTGCAATAAGTATATGGTTTTAAATATCTTCAAAAGTCGCTTCCCGCTGTATGTCCGTCCCTATCTATGCTTATATTGTTATCTTTAAAACTACACAACTGATTTTGATGCGGTTTTTTAATAGATAGAGTGACTCAAGAGTAATGTTTATATTATGTATAATAGACCTGTGCGAAGTGGGGGCGGGTTGCTAGTTATCTTTATATACAATGCATACTATACAAACTTAAAATACACAATACCTACTAGTATTATCACAACATATTATAAGAAGTCGCCTGTATTGTTTGTCTGTAATCTGTTTTTGTATCAAATTCTATCCACTTAGAACTTTTAAACTTCACATTGATGTAATTACAGTGTAGTTTTAAATATCTTAGAATATTTCCCCATAAGGTTTATACATAGTTATCATTCATTCAGCCAGGTGAAACCAGAAGGGGCAGCTAGTATACATGATAACATGATGACCTCCTTCTAGCTTCATATTTATGTGATGAACATAGGTGTTTGCTCTGTGTCTGGGTGTTATATTGTATTATCTATTTAAGTATGTATTTAAAAATATGTGTGCTTAGTTTGGGATCAAAGACCGTATGTAAGATATTTTTTTTTATCATATAAAATCCCTTGATAAAATGCATTGTTTATTTCATAATATTTTGCAACACCATTCACAGTTTCCAAACAAAACAGCCAAGTCATAGACCAAAGAAAAAACTTGGAGTCAATGAACCTTTGACTTTACGTATGGTGAAGGTGGAAAAACATTGACTTACGATAGTCAACATTAATAAGCTTGTTTATCACTTTTCTCATGTAAATCTCAATCAATTTTAATGTTTTTATCTTCATTTTGTTGGAATGATACTTATCAGACTGCTCTGAAGGTAACTCCAAGAATAAGAAAAACATGAAATGTTTTAGTATTATTTTTAGAATCAAAACAAGAAATTACTATAAAACATAATAACCCGTCACATTTAACATTTTTTTTATTATATTTATTTTATCCTTATACTTAATTAACAAATATTAGGCCCAATTATGAAGGCGCCATCTTAGTTATATTGGCAATTTAGAATAGTTATGTTTCTTTTTCACTTGCATTCGATAGAGAGAACACTTTTTACGTTGCTATTCAATTAACGTTGGCGCCTTCATAATTGGGCCTATTGACAACTTCCACAGTTAAAAATTAAATATTTTTAGGGTTCCGTACCTCAAACGAAAAAAACGGAACCCTTATAGGATCAATTTGTTGTCCGTCTGTGTGTTTGTCAAGACTCTTTATCTCGGGAACGCGTAAAGATATCGAGTTGAAATTTAAACTGTATACGTATATCTATGATTTCTTGCAGTTGTGTAAAAGAAAAACTTCTCAGTTACCTATCGTTTGAAAAAGTTAAAGCCGTTTATGTCATAAAAAGCCGCATATTTTGCACTCACAAAAATCAAAACCTACAGGGTACTTCCCGTTGACGTAGAACTATGAAATTTGGCGAGAAGCATCGTCTTAGAGTACACATATAGGAATATGTGTACTCTAAGACAAAAAAACTGAACATTTTTATTTAAATCACATAAAAATAGGGCCTCAAAATTCACAAAATTGGGTTCAAAATTCAAACTCAATATTAATGTTTTTTGGTGTGTAAATAAATGCTATGTTCAGTACAGATGCTATGTTATCTACAGAGAGGTTGTTGTTAAATATATATATTGTTTCTAATTCCTACTCATTTTGAGAGTACAATTAATAGTTAAAGATAAGTGTTATCAAATAAAAAACTGCTTTGAACTGCCTAATTACAGTCAATTAATTGTATTATTGTTTTAAACAATTTCAAAAAGAACTTTCGATCTTTTGTGGTGTACAATAATTACACAAGGTTATTTATTGCTAAATTACATGACCAACTTCACCCGATTCGCGATTATTTCGCACGGATCGATGTAGCATTTTACACATTATTGTTGATTTATCAAAAATGGCTCAGCCGATTACGATAAAATTGAAATGGGACCAATTTCGAAGTATACTCTTTTCAACAAAAAAAGAATTGTTGAAATCGGACTACTACGAAATAAGTTATGCATGGTTACACAACAAAAAAAAAAAAACGCTTTGAATTGTATACCTCCTCCAGTGGTTCGTCGGTCAAAAATACCTATCCACCTCAGTGGGTTAGGGGCTACCCCTCTGAGGTTCAATATTACCTCTGGAATCTTAAACACACTATCCTCTGGACTGTCAAACATTTATCGTTTCATGCTATAAAATTAAACCCATATTGTTGAAATAATTTCGCGCTCGCTACGCTCTCGCAACATATCCAACTAGGGTGCTTTCAATAGATAGATAGATATACTCTTTATTGATTCACATTCACACACACACATAAAACAGAAAAATTGAGAAAAATAGATGCTACTATGTGAAGCAACACTCAACACTCACATGCCTGGAAGAAATCACTTGATAACTTATCGTTATCAAAGTGATTATTTCCAGGCAACCTTAGGATGGAGACAGATAGGTACAAAAGAAAATATGACGAGGTGTGCTAATTTAGAGGACACTTAAAAAAATCAATTATACATACAAATATTATAAATACTTGTACATGAATAAATAATAGGTATAATAAACTAATAAATACTTTTAACTTCTAACATACACAAAAAAAAAACAATTTGACATTAGACATATACATAAAAATATTATAAATACTAATTCATGAATAAATAAAACAATAAAATAAACTAATAAATACTTTTAACTTCTAACATACACATATAAACAATTTATAAGTAAACAAGAACAATACTAAGAAAACTAATTAATAAACCACCCAAAAACTAAGAATGATTAGAAGATTGAATGTAAATGATAAGTTTGTTAGGAACAAATCTATGCAAAATAATGATTTTCCTCTTTCACACCTTGTAATTTTTAGCGCTATACTTCCATAAGACTAAGTTCAAGTTTATTTATATTTATGTTTCCTTTTTTCAGTTAACCTGAATGGTGCATCGAAAGTGGACATATCACATTTCGACCTGCTCAAAGTCCTTGGCACTGGAGGTGAGTTATTTTATCTATTAGTTTCTCTAAGAGTTTCAAACAAGGTTTCGCTTGTTTTTTTATGCATAATAGGACATACTTTTGTCTTTAGGGATTTACTTGTTTTATTAGGTTTTTTTATAAACAACACTCATCTATTTTAATCTGAATCACTTTTGAAAGTTAACAATGCGTTTAAAAGCAGGTGTCTTTATCATTATCTCGTGTTAACCCCTTGTGAAAATATGACGCATATATTATATTAATAAGTACTTTGAATTGAACAGCTGACAAGGTCGGTGATCTCTCGCGTCTCTTACTTATCATAATGAACTTTTCTATATTTACTACTTACTATACAGTATTATACTGTACTAAACTTACTTTTTTATCCCGATAATTAAAAATAAATATTTATTGTAGGATGGCACAAAAACCGTAAAATTACGCGACCAAAGCCGCAGGCAAAAGCTACCTACTATACAGGGTTATCCTGTACATCAGAACTAACGACTTTTGTTCTTCTATTTTTGTCAAAACCCAAAAAAAAATCAGCTGTTCCATACATTTTGTTAAGGGCGAACGATATTTTGAGTGCTTCGACTCTGCCCCACCAAAGCGCCCCACTGGTGGGGCAAATTCCACTCCTTCATTTTTTGGAGTGGAATCTGCCCCACTCATCCCATCGGGGCAGATTCCACTCACTTTTTAGACCAGTGGAATCTGCCCCACCAGGGGTGTCGCATGATTTTAAATAAAATTATTAGTGCCATGAAGTGCCAAATTCGACTTAAAATCATTATAACGCCCCACTAAAAGAACAGATAAGTGACGATATTGAATCCAAAATATTAAGAAGATTGTAAACTAAAAGCACAATTATCTGAATTAAAAATTTCAGATTGTATGTAGTTATAGTATTTATGTCGCAAATATTTTCGAAGTTATCGCATCAAAGTAAAAGAAAATTAAAAATTGCATATTGTCATTTCTTGTATTGACTGCCTCGGTGGCTCAGTGGTTAGTGAACCTGACTTGTTGATCAAAGAGGCGTGGGTTCGATCCCCACCCAGGGCAAGCATTTTGTGATGAACATAGGTGTTTGCTCTGTGTCTGGGTATTAATCAGGTACTATCTATATAAGTATGTATTTAAAATAAGTATAGGTAATATATCAGTCTCTGGCAGCCATATCACAAGCTTTGCTTAGTTTGGGGTCAGAGACCGTGTGTGAGATGTCCCCCAATATTGTGGAGGAGTGGAATCTGCCCCACCAGTGGGGCGTTTTGGTGGGGCAGAGTAGAAGCACTCGATATTTTTCTATCGAAGAAAGTTTTTTTTTTTAGTTTTGACAAAAGTCGCAGAACAAAAGTTGTTAGTTTTGATGTACAGAATAAGCCCCTAAATGATAGATGCTAATTGATTAGAAATAACCCTGTATATGTATTATTAATTAATTAATGTTGGATCGACCGCGTTACACACGAGCCGATATGGTCTTGTTTGGGTAGTTGGCTCCATCCAAATAAAAACGTCTATTAGAGGTTTAAATTCTGTTAATTGTAACAGTAGTGGTGAAATTCGCGAAAATTTCCATATTTCGCAATATGCGGGGAGAATTCTGAGAAACCGTCGAACCTCCCTCGTTTTACCGAAACCTGTGTAATAGAGCACGTTGGCTGTCACGTTGCGGACCTTTACTGCGCAATTGGGCTTGTTATAATTATTGTAAGACTGATCGTATAGCTATGGAGACTGGAGAGGGCTATGCTCGGGGTCTCTGCGAAATCGAATCAGGACTGTGGAGATTCGTACAAGAACCAAAGTTACCGACATGGCCCAGCGGATTGGCAAGTTAAAATAGCAGTGGGCAGGGCGGAGGACTGATGACCGATTGGGTCCAAAAGTTCTCCAGTGGAGACCACGTACCGGCAAGCGCATCGTGCGACGTCCACCTTCGAGTTGGACAGATGATCTCATTAAAACCGCATCTGGTCTTATGAAGATCCATAGGAGAGGCCTAAGTCCAGCAGTGGACGTGATGGATAGTTGAATGTTCGTTTAGGCCGATCAAATTAGCCATAAATCGTAAACGGCAAGTTTACATAAAAGTTTACTGAAAAAATTTCTGCCCTAAAGTGCATAGTTTCAGAGATATATATAGGCCAAAAAAGTTTTTTCAAGATGGCGCTTGAAGCCTGGATCTGTCAGCATTTTGTGATTTTATGCTCAGTAAGTGATCCTAAACCTTATAAAAAAAATGGGATCGTAAATGTTGTGCAAAGTTACTTGAATTCTATTTTACTGGCCTATATATACCGTATTTTGTCGAACGTTACATTTCCGTTTCTTGCCGTTTCCGAGATTCGAATTTTGTACAAAAAAAAACTAATACATTTCATACACAAGTTTAAAGTTATAAGACGTTTATTTTGTTAAAAACTGCACAATTTGATTGCAGTAGACATTAGACAGTTCTATTAAAGAAATGCAATTTTTAAACGATACTTCCGTGATACGGTCCGTTATGTAATGCTGCTATTATTGGCTATTCTGTGGTAATGCCCGGGTTATTGTACATGAGGCACGGCTGTGAGCTTTTGTAGTCTGGGAGCTACTGGTAGGCGGAATTACTTTTGCAATAACTTTCAAGACAGAAATATAGAAGACTAGCTTTTGCGGTGGCTTCAACCGCGTTTTTTATTTTATGCTATCCCATAGGAACCTTTATTTTTCGGGGATGAAAAGTAGCTTATGTCACTTTTATCTTTGTTTTTTTTTTCACAACCTTTGGATTATATCCATGCCAAAATCTTTATCTGTTGCTTTGTTGCTGCGTGATTAACACACCTCTACACACACAATTTCTAATCATGTTGCGTTCAAAGTCATCCACTGTTAGACACAGACATCTTCTATCGATCGTTGAAAAGACAGGTTAGAAGCGATTTCAAGTGTATTTATAAGGTCGTTTTTAGTCGTCAGCTTCAGCTTGCACATTATACGATCTGCTCACCGATTGTGGTGCCCATTCTAGATTCTAGAACCGCGAACCTAGACCACCTGACCACGCTAACCTGCCCCCCTACTGCCTAAAGCAATAGCAATCGTAATAGCAATCGTTAATGACTTCATTTTAGTCATTTGGCACCGTCTATGTGACGTTAGCCATCAAAGTTGTTCATTCAACGATTGCTTTCGCAATCCGCGCAAAGCAATTGATGGCTAACATTACATAGGCGGTGCCAAATGACTAAAATGAAGTCATAAACGATTGCTATTACGATTGCTATTGCTTAGGCGGTAGGGGGGCGGTTAAAGAATTTTCGCAACAATTTTCAAAACGACAACTTAAAATAATTGAAACTTTTCTTATGAATGTCATAATTTTGTTTGTCATATTTTTTTTACTTGTACCTGTAATGACTCGTAACTAAAAAGTGAGTAGCTTCAGAACTATTCACAGTGCGTTGGTCACCCTATGGCATGACTCCTGCCGTACGGGTGCTTAGCATTTCGTACTATATGCGGTGGCAGTCGTGCGTTACGTCGCGAAATGACCGTTATAGAACATGGATGTACGCCGCTTCCGATCTTCACTTCTGTTGCTTGTTGTTTCAAAAAAGTTTTGTTGCTTGTTAGACATTTCGTTTAGCGTATTTTTGACCGACGAACCACCGGAGGAGTTTCTCGATTCGACGCGTATATATATTATTTTTTTATGTACTCATAACTTTTTTCATAGTAGTCCGATTTCAATAATTCTTTTTTTATTGGAAAGAATATACTTCGAAATTGATTTTATCGCAATTGGCTGAGCCATTTTTTATAAATCAACAATAATGTGAAAACTGCTATTTCGATCCGTGCGAAATATTCGCGAATTTTTTACACGGGTGAATTCGGTCGTGCTATATTTTAACGTATTATTTTCTTTTTATTTACAAAATTTATTGACTTTTTTCTAATATAAGCCTGATCATACAACTTGGTTGCTGCGGTGTTGCTGCGGGTAACCCAATTTAATCCTCGGTGAGCTTCACTTAGGATTGGATTGTACAACAGCACAACCACCAAGTTGTATGGTTCGACCTGTACAGACAGCATATAAATCTTTGCCTGAGACTGTCTTTCCTTTTATAATTCGGGAGTCTTCAAATCGAGAGTAAACCGCGAAAGTAAAGGTACCTTCTAGATAAACGTGCTAACAACCTAGATAGTATCTCGACAGGGTCATACGCGAATCTATCTAGAATAATAGTATAATCGAAAAATGTTTAATGTTTGGATAGAGTCTGGGTCACAGGTTAGGTAACAGTGGCTATCCGGCAGCGGCAACGTGACCGCGACCACGTGTGAGCTTGCCACTTTCATTTCGAAAGGAAACCGCCAACTGGTAGCCTGCCTTACTCGCCTTAAGCTTTAACACATTGAATTAAGTCTTAGTACTGTACTATCATTTTCTAAGTCCATTGACGAACATAAGCGTACCCTCTAACGCGAAACCCCGGGGCCTCCTATCCTGCCTATACGAACTTTAAAGGCTCCATCAAACACAGGCGGTACGAGCGGTAGAGCGGTACGAGCGGTAAAGGGCGGTACGGCAGTACCGCGACCGGACCTGTGTGAGCCCTTCTTATATAACCAGTACAATACAGATGCCCGCCCGTCTGCTATACCGCTCGTACCGCCTGTGTGTAATGGAGCCTTAATGTATGCTAGAGTTTGTGCAAAAAGTGAAGCTTCATAAGTGAGGTCGCCTGTGTGCCATTTTTGTTACGTTGACATCACTGCTCTGTCATTGCTAGTACAACTAAAAGTGTTTAATACTTGGTAGACACCAATTCGGTTTTCATCAGTACTCGCGTCTACCAAGTAGTCGGTACCTTGGCTGCTGATTAAAATCTTATTGTTATACTCTATAAAATTTAACTTGATCTCTGCGACAGCTGTCAGAAAAATCACGCCTATGAAGTCCTGAATGTCTTAATAGTACAGACAGTACCTGTCAATGTCATACTTTATGGGCATGCCGATTAGTGATGGGCGACGAATGATCGTGATCACAGAGTTTTAGATAGTCAGTATAAACTATCGATATTTTAAATAAAACTTTAATTTTATTGTATATTTTAAGATCATAACATTTTTTACATGTGTAATTAAATTAAATCCAATTTTAATGTTACATTAGCATCGATAATAGTGAAAAACGTCGATAAATACTATCGTTACATTATTATGAGTATTTAATTAATATCAAAACATTATTTGCATGTGTACATACTTGATCTTAAATAATAGTAAGTAAATAAAATCAAATTTCTCACCTTCAACTACCCATTCGATTTCATTACAACATTGTTTGAAAATCGATTTTTTCCACCACTATCTCAACTCTAAAAATGTCAATCTTCTATGTCAATGTCACTGTCGCAGAGATCAAGTTAAATTTTATAGAGTATAGTCCACCGTAACGCCACGACGGCTCTCTTTTTGACAGACGAACCACCGAAGGAGGTATACAATTCGACGCGTATATTTTTTTTTTATGTATAACTACGCATAACTTTTTTTGTAGTAGTCCGATTTTAATAGTTCTTTTTTTATTGGAAAGAATATACTTCAAAATTGGTCCCATTTAAATTTTATCGAAATCGGCTGAGCCAGTTTTGATAAATCAACAATAATGTGAAAAATTCTACATCTATCTGTGCATAATATTTGCGTTCTAGCGATGCGCCCCGGCTTCGCACAGGTGTATTATACATATAAACATTTCTCTTGAATTACTCTATCTATTAAAACAAACTGCATAAAAATCCGTTGCGTAGTTTTAAAGATATAAGCGTACATGGGGACAGACAGCGGGAAGCGACTTTGTTTTGTACTATGCAATGATTCTGTACACGGGTGAAGTCGGTCATGCTATTTTTTGCAAAAAATAATTATTGCACAAACTTTGTGCTATTCCGTTAACACCAACATAGATTTATTTCAATTCACATAGTAACCACTAACGCATACGTCCTGGCCCCCTACCGCCTAAGCAATAGCAATCGTTTATGACTTCATTTTAGTCATTTGGCACCGCCTATGTGACGTTAGCCATCAAAGTTGTTCATTCAACGATTGCCAAACGAGCCAAATGACTAAAATGAAGTCATAAACGATTGCTATTACGATTGCTATTGCTTAGGCGGTAGGGGGCCATGGCTTGCTTTCGGTTCAAGAATAGTGTGAACATCCGTACATGAATTTCACATTACTCCGAAAACATTTGGATTGGAATCCAAAACCCCGGGATTTCGGGGATTTCTGAAAGCGACTGTCTTCTAGATTGTTAGACCACCACAACTCCCGGCGTCCATGTTTATTTCATCTGATTTCACAGTTGTCACAGAATAATAGCACAAGCGTCTAGACAGGAAAATTACAAGACTGTTTTTAGATTACGCATCTTTCTATATGTGCTTGAATGTGAGCAAACTGGTCAAAGACTCAACGACTTACAGAATGGAGGTGCTATGTTCGTCTATATGTTTTTTTTATGAACTAACTGGAAAGAATGTGAGTATGATTGCCTTCTTCCTATACTCTATAAAATTTAACTTGATCTCTGCGACAGCTGTCAGAAAAATCACACCTATGAAGTCCTGAATTTCTTAATAGTACAGACAGTACCTGTCAATGTCATACTTTGTGGGCATGCCGATTAGTGATGGGCCACGATTGATCGTGGCCACAGAGTTTTAGATAGAGTTTTAATTAAAATATCGATAGTTTATACTGACGATATTTTAAATAAAACTTGATTTATCATTAATTTTATTGTACATTTTAATGTCATAACATTTTTTGCATGTGTAATTAAATTAAACACAATTATATGTTACATTAGCATCGATAATAGTGAAAAACGGCGATAAATATACTATCGTTACATTATTATGAGTATATAATTTATATCATAACATTATTTACATGTGTACATACTTGATCTTAAATAATAGTAAGTAAATGAAATCCAATTTCTCACCTTCAACTACTCATTCAATTTCATTACAACATTGTTTGAAAATCCATTTTTTCCAACCAACTCTAAAAATATCAATCTTCTACTGTCGCAGAGATCAAGTTAAATTTTATAGAGTATAGTGAGTTCGCCGTTGTTCCTGAGTAATGACAACAGTTGCTGTCAAATTCATACGGTATCCCTCACAGCACAGATATCTGCCTTACAGATAGCTCAGAGCTATTGCAACCAGACAGATAGCGTTGTTGTTGATTGAGGAAATTCTTAACCGCAAAAATGTATGGACAATCGCTACCAGTATTGTCACTGTCAAATATAAATATAATGGAATTTGATACTATTGGCATAAAAATACGGCAACTGAATCGAGTATTTTTCATGTCTCTTTCTAACTCATGCCATATTAAATCAATGCATCTCTTCCTTTCCTTTCTCGATCGACTTTATCCCTCTGTGGTATCCCTATTACGGGAGCCATTTTGAGCTCATCAGCATGTAAACCTAATTAGTAGTTGTGGGCGCCTCTTTGTGTTTCTAAACTCTATGATTTAATTAGTCTTAAAAGACGTCTGAATTTCCCACCAACCAGACAAATCAATTGACAATCGATGTTAACACGTCACACGCCGCGTCCCGGCGACGTCCGTACGACGCGCATGGCGTCACACTGTCGACATATACGTCATTCGTCGATTCGCTGTTGATATGTACGAAGCGCATCGTTCGTTGACGTCGGTGTTTGTTTAACTTTTGAGCTGAACGTTGGGTTGGGTAGTATGTAGTAAAAAATGGCACATACCTTTGAAGTGTTATTTATTGAGTAAAGAAAAAATTATACTTACAGTTGACGTGTTACTCAACTTGATAATATAGCTCACATATACACGGTGAATTAGCAAGTTGAAGTGGCAGTGGGTAAGGCACATAGATTTTCAACCGACAAGCGTAGCGTAGGACTGATGATTTAATCAGTACCGCAGGAACATGCTGGATGCAAGCCGCTTCCAACCGGCCTTATTAGAGATCTATAGTTGAGGCCTACGTTCAGCAGTGGATGTTCTACGGCTAAGAACTTTAATTATAAACTTGTCAGGTTATTAATAATCAAAGTAAAGTAAATAAAAACAATATTAATAATCAAAGGATATAAAAATAATGATGTAATAGTTATTTTTAATACAGTGAACTTTCTAGAAGTAAAGTTTCTGGAAGCGATACCGTTAGCTCATGACGTCACATTGAATTAGTCGTAGATAGTCTACGTCACGAATTGGCAAACTCTAGAGGCACGTTTAAGAAGTCAGTGGGCTCAGTTTTGACGGCTTTACTAAACTCGACAGCCCTAAAGTTATTAATAATTATTTTTCGCAAAAAATGGCAAACCGACAGTACAAAATTCGAATAGTTCGCTCAACCGTATATGTATACAATTATATATGTATACATTTTTTTACATTATGGTTGATTTTTCAAAAAAAGCCCAGCCGATTTCTATAAAATTTAAATAAGAGTAAGTACCTCGGGAGTATTTCCTTTCGAACAAATAAAAAAATTGATTTGGTTCATAATTGGCGAAAAAATCGATGAACATACACATAAAATACATACAGACGAAAATAGAACCTCCTCCTATTTGGAAGTCGGTTAAAATATACATTTCTATTTCATTGTGATTAATTACACAAAAAAAAAACGCCGTTTAAAACTTTACAAAAGTTTCAAAGTTGAGTCCTATGCCATTCTGTTTCCAACTTTCACAACCTAAACCTATATAAAACAATTAAAATTATCTGCATCTCTTTCATTCTGATATGTGAGAAGGATGCCGACTATACCGACCCTATTGTATCAGCCATATTTTAATAGTCCACTGCAGGACGTAGGCCTACCCACGAAGAGTAATTGGGCCATATCCACCACGCTGACCCAGTGCGGGTTGGTGGATTCACATACGCCATCGAATTTCTTCTACGGACGTACGCAGGTTGCCTCGCTATGTTTTCCATCACCGAAAAGCCAGTGGTGTGAAATTCCGTACATAAATAAATATTTAGGGACATCTTACACACGGCCTCTGACCACAAACTAAGCAAAGCTTGTGATATGACTGCCAAAGACTGATATACTACATATACTTATTTTTTAAATACATGTAGTAACTAAATAACACCCAGACACAGAGCAAACACTTATATTCATCACATAAATATTTGCCCTGGCTGGGGATTGAACCCACGACCTTACGATTGTAAGGCGAGTGTCTTTACCACTAGACCACCACGGCTTAAATAATTTCAGTTTTCAACAATTCAATAAGTCGTGACAACAGGATTTGAATCTGCACAACATTTTCGAATTGTTGATCACAAAACATTTTTTGAAGAATACAATATTAGCGTGTAATCGCTCTAAAAATAGTTCTATTGTATTATTGCTGTTAAATATAGTTCAGCGAATCAGAAGTGGTTCTGAAAAAGGGCAAGCTCAATCTGCTTTATCTTTGGGGCAGGTACTTTTCGGTTGGCTTTTGATTCCAGGAAGGCATCTAAGTCGGCTTGTAGGTGAATGGTTCGCCCTCTTGTTTTATGATAGGGATTAGCATGAAACAATGCATTTAGCAATTTCTATTTTTGTTATCTATGGCCATTGGTATTCAACCTTTTTACGGATTATTTCAAGCCATTGATACTTTTAAGAAATGGTTCAATTCAAATTATGAAAATGGTAATTATTCTTTATACTCATAAAACTGCCCTAACGTGTATTGTTACTTAAGTATCTCATGGTATAAAACTAAGTCGCCTTTTTATGTGCCTGTCTGTGTAACCACTTACTTATTTGTTTCGAACTACAAAAAAAGATTGTAATGCTGTTATACTATCTCTTAGAATATTTCCGGTCGAAACTAGGAATGGCAGATAGTTATCGTTTTGTAATAATCATAATTAATTATTAAAAACCAGTTATCGTTTTATAATAATTACTAGACCCGCCCCGGTTTCGAACAGGTGTATTATACATACCTATATATAAACCTTTCTTTTGAATCATTCTATTTATTTAAAAAAACCGCCTCAAAATCCATTGCGCAGTTTTAAAGATATAAGCATACGTGCTGTGGTGGCCTAGAAGTAGTGACACCCGCCTTGCAATCGTGAGGTCGTGGGTTCAAATCCCGGACCCGTACCAATGAGTTCTTTGGAATTTATGTACGGAATTTCACACCACTGACTTTTCGGTGAAGGAAAACATCGTGAGGCAACCTGAATACTTCCGTATAAGAAATCCGATGGCGTATGCGAATCCACCAACCCGCACTGGGCCTGCGAGGTGGATGTGGCCCAATCACCCTTTGTGGGTAGGCCTACGTCCTGCAGTGGATTATTAAAAGGCTGATACAGTACATAAAGTACAGTAAGCATACATGGGGACAGACAGACAGGGGAGCGGCTTTGTATGACTTTGTACTATGTAGTGATCATTAATTATTTTAAAACAAACTCACCTTTCTGTATGTTTATAGGCTTAACATACCCTCTAAATCTATAGTATAGAATTCGGATTGCAAGATTGCAATTCGATCTTCACTATCTTTTAGAATAATAGTACTTAGGTTTTAGGTATATCGGACGAAGCCAGATCGAACAGCTAGTAAACTATAAATAAGTAATAATTCTTAGCATCCGTAGTATGCAAATCGTAACGAAAATTAAAAATATGATATGAATTGAATACGCCATGGCAGATTGTCAGTGCCAAATGTCAAACGACCCAATGAACTGGCGTTAAATTGTTATCACTTTTCAAGTCATAAAAACTGTTATATCAACTGGCTTGCCATAGAATTGACATAATTGGTACCATTATTACTTTATAGGTCTGTGGCTAGTATAGTTTATTATTTTTTCCATGGGTCTGTACTACCTAAATTAGAACATAATAAAAATATGTAGGTTTTTGACCTACTTCAAAAAGGTGGTTCTCAATTAGACTACAACTAATTTGTACAAAAAAACATGATTACGCGATTATTCCGTCAATTATAAATCATACTTTAGAGGTCTTTTAAATTTTGTCGAAATCGGTTGAACTGTTTTTGAAAAATCATCAATAGCCAAAAGTACTATTCAAGCGAATTGGAATTTTGTACGTATATTGCCATATATTGTATTGTATATTGTTAGCCGTGGTGGTCTAGAGATAGTGACACCCGCCTTACAATCGTGAGGTCGTGAGTTCAAATCCCTGGTCCCGTACCGATGAGTTCTTTGGAATTTATGTACGGAATTTCACACCACTGGCTTTTCGGTGAAGGAAAACATCGTGAGGCAACCTGCATACGTCCGTAGAAGAAATTCGATGGCGCATGTGAATCCACCAACCCGCACTGGGCCAGCGTGGTGGATATGGCCCAAACACCCTTCGTGGGTAGGCCTACGTCCTGCAGTGGACCATTAAAAGGGCTGGTACAGTACAGTAATGCCATAGTTAAAGTCGATTGTTCCATTTTTGGCGAAAAATAATTTTATTATTTGATTTTGACGCGCCCTCTACTTCGCAATTTAGTCGGCTTTAGGCAGTACGTTTATTGCCATTACATTGTAAGTGTCAATTGTTTTAACCGTTTAGAGGCTTTCAGGCGGGTTAAAAACTGACACCAGGGCTAGCCACCCGGCCTATACGAACTTACTTTAGCGCCAATGTTCAATTGTAGTCATCTTCCAGAATACCAGCGTCGAACTCATCAACAGACTCTACTAGTGTCGTCTGTGAATCCAACTTGTTCATTCAGAAAGGTCGTACAGACGTCTAGGTTTGTGTCTAGACAATATCTACATTCTAGATGCTAGGTTTCGTAACGCTCAATATCTTTAGGTAATACGACTTCGTTTCTATTTCTAAAAGATGGGAGAGAATTTACTAGTTTGTGTAGAGAATGAATTATTTTTACCCAAATATTCAAGATTTACGTTTTAACCTATTTTTTAGTTTTTTGTTTATATAAAGTTGCAAATCGAGACACAAAATATAACTATTATAATATTATAATCTACGTCCTTAGCTAGAAGCTTGGAAGGCGTAGTGGCCTAGAGGTATTAGGGGTTCAAATCCCGGTCCCGTACCAATGAGTTCTTTGGAATTTATGTACGGAATTTAACACCACTGGCTTTTCGGTGACGGAAAACATCGTGAGGCAACCTGCATGCGTCCGTAGAAGAAATTCGATGGCGTAATGTGAATACACTAACCCGCACTGGGCCAGCCTGGTAGATATGGCCTAATCACCCTTCGTGGGTAGGCCTACGTCCTGTAGTGGACTATTAATATAAAGGCTGGTACAGTACGTCCTTAGCTTTTTATTGAACTCGGTAGGGATTGGGCCGGAAGACGGAAAATACCAGAAGGACTTTCGCGCTCAGAACGTAAAGCCACAATGGCTACCCTAACATAGAGAAGGTTGTACAGTGCTCTTTCTGTGTTTTAAAGCAGAAAGGAGGGTGTTGTCGATGTAAATTTTGGACACAGCTTGTTTCTTTCAAATGTATCTATCTTCCTTCTGATTTTTTCCATGTTCGATGGGCTAAGTACATATTTAGGTTAAACCCCATTTTAACTGATTGCCATTTCGCTTTCCACACAAAGACTCGAACCATTTTGGGCCATGAAAGTGTAACGAAACTTTTGCTGCGGCTTAACTCATCTGTCAATGTAGAATTGTAGAGCATTTGCGTGACCAACTTTTATACAGACGTCCAAATAATAGAACTAAATTTTGACAGACAAAATGTACCATCTGTTTGAATGATGCGATAGTAGCGCTCCAGCTTAGCTGTATTGTTATGTGGTTGTATGAAGTGAGTAGAATTGTTTAAACCTTTTCAGCTGTCGGTTGAGTCAGAAGCAACACTTTCGCTTTTAGAATATTAGTGTGGAGTCATTAAGGACACCATTGGTTGCGTTGCGTGTGCTGGTGTCTATTTTGTCCTAGTTTTTTTAAAGTCTAGTAGAAAACTTAAGACTTCTTTGTAAAAGATGTACACACCACTGGCTTTTCGGCAGAGAATAATTATTTTTAGCAAAAAATAGCATGACCGACTTCAATCGTGTACAGAATTCGCGAATATTTCGCACGGATTGATGTAGCATTTTTCACATTATTGTTGATTTATCAGAAATGTCTCAGCTGATTTCGATTAAATTTAAATGGGACTAACTTCAAAGTATACTCTGTCCAATAAAAAAATGAAGAATCGAAATTGAACCACAAAGTTAAAAGGTTATGCGTACACATAAAAAAATAATACTTACGCGTCGAATTGAGTACCTCCTCCGTTTCGTCGGTCAAAAACAGTGTGAGGCAACCTGCATACCGTCTCAGAAATTCGATAGCGTAGCAACCCTCAATATACAGGGTTATTTCTAAGCAATTAGCATCCTTTTAGGGACGTATTCTGTACATAAAAACTAACAACTTTTGTTCGAAGATATTTGTCAAAACTCAAAAAAAATAATAATCATTTGAACGATATTTTTTCTATAGAAGAACGATTTTTTTTGAGTTTTGACAAGTCGCAGAACAAAAGTTGATAGTTTTGATGTACAGAATAATCCCCTAAAAGGATGCTAATTGATTAGAAATAACCCTGTATAGGCTAGAGTTTTTGTTCAATTGCCTTTCATAGGTAGGCCTATGTTTAGGAGTAGACTATTAGAAAGTTGGTTATAATGAAGTAATCTAATCTAAATCTCTACACCTAAAACACCACTAGGACACTGGGAGACAACGGAATTTAATACGTAGTTTGTAATTTAGTCAAAGGCTCCCCAAGTAATGATCACTCCACGAGTATTCCACTATAATTTTCGCATCTATCCCATAAAATCGGCCTGTGTAATAAGACCAAACACAAACCACGCGCACTTCACTACACAGTATAAAACAAAGTCGCTTCCCGCTGTATGTCAAAAAAGTCCCGTAAAACATACATAGGGATGTATGTTTTAAAGATATTTAAAACCGATTTTGATATGGTTTTGGTTTTTTTAATAGATAGAGTGATTCAAGGGGAAGGTTTATATGTATAATACACCTGTGCGAAGCCGGGGCGGGTCGCTAGTCAGCAATAAATTAAGAGCATTCTCGCGAAGCATGTCGCTGTCGGAAGAAAGAAGCAAACCAAAGTAAATGAGGAGGACTTCATCCACGAGGTATAGGCCTAATCATTACGGCTTCACTGAAGTTAGCTACAAGCTGCGCTAATCCAATCCTCGCGCAGATGGTAAATGAGCTTTAGTCAGGATTGGGTTGTCCACAGCTTGCAGCTAACATCATAGCTGTTTTATTCGGTCTAAAATAAGAGTTGCGCCAACTTTGGCGATAGACCCTCGCGGTATCACAGATGGCGCCGCCAACGCTATAATGTGATCTTCGTCGTGTCGATGATCCTCAGTTTTTAATTTATTTTTTCCCAGTGTTTAGACAAGTTCTTCCCTCAGGGGGTGGCCTCGTAAAGGTCTTGCTTAGTGCACACATTTGGGCTTTGGGGGCACGAAAGAAGGTGTTGGTTTGCGCTGGCGCTCCGCAGTCGCACTGCACTGCTGCAGTGTCAGAATATCAGTTGGTTAAATTGATAAACACTTCACAAATTCGACGTAAAGTCAGGACTGCGAATTAGCTCAGTTGGGAGAGTGTCGGGCTAGAGATCTGAAGACGCAGGTTCAAGTCCTGCATTGGCGACGAATTTTTGAAACGTTTATCACAAAAATAACTCTTTGAGATAAATCTAGTGTGGGATGTACTATAAAACTAAAAACATTTCAAGAAATTAAAAAACCTAGCTACTTCCACTTTTCAAAGCCTTTTTTTTATAAGTTGCTCATCCACAAAGTAGTCTAATTTAGTTACCAATTACCCAAAAACATGTAATTAAACAGTCCGTCTGCGGTACCAGGCTACCAGGGCCTCATGACTTAGAGGCCATCCCAGGACGTTCGCGCGGTCGTTCACCCCCGAATCGTAGCGGTGCCCGGTCATTACCCGGACCGTCCTTACGGTGGCCTTCGCACATCGCTATATTGTACTCTAGTCTTCGCCGGCCCGTTGCTACCCACTACCTCTTCTGCTCCCCTGGTACTTTGCGTGGGCTAAGTATCATTTTGTCAGGGTTTCATTTTAGGCGGTTACCTAGGAAGGGGGTGTGTGTGATGTGTGTAAGTTTCTGGTTTAGGCCGAATCATAAATACATTTCGGCAGATGTGAAGTTAGCTACAAGTTGCGCAATATCTAATCTAAGCGAAGCTTTATGTGAGCTTCAGTCAGGATTGGATATTGCGTAGTTTGTAGAGAGCTAACTTTACATCCGTCGACTTGTATAATTCGGCCTATAAGTCCCCGATTATGTACGAGACATTGTTTTATACGTTACAATACCACATAACCGACTTAATCTATTTTTAACACGCGACCCCAAAAAGACGGGTGTTATTAGTTAAACGTGTGTCGTGTATCGTATCTTCCAAAATATGAATAGTTCGATCTATTTTGTTTGTTTAAAAACTTAAAAGATAATGTGATCGTAATGTTTCATAGGGATTACAGTAAAATCTATGAGGAAAGGGTTTCTAAAACTTTAATCTTTCAAAATATAAAATAAGAACGGAAATTATTTATGGAAACTAAGCCGGGTTGACGTTTTTCTAACTTCCCTAAGCGCACTGAGCTCTACATTTTGAAAACTTTGTCTAGTTTAAAATAGAGCTCAATTTGTATTGACGTAGTTCGAGTGCACTACACGTAGACTCCTACGCTAAACATAGGTCACGCAAACCGAACTGTAAGTCACGGGGAATAAAGTCTACATTCCAACGCGCCAGCGCATCGTAGCGCTTACCTGGTCGTTACCCGCGCACGTCCTTTGCGAACCCCACGACCTTATAGGCTCCAAGTACGTGTACTGTTTTCTATTCGCTATCAGTGACTTTTCACCTAACTGAAGTACCTGAGTACTGACTACCTGAGTAGTAATTTAATAATTAGGTTCTCAACTGAGTTGTATACAGGGTTATTTCTAATCAATTAGCATCCTTCTAGGGGCTTATTCTGTGCATCAAAACTAACAACTTTTGTTCTAAGACTTTCGTCAAAACTCAAAAAAAAAAATCTGCTGTTCCATACATTTTTACGGGTACCGTAAGTAGTACCGGAAATAACCCTGTTTAGTAGACAGTATTTTTTTTAACTTGTCACCGTTTCATGGAAGTATCTCGAAGGTGACAGACAAGTCAGTGAGTTTAGCTACATAGCGACTATTACACAATCTGCGGCGTGAAGAGTACCAACGTTACAGGTTACCGAGTTACTCGACCTTCTCGTGGAAAGACACGTGCATATGTTATTATATTGTACTCTATTAATAGTGACATAAATGTAATTTTATCAGTAACAACTGTTTAAAACGGATTCCTCGGTGAAAATTGATCTCTAATGTTAAAGAGAGTTATAGTTGAAAATGTCTTGGAAAGTTATTGACTCAATCATTTCCAATCGGCAATATTCAGTTTAGAAGATATGAAAGTATCTATTTCCACATATTCTAGATGACATTAATGTTTTTTTTTGCCTGATATTAGATGTGGAAGTGGAAGTATTATCTTTAGTCCCTCAAGGGTCTGTGGATGATCCAATTGCTTTCTATGTAGTAGTAGTGTAGGTAGTTTTAGCATATAAAGTAGTATTGTATCTTATAGTAGTTAATAAAGGCATTTTTGCCTGTATAAAAAAAAACCCTAACCTATCCCCATCGGACATAATGGTTAAACCTAACGGCAAGATTCAAATCATTGTATATTATGATCATTGGTCTTGATCGATTGATAAAGAATGAACACACTGCACCAAACCAGCGGAAACCGAGTAAAATTCGCGAATAAAAGTAAAATCCGCGATTAAAAAAGTCATTAAGCCATTTTCGGATTAAGCACATAAAAAAACTAAAACACCTTACAAAATATTTTTTTTGTAGACTTGTGTTATGTTTGAATATGGAAGTCGCATCTTAATACATTCGCACACCGATAAAGGACAACTAGGCCTACGTTATAATCTTAGTAGGAATGAAAACAAACTGGTCCGACGAGCCGATTGGCGTAAAATTCGCGAATAAACTACTACGAAGCGAGAACCGTTGGTAGTTTTTTATTGTTGGTACCGATAAGTTTGGCAGTTCGTTCAACCCATAACCTATACATGAACCGTGTTGTTTGGTTAGGGTTTTGTAATTTTGGTAAGCAATGTTAGGTAAAAAATCGTTTTTGACAGATTAACGAATTTTATTTGTTTGGTGTCTTATTTTTTGACCGACGAACCGGAGGAGGTACTTTTTTATGTATAACTTTTTCATAGTTGTCCGATTTCAATAATTATTTTTTATTTGAAAGAGTATATTTCGATATTGGTCCCATTTAAATTTTACCGAAATCGGATGCTACATCGATCAGTGCGAAATATTTGCGAATTCTGTACACAGCTGAAGTCGGTCATGCTATTTTTTTGCAAAGAATAATCTTGTTGATTTATTAAAATTGTTAGAAATAATCATTGCATGTATGTATTTATTTGTATTTTGTGTTTTTTTTTATCAATTGTTATTGATAAAATTCATTTATTTGTCAAAACATTGTACATGTACTTTTTGGGTTATGTGTCATCAATGTTAATAGAGCAAGAGCCAGCGGCCCCCAGGTCTTCGGTAAAGTATAAAAGCTGTAAGTTTCTCAAAGTATGTCCCCAACACAGGTAAGAACGAACCCCGTCTATGAAACTTGGGTCGCGGTGGCTTTCGCAGGTATCAGGTAATAAAGGTGTGTAAAATTGTGTGTTGAATTCGGTAAAGTATAAAACTCAGTTTTTATATATTTTACTTATAATAATCCTAGAAGTCACCTTGCTGAATGCCAGACACTTCGTACGGTTGCAACCCTCCGCCAGACACACTTAAAGTATATTTAATTGTTACTATACTTACGGTATAGTATAAAAGCTGCAATTTATATATGTTATTAGGAGAACTATCAAATGATGTTTTCTCAATAGCCAGACAGTTTCAGTAGTTCCTTTATGTTGCCAGGCACATCAAAAGTCTAATGTAGGTACGAGCGCGAGGGATAATTATATGTGTTAGCGGGTGCGAGTGAAATACCGCGTTTGGCCCATTCCGACGTTTTACTGCGCATGATCTATCATTTATTGTATACTAGTTTTTACTCGCGGCTTCGCCCGCATACGCAATATATCATTATAGTTTTATAGCCTATGTGTTATTCTGATATATAAGCCATATTATTGCAAAGTTTCATCTCAATCTCTAACTACCATCTGTATATTCATTTGGCAAAGTAACGCTGTTATATTTGAGGTTGTGTATTTTCCTCGCCTTTAAAATAGTTTGACTTCTTTTTAATGTTCCTTCCGAAAACAACATTATATTTCTATCACTTTTCTTACATAGAAAACAAATTAATTATCCTTCCATGATCACACTGATTTTCACTTACTTTATAAACTGAACAAAAAAATAATAAAACGCTTGCTATTAGTATGACTATTCACCAAATAAAACACAATAAATGACAGCTGATGCGCAGAAATACGTCATAATGAATTTTCATAGTAAATCTAGAAAATAGTTCTCATTATCCTACTAATAATATTATAAACGCGAAAATTTGTGAGGATGGATGGATGTAAGGATGGATGTATGGATGTTTGTTACTCTTTCACGCAAAATCTACTGAACAGATTGAGATGAAACTTTGCAATAATATAGCTTATATATCAGAATAACACATAGGCTATAAAATTATAATGATATATTGCGTACGCGGGCGAAGCCGCGAGTAAAAACTAGTTTACAATAAATGATAGATCATGCGCAGTAAAACGTCGCAATGGACCGAACGCGATATTTCACTCGCACCCGCTAACACATTTATAATTCTCGCGCTCGTACCTACATTAGACTTTTGATGTGTCTGGCAACATAAAGGAACTACTGAAACTGTCTGGCTATTGAGAAAACATCATTTGATAGTTCTCCTAATAACATATATAAATTGCAGCTTTTATACTATACCGTAAGTATAGTAACAATTAAATATACTTAAAGTGTGTCTGGCGGAGGGTTGCAACAGTACGAAGTGTCTGGCATTCAGCAAGGTGACTTCTAGGATTATTATAAGTAAAATATATAAAAACTGAGTTTTATACTTTACCGAATTCAACACACAATTTTACACACCTTTATTACCTGATACCTGCGAAAGCCACCGCGACCCAAGTTTCATAGACGGGGTTCGTTCTTACCTGTGTTGGGGACATACTTTGAGAAACTTACAGCTTTTATACTTTACCGAAGGCCTGGGGGCCGCTGGCTCTTAGACCATAAAAGGACTTCAAAATGGACGGGTTCTTGTTATTTTGTAGTCATTTGAATGTACATACCTATTTACTTAAAATATTAATGTCAGTAAAGCTAAGGGTGCATGCACCCTTATCTTGTATAAACATATTTTTACGTAGTTTTTAAATATTTGGATGATTTAGAATTTCATGTACAATGTAGTGTTAGCTTAACCGTCGATAAAAATTAATAAGTTGGTACCCAATTAACCATACCATAACTAACTACAATTATCCTCTAGGGAGGATAACGGATTAAGTACTACTCCTACCCTGCCGTACAAGGCCCTAGTATATTGTAGCTTAATCGCTGGCCACAGTTAATTTTTGAACAGTATTTTAAAACAAAATAGTTACTATTTTCTCGTTAGTGAGGGGCGTAGTGCGTTGACATCGGTGCCATGTTATGTCAGGCCACCCATTATGGGAGATAACGTTTACCCCATGTTGAGAGTTTATTTCACAGATGTGGATATGAAACAGAGGGAAAACTACTACTAATATTATTATAATCAGTATTTCAAAACAATAGTAATTTGACGTTATGTTTCGTTAATGAGGGGCGTAGTGTGTTGAGCTGTCTTTTTATGTGAAGCCACCCATTATGGGATGAGATAACGTTTACCCCAAGCTTATTTCACAGATATGGATATAATACTGCGGGAAAACTACCATTAATATTATTATAAATAGTATTTTAAAACAGAATAGTAATTTGACGTTATGTTTAGTTAATGAGGGGCGTAGTGCGTTGACATCGGTGTTATGTTATGTGAGGATACCCATTATGGGAGATAACGTTTACCCTAAGTTGAGAGCTTGTTTCACAGATTTTATAGTTAGACAGAGGGAAAACTAACACCCCAATATACCTAAATTATAATCAGTTTTTTTTGTGTCGCAATACAATGTATAATTGTTCAAAAAAACACCAAAGATTATAGGCCTCTCTTCTTGTGTGTTAATCTAGACAAGTTATTATACCAACATAATTATTATTTACCGATCGATGCAATTCGGTCGAAACGTCGGGGTGATGAGGTATTTATGTATTTATCTCGTAATTTTAGTGCGCGATTAGTCCCGTAGTATATAATAATAATGTGTTCAAATCGCGAAAGTTTAAAAGCAACATAATTATTATTTCTTCGCGAGTTGCACCTCTCCACTTTCGTATTGTGTCTCAATTCGGTTTAGATTTACGAAGTGAACAGTTCAAAACCGTTTTTTTAACGCACATCAATTTGAACTTTCTCCCAAACCCATACGGTTGTAATTTAAAACGTCCGATTGAAACATAGCTAATACAGTGTGCCCTTATCTATAGACTCGGTAATTGTTTCTATTTATAACCTTGCGTCTTTATTTGTTCATACTGGCTTGAAATAGTACAAGTTTACTAAAAGAGAAGAGCGACGTTTGAAGTTCGAATAAAAGTTACTTCTTTGCCGAATTGTTTTAATTTTATTAATCACAGACAGAAAATAACGGAGTTATTTTTAACCTATGTATGCGTACACTAGCTGACCCGGCAAACTTCGTTTCATGCAGTATCTCTGTAAATTATAAGCCTATGTATTATTTATAAGCATTACGATTGCCAAGTTTCATCTCAATCCGTACTATAGTTTTTGCGTGAAAGAGTAACAAATATCCATACATGCAAAGTTTCGCGCTTATAATATTACTAGCTATTGCCCGCGGCTCCGCCCGCGTGGTATTCTCACTTTTGTATTATCCCACAGGAACCTTTTGTTATTTCGGGATAAAAAGTAGCCTATGTCACTTTGAACTATATCCATGCCAGAAATCAAGTCAATCCGTTGATCCATTGCTGCGTGAAAGAGGAACAAACCAAAAAACTTTTCAGATTTATAATATTAGTATATAGCATAGAATAATAATACAATTAACCACGGTTTGGAGTTGATGTCATGACATGATTCTTACTGGCTAGTTCTTCCAATGTATATTTAGGAACTTTTATACTAATACATGTCAGTCCCATTGTATAAAAATGTAATCAAAAGAAAATAGTAAACAGTCAAATCTTTTAAATATTTTTAACCTTGAATTTTAGTCTTCTACAGAGCTCTACATAATTATAAAAAAAAGATTTTTAAAAAACTGTGTTAGTATACTAGCTTAAATTTATCAGCTGACGTCATAAATTATGTTTCAATACTAAATAATACTAGTAGTTTTTCAAACAGTAGACCTCACGAGCCATAACAGTTAATTGATCCTGTCTGGCCGTCAACTCGTGTTTCACTGTTATAGCATGTTGGCCACATGTGATCGCACCTTTACACCGATTATTCATAATATTCAACAACCTCTGGGAAACGAGCGAAAAAAAACTATGCAAAAATCGCCCGATCAAATTCAACATCCGTTTCATCGCGTGACTTTCAAAACGCACGCGAACGTACCCCTCCTTTACCCACCCTTAACCGTGAAACGACTTATAATTGAAACCTTATTGCTGTGACATAAGAGCTAAAACGGTCTCCAATTTACTACATTTGCATACTTGAAAAATCTCTTCAATATCAATCTTATTTCTTATGACGTAGAGTTGAGGGTAGTCTCAACTTTAGCGGGGTGATATGCTTGTAAATTGTCTCTAATATCAGTCTTATGTGCTAAGCGATACGGTTTAAAATAAAGCCTTCCAAAAAGTCGTAAGGTTCCCAGTTCGCCACCTGTGTGCAATCACCCATAGCAACTTGACCTACCGCAATGTCTTGTTCTGTGGTCATTTTAAGGATTTCGCCGGAGTTTGCCATTGGAAAGTCTGCTCTAAGTTCACGGTATAAGAAAGTTATTTCGATGTCAGGCTCCGTTGTAATGTGGCTGGAGCTTTAATCTCGCGTTTGTGAAAGGATGATGAGACCCAGTTTGGTGTTAAACAGGGAGGCGCCTTTGGGCCGGCTCTTTTCATGCTTTACAACTTTGAGAAAAGCTATGTTATAATATTATGGATGGACAGTTATAGAGTAATAATGTAATGTAACAAAGTTGATCGAAGTCGTATTCTAGAGTATACAATATTATTTTTCTCACCATTACTTCAACGTCAATGTCCATGATAATGACAAGAAAAAAAATGCTCAATACGTATTTACACCAGGTTAATGATAAAGATGGATTAAAAAACGATGCTCAATATTTATTATTTTAATTTAAAAATGTTTTAACCGAATCAATGTTAATGATATCGTAACTGCGTAAATCCCCACTCCGTGCGCCGCTGACATACACAAGATTATTTTTTGCAAAAATTAGCATGACCGACTTCACCCGTGTACAGAATACGCGAATATTTCGCACGGATCGATGAAGCATTTTTCGTATTATTGTTGATTTATCAAAAATGGCTCAGCCGATTTCGATAAAATTCAAATGGGACCAATTTCGACGTATACTCTTTCCAATAAAAAAAGAATTATTGAAATCGGAAACAACTTGGCGGTTGTGATGTTAACTACAAGTTGCGGATAGCTCAGTACTAGCTGAAACTCACTTGGGATAGCCCAAACCTGGGTGAAGGTCACGAGGATAGGGCTTAGCTCGTGGCTAACATCACATCCGCCAAGTTGCGTGATTCGTCCTACACTCCACAAGGACTAGTATCGTGTTCACAGACACCATTCAGTTTGATACTCGTACACTGATTAAACTTTCTCAATGGGCCGTGACCCCATGAGTCATGACGTAGAGTAGAGCTCGAAAAATTACAATTTTTAATGAACCCAATAGGATGTAAAAAATGGAAAAGTCAAAGCACATTAACATCAGGCTACGGTAGAGGTAAACGTCCTGCCTGCCAACATCTGTCCTCGGATGGCACAAAAAATGTGCCACCTGGCCGAGTTATTGTGCCGTACGACCGGCGACGATGAGCTTTCGAGCTTCGACAACTTTTCTAACGTGTTTTCGGATTTACTTTTAATCGACTTCCAAAAAGGAGGAGGTACTATGTTAGTCCATATATTTTTTGTGTATGTTCATTATTTTCGCCAATTGTAAACAGATTTTAAAAATATCTTTTAGTCGAATATACTTCCGAGGTGGTCCCATTGAAATTTTATCAAAATCGGCTGAGCCATTTTTTATTAATCATCTATAATGTACACGGATGTCACATCGGATTCGTGCAGTGTTTTGATTCTGTACTCGGTGGAAGTCGGTACTGCGATTTTTTGAGAATTAATTATTCATTTATTGTATTTAAAACTTGTAGGGCTACATTTGACCACCAACCCGCCTGATGGAAAGCGAAGTTGTAGCTGCAGATGGAGCATGTTCACCTAGAACTAGAAGATATCATATTACCACCCCTACACTGTTGATTTTCCTTCGATACATACGATTTTCTGATTTGTACCGCCAGAGAATGGAACAGTCTTCCTGCTTTTACTAAGAGATATAATCTAAAGCTTTTCAAGGTCAGAGTGAATAGGTGTGCGTGCTTCATAGAGCGCGGACTTATTCGCGATACAAAAAAACCTGTACGCTCTTGACATACCTTTAATTGATCGAGCGACATCGAAGATATTCGATTTAACACGACGCTGCGATTGTGCTTTCGTCTGTCTAGATGTTGGTTTTCGTCTAAAGGTCGCATTTTTCAACGAATCTCGACGAAACTTGGTACACATGGTACACATCTATACATATATTATTTTTTTCTCGTCGGAGATTATTAGCTGTCAGCTGATTTCGAAAATATTTTCTTAGACTGTTTAGTAATTATATCCTAACAAGATTTAAGAGTATGAATCAAATGGGTCAACAGCGAGTCGAGCTTAATCTCTTACTGAATCTTCAGTAGCCTATTTGGCTTATGAATATTCAGTTAAAGATATGTGTCGCCAGGTCTATATGTGTAGGCCTCATCTAAATACAAAATACAAAAAAAATTATTACCACAACAAATATACCTACATTAGTTAGAATTGCCAGGTAGCCTCAAACTCGGCTAAGCCTGTATCTTGAGGTCCGGTGTAGAATTGAACAAGTAGACTGTTGCAATCGCTTTTCAAGTAATATTTAGAAATTAACTACAGAAAAACTAATTAAATTATAAATGCGGTCCTAAGTTTATTAGAGTTTGTCCGATTACATTACTCACGCAAGTGTATCAGAACAAATATTAGCTCATAATAGAAAATAATAATGATCTCCAAACCAGTAGGCACCATCCTTCGTTAACTTGGCAACACTGATCTGATTTTGCAAGACTCGATAGCATACCGTAATAACCGAATTGCAATATCAATGAAAACTGCAAGGGGTCAAGTTATACTGGTACATCGCACAGGTGGTATGGGATGTTCAAGGGAGCACGTAACCGGACGTGCGCATATGACGACTGCAGATTTTAAATCTATCATTATTTTAGGCTGCAAGTCTGAGGTCAGTGATGTCGAATTTTTAACCGACTTCAAAAAAAGGAGATTGTAAATTCGGCTGTATGATTTTTTGTATGTATGTTATGCGATTACTTCATTACTCCGCCAATCATGAACCGATTTTGATCATTCCTTTTTTGTTTGATAGATCATACTTCAGAGGTAGTGCCATTTAAAGTTTATCGAAATCGGTTAAACCGTTTTTCAAACATCAACGATAATGTGAAAATTATAACGTCGACTCTCAGACAAAATAAAAAAAATAAAGACAGAATGTTGTGAACAAACAAGTGAGGCCGACCAAAACTACGCCTCGCTGTGTACACACACATCAACGTACAAGGAACTACGCCTTGGCTTGACAGTCGAACTATGGCGGCGCAACAGTGACGCACTCACAAAACCGGCTTCACTTGACTGTTCAGCGACGTTCCCTCTTGATTTTTTTATTTGCTCTGAGCGTCGACTATTCGAATTCTGTACACTGTTGAAGTCAGTTCTGTCATTTTTTTGTGAAAAATAATTACTATAACAAAATAGGAATAGCCAATGAGACAACATTACATTTATTAGAGTTCATCTTACCTGTTCGTTTTCAGCATAAATAATAAAAAATAAACCTTGAAACCCTATTTTTTTTAGGATTAGGTTATGCCCTGCTTGTAGTTAACAGCTAAGAAATTGAATTCGGCCTATAGACGATGCCATGTTGTCATGAGATCCTGGTAGCATTCTGGTTGTGTATGTGGTGTTTCGTTTGTTGTATTGTTTTTTTTTTATCTTTCATGACTCTTATCTCCGTATTTTTTGTATCATTTTGGGGTTCCGTACCCAAAGCGTAAAAACGTGACCCCTATCACTAAGACTTCGCTGTCCGTCCGGTTGTCTGTCACCACTCACCAGGCAGTATCTCATGAACATATTTGAATAGAAAGTTCATATTTTCACAGATGTTGAATTACTGTTGCCGCTATAACAACATATTAAGCACGATTTCAGAGGCGCCAGCGTAAATGTAATAGCAACGTAAAAAGCGTTCTCTTTATCGAATGCCTAAAGTGAAAAAGAAACAGAACTATGCTATTTAGTTATTATAAATACGATGGCGCCTCTGTAATCGGGTCGTTCCCGAAAGTTCTACTATTAGTTCTACTACCTAGTAGAACTAACGGGACAAAATTTTCCCGGTAGTTCTACTAACTAAGAACAGAATAAAACAAATATTGAAAAGAGGCTTTTTTGTCGTTTTTCCTTAATATTAATAACTGCAAGGTAGATGCGTCAAATGTTTATAGAATATTTAGTAGTAAATTCACTTCAAAAATAAATAATTAAAATAAAATAACTGTGGGGAGGACTCCTATACGGTACGAGACAAGAGTCCGACTCGCACTTGGCCTATTATTAACATCTTTCTGTCATATTTTTGGGTGTTTTAATCTCTATACCAAAGTAATTCTGTTTTTAATCTCCCTGAAACGTTTCCTTAATCTTCAGCCCCATTCCACCCTCGTATTCTTCATCTCCTAAGCGGGAGAGACTCAGAGACCCCTAATTCGGGTCGAACCTGCGCCGGGGTCAAGGACACGGTCTACCCCAGTGACCTGGTTGGGGTCGGGACAGCGGGCCGACCTTTTCGGCCGCGCTGGAGGTTGCTTACTGTGTCTGTTGCGGAGTTGATTAATGGTTGTGATTAGTTGTTTGGGAGAAAGATGTAATTGTGCTGAAATTATTATTATAATAAGCTGAAATGTATGTTTGGATCTTATGTAATCTTGTGGGTGGTTCTACGCTGCGTTTGCGTTGATTTCACTCGAAAAGTAAATAGAAAGGTTGGTTTCTATCCCGTCGGTTATTAGTCCTCCGGTCTATGTGCCCTCCACAGTCAATTGGGCTATGTCGGTCACTTTGCATCTTCTTTCTTTTTGGATATTCTTCTCTGAATCTCCTCATTTGCTATTCAATCTCACAGAGAGACTACAATTGTAACACTCGCTCTCCATATTCAATAGTATACTAAGTTCATAGTGGTGGGTGGCCCTGGTGTCAGAGTTTTAAAGCCACCTGGAAACCTCTGACATGACTAAACAGTTAAAACTACCGGGGCCTACAATTTAACGTGTCATCTGAGCCACGGTAGCGCTCAGTTGCAAGTGTCACCCGTGGTCACCCATCCGAAGACTGACCGTGCTGTACGTTGCCTGATCTAGAAACTACGCTATAAGCGTTGCAACAGTATATGTACTAATTTGGTGCGAACGGTATACAGGGTTATTCCTAATCAATTAGCATCCTTTTAGGGCTTTATTCTGTATATCAAAACTAACAACTAAAAACTATTATGCGACTTTTGTCAAAATTAAAAAAAAAAAAAAAAACAGGTGTTCCATACATTTTGTCGCGGGTGAACGATATTTTTCTATGGAACAACATTTTTTTTTTAGTTTTGTAAAAAGTTGCAGAACAAAAGTTGTTAGTTTTGATGTACAGAATAAGCCTCTAAAAGTATTCTAATTGATTAGGAATAACATAACCCTGTAAAGACGCGTATCTTTTAGCGATATTCGGCGCTCCAGTATCGAATGTCTATAATATACGTATTATCTATCTACATATATCGGCTCATTGTTCTTCGGCCGGGTCGTTACCCGCCGGTGTGTGCGAATTTACATATTATCGGGACGGTTACGTGTTATCAGTTGCATGGAACCTGTGCTCGTTCCTCGTTTTGCTAAATTGATTTTCTGTGGTATAAAAGTGTAAACATAACCAAGTAAAAGGTATTGTACACTGTGATATAGTAAAGGAGAACTTTAAGTAACATTAGAGAATAAAGTGGAAAGATTTTTTTAAAAGTATGGCTACGGAGCCTCTCGAAAATAATTACCACATCGAAATCGAACGTTTGGAAGCAGGGACATTTTTCTCTTTTTGCTTTAGTAGTTGTATATAAAGGATTTTGTCTGTTTGTCTCCTGATACAGACACTTGTCAAACCTATATAAAACTAACGGCCATGCATTTTTTCTGTTTTTGATGTATGTATATAATTATTTTTCGCAAAAAAACGACGACTTCAACCGTGACAAAATTCGCGAGTATTTCGCACGGATCGATATAGCATTTTTCATATTATTGTTGATTTATCAATCAAAAAAATCAAACTATGTAAATAGTTATACGTGGTTATACATTAATAAATTTTTATTATTATTAGGAGCCTATATTGTCCCAATGTTGAGCAAAGGCTTCCCTACCCTCTTTCCACTTATGACAGACGCAACATTAATAAATTAATAGTTTAAAAACAAGAAAAACGCGGCCTTTCTCACAAGTGCAAACACGAATATGATACGATATTCCATCATGGAATGCCAGTTCGGAATCGAATTGAGTACCTCCTCCATTTCGTCGATCAAAAACACCTCTTTCTGAGTCTGTGCTGATTCTAAGATCGGGTTAGTACGTTCTAAGTATCTATAGAGCCTTTTGCAAACCTCCACAAAATTGATACGCAGCAGGCCCCGAAAACTGATTTATTTGTTGACCTAGAAAATACTGGAGCAGGTCGCTAACGGTAACGCGGGAGCTTTCAGTAAATATTTTACCCTAGAGGAAGAAATAAGGGTGTTCAATGTGTGTCTGTAATTCTGTATACAGAACTGGTGAGTTCGGCAAAAGGAGGTAATTTTGACCATGATGGGGGAGCCCCATAGTAAAAGTTGAATTTTTATTGACCCGCTTATTTTTCAAATCTTGAAAAGAATCAGCTCGGAATCGGTAAAATGTATGAACCAGCTTATTTTTTCTCGAATATTGGGTTGGTCCCAAAGTAAAAGTTGCTCATAATGATGGTCTTTAATCACCCCTTTTTGGTTTAGTACAGAGCAATCAGATCTGTTTTTTTTTTGTCAGACAAATATCAAAAAAAATGTCAGATCGACAGCTTTTTTGTCTCAAAGATAAAAAAGGGTATTATTAGTTTTAAAATATATGAGTCTGTAATTCTGTATGTACGTGGCATACAGCGGCTCAATGATGAGGGCGCTATCGTAATTAAAATAGCCATTAATAATATTTCTTTTTTACTATAGGCATTCGATAGAGATAACACTATTTACGTTGCTATTAAATTTCCTTCATAATTGGGCCTATTCTGATTTTAAACTAGCTGCCCGCCTCGGCTTCGCCCGACTACGAATAAATTAGAGCTATAATCCTAAGGAAGAAATATTCTAAAAGATATTGAGAATAACAGCATTTCAATCTGTTGTGCTGTTTAGAAAAGGTAATAGGATACACAGACAGAAAGCTACAGAAAAATAGCGACTATAATGGGTAATAGTATGTTAAAGTTGAATCATACAAGTTGGCGGCTGTGTTAGCTGCTAGCTGCGGATAGCCCAATCCTGACTGGAGCTCGCTTAACAGCTGCGCGATGATTGCTCTATACGCAGCTTGTACGAGTAGCTAACATCACAACCGCCAAGTTATATGATTCTATACGAGTCTGAGGGCGCCATAGTATCAGCGTAATTTTTCATATGAGCGCCCCCCCCCCCCCCCCCCCCCCCCAATACGCCCCCCGTTTCGCCCAATTTTTGCATTCAAAAATCAATATACTTAATATTGATATTACCACTTTTTCCTAAATTTTACGGATGTACGCTATAGTTCAATTCATGTGTATAAATTACAGATTAAAAAAAAAACTTTGTGAACGTGTAGAAAAGTGCCCACAAATGCAATAAGCTTTCTTAAAAATCATGAATTTGTTCCAAAAAGTGGTATCCTCGCGTATAATTTCTATCGAGCGATAGAAATTATTATTATTATTTCTATTTTGATTTCTTTCTTTTTTATTTCTTTCTAAGTTTTTTTTGAATTGTGTTTCGAGTTATTGAATCCCCCCCTACCGTGTAGTTTTGTATTTTATTTAAATTCGACAACTTCAATGTTTGATGGAGAAAAGTCAGTTTAACTAGGGCTCTATACAGGTATTTTGAGATTGGATGGCGGCTTAATTCGATTTCATTAAATAGATACAGAGATCAATGTTTAAAACCATCCTATGCCTTTTACACAAACTGTGTAAATCCATTACAAAATTTCAACATCAAATGGAAATTCATTTTGAACAAATTTTCCCAAGTTCAACGCACCAAACCCTAGAGGACGCGTATTATTCGGCCGGTCTGTTTTGTGAGCGTTTGGGAGTTCGATGCTCCGCGTCTGGTAGGTACGAGCCATGGGTTGATGGAACCTGAGTAGAAAACCTTGGGAACTTGATGTAGGAACCATACAAGTCGGCGGATGGGAAGTTAGCTACAAGCTACACGAAACCCAATCAACGCAAGCTTTATGTGAGCTTCAGTCAGGATAGGATTTTTTTTTACTGAAAATTTTTCAAACCACAGACTCCAGGGTCTGTGCCTTTTGTTAAATAAAATTACAATTGTTAGATTTTACTGTACAAAGAGAGTTAGTTTAGACTTCAAATTTTAGCCTAAGTTAGTTGGTGCAATGCGTGAATGCCACGAGCAGATCGGTGACCCGCAAGCAGCACGTGATCACGAGTGTGACACATGTGCCAGCCATCGCTTTCCTCGACCATATTTGAGGGAAGAGAGCGACCCGGCACATGAGGCCGCCGCAAGAAGGAGCCTTCGATGGCGAGCATGAATGCTTGGGGCATGCGCGCAATGCTTATATCTTATAAATTACAAATACACATTTTCCACGTCCTATGCCATTTTTTTTGCCTTTACCCGGCCCAGAGCCTCCATCACCGCCTCGTTCCGATCCCTGACGGCCATCTGCAGGTTGTATTCCCTGATGGTCTCCGATGACACAGACGACACTCGCCGTACGAATCGATTGGATTGAATATTACGCAGCTTGTAGCGAACTTCTACTATAGGAAATCTCAGAAGGTCACAGACGATTTATTTAATTTGAAACTATCGTCTAAATCCGAGTAAAGTCCGGAAGTGTAGTGGAGGATTCTATTTTCGCGTCAGGGTCACTGTTTCCGAATGTGCACGTTGCATTTGTTGGCTGCGGTCTTATTGGTATTTACATTCATTATTAATTTTATTATATTTGTTTTTTTTTAGATTACAAGTTTTGGTGTAATTTATCGTTGCCAAATAGTTTTAGCAGGGTTGGTGGTGGTGTTATTTGTCTGGTTCAAGCATGAATGAAGGTCAATGGTATCAAAACATATGAGATTCGTATGATGTAATTTATGGAATCAATTTAGAATACGTTGAATTTTTTAGATCCTATCGCTACTTAATATTGGATAGAATGTGCGTAAACGTAATCCAGTATAAAAAAATATCATTATATGGACATTTGTTATTTTAGAAAAAGGAAAATTTGATAAGTATTAATATTCATTTGCCGATTTGAAAAAAATAATTCTAGCTTTTCATTCCTACAAAATTTAGTCCACTTTTTAAAGCACATAATTATGTAAAACATCGCTTATCCCATAGCACAGAAGAAATAATACTAACTACATTCACTTCTGGGTGTTTCTGCTTCTTCTAACTCATTCCACACACCTTCATTAAAGATTTCCGCACGCCTCCATATTTTATTTATTCCAGCGGGACTATCTCAGTCACTATCATGACATTCCAATCCCAAATGAGATAAACAAGGACCGATATAACTTCAACATAGTCTGACTATAAGCTCCGATGATTTGACCCGATTGGACGACCCCATATTCGAGATTCTCGCCACAAGGAAACACCCAAATCCAAAATAGATCAAAACATTGGCGAGTTTCTGAACCCAGCTCGACCTAGACCGGTCAACGATCGTGTATTTACACCAAAAATAGCGGAAAATGCACCGTGTGGCTATGTTTTGTTGTTGCATTTGATGAAGGATTCGTCATGTTGATTCAATGCCAAATTCTGCGTTAGTGTCATTGTCGTTTGAGTCTTAGGTTCGGCTGGTTTACAATTATCATAATCATTATCTTTTTTATCCCACTTCTAGATAGAGGCACACATTTTTTCTGTGTCACATGTGCTGATGATCGTTTAATTATATTGACCTGTAACCTCATGTCTAAAATAAGGGGTGTTATCCAGTTTTTCGTCAGCCCTTTCTCTGATTTGGTAAAATTATCTAAATTCCACGTTCCAGTAATATTGGCGCAGTTAGATTTTTTCGAAAGATTTTTTGGCCCAGAGCTCATATTGCTAGTTGGGCTTTTCTCTTAATAAAATTCAATAACATTCTGTCAGACATCCCTGGACTCTACTTAAGCAAGCTAATACCAGTCTACTCGTATTTGTATCTGCAGCACTACTACTTGCTGAATACCTATTTCTCTCATTGCCTTGCGCTTTCCCATGCACCTACGTTTTTGCACTATTCTCCTGTACTAGAATCATCAAGTCGTTGACATTTCAAGTATCCTGCCCCTGTATTCCCGGATTTCACACGCCACTGTCTAGTTACCTTTGTTCCTGCCCATCTCTCCGGAAGTATCGGTTTACTGTCGCCACACAGCTGCCGGCTCTTATGTGGTCATTGCCGTGTATTGTTCTAAGCTGTTTTACCCTCCAGGCTTAATTATATATGACAATTCGATTTTCAAATTTTAATCCTCTTTGATCCCGTCAGGTTAATAAATGTAACAATTTGGAATGACTTTTCACGAGATGTCCCGTAAAGCTATAATTTGTGATGCTTTGAGAAAAATGTGAACAGAATCCTAATGATGTTGCAGTTCTCTGTAGGCAATGGTGACCACTTACTAAACTGTTTGTAGCTTATCTAGTATTATATTTCTGTGAGTTCTCAACGATTATGTGTTTTGAATCTTTCATTCTAAATTAAGCATTTCTACTCCAATCGCCACTAAAGGCAATAATTCAATAACAAAAATGTAATATGTAATAAAAGTGTTTTCGCAATTAAAATCGGCTAAACCAGTAATGTGTTACAATTAATTATTAGTTTATAAATATAGTATTATTTTCTCATCATCATTATATAACTACTTGGAACAATAGCAATTAGAGAGCTGCTCATAGTTATTGCTCGTTGATTAGTTCCGTAATAGTCTTGTTTTGAAAAATATTTCATCGAAAAAACTTGTTTTTGTTATTTTGCTTTGCAAAAAGTACGTAGATCTTTTTGTGCGCATCCACCTAGGGAATTTGCGTTTAACATTGTGCAGCACAATGATCCCACAGGAAGCAACTTCGGTGGAACTGCACCTTTACACCTCAATATAAAACAATAGTTGCTAACTCAAACAATTTCATATCAATTTACAATACCATTGCCAACGTACGCAAGGCGTTATGCGCTAACGCATGTGTCATATCTATTACTATATACAGTAGTGAAATTGCGACGTAGTGTTTACGTAATTTGCTGCTAAATATATTGTTTAGGTATTAAACAATATTTTTATTGTTTTTTATACGATATCGTCAAAATCATGGGTCAAACTTGGACACGATTGGCACAGGACTTCACAGGACTAAAGCAGATAGCACAATAAGAGAGGCATATACCAGAAGCGTGATATTGGAGGCTGCGTCTAATCATGATTGCTATCGTAAATTTATTTGTAATTGTATTTTAAAAACATCATACCGTCTGCATCTTATAAATATATATAAAACCATGTATAATGTTTTGTAGATGAAAATTATGCCTGTCTTAAAACAGGCTTTTGAATAAAAGTTGCTATTGATGTATTTAGAAATCTGATTATTATGCATTGTGCGCATACAGAACTTAGAGCAATATTTTTCAGTGAAACAAAATTTCTACGACTTCTGCTAGTGGTCGAACTTCATTTTAAAGACTGTACTGTACCAGCCTTGTTAATAGTCCTGCAGGACGTAGGCTATCCACGAAAGGCGACTGGATCATATCCACCACGCTGGCCTAGCGCGGGTTGGTGGATTCACATACACCATCGAATTTATTCTACGGACGTATCTAGGTCGTCTCACGATGTTTTCCTTCACCGGAAAGGCAGTGGTGTGAAATTCCGTACATACATTCCGAAGAACTCATTGGTACGGAATCGGGATTTGAACCCACGACGATTGTAAGGCGGGTGTCACTATCACAAGACCACCACGGCTTTCTGTAAACT
Source organism: Hypomecis punctinalis (assembly GCA_949316475.1). Classification (NCBI taxonomy): domain Eukaryota; kingdom Metazoa; phylum Arthropoda; class Insecta; order Lepidoptera; family Geometridae; genus Hypomecis; species Hypomecis punctinalis. The sequence goes on along the minus strand of OX438820.1, from coordinate 17,004,861 downwards.
ACTACTGAGCTCTTAATATCAACTTCCATTGTTATCTTGTCTATTTATACACTTCCCATACATCGGAAACGGAAAAGCAACGGCAATAGTGCACTTTCCTACCACACAGCGATGTCAATAACACACTCTATTTCAAGGTTACTAAAGGTTACAATCGTTTGTTGTTTAGTTGCAAATAGAATTCACTCCAGAGAATTTGAATGTGCAGCTTCAAGGTGTTAAGAAATTGGTCTGTCTCTATGCCAACTTTCTATGTTAAACGTTTTATCGTCGTGAGAACGTTTCTCTGATGTAATATCGACCTTGTTTTAGACTTCCAGACGTGCATCGGTTGTCATTTTACATATATTTTGTTTGAAAATCTTCGAAGTTATCGGTTTCTTCAGTTTTATGTGTCACGTGTCTGTGTGGCCATTTTCAGTTTGATTTTGACTGAAAATATTGATTTGTATGCATGTTAATTTACAATCTTGCTGTTAGCTAGGAAAAACTCACTGGAATTTAAGTTAGATTTTAAATGACTTGTGCGATTTAGTCTTTGTTACCTAGTTATCATAATTATTATTTTAGCTTACATTGCATCCGACTGCTATCCATATAATATGGGGATCACCGACGCGACGCTGAGATTGTACCAACATAGTAGGATTTCGGTAAAAATTCTGATTTAATCGAGATTTTTGTAGTGATGTCCGTATTGTACTTTTAGTTGAGCAATTATAATAATTTGTAAGCTGTTGTTTAGCCATGATACGAGCCTTAAGGCACGGTAACTATGTCTTCAGGTGGTTTGAAAACTGACACAAGGCGCCATCACTCCGTCCGTACAAACATACCTTTGTTGGTCATCATAAGACTTAACTTTTATGAAATAAAATGACTTATTTGTTTATAACTGGTAGATTCGAATTTCGAACGGACTCACGTCTACATTCCACGACACTTGAACATTTCACAATACAGTCAACAATCGAGTACGAAAGCCCTCGGGGACCCGTTCTTTATCTGCTCACGTGGAATAAAAATAAACACGTCTTAATTGATCTTTTGTTTGCGCGATACGTGCCCCAGTTTCGTGGGAGTCTTGTGCCACTTCGTAATGCTCTTTACTTGTACTTTTGTAAGGTTCGGTTGCTATTTGAGCTACACTGAGCGAAGCTATCTCAATAAATGTGCTTCCTTCAATTTTTATGTTAACGTCATGAGTCATGTCAGAAGAGTAACATAAAGTTCTGACTGTGGAGAATTGTCATAAAACCGGTTTCCTCATCATGTGTTTCCTGAAGCTACCTTCTTTTGTGAAGTTAGCGAAATTTACCATACCCCTAATACCTTCCTATAGAAACAGTTCCACCGATTTGGACTCGAAATCAAAGTGTCCGTTTTAGATTAGAAATTAAATAGTCCGCGCTGACCGCAACTTTCTCTCTCCGTCTTTATGCACAGTACCGTGCCCTTCTAATGTCCTTGCTTTGCTTAGTTTGGTAGATAGTAGATACCAAGGCTAAGATGGGGGATTACAGCCATGGTAATAGACTTACGCGTCTAAGGCTAAATACAAGTTAACGTGCTTGCTCATGTAGTTAGTTTACATTTTTCACATTCCACGTAGCTTTTTTTATTTCAAATAGCTCTGCGTTTGACTACACACTGCCTGATGTTAAGCAGAAATGCGGTTTAGGTTATAACACGCTTACCTAGAAGATTTTTTTGTACCCATGCATGGTACAAAAATTTTGATTATTTGCATTGCGTTATATACGAGTATCTTGTTTACTAACTATACGACGTATAACAATAAGCCGCGTTTACTCTTCTTATGTGAAACCACCTCAACATTTCGACTATCGGTTTTATTTATCGTTGCTAACAGCGTTTCTCTCTTTGTTCCAGCTTACGGCAAAGTGTTCCTAGTTAGAAAAAAGAATGGAGTCGACGAGGGTAAATTATATGCAATGAAAGTGCTCAAAAAAGCTTCTATAGTGCAGAAATTAAAGACTGCTGAACACACGAGGACAGAAAGACAGGTAAGGATATAATCAAAATTAATCTGCCCCCGATAGTTGAAAAGACGCATCTAGTTTATTTTTCGTAATTAAGCTACAATACAATACCTACTAATATTACCAGACTCAGGAAAAAATGTGAATAAATTTCGATAAGGTATTGTGAAAAAATATTCGATGCGTCTTCAACTTTCGTGGGGCAGAAACAGAATTGATAATCACCTTTTAGGAAACATTACAACTGTAATTGAATTTTTATTATTATTTGAGGATTAGGAAGCACATATTTGATTTCATTAATGGTTGAAATCAAAAGAGCTTAACAACAAGTTGTTACAATATTATTGTTAGAGATCTGAGTCAATAAGTGCTTAGTTATAAAAGAGTTAGTAGCTTCTCGTCGATTTTGAACTAATCATCGAATTAGCAAGACCTAGCTCTCTGTAATCTATTATAATATTATTACTAATGCATTATTCAAACTGTAGAACTAGAAATTGTATCAATCTTTACTCTTTGTACTTGTATTACTTTTTCCATCACAAAAGTAATAATGAAATCAATTACTTGCTTCCTGTATGCTCGCGAGCTTCGGTGTAATTTCATATTTTTTTTATTATAGCTCTATAAAGCTTCTTAGAATCAATAACAGAATAAAATAACCTTAATGGATTAATAAAACCGAACCGTTTAGATTCGAACTCATCATGTCACTGAAGTAACGAAAAGATGAAACATTGACTTCATTAAAGCGTCCGACACTATGTATCTAATGAATTAGTCTGAATCCGTAATGACTATTTAATGGATTGGTATGGACAATCTAATAAATTGAACATAAAATGTGTATATACATTCCGTGTAAATATAAACTCGTCAATTTCGATTGATCAATAAACTTTAACCCGAGGGTTCCTCAAGGGTGAATTTTAGTGCTTTCTCTTTAAATACTGCATCAGTAATTATTTCCCTAGAGTGTAAGATTTAGGAGAAAATTGAGAGTGAAGTCTATTTATGTGTAAATTTAACAGGTCCTGGAGGCAATAAGGTCGTGCCCGTTTTTGGTCACACTCCACTATGCCTTCCAGACGGACGCGAAACTGCACCTTATACTCGGTAAGTTGAGTTCTAAATTCATTGCATTTTCACTTTTATCGGTGTCTGGTCTTTACGATATATAATGTGTTAATATAATCACTCGTGAAATCGTAAAAACGTTAAATGGCTACTTGATCGACCGAGTCTATTAAAATCAGACAATGCTCCCATTATAAATTTTATGCTCAAGTTTTATATCTGATAAATAATTTTAACATAGTTGCGAATTATATCTAACCTTTACATTTGGGTGCATTGAATTTTTGTTTTATTTGAACGAATTTGTATCGAGTATTTTTTGATATGCGATTCGCGTTTTTTTTTTGGTGACCGCAGGATTGGATTGATATAATTGCAGTTTACCTGCTGTTTGAGCTATTGTCTTGATTAATATCATTTGAACAATGTATCCATCATTCGAGTTACTTGTTTGTTTATCGTTCTGCTTGAGATCGGTTATCATTATTGCTATTTGGACATTAGAAGTTGCTGCCGCAGACTAGGGACTTTGTTCAAAATTACTAAAAAACATGGTTTTAAAAATTGTATTATTTTCATCATCATCATCATTTTAGTTAGCAATTGTCTAAGTATAGGCGTCTCTTGTACTTGTACTCAACTCGTATTGATCTTATTCTTATCCTAACATTGTTGATCAACATCATTGCTCTAGAATTAAGCATTTAGCACATAAAGCACTTTTTAATTTCTCGTATGTCAAGTGAGTGAGAACTGAGAACATTTAATCTATGTGGCACGTGATCTATATAATTTTGCTGACATTTAAATACCAAATAACTCTTACTTGATTATGTTAATGGAACAGGGCGTAAAATATTGGTTTGGCATCAATTTGCGGCATGATTTAGTTTCCTTATGAAACCTTTCGAAGTTATTTTAAGATTACCTATACATGAGCTTATTTTTAGTAAACAAGTTTATATTAAGGTATGATTCCGATCTCCGCTGTAGGCAGCAGCATCAGGCAGCAATGCTGCACTACTTTTCCTCATATTACTGACGCGACAATGCTGCTTAGCTCGGAATGTAATCTCATATAAACTCATAAAGATTATATGGGGGACCAGTAGTGCTGCGGCAGCACTGCTACGGCGTTGCTGCTGCCTGTAGCGGAGTGCAGATTTATACCTTTATAGACCTAGGGGCTCAAACAGAGGAGAGAGCATTCATTCGTTTTGAAGCTGCCTAAAGCTTACAAAATTTATCTTGTCTCGATAACGTGTTTATTTTGCGGTCACCCATCCGTATTATTATCGGTTGGGTCACAGTTACCACGTACCATCTGTAAGATGACATCTACCAACAGCGTGGATAGACAATTTCATCTGTTTAAAGACCGCAGGATAGATGTAAGCCGCTTGCAACCGGTCTCAATAGAGAACAGTTGAGGTAGGTGAAGTCGTGGGTTCAAATCCCGGTCCCGTACGACTGAGTTCTTTGGAATTCATGTACGGAATTTCACACCACTGGCTTTTCGGTGAAGGAAAACATCGTGAGGCAACATGCATACGTTCATAGAAGAAATTAAATGGCGTATGTGAATCCACCAACCCGCACTGGACCAGCCTGGTGGATATGGCCCAAATACCGTTCGTTAACAATTCTGATACAGTGCAGTGGAGGCTCTAAACATGATGATGATCAGACCTTTTATCGGATGGCTAAATAAAACTGCCTACTTAAATTTTCCTCAATCACTAAATCGTTGAAAACCCTCCGAAGGTTTTTTTTTTGCTTTGAATTCGAGTGGCGCGGTCCCCGATCCGGCCGGTCACAATGTGACCCGTCTAGGTCCCCGTCCTTGCCGATGTCAAGGAACTCAGGGCTCTTCAACTGTTGCGCAATAGGCCGTTTACGAGCCCTTTCGGTATTACCATTACACGATATTTTCATATCTTTAAATTTGTTCATAAAAGTACCTCTACCTGTGACTACCTCTTTTCAAGACCAGAGCGAATAGGTATCTTCTAGGTCTGCGTGCTTCATCTTCGATCACAACGTCGCGAAAAATATGACCTCTAGAAGAGAATCAACATTCGGACAGACGAAAGCAAAATTGTCGAGTTAAACTGAGATTGTCGCTCACTTTGTTTGCTCGGTCAGTTAAATTATGTCGTAGTTTGTTGTTGTCTCATAAAGGTGACGTCCACAAGTGGTATATTATTCAGAGAAAAATCGAACCAAGATGATATTTACATCATTTGAAAGCTTGTTTTATGAGCTTCCCAAAAATAATTAATTTAGATTTTTTCACCCCTCCATTTTTTTTTTAAATGTGAAAAATAAATTGTATGAAAAATAACAATACAGCTTATTACTTTTTCTAGTTTAGCAATGATAAAGTGCTTCTATCGTTATTTTACTTGCATTCGTAGCTGATTCTTTCACATTCATCACTTAATTTTCTAAAATTAAAAATTATAACCTACCAGTGTGACCAGTTAGTAGGTACAATGTGACAAAAAATACTTTAAAAGTGTGTCTAATTGGTAAAAATGCTTTTATTTAACAATTTGGAGGTTACTTAATCAGGGTTGATAGAGTTAAACTACCTATTGAGCCAAATATATTTATTTATCCTAATAAATTAAAAATTAATTTTAAACAAATCGGAGGGCTTTTTTTTGTTTTTAACTGTTGTAATAGACTCAGAAAAATATGAACTTTCTCGAAATGTAACGAGTGTTGTGGTTAGAATTTTTGATTATTGTTATACCAGCCTCCATACATTTTTTGGACATGTCCTTTAAAGCAATTCTTGTGATAATAATTTATTTCGTGTCTTTGAAATCATATTACACCTTATAACCCTATATCCTACCTATTCTCATTTGCTTTCTTAGTAAAATATTTCGCCACAATTTGAAATTACGTCTCAGTACTTGTGTAACTTCGCCCTAAGGGCTTCTTACCAAAGGGCAAGGTCGTCTCCTGTAATGCCGTTAACCTGTAAATCTTTATTGGCTTGATACATTTCTCTTTACATTTTGTTATAATAGGCATCATGACTAAAAATATGTAATCATTCCGTCAGATAGATACAAAAAAGAAATAGACACGTTTTTTTTTGTTTTGCCAATTAAACAATCATTGACAAAGATATAGCCCGTTAGTTTAGTTCTTTATTTTAGCCCGTTAAAGTTCCGCGTGACTTCACGAGTGACAAATGTACAGACTACGTCGCACTAGTGTCGTCACAAGCCCCCACTCTCAAACTTTGACAAGGTTTATCTTTGTCATTTATTGTTTGGTTGACAAAAGAAAAAATATGTGTTCGATATTTTTTAATAATCTCACTGACGGATTAATTATAATAATATTTTTTTACCGAGTCATCATCCATAATCCAATATAAATTAGCATTTTTAAAATTGACACAGGAATATTTCAAGTAACTTGGTTTAATCTTTCTTCCGTTTGTAATTTTTATTGGCAATTGTGAACCGATTTAAAATATCTTTTTTAGTTTGAAAGGTATACTCCGAGGTGGTCTCTTTTAAATTTTTCCGAAATCGGCCGTGGTTTTTGAAAAATCAACAATTATGTAAAAATTACCACATCGGTTGAAGTCGGTTGCGCCATTCTTGGCGAAAAATTATTATTTACGTCAGGTTACATGCCGTCATGATCCAAATGTAACTTTCAAACTACATTATATCCATACCAATAATTATTTTTTGCAAAAAGTAGCATGACCGACTTCACCCGTAAACAGAATCATTACATAGTTTAAAACAAAGTCGCTTTCCGCTGGCTGTCCCCATGTATGCTTATATCTTTAAAACTACGCAACGGATTTTGATGCAGTTTGTTTTAATAGATAGAGTAATTCAAGAGAAATGTTTATATGTATACACCTGTGCGAAGCCAGGGCGCATCGCTAGAGCGCAAATATTATGCACGGATCGATGTAGCATTTTTCATATTATTGTAGATTTATCAAAAATGGCTGTGCCGATTTCAATAAAATTTAAATGGAACCAATTTCGAAGTATACTCTTTCCAATAAAAAAAGAATTATTAAAATCGGACTACTATAAAAAAAGTTATGCGTGGTTATACATAAAAAAATATATAGGCGTCGAATTGTATACCTCCTACGGTGGTTCGTCGGTCAAAAATCAAATCAATCCGTTGCTGCGTGAAAGAGGAGTAAACCAATAAATACACTTTCGGATTTATAATATTAAAGATAATTTTGTTGTTTGAGAGAGGACAGAGAAGAATCTCAATCATGACAAAAAATCGCTACTGACTTAGGTCAGTAGCATAACATTCCTAAAGTATACCCAAATTTTGTTCGATACATTTTGAATCGTTCATAGATAAACATCTAATATCACCTTGAATGCTTTCATTATTCCGTAAACATGTTTCTCATATACGTTTTGATGAAAGTAAAAGCACAACTTTCTCTCTCGGAGCGTTACCTTTATTAGTATGTACTTCGTTTATTTTTATATGTAGAGCATTAAAAAAAATCATCTTTATTGTCGTTCATGGTTTTTACTTTGAAATTGGGATTCTTATCTTTATAAGAACCCTAGTTTCAAACAGACTTTGCCTGTTCTTTAGTGATATTAATCCTTTGCAATTTCTGAAAAAAATACTCTTATTTGTCAATTTATTCCCAGCCCAATGACCTTATTGGTCAATAAAGTAACACTTCGTACTTAAAGTATCTACTATTAGTTACAAATCAATCATCCGCATACTCTTGAAGGTGTAAAGGTTATCCAAATGCTCAGCTCAGACTTACTTTCAGGCTTCCCCATTGCAATTACCAGTAGGAGCATGTCAAAGCGACCAATTCTCATGGGAATTCCCCATAAAAACACTTCACTTTTTCTCGTAAAAAGTATTTTCCAGGGTGGGTATTTCATTCCATTGGAACATAACATGATGTCACAGCCAAACCTTTCATTATCAACACTACTCGTTGGGTCGAGAGTTGAAAGTAAAAACTTCAAATTATGAGCCTCCTCATCATACCAGCTTTAAGACGTTTATTGCTGGACATAGTCCTCCCCTTATAGTTTCCAGTAATGTTGGAGGCGCCATTGCATCCAGTGTTTCTGCGATGAGAATAAAACATGTGGTAAAATTGACAAGCTCAATATTTTTACCCGACTGCCAATAAGGGTATTGTTTTTCGCGCGTTTTTTAAACCCAAGTGTTCTTAGATAGGTATTGCAAACAAAATGGCGGATTTTTGGTGCCAAATTGTACTGTACTGTATCAGCCTTTTAATAGCCCACTGCAGGACGTAGGCCTACCCACGAAGGGTGATTGGGCCATATCCACCACGCTGGCCCAGTGCGGGTTGGTGGGTTCACATACGCCATCGAATATCTTCTACGGACGTATGCAGGTTGCCTCACGATGTTTTCCTTCACCGAAAAGCCAGTGGTGTGAAATTCCGTACATAAATTCCAAAGAACTCATTGGTACGGGACCGGGATTTGAACCCACGACCTCACGATTGCAAGGCGGGTGTCACAACCTCTAGGCCACCACGGCTTGTTGGCCAAATTGTACGTAGGTCTAAATTTATTTTTATTCAAACCAATAGAGTTTGGTATCAATTGAGTATGATATCAAAATAAAGGGAATTAAAGGAGATAACAAATAATAAATTTGTTCATATGTTATTTATTTAAATTTAACTCGAAATAATGACGACCTTCTTTTTAGTGCGCTGCTTGGCTATTAGCTTTTTTGCAGTTGAGTTTTTTTTGTAGAGTGCAATAGAATATTCTGGTTTAACATGTTTTATACAAAAATTGTTAGTTTGTTGGTAAGGTAAGGTAAGTTGCATCAAACAACTATGACTAATTGAGCGCCCAATTCTGGTTCCGATTCTAGTTTAAACGCAAGCGGGTCAAGGGGACTACGGGTGCTTGCGCAAGCAACGTGTCCGCTGCTTTTGTATCTTCAATTTCAACCTTATTTTGTATGATTTTAATGTCTATATTTCAGGTGTCGTTTGCTATTTTGCGTAGTGTCTTTTTGCAATTTTCTCCTGTTGTTTCTCTTTGATCCTCAATTAAAAACGAGTGTTCTTAAGTTTAATGTGCCCATGTAGCTCATTTTGTTTCCTTTCAATTTCAACCTTATTTCGTTTGATTGCAATGTCTATATTTGAGGTGTCATTTGCTATTTTGCGTAGTGTCTTTTTGAAATTTTCTCCTGTTGTTTCACTTTGATCCTCAATTAAAAAAGTGTTTTTAAGTTTATTGTGTCCATGTAGCTCATTTTGTTTCCTTTTTTTCCTGTTTTCTTTTCATTTTGAAACTTGTATCGATTTTAATGTCTATTTTTGAGGTTGAGTTGTCATTTGCTATTTTGCGCATTGTCGTATTGTCTTTTTGCAATTTTCTCCTGATTATATTCTTGTATTTCTTATTTTTTAATTCTGAGTAAAAGAAAGAGAGAGGAGTATTATTAACATTAGTTATTGATTAGTTTGTCTGTGGCAGCATGTCTCCAAAACGGATTAGCCTATTTTGGTTTATGAATATATTTTAAACTTATATTAATATGTTTAAAAATGCAACCTTCTTAGCTATATTTTTTTAATTTCCAATTTTACATTGGCTTGCAGTTACCATTTTCTTTAACCTTAATTGGCCTTTCTCTGTCAGACAGAAAAATGTCACAAAACCAAAAAACACATGACTTTAGGCGAATCTCGAAGTTATTCGGTATCTGTGTAGAAAGCGTAAAGACTAGCTTTCTACCGCCAATTAGTATTTTTGGTTAAAGTGAAAGTATCATAATACCTTGTTAATCAATTACACAAAGGCAGACATTTTGGTACAAATTTGTGTGTTTCGTTTTTAATTATTTGGTGGAATCATATTTTTATTGTAACTGTAATTTGTAATCAACATTATGATTCTCAAGCACTTTCCTGTTCTCGATGTTGAAATTCGTGGACTACGCTAAACCTTTATGAGCACACTTGCTCCGGAATTTCAGTCGTCAAATATTGGGAGAAAACTATCTAAATATAATTTATATTTAAAAATAGCCATATCAGATCAGGTAAATCAAGCGTTGGAATAGCCAGCCAAAATACTGAGAATACCGTAGGTCGAAAACGATTTGTTTTATTCGAATTCCAAGAGTTTCGATACACTAAATGTATTGCGGCTAAAACCACTCGAGCTAGATTCGATGAATCACACACTCGAAAAAGTCAATTTTGCATTTACGGCAAAAAGTCTGCGGTCACTCGAAAGTAGTGCCAATCATAGACCGCAAACTATACTGTGCCTTTGTATGGTTCGATAGAGAATAAGTGATCTACAGCTTGATTACTATACAAAGAATATATTTACTTTGCTAAGCAGCTTGAATCAAGTCTTTAGATGGAATTCACAGAATCGATTTTTGACCGGCGATCCACCAGATATATTTATTATATATTTATTTTTTATGTATACGCATAACTTTTTTCATGGTAGTCCGATTTCAGTAATTATTTTTTTATTGGAAAGAGTATACTTCGAAAATGCTAAACATTTGCACAAATTTGAACAAATGCTATTCGAAGCATTTAAAATTTATCGAAATCGGCTGAGCCATTTATGATAAATCAACAATAATGTGAAAAATGCTACATCGATCCGTGCGAAATATTCGCGAATTCTGTACACCGGTGAAGTCGGTCTTGCTATTTTTTGCAATAATTATAACAAATGTAGTCAATATGGTGACGTTTACAGCTTGTTCATTATCATCGTCATCAGTCCTTGGATGGTCACTGCTGGACGTAGACTTTCTCAAAGCATGATACAGATAACAAGATCAGAGAAATATGGCTGAGACAAACACATAAACGTTGACTGTAACGAAGTTATTTTTCTCAATAAATGTGTCACCGATCTTCATACAAATTAGAAGATAATTTATGTGACATAGATTTTAGTCATTGCTTATGAAAAGGGCTTTCAAAAGCAATTACTAAAATCTATGTCACCCAAATTATCTTCTTTCGAACTGATCTTATTGGAATTAAATCATTAAGGAATCGTTTCCTAAAACCGTCCTAGAGATTACATTAATCAGATGAGGTCAGGACTGTTAAAACGAGTATTTATTTAGAATTATTTTACTATAGACGTACACTTTAACGAATTCTTTGATGTAAGTACTCCAGAATCAGGTCTTGTGCCAGTTCAACTCAAATTGCCGTCAAAATTAGCTTCTTTATTAGCTTTATATAGAGAGCCTCTGGGGTAATGAGGATGTTGGATTAATATATTGATGCCGGGTTTATGAAATTTACCGTGAAAGAGTAATTCGACTAGCTGTGTATATATTTCATATATTAGTTCTTTTCTTTAGGCCTTCATATTTGCTTATGGGTTTTGGCCAATTTTAGCCAATTGTTCCTTGGTAGTGTTTTTAAAAATACCACCATTCCTTTGTTCCGTCTTTTCCAGAACTTGCTCAGCTTCGAATGGCTCGATGTAGTTCACGAAATTAAGTAAGTAATGTATTATCATCATTATTTAGTCATTTGTTACAGGTAGTAGCTATTAAATATAGTATGCAGTAGTAGAAATGACATCACACGTCGTTCTGATGTCTTCATCTATCATTAATGCTTTGCTCAATTATGAAGACAAATTCACTTAGACAGATTAGTTGCCACGTACCTACAATTTATCTGTTAAACTTGCCGGCTAGACACTATATGCCAAAGCTATTCGGGTTGGCAGAGAGACAACAAATATATCTTTGAAGCCCATTTCATACTAAACAAAGTGTAAATTAAAAGTTTTACACTCCAATAGACGTTTGGAACAAATGTAGAGTAAATAAATCGTGATTTTATTAATTTTTGATGTAGTTTTCATGTCACGTCTCGTTTGAGACGAGACAGATTGAAAAACATGAAGGAGATAGAAGTGGGCGGAGTGAAAAGGTCGAACTCGAAATTTCGGCTTTGACTTATCTTCAATGATTTTTAATTTCGTATCGTTATAGCAAACTTCAGTCTTGCGTGAAAATCATATTTTAGGTAATCTCGTTGTCGTTGTATCTACAGTCTCTAGTAAAATGTTTAATAGAATTTTATTTTCATAAAGTATAGATGGAGGACAAAAATACGTTTTCCAGACATCGCTTGATTGTGTTTAGAAGATGCTATATTGGTATCACAAAGCAAATTGTGCGAAGTCAATTAATTTTTGACACACTTGCAAAGTTTTCTGATCTAAAACCCTGCCCCATACTAATTCATCCATGATCTATCTTTTACAAATTTTGAGCAGTAGTATTCGTTTCCTTAATAACTTTGTAATCGACTTCCTCATGACACTTCTGGAAACTCATATCGTTTTTATTGCTATATGATATTGTATTGTGGTATTAGATTATATCATTCTCAATGTAGAGTTTCATTGCCACACTTATTTGCGGTATAGCCATCATAAGTCACTGATTCTATCGAAACAATTGAAGTGAAACCCTGTATCACTCGCTCTTATATCTCCGTCCTTGACCGTTGCTGCATCGCGAAACATCGATTCAACCTTCGGGCTTGCCACTGAGCATGGATTAGGAAAAGAATGCATGGACAACTGTAGTGAATTTGTATCTACAATTAATCCGTACAAAATTTGAGCCTATAAGCATGTCTACCTTCTCTTTGATTTGATCTAAAAATGCTCTCCGTGGTCTTCCCCTTCCATGTTAACAATAGTCTTCGAATATTTAGCCGTTGCCGAAACGCTCCGTGTCATACGCGACGTTGCTGGTCGCGGGTGGGACGATCTAGTGGGCATAGTCTCATACTTTTCAATATAAAGAATATCTTTTTGCCTGACACGTTTCTTACATGCTCATGATAGTCATGATAAAGCACGTTGCGAGCGGAGATACCTTTACCCTTTGTTTTGTTGTACATCTATTCTTCCTTATTCTGCGAACAAAGTTTTTCCATAAGCTCTATTCCATTATTAGTTATAGCTAACCTTTACCGTTAGTATTCGATACCACTAAATTGATTGGCCTACTTATAAATTCCCATGGCACAAGCTATATTTCACTAGAAGATGTACAACTGGTTTCTATGGTTTGTTTTTCAGATTATCAAGATTAATATTGTGATTTGAATTTAGTTTTTTAATCATTTCTAAAATTGCCAGAGGCTATGGTATTTTTTACTAGTTTGGTAGCATCTCGTTATAAAAATAAAGTCTGTTGTTAATAACATAACTTAATCGATGGTTATCATTTATTAATATCGATTTCGTATAATTGGTGAGGCTGTTTTTGGAATCGTTCGTCAGCCTTTCTATATGATATAATCGTATGTATTCTTAGTTCTATATCTAGTTACGGACCACTGCAAACGACCTATTTAATAATAGCAAAAAAATCAGCCGTCAATTTCGCTCTCCGAACCGATAGAATATTTAGTGTCATCTCTTTTTTTTTTCTATTACGAATCCAATATTGTTTATAGGCCATCGATATTATTTGCAAAGACTTTCCTGCTTCGTGACCGAATATCAAAAGGCCAAACATTGACCTTCACATTAGCAAACAACGTGTCGATCACTAAAATTCATTACAATTGCAATAATTAACCATCCACATCGACACTAACGTTAACATTACCATCACCCATCCCAATGTCATACGCAATATCATATCAATCAATATTGAAAATATCAAAATTGTATGTAGAAATAGTAGAAATTAACAAAAAAGTGCGCGGTTTGCTCGATTGCGAAACGCTGCGAACGGTGAGGCCTACTTTTTGAGCCTTGACCCACTGACGGTACTGTAAACGCAGATAGCTCACGAATCTCCTTACTGACTTCAGTTTGCTGTGTGAACTTGTGTGTTGGTTTCCACCTGAATTTAGAAGTTTATGATATGTAACTGTTCCAATAAAACGATGAATATGTTTGAACTATGTGATGTATTAATATTTATGAGATACATAACAATTAGACTTTGCTGCGAGCTCTTCTCTCAGCTTTAATAGAATTATTTTTACTGTCTTTTCTGTGCTCCTTTTTTACATTTCGATGTTTATATTATGTTTAATTATGAACAATATTCAACATCCATAGGCCTAGGTCATGCTCATGTCGTTTTCATGCTATCTTTTCTTTTTTTACATATTTCCTTTTGGACTCAATGATTGTATTAGGTGCGACTTTTTAGCTGTATTAATCTTCACCTTTTTCTGTCCTTTTCCTGGTTCGTTCCATCCCTTGTCTTCTCCTCTTTTCAGTAAACAACTTAAATATGCGAGTAATGCAACTATTGGCTTACACAAATTATAACTGGGTTTCATATTTTTCTTTCGGTCTTTTTTAAAATGACGAATGACAGTTTAGTTCAATTTTTTGATGATTTGAATAAATCAAAACGGTAATGCGTTAACTATAATTTCACAAGCGATTTTAGTGGTGCCTTGACCCGACGGACGCATTTCGCGCTCTTTCCCTCTTGTTGGCAATCCATTGTTACGATTAGTTCGCTTGCACGTGCGCCGCTAACAAGCCGGCATGGGCGGAAATAGGGCCTTTTCATTATTGTTTATCAATATCCAAAGCCGCAGGATGTTTCTTATTCCATCGAGGCTTTGTGCATGGTTAGCATGTCCAGGATTGGTTAGCATTTACACCTGAGTGATACCACGGTTCATAATAGCAAATTGCTGCTTTAGATGTTTCTTATTCGAATATTTGTTAGTTGTTTTGACGTTTTAGCACCGTCAGAAGCCTTCAAAAGACTTAAAATATTTGACACCAGACTTATTTAGTTAACTGCTGTCACGATATTGATAAAATCCTTGCCAATCATCAATACTTGTGAATACATATTAAAAATGTGCAAGTTTATGCATATCTAAAAGCGAATAATAAGAATCCCAGAAAGTATTGAATATGTTCAACATATTAAAATTTTCATCATGAATATTATTACTAATTTTATCGGTAGGCGGTATCAGGTATCCGCAATACTAAAATTCCATAATCACGATGTCTCGTGCCGCTATCGGAGTCTATTCTATAGATGTTCTACATCGCAATATTATTGCATCCATCGTGAACTAAGAACTAGTTGCAGTAGCGTGTTATCAAGTCTTCGTTTTCCGTTTAATATTCTTTATTTAGTTCTTCCTTGCCGGTGATCTTGAACTCAGATCGAGGCCACCATTTTACATTTCAATGAGTGCATGCATTTGTTGTATTTAAAATTACTATGACATGTTTTTAGTTAATTCCTAAGGAGCTATTATGACGCATTTACAATTTTGATTGTTCCTGAGGATTTAGACTTGTACATAAAATTCGACATCTGTTCTGAAATTTCCGCTCAGTAAATTCTACAGTTTTTAAGATTCCTTATTCAAGTGAATTTTACTGAAGTTGGGTAGAATAGTTACCACATTTCTCCATCCCTACTTCTCTGTTATCTACCCTTTAATCAATAAAGTCATTCAAACGTTGTCTAGAACAGATTGGTGTTAGAGAAATAGACGCTTTTTGTGTTCTTTTTTTGTTTATTCTTGTTTTAAAATGTGGTATATTTAGTTTATTGTTCTTATATAGTTTGTGTTATTTTGTATCTTTATATTCTGGTGACTTGTATTACATAGCATCACAACATTCAAGCCACTTTAAACCTGTTTCCGATTCTTGTTCATCGTAGCAACTTTTCACGAGGAAATCACTAAGTGGTTCCTTATCTCGCTCCGAAATGGGTCTATTGTTTTATGTGCACGATTAGAAAATTCATTTGCATTGTGTGCTTGTTGTTCCTTTTGGTTTCCATTCCTTTTCTCAAACGTTGCCAGCTTAGATTCGTTCAACAGAATGTTATGTATCGTCATTGTTGGATCTATTATTTAACTTAAAATGTCCTTATCGATTTTATTATTCATTTGTGTCCCATTCATGAGCAAGGAGATGAAAGAGGAGACTTTAACATTTCCAAGGATCTATATTACCATCGTATTACCTCATTGGAACGACAAAACCATATTTCCTTGACAAAACAACGGCGCATTTCTGTACGTCTTGCCAGCGATGATTAAGAATGCTGAAATGGAACGGAGAAATCCAATAACATGAGAAAAGATAATTCGGTTCGTGTACATTTGTACAAGTGTTCTACAATAGTGGCATACCTCAGTCACTATTATAAACTCTCCAAAATCACGAAACCAATGCATCTATGTGTCATATTAGAGAATTATTGTTACTTCTAGACGTGCGCAATGTTTTCCAATATTGATTTTGTAATATGTAAAGTGATGAAATATTTTTTAGTATATTTATGGTATATTTTTATACATGGCTAGTATTACTATAGCAAGATTAAGTTGCTGACCAAATATTTTTCTAAGGAGCAAAATTTGTGATTGCCGAGAATAGCTCTGCAGTGGAATCCCAAAAGTCTTCTGCGTATTAAGTTTCAAACGATACTTTTGAGTAATTGTTTTGTTTTGGTCGATTGTTGAGATGTTTTCTCGGAGCGTTGTTATTAATTCGAATATCTTGTTTGCGTATGCAATCTGCGAGGTAATTTTATTGTTTATTTGCTTTGTAATGCGATGATTTTGTTCTTATTTGTTTCGTTTCTTCCGAATTAGATATTTGAGTATTACGTTGGTTTAGGAGATGGGGAACGCGTTGACTCTTTGTTATTATTTAGTATTTAATCATAATATCACGACATCTTCGGTCTGACCAAGACCGCAGGATCGTGCGAGACACAAGTTGCTTCCAACCTGGTTGTTATTAGGCCTCTGCCTAGCAGTGTAAATACGGTCGTGCGACTGATATGACAAATATCTGAGTTATAGTAGTATTTGACTTCTTATTTAATGGACATATCCCATCAGATCAAATAAAAAAATCAAGACAGAACGTCGTGAACAGACAAGTGAGGCTAGTTTTTTTATACATGTGAGTGCGTCGCCATAGTTTGACTGACGAGACAAAGCCTAGTTTCGTTGTACGTGTTTTTGTGTGTAATTGTGTCTGTACACGGCGAGGCGTAGTTTTGCCAGCCTCACTTGTTTATTTCTCAATATTCTGTCTTAATTTTTTTATTTGGTCTGAGCATAACCCACTATAGGTTTTATTAATTAAATGCCGTGGTATAAAGCGGATTGTATTCAACTTGTGGATGAACGTGTGAATTTGTGGTTTTGTCGTCACTATTATGTATATTACTATTAAAAACCTGAAATGCAGCACTTGTAAGTTGTAGCGTAGTTTGACTAGGTGTTTGTCAGCGGTCACCGAACATAAGCAACGTTCCGCTCGGTCAGTATTTGGGTGGGTGACCGCCGGTGACATTTTCCAACTCAGCGCTACCGTGGCTCGGGTGACGCGTTAAATTGTAGGTCCCGGTTGTTTTAATTGTTTAGCCATGTCAGAAGCCTTCAGGCGGTCTAAAAACTCGCACCAGGACGAGCCACCCGGCCTATTTATGAACTTTCTGAAATTGAATCTGGTTTGTTTATTAAGGCTCCATCACACACAGGCGGTACGAGCGGTATAGCGGACGGGCGGGCATCTGTATTGTACTGGTTATCTAAGAAGGGCTTTTACCGCTCGTACCGCTCTACCGCTCGTACCGCCTGTGTGTGATGGAGCCTTTACTCTTTCACGCGGCGACAGCAACATAACTTGACTTTTTGCACGACTATAGTTTAAAAGTTCATGTATAATATATAATGTATATGTACGGAATAATTAAAGAATCCTGTGGGAAGTCGTGGTTAAAAGCTAGTACAATGGTCGTAGCAGAACCTATAATTTGATCTCCTCAGCATATTTTAGCAATTCTAAATCAAATTTACCGTAATATAAATTTGCTACATTTAAGCAAGTCATCATTGCGTATGCAGAAAGCCCAAAATGCGGACTATTACTCGATAACAAGATTGTAATCATAGCCTGTATGTAGCCTGCTAGCTGGTCCACATAGTCCACCGTTATGTGGACTTCATCATCGTCATAGTGATTTGTCAGTTTCAAGCTGAATTATACCATATTTGATACAACAAAGCTATAAATTAGAAAAAAGAAATCTGATGTAAGGAACTTGCATATTGGACAAGAAAAGAATACGAGTAAACTTAAATTAAAACAGCGCGTAACGCTAGATTTTACTGAACAACCCCGAACAGCTATTTTGTTTGAACATGGATAAGAACCATCTCTATCACGCCAGCATTCAAAAATACAGGGTTATTTCTAATCAATTAACATCCTTTTAGGGGCTTATTCTGTACATCAAAACTAACAACTTTTGTTCAGCGACTTTTGTCAAAACTCGAAAGAAATCAGCTGTTCCATACATTTTGTCGAGAGTGAACGATATTTTTCTATGGAACAACAATTTTTTTTTTTGAGAATTAATATATGTCGTAGAATAAAGTTGTTAGTTTTGTACAGAATAAGCCACTGAAAAGATGCTAATTGATTAGAAATAACCCTATATTAGCTCTATAATCTCAATTAGATCAATTTTAAAACAATAATTATTTTTGGATGGATGTATAAATGGATAGTCCACTTCTGAACATAGACCTACCCACGAAGGGTGATAGGGCCATATTCACCACGCTGGCCCACTCTGCAGTGTTGAACAGTGGCCAGTAGCTCTTCAAGGCTCTAAGTTCAACAGTGGATCATTAAAGGCTAATAACGATTAATATAAACTGTAATAATCTAGGCTCGGCGCGTGGCGATCTAGATCTGGGCCGGCCGTAACTGCGTGTGTAACCTACATCTTCTGCCCACCGCTATAACATGTCAACTGACAGAGATAATTGTTCACAAACGCGTACTTTACTTTCAATGTCAGTTTTACCTTTGCGCTTGGTCAAGGGGAATTGATGGGTGATGATGAACTGTGATGTTCCTGCCTGTTACGGCTTTCTCCGTATTGTATGGTTTTAGACCCTCTAGGCACCCAAAATACGGCTTACGGCTGGCCTTTTAAAGCCGCATTTTCTTACTATTTTTAATGAAAGCTTTGATTATTTAACAATACGGTTTTTTATCAAATTTTCACTACAAACGGCTTTTTTGTGATTGGCCGCTCTAAAATTGAATAGGAACAACACTGGTGACGATATAAACAGAAGGGTAATTGTGCAATCCACCGGAGATGAAATGTGTAGATGAGCTGTGTGCGAAGAAAAAATAATTACGTCATATTTGATATGAACTAGAACTAGAGAACCTTTGCCATATTTGTAGAGGTAGATTAGGTAGTCATCGTTAGGAATAACTTTTACTGCTAAAAACAAATTGGTAGAGTTCTATACAAAACTTTCATTGATATTAGACTAAATGTGTCGATCAACAGATGCTTTTAAAATGTTAATTGTATTTAGTTTTGTGAGTCCTACTGCTGGGCAAAGATCCTCTCGACACTTCCAGTTCCGTTTTGATGTCATAGAAAAAGTTGTTCATAAGAAAACGATGACTCTATTCTTGAAAATGTTAATGTAGCTAGAAGATTTCTCTGCATCTACGCGATACTTACGGAGAAGATTTCTCTGCATCCACGCTATACTTGCGGAGAAGATTTCTCTGCATCCACGCTATACTTACGGAGAAGATTAATCTACATCCACGCTATACTTACGGAGAAGATTTCTATGCATCCACGCTATACTTACGGAGAAGGGCCAACATGCTTGTATAGGCCGAATCTAAAGTCTTAGCGGCTGTGAAGTTAGCTACAAGCTACGCAAAACTAAATTACTGATGACCACATAACACCTGCGCGAGGATTGGGTTTCGCGCAGCTTGTAACTAACTTCACAGCCGCCAAGATGTTTGATTTGACCTTTAATTCGATCAAAACTGAATTAACACTCACTACATAAATCAAGATAACTATTATTTCTTCTAAAATAATTTGTTTTTTATTTTTTTGACAGATTACGTGGCGGGAGGAGAGCTGTTCACGCACCTCTACCAGCGCGAACACTTCAACGAGGACGAAGTTAGGATATACATAGCGGAGATTATTCTGGCGCTCGAGCAGTTACATAAGGTGAGAACGAGATAGTTGGACTAATTCGTAGTCAAAATAACCACGTACAGTTCGAAATCTATTGAACTAGAATAGGAACCTCCTAAAGAGCGTGACAATAGAAAATGAAACACATTTAACTACCTTATTTTTATTCGTTTATTACCTTATATTGTAGGGGCGATAAGTCTTCTTGCTTAATCAATCCCTAGTGCCAAGGGACCACGGGTAATTAAAATTTCCCGTAGACCCGTTAATGGGTCAACCCAACGGGACCACGGGTAACCTGCACTGACATCCCGACGCATGGGTTGTTTTCCCCTCCGGCGTCTACCCGAGCCAGCCCAATTGCGTGGCTCTGGGCCACTGGCATAACTGCTCCAGTGTCAATATTTAGTGTACTGTTCAGTAATCTTGTATGACATGACAATGTAATGTAAATTGTGGTAGAAAAAGAAAATAAGACCAAGAAGAGTTTTTGGAGATCAGATAAATAGAAGGCAGGATGTCATGTACAGGATAATGGAAATTAATAGAAAACGGACATGCTGTACTGACCCTTTCGAAAGTGCGAATAGAGGAGGAGAATGATAAATATGTAGGCGGAGGTTATTTAAACTTTACAATTGTCATACAGGTCCGGCTACGTGCTCTACATATCTGCTGTAGGTTTTAAGATGGAATACACACTTGTCTTGTCACACATCCTTTCTTAACCTTGCGGCAAACCAATATTCTTTCTTACACAAACATACTGCCACCTGTTCAAATATAATAATCCGCCTGGATGCAGACATACAATTACAGGCCGTACAAAAGGTTGCTGAGGCCGATCATTCATTAAACGCATTAACATATTAAGCAGGTTCTTTGTCTAATGCTCAGTAACCAGAAATGTGCAAACGAGCAGTTGATAAGAAAAATCCACCAAAGTCAACAGTTTTGCCCCCCCCCATCATTAGTTTGATCCTTCATCGTACACGTCTGATAGAAAAACAACTGGAATAAAAGATTTATGTTATATGCTATGCATACTAACTAGGTGATTGGATTGTCGTTTACATCAGGGTAATTTGAAATTAATATTATTTCCATTGTTCTTAAAGCCTCAGTCTACCTCGGCTCTTACGACACCTGGTACTAGAGGGAGGTGCTATTCTACTCTGCCGGCACCCCACGGCATATGTTATAAAGACCTGTTATATTATTCCTGTCTGGTGATCGAATTTAGCGCTGGATTGTCTGTGAATTGACTTCCTTTCATTGAGCTTACCATACACTTGCCGATACGTCCTCGTCAAATCCTCTTCCATCACCTACAGCCTTCTTTATCCCACCGCTGGGTATAAGCCTCTTTACTGTTACTCTAATTACTTAAACATTTTTACATATTCTCGAAATCTCGGTTTCCATAATTTCTGTTCCTTAATACAGACGTTCAGTATTACTAACTCATAATTCCTTGTGTCTTGGTAACGTCGCATATGAACCCTAAGATATAAGCTTGTGCTTATTCTGGAGCTCGCTGTCAAGCTTTTTCCTAAAATGTTGAGTATTTGTAATCTTTTTATAGCTATTTAATTTTAATCTTTTTCTTATTGTATTAGGTAGGTACTATTATTGTGTATTTTTAGTAATAAACTTTATTATTTTAACCGTTATCGTCCCACTGCAGGGCAAAGGCCTCCCTTCCCTCTTTCCATTTTTCTCGGCTCTCGAAGCTTTGGTGTTCCATCTTGCAGTGGGAAACAAGCTCGTCTCGCCATCTTCTTTAGGTCCGGCTGAGGTCTAGGTGCCAACATTGTACAGGTTTTGGCTCACAGGTCTTCGTGCATGCGGCAGATGTGTGCAGTAATAAACTTTTTGACCGATGAAACGGAGGAGGTACTCAATTCGACGCGTATATTTATTATATTGGAAAAAGTATACTTCGAAATTGGTTCCATTTCAAGCTGACCCCTTTTTGCTAAATCAACAATAATGTGAAAAATGCTACATCGATCCATGCGAGATATTCGCGAATTCTGTACACGGGTGAAGTCGGTCATGCAATTTTTTGCAAATAATAATAATAATAATTTATTTATTTATTATTCCCAGCTCGGCATCATCTACCGCGACATCAAGCTAGAGAACATCCTCCTGGACGCGGAAGGCCACATAGTCCTCACCGACTTTGGTCTCTCCAAGGAGTTTGTCGGCGGCGAGACCAGAGCGTATAGCTTCTGCGGCACCATCGAGTACATGGCTCCAGAGGTCGTCAGGAGCGGCAGTCAGGGGCACGATATCGTGAGTACTCATTTTATTTTACAGAAGAAATTAAGTGTGTATTTTTTTGCTGATTTGCTTGTGAATGACATATTTTTTTAAAGATAATAAGCCCGATTACAGAGGCGCTATCGTAATTATATTAGCTAAATAGCGTAGTTATGTTTCTTTTTTACTTTAGGCATTCGATAGAAAGAACGCTTTTTACGTTTCTATTAAATTTACTGGCGCCTCTAAAATCGGGCTTACTGTTGTCATATACTGTTTTATTTGAGTAAGAAACAGAAATTATCTCATGGTCAGGGCCGACGCACGCCCTTGCTTATTTGCTAAGTGTGGTCGGTGACTTATTTTTAAGGATTTTCCCTGTCAGCTATTCATGCTGCTATGATTATAGAATTATCAATGATATTTAAAAAAAACAGTCTTGATCTTTTCATGTGAATGAAATTAAACTACGTATAAAGTACACAATCAAACAATAAAAAAAAATCATAGAACTTTTATCTCAAATCATCAACTTTGAAAAATAACTGTTTCTAGCGATTTTGAAGTTAGTTATGATCCTAAAGGAAAATTAGTTCTTTATCAACTACAAAGATATACTAGAACTAGAGTACGTAAGTGCTCAACCAATCAATCACTATTATATTGCGTAATATTTACAAATCCTTTCTCAGAAAGCATTGGTTCTTTCAAATAATTTCACAACATTACCATTCCAATCAAATCAACATCGTCGCCAATAACATTATGATTCATTACATTATCTCATACTTAGATTCTTCCGTTATGAAGATATGCAGGGTTGCCAACAAGACCAATAAATAATATGCTAAAATGGTGTTAAAATTATGCCAAAATGATGCCAACTGCTCTAAAAATATGCTAAAAAATTTCAAATGATTTTTAATTTATATTTGTTTTAATCGACTATGTTATCAAATAAATATAAGTAAGTATCTTGGTCTTCATCGACAACTAATGTCAAAATTCATTTAAAAAAATTCAAAATTCATTTATTGACTCATTAAATTAATAACATATGACAATGGGCTTCAGATCTCCAAACTAAGCATAGCTTGTATTTCGGAGATCTGTGCTCCCTTAACAAGACTTATTAAAATAGAATAATGTTTATAAATTAGTGCTTGAAGACGAGGTAGCATCATGGCTCAGACTGTAATTCTCCCTGGTAAGGAGCGAAGTACGTTATCCGGAACTGCGTAAGAGTAGCAGCATTTCCTTTCCCTCTCTGAGCCGAATATTATTATAAAATAGCATTTATAGTTTTTAACGACAAACAAATGCGTAGCTTAGTTTTTGCTACATTTATTTGAATAAATGACACGTTTAATTTTAGCATTTAAATGTGGTAGTGTTACAAACGATATTGCTGAGATAAATCTGCATGTAATTTTTTTATTGCGTAGCCATGTCAGAGGCTTTCAGGCGGCTTCAAAACTCTGACACCAGGGCTAGCCACCCGGCCTATACGAACTTACTTACTTTTTATTGCGTAATTATTTTATATGCTAAAAACACATAATTATGCTATATGCTAAATAATAATAATAAATATTTTGGGACACCTTACACACGACCTCTGACCCCAAACTAAGCAAAACTTGTGATATGGCTGCCAGAGACTGATATATTACATATACCTATTTTTAAATACATACTTATATAACAAATAAATATGCTAAATAATATGAAAATGTGCTAAATTTGGCATAAAATATGCTAAATTGGCATCACTGGTTATCCAGCACTGGGATACTAAACGAAAAGAGGTGATGCAGATCATCGTTACGAACAACGTTTACTATGGGGCCAATCCGGAATTCGAGAGATTTCACAGATGCTGTATTTCTGTTGCCGCTATAACAACAAATACTAAAAACAGAATAAAATGAATATTTAACAACAAACATCAACTCGTACAACAAACGTTATTTTATTGCCGTTTTTTGCTCGATATTAATAACGGCAGGTAGACGTCTGAAATGGCGCTAAGGGTGTGAGTCCAACTCGCACATGGCCAATTTTTGAACTTATCGCTTACTGAATACGCTAGTGAACTTTGTGTAGGCGCTCTTGCCTCCATTTGATATACATTCTATTTGTAGAAGGTATAAATTATCTTTAAGTGAAACTCCCTTGCACAGTTCTAAAGTCACTCTTGCCTAACATATGGTTCTTTTGTGTGCCACATCTGAAGGTCGGGCCTGTCAACCGAATCATAAACTCTGAATTGATTGATAGTTGTACATTATTTGGGTTAGAGTTTGTGCAAAAAGAAAACCGTGGTGGCGTTACGATGAACTAACAATAAGTTTTTAATCAGCAGCCAAGGTACCGACGATACTTGGTAGACGCGAGTACTGATGAAAACCGAATTGGTTTCTACCAAGTATCAAACACTTTTAGGTGTACTAGCAAAGACAGAGCAGCGTTGTCAACGTAACAAAATTAGTAAAATGGCACACGGGTAACCTTACCTACGACATTGTCAACGTAACAAAATTACTAAAATGGCACACGGGTAACCTTACCTACGACATTGTCAACGTAACAAAATTACTAAAATGGCACACGGGTAACCTTACCTACGACATTGTCAACGTAACAAAATTACTAAAATGGCACACGGGTAACCTTACCTACGACATTGTCAACGTAACAAAATTAGTAAAATGGCACACGGGTAACCTTACCTACGACATTGTCAACGTAACAAAATTAGTAAAATGGCACACGGGTAACCTTACCTACGACATTGTCAACGTAACAAAATTAGTAAAATGGCACACGGGTAACCTTACCTACGACATTGTCAACGTAACAAAATTACTAAAATGGCACACGGGTAACCTTACCTACGACATTGTCAACGTAACAAAATTAGTAAAATGGCACACGGGTAACCTTACCTACGACATTGTCAACGTAACAAAATTAGTAAAATGGCACACGGGTAACCTTACCTACGACATTGTCAACGTAACAAAATTAGTAAAATGGCACACGGGTAACCTTACCTACGACATTGTCAACGTAACAAAATTAGTAAAATGGCACACGGGTAACCTTACCTACGACATTGTCAACGTAACAAAATTAGTAAAATGGCACACGGGTAACCTTACCTACGACATTGTCAACGTAACAAAATTAGTAAAATGGCACACGGGTAACCTTACCTACGACATTGTCAACGTAACAAAATTAGTAAAATGGCACACGGGTAACCTTACCTACGACATTGTCAACGTAACAAAATTAGTAAAATGGCACACGGGTAACCTTACCTACGACATTGTCAACGTAACAAAATTACTAAAATGGCACACGGGTAACCTTACCTACGACATTGTCAACGTAACAAAATTAGTAAAATGGCACACGGGTAACCTTACCTACGACATTGTCAACGTAACAAAATTAGTAAAATGGCACACGGGTAACCTTACCTACGACATTGTCAACGTAACAAAATTAGTAAAATGGCACACGGGTAACCTTACCTACGACATTGTCAACGTAACAAAATTAGTAAAATGGCACACGGGTAACCTTACCTACGACATTGTCAACGTAACAAAATTACTAAAATGGCACACGGGTAACCTTACCTACGACATTGTCAACGTAACAAAATTAGTAAAATGGCACACGGGTAACCTTACCTACGACATTGTCTAACTCTATGAAATATGTGTTATGAATAAATGACTATATATATGACTATAAACTCAAAGCGTCAATATTGTAACGTGCCTTAGTTCTCGACCACATAGTACCTATACACCTACTAGCGACCCGCCCCGGCTTCGCACAGGTGTATTATACATATAGACATTCCCCTTGAATCACTCTATCTATTAAAAAAACCGCATCAAAATCCGTTTCGTAGTTTTAAAGATATAAAGCATACATGGGGACAGACAGCGGGAAGCGACTTTGTTTTATACTATGTAATGATACATAGAGGCAGCTTTGATGTTGATTTGTTCGTTATGAGATCAAGAACAATCTGTTCAAATGATTCTTTTCGAATAGGTAATGGAGTTATTTGAAAAAAAAAAATATGAGATAAACAAAATACTGCAGATTCGTCGTATGTGTAATAATCATGTAATAATTATTATTTATTTTGTTTTTTGTAATTAATCTAGTACGTAAAGAAACTAGATAAATGATAGTGGTAGTGTTGTTTAACCCCGACCGCAAACAGCGAGATGTTACAAGTTTGCCATAATATTTTAGTAAGTTCTTAATACCTATAAGTAATGAAATATATGGTAGCATGTTTTTAACATTTCAATCTTTATACCTGTATCAATGATGTAAAAAAACTTATACTATAATGGCTCTTTTTCATGACCCTTTGCGTGTAAAAATGGCATATCTTTCTAAAGGTATCTTTGTTCTCAACTCTATCGTATTTTGCGGTAAAAATATTGTTATCGTAGGATGCGGTCTATATCGAATTGTGGGAATATACACACCATATAGATAAGGTTGCAAATACCTATTTCGATTTCAGGTCTGTTTTCCATATTTGTTGACCGACGAAACGAAGGAGGTACTCAATTAGACGCGTAAATTTTATTTATGTATATTTTTTTACAAAGTAGTCCGATTTCGATAATTCTTTTTTTATTGGAATGAGTATACTTCGAAATTGGTCCCATTTAAATTTTATCGAAATCGGCTGAGCCATTTTTATAAATAAACAATGATGTGAAAAATGCTACATGGATCTGTGCGAAATATTTGCGAATTCTGTACACGGATGAAGTCGGTCAAGTGATTTTTTGCTAAAAATAATCATAAGCTTTGATAAGTTAGTACTCCAGATATAAGCCCATGTATTGAAAACTGATGATCAATAAAATAAAATTCGTTAGAGCCAAATTAAGTGTCAAAGATAATTTCCTGAGTCTGATGAAACTATTTTCCCTCAATAAATCAGTGAGTCAGTTAATGCTAAGATGATGATGATCATAAACAAGATACATCTTTCTCCGTCAAGGTTTGATAAACCATGACATAATGAAAATAAAAAACCAAACGACTATCTATTTTGAACTCTAAATCAATACTCATAAGATCGTCTAATATAGCTTCATAGTGTTGTTCACAACCTGTGTTTAACTTTCTACACGCCTCGGTTTCATTCTGTGGAACAGCTGACTGAGAAAATAGACACGACAATGTGATGCGAAAAGAAATGGGGGAAAATGGCTTAATAACCGGTGCTCTGTTAGATAAACGCAATGATGAGTTGATTCTAGACAGTGAACATAACTTTCTGTGTTCTTCAAAGTTAACTATAATGTCCAGCGATTTCGATGTCCATCTCCCTTATACCAAAAACCAGAGTGAAATTCCCTAAATTGGGGAGAAAAATTATCCCGATTGCCCACAACTTCCCTACTTTTTCTTTTTACTTAACCATATTTAATGTAAATTTTGTCTACTTCGCCAAATCGTAATTCCTAGTGGTGGTGGGAGCCTCACTTAACCAAAAGTTCCCCGCCGCAAATGGCGATCCTACGGCATTCCCCGCATTTTCCTTACATACAATCAATCCTCACACCAATCCCCAATTGAGATAGAATTCCTCTATTCGGGGAATTCCACAAATCGGCAACTCTGATAACGCTTCTTTTATGGTGATGGGTGCTTCCTGGAGAGGACATGGAAGGGTATAGCTTTAGACGCATCAGAAAGTATAGGGAGATAATAAATAGTAGAAACTATTATTCTCACCAATATTATTTGTTACACCATTGAGTTTGTATGCTAAGCTAAAATACAAAAATTTTATGAGGTCCAGTAGTCCGCGAGACATAATACTAAAGTATGTAATAAAGTCGAATGGTACGGTCTACAAACATCGAATCTCATATAAAAATTCCGGATACGTCACTAAATATAAAACTACGATTACGATGAAGATACAAAAAGGATTATTGAGGAATCAACCAAAAAGATGAAACGTGAAACTTTCTATTTTGGTCTTAGTCATTAAACAGTTTTAGTGGCAACCGCTGTTATTTAAATGTTTGTATTTATCACAATAACACGGTCATCAGCACACAAATTGCAATATAAATGTTAATTTGAAAATATTTACTAACAATGAAATGCACAAAATTGACCAAACTAAGCCATTTGGTTATAATTCATCATCTGATGAAACAGCAAACAAAGAATAATTATATTTATTAAAAGTTTGGAAAAACATCGCTTGCAAATTCTATATTCAAGGAATATTAAATTTCCCACGATAATGTAACAAAAGATTGTTGAGTTGTGGATATCAAGGTAGAATATAAATGTATGTATCATTGGATTTAATTATATAATGTTTAACAGTATGCTATATAATTTGTTTGACATGATTACCTATAAGATTTTTTCAATAAATATCTATAAATTTTCTGGACAGTGCTAGCACGGAACGAAAAAGGTGGAAGAAAATAAGAGAAACCGAATAAGGTTTCTCATAACTGTTAGATGTTGCAGGTTAGGTAGATAAAAAAGACTTTCATATTAACCACGATTACAACCTTTGTCGAAGATCGAGGTAAAGTAGAAAGATATCATAACAATCATATAGATAGATGTATATAATATATTATAGTAAGTGGTGAGATATATGTAGTTCGAAGCATCGCTCTTCTAATGGGTCTTAGATTGCTATACATAAGAATTGATATATGTATACCAATCGAAGAAATTATGGCCAAGATGTTGATACTAAGAATACAAGTACTCAGTACAATCAAAATTCAGAAAATATTTAGGCATCACATCATGCCTTCGAAATAATTAATAAGATCCGATCTGAACGCTTACCAACCGTTATATTATTACCGAACAAGTTTTTATGAAATAATTTAATAAGATCATAATGTCTCCGCGTAATATGTATATGCATAATCGCGACTATATCAGGTTCAACAGGTACTTTGGTTCATATATCTGTCCTTTTCTCACTTGATGTATGTATATTGTGTATCGTTCTCGCATTCGGACCATGACCTACATGTAGACGTCGCCGTTGTGCTAATTTGGGTACTATCACTGTGTTCACATTGGTATATTTATAGATGTGTGTGTGCTTAAGAGTGAGCAAATTTATATAAAAACGTGAGGTGAAATGTCGATGTTTTAGCACATTTGCATATAGACCGGTGTGAAATAAGAATTGTATACATTTTATATGCCATAATTTTGCCTGTGGAATTGAAATGTGTAAACTTTATTTGTCTGTCGTGTCGTATCTTTAGTTTTATATCCTTGACTTTAGGAATTTGTCTCTTTTTGTCTTATGTGAAATTTTACTGATTATAATAATAGCTCGTATGCTTAAATATACTTATTAAGTCCTCTTTATATCCAGACAAATACAAAGTTACAGGGTTTTAGGAATTCCCTTGATATTTAGTTTGTTAACTTACTATTTCTTCCTTCTCATTTATTTACACAATTCGTCTCAGACTTACAATGTTTGAATATGCTATAGGCATTTCCTATCTTCTTCTGTACGTCAACAATATTTAAATTTATTTATATTTACATACCTACTAAAACATATTAGTAGAAATATCTAAAAATGAAATGAATATATAATTATACAGATGATGCTTGATCGTCATCTTTATAAATATATATTATTTTCTTTTTAATCTAAGCCCAGTGGTTTCCTCGAATATTTCTACTCTAGGTACTACACGTTAAAATCTTTACATTTACATATATGTGTCTATAGTAATTATACCGACAGTAATTTTTCAGATTGCTGTACTTGTTGTTATATAATTTTTCAAGCCGGTTCAAGTCGGACAATGTGCAACAAAACCAACGTGCCTAATATTAAAACATATACAGGCTTTATAATATTACATTTTGGAAATTCCTTATGCACGCATACATAGTAATTACTTTAAAATATTAATAAAGTAAGAGGTGGTTTTATGCTTGTAAAAACTTTGCATACTTTCGCTACATAAACTTTAATCCATCCATCTTTCACTTCCGCTATTTGTTGCTCGTCCTTGCCTTGTTATATAATCATATAACCCACCTCAATGTTATGTTTATCAACAACCTCGTGTAATATAACTACTTTTGTAACGTTTTGTTTCAAGGTTATATGTATATCTACATATATATTTAAATATACATCACTATCAGCCTGTTCTTGCTTTGCGCGGATGATAAACATTTATGATTTTTTAATAATTATTGATTTGCTTGGATTTATAATTTTATGTACATTGTGTACATATAGTTTTTCGGAATAAATTAACTAAGTGATGAAAAACGAACTCAAATACATTGCCTTGTTTTGAATAACTAAACGAAGATACAGACAACCAAAAATCATCTAGAAATAGTCATTTTATATTATACAATGTGTTTGTCTACCGGTGTCGGAGCCTTACACGGTGACATTTATGGCAAATTTTGAACAACTTTTACTATGGGACCAACAGTGAGAACGTAAAAAAACAGCTTCCATACCTTTTGTAGTAAGTCTTTTAAAAAATCGTATGGAACAGTAGTTTTTTTTTACGTTTTCACTGTTGGTCCCATAGTAAAAGTTGTTCAAAATTTGCCATAGATGTCACCGCTTAAGGCTCCGACACCGGTAGACAAACACATTGTGTATAATTTTTTATTTTATATGTCCTTATTTTATGCATTAAATTATAAATATGTTTAGAAAATATACATGCATGTATTACTAATTTATTGATAAGTACTTATACGTTTTAATAAACTTTAGCATTATAATTAATTATATAATGTTCTTTATAATTATCATGTACTTGAGACATTACATTTTACAGTATGATTTTGCATTAGTATCCCGTTATGTATGCATGTATTAACTAGAGGTTAAATTTATTTATAACTAACTTTGTTTTTTTTTTCTTTTGTTTTTCTGTAATTAAAATCAGCTCATGTCACTTTGCTATCTTTTAACCACCTAATCAAAAAATCAGGACAATCCGTCCTTTAGTTGCTACGTGAAAGAATAACAAATACACTTCCGTACTCGTATCTATAATATTTGTAAAGAATCATAATTATTGTGTCTACTTGAAGATATACTCTTACATTGATAACTTGCGTTTGACTACATCTTGTCTGATGTTAAGAAGCATAAGATGTAACACGATTACCTTGAAGATATCTGTTTACTTCTGTATACTATACTTGAATACTTACTTCAATATCATCAAATTAGCCTCTATCGATCCACTACTGTTGAGTGTAGGCCTCCTCTCCCCTGTGCTATTATCTAATATCAATATAATAATATATAATCTGTTTGTACCGACATTTAATTTACATGTTGTACTAATTAGTTTGAATAATATATTGTAAATATTGTGCGTGGATGATACTAATAATCAAAACATGTTTTTGCGGTACGTTTTGTGATAATTACCATAATTTGTATGGAGTTGTAGGAAACGCTTACTAATGAAATAATATTATAGTTACATAATTTCCTAAAACCATGTGTCATACTCGTATCTTATATATTTAATGAGCTATTCTTGTATACATAATATACATATGTTTTGTATAGGTATCATCAAAAACTCTCATGATTTAGATCAAATGTTATGTTTCGATAAGGTATTATTTTTGAATTTCTTGATTAAATAAAATCACGTTTTTTGTACAATATTTTGTATAATACTTGAGTGACCAAACTTAATAAAATAAACTAAAGAGATACTCACTTAAGTATTATTATAAACTAAAGAGATACATGACTTAGACACAAATCAGTAATTTGACTGATTCTGTTCAAAACTACTGAATTTTGTGTTTAAAAATCAATAGTAGCTAGTCATTATCATCTTCATTAAAAACATCGCACACACAGAGATATATTGGAGAAAATCTGAAAGAGATACATCGATTTATACGGCACGAGTTTGAAATAGACATGAAAAATATCTCAATTTTAAAAAACTACTGTCGGATTTTTTTAAAAATATGTTAATTTTAAAGGCTACTGTCGGATTTTTAAAAAAAATATGTCAATTTTAAAGGCTACTGTCGGATTTTTTTAAGAATATGTCAATTTTAATGGCTACTGTCGGATTGTTTTTAAATATCTCAATTTTAAGGGCTACTTTTGGACTTTTTTTAAAAATATCTCAATTTTAAAGGCTACTGTCAGATTTTTTTAAGAATATGTCATTTTTAATGGCTTCTGTCGGATTGTTTTTAAATATCTCAATTTTAAAGGCTACTGTCGGATTTTTTTTCACTAAACGTCAAATTCGTGTCTAATTCTAATATATTTCTATATGACAGTGACAACCTCTCGGAGAGATGTCCATAAAGTTTTGTGATTGAGAATTGGCTCAAGAGACAACAGCGTTATCTCTCTTAGATCTCCGTGATTTCAGCCATAGGACATCCGCTTGAGTGACGTCTTACGTTGCGCTTTTCTTACATGGTCTACATTCAAGAAATTATCACAAAAGTCACGTTAAAAAGTACATTAGCTTTCTAAATATTCGTGGTCGTAGATTCGTAGGTCATTTGTGTATCTCGCAATATTTCATTGTGCAAACTGGCATAGCGGTGCGGGCCACCAAGGTTGAGTCACTTCGTTGACTATGGGAAACCACGCGAACGAAGGTACTGTGCCTCATGACCACATGTAGTAGAACGTAGTACAACATAGTAAGTTACAGCTATGTAAAGTAAATTTACAAAAACTTGCATTGTAATCCGATCTTTTGATTAGATACCTACTTAAAGCCGATTTGGTCACGGTAACATCTCTCTTCGATCTTCTTCGAGATGTACTTTTTGCAAATTCCCTTCAGGTTTAGAAAAAAAAAAAAGTTTAAGAAACACGCTTTCATATCATATCAAACTAAAAAGTGTAAAATAATTTTCAATGTACCTAAGTAGGCAAAAAATAATAAAGAACGAAAAATATTAATACTATCGTAAAAAAGCGTGGGGCGCTTTGTGCCCTAATTTTTCGTAAATCGAAATTTATTTTTCACTTTTTAGTAATCGTATAAATGCATTGTCATCGGTCTTTGTTAGATGTGCAAAGTTTAGAGAAAATCTGATCGCTCAAAGTAGGGCAAAATTGAGCTCAAAGGCGTTGGTTACAAGCAAGCAATCAAACTTACAAGTGAAACTAATAAAAGCGTGTTAAAAAGAAGAAAACCATTGTGTACTCGTAAACCATCACAATCACTACTTATTACAAAGCTAAGTCCCCGTTTTGTGAGTCTCAGCTTAGATTTTCTCAATCTCAACTACCCATCAGATTGCAATGTGGTTTTCAATCAAAAATCGCCGCCAACAAAAAATAAAAACCGGACAAGTGCGAGTCAGGCTCGCACATCGAGGGTTCCGTACAAACATATTGTTAAAATAATTTAAAACCTGTTTTAGCATGTGCCAATGAAGTTATTTTATATGATACCTTACATGATACGATTTACTCACTTTGAATTTTGAACCCATATTTTGTGAATTTTGAGGCCCTATTTTTATGTGATTTAAATAAAAATGTACAGTTTTCAGATTTATTCCTATATGTGTACTCTGAGACAATGCTCTTCGCCAAATTTCATAGTTCTATGTCAACGGGAAGTACCCGGTAGGTTTTGATTTTTGTGAGCGTATATGTGTTTTTTTACAACATAAACGGCGCTAACTTTTTTATACGGTAACTGAGAAGCTTTTCTTTTACACAACTGCAAGAATTCATAGGTTTACGTATATAGTTTAAATTTCAACTCGATATCTTTACGCGTTCTCGAGATAAAGAGTCTTGACATACACAAAGACGGACAACAAAGTGATCCTATAAGGGTTCCGTTTTTTCCTTTTGAGGTACGGAACGTAGGCTAAAAAACATTAACTTAATTACTCTGTGTATCAAGTTTCATCGAGATACGTTGAAAATGCGACCTGTAGAGGAAAACCAACATCCGGAACAACAGACGAAAGCAAAATCGTTGAGTTGAAGTAGAGACCATCGCTTCGCTTTTGTCAATTAAATAAAAATACTTGGTCAGTTTGGTGCGCCTATATTAATTCTAAAACAAATAGAACGTGTATTCAAATCGTCCGTTGACATTATTCCTATACTGTAGATATACTCGATCAAATACCACGACAATTAGTCACGGGCAGCTATTGTAACCGCGAAAACTTCGGTTAATGACACCTGCCCGATTTGGGACATCCTTATTTGGCGAAGAGCGGGAGACGGCTAGTGGACGATAATTATATACCTACAATATGTTTGATGACTAAAATAAGATGCTAAGAATGAGATGTTTTATCGACCAATTTCGTTTGGTTAACCAACCCACACCTGCCTGCCCATTGATGCATTTTAACTGACTAAAAATCTATTTCATTACCCATTTTATATTATTCTACAATTCATTTTTATTTGCTCTCCTTCTAAGTCGCACTTGCACCAAAGTAGTTTGCAACCATGCCTTTTCTAATTTTTTAGGGTTCCGTACCTCAAAAGGAAAAAACGGAACCCTTATAGGATCACTTTGTTGTCCGTCTGTGTGTATGTCAAGACTCTTTATCTCGGGAACGCGTAAAGATATCGAGTTGAAATTTAAATTATATACGTATACCTATGAATTCTTGCAGTTGTGTAAAAGAAAAGCTTCTCAGTTACCGTATAAAAAAGTTAGAGCCGTTTATGTCGTAAAAAAACGCATATTTCAACACTCACAAAAATCAAAACCTACAGGGTACTTCCCGTTGACATAGAACTATGAAATTTGGCGAAGAGCATTGTCTCAGAGTACACATATAGGAATAAATCTGAAAACTGTACACTTTTATTTATGTTCATAAAAATAGGGCCTCAAGTTCACAAAATATGGGTTAAAAATTCAAAGTGAGTAAATCATATCATGTAAGGTATCATATAAAATAACTTTATTAGCACATGCTAAAACAGGTTTTTAATTATTTTAACAATATGTTTGTACGGAACCCTTGATGTGCGAGCCTGACAAGCACTTGTCCGGTTTTTTTATTTACCAAAACTGCAGTATTCACCTACCCGGTTAAATCAGTGCCAATTATTATCGTCACATTTCTTCCCCTATAAATATATTGTGGAGGAAAATCGGATGATGGTTTCTTTTGACTTAAGATGATTTAATTAAACTTTTATACATGTGAGTCATTGTCTGCTAGAGACAGTATGTCTGTCCGTGGTGCCAGGGTATGTGACTCGAGAATAGGTTAACCCAAATACTGGTTCTAGACACTTATAAGACGTCGGCATAGCTTTATGTGGTGCCTAGTAACAACCATATAGTTGCAAATAAAGGCAGGTGTACTGTATAGTTCGAATCAAACATCTTGGCGGCTGTGATGTTAGCTACAAGCTGCGGATAACCCAATCATGCTTGAAGCTCACATGACAGCTGTGGATAACTCGATCATCACGAAGCTGTCATGTAAGATTCTGTCAGGATTGGGATATCAGCAGCTTGTAAGATGTTGTATTTCGTATTATACGACATAGGTAAACTTACTAGGAAGCCATAAGTGTGCAACAAAGGATCAATCATTTATTTATGTAAAGAGTAGGTAACAAGAAAACCCTAAAATAATTAATCGTAAGAATAAAGTTTCTTTTTGTGATAAACATTTCAAAAATTGACGCGTTCGCAGGATTTGATCCTGCATCTCTCTGGGATTCCGGCCCAGATGCTTTGTCCAATTAAGGTAAAACGCTGTCTGCGAAGGCGCCGAATTAGAGAAAGTGTTTATCATTTTTACCAACTACTACATCGTAAGAAAAAAATATTCATT
The DNA here is from genome assembly GCA_949316475.1 of Hypomecis punctinalis. Taxonomy (NCBI): domain Eukaryota; kingdom Metazoa; phylum Arthropoda; class Insecta; order Lepidoptera; family Geometridae; genus Hypomecis; species Hypomecis punctinalis. Next base: position 16,968,550 of record OX438820.1, on the reverse strand, counting down.
CATACTATACAATAGATACCATATCACATATACAAATAAAAGTATCTTAAGTACTTATATAACTTGACGCTTTCCTCGTTGTAACAAAACTCATCTAGTAGAGTAGGGAAAACAAACACTAACTATAGAGATAACATGCTATACAAATGTAAATATATTATTGTATGATAAGATAGGGTTTGAATATATGGTAATAATGCGATAGTAACATTAAACGCTTCCTTAATATGTATATAAACACTAAACATCCTTATAATATAGGGTAAAGGCCGAATCATACAAGTTGGCGGATGTGAAGTTAGCTACAAGCTGCGCAATATCCAATCCTGACTGATGCTTACATAAAGCTGCGTGTTGATTGGGTTTCACGCAGTTTGTAGCTAATTTAACATTTGCCGACATTTATGATTCGGTCTATGATCGAAGTGACTACGAATTCATAACCATTCATACCCTAGAATGTAGCTGTACTCGACATTATGACTATGTAGCTTTCACTAAAGAACCAAACAATCCAAAGGACTTTATAAAGAAGTCTGTGTTATTAATATCTTCTAACTTTGTAAAGTAATATTACCTGACGTCTGTAGAAATTATTTAAGGAGATTCCCAATAGCTCCGGATCCTGAAACAACCAGGGCAAACGAAAATATATTCTATTTTAGGAACAGAAATTATCAAATCGTAATTTTATTTCCCAATGAAAGGGCAATCTGATCTGGATTTTTATGCAATTGAGAAACGGATCCAGCAATAAGATACGTATAGGCCGAATCATATAAGTCATAATACAGAATAAGCCCCTAAAAGGATTCTAATTGATTACCAGCAACACTGTATAGAGGTCTTCTGATCTTTAGACTAGTTATTTCGTTGTCTAAATTGAAAGTAAACAAAGTAAATACTGAAGAAGATTCTAACAATATATTTTAATTATGTCCAGTGAAATGGCGACAAGCTTTGGCTTGCACACAGTCATATATTTTCTGTAGTAACCTTGTCTGATTTCGCGTTCTACTTCCTCGTGTGTACTGTGTTATATATTCTCACCTTGTGATTATATTGTGGCATTTGATATGATTTGCTGATATAAAAAAGCTATAACCATCCTGAATGTATTTCTCTTAATTAAGCAGTGCAGTGTGTGAGCTGCAGTGTTATAAAAGATTTCCCTGGATATATAAATAATTAGCAAGTTAACTTTACCCCCGTTATTTTACGGAACCCCTTAATTTTTCCGGGATGCCTATGAGACTGATCTTTTGAAAAGGATCAAATCGATCCGTTGCTCTATGCTGCTTGAAAAGGTAAAAAAACAAATCAATAAACACACTTTCGGATTTGTAATATTAATAAGGATAAACAAAATCGGCGCTCTTTCTTTATAATATTAGTAGAGATATGTTTATTCTGATTCGTTTTGCCTTGTATTATTCCCCTCATTATTTTCTTCTTTCTCACCTTGCCTCATTATTTCTTTGGTATTGGTTCGTTATATTTATTCATTTCAGTACATTACGAACCCAAAGACGACACGACACAAACTTGTTATTATATGCTTTTGATTTTACTTTAAGACATATTTTCAAACAACTTCGAGGATGACCTCAATCCAAAATTCCAAAATATCGAAATCCATTTAATTTCATATTTATTATATACTTAATCTCCGTCACTTAATAGCCTCAGTAATCTTTATTTTTTTAAACATTACATATACATGTATATATTTCAGATTAGTCCCATTGTTAGTCCCAAAGTAGAGACTTTAATTCATGCCTCAAGTCTTAAAGATAATAATATAATCTATTCAAAATGCATAAATTCATAATAACAAGCTTGCGAGCTCACGTTTTCCACAAGTCTCCTGAAACGAGGAGATAAGCATGTGAAATGTGCCACCAAAAGCGGCGCACGCGCAGCTCAATATTCAAAATGGCTGCCGGCTGTTGTCACTGTATAACAGTGCTCGATATTTGCCCAAAAATAAAAGGAAATGGGATTTCTATATCTTCTACGTTTTAAGTGTATTTCCATTTAGACATCTCAGTCTAATTTTATTAACTGTTGTCGATATTTCATACACAAAGTACCTATGTGTGTCACTAATGTGTTATTAACTACGCTCCTATTAGCCGCTTATATTTAATTGTATGATGCGATTGCCCGCTAGCTCGGTACAGAGCTTCTTTTGAAATTATCATTCACTTTGAAAACACACTTCAGATTAACCTATTTTAATTTCAGCTGCCATTGTATAATATTACCTATTCATATCAGTACTGTACGTACGGTGTCGCTGTTGGTGTTTTTATTATCAGCTGCTGAACACAGGCTTACTCATGAATGGCGATTAGTCTAATTCAGTATAGATTCTGATAACAACTGAGATCCTTTCTTACATTAGCCCCATTTCACTCCCGAGTGTGGTGGTAATGAGAGAGAGAACATCGAATGATAAAGCATTCTCTTGTAGTGTGTAAAGCACAAGTACTATACTACGGGTACTAAAAGATAGAAATAGACTAAATTGAAACATAAAGAGAACTTCCATATATTATGTTTCCATTTGTCAAACAGACACGAGGTGTGCAAGTCCCGGCACGAGCTAAAGTACTGTCGTACGCGACTCAAGTCAATGTGGGTCACGGCGACCGGTGCAGAGGCGCCTCATTTACGATTTAAAAAGAAAAGCTTAGATGGTATTGTTAGATTTATTTCGACGATCTGTAACGCGAATACGAAATGTGGCATCTGATTTGTCGAAAATTTGACCTATGCCGTTGTTTGTAATGTCAAAGATATTCTTGTGATCTTGCATGGCTAACCTGACGACTTTCATTGTGATCTAAATATAATTAAGTTGTTTCGTTGTTCTTCGCATTTTCATCAACGATAATGGTGGTCTGATTCGACAAAGTGCTTGTAAAATGTAGTCCCTGTTCTTAATCTTATCTTCCCTTATTTACACTGTTTCGTCTTTGTTTCAATTATTTTTTTCTTTTTTGTTTTTAAAAGTCTACCCATTGGCACGAAATAAATGAATGTCTTTGTTTCAATGGTTATTTGTTACATGTTTTATTGAATAAAGCTTGCGCCTTTTTGGCAATTCACATGTACGTACCTAAAACATTAGCAACGTTTATTTTTTCCCATCCCAACCTCTCTCCTTCACTTTCACCGAATCTCATAAAAAAACTCACAAAAAGCTATTCACGCTTCTATTAAAGTCTTCATAACGACTCATTTCATATTCCCGAATGAAAGAAACATAAATATAAATTAACTTTTTAGGGCACCGTTTAATATGTCGAGAGATTATCGTCATACAAATCATATTTAATGGATTCTGTGTAAGAGCTTCTTTATCTAAATAAATTCTTAAATTTATTCGGTCCCTTTGGCATTTGTAATGTGATATAAATTTTTTTTCAAACCTTACCCTACCTTACAATCATGAGGTCGTGGATTCAAATCCCAGCGCCATACCAATTAATTAGACTAATTCCTTAGATTTCATGTACGGAATTTCACACCACTGGCTTTTCGGTGAAGGAAAATATCGTGCGTGAGGCCTGCATACTTTCGTAGAAGAAATTCGATGGCGTATGTGCAATTAATTGTGCCCACCAACCCGCACTGAGCCAGCGTGGTGGATATGGCCCAATCACCCTTCGTGGGTAGACCTACGTCCTGCAGACAGTTAAAAAAGGCTGGTATAGTACAGTATTTTTGTCTCTATGGACCTTGACATGTGACTATTCTCCACATTTACATAGAAATAGTATGGAATGTCACGTCTTCAACATAACATTCTAATTCAAAAATTATACAAATATCTTGTTGAAAATACTTTAGAGACGGCGTTACTGTATAAACATTAATTATTTTTTCAATATGCTCAGAAATCTTGGCATCCACTCTCGTCTATGACAAGGCATTACAGAAAATATGTCATACATTGTGTTTTCCTATTATTTATTGCGTCTCAGACTCAATATTTATTCGTACAACAATGTATCGTAAGAAAATATTTGCTGTACTGTTACAAAATAAGTATATTAGCGTTACGATTCAACAAAACGGTTCGCGAATACTTTTCCACGAGAAGTGAAAGCTTAATGATATATTTATTAGAGCGGAACATGATTTTTTGTACCAAATAACGTACTCCATTGACAAAACGTTTCCTAAGTACCGAAAGTGTTGCCAATGTGCCCACAATGTGAATGAATATTGTAATAATGGCATATTCTAATTTTAATGATTTATTTTCGCACAGCCCACCACTCGGCCGTCCGCTCTCTTGCGAAGACTCGCTCGGAATGAGGTCGAAGTGTTCCAATTTTAAATTTCAATTGTCAGGCGTGTTTGATACTTGCACTTTCACTAACACTTTTAAATGTTTCGAGCCTATGTCGATCTGTGGAACATGTGCGTTCTAGTCTGAGATCCGTTTTTGTTTCCGGTTGGTCGCTCAGCCCACTTGTTTCGTAAAGTTTTGATTGGACTCTCAATATAGATTGGCGGCTCGATTGTAAATCTTGTAATAATTGACAGAGGGCTTTATGTCTTTACGATCCATTTTGAGGTCTGTTTTTTTCTCCGTCGTTAATTTAAAAAATAACTCTATAATTGTTTTATTTAACACTGTGAATATCGTAGGTACCGTTATTTTCTTCTGTATTTATTAACAGATTGTACTGATTGATTGTACTGTCATGCTAGGCCTGAAAGGCAATATAAGTATAGAATATTTCGGGACTGTATATGTTGTGGAGTAATGAAGTGCACCGTGATGCAATCAAACTCGACTTTCCATGAGTCCTTCAATATTGGTCGCTTGTTGAGTAGTGGTTTACCGCTGATACGTCGGAGGAGGAGGTTCCTCTTACGAAGCTTCTTCTACGGCGAGGTCGTGGGTGGCAAGTGGTTCGCCGGTCGCGGCCGGCCTATATTTATACACGCGACTCCCACCCGTCCCTCGCGGGGATCGCGCTCAGTGCGAGCCGCGTGCATCCGTCCAATCAGGCGCGCACTCCGTGTGAGCGAGAGAGTCCGAGTTCCCCTCTCTCGCTCATCCGCGTCGCGCCAGACTGCCTAGACTTCCTAGGATTTACCATTATTTCCTATTTCCTATACGTAACCTCGCCGTAATCTTACCTCGGTATGTATTATCCGACATACCTACCATTCCTCCTCGCCTCCAAACGTACCAAGGGTCAACCAAAACAACCAAACATCAAAGCATTTATTTACATAATATACAACCATTTTACAACATTTTCCGCTTATTTACACACTTAAATAAGTAGTTATCACATGAAACCTTAAAACCATACCATAATATAACATTAATTACGCTTATATACTTCGTAATTACATAAAGAAAGTTTCGGGTTTATTTTGCACACTAGGGCTTATTTACATGATATAGCCTGCTAAATATCTTCTCACAAGCTTAGCACTATCGCTTTACATAGCTAGGCGCAAATAAACAACGACCTAGAGTCGTTTTACTTAAAAATTGAATCACACATTTACGCTAGTTCAAAACATCATACGTAAGTACCGGACTAAGTCCGGTACCAAGGCGAAAAGCGAAATCTAAAATTTATACAATTACAAAGGTATCGATAATGAAAGCTAGAATGAAACCTAGGCTCTTTACATTTTCAGTTAGGGTTTATCTGTCCGCAACAGCCTCCCCCGAGCGTAGTGCTGAACGAAGCTCTCACGCCGGCAAGGAGGACGATAACCCTTGTCTAGGTCCCCAGGTTAAGTTGAAGCTTGAACGTCGACGGGGAGAACTACAAGTCTGCGTCTAGGTCTCCTAAATATCCCGCCGCGTGTATACACCTCTGCACTTCGTATAACGCCGTCTTTCCCAGGTATTACCTTTTCAACTCGCCCCCTGGGCCATAAATTCCTAGGTAATAATCCGTCTGCGATTATTACTAGGTCGCCTACTTTTAGGTCCGATCGAGTTACACCACTTTCTCCGCGTGGCGCCAGTGTCGGAAGATACTCGTCTATCCATCTTTTCCAAAACGAGTCTGCAAGTGCTTGTGCGCTTCTCCATGCTCGTCTGTCTGCCAAATCGCTCGTACCCACATAAGGCATCCCGGTCGACGATCCCAATAAGAAGTGGTTTGGTGTGAGTGCCTCATTTTCATCAATTTCCACAGGCACATGAGTCAGCGGTCTCGAATTCACTGTGTACTCCACTTCTGCCATCAAAGTCGTGAGAACTTCATCCTTAGGGGCCCTTTCGTTTAGCGTGACAGCGAGCGCGCTTTTTACCGACCTTATGAGTCGCTCCCACGCGCCGCCTTGATTCGGCGCGCCGGGGTCGGTAAATCTCCATTCTACACGTCGTAACGATGCGAACTCCTTCAGTGCTGGTAACCATTCCTTGTAGGCGTCGCCTAGCTCTATCTCGGCGCCTCGAAAATTGGTCCCGTTATCCGAAAAATAAAGGCGTGGCCAACCGCGCCGTGCCGCCATCCTTCGTAGCGCCATAATCGCGCTGTCTGTACTTAGACTCGCTAGAATTTCTATGTGTATGGCGCGCGTTACCAAGCACGTAAACAGTAGGCCCCACCGTTTTTCGTGGCGCCGACCTACTGTCACGTGGTATGGCCCGAATGCGTCCAGCCCACAATTCGAAAACGGTCGTTTGAAGGCTTCTAAACGTACGCCTGGCAAATCACCTTTGGCCGGTATCGTTGGTCGCGCGGTTCGCGCGCGGCAAACGACACAGCGACTTAATACCTTTCTCACCGCAGGCCGTAGCCGCGTTATCCAGTAGCGCTGTCGCAAGTTGTTCACTATTGTTTCGCGACCGGCGTGATTTTGCCCTTCATGTTCGCGGCGTATTAACAACATCGTTACGTAGTGTCTACCATCTAGAATTGGCGGATCCTTTATTCCATTTGATACGGCGGCAGCGCCGATACGCCCGTTTATCCGTACTAGGCCGTCGGGCCCTAGTACCGGGCCTAACTGTCTTAGGCGACTTTCCCTCTCGATACATTTTCCCTTTTCGAGGCGGACGAAATCGTCTAAGAAGCTATCGCGCTGCACCTGCCGCAGTATCAAACGTTCCGCTTCTTCTAGGACTTGTGTCGTCAGCTCGCCTTCTTGGCGGCGACACCTTTTAATAAAGAGCAGGGCGTAACCCACTGCTCTCACGAGTCTTTCCCATCTCGAAAAACGCTCGACTTCTACGAGGTCGGCGCCTTTGATGGTTCTTACGTTATAACATTCCTCGGTGTCCGTCGCGACCGGGGCCTCCTCCCCCGGCCAGCTCTCCTCGGGTTCGCGGAGGAAGGGCGGGCCGGTAAACCAACGGTCCGTATTCAACACACGAGTGTTTCCCGGGCGGGTGGCGTCATCCGCTACGTTATGTGCCGTAGGCACCCAGCGCCAGTCTCGCGAGTCGGTAAGCTCGGCTATCTCGCCTAAGCGATGCGCAACATACGGCGTATAACGCGCAGAGTCGTTTCTTATCCAATGCAATGCGGTCTTGGAATCGCTCCAATACACGACTCTACCGTTGTACTCGTGTTCTTTCCGTATGTCGGCCGATAGCCGAGCCCCGATAAGGCTGGCCTGTAATTCCATGCGCGGAATACTTTGTTGACGCATTGGCGCCACTCTCGCTTTTCCTGCGATTAGAGCTAGATGCACATCTCCGTCTGTGTAGGTGAACCTCCAATATGCTACGGCGGCGTAGGCCTGTTCGCTCGCATCTACGAATATGTGTAGTTGCCGCCCTGCAGGCGGGCGCGGGGTGTAACAGCGCGGAATGCGAATTTTTTCTACATATTCTAGATCGCTGATCCATGTAGCGAAACACTCGGCCTCTTCTGCTGGTAACGGATCGTCCCAGCCTATTGCTTGGCGCCATAATGCCTGAAGCATCGCCTTAGCCGTGATCGCATATTGAGAGAGATGACCTTGCGGATCGAAAATCGACATTACCGCACCGAGCGCCTCTCTCTTAGTAGGCGTCCGCCGACCCGACCGTACTTCTTCGGGAACACGGGGCATGGCGGTGTTGAAAGCTAGTTCGTCTGTTGTCGATAACCATTTCAGACCTAGCGTTTTCCCGTAGTCAACACCGCCGCCGCCGAGCTCCTTCGGCGTAGTGGCGCAGTCGACGCCTTCTAAGAGACAAGGCCGGTTCGAACTCCATCCTGCGAGTTCGAACCCGGCTCGTAGGTGAACTTCTGTGACCTGCTTCATCGTTTTGGCGGCCGTGTCTTCATCGTCGAAGCTCTGTACCCAATCGTCCATGTAGTGGTGTCGCGTGATTGGTACATACGCCAGAGGATGCGTACGTCGGTGTTCCTCGGCGTTCCTATCGCGCACGCTATGCGCTAGGAATGGAGAGCTTCGCGCGCCAAAAATCATCGATGTCATCACATATGTTTGCGGTGGTCGTGTTCGGTCATCACCTCGCCACAGAAAGTGCTGTATCGCTCTGTCTTCTTTTCGTATTTTCACTCGCAGGAACATTTCCCTTATGTCGGCTGTAATCGCGACCGGTCTTTCACGGAAACGATACAAAATGCCGCTTAGACTATTTAACAAGTCCGGGCCATCAAGCAACACGTCGTTCATACAAATCCCATTAGAACGCGCGGCTGCATCGAATACTAATCGTATCTTTCCCGGCTTGTTTGGATTAGTAACCGCGAAATGCGGTAGGTACCATGTACGCGGGTAGCTTGGGTCAGCGTCGCTTTCCACTGCGTAGCCTTTTTGAATAAGCTTTTCCATCTCTGCCGAGTATGCGGTCCTATACTCGGGCGACTTATCCATTTTACGCTCGACGCTGCGTAGCCTCCGTAGCGCCATGTCGTAGCTCGGGGGAAGCTCGACGTCATCCGTGCGCCACGGTAACCCGACTTCGTAATAACCGTCCCCTTTTTTCACTGTGCGGTTAAATACGTTTACGGCTCGCTCGTTAGCGGCCACTGGCTTCGGTTTATTCGATATACCGAGCGCTTCGAATTCAAATTGCGATCTGACGAGTTCATGCAACTCGTCGCGATCGTTTCCCTGTGATGTCGTTACGTGTAACACTCGCTCGTCTTGAGATGTTACGATTCTGTGCGGAGTAGTACCATGTACCACCCACCCTAATTTGGTCAGAGACGCCGCTGGCTGAGTTCTTTTACCAGTTAACAATTTGCGCGACACGATAAGGTGCCAATTGTCGGCCCCGATGAGTATGCGTGGGCGTACGTTTTCATAACATACGTCGTCTTTGACCAACTGCCTAAGGTGGGGGTGATTTAATAACTCTCGCGCTACAGTTTGACCGCCCAGCTCTAAGCGTCGCACTGTCCGTGCCTTAATCGTGTTGTAGTCCTTTTGATGACGCCCTCTCACACCAATCTCGATCGCACGGCTCACCGCCTCACGCTGGCTATTGGTGACGCCGTGGATGTTGAGAGGTCGAGAGGGCCCGCGCGCTCCGATCTGCGTGGCTAAGTCATCGTCGATTAGGCTGACAGTGGAGCCCTCGTCCAACAGACCATACGTTTCGACAGTACCGGCCGGTCCTTTTAAAGTGACCGGGCACACCTTGAGTAGTACTCGTCGATTTGTATTAATCTGCGCTGAGGCGGTTATAGCAGAGTCCTCTTCTCGCTCTGCCGGTGAGTCATCGCGCGCTCTTTTCGCTATGTGAAGTAGAGAGTGGTGAGACAACTGGCACCCGTCCAAGCCGCATCTTTTCGCTTTACACTTGAGACGTCTGTGCTTATTTTCTAAACATAGAAAACATATCGCTGTCTCTTTCGCCCAACGCCAACGGTCGTCTGTTGTCATGTTACGCAGTTTTTTACATTTAGTGGTCGCATGATCGGCGCTCCCACAGCAAAAACAAGTGCCCTCTTTTGCCTTGTCGGTTGTGTCAGTTGTTGTTGCGTAGACGTGCGCCTTAGTTGGTCGAGGCGCAGGTCGTGACGACTGTTGCATAGGTCGCGATGTTTGTTGGCCCTCTCTGTTACTCGGTCTCGATGGCTGCGCCGACGGCGCTGAGTAGCAGTGACGTACTGCGCGCTCCGCTTCTCTCATAAAGAAACGCGACAAAGTCACTATTTCGGCTTCGCTTGCATTACCATTTTCCTCGGCGAAGTCGCACCATCTTGACCGGTAATGTTCACCCATTTTTTCCGTAATGTGCCGTGTTAGCATTGGATTCTTCAGATATCCTTTGCCGTCGAGACACGCGATGACTGTTACTATATTTTGCAGCTTGATTGCAAAATTATTTAGATCTGCCGCGGTCGTCCCTATTCGCGGTAGTCTTCTTAATTCCTCCAGCGCTTGATCGATTATAATCTCGGGCTGACCATATTTTTGCTCTAGCGTGGCCATAATACCGGATGGCTCCGACGCCGTATACAAAAGTGCCGCGACGCACTGCCTCGCTTCGCCCTTGAGACATGCGCGCAGCCGCGCGAGATTCTCCGCTGGTGGTATGTTGTAGACCGCAGTGGCTTCACGCATCGCCGCCTTAAATGGAAGCCACTCCCCCGGTGACCCGGCGAACGATGGTAAGTCAGGTGGTCTTGATCGCCGACCACTCGTCATTCTGTCGAGTACGTCTGCGAGTCGGTCGATCGAATCTTCTTTTACGGCCGCCTTCTGTGGTGAAACGTTTCTTTCCCTACACGCAATCTGAGTGGCGCCTCGCTGCGTCTTGTTCGCTTTCGTACGCGACGGCGCATCCGCCTCAGTTGCGTTTGCAGCTGGATCTTGCGTTTGTGAGTGGTCGACGACCCATTCGCTCACACGCCTCCCGACGTCGTCCTCTGCACGGTCGAAATCGCTACCCTGCTCCGATTCCTCGCGTATATCGTCGATGTCCGCTGCCAAACGCTTCTTGATAAGGTCGGCTTCAAGTTGTAGCTCTTTTCGTTTGAGCTCAGCTAGGCGTTCTTCCGCTTGTATCTCGGCGCGCCTGATCCTTGCGCTAACGCTAACTGTTGAGCGCACAGACTGAGTTTCTAACCGCTGCTCTTTCGACGTCAGTGGCCTCGCTGTGCTTGGTGGCGGCGCCGTGGACCCTTCTCTGCCCGTCTCCGTTGTGGGCATGTCCGCCGGCGCCGATGGTTGTGCGGTGGATGGTGACGCGGGGTAGTCGACGTAGACTCGTAGCTCTTGCCCGTCAACGTTCTTGCTCCTTGTTGTCGGCATTGTAGCCCCCCTAACGTCCCTACGTGTCCCTAATTCCCTACCTCCCTATCGGCCCTAACAGTCCCTAACGGTCTCGCGGGAGGGCCCGGTTTTTAGGCCGGGATACGCTCCCTTGAGGATGGATGGTCGTGCAGGATAGGAGGGGTGGGGTCCCCCCGGCAGAGGAATGTGAGGGCAGCGGGTTGCTCGGTGACTGGTGGGAATGCCAGCCACGTCAGCGTGCCTACAGTCCGGCGCCGCGCCACTCACACTCTTACCGGCGCGGGTAATACTTCACTCCGAGCGTCGCTCCTTCTTCTTATACACGGCGCACTCGAAGTGTTCGGCCCGCCGTTCACTTGTCCGAAGCGATGTTGCGTCTTCGTGGACTTGCCCGCCGATTTTCACGGAGACGCAGCACCGTTCGGTGTTCTTGAATGCGGAACCGTCGCACCGTTGGGTGATCTTCTATAACCCGATGAACCCGGAGCGGTCGCACCGTTCGGTGTTCTTCGGTTCACCCAGCCTTCTTTCTTCACTTCGGTGGGGATTTTTCACGACCGGGTAGTGCGAGGCCCGGTCGCTAGCTCGGACCGCGCGCAAAGTTCGATACGCGCGGCAGCGATCCCTGGACTACACCGCCTAGCGTCTTGAATGCTAAGGCGTCGTCCACCGGAGTCTTCTTTCTTCTTTTTTCACGAGGGCGCTACGGAAGGGCGTGTGATACCCAGTCCGTAGCTCGCAACGTACGTAGAAGTCGCTACGAGTCGTTGCTGCCCACAAAAGACATCAACGCGCGCGTTACGGCCACGCACACGTGTGTCAACTTCGTCCCGCGAGCGCTTCTATAATGTAGCTCAACGGGTACTTTCTTCATATGCTTCGCCCCACGAGTGCGGTATGATCGCAATCTCAGTGGGGACCGGCGCCTCCGACGTAAATTCGTCCCACGAGTGCTTCTAACTCAGTGGGCGCTTGCTGGGATGACCCTCTTCAATCGGGTGATCCGGCTCGAAGATTTGTTGTGGAGTAATGAAGTGCACCGTGATGCAATCAAACTCGACTTTCCATGAGTCCTTCAATATTGGTCGCTTGTTGAGTAGTGGTTTACCGCTGATACGTCGGAGGAGGAGGTTCCTCTTACGAAGCTTCTTCTACGGCGAGGTCGTGGGTGGCAAGTGGTTCGCCGGTCGCGGCCGGCCTATATTTATACACGCGACTCCCACCCGTCCCTCGCGGGGATCGCGCTCAGTGCGAGCCGCGTGCATCCGTCCAATCAGGCGCGCACTCCGTGTGAGCGAGAGAGTCCGAGTTCCCCTCTCTCGCTCATCCGCGTCGCGCCAGACTGCCTAGACTTCCTAGGATTTACCATTATTTCCTATTTCCTATACGTAACCTCGCCGTAATCTTACCTCGGTATGTATTATCCGACATACCTACCATTCCTCCTCGCCTCCAAACGTACCAAGGGTCAACCAAAACAACCAAACATCAAAGCATTTATTTACATAATATACAACCATTTTACAACATTTTCCGCTTATTTACACACTTAAATAAGTAGTTATCACATGAAACCTTAAAACCATACCATAATATAACATTAATTACGCTTATATACTTCGTAATTACATAAAGAAAGTTTCGGGTTTATTTTGCACACTAGGGCTTATTTACATGATATAGCCTGCTAAATATCTTCTCACAAGCTTAGCACTATCGCTTTACATAGCTAGGCGCAAATAAACAACGACCTAGAGTCGTTTTACTTAAAAATTGAATCACACATTTACGCTAGTTCAAAACATCATACGTAAGTACCGGACTAAGTCCGGTACCAAGGCGAAAAGCGAAATCTAAAATTTATACAATTACAAAGGTATCGATAATGAAAGCTAGAATGAAACCTAGGCTCTTTACATTTTCAGTTAGGGTTTATCTGTCCGCAACAGTATATTTTCTCGGAATTACATACGATTCAGTACGATGATGAGTCTTCTAAATCAGGAGTGTTTTGTGATTAATCTCCAATGCGAAATCAGTCTGCGAGATCGAATCAGAAATGAGGAGATCCGTAGAAGAACCAAAGTTACCGACATAACCCAACAGATTGGCAAGTTGAAAAGGCAGTGGGCAGGGCACATAACGCGGAGGACTGATGACTGGTGTGGTCGAAAGGTTCTCGAGTTGAGACCACGTACCGGCAATCGCAGCGTAGGACGTCCACCCACAAGGTGGACCGCTGTCCTTATTAATACCGCAGGATCGCTTCCAACCGGTGTTATTGGAGATCCATAGGATCATTTTATATAACGGGACTGAACTCACGTGTGGGGATAGTCGTAACGACTATAGTTTCGGTCGCATTCGGCGACCTTTCTCAAGTTGGCGAGTGCTAGCACGCGGAGCCGTCTCGCAACGCACTGACCATCTAAACTGATCCATAGGATCCATGATGGATGGATGGAAATATGAATTCTTAGGAATGTTTGCGTTGCAAGGATAATTTTAGCGTCAATTTCTCCGAAGTTCCCGTTTAATTTGACACCGGTTTGCGACACGCTTGACAAACTTATTTTTACCGTTTGATAAACGTTCGCGACTTCCGCCCGTCTTAACCAAATTACGTTGGCACGAATACCTTCAATAAAATACGGTTCTTCGATTGGATGTTCACTGCTGCACATAGGTCTTCTTTATTGAGCTCTAATAGCACCGATCAAAAGCTTGCGTCCAGCGTGATCCGTCGTCTATAGTCATTTTTGTCAAGTCATCTGTTCACTACTATTACGGTTTTATTAATCGTTTAGCCATGTTAGAGGCCTTCAGGCAAAAAAACTCTTTTTGTTTAATGATAATTTCTCGTTGTGTTAAAGAATCCATAAAAAGTACGAGTCAGGTGTATGAAAAAGCACTCCCTTGAGGAGTCTCTAGACCGCGCCTCTGAAAGTTATAATTATGTTAGTGTTGTATTGTATTTAAACGAAAAGCTAATTAGACACTGTTTGTGCCTAGTGAGAAATCTTGTATTTCTATTTGTCAACAATGTATTGACTTGCGTGACTTAGAAATATGATAAATGGTTACATAAATCTTTCGAAACGAACCATAAAAACGCGATAAAGTCCAAATGACACATCTACAGTTATTACAACTCCAGTATCGTTCGCTCGACCGCTAATTATAAATAGAGACTGAGAAGTTCCGTTAATCGTGTTATCTCTGTCTTCTTCCTTCTCATTAGAAAACTTGTTTAAAAGAAAGAGACGTCGATACCAACGAACCTGTCTCGATCCGCGTGTTTAAATCGGGTTTTCCCAAGCGAGGCCACTTTCCTTACCCAACATGCGAATAATTTCAATATCAATTTTAATCTCTGTGTTTTCACTATTAAAGTTTGTATTCGCACGGTTCGATTCATTTTTCGGGGTGAACGAGTTAACCCTTGATGGTTTTTTGACATTGCCAGTTTGAATGAGAACGTTGCCCTTTTTGACGGCAAGTCCGGTCATTCGATATGTCCTCAGGCTGTAATTTTCACAAATCACTTCCTGTTTTAATAAAATTGTGTATGTTGATGATCTTTATTTGAATCTGTTGTTGTTTTTTTCGTTCTCTTGTATTTCATTAAATCTATCGATATTGATCCTAGCTTGTGCTACCAAGGTATCGATACAGATTTTTCTGACAAATGTTTATTTATTCTTAGAATGTAAATATCAAATGTCACCACTTCTAATTTGAATTCAATACCCTATCCAGAAGTATTTTTGTTAGTTTTAATAGGTATGGTCATGGTCTTGACCTCTGCCAATGATATTGTCTCCTCGTATAATTAACATCTTCCACGTTGGTATTGATGTTTCTATTTTATAGATTGGCTTTGGTTTGTTTTATTTTATCTACCTTTCTGTTGAGAAAAGAAGTCATCTGTTTTTATTTTGGACTTGAAACGTTATTTAATTCAATTTGTATATAAATTCTCAATGATACAAGAAAATGGAATGATATCAATGAAAACTCCGTCCCAGCGTACGCTGAGCGCTCAATGCCCACACGGGCGATTGTGTTTGAACAACCCATTGTCAATGTCATCAAAAAGGGTCTTGAATGAACGCGGGCCGGAATCTGCCCCATCGGCCGCGTAACATAGCGGTCCGCCGACGTAACAAAGTTTCACCGCGGTAACGGATGACACAAGAGGTTACGGTACCTGGCGCCGAGGAGTGGGGAGAGACTTTCAAACTCACGCGCACCGAGCCCCGCGCCGAACCCCTCCGAAGCCGCTTCGGCAATCTCCGCCGCTCCAAATCCCAAATCCTACTCGACAGAGTCTTCCACTACCACCCAGTGTTGCCAACCCTACTGTTTTAACAGTAGATTTGCTTTTTTCACATTGATGACCCTGTTTTCTGTTATGCTTCTAATTTTTACTGTTTTTCAAAAGTCTGAAAATACTGAAGATTGAAGATTATTATGATTATTGACTACGATAAATTTTACTTTTTTTTTTATTAAGTTGTAATCCTAAGATATAGTTAATACAATAATGTTTGTGTGTCCTAGTAACTAATAAAAGTAGATAAAAGTGTTAATTATAATAAGAGAAAAGTAAGAAATTTGCCTCATTCCACCATATCTATTGTTTTCTACAGATTTTTTATTGGTGAGCTGCTGTTTTTTAGTATTCTGGGGTTGGCAACTCTGCTACAACCGCTGTGACGACACATTTTCCACCAGCACGAGATGCAGCGAACGTGACTGCAATGCATATAACGGTGTATCTCTCTGAGGTTAGAGCAGCTATTCGTTTAGCATTCACCGCTTGTTGTTCACCGTTAGCAGTGAAAGTGCACGAGCAAAAGTGAAACGGATGATTTAGAGTGGCGCAACTTGCTCGAGATTTGCCGTGAAAAATCGCAATCGGGAAATGTGAAAGGTTACTGCTTTTTAGGGTTCCGTACTCAAAGGGTAAAAACGAGACCCTTTTACTAAGACTCCGTCCGTTCGTCTGTCCGTCTGTCTGTCTGTCTGTCACCATGTGATAGCTAGAAAGTTGAAATTTTCACCAATGATCCAATGATCTATTTCTGTTGCCGATATAATAATAAATAAATAAACAAATACTAAAAACAGAATAAAATCAATGTTTAAGAGGGGGCTCCCATACAACAAACCTGATTTTTTAGACGTTTTTCGATATTAATAACGGTGACAGATAGATGTTAGAAATATTCATAGAATATTTAGTTAAATATGAACTTCAAAAGTAAATAATTAAAATAAATATTTAAGGGAGGAAAAAAATCACGTTTCTTGTATGGGAGCTCCCCATACAAAAAACGTGATTTTTTTGTAACGATTAACGACAACAGAAAGATGATTGAAATATACACAGAAAATTAAGTTGTATATTCCCTCCAAAAAAATAAAATATATTAAGAGGAATAAGAGGGGCTCCCCATACGGTGCGGAACCCTTAGAGCGCGAGGCAGACTCGTACTTAGACGACTATTTCGGCTAATTGACTGCTTTTTTGTGGGGTCTCAGCTTTAGGTTTGCTTCTGTCGCTTTCCTCTAAGTTTTCAATGGCGTAAGTAGGTTAGGCTGGTGGAACGGGGTCGCGCTCGAACCCATCATTGGAACTAATGTTTGTGGGATTTGTGAACGTTTCAATGGTAGAGTCTATAATGAGAAATATCACTGCGTTTTTGTCGTCATTGTCGTCAACGAGTCTTGTGTATTTGTTCTTGAATGTCCTACTTGTGGAGTTGGAGTTGATATTAACCACAGTACCTACTGTGTTAAATAAAAGAAAGGGCAGATTATTACCTCATACCATCAAGTTATGCGCCAACCAACCAAATTTAGTTTACTTCTTTAATGGCTATGTACTAGAGGTCTGGAGATCTTCAATTTGGTGTGTTTTAATAGATTATTTACTATGAAAAATAGATGACGCTTTATTTACAATTTTCATACGATATTGTGCCATATTACAGGCAATTTGCAGTGTCGTCTTTACCATCTATAGATAGTGAAAACTTCGTACCATTAAGAGACCTACCAGCTCAATCATTAAAAGAGAAATTTGTAAAATGTGCCAGAACTAAATTGTCGTTTTCGTCAGTCCGTTACTGAAAACCTATAATTTCTCGTCATCTGACCTGAATCGATATTCCGAAGTTATGATTACTGAACCATTACTGTATTGAATGAAGGCTAATGTATGACAATGAAAAAATAACACGTGCTTGAGTTGGCACGTATGCTCTTAGGTTCTGTAGAAAATTTGAACTGTCTTTATGAGGCGTTGTCAATGATAATTAAGAAAGAAGTTGAATTTTTCTAGTCGTGTATATCTTTCAATTTGACGTATAATAATAAAAAAGTGAGATCCTAAAACTATTTTTTGAACTGAAAACTTCTTTAGCGGCGTTGTGCTCTTTTTGGGATGGGTAAAAAATGTTAAAGTCGTGTCAGGACACGTGACCTGATCGAAAATTCGTAAGACGGAGGGAGAACAGCCGCCGGCGCGGCGTAGGAGAGGAAGTAGTATCTCTTTCTACCGCGCGGCGAAAATGTATGCCGGCTCCTGATATTTCGTTTAAGCGGCATAGAGCGCTTGCGTGAGTATGCGTGTGTACTCGTAATAATGTATTTTACCACATAGCTAAATTATAGTACTTTTATACTCATAAATAAAACAATTCCTGCGAAATTATTCCCTAACCATTCCAAAATATACAAAAATGCACAACGTTAAGTTCAACGTTCAAGTTTTCACTTCTGCCGGCGTTCCCGGAGTGCAACCCGTAGATATTATACTTAGATTGGTTTAATGCTCACTTACATTGTACATTTAATCGTCATCGCATTATCATCATCATGCACAACCATTTTAACCCGCTACTGGTACAAGCCTCTTTCTTATTTTGTATCATGTACCATTCGCCTCGGTCCTGTGTCTATCACGTCCAGTTACGATCCAGAATTTCGACAGTGTACCAGTAATAAAAGTGTCAATGATAAGTAGAGTATTCGTCTTAAAACTTTATTAACCGTTTCAGAAACAAATGACAAAGACTCAGAGACATGACTGGGTGTTGCAAAAATCGGAGACTTGTCCAAACCTTCGCAGAACCCCAGAATTGGATCCGTTGCGTTCGCAAGTTCGCAACAAGCCGGTGGCGGTACTGGCGGTGTGGCAATTCAACCTAATTTCGCCTATCGATTGTGGACCGAGTGCGCGGATGTGACTCGAGGTTTCTTTTTTAATCTGTTTAGAAATAGCCTTTGATGTTTGCTTCCTGAATATCGTTACTTCAAGTGTAATCAGCCGAAATGGTGTACTCAATATTTTTATTGCCTCTATTAGTATTTTTAGTAGATACAGTGCATTCTAAATATGCAGGTCTTCTGTTCAAGTTCTTGTTTTCTCTCGTTGTGTTCTTTCAAGTTTTCTTTTGGTGATGTAGTTTGATAGATTTATGAGGATTAAGAATATTTTTATACCAGTGGGTTTTAAATGCGAAGCGTATAAAAAAAGCACGGTTTATCATCAAAATCACAAAATGCTTACACTATTCTACCCTAGTCCTATTCTACTCGACAAGCGAATCTAGGTTCTAATCTAATCTATGGTTGCAGGAATATTTCACAAGAAAGATTAAATGCTTTTATAAAACTTCGTCACTTGTCTTTTTGCCTTCTCTACTCTTCTATACATTTTCTCTATAGGCATCTACCTCAAATTGTCTTCATTCTAGGTTACCTCAATAGTCTTCTCGCGAACATTATCTGTTATCAATGTCAATGAATTTCACAGATATCCTTTGAGTCTAGAACTCAACGCTCAATGATAGTAAACTGAAGACGCCCAGAGCAGGTAGATGCCATATAAGGAGCTGACCGTTAAGCAAATAGGAAACTAGGTTGCAATAAAGAGAGTCTAATAAAATACAACGACCTTTAGATAACCGTCAAAAATCCTAAATAAACATTTAATCTGTCAAATAATTTGACCTCGCCGATTGGCCTCGTGCAATGCCAATGTCATCTTTTTGCAGTAAAATTTCGCACTTTTGCGCACTTGGCCTTTAGTGCACTGCGTGTCCAATCATGATCAGAAGAATTTAATCGTAATGGAAGACGTAATTAAGTGTTATGTTAATTTAACAATTTTATTCTACCTGTTCTATTGACCCACATTCAGATAATGATTCATGATGAAACGTTTCGGCTCGCACTCAAAGATATTGGGGTCGTGAAGGATTATTTTTCTCTCTTTGGTTTGGCAAATCTGTTTGCAGTCCCACGCTTTGTT
This sequence comes from Hypomecis punctinalis, assembly GCA_949316475.1. Lineage (NCBI taxonomy): Eukaryota > Metazoa > Arthropoda > Insecta > Lepidoptera > Geometridae > Hypomecis > Hypomecis punctinalis. The sequence continues at coordinate 16,949,028 of OX438820.1, read as the reverse complement.
TTTCAATTTTGTTTATATCATGTAGAGTAGCGTCTTCTTAAGTTGTCCGATGATTTTTCGTTGCTGTTCAAATTGTAGGTCACAACGCAATAATGGAATTGCGTTCTTCGAAATGACAATGGTTGGCATGATTTGAACTTTTTGCAGTTTTTGGTTTACAATGTTGTATCTCAATGTCAGTGGAGTTGTAGAAGAAGTATTGTTATATAATTACGTAGATCCCGAAAGACCATTTAGGCATCTATGGAAGAAATATGTATCATACTTACTATCATGTAACACTGCTGCAATCTTTAACCTTTCTCTTAGTTTTCTTCTATCTATAATTTTGTAGTTTCATTGACTTGACAACGTTGGCGATATAATGGGCGTATTTTCTCTATAGCGTGATAAACTAATTTTTAGACAACAAATGCCAGGTCATGCGAGACTTTTCTGCAGTCTCCATAAACCTCGATAAGGGCTAAATGACCAAAGTTTTTTTTAAGGTCAGAGCGAATAGATGTTTCTTAGTCTACACGCTTCAACTTCGACCACAACGTCGCTTACCAGACGAGTTGGTGGTCAAGCGCGGACTTGCATTATAGTTATTCTTGGCAGGAGCTGCAAAGGATAGAGCGTTAATTGTGAGTCACACTACAGTAAGCCGCCTACCAGGGCACGGCGCGTTGGCAAGTGGGTCAGTTGGCCGCGACCTCGCGCGCCGGTGCCTCTTCTCTGCCTTTGGGGTAATCTTGATCGCCAACCGCCGCTATGAGAGCGTGCTGATGGGGACTAGAGTATTTAGGACGATCTTATTGCTGAATTGGTACTTTATAGGCCGAATCAAACATCTTGGCGGCTGTGATCTTAGCTACAAGCTGCGGATAGCCCAGTCCCAACCGAAGCACACTTAACAACTACGCGAGACCATAAAGAACTTCATTATTAAGTTATTTGGTTACATTAAAATTTCACTTGAAAATAAATGGTTACTATAATTTATTTCTTTTGATAAGTATTTTTTATAAAGTTGGGCTTTGCGTTAAGCAAGTTTGAAGGCTTTAAGTCGTTGTAATGTCTAGTAATTTAGGCCGTGTTTCGCTAAAATTAAACAAAATGAATAACTTCTAGTTAAGGTTACCTTCGGCACGCCTTGAAATTGGTTCGGGATATTAATTACTTGAGAAAGATGGAGATAGTCGGATATTTTATACTTACGAGAACACAATTTCTTTAATTCAATGCCTACTATAATAATATAAAAAAAATTAGTTTAGTTTTAGCATTGTACAAATGTACATATTTCGCCGTCATTGTGCTCATCAACAGCCTTTTGAGATCCCACTTCTGAGGATAGCAAATAATATCAAATACATTTTTCTTGACTATGACATCCGCTATTATTTTTATTGCTCTGCAAAAGAATTCTTACCTTTTTCTTTCCAAGTGACAAACTTGATCGTGACATTAACATTTACAAGCGTTCACTGACGTCAGAAGGAAGGGGCGGTACTTGTGTTTACTTTCACGTGTTTTTAATTGCGCTCTCATTGAGGAAAGTTCAATTTTGTAGATTGAGATTCTAGGGCATGTTGTGTTTCTGAGCATTCGGGATTATATTTATCACTCTTTTTCTTATAAGAAAAGACATGACAGAGAATGAGAGCCACCGATTTGTTTAGAATATTTCCTATCGGAAATCTTATAGTTATACTTTTTATGGCATTGTTACACTTTTCTTCAAAAAAAAAAACGGGCTAGGGCTATGTTGGATCTATCAGAGGCCCTGAAAAATGTTATATTTAACGATTTTATCAATGAAAACATGTCGTTAGCTCATTTTCTTAAGAACTACTAGAAAATAGCATATTATACCTCTGTAAACCACGTGACAAGACTATTGTCAATCCACATTATCGGATTTATCCTTTACCAAATTCTTTTTGGCGAATTTGGGGAATCATTCAAAAGGTGTTCAGAATTCGAGGGCAGACAGGGTTGCCGGTTAATATTTATGGAAGCCAGGCACTTTTTACAACTCCCACTTTGAAAGACACAAGAGTGCGGTCGAACTTTCGCCCACGAGCGATCACTGTCGCGTACGACCCAGTGTTATTTTTAGAAGTAAAAAAAATCTATAGGTATTACATAGCGTTTGTCTCGTTCTCAGGCTATTTTTACACAAGTTGAACGTTTGTTGGGGACGGGAGGCCACTGTGGATGTTACTTCAGTCCAATTTGCCAATGAAATCACATTATTTGTCAAACTCATTGGATAAAGTATCTCTGTGATCCTGTCCTATGCTATAGCTATGTGATGCGTTGACACCATTACCACTTATTACGGTATTGAGGCTTTTATTATTTCTAGATTTGAAAAGAAAGCAGATTCTTCGATGGTTTCATTTCATACGAGGCATTTGTATTAAGGTACCCTTAAGCCGATTAGGGTTCAGATCGACCTTTCTTTAATGTCTAATTATTTCATTAATGTCTAATTATTTTTTAAATAAATTCTAATGATGGCGTCTATGTAGTAAAGAAATATGTACATTTCAACATGATGCCCATTTTAGAATACAATCAATGCCTCTGTCCATCGCATACCTAACTCTATCTATACAGGGTTATCCAGAACTGCCCCCGACCGCCTAAGCAATAGCAATCGTAATAGCAATCGTTTATGACTTCATTTTAGTCATTTGGCACCGCCTATGTGACGTTAGCCATCAATTGCTTTGTGCGGATTGCGAAAGCAATCGTTGAATGAACAACTTTGATGGCTAACGTCACATAGGCGGTGCCAAATGACTAAAATGAAGTCATAAACGATTGCTATTGCTTAGGCGGTCGGGGGGCTGGTGTACTAAACCGAAAGAGGGTGATTAAGACCATCTATATTAGCAACTAATGCTATGGCCAAAATTCGGGGAAAAAAACAGCTATTTCATACATTTTGTTGCTTCTGAGTTGCAATTTTCTATGGAACAGCAGATGTTTTTTTTTCTCTAGTTTTGGGTTGGCCTTTAGTAAAAGTTGTTCATAATGATGTTCTTAATCACCCATCCCCTTTCGGCTCAGTACAGGGCAAGCAGATAACCCTGTATATATAGGCACTTCACCGCACTTCTATTAAGTTACATCGACTTGGCATTTATAGTTGAAAAATTTCCTGGACCCGGGGTTACGTTGGTGAGATTGCTCAAATAAAAACATTCTGATGAAATTTTTCCACGATAAATTCTAAGGATTCAAGGTTGTTCCGACGAATAAAAGTATGATGAAATTTCACTGTAAATACAGTTTTAATTTCCCTGGAAATTTCCCATTCCTGCAAATTCTTAAAAAGAATACGATTTTATTTTTCTCAACGACTTTCTCGGAATCGATGTGGGGAAAACACTTCGACAACACGATACTTTAGTTCAGGGTCGACTGGAAGCAATTATTGCCATACTTGTACCAGCTCTGCTAGTTTAAACTGCTCTTATAATAAAACTAATGTACAATTGATTAGCGTTGAACAATTTCTCTTTGCTTCTTTTGTTGCTTTTGTCTCTTCTATTTTGTTTCAAAACTGAATCTGGGGTCTAATGGCATCGTAATATTTGATACATCAGTGTATCGGTTTTCTAGCCTCTTTGCCTTTTACAGAGCGCAAGCCTACTTCCCGTTTTGCCAATTATCTCTGTTCTCTACCTATCTTATCCAGTAATCATCTCCATATTCTGTATAGTTGTTGGAAGTATGTATTCTACCTCTTATTGTATTATTTTTACCCACTACAGAACGGAGACGGTATATGCGTTTGGGCTGAGAAGATGTTAGTGTTAATCGATGTTGGCATTTTTCTCCAAAACTTCTAGTCCAATTTTGAGACAGTATTCAGTTACAACATACTTTTGTTATTATAGTCACACTAGCAACTCCCTGCATTTTCCTTTTAAAAAATTGATCATGCCTATTCAATTTCTTGTACCAAATGTAATATTTCATATCGACCTACATACCCAGTGGAGATATTAAAATTGTAACACGAAACTGTAGCTTAGAGGAAACACTGCGAACTGGAACGGACCGCGCTTGCAAGGATTCTCACTGAATTATAGTGCAATCATATTTACAGTAAACTCTGTTGCACATATATGTTCGAACTTAAGTACTTGTGAAATAATTTAATTTAATTGCTTAACAAAGCCGTGTCACTTCGTCTTTTTTACTAATTCAGAGTGAAAATGTGTCGTCTAGGTTTGCGTGCTCCTTCTTCAACTACATCGTCGCTTACCATCAGGCGATAACGTGGTCAAACGCAGCCTTATACCCAATTTAAAAAAAACACAATTTTCTATATTTTTATGATTCTGCCCCCATAAAAAAAAATATATTCTGCCCTATGATAATAATATAATCACCTCAAAAAATCTTTTTGTCTCGTTTTTTCTTTGGAGTCAACGTTATGCGGTAAAATTGACTTGCTGTAGCCCTGCGGCTGAAATGATGATGATGCCAAGAGGCAAAGAGAGCACAGACATACTTCCTAGAAAATACGAGTTCCATATTCCTTATCTTTGTATGATTTTATAGTCTTTTCTGTAGCGTTGTTTTATTCTTCTGCTTTCGCTGCTCCCACGTTCCGCTCATTTAGTGCTCAAGAAATTCCACCCCAGTCCCTAGTTCGGAGCTGAAATACTGTATTCACGTCGTACAGTGCGCATGGAAGGTCGATTGCACAACCCACTTAGCATAGCCCGATTTCTCTGCGCGTAAAATGTATAAAAATGAAAACAATTGTAATGGATTACTGTGCACGGCACACATTGTTATCACAATCCTTGCCTTTGCAACTGCTGAAGTTTTGAGTTGCATCGCTATTTGCAACCTGATCTCCCTTTGTATTTATAACCTTTTTAAAATCAATGCGCAATTGTAAATATTCTCAACAGTTGCGTTTCATAAAAGCGCACCCTTATCTTACTTCAGGACATAGATAAGAGTGCGTGACAAAATCAATGCGCAGTAGTAAAAGTTTTCAACAGTTGCGTCTCATAAAAGAGCACTGTTATCTTACTCCAGGCAGGTCGTAAGATAAGAGTGCGTGACAAAATCAATGCGCAATCGTAAAAGTTTTCAACAGTTGCGTTTTATAAAAGTGCACTGTTATCTTACTCCAGGCAGGACATAAGATAAGAGTGCGTGATAAAATCAATGCGAAATCGTAAAAGTTTTCAACAGTTGCGTTTCATAAAAGAGCACTGTTATCTTACTCCAGGCAGGACGTAAGATAAGAGTGCGTGATAAAATCAATGCGAAATCGTAAAAGTTTTCAACAGTTGCGTTTCATAAAAGAGCACTGTTATCTTACTCCAGGCAGGACGTAAGATAAGAGTGCGTGATAAAATCAATGCGAAATCGTAAAAGTTTTCAACAGTTGCGTCTCATAAAAGCGTACTGTTATCTTACGTCCTAAAGTAAGATAAGAGTGGATAAGAGTGCACTTTTATGAAACGCAACCATTGAAAATTTTTATGATTGCGCATTGATTTTATCATCATAATTATCTTAACTAAGCGTTTCGAATCCACATTCCCCATATACGAATCGCCAGAATGTGGAACGCTTTGCCTGAGTTTGCCTTCCCGGTAAAGTCAACGTGGGTGTCTTCAAATCCCTAGTAAATAGGTATCTTCTGGGTAAGCGTATTACATCCTAGACCGCATAACTGACATCAAGCTGTGTATAATCAAACGCAAACCTGTACAAAATAAAAAAAAAAACAACATTTCATGTTATCTTTACCATAGTTTAGTTACTTGTTTCATTTCTATATTGATTTCGCTTGCTATTATTATAATTTTTAAGTTATTTTTGGTGATGTATCTATTTTTGGTCACAAAGTCTTTATCGTGCTATATTGTTTTAATTTTATCCTCATTGCTTATTTTCCTTAGTAATGTTATGTTTAGCTCTACATATTTTATCGTCTGATTTTTGAAGTGTTATAGACACAGATGGATTACATTAGATCACTTTTTGTTGTAAAAATGCTTGTTTGCTATTTAACTTTAGTGAATTCCAAATTCGCCTGAATTTCTTTTTCTACTTTGATTCGTACCAAACAGGTAAAAAAGATACTTCTCGTTGAATCCCTATTTTAATTAGAATTACTCGTAAGTAACTTGTTTTTATTCATTTCTGGTTAACATGTAGAGTCTAAATACAAATTGTTATAGGATCATATAACTAGAATTTACCAGCTATCAATATTGTATCTGTACTTGTTGTTGTTCGTGCTATTATTCACGTAAACATATTTTGCTAGACTCATGTTAGCACCTATTACCTTACAAATTACGACGTATTTCTTAACAGTTGCCAGTAGATCTACCTTAGCTGGTTCAATATTAACTCTATCTACCTCACTATAGCTCTTAATCTTGTTTGCATGTTCATAAACCGTTTTGTTAGTTGATGCTACTTCGGAAATAGTTCAAAGTTCACCTACAGTAAATAGTAAACCAATACCATCAGTGTTATGATCTAAATTCCAATACGCCATCCCTATCCCACATTCGCGCACTTCATGAATCGAAACGTCATAACCCGCTTAAGGAAGGCAAACAAATGTGAGCTCTGTATTTGAAGTGATATAGGTGTTATTTGTTTGATGTAATACGGTATGGTGAACCAGGTTAGTGGGACAGTCGGATCCGCGAGCCGACCGGTCCGCGCCAGCCCTGAACTTGCACCGTTTGACATGTTACATGTTATGTCATTGGATGTGTGCGTGCGTTTGATGGCTGTGTGCGTGGACGTTTATCTGTGGATATAGAGTGGTTACGGGAATTTGAGTGGACAGCTGGGAATGCAGCGTGTCTCATTGGCTATTCATATCTGCATTCAGGGGTTATTGGCTATCGCTGTTTCAATCATCTCGTCATCAGCGTTTATATCTATCTACGATATAATCTGTGCGTATATTATTTATAGATGTTTTACGATTTTTGACCGATTTCGAAAAAGAGGTTTATCAATTCGACTGTATGACGTCTTTTTGTATGTATGTTACGCGATTATTACGTCAAATATAAATTATTTGATAAAAAAAAAGGTTCAGTGTTATTTGAAAAAAAAGCAATAATTTAAAAATGGCCTAGTACATACGAGGGTCATTCAATAAATACCTACAAAAACTAAACGAAAATTTTGGAAAAGTGGCAATTTATTTTTCAACATAGTCTCCTTTTAGTTCGATACACTTAGCCCAGCGATGCTCCAACTTTTTTAACCCGTCCGAAAAATAGTTTTTGTCAAACTCTGCAAAATAGGCCTCCGTGGCGGCGATGACCTCCTCATTTGATCCATATCTATTCCCGGCGAGAGATTTTTTCAGATTAGGAAACAGAAAGAAGTCACAAGGGGCCAAATCTGGAAAATACGGTGGATGGGGCAGCAATTCGTAGCGTAATTCGACCAATTTGGCCATGGCAACGGCAGACGTGTGAACCGGTGCGTTGTCGTGGTGAAACAGCACTTTTTTCTTCGCCAGATGGGGTCGTTTTTTCTTTAATTCGGCGTCGAATCGGCCCAATAAATCGGCATAGTAAAGCCCTGTAATTGTTTTACCCTTCTCGAGGTAATCGATGTAGATCACACCTTGTGAATCCCAGAAAACGGTGGCCATAACTTTTCCGGCCGATTTTACAGTTTTCGCCTTCTTTGGAGCACGTTCCCCGGTCTGGATCCATTGTTTTGATTGCTCCTTGGTCTCTGGTGTGTACCATTGGATCCAGGTTTCATCGACGGTCACAAAACGACGCAAAAACTCCGCTGGATTCCGCTTAAACAGCGCCAAACACGTCTCCGATGTGGTCTCACGGTTGCACTTGTTTTCCGGTGTGAGTAAACGCGGCACCCATCGCGCCGACAGCTTTCTCATGCCGAGTTCCTCGTGAAGAATATGATACACTGTTCCTTCTGAAATGCCTACAGTCTCAGCTAGCTCCCGAACCTTCAATCGGCGATCTGCCAATACGAGATCATGGATTTTTTTAATGTTTTCCTCCGTTGCAGCTGTTTTCGGTGCACCTGGACGTGGTTCATCAAAAACCGACGTACGGCCACGTGCAAACTCGTTGAACCAATTCTTGACGGTGGCCATCGATGGAGAAGAGTCACCGTACACAGCATCCAAGCGCTCTTTGATTTCGATGCGCGTTTTCCCTTCCAAAAATAGGAATCTAATCACCGAACGATATTGCTCTTTTTCCATTTTTGTAAAACCGATCGATACGTTCGCTTCCATAAGTTGTCAAATTAAAACAAATGAAGGGATTGGAATGAAAATTGGAAAAAAGAATTAAAAAAGAATGTGCTACACTGTGGTTAAACTCTTTTGAAACTACAGCGCCCTCTGGCGATGAGGCTAGGTACTTATTGAATGCACCTCGTAGATTCTAGATACTATTCCAATTTTGTACAATTGAAATCGGTTGTGCCATTTTACCGAAAAATAGTTATTTATTTATTAGAATATACAGTTGCTATATAATATGTCTAGTATGATTCAATAGTACATATTATACCCTGTCTTAGGGTATTGCAAATCGTATATTAATTTTAATAAAATCATCAATTATTTATCTTAATTCTAAGTTTCGCGAGCTTGAAAAGTTTTCTTCAGGGTAATCGTGTATTGTTTAGTAACATTTTTAAATCAGCAGCTTTTTGAGATTATTGTGGATTTTTTTAATATTGGTTTCTTCTCTTGGGTCTTTTATGTACTGTGTTTTTTTATTAGGTCTTTTTTATTTTTTTTTTGTATATGTATTTTAAACTATAGTTAAAGCTTGCAGTCTTCTAGAACTTGAGCAAAACAATCAACTCTTCTGATACGATATTATCAGTTCCACCTAATTTCTCCTCCATGTACTCTCACGTTGTTGTTTCAAATATCAAATGACGACTTACAACGTATCTATCTAGAACTTTCACTATTATCCTTTCTTTGCGTCGTCGATTGGATATCCATCGGTTGTATCGCTTCAATCGACATATCGACTGTTTCAACGGTCGTTTTTGCTTCGTCATTTTCTTGTTTGGATTCTTATTGCGATATTTTTCTATATTTTTAACCGACTGCAAAAAATAATGTTCTAAATTAGTCTGTTTTTTATGTTACACGATTGCTGCGCCAAATATGAACCGATTTTGATGGTTCTTTTTTTTTCTTATACATTTTTTTTATAGATCATACTTCAGAAATGGATGGTCTCATTTACATTTTATCGAAATCAGCTGAGTAGTTTTTGTAAAAATCAACATTAATTCAAATAATATAAATATAGTTTTAAAAAAAAATTAAAAAACACGCTTAGGAGGCATCAATTTTTTTTTAATCTAAATGCATTATCATCTCTGTCTTTGATAGGTGTGCTAAATTTAAAGAAAATCTGATCGCTCAAAGTAGGGCAAAATCGAGCTCAAAGGGGTTGATTGTCAAGCAAGCAAACAAGCAAGCAAGCAAACATACAGGTGAAACTAATAAAAGCGTGTTAAAAATGGAATACATCGATTTGACTGAACTATTCAAATGTTCTGTACAATTAGCGATTGAAGTTGGTTGTTCCTTTGTTGTTGTGTTGGTTTGTTGTGAATTGGAAAAAAATATATTTACTGATTTGTTACTGTGCCATAGGTTTTTACTTATTCACCCCTATGCAGTGGAGTGCGTATATGAATTTATTCTGTTAATGTCTATTTGTTGTTGTCTATTTTGGCTTAGTTTTTCGTTACCCGATTATCTAAGATAACGATGTGAAATTGTACAGCCCGGACGAAGTCGAATGAGGCAGCTAGTATAGAATCATACAACATGGCAGCTGTGATGTTAGCTCTAACATGCGGTTTTTTTTAAACCTATACTGTCCCACTCCTGGGCAAAGGTGTCCCCCATTTCCTTCCATGAGTCTCGATCCATCGCAACGTCTCGAATGAGTCAGGATCGTCATGCTAGCACTCCTTGGGCCTTAATTATTAATTCCGTACATAAATTCCAAAGAACTCGTTGGTACGGGACCGGGGATTTGAACCCACGACCTCGCGATTGTAAGGCGTGTGTCGCTACCTCTTGACCACCATGGCAATGAAGAATTCATGTAATTACTATATTGTTAAACTGTTATCAAACAGAGAAAGCGGCGATAGATACGAGGCTACGATCAATTATACATTCGCCGCGAGCACCTCAAGGATCCGTCTCAAGGCCGTTTCGCCGTTTCTATGCGTACCTACATTTGCCGACGATTGTATTTGTATATGTATTTGATTTTTTAGCAAACTTTTGGGTTTTGTTTTCAGACTTTGAGGCTGTCTAGACAAGCGCGCCATTTAAATAGCTATACTTTATTATCATAGTACTTATAGACCGAATCAAACTTGTTGGCGGCCGTGAAGTTAGCTTCAGTCAGGATTGGGGTTTCTGCAGCTTGTAGCTAACATCACAGCTATCATAAATATGAGATAAACATCAAAATCACGAAAAACTCCAAACATTAACTTTTTGAATGAAACAGCCGATTTCGGAAAAAAACTAAGACTCTACCATTATCTGTCCTATTTATCGGATTATTCTAGCTTTACTTAGGTATTTCCTTTGTTGAAATGCAGTGAAATCAAAGCCTTAAGAAAGGTTCTCTTATTTAAAACTAGCTTTTGTCCGCGGAGTATTTTGACTTTTGTGCTATCCCACAGGAACCTTTTATTTCTTCGGGATAAAAAGTAGCCTATGTCACTTTCCGGCCCTTGAACTATATCCATGCCAAAAATCAAGTCGATCCGTTGCTCCGTTGCTGCGTGAAAGAAGAACAAACCAACAAATTTTTCGGATTTATAATATTAGTTTGCTAGGCAACGAAACAAGTAAGAAAGTTAGTATTTTCTAGTCAAAACAAAGTAATACGAATTCGTCAACTCAATGGATCCAGTTTTAAAACAAATAACGTACACACACTAATGCAATACCAACATTGCATCTATATTACATAGATAGGTATGTCAGTGTTGTCTGTGTGCGTGGAACGTGCCTGCATGGATCACGTGGCGTGTCGTAGTGACTGTTGTCTAATATGTGGCGTGTCTTTACCAGGAGTTCGCGTGATATGATGTACTTTGACATGGAAAAGATTGGTTTAAAAACTGTCTATCTATGTATCTATTCAGCCTGTTCCACCCACTGCTGAGCATAGGGCTACTCTCTTTCTAGTAACTATGGTCTACTTATTAAGAATATGTGGGTATGTCTATAGACTTAAGTTGAATTTTATTTAATTGATCTTGTGTATTTATATACATTATATTATATTAGTGAGCTTTATGAATAAATGACTATGACTATGGGAACGTATCCCTAACACGGTAATGATTAAATATCATTACCGTGTCCATACTACGTGCCCCGTTTAAGGGTCACCGAATCACCGACCAATGGTCTCTTGACTCTTGATTTAATGTATGGAACAGCTGACTTGTTTTTCGCGATAATACAGTTGGTCCCACAGTAAAACTTGTTCATAATTAGTATACAGTACTCATCTCTCAGCGTCCCTACAAAGCAACACTCTGTATACCTGCTTTATAATAGTTTACAGCAGAAGCGTTGGCAATAAACAAACCATTTCTGACAATGTCCGCGACTATGTTCTCTGAGAGCTAGGTAGTAAGGTCGTTAATATTGATCTAATAGACGGAACGTGCCCTCAGAGAGTACACGCCAACAGTCGACCCCCATCTGTATAGAATTAACACGTGTTTTAATAAAATGTAGAGGTAGGGTGTGAAACGTGTTGTGATGAAGTTTTCAATGGAATCTAGGCCGAATCAGACTTTGGCGGCTGTGACGTTACCACCTACACTTCTTGACTTCTTGGCGGCTACAAGCTGCGCAAGAATTGGTTTTCGCACAGCTTCAATTTCCGTCAGGATTGGGTTTTGCGCAACTTCCGCAACCTTGGCTTGGCTTGGCTTGGCTTATGACATGACACGGTTAAGGTCGAAACATACTATCGGACGCGACTGACAGCCGGGACTTAGCAATGTGCACAGTCTTAAAACATCCGGTGTGCCAGATCGCTCTCGGACGCCCGAAGGTGACGTCCGCGACTTATGTCCGATAGTGTGCACGGCTCAGTGTACTTTCATCTCTCTCGTCTAGGTCACGGCTATCAGTCGCGTCCGTAAGCCACGTCCGATAGTATGTTCCGAGCTTTCGTTGGTAAATGGTAGGGCCCGGTTATTTCAACCAAAAACCGTTTTATACATATACGAGTAAGTATCGAAGGATCATCGACAGTGTAGGGGTTAAAGTAAGCAAAGTTTTTAAATTCTTACGTAAACATTGTTACCTGTATACATTTTTCTTTTTTTATGGATTCATGAGCAGCAGATTTAATTCTAAAATAAGAAAATGGATTTAACTTACAGGATTTTAACACACATATGCGAAAAGAAATAAATAACTATTGCTGACGTTATCACCTTCTAGACCCTCCCACCCCCCCCCCCCCCCCCCCATGTCATCAAAAATAAGCAAATGATAAACCCCTGTGTAAAAATGCTTAGGTAATTACTGTCCGATCGAGTTGCATTGTAACCCGCTGATCAAATGACAATCTTGTTAGATTTGGGGATAATCTCCATCGTTTACTTCATTATTTATTGTATCCACAAATGAATCCTAAAAGGAAAATTTCCCTGCATTACCTGCGAGTGCGAGCGACCTAGCATATAAAGGCTATAAGTAATATCCATTGGCGCGTGCCCTTCGAGCGTACTATACTTAGGCGCCTGTGCAGTGTGTTGCGTACCACGTGCCGGTGTTTTGATAAGGACAGTGATTAGTGATAGCGCGTCGCGTGTACATAGCATGTTTTGGAGGATGCTCTATTTGATTGGGCAATAACATCACGTTGCTGAGTCAGACAAGACTAGGCTTGACTCTTACAAACATGCATACAAGCTTCTGTTGCAAACGATCTCTGTTGTCTCGACGCCGACGGTTCTGGAGCCAATGTTTCCTTTAGAATCATTTCTAACTTTCGCAGAAGATCGCATGAATGACTGGACTATAAATAGTGACGTAACCGTTCCGTTCCCCCCTTCCCCCTCCCGTTCGAACAAGCATAGATATTCTCAATGCTCGCCCATGCTCTTACTCGGTTACGTCACTATTTATAGTCCAGTCATTTTGTACAAAGAAAGTTTTCTGGGATTTTTGAAAATGATGCTGAAGATTTTATTATTTTCAAAGCAGAGTGAATGCTGTCTTCTAAGTGCGTGCTTCGTGATCAAAGATCACAACGTCGCTTGCCATTAGGCGAGTTTTGTTGGTTATATAGGGTTATTTCTAATCAATTAGCATCCTTTTGGAGCTTATTCTGTAAATCAAAACTAACAACTTTTGTTCTGCGACTTTTGTCAAAACTCGAAAAAAAATTGGAGTTCCATAGAAAAATATTGTTCACCCGTGACCAAATGTATGGAACAGCTGTCTTTTTTTTTGAGTTTTGACCAAAGTCGCAGAACACAAAAGTTGTTAGTTTTGATGTACAGAATAAGCCCCAAAAGGATGCTAATTGATTAGAAATAAACCCTGTATAAGCATAGGCTTATTCGCGATAAAAATTTAATAGAATAGAAATATTACACATTATGGAATGTTAAATGTCGCTTTGTTTTAGAGATTTTAAACGTTACAGGATATTGTGTGTCACATGCCCTTCTTTTTAGGTGAGGGTTATAATGTTAATTCTCAACAATAGTCTATTTAAAAATTCGGACTACTGCTGATGCAGTTAAAACTTCTGTCGTCGTCGCAAAGCGTCTCTAGTTCTCTTCCCTGTGGGGCATTTAGGTAATGAACTTAAATACTGTTCAAGGTCTGAGTTTTAATAATCCTTTCAACTCTTTATATGAGTTTTATCTTCCTCGATATTAAGCATCCGAGGAGAGTTGAAGCGTTACTATGCTTACTAATATTATAAGTGTGTTCGTTGGTTTTGAAGTCGTAGTGGTCTAGTGGTAGTGACACCCGCCTTACAATCGTGAGGTCGTGGGTTCAAATCCCGGTCCCGTACCAATGAGTTCTTTGGAATTTATGTTCGGAATTTAACACCGCTGGCTTTTCGGTGAAGGAAAACATCGTGAGGCAACCTGCATATGTCAGTAGAAGAAATTCGATGGCGTATGTGAATCCACCAACCCGCACTGGGCCAGCGTGGTGGATATGGCCCAAACACCCTTCGTGGGTAGGCCTACGTTCTGCAGTGGACTATTAAAAAGGCTGATACAGTATAGTGCAGTTTGTTGGTTTGTTCCTCTTTCACGCAGCAATGGAGCAACGGATTGACTAAATTTTTGGCATGGACTTAGTTTGAAAGACGAAAAGTAACATAGGCTAGTTTTTAGCCCGGATAAATAAAAGATTCCTCTAGGTTGGCACCAAAATCAATGCGGGTGAAGCCGCGTGTAAAAGCTAGTATAATTATAGGTAGTCTTCTTATAGGTTGTACTACTACATTAAACTGTGGTCCGTAGCCTCTGCCACTATCGCTTACACTGTGGCCACACGAGGTCGCCCGCACCGGCCGGCCCGGCCTGGATCAATTGTTGAGCAACGCACCTAACATCCAAGTCATTTTGTAACCTAAACCTATGCAGACTGTAGGCACTAGGCAGACCTACATAGATAGGTAATTAATTATTAGTTTCAACGAGTGAGACAGTGGCTGTGACTTGAGTGTGTCGTTTATGACATGTTTTGAGGTGGTTTAGATGTCGCGAGGTCGTTACTATCCTAGTAATCATTATTTTTCGCAAAAAATAGCATGACCGACTTCAACCGTGTACAGAATTCGCGAATATTTCGCACGAATCGATGTATCATTTCTCACATTATTGTTGATTTATCAAAAATGGCTTAGCCGATTTCTATAATATTTAAATGGGACCAATTTCGAAGTATACTCTTTCCAATAAAGAAGAATTATCAAAATGGGACCACTATGTAAAAAGTTATGCGTGGTTATATGTACATAAAAAAGTATATAATTACGCGTCTAATTGAGTACCTCCTTCGTTTCGTCGGTCAAAAATAGCCGTATTTTTTAATCAGCATCGCTTTTAATTTCCTATACGATTTTTTTTGTAAATTTTAGGGTTCCTTAAATAAATAAAAAATTACCTTTATTAGCCGCTCATAATAATTATAAACATTTGAAAGTACATTAAAAATAATATTAATAATGATTGATTCTTAAAATTAAAGGGCACCCAAATCTCGGTGAAGGCCTCCTTCATGCCTCGCCATACAATAGTTAGGGTTCCTTACTGAGCATAAAATCACAAAATGCGGACAGATCAAAGTGGAGCTTCAAGCGCCATCTTGAAATAAAGTTTCTGGCCGATATCTCGGAAACTATGCACTTTAGGACAAAAGTTATTAAGATCATTATTGTAGAGAATAAAATTTCGCATCTCTTATTGCTTGTATCCTTTTTTGTAAAACTTACTGGTTACGATTTATGGCCCATTTAATGAACCTGTTTTTGTATCTACACATTTGAAATAGACAGTAGCGATCGACATTCTAGAATATAAGTAATGTAAATACTAACTAGTATGGCCAAGCAAGTCAATTAATTGTCTTTTGTATGTCTGTGTTTGAAATAAAAACACACGAATCCTAAATAAAATTAGACCAGTAGACTACAATACCCAACTGTTCCAATATTCGGTATCTCAACCAATTAACGGCTCTGATTGTTAGAGTTCCTTAGTAATAATTAAAAAAACTTGGTTGCAAACAATTCCTATGTTACTTAATTGACTGCCTCGGTGGCTCAGTGGTTAGTGACCCTAACTTCTGGATCAAAGAGGCGTGGGTTCGATCCCCACCAGGGCAAATATTTGTGTGATGAACATAAGTGTTTGCTCTGTGTCTGGGTGTTATTTAGTTACTATCTATATAAGTATGTATTTAAAAATAAGTGTATGTAGTATATCAGTCTCTGGCAGCCATATCACAAGCTTTGCTTAGTTTGGGGTCAGAGGCCGTGTGTAAGATGTCCCAAAATATTTATTTATTATTATTATTTATTTATTTAATTCTTTTATAATCCAAATTGTACGAAATTATGACTGAATTAGAATAGATCTCTATTTAAACAAACATTCTAGCACATACCTAGTTTACAATCTAGTAAAATTAGTAAAGTATACGTACAAGTTAGTATTTTACACTATTCCAAAAATTGGTATCCGTAAGTACTTAGTCTAAGAGCAGAATTGTTAACTTGATGCCATTGTTCAACTTAAAACCCGGATGCGTTAAATTAGCGGATGAGTATAAGTTGTTCCTAGTTGTTTTATAAATAAATGAATATTAGGGGACATCTTACACACGGTCTCTGATTCCAAACTAAGCAAAGCTTGTGATATGTCTGCCAGAAACTGATATACTACATATACATATTTTTAAATACATCCTTATACAGATAGTACATAATAAGTAGTAAATAACACCCAGACACAGAGCAAACAACAATGTTCATCACATAAATGTTTGCCCTGGGTGGGGATCGAACCCACGCTTCTTCGATCCAGAAGTCAGGGTCACTAACCACTGATCCACCGAAGCAGTCATAAAAACATGGTAATGGTACTGAGACATCAACATCATCATCTACGGA
This sequence comes from Hypomecis punctinalis, assembly GCA_949316475.1. Lineage (NCBI taxonomy): Eukaryota > Metazoa > Arthropoda > Insecta > Lepidoptera > Geometridae > Hypomecis > Hypomecis punctinalis. The sequence goes on along the minus strand of OX438820.1, from coordinate 16,932,304 downwards.
ACCCTGTTCCACGTGTGCGACACGGTCTTGGCAACTCATTTAATACACTACGTAGTTAATACAATAACTGGAACAATAGAAGTACTTCGAATCTAACTGGGTCATCGGTCAGATTGGGTAAATACCGGTAAATAAATAAAAACTCGGGCGTAGATGAAATACCTTCGTATACTCGCACGTCCTCGGATACCGCGTAGAATTAGGTAAACACCCCCTGAAACAATTTCAATATGGTATAACTAAGCGCCACACAAGTCGGCGGATGGGAAGTTATGCGCAGAGCACTGCGCAAAAGCCGAAGTTTAAGTATGCGCGGGAGCCAACCTCATGCCTTCCGCGCGCTCCCTACGCCCGTGCTCAACACTTCGCCACTTGTGTCGGTATTGTGCACACATGCGCAATAATTAGCGAATCACGGCGAAGTGTCATCTGCGGGTAACTTCTCATCTACCGACTTGTGTGGCGCTTAGTTAAACGATACGGTTCAAAAATCACCGCAAATATGGTTTATATCTTTACTTTGAATGCATAGGCCGAATTATATAAGTCGGCGGATGTGAAGTTAGTTACAAGCTGCGCAATATCCAATCCTGACTAAAGCTCACATTAAGCTGCGCGTTGTCGGGATATTCCGCAGCGTGTAGTGTAGATAACTTCACATCCACCGACTTGAATAATTCAGCCTATAAGTACTTATCCTGTGCGTGAAAACTAACCAAGTCAATCAAATCTTGAGCTTGAAGGGAGTAATCTCTTTAGAATGTTATATGTCTTCTTTAAAAATGTCTAATATATTTTTTTAATTTGCTTTAGAGAATTTGGCAGCCATTTATACGTAGAAAACAATATCTTTTGACAGCGAAGTCGACAACGACGTATATGTATTATTTAAGTAGCTGATCCGGCTAACTTCGTTTCACGCGATATCTTTATAAATTATAGGCTATGTGTTATTCTGATGTATAAGCATTTATTGCAAAGTTTGATCTTAATCTGTTCAGTAGATTTTGCGTGAAAGAGTAACAAACATCTATAGGTACGTACAAACTTTCACGTTTATACTATTAGTAGGATAACTTGGTTCTAATTATACTTTTATGTTTTTGATGGGATTTTTATCAAGTTGTGGACCCTTAGTAAATGTTGTTCATAATTGTGATCTGAATAATTCCCTATTGGCTTAGTACACCTATTCTGAGTAACCCTGTATAAAAAATTGTTATTCTACGAGTATCTATTATTTAGGACATATTTATTGGTAACAATGTATCTATTTCTTTGTCTGTAATTATGGTATGTACTGTGTCACATTATTTCTAGAGCAATTATTAGTGATAAATAGGTATATTGATATTTGATCGGTTTTGTTAGCCAGAAGCAGTTCAAACATAATTAGCTCGTTCCTAGTATTGGTGATAACCAGTATCGTTCAATAAACATATTCACTAGTATTTGAACGTGTAACGTTTATTTTTACCGACTTCCAAAACGGAGCAGGTGCAAATTTTATTTTTTGTCAAATAAATATTTAAAATCTTTCTATTTCGTAAAGGCATTCTCCCGAGGTGGACCCAATTAAATTTTAACGAAATCGGCTGAGCTGTTTTTGATATATAGACAATTATTGTACATAGATGTCACATCAATTCGTGCAAACTATCCGAATTCTGTACACGGTGGAAGTCGGTGTTACCATTTTTTTTGCGAAAATTAATTATCTGCCTATCCAAAAGAATTTGCTATTTCTATTTTTGACCGACGAAATAGAGGTGGTACTCAATTCGACGCGTATATTTTTTTTAAAGTGTAACTACCATAAAGTACGTACTTTTAGCCATGTCAGAGGCCTTGAGGCGGCTTAAAAAAACTGACACCAGGGCTAGCCACCCGGCCTATACGAACTTACTTAGTACGTACTTAATGGTAACCATGCATAACTTTTTACATAGTGGTCTGATTTCAATAATTCTTTTTTTTAATTGGAAAGAGTATACTTCGATGTTGGTCCCATTTTAATTTTATCAAAATCGGCTGAGCCATTTTTGATAAATAAACAATAATGTAAAAAATACAACATCGATTCGTGCGAAATATTCGAGAATTCTGTACACGGTTAAAGTCGGTCATGCCATTTTTTGCAAAAAATACTTATGTGACGTTGTTGACATTTTCCAAGACGAAAAACGGATAGATAAATTAGGGCGCGTACACATAGAACATCCGTTTTACAGGTCCGTTTAAACGTATATGTTATTAGCGTATGTAGTTGTATGAGCGAGTTCATACAGAATACAGTATTCCGGATCCAGTAAAAAATACTGATCCGACAAAATAAGCAGCAATCTGTTTTACAGGTCCGTTTAAACGTATATGTTATTAGCGTATGTAGTTGTATGAGCCAGTTCACACAGTATTCCGGATCCAGTAATACTATACTAATGTGTAGTACTACTACTACTATGCTGTGTGAATATTACCTCCAGTAGCGACGGATCAGTTAAAAAGGATCCTGTAAAACGGATGTTCTATGTGTACGCGCCCTTAGATGAACTTTTTATTTCTAACAACAGTTTACTTAGCTTAACTCTTTCGCTTTTGTTTTAAAGCTAATGAATTTACACAATACGACTTAACTACTGCTATAAAAAGGTGGCCTTATGGCCAATAAATCATTTCATTTATTCGGCATAATAATAAATGTGTGCAGATACATTGTTCCAAAGGCTCCCAAACTAGTCAGAGACTATGTCAGGAGCCAATGGCTTCTCCTGAATTCCAATGGCGATCTTTCAGATAATGTTTTGTTAAAATTTGTCCTGTCTGATCTTAGTAGTATTGGCCCGCTGTTCTCATCTCTCCAATGTAGTGCCAATTTTCTTATTATTTTCTAATGAAAACTTACTTGACCTAGTTCTTAATCTAAGAAACAATTTATAGCCTATTCATGTCTATAGGGTGTTGTAAATATCGTGTCCTACTTGCGACGAGCATAAAATGTCCCAAAGTAAACGTTTAGAGTGATTATAAAATTAGTTTACTTTCAAGATAATTAATTTTCTTTCTAGTAATTGACTGACATTCAAGACAATCTACGTAAAAAATCGAAAGAAATGAGGCTCATTTCATTTCAAAAAAATTTTTTCATAGTAAGTAGTCCGATTTCAATAATTCTTTTTTTTATTGGAAAGAGTATATTATGTACTTCGAAATTGGTCCCATTTAAATTTTATCGAAATTGGCTTAGCCATTTTTGATAAATCAACAATAATGTGAAAAATGTTACATCGATCCGTGCATAATATTTGCGTTCTAGCGATGCGCCCCGGTTTCGCACAGGTGTATTATACATATATAAACATTTCTTTTGAATTACTCTATTTATTAAAACAAACTGCATCAAAATCCGTTGCGTAGTTTTAAAGATATAATCATACATGGGGACAGACAGCGAAAAGCTATTATTGTTTTATACTTTGTAATGATTCTGTACACGGGTGAAGTCGGTCATCCTATTTTTGCAAAAAATAATAATTCCTTTGCACTTGTTTGCTGCTTGGCTCGTAACGCGGGGTAGGTAATGCCAAAATGGCGGACATAAATCTGAAGTAATAGGTGCGTTGTCAGCTCGAATTTGTCATTTAATGCGGACCATGGGAGATATGCCTTTATGGGGGTTTTGGAGGGATTATAATTGCATTGTCTTACTGGTTGAACACTTTAGGTATGATATATTTTTTCTATTTTTTCCTTTTTATAAGTAATTGCTTTTTTACACATAATTATTTTTAGCCAAATTTGGCTCCGACTTCAACCGAATAGTTCGCACGGATCAATGTAGTAATTTTTACATTATTGTTGATTTTTCAAAAACGGCTCTACCGATTTTGATAAAATTTAAATGGGACCGCCTCTGAAGTATGGTCTACCCAACAAAAAAAGAATTATCAAAATCGCTTCATAATTGACAACCTCCTTTTTTGGTTTAAAACAGCTCTGTTTTCTTTTTAAGGTCCTTATTAACTTTGTTAGTCTCAAAGAAATTCTTACTTAGTTTAACCACAAATAGTCTTAATTACCGCTGATTCTGTATAGAAATTTAAACCCTATTGTTATCTATTTAAAGTTGTTTACATTTTGTTAATTGAATCTAAGATTCTAACCTTCCGCTAGTACAGACGTGGCCTCGGTGCTCTATCACGTTCAAGGTTTGATATTCTGATACATACGAATTTGAACTTTATTTTCATGGAATTAAGGTTTATGGGAAGAGATGGAGAAAATATAGTATTTGACGAATTAAGACTCATTGTGTTTGTAGAAATGACATCTGCTTAGCGACAACATCATCTTAAGATGTGGATAAATTGGGAAACTAAAAATGTGCTCCAGGAAATTATTCAGTTTGGCTTAGAATATCGCTAGTGGCGCCCTCTCGTAAGTTTGGAAGTTATTTGGTAAAGTCGTAAAATTCGTCTGGGATTTTGATGCGACACCTGGCTGTATATAAATCTTGATTTTACTATGTAACCTATTTAAATTGAAATGCATGTATGACGGATTAGTAATTTCAAGCGGCAGTGGGCAGGGTGCATATTTAGTAGAACTTGTGGCCGTAAAGTTTTCTAATTGAGACTACGTACCGGCAAGCGTAGCGTAAGACGTCCTCCAAGGTGGACCGATGATCTTATTAAAACAGCAAGAACACGCTGGATACAAGCCGCTTCCAACTGGTCTCATTGGAAATCCATAAGGGAGGCATATGATAGATAGATAGATAGAACTCTTTATTCTGTGCACTAAGTACAGAGTAGATACTTAACTTATCTTAAATTAAATTAGTGCCACAAATGGCGGCCTTATCGCTGATAGCGATCTCAATAGCGAGCATATGTCCAGTAGTAGACGTCCTACGGCTGATAGTGATGATATTCCACCATTTTTTTTAAGTGTTATGCATGTGTCGAATAAAGATATTTCATTTCATTTCATTTATTTCATTTCACCATTACCAGCAAAGAGGTCAAAACCTCCGAGTTCTTTCGTTTATCTAGATTATGCAAGCGCGACCAGATTTAGATCGTATCTACATATGTAGAGAAAACTCGCAAACTGTCATAGATAAGATACGACTAACTTTTAGATAATTTTCACAAGTTACAACTCGCTGGTTTGTAAGAGTTTAAAAAATGTTTAATTTCTTATCTACTTTTCTTTTAGTCTTACGTGACAGTAGGGTAGGTCCCGGTTGTTTTAACCGTATAGCAACGACAGAGGCCTTCAGATCGCTTCAAAACTTCGACACCAGGGCTAGCCCCCCGGCCTATACGAATGATTGTTAACCGCCTTCAAAAAATTATGTTCTCAATTTACTGCCTGCCTAATTACTGCCATATATAAACCGATTTTGATGATTCTCTTTTTGTTTAGTAGATCATACTTCAGAGGTGGTCCCATTTAAATTTTATCGAAATAAGTCGATTCGTTTTTGATAAATCAACAGTAATGTAAAAATTACTGCATAGATTTGTGTGAACTTTTTTTTTTTTATTAATAGCCCACAGACTCCAGAGTCTGTGCCTTTTGTTAAGTAAGTTACAATATAAAGAATGCGACTGTATAATAGAGAGGGGTTAGTTTAAATCTTAGTCTTAGTGGTTTCATTGCATTGCGTGAATTCCACGAGCAAACCAGCGACCGGTGTGAACTATTCAAATCTGTACAAGGTTGCAGTCGGTTTTTTTTAGCTTTTAATTCTGTAAAAACTACGCTTTATCAGGTTTCACCATCGAAACCAGCGGTTCAATACCGCTTATAATCATTTACCAGCAAAGGAGTAGGTAACTGATAATACCAATTTAACCGATACAAAACCGGTTTGCCAAAATCAAAACGATACCTGCCCTTTAAACAGCGGAAATACCAACCTTTGAAAAAAAAGTTGTTTACAATCCTTCATCTGATTATGGTACTATATCGGGTCGCCAAGGTTTTTTCGCACGGAAGCAAGCGCACTCGCATGTACAAAATTATCGACTAAATTGTTGAACTAAAATGTGCCATGGCATATGTATAAGAAAACACGATGGTAGCGCTGTTGCAACTGCATGTATAACTTGGTCATGTGTGATCGAGTTATGTATGTCGTTGGTCTTTCAAAGGAACTAAATGTTATAGTAAACAGTCGTTGAGAAAGCGCGACAGTGGCTCTAACGTCATTTGATCGGATAATATTGTCGTGAACGTTCGGGGTGGTTCGGGCGTCTTCGGTAACACTCGGTCATACTCGGGAAAACTCGTGGAAATGGAAGGTCGAGAAAATTGTTGTGTTGTTTTCATACAAATGTACGCAAGGTTGTGTTGAAAAAACCGGACAAGTGCAAGTCAAGCTCGCACACCTAGGGTTCCGTACAAATACTGTATGTATCCTGTATTTCACAAAATGGTAATGTTGAAATCTCTGTAGGATATATTTTTTTTTACTTTTCTTTTCATTCATCGAAAATTACACACACCGTAAACCTGTTTTAGTATGTGCTAATGAAGCTCTTTCATATGATACGCCACATGATACGTTTTACTTACTTTGAATTTTGTGCCTACATTTTTTTGTATTTAGGCCCTATTTTTTTGTGTTTTAATTAGAAATGTACAGTTTTCAGATTTATTCCTATAGTTGTACTCTGAGACAATGCTTCTCGCCAAATTTCATAGTTCTAGGTCAACTGGAAGTACCCTGTAGGTTTTGATTTGTAAGTGTCAAAATATGCGGTTTTTATAAACGACATAAACGGCTCTAACTAATAAATTGAGAAGTTTGATTTTTTCACATTTGTAAGAGACCATAGATGTACGTACAAGGTTTAAATTTCAACTTGTTAACTTAACGCGTTCTTGAGATAAAGGGTCTTGACATACGGACAGACGGACAACAAAGTGATCCTATAAGAGTTCAGTTTTTTCCTTTTGAGGTACGGAACCCAAAAAATTGATTTCTTTCGTGTTTTTTAAATGAATTCTAGTTTACTATGTGGGTGTAGAAAGGTCTCCTTATAAGCGTGCGGTACTGGTTCAAATCCGTTCCGTACTAATGAGTTCTTTGGAATTTATGTGGGGATTTACATACCATTGGCTTTTCGGTGGAGAAAATGCTTAAGAAAACCCATAGGTATACGTTGAAGAAATTCGATTGGCGTATGTGAATCCACAAACCTGCACTGGGCCAGCGTGGTAGTCCACTGATGAACATAAGCCTACCCTTGTCGGGATACATCTTCCTCGCTATCACAATTGCGGATTGGTAGATTTACATAAAACGCCATCGAATTTCATCTTAAGTCGTACGTTTGCTCGAAGGTCGTACGACACGAAGTTTTCCTTCACCGAAAAGCTAAATATACAAAAATGCTATTGGAATTGTACCAAAAATAATTAGAAAATTCAAAATATGTTCACTGGTGACCTTAATTGCGGCGAATTGTGAGGTATGTCCTAATGAAAGTAATGTCAAATGCGCTAACGCCCGAAGGCCGTCTGGTTTGCGTTACTGAATTACTGTCATACTTTCTACCAGGGGCGGTGGTCATAGGCCTGTGCGTGTAGAGGTGGTGATTATATTGTACTGTACAATACTGTTTTGTACCAGCTTTTTTAATAGTCCATTGCAAGACGTAGGCCTACCCACAAAGGGAGATTGCGTCTTAACTGCCAGTGCTTCACATATATACGCCATAGAATTTCTTCTACGGAGGTATGCAGGTTGCCTCACGATGATTTTCTTCCCCGAAAAGCCCGTGGTGTGAAAATCCGTACATAAATTCCAAGGAATGGTACGGGACCGGGATTTGAACCCACGACTCACTCACCCACTCGACCATACTACTCACTAGACTTATTTGTACTGTACTATTTTGTTGCTTTTTACTAAAATCCGCGAGGCGTAGACGGGTGATACGAATAATGTACGTATGTCGTATTGTACTATTCTGGTGCTTTTTACTGAAATCTGCTGGCTCATTTTTAAACCACGTCAGTTTATAAAGGACATGTCCACAAAATGTATGGAGGCTGGTATAATAATAATCAAAAATTCTAACCACAACACTCGTTACATTTCGAGAAAGTTCATATTTTTCTGTTTCTATTACATCAGTTAAAACCAAAAAAGAGCCCTCCGATTTTTTTTAAATTAATTTTTAATCTATTAGGATAAATAAATATATTTGGCTCAATAGGTAGTTTATCTCTAGCAAACCTCATTAAATAACCTCCAAATTGTTAAAAAGAAGCATTCTTACCAATTAGATACAATTTTTATGTGTGTATTTGTCACACTGTACATACTAACTGGTCACACTGGTAGGTTATAATTTTTAATTTTAGCAAATTAAGGTATGATTGTGGAAGAATCTGCTACGAATGCAAGTAAAATGACGATAGAAGCACTTTGTTATTGCTAAACTAGAAAAAATACGTAGCTGTATTATTGTTTTTCATATAAATTATTACTCACATTTAAAAAAAAATGGAGGGATAAAAAAATCTAAATTAAATATTTTCGAGAAGCCCATGAATCAAGCTTTCAAATTATGTATATATCATCTTGGTTCGATTTTTCTCTGAATAATATACCACTTGTGGACGTCACCTTTGTTGTTATTTGCTAAAGATTCAGTGCACTGTACCTACTAGTGTTCCATATTCTTGAAAAACTGCGTTAAGCGAAAGTCCGCGCATTTCCATACACAAATCATACGTTTTGTGTGGAAACGCCCGTTTCGCTGGTGACCCAACGCACTGCGTTCCTGTACACGAGTCCTTTACGTAATCTGCACAGTTATCCATTACGGCATGAGAAATGTTTAGTATAGGCCGAATCAAACTTCTTGGCGGCTGTGAAGTTAGTTAGCTACAAGTTACGGATAACCCAATTCCCGCGCAGCTCTTAAGTGAGCTTCAGGAAGGAATAGGTTATCCGCAGCAAAAAAAATTGTTACCAGACGATTCCAAGTGCCTGTATTGAGTCTACGGAATAAAGAAATTTTGACTTTGATCGCTTGTAGCTAACATCTCAGTCGCCAACAAGTTTGATTTGGCCTATAAGTCATGGTCGATAACGCACGTGGAGTTTATTGACCAACACCAAGGCTTTAAATATACAATACAATACAAGAACACTTTATTGACACCACAAGAAATAAAACATAACAGAAGAAAAAACGACTGAAGAAAGGTACAAAAGGCGGTCTTATCGCTAAAAGCGTTTTTTTTTCAGACAACATCTAATTTCTGGTAATTGTGTAATTGACATGGACGGTGGTGTAAACATAAATGAATGAAGTACAGCTATAATTATCCAAAAAAAACAATAAAATACACAACATAAAAATAGGCTACTCAAATACTTCTCAAATATAATACATACAATAATACTTACATACATAAAAAAATACAGACAGTTAGAACGTGAGTGATAAGTTACATATACAGGGTTATTCCTAATCAATTAGCATACTTCTAGGGGCTTATTCTGTACATCAAAACTAACAACTTTTGTTCTGCGACTTTTATTCAAAAATCATCTGTTCCATACATTTTGTCGCGGGTGAACAAAATAACCATTTTTTTTTTGAGCCTTGGCAAAAGTCGCAGAACAAAAGTAGTTAGTTTTGATGCACAGAATAAGCCCCTAAAAGGATGCTATTCGATTAGAAAGTACCAGAGAAAGGACAGGCTCATAATAATTTGTTCACTACCCCCTCCTAATAGAACATGTCGATGGCAGTAAGAGTGCCTGAGGTCGGCCAGCCCAGCCACGATACTATCGCCCGCGGCTTTATCGACATATCCCCATATAGGTCATGTTTTATGTTCGGCGTTATTTGGGACTTTACCACTAGTACTAATAGACCAGACTGATCGTTATTACTGACTACCTACGCTATTGTCTACTTTTCGGTAAACTTAAGTTCGTACAGACGAGATGGCTAGCCCTGACGTCAGTTATAAGCCGCTTAAAGGCCTCCGACATGGTTAAATGCTTAAAACAATTGAGAATTTTTACCAATTTAAAGTGTCATCTGGGTCTCAGTAGCGCTCACTTGGAAATTCCCTGTCGTCACCCATCCGAAGACTGCCCTTCGGACGGGACTGACTATTTTATTTTATTTTTTATTTATTTCTTGTAATCAACAGCGTTACAATACATAATAATTTATAATAATACATAATTATTTAATAATAATACATAATAATCTTACTAATATAAAAACACAAATAAAGCCAAAACAGATTACAATAATTTAGCATACAAATAAATTATAATTTCACTAACAACATCAACCGCCTTACCACAAAAGATTTAAACACGTATTAAACACTGTTTAAGCGTGCAATTGTACTGTTAAACATTGTCTAACGCGTGCGTAAAACTTTTGTGGCAAGACAGCTATTTTTTGTTTTTTGACACCATGGCTAAAACCACTCGTCGTGAATAGTTGAATACTGAATAGTATTATGCGGCTATGTGGCTAAATCACAAAAGGAACTCTTGAATTTTTTTATTAGGAACTAGCTTATGCCCGCTGCTTTGCCTGCGTCTTATTTTGTTTCTGTACTATCCCATAGGAATCTTTTATTTTTCCGACATACAAAATAATCTAGTAGGTATATGTATATACACTCTTCAAACCTTCGAACTATATCAATGCCAATTATCAACTCTATCCGTTGCTGCGTGAAAGAATAACAAACAAACCAACATACTTTTTGATTTTATGATATTATCAAGGATGTCAGGTATAAATATTACACTATGTATATGTTTGAGGGCTGATTTACAAGGGCACTAACTACTAAACGTTGTGTTATCATTAGATTTGGCCTTGTAGCGATCTAATATAAACACAACAGTGTTTTACTAGAAACCAGAGAATATAGAGATAACAAATGAACTTCTGAGTTCTGACTTTGACCGTGAGCTGGGTTACATGGAATGGAACTAGGGTTGGGAAACAAACGACTCTTGTGACAAACTTGCGTCTTGAATTCGGAAATCTTATTTTCTCTAAGTTTTGCATGTGCTTATTGCTAAATAGCTCCTAGTAGTAGTAAATAAAATGTACTACTAGGATTTTAACGTACACTAGTAACTGTGCATAATTGTATTGTATATATTATAACGTTAAATAAAGAATATTTAAAATTGAAAAAAAAAAAACTTATTAAACATTTTAGGGTAAAAAGTCTTGAAATCTAGTATCGATTAGGGTTGAGAATCCAGAAAACTCAGAACCCACCTAGTGTCATGGTTTTTGAAATGAAAGAAAAGAATTAGAAAATAGTAAGTAGAAGTAAAAAAGTAATTAATACCTACTCAATGTCCGGAACGTCCGGAACTCGGCGGAGGTCCGCAACGATACTTGAGCCTCCACATATTTTCGTTGTTTTTAAATAAATAAGTGGGCTTAATTTCAACTCTCCTTTGTTAAAATTTCGATAGAGCTGGTTGCAACTCATCAAGTCACACGTTATTCAAAAGTTTCGACCAAGAATAAGCAGCAAAAGGTGGAAAATACATATGGTTTTTATTTTCTGTTGACATAATGACTTGAATAATGGATAAATATTTAAAATACCTACTTATCTAATATAATATTTTTTTTATTTTGTGTAAACAATATTTGACTGAAAGAGTTGAATGGCACAAAATATTCAAAACGGTGCAGTCGGACTCGCGAAATTAAGTCATATTGAATCTTGCGAAAACGTTATCTCGAAATCAAGACTTACAGTCTGAAACTCGAGTTTATACAACACTAAATGTAACCGAGAAATGTACGAAGCAAGGACTTTACTAATAACGTTGGCTTACAGAGGTTATTTCACTCAATTAGTTAAAATTAACATATTTTATTAGGATGCAAATTACAAATGCAACTTGCGTACTTACCTGTCTGAATTAATTGAGATTTTGATAATTATTTAGGTTTTAAAACCTATATGTTGATTGTACATGATAATTTTAATGTTTTTTTGTAATATGGAGTTGTACGTGTGAAATAAAGAATAAATAAATATAGTGTAATATTATTATATACTTAAGTTTTTAAACATAATGTGGAGAAAAAATATAAGTCCACACTAGCGCTTTCAAGCTAGTAGAGAGCTCATAAATAAGACAGGACGCAGTTTAACTATCTTTCTATAGATTGTAGTACCTACCTCTGTTTCAATGCGGGGAATCCCAGGTTCGAATCACGGATGGGATAGTTATTGAGTTTTGATTTCAAAATGTATTTACTAAGTGTGGGTTTTAGAGTCCGTATCTTTTTATGTGTTCCGAGACACCTGCAACACAGGAAATACTACTGACGCGCTAGAAGTGTGAAACGGTATAACTTATTTATTATAAGAAAAAAAAGGGTTGCACTCTGGGAGTGCCGGCAGAAGTGAAAACTTGAACATATAAAGTACTATCGATTATGTGGTAAAATACAATATCACACACGTACACTCGTGCAAGAGCCCTGCGTCGCTTAAACGAAACAGTAGGAGTAGGCATACATTTTCGCCCCGCGGCAGATAGAGTGGGGGATATTACTTCCTCTCCTACGCCGCGCCGGCGGTCTACTCTCCCTCCGTATTACGAATTTTCGGTCAGGTCACGTGTCCTGACGCGAGTTTAACATTTTTTACCCATCCCAAAAACTGCACAACGCCGCTGAAGAAGTTTTCACTTCAAAAATCTTATACAATACAAAACATTAATCGAAGTGTTTGTCTTTGTCCCCAGGCGGTGGACTGGTGGTCAGTGGGCGTGCTGACGTACGAGCTACTGACCGGCGCGTCCCCTTTCACGGTGGAAGGAGAGAAGAACACGCAGCAGGAGATCACCAAGCGCATCGTGCGGTGTAGCTACCCCGTCCCGCCCGACGTCAGCCCCGAGGTTCAGGACTTTATCAAGAAGTTAGTATTTTATCATCACTCTAGCTAGGTATATGGTCAGTTCACGATGGAGGGAGACGAAACAGGACTTTTTATCAATAAGTTTGAAGGTATATTATGATCTCTATATGCAGATTAGTTGTCAGTAAGCTTTATTAAGTAGACTAGTGGGCAGTAGTTTTCTGACGTACGGAATACTGATTGAATTTTAACGAAAAAGAAAATGAAAACCGCCCAGCAGGCAATCACCAGGAATTCGTGATATTTTGTGGTCATTGTGTTTCTGGGCAGTACCTACGTCAGAAGATCCCAGCCAGTAGACTAATGATCAGTAGGATGCGAGCACTAGACTATTGATCAGTAAAATAAAACTGTTTGTTGGTTTAACGTTTCTTTTGTTTCCTTTTACAATGAATTCTAAGTTGAAGAATATTTCACCATAGTTGTTTCATAAGATTATTTAATCTTTCAGACTCCTGGTGAAGAATCCCCGATGGCGACTTGGCGGTGAAGAAGACGCGATTGAGCTCAAAAGGCATCCCTTCTTCAGGGTAAGTTTCTAGCTTACTTATCAGAATGTTCTATTCTAATAGGGAGCGTCCCTATTTTTTTCTATAGAAACAGTAAAAAAAAATAGCCAGCTCAGCTCCTTACAATAACGGAGCGTGGCTCTGGCCCGCTGGCATACTCTACTTCGAATCTAAATCATCGTTTTTCACGTTACAGACTCTAGACTGGGACGCGGTAGCGCGGCGGGAAATCCCCGCGCCGTTCGTGCCTCAGCTATCGCACGCGGCGGATACGGCCAACTTTGCCGACGAGTTCACCAGGATGCCCCCCACCGATTCGCCCGCGCACGCGCCCAAACATCACGACAAACTGTTCCTTGGTACGTGGGGAATTAGGGCTAGTTTCCCTTGCAGTGTCTCAGCTAGCTTTGCAGACCTAGCAGTCTCCTGATTACCGAAAATACGATAAAGAATCCCTCGGTGCGTCGACGATTAGACTAGTTTATTCCTTTACAGTGTCTCAAGTGTCTTCGCGGACGAGTTAGAGAAGAGAAATACCACTGGTTCTAGACTACAATTTATAAAGAAGACGACAACAGAGCAAAATCCCGTAGCTGCCAGATCTTCATCATTTTATAAAAGTAGAAAGTTTCACGGCGCATCCTTCTAACACAAATTGAAATAATCAGATGAAGTTTAGATCATGATGACTTTGGTTGGATTGACGAAGGAAAAGAATTGAGCAGTCAAAACTCTCTGGCTGCTTGGCAGTGACGTTATTGAGATATAAGGCAATTTTTTTTTTTCTCAACGTATGCTGTCCCACTTCTGGGCAAAGGTCTCCCCCACTCCCTTCCATTTATCGCGTTCTGTGGCCAAATCCCGCCAACCTACCCGGAAAGTGTGAAGATCGTTACACCAGCGTTTCTTAGGCCTTCCCTGCCTTCCGGTACCCATTGTGTGACGACCCTGGCGCATCTCTCAGAGTGCATACGAACCACATGACCCGCCCAATCCCATTTTAGTTTTAGCAGCTTTTTGGCCTACGTCAACTACACCAGTGATGGAACGCAGTGTTGTTTGGAACTCTGTCCGGATATATAAATATTTAATGTTATGTTCCTTTAACTATAATACAGCTGAAGTATAAAGTATTGTTGTCATATAATTTGTATTGTTTGCAGGGTACTCGTACGTGGCGCCCAGCATCCTGTTCTCAGAGAACATCATCTCAGACCAGATCTGGCTGCAGACCACCGGACACAAGCAGGACAAGCTCAAGGGCTGGCAAGCTAAGGTAACACTTACGGTTATATTTAGGGGCTTATTCTGTACATCAAAACTAACAACTATTGTTCTGCTACTTTTGTTAAACTTTTATTTAACTTGCAATGTAAGTTCGCATGGAATCTTGGAAGTTAAGGAACAACTTCTCGGTTTCCGATTGAACTGAAATTTTGCACACGTATGTATATCGCTTGATAATGAAACAATATGGTACCATGGAGCTGATCTGATGATGGAGTCGGAAGGTGGCCACAGGAGCTCCTGTACTAAACAAGATAGACCCGTCGTGTTTGGGCTCGTTTAACTTGTCTTGGCTGGCACTCGGCTGCTATATGATATCCAGCATCTCAAAAGCTTGTATTTTAAAAAAGTTATATTTTTATAATTATTTATTTGTTTCCCAGGACTCTCCGTTCTTCAAGAAGTACGAAGTGGAACTGAGCACTCCCCTCCTCGGCGACGGCTCCTACTCCGTGTGCCGGAAGTGTATACACAAGCAGACCGGCAACGCCTACGCTGTCAAGGTAACTTTTCCACGTGATAACGTCTTATATATCGATGGATGCCGGCTGCGCGCACGAAAAAGTGTCGTGTTCCGCCTGAGCTGAGCGTGCAAGCGAGAGCGCGGGATAAGCGATAGAGAGGCACGACGGCTTAAGCGTTGGGCTTGTTTCAATTGTTTATTCAACAATGCTTTTTTATGATGTTATCTCGTAAAATTATCATCCATAAATCGACTTTACAGACAACTATTTTTTTTAATAGGAACTAGATAAGATCGCAACTCCCTCTTCCCTCTCAGCTCTCTCTTCGTAAGAAGAAGAAAGAAGGGGGAAGAAGGAAGAAGGGGGAGGGGGTAACCCCTCCCCCTTCTTCCTTTGAGTGGACGTCCTACGCTGCATTTTTCGGCACGTGGTCTCCACTCGAGAAATTTTCGACCCCTTAAAATCATAAGTCCCTTTCCTCTCGTTATGTCAGTTGTTAGGTTTTATCAAAATTTTATAAAAAAAAAAGTTAGTATAAATAGTGTTTCGTTTTGCAGATAATCTCGTCGCAGAAGAAAGACATCAAGCAGGAGATAGAGCTGCTGAAGGCGTGCCAGGGCTGCCCCTACATCATCACGCTGCACGAAGTCTTTCACGATTCCGTAAGCTTACATTTTAACTCCCGACGCAAAAACGACGGGACGGGTTGTGTCTGTCTGTCTTTGACATCGTAGCTCCCGAACGAATTTGTTTTCTTTTAATTAGAGTGTTTTCTTTTAATAATTTTATTTGTGAGTGTTTCTAGAAATGGTTCATCAAAATCGGTTCAGCCGTTTCAAAGTTATCAGCACTTTTGCTACTGACGATATGTAGGTCAGTCTTTAATAATTTCTCTCCATATGGAAGCAGGCAGAAACATTAAAAAAAAAATCCTACTAATAATATTATACTTATTATATCACGCACAACCATTTAGGATTATTTGAGAGGAAAGGTACCTATTCTAAGTTAAATTTAAGAAGCAATGCTAGAAAATATCAACTGGTGACTCCTTCTCCTAGGCTGGCGAAATCGGAGAGGTCTGTATATTTTGGTGGGCCCGCTATATACAACCGAATACCCGTAGAAGTCCGGGATGCACCTTCCGCTGGCTCGTTTAGGGATAAATTAAAGTGTTGGCTACATGAACAACTATTTTATGACGTAAATGACTTTTTGAAATTACCTGAATTGTTTTAAGATTTTGTGACTAATTTGGTAATTGTCAAGTTCTTTTATTTTTTTTGTGCTATATTGTATAGTGCCATAATGTAATTTTTACTTATTGACATGTAACAAATGGTGTTATGAATAAATGACTGTATGACTATATAAATGCGAAAGTTTGTGAGTATATATGGATGTTTCTTACTCTTTCACGCACAAACGACTGAGCCGATTTGGATGAAATTTGCTATGAAGGTAGCTTAGATCTTGGATTAACACATAGGCTACTTTTTTATTTCGGGCTAACGCGGGTAACACCGCGGGGCGTAGCTAGTTTTGCATAAATTCAAAATTCAAAGAAGTCAAATTGCACAAAAGCAAATCGGCTTTCTACGAGAATGCTTCGACAAGTGTGATGGGAAACTCACGACATGTGATCCTAGTTCGCCCGCTAGCTATTTTTGAACAAACACTCCTTGACATTCGTGTCATGTAAATAATGATCGTTGTCTCCCCACAGGCGTTCACGTACATAGTGACGGAGCTGGCGCTGGGCGGCGAGCTGTTCCCGCACACGACGCGCTGCGTGCCGGAGCGGGCCGCGCGCCGGCTGCTGGGCCAGCTGGCCGCCGCCACCGCGCACATGCACGCGCGGGGCGTCGTGCACAGGGACCTGAAACCTGAGGTATGTTCACACGACACGCTGCGTGCCGGAGCGGGCCGCGCGCAGACTATTAATGCAATTGGTCACCACTACCGTGCATATGCACACCCGAGGAGTTGTACGTAGGGATCTCAATCTCACGTACGTACGTGCTAGTCCTGTGATTATCTTTTGGGTCATGTAGATCGAAAATAGGAGAACGGAATGGTTTTATCTATCATGCTAAGATCTATTCAAGAAGGGCCATATCCACTACGCTGACCCATTGCGGGTTGGTCGATTCACATACGCCATCGAATTGCCTCACGATGTTTTCATTCACCGTAAACCCAATACTATGAAGTTTCAATATTGGCCTGTTAATGTATTATAAATACAATACAAATACAAATAAATTTACTAACTAAAAGTAGAAATACATAACGCTATAGCGAAAAACGAATTCTACAATATGATTTAATACATGACAGTTTGCGTGCAGACATGTTATATGCATACTCAGATAGATTAGAGCCCAAACCCAGGTAGGCTTTTCTTCCGGGGCATGTTCTTGGGGCTCGAGTGCAGAGTTACCATAATAATATTAAAATGAATCCTTGTTTTAAATCTTAGCTTTTTTTTCTTTTTTATTCCTAACCTAACCATAGCCGAAGCATTAGATGCAGCAGTTTGATGATTAATTACTAATTTTATTTGTGATTTCATTTGGTTTGTTGAATGGTATCCTTAACTTATATGCCTAAGACAGAGCGGAAATACACTAAATGTTTATTGAAACAAGGATTAGAAGATGAACGTCCGCAAAGTAACGCCTGATTCAATAAACTATAAATAAAAAATAAAAAAAATAAAATAATTTATTTAAAAACATGAAAGTCAACATTACACTTGAAAAGCAAAAACATTTAATAAATAACACACACACACAATTGCCTGAACTAGGTGAAACCTGTGTTTCAGGCTGAAAAAGAGCAAAAAATGCTAAATATATATAAATAAAATAACTATTTGCTACCTAAAACTAAGTAAAATACTGCTAAAACTAATTACAGTGCAATCGTGTGACGTACTACCTAAAAACCTACCTAATGTTTTATACATTACTAAAAAATTGAAGACTAAGCTATAAAATATATGTCTACCTGATATTTAAAAATTGCACGAGAAATTTGTGTACCTATAATAATATAAAAGTTAGAGATTGCATTTTCATCTCATTTCACTATAAACAACAATTTTTCCGTATCATCGTACGACATATTGTGAAGGACTTCCGTGATTAGTTTTTTGCAGTTATTGTAGTTGACCGGGTATATATTAACTAACGCGTTTAACCTATTGTAGAGAAGCGGCCCAAGAAACCTGTAAAATTTAGAGCTAAAAGCATGTTTTGAGTTTGTTAATTGAGGGCAGACATTAAAATTCCGTCTTTTGTTAGTAATTTCTGCGGTATAGGGAAGAGCTGCGTGCTGTTTTATAACGATGTTTAGTATGAACAACTGCCTTACTGTTAGTACTTTACATGATTCATAGAGTAGTTTGCTAATATGAATCGATGTGTTGTTGCAGAACATCCTGCTGACGAGCCCGCGGCTGGGCGAGGCGCGCGTCAAGGTGGTGGACTTCGGGTTCGCGCGCCGCGTGCCGCCGCCCGACCGGGACGAGCGCCAGCGCATGATGACGCCCTGCTTCAGGTACTTTATTCTTACATTTCAGAGCGTTTTACGAGGGAGAAATCTTCACAAGATACTGTTACAACTAGGTTACTCGCACAAACTGCTTGACATCACAACTAGGTACACATTACAATCTTACAATAGTTAGTTAATTTTTCATCCCCCTATCTCGGAAAGAGTAATTTTTGCTCTTCGAAATCTGAGTGTAAGAAGCCATTTTTATCTTCTAGAGGGGAAAGTAAAATTGAATTTAAAACATCGTGCGCAATAAGTTTGTGAATTCAAAACATCATTTAACCAATTTACTTCTACCTCCATGGTGCCGAATTTATCATACAACCTTTTTTAATTCGTTATAAACTCAGACTCTGTGTTCTTGGTGTACTTTTTTTAATTTGCTTCTAGTGCGCCTTTTTTTTCACGTCATATTGTTAAAACCTTAGATTTAAAAACAAGAAACTCGAAAATTAGTAAAAACACTTTAATAATTCTAGCGATGAGGTCTGTCCCGGTGTCCCTTGCGAAGCCGACATTGTTCCGCTTTTGCAAACAGACCAAACGATAAAATAACTTATGATAAACTGAAAATAACCGATTTTTTTTCACGCTCGCGTATAAAAAGCGACGGTCTGTTTGGTCATATATATGTTTTAAAATTCTTGAAAAAAAAAACGAAAAATATTACGCGCTCGCTACACTCGCGCATAATAGCAGTGTGGCATTCTTTTTTAATCAAGCCTCTTTAAAAATAATTAACAAATTTTTTCGCTTGCTCCTCTCGCCCTGCTTTTTTCTCAGATAAACAATTTATGGACAAGTTATAAAAGCCATTTCCAATAGGTCTTATTCAAGATCCGTAAGAAGGCGAATGTCTAGTAGTGGAGTCTTATAATGGTTGGTGGATGGATGGATGGAAAACACTAAAACCTTTTTTTTTACAATACAATTCCGCAGATGTCCCGCTCTGACAAAAAATAAATGGCCACGTTAATAAAGAGACAATAGGCCCAATTATGAAGGCACTATCATAATTATAATAGCTAAATAGATTACTTCTGTTTCTTTTTCACTTTAGGCATTCCATAGAGCGAACACTTTTTACGTTGCTATTAAATTTATGATGGCGCCTTCATAATTAGGCCTATTCTATCACTAAAAATTTGTTTGTATCGTTTGTAAATCTCACAGAACTTATTGTTATGGCTTAATGATTCAAACCAATAACCTAGCGACAGTTAAGACGACTATTCTCTCGCCGAACTGCCACAACTACTAGCCTTTGAGCAAATATCTACAGAGCCACAGCCCCTAAGTGAAAGTAGTAAAAAATGTCCGAGCGCCGACATACAATACAATACAATATATTTATTGGTAACTTCAGTTACATGTCATAGTAATAATAATAATAATTCGATAGAGTAATAATAGTAGCCTTTATGGGGGGCCCATTTAGTGGACGGCAAGTCACCACCCGCTACGAAATTTTGAAATGGGGCATATTTAGCGGGTGCCGTACCTCATTCCATAGTCTAATTTTACAAAACATTTAAAATTTCACCAAAATAGCCCAGTTACAATATTTCAAGTCATTTTATATGCCATAGTTTCCATTTCACGCTATCTTTTTTTTATAACTACCACTGTTTTTATATTTCATAATAAAATTGTAAAAGGGGCCTCTCAATGTTGGCTTAGGCTCCATTGATGCCTAATAAAGGACCAGGCTAAGCCTGTGATTTCAGTTAAATAATAATAATAATTCATTTAAAACTTATTACATAATATTATAAAATTAAATTTAACTACATTGTATAAAAAAAACAATTATAATTAGAAACAGATTGTCATCACAATTTTAAACTACGTAATATCAATTATGTTTATTGTTAAAAATATTAAGTAGTCGACAGTCGTCGTCAGATCCATTTTGCAATGGTAATTCACAATACGAGTACCACTTCTTTTAATTTTAAAAAATAATTTACGTCATAAAACTTTTGGGTCAATAGCCATGTTTTTAATTTCATTTTGAACGACATGACGGAAGGTGCATTGTGCACTTGCTCAGGGAGTCTGTTATAGAATGCAGGGCCCGAGATGTACACTGACTTCTGATTGACTTCGTACATACCGGCTCAGATAGTTACATCGGATAATTCACAATGACCCATTTTCTCGAATCTCGACGTTTTGTCATCTTATTAGTGCTTGTAACCGAGCACTTGGCATCGCGCGGCGTTGTTGTCGCCTTACGTCTAACTAAAAAGCCTGCCAATTACGTAGCTTGGGCAGGGTTTTGTCTCGGACACATTTTTTGCACGATTGTGACTCTATAGTTATTTGCTCAAAGCAACTAGCGTGTAATTTATATGTATTGTTCCAGTTTACCATACGCGGCGCCTGAAGTTGTGTCGCGAGCTCGAAGCGCGGCAGCGCCCGGCTATGGACCGCAGTGCGATCTGTGGAGTCTCGGTGTCATTTTCGTAAGTATAATATACATACATTTTTTAACTGGCTTCCAAAAATTAGATTCCAAATTATGAGTGTTCAGGGATTTTGATTTATTGACCGCCTGATACGAAATCAATCAGTAAAAGAGTGTTGCATTTGACTCTGGGTCAGTTTAGTTTTTGGAACTGTTCAGCTTTATTATTTTAATGTACTACTGGACTAATCACGCACTAAAATTAGATCGAGATTTTCGATCGAGCTGCATCGATCGTAGTCACTAATGTGAGGTGACCGGAGACTTGAGCGAAATTATACACCAATATGACAATTGCGTTAACTTTATTCTTCATTCTTCAACTACAATATTTCTTAAAAGAATAAAGTATCCGTTCAAAAACGGCACATTATTTAAAATATGCAGTTTTTGTCTCAAACCCAACATTCGTCCATCGTGACAACGTACGTGTCCTCACGCATGATCCCGGTGGGAACCCAACACTAATATTACGAGATATATACCCCATCATCCCGACATTTCGGCCGAGTTGCATCAATCGTGGTCACTAAAAATTACGAGATAAATCTAGTAAGTGCGCGATTAGTCCCGTAGTATATAATAATAATGTGTTCGAATCGTGAAAGTTTAAAAGCAACAACTGTTCAGCCATTTAGACATTTTTGTAACATCTGAAACATCGAGACCTAAGCTATAAAAAGGCATTTACCTTTTTATAGTTTCGTTCTAGTGTTTTTGATGTTTTAATTGCTAAATAGCTCACTAACTTTACAAACTAAAATCTTCCAATACTGTTCAAAAAAGATATCATGGAATTGTTTGAAGTTTGTTGTTTTTGACCGACGAAACGGAGGAGGTACTCAATTCGACGGGTATATATATATATATTTTATGTATACCCATATGTAACTTTTTACACAGTAGTCCGAATTCTATAATTATCTTTTTATTGGAAAGAGTATACTTCGAAATTGGTCCCATTCAAATTTTATTAAAATCGGCTGAACCATTTTTGATAAATCAACAATAATGTGAAAATGCTACATCGGTCTGTGCGAAATATTCGCGAATTCTGTCACGGTTGAAGTCGGTCATGCTATTTTTCTCGATTAATAATTATTCCAAATCAATAAATTGATTTAACACGCGATATATTTTTGTTTCCCCAGTACTGCATGCTGTGCGGCAAAGCCCCGTTCCAACCGACGTTCAAAAAGGAGCCCGTCACCGCGCTCATGGACCGCATCCGGGCTGGACACTTCTCCATGGAAGGTTGGTGTTGTTATCATTTTTTTACCCACTGTTGGACATAGGCTTCTCAACAGGGTTACTCGTAATCAGCATTCTTTTAGGGGCTTATTCTGTACATCGAAACCATCAATTTTGTTCTGCGACTTTTGTCAAAACTAAAAAAACAGAGCTGTTCCATACCTACATTTAGTCGAGGGTGAACGATATTTTTCTATGGAACAACATTTTTTTGAGATTTATATAAAAGTCGTTAAACAAAACGTTGTTAGTTTTGATCTTCGAGCAAATATCTACAGAGCGACAGTCCCTAAGTGAAAGTAGTAAAAAAATGTCTGATATATTATAATAATAGTAATTATTTTGCTCACTAAAAAGATATAATCTATCAAAGTCAACCAATGGAACATGAATTTCAAAGAACTCGTTGTTACGGTGCCGAGATTTGAACTTCACAACTTTTTGGTTTAATTTTTCCTACTAAGGCTACCATAGATAGTTTTTTATGGTTTTTTTTATGATTTAGTGTCATTAGTATTTTTTTATTTTATTTTCAGGTCCGATCTGGGATCAGATATCGGCGAGCAGCAAGCGGCTTGTGTCCGGCTTGTTGGCAGTCGACGCCGGACAGCGTTTGACCACAACCGAGCTGCTACAGGCGCTTACCGATGCGCCCGAGGACTGCTCGAGCTTCAAACTACAGGTATATATTTATTATATATTATTAAATGTTTTCTAGGTACATAGGCCGAATCAAAATTAATGGCGTGTGTGAAGTTGGATATTCGCATACGCCATTGGATTTCTACGAAAGTATACACATTGTTCCGTGTTTGAAATCAATGGCGGGAACGCTAAGCCACCACGGCTTAAAATACAGGTAAATATCATCATCATCATCTCATACCGTGGTTTCACTCTGGGGTCAGATATCGGCGAGCAGCAAGCGGCTCGTATCCGGCTTACTGCAAGTGGACGCCGGACAGCGTTTGACCACAACTGAGCTCCTCCAGGCGCTTACCGACGCGCCCGAGGACTGCTCGACCTTCAAATTACAGGTATATATCTATTAATGTATCTTTTGACTCTATAGTCGACGTACCGCCTGCTCGTACGAGATATTAAGATTAATATTATTCCTCTTTATTGAATCGAATTTACAGGCTTGGCCTGGTCCTTTATTAGGCATCAATGGAGCCTGAGCCAACATTGAGAGGCTCCTTTTATAAAAAAACACCAGTAGGTATAAAAAGGATAGCGTTAAATGGAAACTATGGCATAAAAAAACTTGAAATATAGAAATGGGGCTATTGTGGTGAAATTTTAAATGTTATGTAAAATTGGACTATGGAATAAGGTTCGGCACTGGCTATATATGCACCATCTCAAAATTGCATATCGGGTGGTGACTTCCCGTCCATTAAATGGGTCCCCCATAAAGGCTACCTTAAGTTGGCGCCGGAGGGGTAACATAAGTGTGGACGGCTGTCGGGTGCCGAGAGGTGTGCTGTGCTTTCACTAGATGCTACTCGCGACGTTATGCCCTTTTTATTATTATTATTAAGATTCGTCATCAGCAGCTCCTTGGTTTCGCTCTGGGGTCCGATATATTTGAAATCATCGCTGGAACTAGCTTTAACTTGTACCTCCTGTTTGGAAGACGAACGGCCTCCCACTTGGCAACTATGGATTATAATAAAGGTAAATGTCATCATCATCTCATTGATCTCATACCGTGGTTTCGCTCTGGGATCAGATGTCGTCGAGCAGCGAGCGGTCGGAATCCGGGTTATTGACGGCGGACGTCGGACAACGGTTCTCTTCCATCGAGCTCTTGCAAGCGCTTACCGACGAGTCAAACGACTGCTCGCCTTTCACACCATTGGTATATATCTGACAAACAAACAAATACCTCTTTATTGTACACTTCTTCTTCTTGTGGTACTCCTATCGGAGATTGGACAACATCAGGGCAATTCTAATTTTTGAAGCTGCTGCTCTAAATAATGAGGTGGTACTGCAGCCGAACCAGTCCCGCAGGTTCTTTAACCACGAGTGCCGCCTTCTGCCAGCACTTCTCTTTCCGGCAATCTTCCTCTGGATGATGAGCTGGAGTAGTCTGTAATAAATACTACTCCAGCTCACTGTGAAATTCTAAACGGTAATGCGACACTAGGCGGCCTTATTGCTGAAAGCGATCTCTTTCATGCAATATCTACTGTATCTTCGGGCTCTATGTACTCTATTGTGGGTATTTTCTAAGTATACATATTCCATTTTCGGCAGTAGCATTGCTTTCCGTCAGGAGAATATGTGGCTACTGTTCTAGTTTCAAACTAGAGGCAGATCATTCTCAATCGACGATTACTGACTGATCATTGGACTGTACTGATCTTTTTTTAGAGCCAGTGCTGAACAAAGGGCTAGTTACGAAGGGCAATTGAGTCAAATCTACCACATTTAACTGATACACTGTATGACTTCTACGAAAATATTCAGGTTGTCTCATATTTTAAATCATTATTGAGACAAGGTTTGAATCTATAGTTCTCGTTTGGAAGGCGAACGGTCTTCCATTAGGCAACTATGGATTAAACTGAATGTAAAACATTCATCATTATCATCATCTCATACCATGGTTTCGCTCTGGGATCAGATACTAGCGAGCAGCGCGCGGCGAGACTCTTTGTTAGCGGCGGACGGCGGACTACGGTTGACTTCCACCGAGCTCTTACAGGCGCTTACCGACGAGTCAGACGACTGCTCGCCCTTCAAACCTTTGGTAGATATCTATTAGTGTTTCTCCTGGGTCTGTGTTCTCTATCTTATATGTATACATCCATTTTCGGCAGTAATGCAGCATTGCTTTTCGTCTGGCGAGTCAGATAATTCTCAATTGACGTCTTAATGGTATTGTGCAGCACTATACTGGCATTTTTTGTAGGTCACTGCTGAACGTAGGCTTATTCACGAAGGGCGATTGGACCATATTCTTCACGTGGCCACATTAGATACACAGTCATATTTCAGCCATCACATCATTACAGTTATTGTTTTTCAAATTGTAAAATTATGATCTTTGGTCGAAATAAATGATTATTATTTATTGGATCTGATTTCCATATACGCGTACTGGTCGTGTCATGTTTTAAATGATTGTTAGGACTAGCACTAGCTTTGAACCTATGTCTCGCGTTAGGAAACGCGGGGTTCATCAACTAGTCTATCTCGACTTCAACTAAAGGTAAACATTCATCATCATCATATCATCAGATATCGTCGAGCAGCGAGCGGTCGGAATCCGGGTTATTGACGGCGGACGTCGGACAACGGTTGACTTCCATCGAGCTCTTGCAAGCGCTTACCGACGAGTCAAGCGACTGCTCGACCTTCAAACTACAAGTATATACTCATTATCAACATTTCAGTTGTTAAATGATCACTGATCACCTTTAATCGCCTTGAGATGGCTTGAAAACTGACATCATGGCTCACCATCCCGTCTATAGGAACGTTATGACCTCTTTTTGGAATCGAACCCGATTCAAAAGGATCCGTTTGAATCAACTTTATATCTTTATTGTACACTAGCGGACCCGGCGAACTTCGTTTCGCTTTCCGTAAGAACCTTGTACAGAGTATTAGAAAACTACAAAAAAAAATAAGCCAAATCGGTCAAGCCGTTTTCATGTTATGTCGTGACAACGGAAAACGGGTTTCATTTTTATATATTGTACATAATTAGACAAAAGCACATTACAGAAAATATACTATATGTTGTTGTTTCCCCAGATGAACTTAAAATCCCTATATATATTATCTATAACCAACTACATAGCTCATAAGCAATATACTAGTTTTTTTTTTCAATAAAATAGTCATGATAACTAAAAAAATATTATTAGTCCGTCATTTAGTTTATTAGAAAAATATTAGACACATATTTTTTCTTTTGTCATTTAAACAAAAATTGATAAAGATATAGCCCGTTAAAGTTCCACGTGAGAAAGAATTGACGTCACGACCCCCACTTCCAAACTTTGACAACGTTTATCTATGTCATTGGTTGTTTGATTGACAAAAGAAAAAGTATGTGTCCAATATTTTTGGATAATGTAGCACATGGACTAATTGTAATGATTTTTTATCCAGTCATCAGGACTATTACGAATGATTTTGTTTCAACAAGTGTAGTTTATAAATGCCTCTACATCTGAAGTGACCCTAGAAAAAACACTAAGCTATAATCATGCAACAAAAAAGATACACGCCAGATAAAGTCTGCTGTACCCACTAATTAGTGATATATAAACAAAAATCAAAACTAGTACATACAAAAACTGCATTTTATGTTTACTATTGAAATGTCGTATTTCGGTTAAACATTTCTAGCCAGTGCACGTACTAAACCTGTTCAATCAATCTTTCTGGTCAGCCAATCGTTCCTAGCATCGCCCCTCTAAAAATAACACAGCTAATATTAATTTTTCTTCCCCAGGACATGACCAAAGCGGACCTCTACAAGCGTCGCAACAAAGGCAAACAACAAAGCTCCGACGCTTCAGAGGCCAGTTTACCGGAAACAGAAACAGAAAGCGACCCCGTCATATTAGCCATCACCAACCACTTCAACATCCTCAAAAACAGGACCCACAAGAGCTCCCTCGAAAATGATGTTGAACTAATCAGGTCCCAAACTCAAGACACGCCCGTAAACGAGGAAACAGAGCCCATTTACAACGACATAGACGAAGTACCATCCGTCAAGCCTGTAGAAAAGACATACGGAAAATCCAGATCCAAACTAGACGACTACATGTACGTGGAAAGCAGTCAAGCTCTAGACGAAATAGACGTGTACCCTAAAGAGAGTAAATCCAAGAAATCAAAGGAAGAGGCGGAATCGCCAGTTGCTAAGAAACGGAAAGTCGAAACTAGACAAGCGAAGAAAGAAGCCGGCCGGCAGCTGAGGAATAAAGTTAACGAAACCAAAAAGAATAAGAGTGATGATAAGCCTAAAAGAGCATCGAATAGATCGGCTAAAGATGACAAAACCAAATCGCCTAAAGCTAAAGTCGTAAAGGAAAAAGTCGAGAATGGAACGTCTAGGAATCTAAGAAGCAATAGCGGTGATAAAAATAAAACGGAAAAGAAGACTAAGGAATCAATAGCTAATGAGAAGAAACGAACTGGCAAAGAATCTATAGAAAATGAGAAAGTAACAAGGACCACGCGTAAAAGAAAGTTAGAAGAGACGGCAAAGCCCGTTCTGAGAGAAACAGGACAAAATGGACGCCAAAAGAGCACGGATCAGAGGAAAATCGTGCGAGCGAAAAAGACGAAAGCGTTGGAACCTTTGAAATTGGAACTAGACACGAATGTTAGGATGACTCGCTCGCTCAAACGGAGAATGGAAATCAGTCTGTCTCCCTCTGAAGTTAAAACGGTAGTGCCGGCGTTTTCGTTCGAATCGGACGCGCGAGTCAATTCGATCGAATCGAATCGGTCGATCAAATCGAACGCGTCAAAGAATAAAGCGCGTAACACCAAAAAGAATGTGAGCAAAGCGAAAAACGCGACAAAAAACGTGCGAGCCACGCGCTCTCGCAATAGGAGGTGAAATAATCAATGAGGTTTTAGTATTTTTTAGTAATTACAACTCGCGCGGGTGGTAAATTGAATTCAAAATGGCGGTCACTGTAAAAGAAAATAGTTAATTGAAGACAAGATGTACATGCAAACGTGATTATATTTGTTTAGGCTCAAAAATCAAATATGTCTAATATAATATATAATCTTAATATCGTTTGAATCGTGAATACAGTTTGATTTACCGACATCAAATGATTTATAAGTTGATTGATTAATTAGTGATGTAACATTGATCGATTAAAATAATTTTGCAATTACTATTTCGGGTGATATTGAAAAATCTAATGAACTGTTGAAATAGTGATATGTTTAAAAAATCGAACAATTTAATACATCGCCAATGTATTATTCGATATAATAAATAATTATATAGTTCGATATATAAACACGACGCTAATATATACAAATCGAATATTGACACATAAAAAATCAGTCGAAATCAGAGTGATTTATCAGTAATAGAATAATTTCTTAAACCGTAACGAAGTGACGCCATATTGAATCCGATTTTCTATCGACACGAGTTGCCAAGATCGTTGTTATATTAGACAAATTAATTATTATCATAAATATAGACTGTTACGCCGCGAGGCAACTAGTGAATTCCAAATGTGTCCTGTACTGACCCGCGCTTGAATAGGACCTCCTCCTTTACCGATTTATTTATTGATGTACGACCTTTTTGCAATCTCTAATGATGTTCCAAATTTAAAAATAAATATGGTAAAGATCGTAATGGGAAGGTGTATAAGAAAAACGGGTCTATTTTGTTCTAATAATCTATTATAAGTTTCGAATAAGGCACGGTATGATATGATATTGTAATCGAGAAAAAAATACAGTTCATATTTACAATGATAATGTACTGAGACAGAAGTCACTTTACACACGTTTTACATAGTAATTATGATTTGTGTTACCAAAAAAAATCGATATTGAATCGGAAAAACGGAAAAAAATGGGATGAATAGGTTTAATGATGGTTTGATTATATGAATGAAAGATCAATTAAACAGAACGTAAAATATTATTATGTTCTTGTCCTTACATCGAATTGCGATCCCACTTCTGAAAATTGGGCAGAAAATTCGAACTATGTGTTTGATTTTGATTTAATCTCGTTCTAAACTAAATTATCATAGCGAAAAATTATCCATGATCTTTTCAATTTCAAAGTGTAAGAAAAGGATGGAGTAATATCTTTTAGCTGTCAATTTTAGTTTATCGGCCGTTACGTCAGATTTGACAACAGTTTGAATTTAGAACATTGCAAAATAATTGCGAAGAGGTCGTATCGACTAACCCTCTGTTTGTAGTGATAAGTTTTATTTTATTTTATAATCTGTTTATTTAATGTTACTATTAATTTTTAAGATACCCTTTTCCCTTATTATATTACCATTAGAGTTAATTTGATGTTATATTTAATGAAATTAGAATATTGATTTTAAATATAGGTGAAATTGTGGTGTGATTGTTAAGGGCCTGTTAGTCGTATTGCTATCTCACTCGCACGTTACCGATGTTTTTGTATATAGTGTGAATTTTTGAAATTTACATGTTGTATTTTTCTATCGTAATATTAAACATGTTTTGAAGTATTTTTCGTTTTGATATTTTTTATTCGAATTCGTAAGTGTACATTTAGCACTAATGACAAAGGATCGAGGTAGGTGGCGTAGTAAAATAGGGCTATTCCAAGCAATGGGATTGAAAAAGCTATGGATTTATTTATTTATATCAAATTAGCACAATAACAATAACCAATTACACTAATGATAAATGATAAATAAGTATGGATAGTGATGATACATTGATTTGACTCACGAAATTGCAAAGTAGTAGGTACTGATTGATCCAAAGTTTTTTTCGTTCTTTTCTAATAAATCAAATGATTTAAAAGCAAAACAGTAATTTAAATATTATGATGAAAAAATGCAACTCGTTTTTTTTTGGAAATTCACACTAATTAATTTGATATCTTCAGTAATATAAAAATGTGTGAGCGAGACAGCTACAAACGCGACTTGAGGGCCTTAATTTAATTTTCTGTTATTCTGTGCGAATTTGCGCTTGATTTTAACAAAGCGCGGGGAGCGGAGGTACAAGAGAATAAAATGACGAAAACCGAATTTGCTTTTCATTTTGTTTTTTTCATCTCGTTAAATAATTCTCAACCATAATCAAGCGCGGACTATTTGCAAATAAAACACATTTTTGAGCAACGTATGTTGTTTTTTAATTTTTAGTTTTCATCATTTTGAATAACTAGAGTTAATTTTTTGTATGCCTTTCAATTTTTTTTTTTATTAGTTCACGTTTTTTTTAGTTTATTTTTTTTTAATGGTTATAGCTATTCTCTCGAACAATGAACTTTGTTGAAATCTTGAGCAAAAAGCATAACATTACCCGTAATAGATATATTTGTCTCGTTCTTTCTTTAGGTGAGAGAGCGAGTCAAGAATCAAAGCTTAATCTGAGTTGCTCTAAGACTGTCCGTACATTGGTTACTATAGCATAGGCTTAAACTTAATGGCGCATGTGAAGATAGCTGTGCAAATCCCCGCTCCTTGCGCCGCTGTCATATGAATAAATTGCTACTGCGCAACGACTTGGCTCTTGTTTACAGACGCCATCAAGTTTGATTCTGCCTATATCGATATATATATATAAAAACCGTTCAAACTTAACGGTGTCTCAGATCATGAAGCAAGCCGTTGCGCAGTAGCGAATTGATTAGAGGTGAGGGGTGGTTCTGCGCAGTGCAGCATTCCATAGCCGCCACAAAGTTTGACGCGACCGTTACGAGTAAGATAGGTATATGAAAGATTAAGTAACCGTCAACTTAAAGACAAACCCACACTAGCAAATATAGGCGTTTAACAGCTTGTGTAAATTAACTTTTGTTATACTTGGGCTGACAACTTCCAGATGTCTAGGAAGTTAAGCAAAGGATTTGTTCCGTTACCGGTATTAAAATAAATAAAAATTCTAACCAGATCAATGATTGCTGTTTTATAAAGAGCATTAAAAATGTATTTATTATCTGATAAAAACATATTTTTAAAGCCCTGCAATATTTAGAAAATCGATAATATATATTATATTTGGGGTATGTAACGTGCAACGGAACGGATATCTCGTAAAGAAACACGCTAATCTGAAAAAACTCGAAGCCAATTTAAAAAAAAAAGTATAATAGAAATGTCAATGTCAAAGGAAATTGAATATTAATTTGATTTTCGATCAGTGTTGCCACCTTAGCCCTTTTGGAGCTAGATCTAGCACTGTTTACTGTAGGTGAACCCCTTGTATTTGTATTTGTTTATTCATTAGTGTAATGATTTAGCCCGGAAAGGGCTATCTAGCGCTTATTTTCCCTATTTATTTTCGTAGAAAATAATATTTTGAATTTCCAAATAAAAAAAAATGCAGGGCTATATATTATTTTTTATTAGTCCATGGAGCTTTCAAATTTAAGTACATTCCTAGAAAAATTAAATGATCTTGGTTAGAATTTTAATACCGAGTTCCTTGTAAATCAGGTACAACTCCTTTTATATGGTCTTTTAGGTGTTGATAAAGTGGTTGATTTGTCAAAAACTTATATCAGTCTTCGTATATAGTAGTAGTCTTTAATTTATATCATCGCCCGTACTAAGAGCTTTTAGACTGACCGCATACTGGCAACTACCGCTCGACTTAGTTCGCTTAGCTTGGCTTCTTAGACATTCAGTATTAGAAAAGTTAATTTAGATAAGCTGTAGTGAAATGCCTGTATATGCTTACAAGTGTGGGTTTGTCTGTAGCCCGTTTCATTCTATTCTGTTGTATCGTTAAAATAAACTAAATGTGACACGTTTGACATTATCCCCATCCCTTTTTCATGTACGTATTAAGGAGAGATAGAAACAACAATACCTACTCCATAGGTATTATTTTAAGATGAGGCATCGGGCCGAGAGACACGAAAACGGAGGACTTTTGAATGCGCGATGTGAGAGGACGAATGATATTGATTCAAATTTAAAAAATATAATAGATTAAAAGAAAACCTTGAATATTTTTATGAACCAGACAAAATTTTGAAAAGTATTAAAAAAAAACTTACAAATTTCTCACCAAAAAAAGTTTAATCGAATTATTATCAGCTCAGATGCTCAGAATTATCAGCGACAACACCCCATTATTTTTTTACGAATAAAATAGCCAGATCACTTTTCTATTTTACAGACCGAAGATTTTTTTTTTGTGTGCGTTATGGGTAATTAATTAAAAACTCACTGCCGCCCGCCGCTCTGGCGCGACCCTGTCGAGCGTGAAAGGACATGTCCACAAAATGTATGGAGGCTGGTATAATAATAATCAAAAATTGTAACCACAACGCTCGTTACATTTCGATAAGGTTCATATTTTTCTGAAACTAATTTAGTTTAAACCAAAAAGAGCCCTCCGTTTTTTTTTAAATTAATTTTGAATCTCCTAATGATAAATAAATGTATTTGGCTCAATAGGTAGTTTATCTCTAGTAACCTTGGTTAAGTAACCTTCATTATTGTTAAATGGAAGCATTTTTACCAATTAGACACAGTTTTTAAGTGTTTTTTTGTCACATTGTACCTACTAACTGGTCACACTGGTAGGTTATAATTTTTAATTTTAGCAAATTAAGATATGAATGTGGAAGAATCAGCTACGAATGCGAGTAAAATAACGATTGAAGCACTCTATTATTGATAAACTAGAAAAAATACAAAGCTGTATTATTATTTTTATTACAATTTATTTTTCTCATTTAAAAAAAATGGAGGGGTAAAAATATCAAAATTAAATATTTTTGAAAAGCCCATATATCAAGCTTTCAAATGATGTATATATCATCTTGGTTCGATTTTTCTCTGAATAATACACCACTTGTGGACGTCACCTTTGTCCGAGTGAAGGGGCGCGGTACTCGATTTTTGAAACAATAGTTTATCAATGCGTCACCTTAAGTAAGCTTCAGTCAGGATTGGGCTTCGCAGCTTGTAGCTAACATCACAGCCGTCTACAACTCTGATTCGGCCTATATTTTAATAGTCCAACACAGATATGATTATTGCTATTGAACAAGGATAATTTCACTTTCATGTCACATTTAGTTTAAAATATTGCAACAGAATTGGCATCATGAAATAGTAACGATTCTCAGAGCAAATAAAAATCAAGAGACATCGTTGAGCAGTCGAGTGAGACCGGTTTTTAATACATGTGTGAGTGCGTCGGTGTTGCGCCGCCATAGTTTGACTGACAAGCCAAGCCGTAGTTTCATTGTACGTTGGATGTGTGTGATTGTCTGTACACGGCGAGGCGTAGTTTTGGTCGGCCTCACTTGTTTGTTAACAACATTCTGTCTTTTTTTTTTTATTGGTCTGAGTAACGAATAAATAAATAAAAATGGTTCTCTATCCGCTGCGTTTAGTTTGTGTGTGTATATTTGTTTGATTAGTTCAGTAAGTATTTGTAAATGTGTTCTTAATTCTAATTATAGACCGAATCAAACTTATTGGCGGCTGTGAAGTTAGCTACTAGTTGCGCGAAACCCAATCTTGACTCAGTGAGTCAGGATTTAGTTTTGCGTAGCTTGTAGGTCACACACTGAGACGTTTGATTCGATCTATACATATACGAGTATTTATATAAACAGGGCGTGTAAGATCTATCGACGATATATTTATCTTCCATTTCTTTAGCTATCCTTAAATATGTGTAGATATGCGGCGTGTGAGGTGAACTACAAAATCTACTTTAAAAATTCTTTGTGATAAATACAACAAAAAAAATTGTGGCCATGGGATT
Organism: Hypomecis punctinalis; assembly: GCA_949316475.1. NCBI lineage: Eukaryota > Metazoa > Arthropoda > Insecta > Lepidoptera > Geometridae > Hypomecis > Hypomecis punctinalis. Next base: position 16,898,330 of record OX438820.1, on the reverse strand, counting down.
TGAACCTATGTATACAGGGGATTCTGGATTGGCCTCATAGAAAAAGTTGAATATTGTCTGAATGACCTCCGTTCGGCTTAGTACAACAGTTCTGGATAACCCTGTGTAGAGTCCCCCCACGCAAGTCGGCGGATGAAAAGTTAGCCGCAGATGACACTTCGCCATAATTCGCTAATTATTGCGCATGTGTGCATAATGCCGACGCAAGTGGCGTAGTGGTGAGCACGTAGGGAATGTGCGGGAGGCATGAGGTTGGAGGGCGGGTTTACCCCAGCATCTCGATTCTCTGACTCTATATTTTGGCTTTTGCGCAGCGTTCTGCGCATAACTTCCCATCCGCTAACTTGTGTGGCGCTTAGTATACCTAGTGTGCAATGACCATAAATACAATACATAGATCCATAGTATGCCGTAGTCCATAGGATTCATTATCTAAATCTTGTTAAATGTTTAAACATCAATAAATGCCAAGTCGATTTGTTTAAACAACTTTACTTTTCTTAAATTTTTAAATTAATTTTAAAAATCAATTACATTATTTCCTGAATGGTATATAGCGCCAAAACTGCGTCATTTTACTATTAATTGTGTGATTAATATTAACTTTAAATTATTATTTTTTATAAATCTGCAAAAAATACTAAGTTTACAAAAAAAACTCAAAAAAGTATTTGCTTGTATTTTTAACAAGTGTTCGTCTGTTAGTAGAATTTCCTCTCTAATTTCTGATATTTCGTCGTATTTAATGCTTTTACCAAATTATTTGTTTTGATTTAAAAATTTCTTTGTAAATACAAAAAACTATTATAGCATTTAGTACAAAAAATTGGTCGAAGGTATAATAATATTTTTAAGTAAATTAATTGAAAAGCTATAAAAACTTCGTGTATATCTTTTATTTTTTTTGCGCCATTCTTAGTCGAAACGCGGCAAAAATACAGAACTAACTGTATGCGAAACCTCATAAAGCCTTTGATATAGACAGAATTAAAGTTAATGGCGTCTATGAAGTTCGCTTCAGGCTAAGAAAATCCACACTCCTTGCGCCGCTGACATATGAATAAATTGCTACTGCGCAATGGGCAAGTCATTGCGTGTTCGCATCGTGTTCACATGGCAGACGCCATTAAGATCGATTCGACATATATTTCAAGATGAACCCCTTTTACCATAAGACGTTTATTACCAGTGTTACCACCATCTTACTACTAGTAGTAAAAACGGTAATTCATTTACCATTCTTACTACTGCAGGTACAACTTTTTAGAACAGCAATAAAAAATTCTCGTGTCTACCGTAAACCGCATAACGAAAACAACTAAAATATAACTGATTTTGTGGTACCAGTAATACCACGGGTGAAACTTCTTTCTGCTGTACTAGGTACCAAACAGTAATAGATGTTTTCAGGTTAAACATGACAGATATCAAAGGGACAGCTGTCATACTCTAGAATATATGTCTAGTTGCATGACAGGTGTCAAAGTGACAGCTGTCAAACTCATACATGGTTTGTCTCCGTGATGTCTCAGTAACAATGGTTATAAACGGGACCAATATGTACATAGAAAAACAGTTGTTCTATATACATACTCTGTCGAAAGTCAAAGCTATGTATGGAATAGTTGATTTTTTTCAGTATTTGGGTTGCAAGCCCATAGTAAAAGTTGTTCATCTTGACATAGTAAAGTCGCATTTAAGAGGTTGTACGTAAGGTACCAATCACCCTATAATATTTCTATTACAAACACTGTTGCTGTTTTTTCGCTGAGTGTGTGTGGCATTACCTACATACGATTAGTTAATTCAAAAACTTATTTTTTAATATTATTTATATTAATTTGCACTATGAGTTTCGCGAAATACATTTTTAACATGTCATGAAATGATTCAATGCCTAATTGTGTTGGCTTTCGATTTTTTTAACCAACTGCTCACATGAACGGTAATGTTATTTTCTTTTGCTATGTTCTTTTGTAATTATTGGGTTTGCATTTTTTGATATTTTTTGTACAATTTCTTTGAGACTCATAGTACCAAAGTTAAAGGGCCATGTCTCACTAAGACACCACGGTGCTGGTGGCGCCACCTATAAAAATCTAGTACTAATGGGGTAACGTGCTCGTCATTTTTAACATTTATATCGACTACTAGCTTTTGCCCGCGGCTCTGCCCGCGCGGTATTTTGACTTTTGTACTATCCCACAGGAACCTCTTACTTTTTCGGGATAAAAAGTAGCCTATGTCACTTTCCGGTCCTTGAACTATATCCATGCCAAAAATGAAGTCAATCCGTTGCTCCGTTGCTGCGTGAAAGAGGAACAAACCAACAAACTTTTCGGATTTATAATATTGGTATGATTTTTGTCGTGCTGTACACAACATTATATTGATTGAAGTATATTTATCTTTCGTATATTCGCACGGCAATAAAATTATCATTGTTCACTATACCTTTGCCTCGTTTTAACACGTCGACATTATGTCGTGGTGCGTATGCTAGCTGTGGTGGCCTAGTGAGATAAAACCCTAAGTATCCCTCAAGAATTTGTTAATTAGATACAATCAAGTTTATCACATTGTTATTTCTTATACCTAATTAGTAAACATATAAAACACTGCTAAAATAATGGACTATCAAATAACTCATTTTATTCGAGTCATCTCAAATATCAGCTATAAACCTAAACATTACTACAGAACCCATAATGAGATTATACAGGGTTATTTCTAATCAAAGCACTGGAGGGGATCCCACGGGGGATAGACGTATTAGCATCCTTTTAGGGGCTTATTCTGTACATCAAAACTAACCACTTTTGTTCTGCGACTTTTGTCGAAACTCAAAAAAAAATCATTTGTTCCATTCATTTGGTCGCGGGTGAACGATATTTTTGTATGGAACACCAATTTTTGTTTTAGTTTTGACATAAGTCGCAGAACAAAAGTTTTTAGTTTTTTTCAATTTCGAGATTGGTTCCATAGTAAAAGGTGGTCAAAGAGATAAGTCCAATGATGTATTAAAATATGTGTGTAGTCTAAAGATACAGCCGATATAACCTTGTTAGTTGTGTTTCGTTTCCGCTAGAGGCGCTTTACATCTAGAGACACGAGAATGTTCATAGTTTTCCTTAGGCCGAATCACATAAGTCGGCGGATGTGAAGTTACATACAACCTGCGCGAAACCCAATCAATGTTCTTTATGCTCGTAACTAACTTCACATCCGCCGACTTGTGTGATTCGACCTATAACATCATTTTATTTTAATGGTATAGCAAAATTGTTTGTAAATTACATTAAATTACAATTTATGTTTGATTGTGAGTTGAAAATGTTAGATAGGTATTTAAAATATATCTGTGGCTTGTTAATATCAATATTCTGCTGAGTTATAAGCTTGCTTTTGTACTAATCCAAAAATATAATAATATCATTGTGAAGAACTTGAACTATAGGATAATAAATTAATTTTATTAGAAAGGACATGTCCACAAAATGTATGGAGGCTGGTATAATAATAATCAAAAATTGTAACAACAACACTCGTTACATTTCGAGAAAGTTCACATTTTTCTGAGTCATCAGTTAAAAACAAAAAAGAGCCCTCCGATTTTTTTAAAATTAATTTTGAATTTATTAGTATAAATAAATATATTTGGCTTAATAGGTAGTTTATCTCTAGCAACCGTGATTAATAAACCTCCAAATTGTTAAATAAAAGCATTTTTACCAATTAGACACACTGTTAAACTGGTTTTTTTTGCCACATTGTACCTACTAACTGGTCATACTGGTAGGTTATAATTTTTAATTTTAGCAAATTAAGTGATGAATGTAGAAGAATCAGCTACGAATGCAAGTAAAATAACGATAGAAGCACTTTATCATCGCTAAACTAGAAAAAGTAATAAGCTGTTATGTTATTTTTCATACAATTTATTTTTCACATTTTAAAAAAATGGAGGGGTGAAAAAATCTAAATTAAAGATTTTTGGGAAGCCCATAAAACAAGCTTTCAAATGATGTATATTCATCTTGGTTCGATTTTTCTCTGAATAATATACCACTTGTGGACGTCACCTTTATACTATTATTTTAATTTTTATAATATCATCACTGAAATCACATGAGATGTTCAAATGAAATTGCTGATTGGAAAAAAATTAAGAGTTGATTTTTTTCTGTTGAATGATATTGGTCCCATAGTAAAAGTTATTCATAATGATAAATACCTATGGTTTTGGCTTAGTAATTGGCATGCTTATGATTCTGTATAAATATCAATTTAGGCAAACAGATCAAATGTTAATTAGTGTAACTGTAATAAAAAAAACAATGTAAAATGCATAAAAAAACGAATTTGTACAAATCGGATAATATTTGTAGGAAACATGGGATCGATTTTTGTGGTGTTCAGGTTCGAGAATGTAAAATAATTAATTATAATAGTGTCGATTCTTACGTACCTATCACTTTCTAAACTAAGCTTTACGAGACTAAATGTATTGCTATTCTTTTCTTACATGTCCCTACTCGTAATTATTTATCGAAATGTAAGAAAAGAATAGGTATATAATCTTCATCACTCCTGTTATATGACATCCAAATATAACTGGGTGCGCCAGTGAACGCTTCCGTTGCTCGGATGACACACTAAATTGTGGGTTCCAGTTATCCAGGGTTATTTCTAATCAATAAGCATCCTTTTAAGCGCTTATTCTGTACATCAAAACTAATAACTTTTGTTCTGCGACTCACTAACTAAAAAAAAAATGGTGTTCCAGAGAAAAATATCGTTCACCCGCGCTTGTATGGAACAGCTGATTTTTTTTTAGTTTTGACAAAAGTCGCAGAACAAAATTTGTTAGTTTTGATGTACAGAATAAGCCCCTAAAAGGATGCTAATTGATTAGAAATAACCCTGTATAATAGTTTAACCATGTCAGATGACTTCCTGTAGGAACTTCAGTTCATGGTGTGCAAACGCCTCCTGCTACTAATCAACTAATCAATACCCTTCTATTGGCAGTCGGGTAAAAAAAAAGACAGGCAGTTTTACTTTTGCCAATATTAGTTTAGAAATTGATAGAATGAATCGACACAAATTGTAAGTAATTTTGTGTTAAATCGATATATTTACCGTTTGTGTCTGATTTAAATATATGTAAAATATATATTGTACAGTACATACTTCTGTTCACTGAATTAAAACTAAATGTATTTCGGAAATCATAGCGCCATGAAATTAAACTAATTATAGTGCAGATTCGTATAAAAAATTAAATAAAATTACTATAGGAAATTGTAAATTTCCAAACGCTTTCAAAGTAGCTTTTACGTCACTATGTCGTATGATAAGTGCACTTAAGTATGTACTTTGGATGAACCAAAAGAAATATAATTTTTGTAATAATAAAGTATGTAGTTATATGATATTGTCGGCCCAAAACAAATTTTGTAAGATGTACGCGGACGCCGGCAGGAGATATTGTAATGAATTATACCATTTTAACATTATAAGCTTGGTTTTAATCCAATTTACCAACTCGCCTAACGTCCAAATCCCAGGCTACGTAGGTAAGGACTTAAAAATGGTCCGAATCCTTAGACCAAGTAAAAAAAACCGGACAAGTGCGAGTCAGGCTATCACACCGAGGATTCCGTACTAATCCAGAAAAAAATCACGAAATTGGGAAGTTAGTTGTTAAAATCTCTGTAATCAACGACATAAAAGTTTTTTTTACTGTTTTCTCATCATACATAGAAAATTACATTTTGTTAAAATAATTAAAACCTGTTTTAGCATGTGCTAATGAAGCTTTTTTATTTGATACCTTACATGATAGGATTTACTAACTTTGAATTTTGAACCGAACTTTGTGAATCTAGGCCCTATTTTTTGTGATTCAAATAAAAATGTACAGTTTTCAGATTTATTTCTATATGTGTACTCTGAGATAATGCTTCTCGCCAAATTTCATAGTTCTATGTCAACGGGAAGTACCTACCCTGTAGGTTTTGATTTTTGTGAGTGTCGAAATATGCTGTTTTTTACGACATAAACGGCTCTAATTTTTTTATACGATAACTTAGAAGTTTTTCTTATACACAACTGCAAGAGACCATTCGATATATACGTATACAGTTTAAATTTCAACTCGATATCTTTCAGTTACGGAACCTTAAAAATCAAGACAATGTTGTGAACAAAACAAGTGAGGCAGGCGAAACTCCGCCTCGCTTTGTACAGACACACCTAATTCTGTACATCAAAACTAACAACATTTGTTTTACTACGTTTATAAATTCTTAAAACAAAAGTTGTTGTTCCATAGAAAAGTATTGTTCACCCGCGACAATTTGTATCGAACAGCTGTTGTTTTTTTAGTTTTGACATAAGTCGCAGAACAAAAGTTGTTAGATTGATGTACAGAATAAACCCCTAAAAGGTGATTAGAAATTAATCCTGTATAATAAATAAGACTGTGTCTATAAGTATAAGATCAAAGAATAGTCAAAGTCAAAAGTCAAATTTTTTTATTGCAGTTTGCGTGTACAAAGGTGGTAAGTATAGATATGATTATGACTCAATACAAACTTGCCTATGCAAGGCGTGCAACGTTACTGGCTTAGTCTAGGATAGTTATTAATTTCTAAACTTAATTTCAAAAATAACCGCGGGACTTTAGTGGTGTTGCGGAGTCTATATAATCACATTATCTATGTAATCTATCTGCTATTTCCATGCTATTTCACTCTCAAATAAAACATTTATTTTATACTGATATTCGACTGAGACAGTCTCATTACGACTGACTACAATCTAATAAGGCCTTTATAAGACAAATCACACAAGTCGGCGGATGGGAAGTTAGCTACAAGCTGCGCAATATCCAATCCTAACTGAAGCTGACGAACGACGCAGCCAGGGAAGGCCCAAGAAGCGCTGGCGCGACGATCTTGACTCATTCGAGAGGGGTTGGCGAGACGTTGCGATGGATCGAGACTCAGGGAAGGAAATGGGAGAGACCTATGCTCAGGAGTGGGACAGTATATGACAATAGTGACTGCCTCGGTGGCTCAGTGGTTAGTGACCCTAACTTCTGGATCAAAGAGGCGTGGGTTCGATCCCCACGGGTGTTATTTAGTTACTATCTATATAATTGTGTATTTAAAAAAATATGTATATGTAGTATATCAGCCTCTGGCAGCCATATCACAAGCTTTGCTTAGTTTGGGGTCAGAGGCAGTGTGTAAGATGTCCCAAAAATATTCATTTATATATTTATAGTATATATGTTAAAAAAACTGAAGCTCACATATAGTTGCGCGCTGATTGGGTTCCACGCAGTTCACATCCGCCATCTTGTATGATTCGGCCACAGAGAAACGATTTAGCATAGAGCAGGTGCCCCGGTTGTGGCCACTGACCCGGTTGTGGCCATTTTGGTGTCAAAATTATTGCATAAATGGTAATTATAAACAATGTAACAACATAAATATTGTTCGTATGAATCTCAAATTACTTACAACTATTTTTTTAAAATATTATTCGTACATTAATCTCTAATTAATGTCTAATTATTCGTTAAAATTCGAACTGGCCACAACCGGGGCGCCTGCCCTATATCTGTGGATTCTAATGCTTTAGGCCGAATCCACAGATATAGTGCAGGTGCCGAATCGAATTTTTTGTCTCTTTCTAACTCAGACTATATTTATCATTGCATCTCTTTCTTTATATTCTCAATGGACCGCGTTATCCCTCTGGTATCTCTGTGCTTTTGCGCCTAGCTTCCCATCCGCCGGCTTGTACGGCGCGGATTAAGGCTCCATTACACACAGGCGGTACGAGCGGTATAGCAGACGGGCGGGCATCTGTATTGTACTGGTTATATAAGAAGGGCTCACACAGGTCCGGTCGCGGTACTGCCGTACCGCCGTACCGCCCTTTACCGCTCGTACCGCTCTACCGCTCGTACCGCCTGTGTTTGATGGAGCCTTTATATCTATAGTAGCGGTATCCATATTCGTCCGGGTCCAAGCCGTTCACGTCAAGTTCATCCATGTGATTCTTTAGGACCTATGTATCCACAAGAACCATCGGCTCTAAAGACAAAATAAAACTGTCTATGGTCACAGATCTGTGTCTATGGTTGTTACCAATGTCAAATTTGACAGAGGAGTGATAGTATTACTATATAACAAAAATTAGTATTAATTGGTATAATTATACCTTTCACTAATTTTTTGAACATCTATTTGCCTATGATTTTTAGTTTACGATATGACACCACATCCCCACTCCACTCGTTTGTGACTGTACTCAGCAAAAGCATATTCATTACGATACCGAATATTGTTTAAACACCACCTTACTCAACGAAATTGCCGCCGCCTGAATCGAATGTCCAAAATGATTTTTCATGAGCACTTATTTGTTTCTTTTGCGATTAGTACAACTACGGTACTGTTTTACTGTTTCACTATCTGTTGGGTTTAGATAGATACGTAATATCAGCTGTTAGTTTATTTAGTACTATAATATTCTAAACAGCGAAAGAATGTGATCCTGAAGGGTCGTGGTCGAAAAAACGACACCTTTGAAGTAGCTTATATTGATCATTTAAAAATAAAAGTAACATAATCATATAATGAAAAAAAAAACATTTATCAATTAACAAGTATACGCTGTTAGTTTCTGTTTAGAGGTTTCTGACAAACGTTTCAACTTCAAGGATGTATATCGATGGTAAAGTGAGCAGCACTTTTTTCTTTAACAAAGTGAGTTTTGCAGATTTGTCTTTGTTTAAATATTAACTATTATTCTTAGATATTTCTTTTGTGCGATGAATGCATGGATAGCTTCAGTGCTATGGCCCCACATGACAATACCATATCTGAGCCATGAATAGGTATAAGCGTTGTATGCTGTTAAAGCACAATCTTTCTTCGAATTTGTTTTGAAAACACTTAGTGCATAGGTAAATTGAGGCAGTTTGGAGGTAAGTTTTTCAATGTGTTGTTTCCAGTTTAAGTGTGAATCAAGGGTGAGGCTCAATAGGTTGCATTCTGTAGCTTCTTTGATATTGATGGATCTGGTTATTGTTTTTAGGTCAACGTTTTTTCATTGGTGTGGCTTAAATTATATGATTTTGTTTATTTTATTATTTACTTCTAGGTATTTAATCTCACCACATTTTACTGCATAAAAAATAACTGTTGACAGATTTGTTGTACTATTTAGTTAAAAAAACTAATAGAGTAAATCAAATAAGGCGTGTTTGATTTATTCTAGTCAAACATTCAGGATGGCTACCATATTTCATATTGCATGTCCGCTAGGACAGACTGTTGAAACCAATAATGTACTTGTAACATCTTTGTAATGGCACAGTTTAAAGCAATAAAAGGACACGATGTGACAAAGTGGACCAAAAAGCGTAGTAGCCGGCTTAAGAAAATTATGTATATATTTTAATAGTACATGACCATATGAACATTTTATATTATGACATCTAACCTCTGTGTCGAATATCTGAGCTACTATGTATAGTTTTATAAATCGATTATTTCAAAATCTATAACTATTTCTTTTTATTACGTAGACAAAAAAGTATGCTCGTAAGTTAATGTTATGTATCTAATCACAGCTTGGTTTAAAAATCAAGAAGATATTTAAATAATTGAAACTTTTTTTACCAGAGGAAATTCTTTTTGGATACCACCGCACCTCGTGGGCAAGCGGGTGGTAAATAGTTAACAAATTAAGAATCTGGAAACATTTTATTTTAGGAAAACTTGAATTTTCAAAGTGATGTGGCATCTTAGGCATCAAACATAGCGATTTGGTGTAATAGTAAAAAATGTTCAGTTAGTCATAGAGAATTATTACATAAACATATATTTCGTTGGCCACCTATTTGACTTCTTGGTTCAAAAATGTATGGAACATGTCAGTTGTCCTTTTTTACTTTACTTTACTCTTTTTTTTCAGTTTTAACGAGTAGTAGAAAAGCAATAATTATGACTAGTAACCCGAAATGGTACTGTGGCAAACGTCAAACGATGTCGAGTTTTGTGTTGGAAAAATAATTAATTTCACGACTTTTTGTGTTAAAAATTATGTGAATAATGAGATGAAAGTGTAAATAAGTATTAGATTAGTGTTTTTTAGTGATTATGGCGCATAGTGGTGGTGTTTTGAGTTCTGATATATCTAGAAGGAATCCACAGGATGAGTACGAGCTTATTCAGAGGATTGGATCTGGGACGTATGGCGATGTGTACAAGGTAGGGGGTCTTGGACCACTTTATCTACTTCTCTTTTCTAAATTTAAACTTTCAAGCCCGCGTCCCCTGCTGTCCCAGTCGTGAATATTTTCCTTTTTGTCTAGTCGATTTATTCATCTTTTTTTGCAATAAAACTGGTACATTTCTCTTTTAGCTATACTAATTATGTTTTTAAACCAGTTTAAAGCCGTATAAAGTAGGTATCAGGTATTTAAATGAGTATAAAACATGTGCAATTGGTGACCTTGGTTCTGTGACAAGTGTGGAAGCAACTAGGCCTGGCACACACCCACTAGGTAGCATAAATACAAAACATTCCCTTCTTTGTTTAGAGTTACATAAAATTCAACAGTGATTGTAAGATAGTTTAATTAGGTGTCAGATTAATAAAACTGGTGACATCTGTACATTTAGGTTTTCTCTACATTTTTGCAATTTATTATATTTAGATACATCTTGTACCTTTGCGAATATTTAAAAAATATTCCATTTTCACTGTAATTATTCACCAGTAAAGTTATGGCACTATGGCATTGTTCGTTTTATGTAAATAAATAAACAAATATAAATATTCAGGGACATCTTACACATGGTGTCTGACACCAAACTAAGCAAAGCTTGCTGTATGGCTGCTAGAGAATGTTATACTAAATATACATATTTTTAAATATATACTTATAGATAATACCTAAATAACTCCCAGACATAGAGCAAACACTTAAGTTCATCACATAAATACTTGCCCTGGGTGGGGATTTAACCCACGCTTTCATTGAAAATATCAATCACTTAGTGCCAGCATGCTTTTCCATGTTAAATGGAACGTAAAAAAAGAGATACATATTGTTTTGGAATCGATCCTCATAAGTTCACTGATATGTAACTCCCACATACCAGACTAATTAAATATAAACATGTGTATAAATAGATATTATGAATAACCTTTTCCTCAGTGAAATGTAAACATTACATTATGATGGTGATTCAATATGACTCACATAATTATGATGCTTAGATTCAGGTGCTAATATCTTATTTAGGTTGTACACACTTTCGAATTTTTTGCTCTATCAAGCATTCTTTTTTAGGGTTCCGTACCTCAAACAGAAAAAACGAAACCGTTATAGGATCACTGTTGTCCGTCTGTTCATCTGTGTGTAGTCAAGACTTTTTATCTCGGGAACGCGTAAAGATATTGAGTTGAAATTTAAACCGCATATTTCGACACTCGACAAAAATCAAAACCTACAGGGTACTTTCTGTTGATAAGAAGATTTCATAGAACTTTGAAATTTGGCGAGACGCATTGTGTCAGAGTACACATATAGGAATAAATCTGAAATCTGTACATTTTTATTTAAATCACAAAAAATAAAGCCTCAAAATTCACAAAATATGGGTTCAAAATTCAAAGTGAGTAAATCGTATCATATAATGTATCATATAAAAGAACTTCATTAGCACATGCTAAAACAGGTTTTTAATTATTGTAACAATGTGTTTATACAGAATCCTCGATGTGCGAGCCTAACTCGCACTTGTCCAGTTTTTTATACTATCTGTAGGTTTTTTTCCCCCTAAACAAAATCTGCATTTGAGTACTAACTCGTCTGATTATGATCGGTAAGCAATATTGTGATTGAAGATGAAGGATAAATAAAATTAAAATATATTTTATCTTATTTTTTTATTATTATGCTGATGTGCTTATAACAAGCAGTGTCTAATGATTAGTATTTATCTCTCATAGAAATTATCTCTAAATATAATCTAAATAAACATTTTCAACTTTCTTAATGGGCAGCTGTGTCAAAACTATAAAACATGACACACATACCACCAAAATGATTCGTGAAATGAGTCAGAGGCCAAAATCTTTACGGTTCAGTTGCTCTGTCAGGTGCATGACCTTCGATATTTGCAATAAAATGTAGGAAACTATGCAATAGAATTAACTCTAATAACTGTATATCAGTGGCTCCCAAAGTTCAATGGTCTGCGACCCACAACCTACACCCTAAACAAAAAGTTTATATTGGAACTCACCTCATGTCTGATTTAACATATTTTTTGTAAAATACTTCACATAAAGAAGATCTTGCAAACTGGGCTCAGACTATGTACAGTAGCCCAAAAAAAGCTTTAAAATATGGTAACAAATTCACAGAAAAATCAATGGTATTAAATGCTTAATAAAATTAAAATGGAATTTTGTATTTTCTAATTTGATTTTTGTTCAAGGCCGCCTTCACTAAGCCGTATGTTCACAAATAATGTCAAAAGACAATACGATTACTTTAAACCGTGATTTTTAGTGAAGAAAATAATAGGAAAATCATTTTCCACAACTAATAAAGCAAATTAAATATTAAATACTGCACCAGACTTAAGCTCGATAATATTTGCATTATCTCTTTTGTATAGCCCATGTGGCTGGTGTCAACATTTTGAAGCCGCCTGAATACTTCCAACATGGCTAAACGCTGCAATTTAATGAGTCATCTGAGCCATGGCAGCGCTCACTTGTAAATACCCAGGCAGCCCACATAAAAATGGCAGTTGAAGTAAAAACCTCCCTCTTTTTTTGAAAACCTCTTAGGGTATACCCTAAATTAACCGACATTAGGGCAGTATTTCTACTACACGTCATGAGCGCAATTATTTATTCCTTAGTTTTTGTACAAAATACAATTTTGGTAATTTTTAATCATGGTTCTTCTAATACTTTTGTTACTTAGCCAGCTGATATTATTATATAATAATGTGCCATTTTCCAAGCCCCATTCAAAATTGCCTTTATTCTAAACATTTTCGTATCTTAATCTGTGACCTATAGTTTGGGAAACGCTGCTGTAGATTGTCTCGGTCCCAAGGGCATTGTTGTTTGCCCATTTTCGTGTACAAATTAGTTGTAATTAAGGCATTTTCATTCGTTATTATTACCATACACTTACGTAGTGCAATGTGCTCATATTTTGTGTATTTGACGGTCACCTTTTCTTTATTAAGTATGTATACATTTATGATTTTTAAAATGCATGAATCTCGGTTCTTTTTAATGTGAAAAACATTATTATGTTAAGTAAGAACTTATAAACAATGAATCTCAATATTTTATTGTGAAAAAAATGCAAGTTTTTGACCGACGAACCGGAGGAGGTACTCAATTCGACGCATATATTTTTTTTGTATAACCACGCATATCTTTTTACGTGGTCCGATTTTGATAATTCTTTTTTTTTATTGGAAAGTATACTTCGAAATTGGTCCCATTTAAATTTTATCGAAAGCAGCTGAGCAATTTTTGATAAATCAGAAAAAACAGTAATGTGACAAATGCTACATCGATCCGTGCGAACTTATCGCGAATTCTGTACTCGGTTGAAGACGGCCATGCTACTTTTTGCGTAAAATAATTATTCGAATTCACATAATTTATAATCATGCTAAATTATGCTTGCTAATCCGCATAACTATGCAACAGTTGAAACAGTAGTGGGCAGGGCGGAGGGCCATAGTTCGAAAGGTTGGTCGATAAAGTCATAAAGTTCTCGAATGGAAACCACGGTCTAGCAATCGCAGCGTAGGACGTCCACCGACTAGAGACCCGATTACAGACTGAGAAATCACATTTTTTGTTTGCTTCTGGTATAGTCTTGCAGCCCAGCACATGATCCATGGTTTTGTTGTCTTGTACTTTTCTCGATAACTCAGGAAAAAAGCCATGGTGTTCTAGTGGTTGTAACAACCGCCTTACAATCGTGAGGTTGTGGGTTCAAATCCCGGTCCCGTACCAATGAGTTCTTTGGAATTTACTTACGGAATTTCACCCTAATATGCATAACTATGCGGATTAGCAAGTCGAAACAGTAGTGGGCAGGGTAGTCGAAGGATAACATCGTGAGGCAATCTGCATACGTGTGTAAAAGAAATTCGATGGCGTGTGGAATTCACCAAGCCGCACTGGGCTAGCGTGGTGGATATGGCCCAATCACCTTTAGTGGGGAAGTCTACCTCCTGCAGTAGACTATTAATAATAGGTATAAATATAATTTAAAAAAAAAAACTCGCTTAGCTTATCTTTTTTTTTTCTTTGATAGGTATGCAAAGTTTAAAGAAAATCTGATCGCTCGAAGTAGGGCAAAATCGAGCTCAAAGGGGTTGGTTACAAGCAAACATACAGGTGAAACTAATAATATAAATATAGTTTAAAAAAAAAACTAAAAACACGCTTCATCCATCCATCCATCAGCGGAAGGACGTCCACTGCTGAACATAGGCCTCCCGTATGGATCTCCAATAAGACCGATTGGAAGCGGCTTGCATCCAGCGCGATCCTGCGGTCTTAATGAGGTCATCCGTCCACCTTGTGGGTGGACGTCCTACGCTGCGCTTGCCGGTACGTGGTCTACACTCGAGAACTTTTCGACCCCATCGGTCATCAGCCCTCCGCGCTATGTGCCCTGCCCATTGCCATTTCAACTTGCCAATCCGTTGGGCTATGTCGGTAATTTTGGTTCATCTACAGATCTCCTCAGTTCTGATTCGATCTCGCAGAGAGACTCCGAGCATAGCCCTCTCCATAGCTCGAAGCTTGGAGCTTACTAATAAGGCCCAAAAACACGCTTAGGAGTCATAATTTTTTTTTTTCGTAAATAATTAAATATTTTGAGACATGTTACACACGGCCTCTGACCCCAAACTAAGCAAAGCATGTGATATGGCTGCCAGAGACTGATATACTAATGTCCTTATTTTTTTAAATACATACTTATATAGATAGTAACTAAATAACACCCAGACACAGAGCCAACATTTATGTTCATATAAATATTTGCCTTGGGTTGGGATCGAACCCACGCCTCTTTGACCCAGAAGTTAGGGTCACTAACCACTGAGCCACGCAGGCAGTCAAATAAATATGTGTAATATGTATAAATGCATTGTCATCAGTCTCTGATAGGTGTGCAAAGTTTGAAGAAAATCTGATCGCTCAAAGTAGGTCAAAATCGAGCTTAAAGGGGTTGGTTACAAGCAAGCAAGCAAACATACAGGTGAAACAGGCATATACAGTACAGAAAAAAAAAAACACCAATGAGAGCATCTCATTAGGTCATAGATATGGTTGCAACACACTTCCATAGAAATTATAACTGGCTTCGCGCATTCGTCCTACATTTGCATCACAAAACGAGCCATTTGCTCTTTTGATTAGAACAATAACATTCTAATGGAATACCTATCTGTTAGATACCTACACCTAGTCGATTAATAAATGGCCTTGTGTGATTCACTGCTTGTTCTGTTGTTTTACTGACTTCTACAAAACAGGAGGTTTTTATTTCAATTCAAAATATTTTGATTTCTTGACAATATTATACATACAGTAAGCGCCACACAAATCGGCGTATGAGAAGTTAGCCGCAGATGACACTTCGCCGTAATTGGCTAATTATTGCGCATGTGTGCACAATTCCGACGTCGCGTATCGTAGTGCGTAGGGAGCGCGCGGGAGGCACGATGTTGGCGGGCTGATGTGCCCCGGCGTCTCGTCTCTCTGGCTCCCGCGTATATCTATATTTCGGTTTTTGCGCAGTGTTCTGCGCATAAGTTCCCATCCGCCGATTTGTGTGGCGCTAAGTATAATTTTTAATTGACTTTTAAATATTCCTGTATTATGTGTAAGTTAAAACTTGAGGTCGTGGGTTCAAATCCCGGTCCCGTATCAGTTCATATTACAGGTCCAGCCAGCTTACTCTTAGCAGAAAGTATCAAAACTTTATCTCTCTTTCATCTCTTCTCTATTATAGTGAAAAAAAGAAAACATCAGAGAACCACTTTCACAAGCACCAAATCACTATAAATAGGTGTGACGTCAGTAATTATAATAATACCACCGTCTGGGGCGCACATGTTCATTGTGTACTGTTTGTTTTTTTTATTTTAGTTTACCTCTACACGCGATTGTATTGTGAAAACTGAAAATAGGCAGTATATGCCGAATCATACAAGTCGGCGGGTGTGAAGTTAGCTGCAAGCTGCGCGAAATCCAATCAACGCGCTGGTTCATGTGAGCGTCAGTCAGGATTGGATTATCCGCAGCTTGAAGCTAACTTGGTAACATCACACCATTCACACCCGCCAAGTTGTCTGATTCGACCTATAAATTATTGGCTGAGTAATTGAGTAGTTAAACGGCTTAGACAACCGGGACCCATATTATCCGAGCAACGATAGCGCTCAGTTGTAATTTAGTGTTTGCAAAAAGAGAGGCGTTGTAGGTGAGGTCGCTCGTGTGCCATTTTACTAATTTTGCTACGTTGTCAAGACTGCTCTGTCATTGCTAGTACTACTATAATCCTACCGCGTAACTTAGACCTCGCTTGCGCGGTTCAGCGTTGCGGGCGGTGGGTCCGCGGCGCCCGCACCTGTCTCAGTCCCTCTTTGTCGTCTCCCCGGTGCCCCTGTACCGCGCAGGCGAGGTCTAAGTTAAGCGATAGGATTATAAAAGTATTTGATACTTGGTAGACACCAATTCGGTTTTCATCAGTACTCGCGTCTACCAAGCAGTCGGTACCTTGGCTGCTGATTAAAATCTTATTGTTAGTTCACGGTAACGCCGCGACGTCTCTTTTTCCACAAACTCTAAGTCAACCGCGGTCACCCATCCGAAGACTGGCAGAGCCGAACGTTGCTTAACTTCGGTGACCGTAAAGAATTAGTTAAAATACACTGTGTCAGCTATAATAGACAGTTACAAAAGTAGAAAGGAAGGGCTAAAAAGTTTGTATAGGCTTGGTAGCTAGAGTTTTGAAGCCGTTTGAGAACGTGTCCTCCGAGCCACGGTAGCGTTCATATGTACATACCCGCCGTTACCCATCCGAAGACTGACCTATCGATCGAGCGCGGTATGGACTACTCTACGTATTTTAGAGTATATCATTTTGACCGCGAAAGTCGTGTTTTTTTCTGTTTTTAGGGTTCCTTACCTCAAAAGGAAAAAACGGAACCCTTATAGGATCACTTTGTTGTCCGTTTATCCGTCTGTGTGTATGTCAAGACTCTTTATCTCGGGAACGCGTAAAGATATCGAGTTGAAATTTAAACTGTATACGTATATCTATATGGTCTCTTGCAGTTGTGTAAAAGAAAAACTTCTCAGTCATCGTTTAAAAAAGTTAGAGCTGTTTATGTCGTAAAAAACCGCATATTTCGACACTCACAAAAATCAAAACCTACAGGGTACTTCCCGTTGACATAGAACTATGAAATTTGTCGAGAAGCATTCTCATAGTACACATATAGGAATAAATCTGAAAACTGTAAAAAAAAATAACAGTTTTCTGTGCTCAGTTGTGAAAAAAATTCAGTAAAAATTTTTGTGTTGAAATTTTTGTTTTAAACAAAAAAAAAATAAGGCATCAAAATTCATAAAATATGGGTTCAAAATTCAAAGTGGAGTAAATCGTATCATGTAAGGTATCATATAAAATAACTTCATTAGCACATGCTAAAACAGGTTTTTAATTATTTTAACAATGTGTAATTTTCGATGTACGACGAGAAAAGTGAAAAAAAAAAACTTTTTTGTCGATGGTTATAGTATAGAGATTTTAACAACTTACTTCCCAATATTGTGAAATTTTCTGGATTTGTACGGAACCCTCGGTGTGCGAGCCTGACTCGCACTTGTCCGGTTTTTTCCCCCAAAAAGCAGGAAGCACTATACATTAAAAATATAGTTATACATCTGTATGATTTTTTTTGTGTATTTTCATCGATCAATTATTATATGAACCGATTAAAAAAAATCTTTATTTTGTAAAGTTCCCGATACCACATTTAAAGATAATCCTAGATAGAGATAATCCTTCAGGCAATTTTGTATTCTTAGAAAAGGATAGCAGGTTGGTGGATTCACATACGCCATCGAATTTCTTCTACGGACGTATGCAGGTTGTCTCAAGATGTTTTTCCTTCATCGAAAAGCCAGTACTTAGTGTGAAATTCCATGCATAAATTCCAAAGAACTCATTGGTACGGGAACGGGATTTGATCCCACGACCTCACGATTGCAGGTCGAGTGTTACTACCACTAAACCACCTCGGCTGTCATGTCACTCTTATGCATTCCATCTTAAATGCTGGCCGCTGCGTTGCATCGCGTCGGTGTCTCGGTCAGCGCCGACCTTAAGACAACAGGGGCATGCTTTATAAGCCCAACAATGTCTTCAGCCTCGACCGACAGAGGTTATCAGTGCAGGGGCCGGTTCGACGCCCAGACAAGGCCGCCCGGTGAAAGTCGACTGATGTGCATACAGTGCTAACATTCGCACTGGAACATTTTATGACTGGAAGTGCGATGTAGGCGATAGATGCGACTTCCTTCCTGATTACCAAAAAAAAAAAATTCCATTAACCATCACTACATAGTATAAAACAAAGTCGCTTCCCGCTGTCTGTCTGTCATTATATATGCTTAGATCTTTAAAACTACGCAGCGAATTTTGATGTTCTTTTTTTTAGTACATAGTGATTGAAGAGGAAGAAGGAATATACATATAATGCACCATGCATCCGTATAAAGCCAGTGCGGGTCGCTAGTATTTTAAATTATGTCCCTGGTGTTTATGTATATTCAAAATATGTAAATTTGACAAAAAGCACCCTCACTATTTGAACAAAGCGTCTGATAAATTGCTCAAAATTAGATCATAGACATAATCTCGTGGGATCAAAGTCCAACCTAGCAATGCATAGTTCTAGCCCGCATTCTATGGCTACAAAAATATTTAATAAACTGCCAAATAATTTAAAACATTATTATTATATACTACGTAACTAATCGCGCACTAAAATTACGAGATAAATAAATACCTCTTCATCCCGACGTTTCGGCCGTGACCACGGTCGATGCAACTCGGCCGAAACGTCGCGATGAGGAGATATTTATTTATCTCGTAATTTTAGTGCGCGATTAGTCCCGTAGTATATAATAATAATGTGTTCAAATCTAAAACATGTCGAATAAGAAAACTGTTAAGACAACTAAAAATTATTTTACTCTCGAAATGCTATTACACATTTGACGAATTTTTTAACGATAATCTAGAGAACATACTCGTAATTAATAAATCGTTCCAATACAAATAATAAAATTGCCATACCCTTATAGGGTCATATGTCTCACTATACAAAACATGTTAGCTAAGAACCGCATGTAAGTTTCATACGTTGCAATAAATGATTTGAGTTTGAACAAAAAACAAATTACCTATAGGCCGAATCAAATTTTTTGGCGGATGTGATGTTAGCTACAAGCTGCGGATACCCAAATCTCGACTGAAGCACGCTCGTCACCGACTCTTAGACCATTTATGACAAAAAATAAACCATAATTTAGCACAGTATCTGTCTTTTAATAGTCCTATGTCAGAAATAGTCCTACCCAAAAAGGGCGACTGGGCCATATCGATCACGCGGGCCCAATGCGGGTTGGTAGATCATTGTCAGGGCCGGATATACCATATGGCTTATTGGGCTTCAGCCCAGGGCCCCGTGGATTTCACGGCCCCCCAGCTAAATCAAAGTAAATAAATATAAACTTTCTTTTTGTGATAAACATTTCAAAAATTGACGCGTTCGCAGGATTTGAACCTGCATCTCTCTGGGATTCCGGCCTAGATGATTTGAACGGCTTGACTTTGGCTTATTTTTTTTTTGTAGTTTTCTAATACTCTGTACAAGGTTCTTACGGAAAGCAAAACGAAGTTCGCCGGGTCCGCTAGTTTTTTATAAATGCATTGTCATCGGTCTTTGATAGGTGTGCAAAGTTTAAAGAAAATCTGATCGCTCAAAGTAGGTCAAAATCGAGCTTAAAGGGGTTGGTTACAAGCAAGCAAACAAGCAAACATACAGGTGAAACTAATAAAAGCGTGTTAAAAATAGACGATAACGCGAAATAATATACAATTTCACTAAATTAACAGATCGTAAGGTTTGCAGCCGGCGAATCCTGCTCTTAATCAAACCCATTTAATTCAAGTCTACATGCAGGTGCTGGTACTTCGAACTAGTTCGTCAAAAATATGTTCAGCAGCCATTACACATTCTGTACTGTACCAGCCTTTTTAATAGTCCACTGCAGGACGTAGGCCTACCCACGAGGGGTGATTGGGCCATATCCACCACACTGGCCCAGTGCGGGTTGGTCGATTCACATACGCCATCGAATTTCTTGTAGGGACATATGCAGGTTGCCTCACGATATTTTCCTTCACCAAAAAGACAGTGGTGTGAAATTCCATACATAAATTCTAAGGAATTCATTGGTACGGGACCGGGATTTGAACCCGCGATCTCACGATCGTAAGGCGAGTATCATTACCACTTGACCACCATGGCTTATGCACATTCACTTAATCTCGATTGTGCTCCGATGTTTCCCTCGCAGACTTTATCTCTTTCTATCTTGCTATCCTATTCGTTCGTTCGTTTTTAGTAATTACATGGGCCCCTAAGTAGTACTAGCCCAGGGCCCCCTAAACTCACGGTCCGGCCCTGGTAGTCAAGCATGCGACCACGAAAAGCCACGAAAAGAACTTATTTCGACGTGTGAAAAAGTGACATATATATGTATACTTTGCCATTACGCTGTCTCGTTCTGACACTACGATAGAAATATTTCGTGGCGCGCATACTATACTCTATAAAATATAGCTTGATCTCTGCGACAGCTGTCAGAAAAATCACGCCTATGAAGTCCTGAATTACTTAATAGTACAGACAAGTACCTGTCAATGTCATACTTTATGGGCATGCCGATTAGTGATGGGCGACGAATGATCGTGACCACAGAGCTTTAGATAGAGTTTTATTTAAAATATCGATAGTTTATACTTACGATATTTTAAATAAAACTTAATTTATCATTAATTTTATTGTATATTTTAATATCATAACATTATTTAATTATAATATTATAATAAATTCTTGTTGAGAAATAAATTCTTTAACCAGATTTACATGTTTTATACTTGATTTCAAATAATAGTGAGTGAATTGAATCCAAATTCTCACCTACTCATGTAAAATTTGGCTCAAAGGCCGTGGTTACCAGGCCATAAAGTAAAAAAAGGCACGCCGCCATCTTGTTTGATACGAACCTCCATTCTCCTCAGTACGAGTGCCGACGCCAAAAGTAAATAAAATCCAATTTCTCACCTACAACTCATCAATCAACTCATTCGATTTCATAACAACATTGTTTGATAGTCGATTTTTTCCACCACTATCCCAACTCTAAAAAGTCAAGCTTCTATGTCAATGTCACTGTCGCAGAGATCAAGTTATCTTTTATGCAGTATAGTCCGGCTGATCGTAGTTCTGTCGGGGGTTCAAATTCTTGGACGGGGTGCGGCCTTGTATTTAATAGTATTAGTCACTTTACAAGATAGTGTAATGCATGTTATACTCGATTACACGATTATTACTATCATAAGTCCTTACATATTTTATTTTAAAGCAAAGTTGCCATTGTTGTATGTCTGTCTGTGTATCCACATAGAGCTTCAAAACTACATAACAAATTGCATTCGGTTTTTCATATCTTTTAGAATAGGTATCAATTTTCAGCGAGTTTTATAGCCATAATTCATACGTAGCCGGGCGAAGCCGGGATGGGCAGCTAGCTAGTTACTAAAAGATAGTGAAAAACTTTTTATACACGGTATAGGTATAACTATAACAGAATACGGCTAAAACTCACGTTATAATTATACGGTCGATCCGCAAGGAATCCGACCAGTTTCGGAGTATTTAGTACTCCATCCTCAGGGAATACATATATGGTATAGGTATAGGCTGAATCATACAAGTCGGCGGATGTGAAGTTAGCCACAAGGTGCGCAACATCCAATTCACTCCGGCTGCGCGTTGATTGCGTTTCGCGCAGCTTGTGGCTAACTTCACATTCGCCGACTTATACATGTATGACTTCATATTACAAGATAATAACGAAAGTGCGCCACGAAACTTCAGGTAGCGACTGATAACACTTATCTGTCAACCAAGGTCATGTTTACGTTTTTATCTATTCATAAAAGATTGCGGCGTTTCGCCCCGCAAGCTGTTTGGCCCGCGGGGCGAATCGCCCATATTAAGGGTGGTAAGGTAGGGCCTCGGGTTTGAAAGACGG
The DNA here is from genome assembly GCA_949316475.1 of Hypomecis punctinalis. Lineage (NCBI taxonomy): Eukaryota > Metazoa > Arthropoda > Insecta > Lepidoptera > Geometridae > Hypomecis > Hypomecis punctinalis. Next base: position 16,875,839 of record OX438820.1, on the reverse strand, counting down.
GACGTGACATAGTCTACTTTTTATCCCGGATAAATAAAGGGTTCCCATGGGATAGCACAAAAATCAAAATATCATGCGGGCGAAGCCGCGGGTAAAAACTAGTAATTATTATAGTTTTGAAAGATTGAGCTGCAGGGGCGTTTTCATAAAATGTCCTTCATAATATTTTCACATGTTTTTCCTTCAGCGAATATTTTAGCATAATATCTCGGTGCGTAGTTGATAAGCTACGTAATCAACGTTATCGAGGGATTACAACACCCCATACAATGGAGTGACGAAACGCTCGGACGACTTATTAAATGGTGTTTTCCTTACGCCGTCTTACTGAAGTGCAGAAGTTTTGGATAGATTGGACAAATCTCGATCTAAATTACTAGCGGTAGTGTAGGACCATATGCCTCAATTCCAATATCTCCGCAAGGGCGGCGTGGTAGGCATTGCAACTATTAAAACAATGCGATTTCACTTTTACAATGTTGTATTATTATTCATTAGTACAATTTAGACATTCTACTGCTCAATTGTCAAAATCCCTTTTCTGCTCGAAAAACAAACTCGTCCGCCCGAAAGCGATATCCCCGATGTCTGGTGTTACCAGTTCTTCAAGAGCCAATTTCAACCAAAGTCGACATAGTAAAATCTTAATATATATAAATCTCGTGTCACAATGTTTGTCCTCAATGGACTCCTAAACCACTTAACCGATTATAATAAAATTCGCACACAATGTGCAGTTCGATCCAACTTGAGAGATAAGGATAGTTTAAATCTCAAATTATAGTCGCAATTTTAATTTATTTAGCCACAGCAACGCGTGGCCGGGCAGCTAGTAATATGATAAAATACTGAAAACCTTACAGTAGGATGTCCTATGTGGACAACCCTTCAAAAGATCACGACAAAATTGAAATTTTGTAATTTTTTTCTTCATATATTGCCAATAAAACCGGTTGGACATGGATTTCATTCAGCGAGTCTCGCGATTTTTATCATAATAAGTAAATAAATACAATAAATAATTATTAATTTATTTCTTTTCACATTTACTATACATTGGAGATTCCTTGTAAATACTCGTATATTACGTATGCCTGTATCAGGAATACCTGCTCTTCCAAATCTTAGAACATCGTAAAAAGAAATAAATCACTGATGATTTTATTGGTGAACATTCTACGCAGCGCCTGCTTGTGCGTGGTCCAGAACCGATATACCAGCATAGCACATTGGATCAGCAAGTACATTGGTATTGCAATGGCCAAAGCACATAGTACAAAGGACTTAGTACTAAAAAGTTTTCGATTGGAGTTCCAGTACCGGCAAGCGACTTCCAAGTCTTACTAGAAAGCTATGAGGCCTATGTCCGTCACTTGAAGACCTACCGCCGTAATTATGAAAGTGCTAGTATTTTTGCTGCTAACACAGCTAAGTTCCTATTGCATTACTATTGTTGCTACAACTGCCGGTCGGTCTGTCGCTCGTTGCGTGTTGTGGAATATCCTATCACTGAAGGTTTCCGCAGACGTAGGTTACCCCTTGTAGAGTCCGCTCTCGAGACTATAGGGTAGAGCACACTATACATGATTATCACAGTCGTAGGTTATCTACTGTAGATTCCGTTCTCAAAACTTTCTAGAGTCTAGATGATATATGATTTCCGAAAACATAGGTTATCCAGTGTAGATTCCGCTCTCAAGACTATCTGAGGCACTATACACCATTCCCGCAGACATATGTTGAATGCCTTGGTGGCTCAGTGGTTAGTGACCGTAACTTCTGGGTCAACGAGGCCTGGGTTTGATCCCTACCTAGGGCAAATATTTATGTGATGAACATAAGTGTTTGCTCTGTGTCTGGGTGTTATTTAGTTACTATTTATATAAGTATGTATTTAAAAATAAGCATATGTAGTATATCAGTCTCTGGTAGCCATATCACAAGCTTTGCTTAGTTTGTGGTCAGAGGCCGCGTGTATAATGTCTCAAAATATTTTTTTATTTATTTATGTTACCCACTGTAAATTCCGCTTTCAAGATTTTTTCTTCAAACACAAGTTGCCTATGATTGTCCTCATAGAAATCTCTAGCGAAGGCCTTTGGTGAATCAAAGTCCTGTGATTGTTGTATTTTCTAAATCTCTTCGATGTGACCAATGTTATGTAAAATACCGACGTGACGGTTAGGCTTTCTAAGAAACAGATATCAATAACGAGTACTAATTAAGTTAAAATAAGTCAACTTGAAATCGTAATGACACCTTGCAATACAGGCTAAGGCGCAGCGTTGTAATAGTCACACGCTTTACGCCTATGCATATAACGCTTTGTTTACATTCCATATCTCAAGATTTCCCCCACTAACTCTGCTACAAAGAGCTCTTTGTAGCAGAGTTAGTCGGATGGTATAATATTGTCTCATCGGAAATCTATAGATGGTAATCCATGGACACAACTTACCTCTATAAAATGCTCTACCTAGAATCACAGAATACTTAACAGTCTGTATCGTGCTACCAGACGCGTAACTGATGACTAGGTACCTACTAGGTTCCTACAAAGCATCCAACTTAACCATACAGTCAGCCGATGTCGCCACTGCTGCATTTTTGTAGAAAATCTGATGTCTAAAGTTGGTGACATAACTTGGTCGGGTGTATAGATAAAGTGGTCGGGTTATACACGAGTGGATCGGGCAGCGTTCGGGCAGCAAATTTAATTAGTGTACCGAGTGGTCGGGTCACGGACCCCTAACTGTCGCCGCCAAATGTGTCGCGCTACCAGTAACCTAGTAAGTGCTAATGATGTACTTATTTTGGTGCCTTATCGGAGCTCTATTCATTTTTGTTTGATTGTTGACCGAAGCGACGTGAAGGTCTCTGCTTTAAATGGATGATTTAGCTTTCGTCTTTTATATATATATATTATAGCAATGTACCACAATTGCTATAATATACATCTCAGTGCTATGCGAGACGAGCCCGCGTGCTAGTACTCCAACCTTGAGAAACATCGCCAAATGCGATTGAAACTTTGAGCAAATATCTTCAAAGCCACATTCCCTAAGTGAAAGTAGTAAAAAAATGTCCGAGGGCCGTTATACATACCGACTTAGATAGTTACATTAAATAATTCATAATGACCCGTTTTCTTGAATCTCGACGTTATGTCACCTAATTAGTGCTTGTGAGCACTTTGATATCGCGCAGCGTTGTAGCTGGCTTGCAATCGCCTTACGACTAACTAAAAAGCCTGCCCACTACGTAGCTTGGGCAGAGTTTTGGCTCGGACACATTTTTGCACGATTGTGACTCTACAGATATTTGCTCGAGGGATTAAAACTATAGTAGCAGTTTTCTACTTAATTTATGCGTGAGTAACACCTGTGCTTTACTTAGTTACGCTAGTTTCCAGAGTGAAATTAAAAAGCTCTGTTAAATTAGACAATCGTCTGCTTGTTTGCCCACATCAGTTCTAGTTCATAAAAAAATTGGTTTCCTCCAAAAAAATTATTCCACCTCCAATCCTTATGCTTTATTTTATTCATCCTGAATGAAATAAAGTAGGCATAACATATACCTACGTAGAATTGATCTACTCGTAGCTAGGGTCCAGTAATATCTAAGAAAACAAGGACGCAGTTATAGAAGCTCGCCCAGGGCGCAGAAAAGGCTATTTACGGCACTGACTACTAGTATGAATTCCTATGGTTCATAACAATCATAACATTAACAAAACGTACGTATGTTTTGATATAATGTAGTAGTAGCTTGCCAAGTGAACACCCCTTATACAGACAAACGCATTGTCTTATTGATCCAAATTCGCAGACAGACGGACGGCAATGCACGCACTTATTGAATTAAGTCCTCGCTCCCACTGATAGCCCGGGAGGTAAGCGCAAAAAATGCAAGTATAGTAGCCGGCAAACAACTTGAACGTTAAACCATAGCTACCTCTCTTTTGTTTTCTCTGCTAACGAAAGGGAGAGAGTGATATTTTTTTGTTCATCTTACGTGCCGGGACCTTTACTTTCTAAAAGCTTACTTTTTGATATTACGTTATCATGGCGGTGTACAATAATACCCGCGGAGTCAGTCAGCTGGGTTCCTCACCGTTTATCGGGGATATCCGTTTGAATTAATAAAAAAAAAATCTTGTAACTATGTACCTACTTCCTCAGAGAAAATAAAAAAATCAAGAGAGAACGTCGTTGAACAGTCTAGTGAGGCCGGTTTTTTATACATGTGTGAGTGCGTCGCCGTTGCGCCGCCATAGTTCGACTGCCAAGCCAAGGCGTAGTTTCCTTGTAAGTGGATATATGTGTAATTGTCTGTATACGGCGAGACGTAGTTTTGGTCGGCCTCACTTGTTTGTTCACAACATTCTGTCTTATTTTTTTATTTTGTCTGAGTGTACTTCTAAAAGCTGAAAATTGGTGTACTGATAGAAAAATAATTACAGAAATGTTTGACGACAGTCAATCATCCAAAACATGTAAAAGGGCCTGTAATATCATAAAAAATATGGAAAAATACCTATTCATTATATTTCTCGTACGATTTATTCTTAGGTGGTACGAAGGTCAGCTAGTGCTTAATTAAAGTATTATTTACTGTCTACAAGACAAGTGTACACTAATGTTTACATCACTTCGTTAGTGAATCACCTAATACAACACTTATCATTGGATACTCTATTTTCACTTTTATAATCTTTCAATAAGGTTCAAACTCCCAAATCTAAAACGTGACTCATGATGTGGTCCGAAATACATTGACTAGGGATTTTGTACTTTAATGCTATTACAATAAAGGTTTTAATTATTGTATAGGATGTTACAATTTAGGACAAAGGTGAATGGGATACTACGTTAAAGTTAACCTTAACGTTTGAGAAATAAAGTTTATAATACCATGTAAACGTTAAATACAATTCGTCGTAGGTACATATTTTGTGATCTTTATGTCCCTAGTAATAAAGTTTAAAATGTAACCGTAAAATACAATACGTTGACCCCTCCATCCCTCCCCACCCTTTGTTTATCGCAAAATTCGCCATGTGCGTCTCGGACTCGCTCACGAATGGTTCCGTACCATTACGAACATTTATCTAATTTATCTATGTATTGTACTTAGCAAAGCAATGTAGCTTAAGAATTTCTTTATATTACTGCTCGATTTATAATTTGTATACAATTAAGTGTTATCTATCTATCTACTTACATCTTAATATATATAAATCTCGTGTCACAATGTTTGTCCTCAATGGACTCCTAAACCACTTAACCGATTATAATAAAATTCGCACACCATGTGCAGTTCGATCCAACTTGAGAGATAGGATAGTTAGTAATGTAATATAACAAAAACTTTAGCCACAGCAACGCGTGGCCGGGTCAGCTAGTATTATTATAAATCAAACTAATAAGTCCATTATGATGTGTATTTGGTCACCATAAACTATTTTACATTAGTTTCTTAAATAATTATCACAATTTGGATTGACTGAATATGTGCTTTCGCCTCGAGGCGCAAATTGAGAATGATCTCACCTAAAGATTAATATTTTTACATCTCTTCAGTTTCTTTTCTCGTTTCCTGATTGGCTGTTTTAAAACTACGCCGGAAGCAGTTCTTATTGGTTAAAATGCGGCTGGTTGTTAAATAGGCCAATCATAAACCAAAGAAATGTTACCCTTACAAGTTCTAGAAAATATCATTCGACATATATATTGAAAAACCAGATTATAATTTTATGCAACGATTAAAAATCATGACAATATACAATGGCAAAAAACGTTTTTGTATGCCCCTGTTAAATATTAATTTTATTCTGTTTTTAGTAGGTATTTATTTTGTTGTTATAGCGGCAACAGAAATACATCATCTATGAAAAGAACAAATGGTTCAACTGTCTAGCTATCACGGTTCATAAGATACAGCCTGGTGCGGTGACAGACAGACAGACGGACAACAGAGTCTTAGTAATAGGGTTCCGTTTTTACCATTGTTGTACGGAACCCTAAAAACTATGCCCGAGAATTAGTCGTTTCATGTAGTTTACTACATTATCGTGTTACAAAGTATAATTAGTTTCTTTCGTGAAAGTGAAATGGATTTGTTGAAAAAAAATCGATGAGATTTGCAAGTTTGTGGAACTTTCTAGCCATGTTAGAGTGTTCTTTCTTTTCAACACGCTTTTATTAGTTTCACCTGTATGTTTGCTTGCTTGTAACCAACCCCTCTGAGCTCGATTTTGACCTACTTTGAGCGATCATTTTCTCTTTAAACTTTGCACACCTGTTAAGGACCGATGACAAATGCATATATACAAAAAAAAGAAATTGATGAATCCTAAGCGTGTTTTTTAATTATTTTTTTTAACTATCTTTATATTATTTACTAGTTTTTACCCGCGGCTTCGCCCGCATGATATTTTGATTTTTGACGCAATATCATTATAATTCATCTCAATCAGTTCAGTAGTTTTTGCGTGAAAGAGTAACAAACATCCATGCATCCATCCATCCATCCTCACAAACTTTCGCGTTTATAATATTAGTAGGATTCTTTCCGATACAATACTAAAAGTAAAGTTTAGGCCAAAACTGTGTCTGGGTGTTATTTAGTTACTATCTATATGAGTATGTATTTAAAAATAAGTATATGTAGTATATCAGTCTCTGGCAGCCATATCACAAGCTTTGCTTAGTTTGGGGTTAGAGGCCGGGTGTCCCAAAATATTTATTATTTATTTATTTATTCAATTCACACTTGTTGGCGTCTGTAATGGTAGCTAGAAGCTGCGCAAAACCCAATCCTGAAGGTGAGCTAACTAACTTCACAGCCGCCAAGATGCTTGGTTCGGCCTGTAACCGATAGTAAGTATTCACATACTACGCCATCCCGTTTGCACTGACACAGATCTTCGATACTCGCTCTTACTTTTACTATGAATCGTGACTATTTATGCATACGTATAGGTCCAAAAATAGAGCCCCTATGGACTAGTGGAAAAGCGTCGGTTTATAGTCGTTAGGTCGTGGGTTCGAATCCCAGTTCCGTGCCAATGAGTTCTTTGGAATGTGTGTACAGATTTTCTCACACCACTGGCTTTTCGGCGAAGGTATACTATGCGCCACACAAATTGACGGATGGGATGGGAAGCTATGCGCAGAGCGCTGCGCAAAAGCAGAAATATAGGTACACGCGGGAGCCAGAGAGATGAGACGCCGGGGCACACCCGCCCGCCGACCTCATGCCTCCCGCGCGCTCGCTACGCCCGTGCACACAAGCGCAATAATTAGCGAATCACGGCGAAATGTCATCTGCGGCTAACTTCTCATCCGCCTATTTGTGTGGCGCTCAGTATATAGGCCGAATCATGCAAATCGGCGGATGCGAAGTTAGCCACAAGCTGCGCAATTTCCTATCAACGCGCAGCTGAGCTATGAGCTTCAGTCAGGATTGAATATTGCGCAGCTTGTAGCTAACTTCACATCCAACGATGTATATGATTCGACTTGATAAGTTACATACGTCTGGAGAATAAATTCGATGGCGTATGTGAATCTATCAATCTGCAACTGGGACAGCGTGGTATATATGACCCAATCGACCTTCGAAGATAGGCCAGTGTTCCACAGGAAACGATACAAGACTGATACGTTTTATGCTAATCAAAAATCATCTCTATTTCCAGGCGAAAAGGCTCAACGGTAATAATGAGCTTGCTGCCATCAAGGTGATAAAACTGGAGCCGGGTGATGACTTCGCCATCATCCAGCAAGAGATCCTCATGATGAAAGACTGCAGGCATCCGAACATCGTCGCATATTATGGCTCTTATCTGCGAAGGGATAAGCTCTGGATTTCTATGGAGTACTGCGGGGGAGGCAGCTTGCAGGTAAACTTTTTGTTCTGTTATGAAGTCCTAGTACCTGGTCTGTTACTGATGTCATTTTTGCGTCGGAGTTTTGAAAGCAGACTAAAGTAAAAAAGGGAATTTGAGGGTTTTCATCCAGCACGAGATTCTGATGATAAAAGACTGCAGGCATCCGAACATAGTAGCGTATTATGGCTCTTATCTTCTAAAGGATAAGCTCTGGATGTATATGGTGTACTGTGGGGGAGGCAGCTTGCAGGTAACTTGTTCATACTTTATGAAATCCGGGTACCTAGTAATTTACGATTGCCTTTTTTCATTGGACTTTTTGTGAGAGTGTCTTTTAGCCTTCCTTTGAAAGAGAGGAAACCGAAGGTTTTTATCTTGCATGAGATCCCGATTAATGATGAGCTTTCTGCAACTGGGTGTTCGAACATCGTAGCGTATTATGACTCTTATCTTCAAAGGGATAAGTTCTGGATTTCTATGGTAGTACTGCGTATAGTAATACTGCGGTGTGCAAAGGTTTACCAGCAAGTTGCCTAGCTAAACCTTTTGTTGTGTTATGAAGTCCTAACTTTTTGTTGTTTTTGTATTGGAGTTTTGAGAGTAGGTTTAAAAGGGGGGAATTTGGGGGTTTTCATTCACCGGGAGATGATGAAATGTTGCGGCTGTATGCTGCAGTTGCAGTTAAATTTGGTGTTTTATGTACTCCTGATATAGAAAAGTAACCAAGCTAGTCTTTACAATTATGAAATTATTCGTCACCACCTACAATTGTATTAGTAAACGATGTTTAAATTTGAATATTACAATTTCAGGACATCTACCACGTGACGGGTCCGCTGACGGAAATCCAAATAGCCTACATGTGCCGGGAAACGTTGACCGGCCTCTCGTACCTCCATAGCATGGGCAAAATGCATCGGTAAGTGATCAATGATCATCCTAGATTATATTTATAAAATCTTAGTCCGCAGCTAGTGAAACCAGTTCAGCGTAGATGTGGGCCTTCATCAGGGATTGGCTTTAAGCTCGCACTTATTCCTTTTACACATCAAAGATTTAAGACGACTGTAATACTTGGTGTGTGCTGTTTCCCGACGTCATTTCGCTTTTTGAAGAATAGGTTAAAGGCTGGAAAAATGGCAGGAGAAGCTTTGGACAAAGCATTTATTCTGTTCTTTCGGGGGTCCATCCAAAGTTAATTCGGTAGATTCAGATGGAGTGAATCCCTTCCAATCTGTTCCGATTTTTGGTATTTGAAGTGGTGATATAGTATATTATGATATATCTGCAGTGGTCTCAAAGATTACAACGATCGTAGTAGGTAGCTTCCGTATCTCTTCACACAGCTCTGCTTTTGGTAGACTCTGTAGATGTCATCGCGTAAAATCACACCTAAACCGGAAAATAGATATCACTAGGTCAATACCTATATTTGTTTGTTTCAGAGATATAAAAGGAGCGAACATCTTGCTAACGGAATGCGGAGATGTGAAGCTCGCTGATTTCGGTGTGTCTGCTCAAATCACCGCCACCATCAACAAACGGAAGTCTTTCATCGGCACGCCGTACTGGATGGCGCCTGAGGTGACCTCCTTACATCTCTGACAGCCTAGTACCTATAGGCCGTATCTAACTTCTCGGCAGCTGTGAAGAAAGCTGCAAGCTGCGAATAACCCTATCCTGGCGCAGTTGTTATGTGAGCTTCAGTCAGGATTGGCTTTTGCACAGCATGTAGCTAACTTCACAGCCGCCAAGGAGTTTGATTCGTCCTGTACTATAGAATGTAGAACGTGGAACTAACTTCGGTGTGTGTGTTCAAATATCGCTATCATCAATAAACGCAGTCTTCGTCACGCTGCACTGGATGGCGCCTGAGGTGACCTCCTTGCATTTCTGACAGCCTAGTACCTATAGGCCGTATATAACTTCTCGGCAACTGTAAAGTTGGCTTTAAGGTGCGCATAGCCCAATCGTGACTGAAGCTCACTTAAAGCTGGAAACATACTCTCGGACGCGGCTTACGGACGCGACTGACAGCCGCGACTGATAGGTATCTAGACTATGAAAGTACACTGAGCCGTGCACACTATCGGACATAAGTCGCGGACGTCACCTTCGGACGGCCTTGAGCGTTCGGACGTCCGAGAACGATCTGGCGAGCCGGATGTTTTAAGACTGTGCACACTGCTAAGTCTAGTAAGTCACCCTTCGTGGGTAGGCCTACGTCCTGCAGTGGACTATTAAACAGGCTGGTACAGTACACTGCTAAGTCGCGGCTTTCAGTCGCGTCCGTCAGCCGCGTCCGATAGTATGTTTTCGGCTTAAGGGTGATCGTCTCGGTCAGAGCGCGTAGTTCAATTTTTTTTTTTTGCATTTACAGATAAAGTACTTATTTTAAGTTAACGAAAACTTATTTAGCGACCATGAATAGGTTGCGTTGACGAGTTACATACACTTGTAAACCAAATTAGTGGTCAGGTTAAGTACGAAAGTGCATCAACTTATTTTCACCTCGGTTTTTAGTTAGTGGATGTGCTCTTGTGCATAAACTGACCACTATTTTGGTTTCCACGTGTATATAATTCGTTAACACTACCTATTCATAGTTGCTAAATGAGTTTTTGTAAAGTTATAGTCAGCAGTTGTGTCTGTAAATGCCAAAAAGGCCAAAATATTTGAATATCGCGCGCGTGAGGATTGGGTTTCGCACAGCTTGTATACTGAGCGCCACACAAATTGATGGATGGGTTATTATGCGCAGCGTTCTGGGCAAAAGCCAAAATATGGGCACGACGGGAGCCAGAGAGATGAAACGCCGGGGCACACCCTCCCGCGCGCTTATTACGCCCTCAACACTACGACACGCGGCGTCGGCATCGCACACAAAACCAAACCTTTCAAACCCATTTAAGACACCTTTTAAAACAAAAATGCTACTATTCGTTAGATAATTTTTTTGAAGATAAATTGTAAAACTGAAATAAATTAAATAACCCATGCTACTATTCGTTAGATAATTTTTTTGAAGATAAATTGTAAAACTGAAATAAATTAAATAACTTAATTATTAAGATAGATATGTAGTAGTTTTTAAGACTACATAAGATAAAAACTATTTATAGCCATCTCTAGCCAGATAAGTTACTAATACTAAACATAATTTTGTCATTAGAAATTGTGAACTGTTACCAAAATTACTGTTAGTGTTATTTTTGCTCGACTCTATTAAATGTTTTCTTTCCAAGTTTCTATTACACCGTTTAGCATAAATATTTAGCTAAAACTTTGCTATGCCCTATGAAACAGGGTGACATGTACCTAAGTTAATTAGTCTTATATTAAGATTTAATTGTAACTTAATGTATGTGATCTTGCAAATAAATAAACACATGCGCAATAATTAGCGAATCACGGCGAAGTGTCATCTGCGGCTAACTTCTCATCCGCTGACTTGTGTGGCGCTCGGTATAGCTAATTTCACAGCCGCCAACAAGTTTGATTCTGCTTGCACACGAGTCCTTTTCGGCATGTTTGACTTATGTTATAAATTGTATGCATCTTTAGTACTGAAATAAATATTTTTGCTTCAGAATTTTAAATGTTTCTTTTGGTTGCAGGTGGCTGCAGTGGAAAGGAAAGGCGGTTACAACCAGCTATGCGACATCTGGGCATGTGGGATCACCGCTATAGGTATGTATTATACAGGGTTATTTCTAATCTATTAGCATCCTTTTTGGGGCTTATTCTGTACATCAAAACTAACAACTTTTGTTCTACGACTTTTTTCATAACTCAAAAAAAAATTATCTGTTCCATGCATTTTGTCACGGGCGAACGATATTTTTCTACGGACCACTAATTTTTTTTTTTTTTTTAGTTTTGACAAAATTTGCAGAACAAAAGTTGTTAGTTTTGATGTACAGAATAAGCTCCTAAAAGGATGTTAATTGATTAGAAATAACCCTGTATAAAGTATGCTATGTTTTCACAGATATTTGGTACTTTTGGGTTTCATTTTTACATATTAAATAAATATTTTCGGTGAAGGAAAACATCGTGAGGCAACCTGCATACGTCCGTAGAAAAAAATCGATGGCGTATGTGAATCCACCAACCCGCACTGGGCCCGCGTGGTGGATATGGCCCAATCACCCTTCGTGGGTAGGCCTACGTCCTGCAGTGGAATACTAAAAAGGCTGGTACAGTAAATAAATATTAGGGGACATGTTACACACAGTCTCTGACCCCAAAATAGGGATAGATTGTACTACACTGACCTTTGAGCAAAATATCTACAGAGCCACAGCCCCTAAGTGAAAGTAGTAAAAAAATGTCCGCGCGCCATCATACATACCGACTTACATATTTTTATTTACATTAAATAACTCACAATGACCCGTTTTCTCTAATCTCGACGTTATGTCACCTAATTAATGCTTAACACCGAGCACTTTGGCATCGCGCGGCGTTGTAGTCTGCTTACAATCTCCTTACAACTAACTAAAATGCCTGCCCACTACGTAGGTTGGGCAGAGTTTTGGCTCGGACCCTTTTTTAGGGTTCCGTACCTCAAAAGGAAAAATCGGAACCCTTATAGGATCACTTTGTTGTCCGTCTGTCCGTCCGTCCGTCTATCCCTCTGTGTGTATGTCAAGACTCTTTATCTCGAGAACGCGTAAAGATATCGAGTTGAAATTTAAACTGTATACGTATATCAATGAACTCTTGTTGTTGTGGAAAAGAAAAACTACTCAGTTATCGTTTAAAAAAGTTAGAGCCGTTTATGTTGTAAAAACCGCATATTTCGACACTCACAAAAATCAAAACCTACAGGGTACTTCCCGTTGACATAGAACTATGAAATTTGGCGAGAAGCCTCTTAGAGTACAGAGGAAGGTCTCAGAGTACACATATAGGAATCAATCTGAAAACTGCACATTTTTATTTACATCACAAAAAATAGGGCCTCAAAATTCACAAAATATGGGTTCAAAATTCAAAGTGAGTAAATCGTATCATGTAAGCAGTGTCTTATAAAAGAACTTCATTAGCAAATGCTAAAACAGGTTTTAAATTATTTTAACAATGTATTTGTACGGAACCCTCGGTGTGCGAGTCTGACTCGCACTTGTCCGGTTTTTTGCACGATTGTGGCTCTATTGATATTTGCTAGAAGGCACTGACACTAAGCGACCTATACGAATTTAAAGGGTTATAATGGTTATATTTCCAACATTTTTTTTCCTATTTCAGAGCTAGCCGAGCTACAGCCGCCTATGTTCGAGTTACACCCGATGCGGGTGTTGTTCCTCATGTCCAAGTCCGGGTTCAAACCTCCTGTGCTACGCGAGCGCGAGCGGTGGTCTCAACTCTTCCACAACTTTCTCAAACTAGCTCTCACGAAGAACCCTAAGAAACGGCCCACTGCTGATAAATTACTACAGGTTAGTGTCTTATTTAAGCCGTTGTGGTCTAGTGGTAGTAACACCCGACCTGCAATCGTCAGGTCGTGGGTTCAAATCCCGATCCCGTACCAATGAGTTTCTTTGGAACTTATGTACGGAATTCCACATCATTGGCTTTTCGGTGAAGGAAAACATCGTGAGGCAACCTGCATACGTCCGTAGAAGAAATTCGATGGCGTATGTGAATCCACCAACCCGCACTGGGCCAGCGTCCTACGTCCTGCAGTGGACTATTAAAAAGGCTGGTACAGTACAGTGTCTTATTTTCTACTTACTATATTACAGGCATGATGACAGGGTAATAAAATCATCATTATAATTAATCCGTGAGTTAGAGTATCAAAAATATTGAACACGTATTTTTTCTTTTGTCAATCAAACAACAAATGACAAAGATAAACCTTGTCAAAGTTTGGGAGTGGGGGTCGTGACGTCACTTCTGTTACAGAAGTCCATACATTTTTATGGCATTTGTGACGTCACGCGGAACTTTGACGGGCTATATCTTCATCAATTTTTGTTTGATTGGCAAAAGAAAAGCTACTTTTCTAATATTTTTTGATGGTACATAATTTCTACAAATTATTTTTTGGCATCATGCCTATTATACGAATATCTGATGCTGTATATAACACATCTTTTTAACTATTGACACGATACTGGATCAAAATATATCGTATCGAAACCACACAATCGTATCGTCTCAACAAAGAGCGGCTTTAGAAAATATTATTTCTGTGTACTTTGCCACTTACAGGTTGGCCGACGTAAATAAGTATTGTTTATGTACTTAAAACAATAAACTTTGAATACGATACCGGATTGATCCAAAATATCGTATCGAAACAAGTAGATCGATACACTGCGATTCGATCCATTGCAATCCAAAGTATCGATACAAAGCACCTGGATCGAGCATCCCTAGTCGGTTGTCAACAAAAGCGCCTATCGATGATGAGCGAGGCCGCTCCGCGCACTCTCTCCACTGGTTAATATGCTCCTTGTTACGATCTCATCTCAGACTACCAGGATAACAGCGGCTCGAGAACTATTCGTTTCGCCCAAAGTGCGTGAATTACGCATGGCATTAGCCAATCCAGTATTTTTTTATTTAGTGGTTTACTTATCTACTTAATAATTATACGAATAATTAACTGCTGCGGTTTGCCATGTAGGTAGGTATTTTATAAGGATTGTAAATATTTTTTTTCACAACTTGTCAGTACTTTTTGACGTGAAAGCGCACCCTAGGATACCAGGAGCAGGAGAGGATACTCAATCAACTACTAGGATACCAGGAGCCCCAAGAGTGTACGTTTCGCCTAAATCACGTGACATATCCATGGCTATTTTCAATCCCGTACATTTTGGAAATATTCAATTATGCGATATTTTTTTTTAAACGTTCTTTATATTTCTTAATTAATTAAATTATTTTATTTAATATCTTGTCAGTACTTTTTGACGTGAGTGACCAACCTCCAACTACCAGGATCCCAGAAATCTGAGAAGTGATCGTTTCGCCTAAACCACGGTTTAGGTTAAGTAAGGTACATACAAACCTAAGTATTTTCCTAGACTTATATATTGTACCAGCCTTTTTAATAGTCCACTGCAGGACGTAGGCCTACCCACGAAGCGTGATTGGGCCATATCCACCACGCTGGCCCAGTGCGGGTTGGTGGATTCACATACGCCATCAAATATCTACTACGGACGTATGCAGGTTGCCTCACGGTGTTTTCCTTCACCGAAAAGCCAGTGGTGTGAAATTCCGTACATAAATTCCAGGGAATTCATTGGTACGGGACCGGGACATGAACTCACGACCTTGTAAAGAAGGTGTCATTACCACTAGACCAACACGGCTTCATAGGTATAGACTTGTACAGGCAGGTCCTAAAATGTTTGCTTGACGAAGCACGCACTTGACTATGCTTATATTTGTTTCAGCACGCATTCTTCCTGCAAGACATGAGCAAACGGCTGGCGATCGATCTCCTGCACAAATACTCCAACCCCCCCACACACAACAACTTGGAGCCCGATGAAGAAGCTGTAAGTATAATACTCTATTTCAGAAGTAATCTCCAGGGTTATTCAGAAATGGTACATTCGATTATGGAAACCAGCGTGGTTTTTGCGAGTTGTCTGAAATAAAGTTTTATTCTTTATTCTTTGCACATTTTAACTAAAGTATAGATGTGCTATGCGAGGCGAGCCCGCGTGCTAGTACTCCAACCTTGAAACAGTTAAAACAGGGTCCCGTACCCAATGGGTAAAAACGGGACCCTATTACTAAGACTCTGCTGTCCGTCTATATGTCCGTCACCAGGCTGTATCTCATGAATAGTGTTTACTAGGGTTCATTCTCGGCTCGAGAATTCCCGGGAAATCTTTAGGCTTTGTTCCCGGGAAATTAAGATCGAGAAAAGTCGAGAACTCGAGAAATCATGTACCTACATAAAAATTAAATCACCGTTTGTTTTGTTGCGTGGCGGCGCGGGCCAAAGTGCAGCGGCACCCTTTGATCTCGCTGCAAGCGCTAGTAAAGAGTTCTTACTTTTTGAACAGTCTGGGAAGAGGTCACCAAATTTAGAATCGATGTACAAAGCATTGCATTTATAAGTTCTAAATAACCAGCCAAAAATGGTGCTGTCATTATAATTATGAGTCTGAATAATATTATTTCTGTATTTTTTTTCAAAAAAGTTAATTAGCTTATTCATAAGATTAATGTTTTTGAATAGAATCAATAAAAGTTTTTAATTTGATAGTTTCATTTGAGAGGAAAACCACTGAATTTGTTGACGTCATGGGACCAACCAAATAATATGAGAAAACGTACGTAAATGTCAATTTCTCGACAACCCGAGAAACCTCGAGAAATTAGCCTCGAGAATTCTCGAGACCCGAGAAATTGAAAAGCTCGAGAAACCATGAACCCTACTCATGAACCGTGATACGAGCTGAAATTTTCACAGATGATGTATTTCTGTTGTCGCTATAACAACAAATACAAAACAAAACAATACATATTTAAGTGGAGTTATTCCCATACAATAAACCTGATTTTTTTTCCGTTGGTTTTGCAGGCGTTATCGAATGTGCCTCAGCGGATCGCGTCCAAACTGACGGCGAGGCGGCGCGTGCCGCCGCGGAATGAACACGACAACAATGCTATGAACCTCAGGTATTCTATAGCCCGAATCAAACTTGTTGGCGGCTGTCATGTTAGCTACAAGCTGTGGATAATCCAATCCTGGCTGAAGCTCACCTAAGAGCTGGGCGAGGGTTGGGTTTAGCGCAGCTTGTACCTAGCTTCACAGCTGCCGAGATAATCCATTCCATTAAATTTCCAATAAGATCGGTTGATCACCTGTCACATTGACGCTTGTCACATTGACACTTGTCACATTGACACCTATTGCATTGACACCTGTCGCATTAACACTTGTCGCATTGACACCTGACACCTATCTCATTGACATATGTCTCATGACATTTGTCACATTGACGCTTGTCACATTGACACTTGTCACATTGACGCTTTTGACACTTGTTTATTTATTTATTTAAAATATTAGGGGACATCTTACACACGGTTTCTGACGTCAAACTAAGCAAAGCTTGTGATGTGGCTGCCAAAGACTGATATACTACTTATACATATTTTTAAATACCTACTTAAATCGATAATACCTAAATAACACCCAGACACAGAGCAAACGCAAACAAGTTCGTCACATAAATATCTCATATAAAGTCATATTTGCCCTGGGTGGAAATCGAACCCACGCCTCTTTGACCCAGGAGTCAGGCAGGGTCACTAACCACTGAGCCACTGAGGCAGTCAACATTGACACTTGTCGACACCTGTCACATGTCACAATATCTGCCGCATGTGTAATTTTGTGCAATATTCCAGGCTTACCGGATCCAGCGTGGCGCGCAGGTCGTGCACTTACGACGACTCGCCCATAGTGGACCTGGACGCGGACGAGCTGCCGCGGGTCGTCGACCTCGGGGCCGAAATCAGCTGCCACGGCGACGCCGGGAACAACGACCACGGTCAGTGGGAAATGTGCTCTATTACTGGCGCTTACAGTTCATAGTTGATTGACTTGCCGTCGAGTATTTAATTGTCCCATACAAAATGTTTCTACATGTAAAAGTTGCCATATCTGGTCGATGGTAGTGCAAAACGCCAACGAAATTAGTGTGACAGAAGGTGATATGAAGTTCACTAGGTCAGGTAGAGAATCAGCAAGTTCAAATGGCAGTGGACATGGCACATAGTTCGAAGAACGGATGGCCGATGGGGCCGTAACATACTCGAATGGAGACCTCGGATCAGCAAGCGCAGCGTAGGACTTCCACCGACTAGATGGACTGACGATATAATAAAGATCGCAGGAACACGCTGGATGCAGGCCGCTTCCAACCAGCCCTATTGGAAGTCCATAGGGAAGGTCTATGTCTAGCAGTAGACGTCCTACGGCTGATGGAAGGATGGATAGGTCAGCTATTTGTAGAATAAAATGATGATTTTCAATATTTTATTATAATCGGAAGTCACTGAAATCTCACAGCACAGGCGTTGGCCCAGTGTGAGTTTCAGGGTCCCTAAGAACTAACATTAATCTAATGCATATCAATGAAAATAAAGTATTTTCCGTTTGTTTTCATTATTAAATGAATTCCAGCGTTCCACCGGCAGTCGAGCGAGGACTGGTCGGTGGCGTCCCTGATGTCGTGCCCCAAGCACAACCCGCTGTCCGCCGAGCTCTCCACCGACACCATGCCATCTAGCGAGAAGTGAGTACAACTACACCACCAGCTTGCTAGTTCACGGGTGAGGGATGTAGATGGCGCTCTTATATTTTTTCTTTATTTGCGCTGTTAGAGCGATTGTATACGTTCGTTTTTTGCATCGGACAACGGACCGTGTTTTTCTCCGGATTCGCGGTGGTGTATGGTTTCTTTTTTCATTTATTTCTCAACATAGATACAATTATGTATAGTAAATGTCCAACAAAATACATTAAAAATTACAATTGAAATAAAACTGAGTAAGTATAACATTACATAAGAATAAAAACAATAAAAAAGGAATGTCAAATTACAGAAACAAATGTCAAATGTTTTAAGAATGTTTGTAGACGCACCGTACGTCTATCCGGCGAAAAATGTAGGTATCCGTTTATTGGCGGTCCGTTGTCCGGTAAGAAAAACGCTGTACACGCGCTTTTATACGTCCAATCAAACTTAACGCCGTCTGTGAGTTAAATTCAATTACATTTAAGTTCATTACGCGCGAAATTCCGAGTTTTTTAAGTATTTTGGCATTTACAGATAAAATGTGAAGTTAGCTATAGGTCGGATACTAAAAATTACATAAAAAAATGAATGGCTGTGAAGTTAGCTACAAGCTGCGCGATATTTTAAGTGGTATAAGCTCACTTAACAGCTGCACTAGGATTGGGTTTCGCGCAGCTTGTAGTTAACTCCACAGCCGCCAAGAAGTTTGATCCAGCCTTTAATCGCTTGGGTAGATCACGGGTAAGGGATGTAGATGGCGCTGTTATTTATGTATATGGTGTTTCTTTTGTTGCCTTGTTTTTTCTTTTAGTTAAAAAATTGGGACTTTTTTAGTTTAATTTGTTCAATATTTTTTGCTTTTACGAACTTGTGTTAGCGTCATATTCTGTGAAAAATATAAAATCTAGAAAGGATTTTTTTCAATTACTACGCGCTCGCTGCGCTCGCGCTTATACATACAATATCAATCGTTGTTGTTTGAAATTTATTTTATTACTTATTGACCAGTTTCGCTGCAATCGCGCTGTGTAAAAATGTTGTTTTAGCATTGTTTATCAGAATCTATTACCTTCTATTAAAGATAGTAAAATGTTTATTAAATTTATTTCATTAAATGTCAAATTATAATAATTGTCACAAAATACAAATAATTAATTTACTTAAAAATCAATCTATTAAAGTACCTTAAATATTTTTAATCTATATCTGCTATTCGGTTAATTACTTCGATTGAGTTTTGAGAGCAACTGGCCGATGACGTCACATGAACTTTTGAGTGGTTAAATCAAATAGGTCATTAACAAAGGAACTTATAAAAAGTGCGTAGCGAGCGCCAACACTATTAATTTATCGGCAATCTGTAGTATAGGCCTAATCATACAAGTCGACGGATGTGAAGTTAGCTACAAGCTGCGCAATACCCAATTAGCGTGCAGCATTTTGTGAGCTTCAGTCAGGATTGGATATTGCTCAGCTTGAAGCTAACTTCACATCCGCCGATTTGTATGATTCGGTCTATAGATTTCATAGCCCGAGATGGTATGTTTAACATTTCGGAAGAGGCAGAGAATCCTTTAGCTATTTAATTTGTCATTTTCCATGTTAAATGGGATGCATTGCATGCATTTTTGAAGTGAAACTTCTAGTGCGACTAACAAGATGCGTTAAACGTTTAACGGTACCATGGAGGGGTATGAAAGCACTGTTGAGTCGAAGTTTCACTTCTTCCACGCGGAGGGACTCCACGCACTATATTTTTATAGGATATGACAACATTATTTCATAGTATTTACAAATAACTATAGTAATAAGTATTGAAAAATATAAAATTGACAAAATATTGAATGAAATGTGTTTTCAACTCAGAATAAAGAAAAATATGTTTTTAAAGGGTTCTATCATAAACTAGAATTTGAAATTAATTCACGGGTTTAAAACACAGATGACGCTAGTGGTGTGTTTTTATTTTCATGTTGCTTTTCTTTGTGGCTTTAAAACAGAGTTTTTTGATAGAGTTAAAATATAAAGTTACATTTTTTTTACAAAATCAGAAAACTCGTTTTGTTTATTACTTGTTTATTGTTTATGTATTTCGATTGTTAGTTTTTACATTATTATATTTATTATTTTATAGCAAGTGGTGTCGGATGATCACGGGGGACGATATATACAAAATGACCCTAAGGTATATACGAATTGGGACTATTTTCGTTTAAAAAAAAACAAAATTTTTGAATTTGGACTCTAATTTTTTTTGTCGTTTTGGTTTCTAACTTTTGCGAAATTTTGTATTTGTGTTAATTTTTGGGCTATCTGGTGTTGGTATTTCTAAGTGGTATTTGTTTTTCAAAATTAAAAGGAATTGGCAATGGGTGTTCTGCACTGAAGCTATAGTCATAGAGACTCACGGTTTGTTTTTTAATTGGTAAAACGAAGCATGACGAAATAGTGACATTCATAGGCATTAATCCACTCGTCTTCTGAGTACAAGGTTATCTGATTGCACGTACTAAGCTGAAAGGAGGTGATTAAGACCATCATTATAAACGACTTTTACTATGGGCAAAGAAGATATAATAATACTACGTATAGAACGGCCACTCGTTACCCCCCACCCGTTTGAGTCTTCCTCACTTCCACCCCGCGTCAGGCCACATATTAAATACTCTGCGCGCGGGCTGCACAGGCCGGTGATTTCTACTACAAAAAATACAGACTTACAATGGGGAAGACGTGTGCTGTTTATGGCTGTACTACAACAATTCGCGACAAGATATTTCATTATTTCCCTAAAGATAAAATAAGGTACCTTATTTACTTTTAGTAGGTAGATAATATTGTTATAAAAATTATGTCATTCAAATTTAGATACTTCCTCTTGATATTTTGTTTCAAATAAAATAAATCGTTTACACAAAACTTCTTGGTAAGTCAGAATTACAATTCATACGGTCGACATGGGTCGTTGACAACCATAGGCGTTCTACACACAAATACCCGTGTAGCGTTCGTGCGTATGTGTAGTGTCTGTGAGTAAAATGTAGTGTTGTGTGCGTAAGACAGCAGATTTTGTATGAAGAATCGCGGAGTGTCTGGGCTGTGCTATGGGGCCAACCCGAGATTCGAGAAAAATATCAGCTGTTCCCTTCGAGCTAATATCTATAGAGTCACAATCGTGCAAAAAGTGTCCGAGCCAAAACCCTGCCCAAGCTACGTAGTGGGCAGGCTTTTTAGTTAGTCGTAAGGCGACTACAACGCCGCGCCAAAGTGCTCGGTTACAAGCACTAATCAGGTGACATAACGTCGAGATTCGAGAAAACCGGTCATTGATAATTATTTAATGTAAACATCTGAGTTGGTATGTATGACGGCGCTCGGACATTGTTTTACTACTTCCACTTAGGGACTGTGGCTCTGTAGATATTTGCTCGAAGGCTGTTCCATACAAAATTTAAACTCGAAACCGACAAAATGTATAAAATAGCAGATTTTTTTCTTAATTCCCGGTTGGGTCCGTAGTAAAAGTTGCTCATAATGGTGGTCTGGATAACGTCCTTTCGGTTTAGTGCACAAGTTCTGGATAACCTTGTATACAATGATATCCTAGTAGGTAAATCTGTCGTTCAAAGAAAGTGTTCTTATTTCAAAAAAATGCGTGAAAGGGACAGCAATTATTGTTGTTTTTAAACTTTCGCGATTTGAACACATAATTTTTATATACTACGGGACTAATCGCGCACTAAAATTATGAGATTCGTTCGTCGGGATGAGGAGGTATTTATTTATCTCATAATTTTAGTGCGCGATTAGTCCCGTAGTATATAATAATTATACAGCAATTATTGTTTTTGTGTCACGATTTCGTTGCTTCGTTCTGTCTATGAATAATTATAATACTATGCCGCATGCAGTTTTGGGCGCGTTTTTTGGAATTGGCTTGATATTGAACTATGGGATGGTTTTCGTAATAAGTTTTTATATTATTCATAAACGTTAAATAAGTTGAAGTAATGACAGTTATTCGTTTATACTACTCTCTATAAATCACTCTGTACTGTACCAGCCTCTTTAATAGTCCACTGCAGGACGTAGGCCTACCCACGAAAGGTGATTGGGCAATATCCACCACGCTGGCCCTGTGCGGGTTGGTGGATTCACATACGCCATCGAATTTCTTCTACGGACGCATGCAGGTTGCCTCATGATGTTTTCCTTCACCGAAAAGCCCGTGGTATGAAATTCCGTCTATAAATTCCAAAGAACTCATTGGTACGGGACCGGGATTTGAACCCACGACCTCACGATTGTAAGGCGGGTGTCATTACCACTAGACCACCACGGCTTTCAATCACTTTATCTGTAATTATTAAAAAGAAACCATACCGACGATTTGAGGAACGTTTTTTTGGAAATCGGATAAAATTATGTTTTTAATAGTTATTCCAGTTATACAGGGTTATCTGTTGGCCCTGTATTAAGCCGAAAAGGGTACATGTACTATGGGCCATCGGAATTCGGAAATAAAAAATATAGCCGTTTCATACAAAATTGCAACATTGAATTAAAAAATAAAATATTATTTCTAAGCAGCTAATTATTACGAGTATTTCGAATTTCGGGGTTGGTTCCATAGTAAAATTTATAGGTACATAATGGTGGTCTAAACCAGTTCAATCGGCTTATTAAACCAGTTCTGAATAACCCTGTATAAAGTGTACTGTCTAGACATCCACAGGCTTCATTAAAGGCATAGACCTGAAGTTTACTGTGTAATCATGTACTGTATACTGAGCGCCACACAAATTTAAGGATGGCAAGTTATGCGCAGCGTTCTGCGCAAAAGCCGAAATATGGGTACGCGCGGGAGCCAAAGAGACGAAACGCCGGGGCACACCCGCCCGCCAACCTCATGCCTCCCGCGCGTTCCCTACGCCCGAGCTCACTACTTCGCCATTTGTATAGGCATTGTGCACACATGCGCAATAATTAGCGAATCACGGCGAAGTGTCATCTGCGGCTAACTTCCCATCCTTCAATTTGTGTGGCGCTCAGAATACCAGCCTTTTTAATAGTCCACTGCAGGCGTAAGGCCTACCCACTGGTGATGAAGTGCAAAGTTGGGTGAATTGGGGGAAAAGCAGTGCTTCGTTAACACATTTAATATGCACATTTGCAAAATATCTCTAGAGCGGTTAAACAAAGGCATAAATGATATACATAGGTAGAAACGGTGGTTTTAAGAGAGTTTAAAAATCGAATAGATTTCATTCTGTAAATTTTATAATCGATATTTCAGTTGTAAAAATTCTTTAAAAATGGTCAAATTTTTTTCATTATTCACAAAACTTATAAGATGTTTATGAATAAAACATTTTTAAGGTAAGACTGCGAAAAAGTGTTTTGATTTGACAGTGTGGCATAAGATTTGGTTTTATTGCATTAAGTGTGTTATTACAATAGCAATATGGTCTAAATTTAATTGAACTTTTTGGATAAGCGTATTAAAACCGACCTTCCTTTGCAGACGGGTAAAAATATTACCTACTTGGTTCATGATCAGTAAATATGTGCATCTCTTCTCGTTTCATGGCACTGTTATGAAAGAGACTGCATTATATTCATTTCTTGCTGTGTAGTGACGTAATAACTCCTTTTTTATAAGTCCTGTACTGTATAAGCCTTTAATAGTCCACTACAGGACATAGGCCTACCCACGAAGTTTTTATAAGTGACGCAAAGATAATGTTCGATTGCTTAGTTGAAAATTGCCACAATAGAAAAAATAAAAAGATGGGACTTTTAATTACTTAATAATATTTGTAACGCTTGACAAAATAATATAACAATGGAAATTTCTTTAATTGAAAATATCAAGTCATTCAAGTTTAATTTGGATTTAGACCATATTTCTATGATGATAAAGTTTAGTATCGACGCGTTGGTGGCACAAACCTGTAAGTAAAATCTCTCTTGTTTTAGGACCCTCTTACAATATATTGACGAAGAATTAATGCTCAGGTAAAACATAGAGAAGTTCACCCGCATGTACATTTACTTTACACCCTTATTAATAAGATCGAAAGTGCATTGACTGAACCTGGTACTGAATCTGGGAAAATTAGAAAGCATTGAAATATGGGTTTATGTTAAGTAATGTTATGCATGACAGATGGTAACTGACCGTGACTTTCAAAAGCTTTTGATTACGAAGCGGAAACAAGAAAATTTTAACTGAATAATGATTTTTCTTTAAAAAAAACAGACATATAAACTAAGAAGATTCACTAGAGGTTTTTCATTTGTAATTCATTAATTTTGTTTAGTAAATAAAAAATAAACACGTCTGACTAGTTTTATTCTACTTCATCTATGCGTTGCTAAAATAACTTACGTTTCAATGTTTTATATTTAGACCGGTAAAGTCAATGTATTGATATGCTTCAAATGGTTTATCGTTGTTTTGTTTTTTCTATTTTTTCTTTACAAAAATCTGACAAAACAATTTTAAACATAATTATCACAGATTTATTAATAAGGGTGACAGTGTATATGTTATTATGTAGACGCTTTTTGTGTTACAATGTATTTTGGAGTTGTCCCTGAAAACGTAGATTTCCGAGTTGTTACACTTTGCGTTTGAGTAGTCGATGATAATAATGATTGGAAATATATCTGGGAGATGTAATAATGCCACGACGGTTTTCAACAGATTCCAAAATTAAAGAAATATGATAAACTTGTTTTTTTTAAATTTATTTCTAAATGTTTAGTTACTACATAACTATTTGTTGACACTATATTTTTTTATGAGGTACTAGCGACCCGCCCCGCCTTCGCACAGGTGTATTATACATAACCTTCCCCTTGAATCACTATATCTATTTAAAAAAAAACAAAATCCGATGCGTAGTTTAAAAGATCTAAGCATACATGGGGACAAACAGCGGGAAGCGACTTTGTTTTATACTATGTAGTGATACCTAATTCCCTACCAACAGATTTCCAATAAATGTTGTTTTTAAACTATCGCGATTTGAACACATTATTATTATATACTACGGGACTAATCGCGCACTAAAATTACGAGATAAATAAATACCTCATCATCCCGACGTTTCGGCCGAGTTGCATCGACCGTGGTCACGGGTAGTCTACCCGTCTATCTCGTAATTTTAGTGCGCGATTAGTCCCGTAGTATATAATAATAAGATTTCCAATAAGGAAGTACGTAGGTTCGTATGGGCCGAGGGGCTAGCCCTGGTGTTTAAGACGCCTGAAGTCCACGGACATGGCTAAAAGAATAATTCGATACTTGAATGATATATATTTTTTTAATTGTTTCTAATATACTGAACTGATTTTAATGAAATTTCTATGGGGTCTGATCTAATTTCTGATCCTATTTAAAATAAGGTTATCCAACTCGGTTTATACCTATAAAAGATACCTACTGTCAATGATAAATATTATGTTATAGTTTTACTCTTTACAGTATTGGTTAGTTAACCCTATAGTTTACTATACCTTTTTTTTTTGTTGACGGGGGGGAAATCTTTAACAGACACCCGGTTATGTTGGGGTGCAACCGGGATTTGTGGACTTTTCCACTAAAACCCCCTCGTTGGCCTCCCTCTGTGCTTATCAGAGGGAACTGGGATCTCCGTGGGAACGCACCAGTGCCCTCCGGCATGGATCATCACACTCCGTAAGCTTGTAATAACAGCTTTCCTGTGTACAGCGGTGCTGGCCACATAGCGCCGTTGTCTTCCCAGAGCTCGTTCGCTCCGAGGGCCTCTTTTAGTCTGCTCTTACGACAGGCAGGGGATACCGAAACCGTATTCTAAGACCCCGGTTCCAGGGTTCGTAGTTTACTATACCTATACCGTCGTGGTTTTTTACATCTAGCAAATAAACAAAATTGAATAGGCCAAGTAATTGTCGTAGCATGTAGCACGCAGCCAATACATAGTCAGCTTTAGCATAGTACGTACATAAATAAATAAATAAAATTCCAAATAAATTAAGACAATAATAAATACCTATATTTTTTATCCCACCACCACCACTTGTTATCAATAACCACGATAAAATTTAACACAAATATAACCTGCGTTAAAATAAAATAAAAAACTACCCTAAATTGTGTCTAACAGCACCCTTAGCTTACCCCTAACCGCACTGCATCACCCCGAAAAAAGCTTGCAAATTACCTCAATTTTACCCGAAAAGTAAGGAGTATTTTTTTAACAGGGCAACGCTGCCGTTAACAGCGGAGACAGCATCAATGGCAACAGGCAACACTGGACTATCTCTACACGACCAGCACTTATCCCAATGCATACAACTAAAGCAGAACTATTTAAACAACTCAACCGCAAATATATATCAAAATCTAGCTTCGAACTTGCAAAGCGCATCTAGAGTTTCCATAGACGATCCATTATGTCGAAAAATGGAGGATATACTATACGTAGACCAACAAGAAAACGATATCCCAGAGTCACCTCAAATAAGAAATGCAAACTGTGAATGTGGCTTGTGTCCTAAACCGGAGAGATCTCTAAGCTCCAATAATACATTAAGTGATTTACAAAGGTCTGTAGCTCCGAAATGCTCCTGCGACTCGTGTAATTCAAACGGTGATATATTAAGCTATTACCGCAACTGTTCGAACCAGAATATCGATACGGGGATAGTCTACTGCGAGTCGTGTAAGAAGCAAAAGATATCGGTGTCGAACTTTCGAGCGTTGCAGATAGCGAATAGTTTGAGAATAGCGGATGATAAGCTGCAGAACGGTGCTACGTCTGATGATGACCTGTGTAGGAGGATTGATATGAGTTTAAAGGAGGATAAGGCGTTTGAACATAGGAAGAGGCATAATAGGCATAACTCAGGTATGTTGGCTTGACCGTTTCATTTGAAAGATTCATAGATTTTTTTAGATAAACTTTATTATTCAGAAAAGGACATGTGCACAAAATGTATGGAGGCTGGTATAATAATAATCAAAAATATATTATAATAACCACAGCACTGGTTACATTTCGAGAAAGTTCATAATTTTCTGAGTCTATTACATCAGTTAAAACCAAAAAAGAGCCCTCCATTTTTTAAATTAATTTTGAATCTTTTAGGATAAATAAATATATTTAGCTCAATAGGTAGTTTATCTCTAGCAACCCTGGTTATGTAACCTCCATTATTGTTAACTGGAAGCATTATTACCAATCAGACACAGTTTTTAATAGTACATTGTTCACCGAGAGGAGAAAGTGACCGATTACCGTCGAGGGTGTCGTTTGAAGCCCGAGCCGTAGGCGAGGGCTTTAAAACACCCGAGATCGGGAATCGCACTTTCTCTCGAGTGATACATAGTGCTTTATACTACACCTACGAGGAAAATAAAAAACATCATCACTATCGATTGATTTGATTTTAAGAAACCTTTATTAACATAATAAAATTACAATGATTTGTAATATCATCACTATCACTACTTATCATTTTGATAGTTTTATTTTACTTTTCTACGAAAACTGAATCCTCAAACAACACACAAATTGAAAATGGCGCCAATGGCGTCTGCAATTTTCACATGTTCTTTTTTCAAATTGTTTGACACCATCCAACACACAGCTAGTGGCCAGTGTCATTTTGCGAACTTGGAGATAAAAACTCACTGTAAATACTTTTTGGCTTTTGATATTTAGGTTACCAGCGCATAGTCTTACCCAAAATTAAAAAAGAAAAACCACGTAAGAAATGGATTTTCATACACTTTTCTCTCCCGCTCAGATGCGTTTTCTCGCCGCATATTTGTTCGATATGCAATGACGTACTTTCTACCGTAAATTTGATAAAGTATCAAGGTACTTTCCGAGCAGGTGTAGTATAAATGTTTTTTGTCACATTGTACCTACTAACTGGTCACACTGGTAGATTATATTTATTAATTTTAGCAAATTAAGATGGATGTGGAAGAATCAGCTACGAATGCAAGTAAAATAACGATAGAAGCACTTTATTATTTATAAACTAGAAAAAATACAAAGCTGTATTATTATTTTTCATTCAATTAATTTTTCACATTTAAAAACAATGGAAGGATAAAAAAATCAAATTTAAATATTTTTGAGAAGCCCATATGTCAAGCTTTCAAATGATGTTCAATTCTGGTTCGATTTTTCTCTGAATAATATACTTACCACTTGTGGACGTCACCTTTATTATTCAAGAAAAATGTGTGTAACTAATTTTCAAGTTCAAAATCTATCTTTCATATTCTATTAGCAAAAGTGTGGTTTATCAAATCATCCTAGATTTGATAAACCGCACTTTTTAAAAGATCCTAGGGATTTCGCCAAAATACGGAAAATTAGACAATGGCTACATTTCGCAATCTTACTAGTTTTTTTTATGCAAAAATACGAGTTGCCTTAGTGAGATTGAGAAAATAATTGTTGGCTATTTTGATCTAAGTAAGCTGATTGGTCGATGAAAATGCCCCAAACAACATCTTCTCTGATAAGTTGACCACTTGACAAAATGCCTCAAAATAACAAGGTTAAACCGTTTAGAACCATTGTTCTAAACGGTTTAAGTGAGGCCCGTCAAAAACTGTGGAAGGAAACTTGTCCTCCACCCCAAACCTTCAAAGAGCCAGCGGAAGAACTCCCCTCTGGTAACGACTTAGCGTGGCCAACGTGGAAGTCGTTGAATCGTCTCCCGACCCAAGTTGGCCGCTGCAAGTCTAATACGGCCAAGTGGGGGCTCACTGACGCGGACTCTGTGAGGTGTGACTGTGGAGAAGTGCAAACGATGAATCACCTTCTGTCCTGCCCCCAGTGTCTAACCACCTGCACACTGGGTGACCTCATGGAAGCCTCCCCTTTTGGGGTGGCAATGGCTACCTACTGGGCGAAACTTGTATAGTTTATTTTTTTATTATAATTTTAGAAACTATTAGAACCATCGACACGACGAAGAAGAAGACAAGGTTAAACTAGGGACTGATCACAACAACAGTTGACCCGTAAATCAAAATCAAGCCACAGTTAAGGTTATTCATTCTTACTAAAGCAACTAGTATTTTAGCAAACATTCTAGTAAGATTGAAAAAAATCATAGCCAATGTATATCCGTGTTTTCGCGAAATTACTACGATTTTTGCCAAAATATGGTTTATCAAATCATCTGATTGCTAATGTTTAAGATTTACTAAACTTCAGAGACAATACCTAAATATGGTAATGTTGAGTACTTAGCTATTTAGTAGTCAACCGCTGAACATAGGCCTACTCACGAAGAGGGAACCAGCCAACCCATGTATGCAAGTGCCAGCGCAAACTAGGCGTTTTGTCGCAGCCACGGGCTGTCTCTCAGTTACTTATACAATTTTCATCGTCGCAACATAACGTCTAGTGTACGCCTGCACTAATAAAATCGCACATGTACTTTTCTCTATACCTTTTAACTAATAAATGTATTTTTAGATTCTATCACCGCCGGTATAGACCTAAGTCAATTCTGCCAATGCGAGTTAGAGAGCAGCAAAAGAAAAACGTCGTCTGTCGACGAGATATTCAACATGGTCGACGAAAACGGACGAGACGTCAAAAGTGAGGAAGAAAATAAAATCAGTCAACGGCAGAGGAGTCTGTCTGATAGTCAGAGAGATAAAGCCAAGGTGGAAAATAAGGGTGAGTTTTTGTATTGTTTTTTTTTATTAAGTGTCCGTCAACGCTTTCGGTAAGATATTCAAAGCTGTTGACAAGATATTCAACATGGTCGATGAGGTATTCAAAGTGGTCGACGATTTATTTAATATAGTCGACGAGATATTCAATATGATCGATGAGGTATTCAAAGTGGTCGACGATTTATTTAATATAGTCGACGAGATATTCAATATGATGACTAATATGATGGACGAGCTGCCAAAAGGGAAAAACAAAATAAGATAAGCCAGCGGCAGAGAAGTCTGTCGGATAGTCCCAGGGATAAAGTTTGGCTTTATCACTCGAGAATGTAGTCGAGAATAGTTGTATACTAAGCGCCACACAAGTCGGCGGATGAGAAGTTAGCTGCAGATGACACTTCGCCGTGAGTCGCTAATTATTGCGCATGTGTGCACAATGCCGACGCCACATGTCGTAGTGGTGAGCCCGGGCGTAGGGAGCGCGGGAGGCGTGAGGTTAGCAGGCGGGTGTGCTCCGGCGTCTCGTCTCTCTGGCTCCCGCGCATACCTCTATTTCGGCTTTTGCGCAGCGTTCTAAGCATAACTTCCCATCCGCCTACTTATGTGGCGCTTCTTATAATACAGTCGAGAATAGGGTGAGTTTTGCAAGTTTTCGGTAAAATTTAGTCAACGAGGTATTCGACATGGTCGACGAGATATTCAAAACTGCCAAGAGTGGAGAGGAACACGTTTTAGACAGTGATGTCTGCCTGATAGAGAAATTAGGCTAAGATTTTTCTCATTTTCTTTTGATAAAGTTTTCGTGAACGAGATTCTTATTCTTATTCGGCGTGGGGATGACAAATCCTGCACTGACGTTCCGCATGGGGTGTTTGTATAGTTTCCTCTCCAGCCTACCCGAGCCAGCCCAGGGGCATTATTTTTGACTTCTGTATGGCTCGGTCTCATACGGAATTTGTACGGAAACGGATAGGAAGTATACGCAACTTTACGGATTTTCCATATAATCTGTCAAAGTTCCATAAACGTCCGAAGCGTTCGTAACTTAAAAATAACGCACAAGCTCCTTAAAGTAGCAGAGCATGGCTCTAGGCCGCCGGCATTATTGTTCCAGTGGCTTAGATGGTGAATAAGAGGATGGCGATGTGGATGAGAAAGCTGATGATAATGATGCTAGGAGATATTCATCCGATAATGTCAATGAAATATTTATCATAATTGATGAGAACGAACAAGATAACAGAGAACAGAGTTAGATAGCGGCATAGTATATCGGATAGTTAGAGGCATAAAACCCAAGTCGAGGATATAGTTTTGATACAATTTTGTCGCTAGTAGTTGCACTGAAATTGTTTTTTAAGGTTTTAGGTATTATTAACTTTTTTTTTTGTATATTGGGGGACATCTCACACACGGTCTCTGACCCCAAACTAAGCAAAGCTTGTGATATGGCTGCCAGAGACTGATATACTACATATACATATTTTTAAATACATACTTATATAGATAGTAACTAAATAACACCCAGACACAGAGCAAACACCTATGTTCATCACAAAAATGCTTGCCCTGGGTGGGGATCGAACCCACGCCTCTTTGATCCAGAAGTCAGGTTCACTAACCACTGAGCCACCGAGGCAGTCTGTTATCATAGTCTTGTGTCGGTCGTGATTGAACGAGTCCCAATGACCGAAACATAATCAGCGCATGATCGAATCGTTCATTACTTATTCAAGATCTCGATCATTTATACCATGCGTCGCAATTTCCGTGTCGCGCGATTCGTGCCAAAATGAGGCGTGAAACACTGCTGGCACACCAACAAACATGTTCCATTTATTTGATGAATTTCGTTAACTTTTCTAATGAGAGGTCAAAGATGTGAATGTACGTAGGATCTTATCGCCACCGTATGGTTCGGTCACATGACCGATGAACGACCGATACATTTGATTCGGTTATTTCGCTGGTCGGTCATGAACGATCCGCAACATGGAGAATGTACCTACGACCGACACAGGACTAGTTTATCACTTGAATTTTAATAAAAATAATGTAAATAATTTTAGCTCCCGGCACGCCCCCCGTGCCTCCAAGAAGAGGGCGCGCGCGACGAACTCACACGCCCCCCCGGCCCGCGCCTAACGGACTCCCACCGACGCCCAAAGTTCACATGGGGGCGTGCTTTTCTAAGGTTGGTATGCCATAAGCTTTGGAAGATGATTCTGTATAAAACGAGCGCTGCGTGCCCTGATTTTTAGGGTTTTAAGAATTTTGCATAAAATATAATTTTATTTCCTATAAAAGTTATAACTCTGATTTAATTTAATGTTTACGTCATGTTCATGTTTCATGTAAAAAAAACTTAAAGATTATACTCTGCGACAGCTGTCAGATTAATCACGCCTAGGAAGTCCTGTATTTGTAATAGTACAGACAGTACCTGTCAATGTCATACTTTATGGGCATGTCGATTAGTGATGGGCGACGAATGATCGTGACCACAGAATTTTAGATAGAGTTTTATTTAAAATATCAATAGTTTATACTGACGATATTTTAAATAAAACTTAATTTATCATTAATTTTATTGTATATTTTATTATCATAACATTATTTACATGTGTAATTAAATTAAACCCAATTATATGTTACATTAGCATCGATAATAGTGAAAAACGTCGATAAATACTATCGTAACATTATTATATTTTATTTAATTAATATCATAACATTATTTACATGTGTACATACTTGATCTTCAATAATAGTGAGTTAATAAAATCCAATTTCTCACCTTCAACTACTCATTCGATTTATGTGGGTCAGTTGCCGCGTTGGTACATGCACATTTCAACTTTATGAATATAGACATAAGGTTGACTTTGGATCCATCACTTCTTCGATTCATTATAACATTGTTTGATAATCGATTGTTTCCACCACTATCCCAAATCTAAATATGACAATCTTCTATGTCAATATCACTGTCGCAGAGATCAAGATATCTTTTATGCAGTATAAATAATAATGATCGCAAATCATAATCTAACTTACATGCAAATCATAAAAATGTCAAATAATACTCGTAAAATGAAAACTAAAAATCCAAACTGATCTAATCAAAATCTTGTAATATGAGCATGAACTACACTGATGTTTGTTTTAAGATGTAAGTTATTTGTAGGTGTTCAACGGGTGCCCGCTGCGGATAAACTGCACCGCGTCGTGGATACACCCCGACACGAGAGACCAGCATATACTTATAGGTAAGAGAGGAAGAAGAAAGCAAGACTTTATCCTTCATGTTCACTGATCTAATAGGCTATAATAGATCCAACCGTTTATTTTCTTTTTGACAGCACCAATAGAACGTAACTGCGTCATGTTACGCTAAAGTTCATCGCTATCGTGTGTAGCCATAGAACGTATTTTTTTAAAAACGTTTGTTATTTTATGTAATTTATAAAAAAAACTACTGCACTTATGGACTCAATTTGTCAAAGATGATTATTATACGGGATCAAGGAGCAACCTTAGGCAGTTGTCATATTTTTAAAACCTCGCATTTAAAAGTGAACTTTTGTGAACAGTTACGTTCTATTGGTGCTGTCAAAAAGAAAATAAACGGTTGGATCTATTATAGTTGACAATATTTTTGGTTTATTCTCTTGTAATAGCTAACCATAAACAGAGCCGATGAACGAAAACAAAAAAAAAATCAACTTACAAATAAACAGTTACAAGCATATTTATTTTGTTGCTAGACAAAGAGCGCACTATGGCAGGCTATGACGTCATTGCCCGTAAGTGTCATACATTTGCTATACTATGGTATGCTTTGTAGGAAAGGGGCAAGGCATCCCCTCTTTATCCCAACCAAAATCTTTACAAGCTTATATACTTGATTATCCATTTTTTTTTCCGGTTATGAATCATAATTAATTCAATAATTCTAATAGTTTTAATTAATTCAGTACCAGTTAACTACCCTCTTGTATTTTAGTAAAAGGAAGGTTAATAAAAGATACCAGAGAGATAACGCTGCTGTTGGCGATTCTCAACCACAAAAATGTATGGAACATCTGGTGGCGAGTTGTCAAAACTGTCAAATATGTACTAGAATTGGACAAGAAATTGACGTTCCGCAGCATAGCAAGTATTTATAGAGTCACGATCATGCAATAAAAGTGTCTGAGCCAAAACCTTGCCCAAGCTACGTAGTGGCAGGCTTTATAGTTAGTCGTTAAATGATTGCAAATATTTAGTATTTATTTAAATTGCACGACGACTACAACGCCTCGTGATGCTAAAGTGTTCGAATAAATTTACTTAACTTGAGATTCGAGAAAATGGGTCATTGTGAATTATTTAATGTATAGTATCTAAGTGGGTATGTGTGACGGCGCTCGGACATTTTTTACGACTTTTACTTAGGGACTGTGGCTCTGTAGATATTTGCTCGAAGTTCCGCGGTGATGAATCCGGCAATAGCCACCAAATCGAGATATTTTCCATGTCCAACTCGTGCCATGTAAATTATTGCATCTCTTTCAGATTTTCTCGATCAACCACATTATGCCTTAGGTATCTCTGTGCTTTCAACAGCTAAATTCCCTAATATTTTTGTTTGCAGGTGCGGAAGAAGGCATCTACACGTTGAATTTGAACGAATTGCACGAGACAGCGATGGATCAGCTTTGTCCGCGTAGAACAATTTGGATGCATGTTATCAAAGACGTGCTCATGTCACTCTCAGGTACGTGTCAGGGTCAGTGTCTGGTATGGGTCAGTGTCAGGTTTGGGTCAATGGTCAGGTTTGGGTCAGTGTTAGGTTTGGGTCAGTATCAGTGTTGGGGCAGTATCAGGTTTGGGCAGTGTCAGGTTTGGGACAGTGTCAGGTTTGGATCAGTATCAGTGTTGGGGCAGTATCAGGTTTGGGCAGTGTCAGGTTTGGGTCAGTATCAGGTTTGGATCAGTATCAGTGTTGGGGCAGTATCAGGTTTGGTCCAATGTCAAGTTTGGGTCAGTGTCAGGTTTGTATTAGACATGAGTCCTACACGTTGAAACTAAACGAAGGACTCTACTGGTACATACTGTACCAGTGTCAGGCCAGGGTCAGATGTAGGTCAGTGTCAGGTGAGGCCCAGCGTAGACATAAGGTGGAAAACTTGAAGCTACGATTATTATTTGTAAAATGTCGGTGGTCCTGTCCACAACGTATAGAAACTACTGACGTAACTTAAGATTTTTTTTGAGCAAAATAGGGCTACATATGTATACTCTCCAAATGTCACAATAGTCTTCTCCGCAATATGTACATATTAGTTTCCGGTGTGGGTCCTACAACTACATGTTGAATTTGAACTAACATATGAAACCATCATACTAATATTATAAATCCGAAAAGTTTGTTGGTTTGTTTCTCTTTCACGCAGCAATGGATCGACTTGAGTTTGGCATGGATATAGTTCAAGGGCCGGAAAGTGACATAGACTATTTTTATCCCGAAAAAATAAAAGGTTCCTTTGGGATAACACGAAAGTTAAATTCAACGCGGGCGGAGCCGCGGCCAAAAGCTAGTAAATAAATAAAATGAAATAAGTTGTAGGCCTGAATGTTATATAGTTTGTAGCGATAGTATTAGTTAAATATGTTAGTGCGGTTGTGTCAGTTAATGTGCTAGTTTCTTGACATCCTCAAGACAGAAAATTCTAATGAAGTACTATGAGTGAGCGGATGGGAAGTTAGCCGCAGATGACACTTCGCCGTGATTCGCTAATTATTGCGCATGTGTGCACAATGCCGACGCAAGTGGCTAAGTAGTGAGCTAGGGCGTAGGGAGCGCGCGGGAGGCATGAGGTTGGCGGGCGGGTGTGCCCCGACGTCTCGGCTCTCTGGCTCCCGCGCATACCTATATATCGGCTTTTGCGCAACGTTCTGCGCATAAATTCCCATCCGCCGATTTGTGTGGCGCTTACTTATACTTATTTGATTTGTTATTTTCAGGGAAAACTCCATCGTTATACAGACACGAGTTGCTAGCTTTGTTGGGCAGCGCTCGCGGCGGGAAGTCCTTGAGAGTGCTGCCGCCTCGACTGTTGCCGCGGAGATTCGCGCTAACAACTCGAGTGCCGGATACTAGAGGTATGTCGCTATTCAAATACTAATTTAATTATTAATTTGTTTGTAAACTAAAAAAAAAATCAGCTGTACCATACATTTTGTCGCGGGTGAACGATATTTTTCTATGGAAAAACATCTTTTTTTGAGTTTTGACAAAATTCGTAGGTCAAAAGTTGTTAGTTTTAATGTACAGAATAAGCCTCTAAGAGGATGCTAATTAATTAGAAATAACCCTGTATATGCGCTTGTATTACTGACGGTGCGATATACAGGGCTGTCCAGAACTGATGTACTAAGCCGAAAGGTGACTCTGATTATCTTTTACTAAGAGGCCAACCTGAAATTCGAGCAAAATTTTTTTTTTATTAATGCAAAAATATTATTTTTCATACATTTTGTCGATTACGAGTTGCAAGTTCGTATGCGATAAATAAGAATTTATCGACTATTATAGACTTTAATTATAACTGCTTCTTTTTTTCAAATTCTGAGTCTGCTTACTACGAAGAAGCAGATAACCCGGTGTTAATAATATAGTTTAAAAAAACACACTAAGGAGATATTTTTTTTATAAATGTATTGTCATCGGTCTTTGATAGGTGTGCAAAGTTTGAAGAAAATCTGATCTCAAAGTAGGTCAAAATCGATCTCAAAGGGGTTGGTTACAAGCAAACATACAGGTGAAACTAATAAAAGCGTGTTAAAAAATAATTGTTTATCGCAAAAATAACTCTTTGAGATATACCTAGTGTGGTATAACTGCATAAACATAGTTCCATTTGACAAATTGTTATATAGATAGTGTTTTGGTTCCAGGGTGTATAAAATGCGCGGTGGCGCGGAACCCGTACAACGGCTACAAATATCTGTGCGGCGCGACGCCGTCGGGGCTGTTCCTCATGCAGTGGTACGACCCGCTTAGGAAATTCATGCTTTTAAAGGTAAACCTAGTTTTTTGCGTATGTGGGCGTGTGCTCCTATCAGAAGGTTTTTATCTTAATAGTAAGTGAAACGCCAATATCCCAATAAGTATCTCATCCATTTATTAAAATCTAATTTCTTATATCCTAACTAAACTATTTACACAACATAATTCATGGCGCGAGTATTTTATTATTTAAATCTGCAATCAGTGCAGCTGTGGAAGCGAGCCGTCATATCTTCCGTCTCTGTCGCGAACTATAAAGATATAGGCCATTCGCCGAGCCCGCCAGTATCGATTTTATGCCCAAGGCGAGTGCACGTCGCTCGTCGCTCCGCTCTAACCTTCGCGCGCTGCGTGTGCGCGGCGCTTCGCCCCTCGCCAAGTTAGCAGTCGCGCGCTCGGCGATGCACACGTATGCATGCTGCACGATGTTATGCTCCCACACGTGGTGTGGTGGTGTCGTGTCCGTCGTGTCTGTCCGTCCGTGGTGTCTCCGTTCCGGTAACTGACAGCTTGGAACTATTAGGCGTTTCACTCTCATCTTCTCTTAACTTTGGCTCTTACATAGAGTCCAAAGCCCAATTAGCCTCCAAAAAACTTGGTGTTCTCTCTAAGGTGAGACGGTATTTCACACCTGAGCTGTTCAGTCAACTGCTCAGTCTTTATAAAGCACAAGTCAGGTCTTGCATGGAATACTGCTCTCACCTTTGGGATGGCTCTGCCAAATATCAACTGGAGGCTCTGGAGTCGATTGAGAGGCGAGCCAGGAGGCTGATTGACAACGACACCTTGACTAAGACGCAGCTGCAAAGTCTCGAGCATCGTCGCAAGGTAGCGTGTTTGTCGGCCTTTTACCGGATACACTTCGGAGAGTGCGCCCAGGAGTTGCACAATCTGGTCCCCCCTGCCCCTTTCTTCTATCGTACGGCTAGACGGACGCGACCAAAGCGCCGCTCTTTTATGGTGGACATTCCGCGCGTTAGAACCAAGCGTTTCGAATCCTCATTCCTCACACGAACAGCCGGAATGTGGAACGCTTTGCCTGGATCTGTCTTCCCGCTAAAGTACAACGTGAGTGTCTTCAAATCCCGAGTAAATAGATATCTTCTAGGTAAGCGTGCTACACCCTAGACCGCACATCTGCTTAACATCAGGCAGTGTGTAGTCAAACGCAAACCTATTCGAAATAAAAAAAATAAAAAAAACGTAAATATAACAGGCGTAAAGTAGCGTGTTTGGGAATTTTCATAGGCTCCATTTCGGCGAGTGTACGCTCGGACTCCACCACCTGATTCCTTCATCTGATTCTCCTTTTCACAACAGAACAAGCCGGAAGTCGCATAAATACCATCCCTACATAGTCAACGTACCACCTGCTCGTACTGAGCGATTCGCTTCTTCCTTCATAGTGTTAAGTTTTAAATTTTTAAATAGTCACTGTCGTAGTCACGTCATAG
The DNA here is from genome assembly GCA_949316475.1 of Hypomecis punctinalis. Lineage (NCBI taxonomy): Eukaryota > Metazoa > Arthropoda > Insecta > Lepidoptera > Geometridae > Hypomecis > Hypomecis punctinalis. Next base: position 16,837,450 of record OX438820.1, on the reverse strand, counting down.
TCCAATAAAGTCGCGGTCAAGTCCAAACATAGTCCAAGTCATACCTCAGTAAAGCAGTGGAGACTTTACTAGAGGCGTCGAGTTTTGGTAACAACACGGAACAACATGATATGTCACATTATATCACTTGCCTACACTCATGCACGTAAATCAGCTCATAATCAACCAAATACCACAACTTTTCACTAATCATCACTGATAAAACACAGTTTAACAAAATAATACAATGAGGCGACATGACTTTTCCGCGTTCCCGCCAAAACTCAGGGATGCTTCCGTCATTGTTTCCTGACAATTACAATCTGGATATGTCCAAGTCAAGAGTGAATAGGTATCTTGTAGGTCTACATGCTCCACCTTCGGCTACAACTTCGCTTCCCATCAGGCGAGTTGGTGGCCAAATGTAGACCTATTTTACATACAAAAAATATAGGGTTATCCAGAACTGGTGTAGTATTTATTTATTTATTCAATTAGCACCGCATGCACGAATTACACTAATGTTACTTATTTATAAATCTTTTATATAATATTGATGTCAACAATACAAATGTCAAAGAAAAATAACAGTCAAAAATACAACCTAATAGACAGATATGAAAAATGATAGCCGAAAGGCGGAGATTCAGACCATCACTCTTAGACCAAATAAAAAATTCAAGACAGAAAGTCGTAAACAGACAATAGAGGCCGGGTTTTTTGTACATATGGTGATGTCAGTGTGGCGCCACCATAGTTTGACTGAAGAGCCAAGGCGTAGTTTCGTTATACGTGTTTGTGTGTGTAATTGTGTCTGTACTGTACTGTATCAGCCTTTTAATAGTCCACTGCAGGACGTAGGCCTACCCATGAAGGGTGATTGGGCCATATCCACCACGCTGGCCCAGTGCGGGTTGGTGGATTAACTTACGCCATTGAATTCCTTCTACGGACGTATGCAGATTGCATCGCGATGTTTTCCTTCACCGAAAAGCCAAACCCACGACTCCACAATTGTGAGACGGGTATCATCACCACTAGTCCATCACGGCTGCTGTTCTTGTCCGTATAAAATTCACAACGTATCACTGCATATTAAAAAGAAAAATCGCTATTTTGTGCGTTTGTCTGCGTATCTGTATATCTAAATTGATCTTCTAAATACTAATAATTATAATGAATATTGTTTACAGAATATAGAATGCGTACTACCCACCCCGCTAAACGTGTTTGAGCTAATAATAACTCCAGAGTTGGAGTATCCTTTACTATGCGTCGGCGCCACGAGAAAACCGCTTCGACTCAACCTCATTAATATTAATTCTGGTAAGAACTCAACCTTTTTCTGTTCGAACTCGATTATGAAGTTAACATCGTCATTGGCGGGAACTCAACCTTTTTTTATTTCAACTCGGTAAATAACTCAACTTTTTGACTTCACGTCGTGTAAGAACTCAACTTTAACTTAAAATGTAGCAGAAACGTAATCTTACGTTTAACGCTTTGACACTCAATCTGGTTAGAACTCAATTTTTTCACATTCGGTTAGGAACTCAACCTTTTGTAAATATTTTTAATTTGAACAGGTTTATTTTGAATAATGATCTTATTTTTTTTAATTATGTTTATTTGGAACTTTACTTTACTGTACTGTACCAGCCTTTTTAATAGTCCACTGCAGGACGTAGGCCTACCCACGAAGGGTGATTGGGCCATATCCACCACGCTGGCCCAGTGCGGGTTGGTGGATTCACATACGCCATCGAATTACTTCTACGGACGCATGCAGGTTGCCTCACGATGTTTTCCTTCACCGAAAAGCCCGTGGTGTGAAATTTCGTACATAAATTCCAAGGAATTCATTGGTACGGAACCGGGATTTGAACCCACGACCTCACGATTGTAAGGCGGGTGTTATTACCACTAGACCACCACGATTTTTTTAACTTTAGTTTAATCTGATCTAATTTCTAAATCTAATTTTAATCTTTACTCTCTGAAATCGTATCGGGTAAAGTCTATTTAGTTGTTTTTTGTATATCCACGATAATTATTTAGTTGTAAATGGGACAATTTCATGACGTATCTGTTTATATACAGGATTATTGGTAATCAATTAGCAATTCCTTTGAAGAGCACATCAAAACTAACAACTTTTGTGCTGCTACTTTTATCAAATCTCAAAAAAAAGCTGTTCAATAGAAAAATATCGTTCACCCTCGATGGAACAGCTGTGTTTTTTTTAGTTTTGACAAAAATTGTTAGTTTTGATGTACACAATAATTCTCTAAAAGGATCAGAGCAAATAAAAAATCCAGAAAGAACGTCGTTGAACAGTCAAGTGAAGCCGGTTTTTTATACATGTGACTTTATAGACTGACAAACCAAGGCGTAGTTTCATAGTTACCTGGATATGTGTGTAATTGTCTGTACACGGCGAGGCGTAGTTTTGGATGCCTTCACTTGTTTGTTCACAACATTCTCTCTTGATTTTTTTATTTGCTCTGAGCTAAAAGGATGCTAAATCAGAATACCAGCGTTGAGTGTTGGGTCCTTCCAGCATTCAACATTTTACAGCTGAGGTGAGTCCCTTTCGACACTTTTGTTTAGTTTTTTTTTTTTTTTCATTATATAAGTTTTTTTTGTACGTGTTATTTATGTGTCGAATAAAGATATAAAGATATTTCATTTCATTAAATAATTACCAATAACCCTGTATATGTTTTTTAGCGTATTCATTTTATAGTATTGTCATTTTGGTCCAGGTGCGACGTGGTTCCACTCGGAAGAGCTGGACCTGTGCGTGGGCGGGTCCAACACGGTGATCCCGCGCCCCGAGCGACTGCACACGCTGAGGGCTGTACACCAACTGAACAAAGACGCGGTAATTACCTCATGTTTGTCATGATGTCATTTTTACTTATTTCATTTTATTCCAAAAATTATATAGTATATACGCGTATAGATTTAGACGGAAAAAAAATTAATGGAGCTTGTGAGCTCCAGTGGTTGCACAGTACTGTACTGTACTGTACCAGTTCAGTTCAGTTTTAAAAATTCTTTATTAACCATAATTTTTTTAACAAAACATAAGTACAATACCAGTGTACATTAATCCTGGTAGTACAATAGAAGTGATTATACCAGATACATATTCTTCGAGCTCGCAGGCTCATATAAACATTTATAATGTAAGAATTTATTACGTAATAGGTAAACATGTGAATATATTGTTGTTCCTGACGTGACACGGAAGGGAAGAAAATTAGTTTATGTACGCTTTAGTAAAACAATACATTTTTAATGTTGACTCGATAGTTAGTAAATAATTAACCAAAGGAGGAGAACGATGTACAGAATAAGCCCTTAAAAGGAAGCTAATTGATTAGAAATAACCCTGTTTCCCTTGCTCTCGGCTTCACGCGTGAACGCAGTCGTTCGCGTTTCGTAAGTCCAGTGTCTGATTTCGCTAATGCTTAATTTTTTTTTATTTCTTTTTTTGTACCAGCCTTTTTAATAGTCCACTGCAGGACGTAGGCCTATCCACGATGGGTGATTGGGCCATATTCACCGCGCTGGCCCAGTGCGGGTTGGTGGATTCACATACGCCATCGAATTTCTTCTACAAACGTATGCAGGTTGCCTCACGATGTTTTTCCTTCACCGAAAAGCCAGTGGTGTGTAATTCCATACATAAGTTCCAAAGAAACTCATTGGTACGGGAACGGGATTTGAACCCACGATAACAGGTCGGGTGTTACTACCACTAGACCACCACGGCACTCTAGTAGTACTACGGGAAAAAAAATTGTGCCTGTGGTCCTACTAATAATGCAGTGACATATTTTCAAAGTTTTAGCCATATTTTGCCCGTAATTGCTCTTGAAGTCAAATGTATTAACATTTACTTACTTATTTTTTTTAGTTTCAAAAATGATAGACGTCAAAGTGACAGCTGTCATAGCGACATATGTCATGTTCTAGAATTTATACTAACGGCATCATCGTGGTTATTTCTAATCAATAGCACCCTTTTAGGGGCTTATTCTGTACATCAATACGAACAACTTTAAATCTGCGGCTTTTGTGAAACTGTAAAAAAATGTTGTTCCATAGAAAAATATCGTCCACCCGCGACCAAATGTATGGAACAGCTGATTTTTTTTTTTGAGTTTTGACAAAAGTCGCAGACAAAAGTTGTTAGTTTCGATGTACAGAATAAGCCCTTAAAAGGAAGCTAATTGATTAGAAATAACCTTGTATCCCTTGCTCTCGGCTTCACGCGTGAACGCAGTCGTTCGCGTTTCGTAAGTCCAGTGACTGATTTCGCTAATGCTTGATTTTTGTTTTATTTCTTATACTCATAAAAATGTTCTTATTAAAGAAAAACCAGACAAGTGCGAGTCAGGCTCGCACATCGAGGGTTCCGTACAAACACATTGTTAAAATATTTAAAAACCTGTTTTAGCATGTGCTAATGAAGTTCTTTTATATGACACGTTTACTTATATGACACTCACTTTGAATTTTGAACCCATATTTTGTGAATTTTGAGGCCCTATTTTTTTGTGATATAAATAAAAATGTACAGTTTTCAGATCTATTCCTATACGTGTACTCTGAGACAATACTTCTCGCCAAATTTCATAGTTCTATGTCAACGGGAAGTACCCTGTAGGTTTTGATTTTTGTGAGTGTCGAAATATGCGGCTTTTTACGTCATAAACGGCTCTAACTTTTTTATACGATAACTGAGAAGTTTTTCTTTTACACAACTGCAAGAAACCATAGATATACGTATACAATTTAAATTTCAACTCGATATCTTTACTCGTTCCCGAGATAAAGAGTCTTGACATACTCTCAGACGGATAACAAAGTGATCCTATAAGGGTTCCGTTTTTTCCGTTTGAGGTACGGAACCCTAAAAAAGTAAGAAAATTTAGTGGAAAATAATAAGAACGTCGATTTAATTTTTCCGCACAAAATGTTCCTGCGATTGCGCATTGGTGGCGCTAAACGCTATCGAAATTAGAATCAACCGAATTAGTGATATGAAGTTTCCGGGTCTGCTAGTATGCTCATGTTGTTGCGTTTCAGGTGCTAGTGTGTCACGAAAATGTCGTCGACATAATCCCAGTGCTTCCCCCGGCGCTGGACGCGGCGCGCTGGCGCGGCGACAGCGACAAGCGCCGCGGGAAGCTCATGTCCCGGATACAGTTCCACTTCAACATCGATAGCATATGTAAGTTAATATTATTGTCACGCGGTAGGCGCGCGCAGTTACTACGGCGAGTCGTTTACATCTAAAGCGCGAGTAGTAACTATGACATAAGCTGCGATCGCAGGTCGCCTTTTGTGTTAGATTTTTTTTGGTGTTTTTCTATTGACAAATAATAATAAATATTTTGGGACACACACGGCCTCTGACCCCAAACTAAGCAAAGCTTGTGATATGGCTGCCAGAGACTGATATACTACATATACTTATTTTTAAATACATACTTATATAGATTGTAACTAAATAACACCCAGACACAGAGCAAACACCACATAAATATTTGCACTGGGTGGGGATCGAACCCACGCCTCTTTGATCCATAAGTTAGGGTCACTAACCACTGAGCCACCGAGGCAGTCCGAGGTATTAAAAACAATAGCGTTCTAGAACTTACTGTTGTATGTTTATGTTGTATGTATGTTTACTTTGCTAACACAATAGCGTCGAATATTCTGGTAGATTTCAGACTGTGATGTCGGATATAAATAGACCGGCCGACCCTTGGCAAGCCAGTTATGGGACTTACACCAGGGTCGGCCACCCAGCCTAAACGAACTTATTGTTACGATATGGGTTCTTGAATAATCAGTTAAAACACCGTTTATTCACTTTGCACTTTATTGCACAAAATCACAATACACACGACACAACTGGTTCACACAAACACTTCGCACTGGCACTGATAATCACACAAACTAGTCACTTCACAATCGCACTGGAACACGAGATGTTTTCGCTTCGACGGTAAACGAAAAACTGAGTCCCCAAGGGTCAGCCGGCGTCTTTATATCCGTCATTACAGTCTCGAATTTACTAAACGAGTCGCGATAATACGCTACAATGATCATGATCACGTAAACATCACAGATTACATCATAGGTAATGCAAACCTACAACGGGCGTGCGCCTACTGCGTTACATTATTTACGTGTTTTCTTTGTTTCCAGTGTGTTTAGCAGATAGCGTCCTGGCGTTTCATCGTCACGGCGTTCAGGGGCGTTCTCTGCGAAACGCCGACGTCACGCAGGAGGTCACCGACATGTCGCGCGCCTACAGACTTCTGCCGCACGACAAGTTAGTATACTATACTTAGATAGTCTTTATTTTATTATTATATTCTAGCGGACACGGAGAACTTCGTTTCGCCTAGAAGTCGAATGTCAAATCATCGTCAATAGTCACAAAACCGACCAAGAGAGAGTCTATTAGTATATTTTTCAATCTTTCTGAGAGATTTTCTTAATATTTGTTTCCGTAAGAACCTTGTACAGAGTATTAGAAAACTACAAAAAAAAAGCCAAATCGATCAAGCCGTTTTCATGTTATGTCGTGACAACGGAAAACGGGTTTCATTTATATATATATATATATATATATAGACTACGGGACTAATCGCGCACTCAAATTACGAGATAAATAAATACCTCCTCATCCCGACGTTTCGGCCGAGTTGCATCGACCGTGGTCACGGGTAGACTCAGTTGAGTGTATCCGTAGTATATAATAATAATAATGTGTTCAAATCGCGAAAGTTTAAAAACAAAGTCTTTATTTTCTTGATACAGGGTTATTTCTAATCAATTAGCATCATTTTATGGGGCTTATTCTGTACATCAAAACTAACAACATTTGAAAACTCGAAAAAAAAATTGTTGTTCCATAGAAAAAATTATGGAACAGCTGATTTTTTTTCAGTTTTGACAAAAGTCGCAGAACAAAAATTATTAGTTTTGATGTACAGAATAAGCTCCTAAAAGAATGCTAATTTTCATTTTTCATTTCATTTATTTCTCAACATAGATACATTTGTATGTGAATGACCAATAAAATACATTAAAAATTACAATTGAAATAAAACTGGATAAATATAAAATTACATTGGAATAAAAATACTAAAATTGATTAGAAATAACCCTGTATAATAGTTCATCAATCTGATTGAGTATTCTTTACTTTCGAGGCTCTACCGTGTATTTGTCAAAAAAAACTGATAACCAATCCTGGCATCCAAGATATATATAGTCTAAAGTGTTTCTCGGTTAATCATTAAAGGACATGTGCACAAAATGTATGGAGGCTGGTATAATAATAATCAAAAATTCTAACCACAACACTCGTTACATTTCGAGAAAGTTTGTATTTTTCTGAGTCTATTACAACAGTTAAAAATAAAAAAAGAGCCCTCCGATTTTTTTAAAATTGATTTTGAATTTATAAGGATAAATATATATATATATTTGGCTCAATAGGTAGTTTATCTCTAGCAACCCTGATTAAGTAACCTTCAAATTGTTAGATAAAAGTATTTTTACCAATTAGACACACTTTTAAAGTGTTTTTTTGTCACATTGTACCTACTAACTGGTCACACTGGTAGGTTAAATTATTAATTTTAGCAAATCAAGTGATAAATGTAAAAGAATCCGCTACGAATGCAAGTAAAATAACTATAGAAGCACTTTATTATTGCTAAACTAGAAAAAGTATTAAGCTGTATTGTTATTTACAATTTATTTTTCACATTAAAAAAAATGGAGGGATGAAAAAATCTAAATTAAATATTTTTGGGAAGCCCACAAAACAAGCTTTCAAAAGATCAAATCTTGGTTCGATTTTTGTCTAAATAATATACCACTTGTGAACGTCCTTTTAATTATAATTTTTCCATTACTTACAGGGTGGTGGTGCTAGAGTCGCATACGCTTCAAAACAACACACTTTCGGGCGAAGACGGAAACGATTTGTACATTCTGGCTGGACACGAAGCGTCGTACTGATCACCCTTCATCATCATAATCATCCTTGATGATATTGCTAGCCAGTGGAATGGTAAACTTGGAAGGAGCTTGAAATGAGGTCGTGGATTTATTTATGAAGCATCTTCATTGATTACCGATCATCATCAGTTGATTCTGTTAGCCTAGTAGCTCAGCTGACTTGTAAGGAACTTGCAAGGAGGTTGTGTGTTAATTTATGAAGCGTCTTATTGATTACCGATCATCATCTGATGATTCTGCTAGCCTAGTAGCTCAGCTGACTTGTAAGGAACTTGTAAAGAGGCTGTAGGTTCATTTATGTAGCTTCTATTGGTCATCGATAAATAATTATCTGATGATTCTGCTACCCTAGTAGCTCAACCGACTTGTAAGGAACTTGCAAGGAGGTTGTGCATTAATTTATGAAGCGTCTTATTGATCATCGATCATCATCTGATGATTCTGCTAGCCTAGTAGCTCAGCGGACTTTGAAGAACTTAAAAAAAGGTCATAGGTTCATATTTTATGAAGCGTCTTATTGATTCATCATCTGGTGATTCTGATAGCTACTAGTAGCTCAGTCGAATTTTAAAGAGGCTGTGTATTTATTTCTCAAAGATCTTATTGATCACCGATCCGTCATCTGATGATTCTGCTAGCCTGGTACCTCAGCCGACTTTAAAAACTTATAAAAAGGTTTCATTTATAAAGTTTTTATTAATCATCTATCATCATCTGATGATTCTGATAGCCTAGTAGCTCAACCGACTTTAAGAGGTTGTAGGTTTATTTGTTTTTACTAATCACCTATCATCATCTGATGATTCTGATAGCCTAGTAGCTCAATCGACTCATAAGGAGGTTGTAGGTTCATTTATGAAGCGTCTTATTGATCACCGATCATCATCCGATGATTCTGGTAGCCTATTAGGTCAGACGACTTTAAATAACTTATAAAGTTGCCGTGGATTTATAAATGAAGAGTCTTTTTCACTGATTACCGTCTGATGATTCTGCTAGTCTAGTAGCTTGCAAAGAGGTCATAGGTTCATTTCCCGACCGGGAAGATGATGTATAAGACGGAATTTTAGTAGGGCAAAGCTTTCAATTTGCAAGACTACGCAAAAAGGTGTTTTTTATCATTATATGTGAACATTTTGATGACAACGTAGGTGTGAGATCTCTTAGTAACGCGCAATGAATATACCTACGGTTGAGAATATTGGTCGCCATTTTAGAGTTCACAAAGAATACATTTATTTGTGTTTATCACCAGTGATAAAGGGATTACAGTGCGATTTTTAGTGACCATATTGTAGGAGAGTAGAGTTTGGGCAAAAAGAAAAGCGTCGTAGGTGAGGTCGCCTGTGTACCATTTTACTAATTTTGTTACGTCGACAACGCTGCTCTGTCATTGCTAGTTCAACTAAAAGTGTTTGACAGACAGACAGACAAAACTCTTTATTTACAACCACAATATGAAAAATAAACACTAATTACACATTTTGTACCAGCCTTTTTTAATAGTCCACTGCAGGACGTAGGCCTACCCACGAAGGGTGATTGGGCCATATCCACCACGCTGGCCTAGTGCGGGTTGGTGGATTCACATACGCCATCGAATTTCTTCTACGGGCGTATGCAGGTTTCCTCACGATGTTTTCCTTCACCGAAAAGCCAGTGATGTGAAGTGATTACACATATACGACAAAAAATATGATTATAAAGTGGCCTTATCACCCATGGCGATTTCTTCCAGGCTACTGTTTGAAACTTGGTAGACACCAATTCGGTTTTCATCAGTACTCGCGTTTACCAAGTAGTCAGTACCTGGGCTACTGATTAAAATCTTATTGTTAGTTCAACATAACGCCGCGACGGTTCCCTTTTTGCACAACTCTAACGTCAAAGATTGCGGAATATTAGGATCATGATCAGAAATTAAAAGAAAAATAGCAAAGAGATCAACGATCTGTTTTCACCAGTGATTAATTGGTAAAAAAAACAAGATTCATGTACAGAAAAAATAGTGATATACATTTGTAGAGGGTCCGACAAACCAAATGGTCGTGTTCGGGAACCTATTTGGAGAATACAAGTAGGCCAAAAAAAATCCTGACAATTTTTTTTCTTATTTTCCGGCTTTCACCAAAATTGTACCTTCGTAATATTTGTAAAATCCATTTTATACAGGATGTTTGCACTTAAGTTTGGTCTCTGATATATCTTTAGGCTACGTAAAGTAAAATTAGATACAAGTCAGAGCGAACTAACTGATGTAGAGCTCATAGAGTGAAAAAACGAAACAAATTTTACATCAAACTTCAACTTTGATGTAAAATTTATTTATTTATTATAACAACAAAAAAATCTTAAAAAAATAATGGGTCAGCGATTTTTTTTCTTGTATTTTTCAAATGGGTCCCCGAACACGCCCATTTGTTTTGTTAGACCCTCTACAAAACACCCTGTATTTTTATTTAGTATGCATCAGTGATGAAATATGAATGATTTTTTACCACAATAACAGTTTTGTGATTTTTATAAACGTTTAATAAATGACGGTCATCGTCATCGTCCATCACAAATGGTTACCAGCATTGATAAATTAGTATACTAAGCGCCACACAAATCGACGGATGGGAAGTTATGCGCAGAACGCTGCGCAAAAGCTGAAATATAGGTATGCGCAGGAGACAGAGATACGAGAAGCCGGAGCAAACCCGCCCGCAAACCTTAAGCCTCCCGCGCGCTCCCTACGCCCGTGCTCACCTCTACGCCACGCGGCGTCGGAATTGTGCACACATGCGCAATAATTAGCGAATCACGGCGAAGTGTCATCTGCGGCTAACTTCTCACCCGCCGACTTGTGTGGCGCTCAGTATAAACACTAGCTTTTTTGCTAGACAAAATTTAGAATACCCAGTTATAATAATGTTTTGGTGATGATTATCTTTTAAATTATAATGGTTTATGATGATGAAAGGAAAACTGGATCGTCGAGGGGCGCCACCGTGCCCCTAGATTGTTGATTAAGGGGAAAGACTTGAGAGTGGAATTTTAACAAGGTATTTTAAATACTATACTGCCATTACCATTCCAGATCTATAAAATATATGTAGGGTGACCGATTTGTGGAAAATTCACCAATTAGGCTTGTTTACTAGAAAAAAATAATTATCAAGTCCGTCAAACAGATTATCAAAAAATATTAGACACGTAGGGTAGACGCACCGGTTGTGGCCTTAGTACCATTTGTGGCCACATTGAATTTTAAGGATTGAAAAGATAAACTATGTTAAATTAATATTTGTAAGAAATATTGAAACATTTAGATTCACACAAACAATATTTATGGTATTACATTGTTTACAATTATCATTTATGCAATAATTTTGACACCTAATGGCCACAACCGGGTCAGTGGCCACAACCGGGTCAGTGGCCACAACCGGTACACCCACTATATTTTCTTTTGTGAATGTAACAAAAATTGATGAAGATATGTGCTATATCTCTATTTAAGTTCCGCGTGGCGACACTATCCTACTACAAATGTACTGGCTAGTGACGTCACGATCACTCAAATTTGACAAGATTTATCTTTGCAATTAATTGTTTGATTGACAAAAGAAAAAATACGTGTCCATTATTTTTTAATAATCTAACGGACTACTTATAATGATTTTTATACCCAGTAAACATGCTTATTACGAGTATTTCCATTGGGAATTAATCAAATGGGAGAACACGAATTACAATTTGGGAAATCCTCACATTGTACTTGGTTTTTGGGAATTTTGAAAAAGGCACCGGCAATCCTGAATATTTTATTATAAATGGATTACATGATCTGTACTCAGCTGAAAGGCAAATTCCGTAATTCCAAAGCCGTTTACTGAACAAATTTACTTTTTGCAACTTAACCTTTACAAAATTCATCTCAGCCGTAGGACGTCCACTGCTGGACATTGGCCTCTCCTAAGCCGCGTTTACGAGTTGGACCCAGTGCACTCAAATGGGTACTCAGAAGCTACTCGTATTGAGGAAACACATAATCAGTATGCTGAGTGTGAGTTTTGTCATAAATATGACGCGCTCGCGGCGTATGTACTTTGTATGAAGAAATGTACAGCGCCACTAGCGGCGCGTTTTTGAAACACTTTGTGCGAGAACAAGTTCATACAAATTACATGCTTCGGCGAGCGCGTCATGTTTACGACAAAACTCACACTTAGCATACAGAGCGCAACTTTCGACACGTTCAGTCTTTGGATGGGTGACCGCGAGTGGCATTTCCAACTGAGCGCTACCGTGGCTCGGATTACGCGTTTAATTGTAGGTCCCGGTTGATTTAACCGTTCAGCCATATCAGAGGCCTTTTTGTTTAATTGACATAAGAAAAAATCAATGTCTAAATTTTTTTATAGTCTATCTGATGGACTATATGGACTATAGTACATTGTTCACCGAGAGTAGAAAGTGACCGATTACCGTCTAGGGTGTCGTTTGAAGCCCGAGCCGTAAGCGAGGGCTTTAAAACACCCGAGATCGGGAAACGCACTTTCTCTCGAGTGATACATAGTGCTTTATACTACACCTACGAGGAAAATAAAAAACTAAATCTTCCGAATCCTCAAACAACACACAAATTGAAAATGGCGCCAATGGCGTCTGCAATTTTCACATGTTCTTTTTTCAAATTGTTTGACACCATCCAACACACAGCTAGTGGCCAGTGTCATTTTGCGAACTTGGAGATAAAAACTCACTGTAAAAACTTTTTGGCTTTTGATATTTAGGTTACCAGCGCATAGTCTTACCCAAAATTAAAAAAGAAAAACCACGTAAGAAATGGATTTTCATACACTTTTCTCTCCCGCTCAGATGCGTTTTCTCGCCGCATATTTGTTCGATATGCAATGACGTACTTTCTACCGTAAATTTGATAAAGTATCAAGGTACTTTCCGAGCAGGTGTAGTATAAATTATATTTCGTTTAGTCAAAATGCCTATTATGTGTTTAGAGTAGCTATCATAGTGCACTCGGTCCGAGCGTACTCGTATTGTGAACACCAGGGTTTATACTTGTTTCCAAATGACCAGTTGGAAGCGTGTTGTATCCATTTAATAGACTCAATAATGGTCTCATTCTATTACGATTTATCATATAGGTATTTTTGTATGAAATAGCTATATGTTTTGTCCCGTTTCCGCACGTGGTATTACACGTTAGCTAAACATTGACGGAAGATTAGGCCCAATTATGAAGGCGCCATCGTAAATTTAATAGCAACTTAAAAAGTGTTCTCTCTATTTAATGCCTAAAGTGAAAAAGAAACAGAAATATGCCAATTATTGGGCCATAATTGGGCCTATTGTCACAGATTAGCTATCAAACCTTTGTGAAAGAGGAAGATAGAGTATAGATAAATCGAAAAGTATTATAGTTTATGTTATGCAAGGTTACATAGATAGGGGGTACTAATCCAAAAGGAGCTAGTGGTTTGGGTCCAGAATTTAATCGCTGACTCTTTTCACTTTTTGTGTAACCTTGTATAAATTACTATGTATATCAAAACTCATTTAGATACTCCTATGCGTTATAAAAACCAAATAAATGTGATTAATAATATTTTTGGTTTTTAGCGTAGAAAATAAAAGAAAGAAATATATTTAAAGAAAAAGACAATTTTCTCTTATAGATTATAGAAATTATAAAATAAATCGCTCGCTTATGTGTTTAATGATTTCTGTAAATAATAATAATGAAATAAAATTATTCCATTTAGATTTAGTCAATTGTATTATAATAATGTTAGTATTAATGTATTAAAAATGTATTTAATTTTTTTTTATTGTCCCATACGGAGTGTTGGAGATCGCTTGACTGTTCGATTTAATTTATTAAAATAAATATTATAATGTATTGGGTTATAAGCTTGTCTTATACTATGCCAAAAAGACGACGTCGTACTCACTATGAACAACTTGTAGTAGCGAAAAAAAGCAGCTGTTTCATACATATTTTTGAAAGTTCATGAATTTTATTTTAGCGACACTTATCAGGGTTGGTCCTATAATTATATTATTATAAATGAATTTTCGTATGAAACAAGTAACATTTTTTTCTTGCAATTGTTTTACCCATATAAATGATGTGTGACCTATTTTCGCATAGTATATGGCAAGCTTAACCCAATATTAATAGGGCAACATTATTAAGTAGCTCAAAACAAACATTGACAAAAAGAATATAACTTTAATATTTTAGTGTAAAAATAAATGTATAAACTAATTCTTTTTTTTTTGTATTTTAAAGTGTATCCAGTGATATGAAGAGATTATTATAAAATGTAATTTCTTTTTTGTACTAAAACTTGGCAACCGTTGCTTTTTCTGTTTTGTGATTGGCAATATTTTGTCATCAAAAACTGGTAAACTCATACTACGGGACCTAGTATTAAATTCATACTAAGGGTCCTACTATAACATGATATTTGTAAAATCGAGTTCATGAATTTTAATTTATCGGCGACAATATACTTGTTGCAAATCATGAGTGCACGTGAACTTTACATGTGTTTTAGCCGTTTGTATACATGTCTATATGAACGACACGTATACACACACTAAGTGCATTTCACTCTCTCTGCAAACATATACAATTACGAGGTGCACTCACATGTGTAGTCGCCAAGAAGTTAATATCGATCTTTAACATCTGTTCTCGAACTTTTTTTTCTAAATTGGTTACTTCAGTTTTATGAGAAGCCATTAAGTATCCTATCAAGAAACTAAGTCGTTGCCGTCGCCGAAAACAGCCTGGGGCATTATTTTTGACTTTCGTATGGCTTGGACGTATACGGAACTTTGACGGAGATTGTATGGAGAATCCGTAAAGTTTTGTATACGTTGAGTCGTTCGAAAGTCAAAAATAAAGCCCCTAGTTTGCTAATGCACGAATACTACACTACATTTTTACTACATGTAAAGGTCGCGCGTGTGTGCAGTCGTGATTTGCAACCACTATAACAAGAATTCGCACGCTGCTTCGCTCGTTTGTTTTAAACAAATATCCAAGATATTTTCACGCAAGCTTCTAAAATCCGCTAAATTGTTTCTGCACTAATTCCACCCGCCATCTTGGATTTGTTTTCAGTTTTATTTTATAATGAAATCTGACTTCCTGCTTTAATTTAAATGAAATTTTATTTATACCTCCCAATAAATATTAATTTTGTACATTTTCTGTTTTTTATTTTGCGTTTCCTTAGTTTATTTATCTACTTTATAGATTAGTTCTCATAAAAAAAATTCAACTTCATCGCTATTCATTGTATTTTTGGACTACGTATGATTTTGTGCGCAAAAGATAACTAAACATAAATAGTAAGAGTAAGGCTTAACATACATAATATATGTGGTAAGTATAAGCAGAATCATGCAACTTGGCGGATGTGATGTTAGCTAGAAGCTGCGGATAACTCAATCCTCGCGAGGTGTTAAGCAAGCTTCAGTCAGGAATGGGCTATCCGCAGCTTGAGTCCAACATCAAAGCCGCCATTTTGTATTATTCGGCCTTTATAAAGTGTCATTCTACGCAACAAGCTACGAACGCTCGCCTTGTCTAGTCTGCACATATTTATAGGCCTTGGTTCTTTATATCCTACCTCCAATGATACCTGAAAAGCAACTTCGCGTAGATAACGCGAAGTATTGCATTTTTGAAATAAGTAAGTAAGTTCGTATAGGCCGGGTGGCTAGCCCTGGTGTCAGAGTTTTTTAGGCCGCCTGAAGGCCTCTGACATGGCTAAACGGTTAAAACAACCGGGACCTACAATTTAACGTGTCATCCGAGCCACGGTAGCGCTCAGTTGGAAAATGCCACCCGCGGTCACCCATCCAAATACTGACCGTGCGGAACGATTATGAACGAACGAACTGATTTAATTTTTGAAATTAAATTATAACATAGATGTTACTCCCGCTTAATTTTAGTAAATAACTGCTACTATAGTTTCGATCGCATATGGCGATCTTTTTCAAGGTTTAAGTACTAGCACGCGGGCTCGTCTCGCATATGCCAGTGCCAGTGCTATGCGAGACGAGCCCGCGTGCTAGTACTCCAACGCATTTGGCGATCTTTTTCAAGGTTGAAGTACTAGCATGCGGGCTCGTCTCGCACATACTAGTGCCAGTGCTATGCGAGACGAGCCCGCGTGCTAGTACTCCAACCTTGAAAATGATCGCCAAATGCGATCGAAACTATAGTAGTTATTTACTAAAATTAAGCGTGAGTATCATCTGTGCTATACTTAAGTTAAAATGTGCTAAAACCATGCTAGTTTCCATAATCAAGTATTGCATTATAATTTTTATGTTTAGCTATTTTTTGCCGCATTCAGGGCAAAAGATAGACAAAGAATTTAGCTATCTTTGCCCCTTTCACCTTCAGCACCTAGGTACTAAAAAAGAACCAGAAATCCACGTACAAGTAACGTCTACGAACTGCCAAAGTTATGCCTTTTATGGAACCTGCAATAACATATAAATTAAGTGTGAAATAAGATTTTCGTTTCAGTGTTCTGTCATTATATTAACGTAGGTAATGGCGTAAGTAGATTTCAAAACTAGCTAGAACGTGAATTTTCTTTTTTAATTTTACATATTCATCTCGCTAAACAGTGTTATAGAATCCAAGCAATAATATGTTACAAAGAAGGTGTAAGTCGAATCTAACTTAATAACTTTGTTATTATTATATGTATGCTACAGGACTAATCGCTCACTAAAATTACGAGATAAATAAATGCCTCATCATACCGACGTTTTGACCGAGTACATGGATCGTAGTCACGGGTAGTGCGCAATTAATCCCGTAGTATACAGTATTATTTCTAATCAATTAGCATTCTTTTAGGGGCTTATTCTGTACATCAAAACTATTTTGAGTTATGACAAAAGTCGCAGAACAAAAGTTGTTAGTTTTGATGTACAGAATAAGCCCCTAAAAGGATGCTAATTGATTAGAAATAACCCTGTATAATAATAAAATGTGTTAAAATCATGAAAGTTTAAAAACAACATAATTTAATAACGTCTGATGATTTGACTTACGTTTATCCTATTTTGCAACGCCACCTTAGTGCGTGCTTTCAGTCGGTGGCACTAGAAACGTTGAACTCGCCCTTCATGGGTAGGCCTACGTCCTGCAGTGTACTATTAGAAAAACCTGGTACAAGTACAGGTTGAATTCAAAGGGCTGTCCCCGCTTTGCACTGAACAAGCCCTCAAGTGTAATAAACTTTAATCATCTTTTAAATTTAATCCATTTCAGTTTTACTAATTTGAAAACTAGTACAATTAATTTGAAAACTAAGTTAACTCTTACTAATTATCAAATTAGTAGAAAAATTTTACTTACGCCATTACTAGTAAACCTTGAGAAAATAGCCAAATCTACTGGCTCGTGGACTGAGAATGGCTGTAATTTCCAAATGCTTAGTTTTTAAAATTTAGTGTTATTTTAAGACTCATTCGGATTTTTTTGTATTTGATTAGATTTAGATATATTTATAGTCTTTAAAAGTGTAAACTAAAATTCTGGATTCAATAATATTTCTGATAAATATCACGATGTTTCACAAGACAGTTTTCCATAAATATCTAATACCTATTATTTCAAATGTTTAACTTTTGGTCGAGGTATAGAAATTAAATTAGATGTATAGTACCTATATCGAATTATGAATTATAATAAGAAAACAAGAACACCAGTACTGAAGATCTGTTAGTTTTCAAGATAATAATTATGAATATTATTAATAATTCCATCACTGTTAGACGTCATAATATTAAGAGTAGAAAACTTTTAGAGTCTTTGAATCTTAAAATAATAATAATTCGTTTAAATGTAAAACTAGTATAACTCAATAATTGTACTAAAAAAAATGAAACGCAAAGAGAAGTCCCGTATAATTTCATTTTCTCGAAAATTATTTGTCGACATTGGTAGAATTTATAAGTCAGAAAAAATATGTTCAAATTGATATATAGCTCTAGAACAATTTAATTTTATATTCTAGTTTTTCTACGGGACTTTTTTGCGTCAAATGAAGTATATTCATTAATTTTCCTTTCTCCTTTAGCGTCAACAATAATCAACTGTATCATACTTTTCTAGTCGTCAGTCTTTATGTAATTATTATGCTACTGCTTCACCTACATTTTAACGCGTAAATTAGCGCGTTAGTTTAGCCATTTCGTAGGTGTGTAACCTAAAACTGGCAGCGTTGACAGTTACGTAACGGCTTAATTAGCGCGTTAAGAAGCAGGTGGCAGAAGTAGCATTATGAAAAATTGTTATTCCCGAGAATTGTCAAAATTAACCTTCTTGTAGACCTAGCTAGAGCATCAGAAAAGGTGTTTTTTTAACAGTTGACAAATTTCGATTTGTATTTGGAATAGTCTGTATAATAGTGTGACCAACAAACCTAACTGAAAATAAATGCAGAGAATGGCGTTTTTCGTTGGAAAATAATTACAAATAAGTATTGTATTAATATGACTTGCTAAAAAAATAATTCGATAATCTGTCGGTGAGTTGGTCCTACTGTTTATGATAATTGGTAAGATTTTAATTAAGTTAAGCACAGGTGCTAATCACGCTTTATTTTTAGTAGCAAACTGCTGCTAGTTTCAATCGCATTTGGCGATCTTTCTCAAGTTTGGAGTACTAGCACGCGGGCTCGTCTCACATAGCACGCAGAACGCGGGCTCGTCTCGCATAGCACATAGCACGCGGGCTCGACTCGCATAGCACGTGCTATGCGAGACGAGCCCGCGTGCTAGTACTCCAACCTTGAGAAAGATCGCCAAATGCGATTGAAACTATAGTAGCAGTTTTCTACTAGAATAAAGCGTCAGTAAAACCTGTGCTTTACTTAATTAAAATGCGCGAAAACCACGCTAGTGAAATTGGTAAGATAATATTAATATCCACGGCTTTCCCGTGGTGGCGTTGAAAAATCAGCTGTACTATAGACCGAATCAAACTTCTTGGCGGCTGTGAAGTTAGCTACCAGCCAATCCTCGCACAGATGTTATGTGATCTTGAGACAGGATTGGGGTTTGCGCAGCTGCTAAGAAATTTAATTTGACCTTTATCAGTAACTCAGTAGTTCTTAGAACAAGCGCGACACGGACCTATGGTGGTAATATTTAGAACTAACACCGATATTTTTAGTACAGCAATCATACAAGTGTGAAGATGTGAAGATAGCTACAAGCTGCTCAATATCCAGTTTTATAAATTAATAATGGGTTCAAATCGCGAAAGTTTAAAAACAACAAATATCCAGTTTTGACTATTTTTTATTTTTTTTTTTTTCATGTTTTTTCATGACTATTTCAATGATTCATATTTTTTAATTACTCAGATTTTTAGTAATACATAGAGCACGATTCAAACTTATTGGCGGCTCAGATATGGCGGCGAGTCGCTGCGCAGTAACAAATGTGTGGGGTGGAGATTTGCGCCGCTTGTTTACAGACGCCATAAAGTTTGACGCGTATAATAGTTGTACTAGGGAAGCATAAACTTAAGGTTGTAATTCAACACCAAATCATACATAAGCTCTTTTTATTAACTTTGAGATAATTAAAATTGCCAAAAGTAGGTGATGATTTACCTTCTTAATGATATAAGTCGAATCAAACTTCTAGGCGGCTGTGAAGTTAGCTACCTACAAGATGCGATCTATCAGCTGTTAAGCGAGCTTCAGTCAGGATTGAGTTTTGCGTAGCTTGAAGCTTACATCACAGGCGCCAAAAACTTTGAATCGGCCTATAAAACTTTTCAATAGATCTAGCTATTCACATCATAAACAGTATTTTTGTAACTTTTAGGAATCTTCATGATCAATGCTCTTCAACTATTCAATTATTTTTTTAATTTAATTCAACTATTGAAAAGTAAAGCCTACCCCAGACAGATGCGGTTTGTAACAACAGTCAGCAAGTATAAATCAGTATAGTTCAAATAAAATCTGTTCCAACAGACATCATCATCATTGGCAGGATCAACCCACTGTCCACTTCTTAATATAGGCCTACTCTAAACAAACAAACAAACAACAACATTTTATTAGACAACCACATTACATAAAAAAAAACAGATTATAAGGACAAAACAAAACAATAGGTCTCTAATTGGCGGCCTTATCGCTTTAAGCGATTTCTTCCAGGCAAACTCTACCTAGCTTACAAATAAATAAATGTTGTTTTTAAATTTTCGCGATTTGAACACATTATTATTGTGTACTACGGGACTAATCGCGCACTAAAATTACAAGATAAATAAATACCTCATCATCCCGACGTTTCGACCGAGTTGCATCGGTCGTGGTCACGGGTGAGTGTGTTGTGTGGTCACTGTACCACCAGTGTAAAATCTCCATTTAAAGGAATTTCATATTTTCGGTTTTTATTATCTTTTGACTGTTTGTAAAATATGGCAGCGTTATGGTGGCCTTGAACAAAAGTCAAATTGAAAACTATGAAAATTACAAAATAAGTATTAAACAGTCAATTTATAAAAAAAAATATAAATAAAAGTAAATCTTGCTAATTCTACTAATTCCTTTACGATATGTTATCGCTTTTGGGGTTATTTACAAAATCTGGGCCGACTGCAAGATCTCCAAACAAATCAAGACCAGCGACCTTAAGATAGACACCTAATCGTACAAAATGAAATGTCACAAACCAATATCAACCAATAATAGAGAAATCCACAAATCCAATAAATAGTCTTCATTCTCCTGGCGTAGCGGTCGCGTCTCAAAGCAACGAGGTAAATATATAACTGCATCATTTCATCTTGCTGAAAATGCATGTCCTGTGTAATAGGGCCTATTCTATGATCAAGACCTATAATATAAAATAATTGGTTACTAGCTGCCCCAGTGTGACAGTTGGCAGATGGTCATCTCACCATCTGCCAACTGTCAATGACAACTTTTACATGCAGGAGCATTTTGTATGGGAATATTAAATTCACGTTTTTTATACTACATATTTTACTCCCAACAGTTTTAAATATTCTCACCGTTTAAACCTTCTCTTAACTTCCACAGATCTTTCAAGATAAAAATTAGCCAAATCGGTTCAGCCATTCTCGAATACCTCAAAAGGAAAAAATGGAACCCTTATAGGAGCACTTTGTTGTCCGTCTATCAGTAAGTCAAGACTCTTTATGTCGAGCGTTAAGATATCGAGTTGAAAAAACTTAGTTATCATATAAAAGTGTCGTAAAAAACGCATATTTCAACACTCACAAAAATCAAAACCTACAGGGTACATCCCGTTGACATAGAACTGAAATTTGGCGAGAAGTATTGTCTCAGAGTACACATATAGGAATAAATCTGAAAATTGTTAATTTTTATTTCAATCACAAAAAAATAGGGCCCAGATTCACAAAATATGGGTTCAAAATTTAGTAAATCGTATCATGTAAGGTATCATATGAAAGAGGTTCATTAGCACATGCTAAAACAGGCGCCGCATCTGTCTGCTGAACAATTCATAATTTAAAAATTTTCTTTCAAAAATGCTGCTAATGTAAGTACAACAGTAGTGCAACATTAATATAAGATTTTTCAAATTCTCCTCATAACTTGTCTTAAAAGAGTTGCAAATATTAAAATTAGATGTTAGATGCAGTAGAAAAGATGTAAGTAAATATTTTGGTTATCAATGAGGGTAAAAGGGCTGTATTGTGTAAATAAGAATTAGTTATAGAAATGTGCTGTATTTCGAGTTTTAAAGTTACATTCCAAAATTATTTGTGAACAGATTTTATCCCAAATAAAGAAGTGAGAAAATGTGTAGTATTATTTTCAAACTACAGTGAATTTCATTAATAATGACGTCGGTTGTAACGACTTTTCGGTTCTAGCGACGTCAAACTTACGTCCCTTGAATTAAAAACATACTTTTAAAGGAAATTCATTTAGCAATAGCAACTTTAGACATAGCGTTGATTTCGGGTTTAACAACTAGTTTTAATGAACCATTTGTGACAGATTCCTAGAAATCCCTTGCAGATAATGCAACTTTGTGGGCAGGTTAAGGCACACAAAGACTCTTTTATAAAACTTTTATGCTTTCTTGTCCTTTGCTTGCATTCACAGATGGTCAAATGCTTTGCTTGCCTATAGAACTCAAATCAAATCAAATCACTTTATTTAGCCCGTGTAACTCCTTAACACATGTACGGAGTTAAACTTATATATCAGTTACATAGCAATTTCCAATGAGTGAACAGTGTTTCTTGCACTTGTGAATATGGCTCCAGATGTAAGTACATTTACTGTTAAAGAAAAAGTGGACATCATTTCGAGACTGAATAATGGTAAAAGCAATATTGATCAGTGTAAACAATTTGGAGTTTCACTTTCTATTACATCAACAAGGTGGTAAAATATAGGGTTGGCTATAAAATATAGATATCAAACAAACTAACATCAAAATACAAACAAACCCTTGTGGCCCCATTAATTGAATTGAATTGGAGAAATATTAACCTTTATAAGCCCTCAAACAAAATTTTATATGGGGCCCCACCAAGGCAAGCTACACCACTGATTGGGCCACCAAAGCAGTAGATCATGCAGTCTGGAAGAAGGGAGGGGAGGCCTTTGCCCAGCAATGGGGCAATACAGGCTCAAAATATTAATAATATATGTACTTGATTTTGATGAAAATGTGAGTTTAGGGGTATAATTTTAACCCTAATGTACAAAAATTAAAGAGGTTATAAGTTACTTACAAAAAATGATTTATTCAACAGGCAGGTACTTATCACGAGAGTTCCTTAATTCTAAGATTCACAATATCACATCATTCGTCTTCTATCGTGTCTACTTCCTCTGTATCATCCTTCTTCTTCCCCGCGCCGGATTTTCGCGCCGAGACCAGCTGTTTGTATTGTTCTAAAGCCTCACCTAAAGGCTCCACAAATCTATCAAACTCTATATCCCGCATAGCGTCCAGCACGTCCTGACCTGTCAGGGCTTTTCTTTTCTTGTTTTTCACTATATTTGTAGCGGCAGAAGTAACGTAAAGCACGAAAACTGAAGCGGCTTTGGCAAGACCGGTTCGTGCCTCTTTGGATATCGCTACTCCGTCAGGTAATGCTTCTTTTACTATTCGCGTGACGACGGTCATCGGGAGATTCAAGTCTTCGAGTTTTTCAGCCATTTCACTAGGCTAAAATATGAATTAATTATTAAAACACACGTTTTACCGCCAACCAAAACAAGGAACTACTTGAAAATTTTGAAACAATGACATTTGACATTCATCTGACAGCATTGACAATCAAGTTTCTTCTTCTTTTCTTGTTTGGCGTCGCATTATTGTGCATTTGCCAGTGTCAAGTATTAAGTTTTGATATTTTATCAAAATAGTCACGTCGCGGTCAAGTCCAAACGTAGTCCAAGTCATACCTCAGTAGAGCAGTGGAGACTTTTCTAGAGGCGTCGATGGAGTTTTGGTAACAACATGGAACTACATGGATACGTCACATATATCACTTGCCTCCACTCATGCACGTAAATCAGCTTATAATCAACGAAATACCACAATTTTTCACTAATTATCACTGATAAAAACACAAGTTTAACAAAATAATACAATAGGTGCGTTCGGTTTGGGCTCGATGGGGTTTCTGGCATTTGCAAAATTAGCGTTGATGTTTTAAACCGTTCGGTTTGGGAATTTCGCCCATTTCGGTAAAATTACACTGTACCTTTTAAAACATAGCTTGATACGTGAGACATTGACATACGTGTAATGACTCACGCACATATTTTTTAAAGTCAAAATGTTCGGTACACAATGCTGTACTTCATGGTCGAGATGCACGAGCATGACGTACAACATTGTGAACCAAACATTTTGACTATAATAAATATGCGTATCAAGCTATGTTTTACAAGGTATAGGTAGGTACTATCTTTCCGTATTTCGGCCATATTTCGACAGTGATTTTGATATTAACGAGTTTACATAAATATTTTAGTTTGAGCCCACAGATGAATAGGGGCTATGTCATGGATATTGTCCAATAATCACAGAGCTATTACAACCGAATAATATACTTTGAGTAAAGGTAGGTACGTCAAACGCCTGCATATAATTTCATGACTCTTTGTGGTTTGCTATATTATTTTATAAGGAGTGTTCGAATGTGTTTTGTAGCTGTTATTAACACAGAAGAGAGAAAGAAAGACATAGTTATTTTGTTCTGTGGACAACAACAACAAAATTGCACGAATTAGGATCATTCCGCAAAGAATTCCGATTTCTTTTTGCAAGTAAATAGGGTTTAGAAATATTGCGTGGTCTACTTGCCACTAGTTAATGTTTAAATCCATAGGTATTTTGTGAATTTTGAAACCCTATTTTTTGTGATTTAAATAAAAATGTACAGTTTTCAGTATTATTCCTATATGTGTACTCTGAGACAATGCTTCTTGCCTATATAGTTCTATGTCAACAGGTCTTTGATTTTTGTGAGTGTCGAAATATGCGGTTTTTTACGTCATAAACGGCTCTAACTTCTTTATATGATAACTGAGAAGTTTTTCCTTTACACAACTGTAAGAGATCATAGATATACGTATACAGTTTAAATATCAACTCGATATCTATACGCGTTCCCGAGATAAAACGTCTTGATATACACACAGACGGACAACAAAGTGATACTATAAGGGTTCCGTTTTTTCCTTTTGAGGTACGGAACCCTAAAAAGGGCAAAAGCTAGTCATGAATGAAAAATTCAGTCACGTCGTGATCGAATTCGAAATACGGATATCCGTAGGAGGATTAAGGTGGCAGATTTCGGATCCCGTATAATATAATCAATCTCAAGTGGCTTTGGGCTGGACATTTAGCCAGATGTGATGATTGCAGGTGGAGCAGGTCTCTGACTGAATGGTGGCCCCGTGACGGGAAGCGCAGTCCCGGCAGACCCATACAACAGTAGCGTGATGCGGCAACACTTGGATGAGTCTAGCACAGGACAGGGATAATTTTGGCGTAAGGGGGAAGAGGCTTCTGCCTTGCAGTGGGCCGAAATAAACTAATGATGATGAATGAAAAATAATCAGGATTCCTGATTATAATTGTACCTCCGGGCTTTACCATTTTATTTGTTGATAATTAATTCAAGCCTTATAATGTTCCAAGTGGATTCTTATTGGTATCACTCGTTTTATCTATGCTTATTGCCTATGCGTAATTTTCTGCAAAAGAAATAGAACCTATTAGGTACTTACCTATGTTTATGTAAATAATTATACCAAGTATGTAGGCAAATTGTATCTCCGTCCCAAGGATTTTCAGTACGACACAGGTCAAAGACCCAAAATGCCGCATCAAAACAAGGAATATATTATGTAGGCATCTAGATAACAAGGTAGATATGTAATTTTTCTACTACTACTCAAGAAATTCAAGTTTTAACAACATGAGATTATACCGTGAACCTGCTTGTTACAGATTAAAGTTAAAAACTTTTGAGGTATCATTAAATTATGAACAAAAAACTTAATTGGATATTCCTATGCCGGCTGCGGAAGATACCATTGCGCAAACTCAAGTAACCACGCCATTTTGTAAGTTAGCAGTTGTGTCACTTGCCAGTCAGTGCGGCACCGGCATTACAACGCAGGGGACGTTTTCGCGCGTTTTAATCGAATCCGTCAATTTGACATAAGTGTTATTGTTATTTTTTAAATAAAAATCCTACTAATAATACGCATGTCACATCACTACTAACCAGCAGTTCGCGTGTTATCGTGGTTTCTTTTTTTAATTTATTTTTTATTTTTGTGCTCGGGAGCGCCGTGTATTTTGTGGATTTACATTTTGGAAGTAAAATGAGGTAAGATCTTAATTTATGTGACGTGTTATTCGTTTTATTGCTTTGAGATTGATTTAAGTGCTTGTACATATCGATTTGTATTGTTTATGAGGGAACTATCGATTTTTATGTAATGCTTAGATAGATTCCCTGCACTACTAACTCTGTAACAATCAAAGTAGATAAATAGGTATTTAACAGCTTTTAGTATGGCGCTTTTTATTTGTTTTTTAAATGTAAACAATGACGCACTGATTTTAAATTAAAATTGTTTTTGAAAGGTGCGTAACGCATGAAAAGTAAAGCGCTGAAAAGTATTTTCCTTTTCTTTATAAGCAATGATATGCATACTTTTATGTAACAGATATTAGTAGGTTTTTTTTTACTTAACTAGGTACATAAGTTAACTCTAAATAACTGTCAACTGTGCAGGATGTGGTCAAACGCAAGCTAATTTTTACTGTATATATAATATATTTATATATACTTGATGACGATGAAGAATTATGATAATTTTCGTCGTTGTTTCAGCGATAGGACGTTTACCTACTCTGCTGATAATTTTGTATTTCGCTAAAATTATGTTACCTAAGTTTTATTAGATTTTTTTTTATTAATTTTATTGAAAATATTTATTTAATTATTGAATACTACTTACTCTATATATTTGAAATGATCTTTATATCTAGTACCTACTCACCTAGGTACATCCCAGTGGGGAAGAGCGTTTCATACATATGGGACAACCATTTTATTTTCGCGATTTGACAAATAACCCGGAATTCAAGAAACCGGAATTTAAAAAAAATACAGCTGTTCCAAAGAAAATTGCAACTCGGAATCGACAAAATGTATGAAACAGCTGATCATTTTTTCGCGAATTCCAGGTTGGGCCCATAGTAAAAGTTGGTCATAATGAAGGTCTAAAACACTTCCTTTCGGCTTCCTACAACAGTTCCTGGATAACTATATAGTCTCACCATAACTTTATCTTGTTTTGATAAGTTTAAAATTATGTCTTGGTGTGTATGCTAGCCGTACTATATTGCAATTTTTCAGCCAAAGTTAAATTTGATTAACGATAATGCCAGTAATTTAGTAGTTAGGTAGGTACAGTCACCTCCAGACTTATCAGAAAGGCACTCCTGCGTAGCGTGATGTCACGACCTCTAAAATGACGTGACACCACAAACATGTCATCATATTTTGCTATTTTAGTCCCTTATTCATATATTTCAACGTATAACTATTTATCAATCATTACACGTATCCTTATTAAATATACATACTAATATTATAAAGCGGAAAGTGTTTGTTAATTTTATTGCCTAGTTTGTTACTCTTTCACGGCAGCAACGGACTGACTTGATTTTTGGCACGCACATAGCTTGAACGACGGAAAGGGACAGGCTACGCGGGCAAATATTAGTTATTTGTAAATTCGAAACTGTGTTTGTTACAACAAAACTACAAAAAATACAAAATAATTTATTTACCAAAACTTTTACAAAAACCTTAATGATTAAATTTTCATTGAATATTAATTTATTTAAAGAAGTCATATTATTTTACAATTTAAACTAAGGTTAATTTATGCAAATAAAAGACATCTTCACCAAAGCAAAAATAAGGTCAAAAATAAGGTGTTGGTTTCTTTGTCACTCTTTCATGCAGCAATGCAAAAAGAAATCAAGTAGGTATGTATATAGATCCCCCACTTGATTTTTTGCATGAATATAGCTTAAAGGTTCGAGTCGCATAGGCTATTTTTTATCCCGGAATTATAAAATGTTCTTATGTAATTTTTTATGTATACCACGCATAACTTTTTACAGAGTTGGTAGTCCGATATTGATAATCCTTTTTGTTTGGTAGAGTTTGGTATACTGTGGTATATTCTATACTGTAGAGGTGGTCCCATTTCAATGTTATCGAAATCATCTGAAACATTTTTAAAAATAATAATTTTTAGTTTTAATAGCCTTATATCAACAATAATGTGAAAGTTACAATGCGTACGAACTATTCGAATTAAGTTTACGGTTGAATTCGGTTATACCATTTTTGGCGAAAAATAATTATATTAAAAGTCGAATTGACTAAGGGTAATTTACTACTTGGGTAGGTACAGACAGTCACCTCCAGACTTATCAGAAAGGCACTCCTGCGTCGCGTGTTGTCACGACCTCCAAAATGACGTGACACCACAAACTTAACACGTATACCTAATGTATAAAGGAAAAATTGGTTTCGATATGTGTACATATTTTGATTTAAACAGAAGAGATCGCAAAAAACGATTAATCTAGTTTTTTCGATCTACTGTCTCCTCTGCCATGTTAAGAGATTTGAAACGAGAAATTCGACAAAATTTGTGTAAAATATGTATGTTAATGTGTGCCTACTATGGCATTTTTTTTGCAAAGTATACCAGTAATTTAGTATACTGAGCGCTACACAAATTGAAAGATGGGAAGTTAGCCGCAGATGACACTTCGCCGTGATTCGCTAATTATTGCGCATGTCTGCACAATGCCTATACAAATGGCGAAGTAGTGAGCTCGGGTGTAGGGAGCGCGCGGGAGGCACGAGGTTGGCGGACGGGTGTCCGCCGGCGTCTCGTCTCTCTGGCACCCGCTAACGTCTATATTTTGGCGTTTGCGCAGCTCTCTGCGGCTAACTTCCCATCTTTCAATTTGTGTGGCGCTCAGTATAGTTAGGTCGGTATCGTCACCTCCAAACTTATCAGAAAGGCACTCCCGCCCGAGTGGCGTGATAATCACGACCTTTAAAATGACGTGACACCACAGATAACGTCATAGTCGCTAAGGTCACCATATTCGTATATAACCTGAATGTCTGGCTCATAAGGTGATACGACAGATAATGTTTGATATTTTACTATATGGCGTTTAGCCATGTCAGAGGCCTTCAGGCGGCCTAAAAACTCTGACACCAGGGCTAACCAACCGGGTCTATATTGGATGCGGAGTGAAGATTTTCGCTGCTTGTAGCTTACTTCATTACAGATGTCATTAACTTTGACTCGGCCTATATACATGTTACGTTTGTGTCTAGAAAACGGACATAATCTAGGATATCGTTATGACCAACATGTACTGTGGGGCCAGGCCCGAAATTTCGAAAATCTGCTGTTATGTCATCGAGCAAGTATCTGTAGATTCACATTCGTGCAAAAAAGTGTCTGAGCCAAAACCTTGTCCAAGCTACGTAGTGGGCAGGCTTTGTAGTTAGTCGTATGGCGACCGCAAGCCGACTACAACGCCGCGCTATGCCAAAGTGCTCGGTTACAAGCTGTCCAAATCTATATATATAAAAATGAAACCCGTTTTCCGTTATCACGACATAACATTAAAACGGCTTGACCGATTTGGCTTATTTTTTTTTTGTAGTTTTCTAATACTCTGTACAAGGTTCTTACGGAAAGCGAAACGAAGTTCGCCGGGTCCGCTAGTAATATATATAAATAATGCTATACGTACGGAAAAATTTACGGTGTATCATATTTTAGGTATTATTAGGGATTTGCGAATTTTTTGTTCAGACATTTTATACTACTTTCACTTGGGGAACTGTGGTTCTATGGATATTTGCTCGAAGTGTTATGTGCTGAAAGCTCAGACTTTTGACGAAATGTTTAGAACAGCTGTACCTATTCGTTACGATTTCAGGCTCGGTCCCATAGTAAAACTTTGTTTTATTTCCGCTTTTGGCTCAAAAGGGGGTGATTCAAATGATCACTATGAACAACTTTCACTATGGGGCAACATGGATTTCGAAAAGCAACATGGATTTCGAAAAATAAACCGGCTGTTTCTTGCTTCATGTCGATTTCAAGTTGCGATTTTGTAATGGACTGTTGGTTTTTAAATTTTCTCGAAATGCAGGCCCCATTGTCCCCATGGTAGTTAAAAAAATCAAAACGATAAACCGAATCACCCCTATTGGCTTAGCCATTACTGATTAGGTAACCTGATAATAATATTAATACTTAGTTATATACATGTACCATACTCGTTCTTAGTTAGGTATATAATTTTTATTTAAATAGTACCTAACGGTAGAGATTTTGTGACTTAGTAAATTGTAATTTAACTTATTGTAACTGAATTTTATTGTTATTTTAATTTTGTAAGCCTTTAATTATTTTTTCCAAATGAGAATGAGAATTTAACTTTAATTGTTACGCATTGAATTAGGTAGGTATTTTATTTTGTTCAATACTTTTGTATTGAAACTACTGAATAAATGAATTGTCGAAATGAATTAATTAAGATTTGAATGACATGTTGTAATTTTTAAAACCAAATTACCAATAAATCTATTTATCTGTTTGTTTGTAGATATCAACAGGGTAGTCGATAGTATATATAACTATTATCTAAATCTATGGTATATGTATATTTAGCTTATTAGCAATATGCAATGACAAAATATTAATAAATACTACCAGGAAAACATGAGCTATATACAATATTACTTATTTTATTACCTGCTTGTCATATCGTCGTTTCAAGGTCTCTCTGCGAGTATTTTTCTGTACTTAAGTGTGTGTGTGGGTCATGGTTAACTTCCAAGCATGCACTTTGTTTAAGTGCACTCACATAATGGAAATGTCAATAAGTAATACTTAGGTAAGGTTACTTAGTATAAGTCGTGGTGGTCTAGTGGTAGTGACACCCGCCTAACAATCGCGAGGTCGAGGGTTTAAATCCCGGTCCCGTACCAATGAGATCTTTGGAATTTATAAACGGATATTCAGACCACTGGCTTATCTATACTGTACTGTATCAGCCTTTTTAATAGTCCACTGCAGGACGTAGGCCTACCCACGAAGGGCGATCATCTGCCAAGAACTGGCTTATCGGTCAAAGAAAACTTCGTGAGGAAATCTGTATACCTGTCTATTGAAGAAATTAGATGGCGTATGCGAATCTACCAACCTGCACTGGGTCAGCGTGGTGGATATGGCCCCATCACCCTTTGTAGGTCAGACCTACGTCCTGCAGTGGGCTATTAAAAAGGCCGGTGCCTACTTAGTAAGTTTCATTACAACTTACCAGCTCTTAAATATAACTATCTAACTTAGAAATAACTATATTAGGGCGCGACTTTGCTTGATTGTGATAAGTACATATGTACCTAAAGTTTGGATGAATACTAATGTGCAAATCGTCGGTGAACAGATGGTGGTATAAACCATAAATTAAAAGAAATTACCAACCACAGTTATTGACAAATAAATCATTTCATAGAATAAATAAATAAATATTGGGGACATCTTACACACGGTCTCTGGCCCCAAACTAAGCAAAGCTACTCGTATATGGCTGTCAGACACTGATATATTACATAATAACATATTTTAAATACATACTTATATAGATGGTACCTAAATAACTCCCAGACACAGAGAAAATAGCACCTACGTTCATCACATAAATGCTTGCCCTGGGTGGGGATCAAACCCACGCCTTTTCGATCCAGAAGTCAGGTTCACTAACCAATGAGCCACCGAAGCAGTCAAAGAAAGAAAAAAAGGATAAGAGCTTTTTAACTGCAACAAACTGCAATACTAGGTATAGATAAGATAATATAAGATAAGATATATTTATTGGCCTTATATACGTTAAGTACACTAGGCAAGTCAAATTTACAATTATAACACAATGCATACGATTAAAAAATAATAATAAAAATAAAACAAAACTTAATACATAAACAATTAGGTAGACACAATTATTTTAAAAATTAGCAAAATTTAAATCTGTTATAAATACTAGGGCTTAAAAATACTAATATACATATGTCACGCAATTATTATAATAGAATATGAGAAAGTCGAATTAAATTAATGAGGTTATTGTTCTTCCTCATCATACAAGAATGACGATTCTGTCAAATGCATATTCATAAATTCATTAATTGAGTAGAAAGGACAAGCCTCGAAAAATAGTTTCAGTTTCCTCTTGAAATCATCTAAATATAAGTAGCTTTGTTATGGAACGAGGTAGTTTTTCAAACATAACAATTTTATTGTAAACTCCTTGTTTTTTTACTTTCGTCAGCCGTACTTTAGGCAGATGCCATTTATCGTTATTTCGTAAACTATAGTTTTGCTTATATTTTTCTTTTTTAGTTATTATAAGATTTCCCATTTCTTCGTACATTTCAAGTAAGTTGCTAAAACTTATAAACTAGTATTACATAAAAAGCAATTGGATCATCCACATAATCTTGAAGGTCTACAAATAATACAAAAGCTCAAGCCCCACTGCCAGCTTACATCGTGCACAGTATGCCGGCAGCATTGCCACGCTGAAAATTAAAATTATTTTCAAGATTTATGGCGCTCTTACCTCAAGCAAATATCTCTAAAGCCACAGTTCCTAAGTGAAAATAGTCAAAAATGTCCGAACGCCGTCATACATACCTACTTCGATTATTTCTAATCAATTACCATCCTTTTAGGGGCTTATAATGTACATCAAAACTAACAACTTTTGTGCTGCGACTTTTGTCAAAACTCAAAAATAAAAATTCAGCTGTTCCAAACATTTTGTCGCGGGTGAACGATATTTTTCTATGGAACAACAACATTTTTTTTTTGCGATTTGACAAAAGTCCTTGAACAAAAGTTGTTAGTTTTGATGTACAGAATGAGCCCCTAAAATGGTGCGCTCTTACTATCAATTTAATCTCCATTTAACACACTGTGCGTCCTTTTTTGTACGATTAGTACACAGCCGTCAACAGGTTTTAAAGAAGTTTTTAAATTTCGAATACTCATGACTAAGCTACTTATAGGTAGGTATATTTTTTGTTAGATTTACGTGCTAATGTAGAGACGTTTGAGCAATAAGTTTTTTTTTCAACTTACGCCAAGAAACAGATTCATAACCGAATGCCAAAGAAATAACGTTAAAAACGTTAAGGGGGCGCCTAATGCCAAAATCAAGCGAGAGGTGTATTTTTAAAGACGCGGTGTAAAGGTAACGAGCATAAATATCCATATTCAAAAATACTATAGAAAAGGAAAAAAACCTATAGTAGCAGAGTAATCGCGTAGAATTTTGGAAAATAATATGGAACTTTAGAAAAAAATTAAAACTTCGCATCATAAAAAAGAACTTTTTTTTTCAAATGCTCGAAATTATCAGCGACAACACCACATTATTTTTGACAAATCAAGTTGTTTTTTTAACTATCGTTTCTGAGAAACATTTTTTTTCGATATAAGAATATTAACTTACGCATTTAAGAATTTTATACCAAGATCTGGATAACGAGGCAGGAGTGGCAATAACATGAACAACGTTGTTGTGCCTTAGCTGATGTAGTAGACATGCGGTGCCAGCGTAGCACTTCGTAGAGCAGAGTAGCAAAGACCTCCGCAGCTCCGTAGCGTATAAAGAGAACAAGAACGTAGCAAATTGTAGAACGGCGTAGAAGATCGTAGCAGATGCTTCAAGTACTTTGACGTCAAGAAAAATAATTAGCAAATGTAGTAGACATGCGGTGCCAGCGTAGCACTTCGTGGAACAGAGTAGTAAAGACCTCCACAGCTCCGTAGCTTATCAAGAAAATAAGAACGTAGCATATTGTAGAACGGCGTAGAAGATCGTAGCAGATGCTACGAGTTCTTCGACGTCAAGAACTTCAATTAATTTTAGCAGTTTTTAGTACCGAAGCTTCAAATATA
The DNA here is from genome assembly GCA_949316475.1 of Hypomecis punctinalis. Taxonomy (NCBI): domain Eukaryota; kingdom Metazoa; phylum Arthropoda; class Insecta; order Lepidoptera; family Geometridae; genus Hypomecis; species Hypomecis punctinalis. The sequence goes on along the minus strand of OX438820.1, from coordinate 16,803,773 downwards.
TCATATCATTCATCCATTCATCTGCTATAGGATGTCCACTGCTGAGCATAGGTCTCTCCTGTGGTTATCTAATAAGCCCGGTTAAAAGCAGTGTACAGCCAGCGCGTTCCTGCGGTCTTAATTATATCGTCCGCGTTGGTTCATAGAGTCGATGGGTGGACGTCCTACGCTGCGCAAGTATCTCCATTTGAGAACTTTACTGACTCATCGGCCTTTTGTTCTTCAAAATATGTGTCGTACCCGCTGCTATCAACTTGCTAATCTGCTGGGCAATATCGGTAACTATGGTTTGCTTCCAATCTCTGCATTCACATTCACATTTAAAATCCAGTAAGTTTTGTGCCAACCCTATAGACAAATCAATCATTCATAATTATGTACATAACTATAAATTACTAATACTCCTTACACTACAATTCGTGACCATTTTTTATTAAAAGAAAGAAACGAAATGACCTTTAAAGCCTTCTAATGTCTGAGTTGAACGCCCCGCCGCCATATTGTGACGTCATCACAAGGTTTTTCTATTATGTCATTCCTATTACGGACTATAAAATAGGTTTTTTAGCTGAATAATACGCATGAGTAGAGCTTTTTTGTATAAAAAGAACATTTTGTTGATATTTTTGTAAATTAATACTCCGTAAATTAATTCATCTTGCATAACAACAATGTATGTGATCATGAATTTTCTTATACCTACTTATTTCTTCTTATAGCCGTGGTGGTTAAGAGGTAATGACACCCGCCTTACAATCGTGAGGTCGTGGGTTCAAATCCCCGGTCCCGTACCAATGAGTTCTTTCTAATTTATGTACGGAATTTCACACCACTGGCTTTTCGGTGAAGGAAACATCGTGAGGCAACCTGCATACGTCCGTAGAAGAAGTTCGATGGCGTATGTGAATCCACCAACCCGCACTGGGCCAGCGTGGTGGATATGGCCCAATCACCCTTCGTGGATAGGCCTACGTCCTGCAGTGGACTATTAAAAAGGCTGGTACAGTACAGTACTTATTTCTTCACTGAACTTTAAGATATTTTTATGATTTTAATTTTTTAATTTTCCTATGGGAAATTCATGAAAAAGAAGCCAGAAGAGCTAACAGCGCTGGCTACCCACCCGGCCATCCGAACTTACTTTTTTAAAATTAAAATGTCAGTTTCAGTAAATTTATATTATTTAATATGTCATCTGAGCCACAGACACGCTCAGTTTTACAGTAAAAAGTGAAAATGATCAACAATGTTTCGTTCGAAGTGAAACTTAAGTTAAGCTGATAACACCGGAATCTGGATAATCTCCGTTATCAGCGTGGGAGTAATCTCACCTCGTATCACGCAGACAACATGTGAGCTAATTTTTTGTGATATTTATGTGACTTTTTTTGAGATAAATGATAAGTTTAGAGATATTTTAGGACAGGTTAGTTACATGTACTAGTTTTGCACTTGCTGCAAAATCTTAGTGCATAAGTTAGAAGTTACATGTATATTTTAAGACTTTAATGACTTTTGCCCTAAAGTGCATAGTTTCCGAGATATCGACCAAAAACGTTCTTTCAAGATGGCGCTTGAAGCTCCACCTGGATCTGTCAGCATTTTCTGATTTTATAGTGACCGGATCTGATATTAAAAAACCGGACAAGTGCGAGTCAGGTTCGCACATCGAGGGTTCCGTACAAACACGTTGTTAAATAATTAAAAACCTGTTTTAGCTTGTGCCAATGAAGTTATTTTATATGATACGATTTACTCACTTTGAATTTTGAACCCATATTTTGTGAATTTTGAGGCCCTATTTTTTGTGATTGAAATAAAAATGTACAGTTTTCAGATTTATTCCTTTATGTGTACTCTAAGACAATGCTTCTCGTCAAATTTCATAGTTCTATGTCAACGGGAAGTACCCTGTAGGTTTTGATTTTTGCGAGTGCGAAATATGCGGTTTTTTACGACATAAACGGCTCCAACTTTTTTAAACGATAACTGAGAAGTTTTTCTTTTACACAACTGCAAGAGACCATAGATATACGAGTACGTATACAGTTTAAATTTCAACTCGATATCTTTACGCGTTCCCGAGATAAAGATTCTTGACATACACACAGACGGACATACGGACAAAAAAGTTTAGTGATCCTATAAGGGTTCCGTTGAGGTACGGAATCCTAAAAAAGAATTTGGATCGGAAATTTAGTGCAAAATTAAATTCTTATTTTCCTGTAGTAGGTATTGGAATTAGAAATATCTTTCAGACAACATTTTAGAAAACTAAAATTGTACTTGGAGCGGGAAACGCGTGTTTCAATAAATAATCTGTGTAAAACTGTAATTTACCGGTATTTCAAAAGCCTTCTGCTGAACACAGGCCGCTCCCGAAGAAAATATTAGTTCATTTTCTAAGCCTTCTAAACAAAATCTTTGCTAAACAAAACCAAAGTTCTAACAAACTAACCAAACAATTAAAACTGGGTTACCAGTGTTACCAAATTACCACAAAACACTTGTGAATTAGACAAGGTTGCCACACTTAGCGCGGGGATCTGTTTATTCTATTAGCAGATGTTGAATCATTTTTGATTCAGCCCATTCTTTGAACAGCGATTTGGTTGTTTTTGGATGTTTGTTTACTCGAGTGTTTTAAAAGAAGAGATATGTTTGAGTATATTTAGATTTCTAGCAATTTATAGTAAGAATCTGTTTGTATCTATTTAACCGTCATTAAAGAAGGAGGTTCTCAATTCATAATAGGTAGATAATAATTTATATGGGTAAGGGTATAATAATATGCAATTCGACTATACCTATGTTGTTTTTTTGTGTATTTGTTAGGTACGCGACTACTTCACTACTATAAATTAACAAAAAACTACATTGAGTCATGGTCTGAATCAACCTTTCAACTTAGTACACCAGTTCTGGATAACCCTGTATACCTACATACAAGGTTGCCCTTACACTGTAGGTAACACTAAAATTAACAATAAACAACTTTTACTATGGTTGCTCCATGAATAAAGTTGTTAAATGAATTACATTATTTCAGTTTAGTACACCAGTTCTGGATAACCCTGTATAGTACCTACATAAAAGGTTGCCCTTACAGCTGTAGGTAACACTAAAATTAACAATAAACAACTTTTACTATGGTTGCTCCATGAATAAAGTTGTTAAATGAATTACATTATTTCAGCTTAGTACACCAGTTCTGGATAACCCTGTATAGTACCTACATAAAAGGTTGCCCTTACAGCTGTAGGTAACACTAAAATTAACAATAAACAACTTTTACTATGGTTGCTCCATGAATAAAGTTGTTAAATGAATTACATTATTTCAGCTTAGTGCACCAGTTCTGGATAACCCTGTATAGCACCTACATACAAGGTTGCCCTTACAGCTGTAGGTAACACTAAAATTAACAAAAAACAACTTTTAATATGGTTGCTCCATGAATAAAGTTGAATTAATGAATTACATTCTTTCAGCTTAGTACGCCAGTTCTGGATAACCCTGTATAGCACCTACATTCAAGGTTGCCCTACAGCTGTAGGTAACACTAAAACCTCAAATCTGAATGACTAATACACCCATTCAGTGCATTTCTGTGCGTCCGCGCGAATGGTGCTTCTGTAGTGGAATTATTTATTTCGATTTATTCAGTATGTAAATGTGAAGTGAATAAATAATAAATAAGGATTATGAGGTAAGTAAAATTTTTTGACCGACGAATCACCGGGGGAGGTACTCATTTCAACGCGTATATATACACTAGTTTTTACCCGCGGCTTCGCCCGCATACGCTATATATCATTATAATTTATAGCCTATGTGTTATTCTGATATATAAGCTATATTATTGCAAAGTTTCATCTCAATCCGTTCAGTAGTTTTTGCGTGAAAGAGTAACAAACATCCATACATCCATCCATCCATCCATCCATCCATCCATCCATCCATCCATCCATCCATCCATCCTCACAAACTTTCGCGTTTATAATATTAGTAGGATATATATATTTTTTATGTATAACCACGCATAACATTTTTCCTAGTAGTCCGATTTCAATAATTATTTTTTTATTAGAAAGGGTATACTTCGAAATTAGTCTCATTTAAATATTATCGAAATCGGCTGAGCCATTTTTTATAAATCAATAATAATGTAAAAAATGCTACATCGATCCGTGCGAAATATTCGCGAATTCTGTACACGGGTGAAGTCGGTCATGTTTTTTTTGCAAAAAATAATCTTGTATAAAGTCAAGTACTCCAGTAACTAATTTATGTTGTCTTTATGCCAGAATAGCAACATGATTTAGATTAATGATGCATTTTTTCTATAAATTGTTGTTTTTAAATTTTCGCGATTTGAACCAATTATTATTATGTACTACGGGACTAATCGAGCACTAAAATTACGAGATAAATTAATACCTCCTCATCCCGACGTTTCGACCGAGTTGCATCGACCGTGGTCACGGGTAGACTGGAATGTCGATGCAACTCGGTCGAAACTTCCGGATGATGAGGTATTTATTAATCTCGTAATTTTAGTGCGCGATTAGTATTACAGTAGTATTATTAGGATTACATAATAATAATGTATAAATTATGTTACTAATACATTTTAAATTATTAATTTGAGACAGATAAACAGTTTGAAATCCTTCCCATTTCATGATTTTATTCATGCTTTTAGAAACTATGATGCCACAGACAGATACCGTATAAAACGCACATTACGGGACTTAGGTAATAATATTATGTATTACACACGTTAAACTTAATTATAACTTTTTGTGCAATTTGTAGTTAGTAGATACCTACCTAAGTAACGCATGGGTAACTCACCGTTGTGTATTGTAAAATAGATATATCTATTACCTGTAAGTATAGCAACGAAAAATTGCTGAAGGTGACGTCCACAAGTGGTATATTTTTCAGAGAAAAATCGAACCAACATGATATGTACATCATTTGAAAGCTTCATTTATGGGCTTCTCAAAAATATTTAATTTAGATTTTTTTAACCCTCCATTTTTTTTAAATGTGAAAAATAAATTGTATGAATAATAACAGTTGTGTATTTTTTCTAGTTTAGCAATAATATAGTGCTTCTATCGTTATTTTACTTGCATTCGTAGCTGTTTCTTCCACATTCATCGCTTAATTTGCTAAAATTAAAAATTATAACCTACCAGTGTGACCAGTTTAGGTACAATGTGACAAAAAACACTTAAAAACTGTGTCTAATTGATTTGATAAAAATGCTTCTATTTAACAATTTGGAGATTACTTAATCAGGGTTGCTAGAGATAAACTACCTATTGAGCCAAATATATTTATTTATCCTAAGAGATCAAAAATTAATTTAAAAATAAATGGAGGGCTCTGTTTTGTTTTTAACTAATGTAATAGACTCAGAAAAATATGAACTTTCTCGAAATGTAACGAGTGTTATGGTTAGAATTTTTGATTATTATTATACCAGCCTCCATACATTTTGTGGACATGTCCTTTAGTTCAATTAAAAAATTAGTTCAATTCTGAGCATTTTTCCGAGGCAAGGATTCTAAAATCATTTTAAATAAGAACATACGATATAATAATACGTACCAAAGTACTGGTTTCAAAAATCTGACATCAACAAACGTGCTTACGTCGATGACCTAAGCCTTATACCTACTAACTTATTCATGAAGTCGGTGAAATAACAAAACTAAATTATTCACAAGCAGCTGTTCCTAGTCATTACGACAGTAGCGCTATGGTCAGCACTAAAAATAACTTTGAATTATTGGCACGTACCAACTTAACTATACAGTTGAATAAAATTCGGAACTATTAGCTCTTCTTCAGACAGATGTAACTTCTCTTTGAATAATGCAACAGAGGCGCTTCCACTCAGCTTTGTGCATAGGTTGGTAAAATATTTGAATGCACAACTCATAAAGTGACGTCATGTTAGTATGTATGTATGTAAGTAGGTATGTTTAGCTAATTGTTAAACGATGTGTCCTTGTTCGGAACTAATTCGTTTAGTTGTTTTGAGTTGAATTTTCGCTCTAATTTGCTAGTTTTACAATCTTGCTCGAGGTACAAAATACCTATCGGTTATCAGTTGTTATCACTTACTGACTCCAGAGCTATACAAACTTACTTACTTACTATAAAGCCGTGGTAGCTTACTAACTACTATGAGTCTCATAGTCTTTCGTGACTGCCTCGGTGGCTCAGTGGTTAGTAACCCTGACTCCTGGGTCAAAGAGGCGTGGTTTCGATCCCCACCCAGAGCAATCATTTATGTGATGAACATTGGTGTTTGCTCTGTGTCTGGGTGTTATTTAGGTACTATCTATAAAAGTATGTATTTAAAAATAAGTATGTGTAGTATATCAGTCTCTGGCAGCCATATCACAAGCTTTGCTTAGTTTGGGGTCAGAGACCGTGTGTAAGATGTCCCCAAATATATTATATATATAAATAAATTATTTAATTTATTATTATTATTATTTTCTTATTTTCCCTCAATTAAATAAATATTTATTTATTTAATTGAGGGCTGGGAGTCTCCCTGCGAGATCAAATCAGAAATGAGGAGATCCGTAAAAGAACCAAAGTAATCGACATAGCTCTGCGCTTGGCAAGTGGATATTGCAGTGGGCAGGGCACACAGTTCGTAGAACAGATGGCCAAGTTCTCGAATGGAGACAGACAGACAGACAAAACTCTTTATTTACAACCACAATATGAAAAATAAACACTATTTACACATATACGACAAAAAATATGATTATAAAGTGGCGGCCTTATCACCCATGGCGATTTCTTCCAGGCGACCTTGAGACAGTGTACCGGCGAGCAGTGTAGAACATCTCGCAGGAATGCTGAATCGCTGATTGCCTATTGCTTTCTATGTATTATTATTATTGCTTTCTATAGTATGGGTCCTGTTGGAGATTAATAGGAGATACTCGTATCTAACAGAACAGAGAACGTCCTACGGTTGATAATTGACCGAAGCAAACGAAGTGAGAGAGGTCTTTGTTTTAAGTCCACAATTTTGCATTCGGTTGTCTGGGTGTTGATTATTCTTGCCAGGTTGAATTTTTAACGATTTTTAGGGTTCCGTACCTCAAACGGAAAAAACAGAACCCTTATAGGATCACTTTGTTGTCCGTCTGTCCGTCTGTGTGTACGTCAACACTCTTTATCTCGGGAACGCGTAAAGATATCGAGTTGAAATTTAAACTGTATACGTATATCTATGGTTTCTTGCATTTGTGTAAAAGAAAAACTTCTCAGTTATCGTTTAAAAAAGTTAGAGCGGTGTATGTAGTAAAAAACCGCATATTTGGACACTCACAAATCAAAACCTACAGGGTAATTTCAGTTGACCTAGAACTATGAAATTTGGCGAGAAGCATTGTCTCAGAGTAGGTACACATATAGGAATAAATCTAAAAACTGTACATTTCTAATTGAATCTTAAAATAAATAGGGCCTAAACACAAAAAAATTTAGGCCCAAAATTCAAAGTGATTAATTCGTATTATGTGGGGTATCATATGAAAGAGCATTAGCCCATGCCCCATGCTAAAACAGGATTACAATGTGTAATTTCCGATGCATGACGAAAAATAATTAATTGAAGAGATATATATCAACATTATAATTTTGTGAAATACAGGATACATACAGGATTTGTACGGAACCCTCGGTGCCTGACTTCCACTTGTCCGGTTTTTTTGGTTGGTCTCTCAATATGCGCTGTGCAATATTTAATTGATTTGGGTTTCCTAAACCCAAATGTCAGGCTCAGATGGATATTGGCGGAATAGTTATTGCGCAAGACGTCAGCAACCGATCGTAATCGATCGTATGATTGCAAGATAGGATTGCAAACCGAATTAGTTGTATCCACGAGGTTAAAAAATGCGGTGGACTGTTGTACTAAATTTGGTGAAGCTTACTTACTTATATTTTGATGATATAATTATGATATTTTAATTTTTATTCTGTCCTGTTTTGTACTGACTTTTTATTTTTTCGAATTAAAAAGTAGCATATTTTATTATTATCACTCCAATGTTTGAACTATATTCATGCCAAAAACCAAGTAAGTATATCCGTTGCCCTGTTCAGTTGGTGCGTGAAAGAGTAACAAACATACCAACAAACACATTTTCGGCTTTATTATACTTATTAGTAAGGACTAGACTTAAGGGGGCGCCTAATGCCAAAATCAAAAGGTATTTTTAAAGACGCGGTGTAAAGGTAACGAACATAAATATCCATATTCAAAAAATACTAAGGAAAAAACCTATAGTAGCAGAGTAATCGCGTAGAATTTTGGAAAATAATATGGTTACTTTAGAAAAAAATTAAAACTTCGCATCATAAAAAAAAACTTTATTTTTCAAATGCTCGAAATTATCAGCGACAACACCACATTACTCGTATTTTTGACAAATTACGTAGCCAGACTAATGTTCTAGTAGAGTAATCGATTAGTTTTTTTTAATATATGCTTAAATTTTGAATTAATATATAAAATGTCACCTAAAAATGTAAGCCGGCGCTCGAAGCCAAAATCATCGTGAACTGTGTCATGCCATTTTCGACTCTAAACAAAGCAGCATAGGTGATAGCGGGCGATGTAAGAAGCGCGGGTGAAATCTGTTTTTTTTCGTGGCATTAGGCGCACTCTTAAGAATTTCATTGTCCGGAATGAAATCCTTAAGAGTCTAAACACCGTTTTTGGTCACACATCCAGTAACCGACCGCGCATAAAAAGCCCGATTACACCTACCGAGTACAGCGGCGAGACAGTAAAACGTCGTTGGGCCGAGACAGTGACACGGCCGAGTGGCTTTTTACACCTAATTTTTGAAGTTCCGGCGAGAGAGTCAGTCAAATCAAAACGTTGTTCTGGGAAGGAAAAACGGCTAAAAAAGATTTTAAAATTACTTACATACTTACTGCTTTATTGGCAGAAGATAAATCTCGCATTTGGACGGGAGCATGAATTTAAAAAAACGACTTGAGTTAGGTGTTACAAACAAGCTGCATCTCGTTTCTTTTTACTTCCTGTAATCTGTTGAACAGAAATCCTACAAACACAACAGGGATGTAATTAAACAGTTGCATAAACTTCACTGTGGTGTCCAAATCCCATTTCCCAGTCATTTTTTGCGTTTTTAAAAGAACGTGCGTTTTAAAATTCCCGCGAAAAAATTACGAGTACGCATTGAATGGCGAGAATTGGAATTTGGAACCGACAAAATAAATGAACCAGCTTTTTTCTCGAATTCCGGGTTAGCCCCATAGTAAAAGTTGTTCATAATGATGAATTACCTACTTCCTTTCGCCTTAGTAACGTATCATATTATATACGTCGCGTCACGTAAAAAAACGCTGGAGTGTCAAACTGCGCGCAAGGGAATTTGACTCACATTGCACACATTACGAGTTGAATCTCCTTGTTGCAGTCAAAACTGCGCCCTAGGAGACTTAATTCCTATTAACTGTGCTGTACTGTACCAGCGTTTTTTAATAGTCCACTGCAGGACGTAGGCCTACCCACCAAGGGTTATTGGGCCATATCCACCACGCTGGCAGTGCGGGTTGGTGGATTCACATACGCCATCGAATGTCTTCTACGGGCGTATGCAGGTTGCCTCACGATGTTTTCCTTCACCGAAAAGCCAGTGGTGTGAAATTCCGTACTTACATTCCAAAGAACTTATTGGTACGGGACCGAGATTCGAACCCACGACCTCACGATTTTAAGGCGGGTGTCACTACCTCTAAATCACCACGGCTCCCTTAACTGTGCTATAGGAGTTCAATTTCCTTGTGCGCAGTTTGAAGCTCCAGTGTTCATTTTACATGACGCATCCTGACTCCTGCTGTCTTTGTTACCGTTTATGATTTTGATACTGGTGTTAGTCACCCATGCAGTGGTCGGTTACTGGATCGGTAACTATAACCGGTATCAAAATCATACCTAAAGCAAAGAAGATATAATAATACTATGTATAGAACGGTCACTCGTTACCCCCCATCCGTTTGAGTCTTCCTCACTTCCACCCCGCGTTTCACGTACCGATCGTGTACTCTGCGCGCGGGCTGTACTGGCCGGTACATTTTGTAATAAAAAATACTTAGACTGTGACAATAGGGAAGAATTGTGCTGTGTATGGTTAAATATCAATAATATGTAACAAAACAATACATTTTAATGTTTATCTAAGGATAATTAAAAGGAACTTATTTTACATTATTTGGTAACTTTCTCTTCATATTTTCTTTCAAATCAAGTAGATCGGTTACTTATTGCTAAAATGCTTCCAAATTAAGTAATTGTTATACTTTTATAAGCACTAGATTTATATTAATTTTTGCAAAATTGAATACGCAACTGTCTCACTCACGCGGCATGTCGTCACGTCGTGGTGATCGCTGACAGCCAGACGTTCCGAACACAAATGCACGTGTATGACGTGTGACGTGTGTAGCGTTCGTGCGTATGTGTGTTGTCTGTGAGTAAGTACTGTGTAGTGTGCGTAAGACAGCAGATTTTGTATGAAAAATCGCGGCGTGTCCGGGCTGTGCCTAAAGGTAGACTTAGGTACATATTCGAGGGTCGATACCGGCCGACCTTGGCATGACATCACCTCGGCTGTTATTAAACTCAATAAATGGTAATTGCTCGCTTTACCCCAATTTTAATATCAAGGTGCGATCGGACTTTTACTGCTCACCTACTTTGTACTTACAAAGTAGGTGAGCAGTAAAAGTCCGATTATGATTACAAGTTTTAAATTACTTTGTTGCTGCTTCACTACATAGTATAAAACAAGGTCGCTTCCCGCCGCTGACTGTCTGTCCCTATGTATGGTTATATCTTTAAAACTACGCAACGGATTTTGATGCAATTTTTAGGGTTCCGTACCTCAAACGGAAAAAACGGAACCCTTATAGGATCACTTTGTTGTCCGTCTGTCCGTATGTGTGTATGTCAAGACTCTTTATCTCGGGAACGCGTAAAGATATCGAGTTGAAATTTAAACTGTATACGTATATCTGTGATCTCTTGCAGTTGTGTAAAAGAAAAACTTCTCAGTTATCGTTTAAAAAAGTTAGAGTCGTTTATGTCGTAAAAAACAGCATATTTCGACACTCACAAAAATCAAAACCTACAGGGTACTTCCCGTTGACATAGAACTATGAAATTTGGCGAGAAGCATTGTCTCAAAGTACACATATAGGAAGAAATCTGAAAACTGTACATTTTTATTTAAATCACAAAAAATAGGGCCTCAATATTCACAAAATATGGGTTCAAAATTCAAACTGAGTAAATCGTATCTTGTAAGGTATCATATAAAAGAACTTCATTAGCACATGCTAAAACAGGTTATTAATTATTTTAACAACGTGTTTGTACGGAACCCTCGATGTGGGAGCCTGGCTCGCACTTGTCCGGTTTTGTTTAGTAGGTGTATCTGTAGGATGTATTTATATAGGTATAAGGTAGTAAGGATGATAAAATAAAACTACAATGATAATATCTTATCCGTAAGATGTTTCGTATTTTTACTGGTTCGTGTCACGGTAATGATATATCTAACAGTATTCCAACTTCATACAAACGACAGGAGCGCGAATCATACCTACGCGCCTCGGAGCGGGGTATGCTCTCGGTATGCTAGTCAGCCGCGGCGCGCCGTAGTGATGAATGAACGCGTGGATTTGGAACTAGTAAGCGTGCAATACGTTTTTAGGGGTCTCTCGTTTTACTACGTAACCATAAAACATCAAAAAACACAACATGTCTTCCGTTTTCTTTAACAGCGAATTTCTTATTATGTAAAAAATGCAATAATTTTTCATCATAAAAGATAGAAACTAGAAAGCAACTCATGTAGGTAAACAGTAAGTAGATGAAATTAAAATACTGAAGGCGGGCAGCCCTAGCGCGTGATACGTTCTGCGTGGTCACGTGACGCTGTAGGTATATATTTCAGGGACAGGGTCGAGTCACAATACTGTGAGATACCTATCATTGCCGTGCTCGTGTCATCCATACATCATTTGTTTTGTTACAGCTTACTGTCTCACTCTGCAATAAGTATCTTCATGAATTTTGTTACTGTGATCTTAAGGATGATAAAATAAAACTACAAGCGTATCTTAGCCGAAAGAAGTATTTACTGGTTTGTTTCACAAGTTCAAAGATTGTTTTTGTAATAACTCCAGTCAGTTGTACTTTCTAGTTGAACAAATTTAGTCTAAAGTAAGAATATTTTAGACAAAGTTGTTCAGGACCCTTGTTTTCCTGAGCTTCGTCTCTCACAGAGCACTTCTGCCCACTTCCCGGGACAGATCTGTTCAGTAGTATAATGCGCCAAGAACCAGCCAGTACTGCAGGCGTAGCGGGCTATCTTCACAGCATGGCCCGCGTCTTCCATCGCACGTCGCAACCAGAACTTGCCGCAGTTGCATTTCGGAACTGGTAAATCACCAGAAAATGTATAGGAGCCTATCCTTCCGAATTCCACGGTGGCTCCATTCGGTGCCGCCGTCAGAGATTTGTAGTAGTCTTCTTCCGAAAAATCTATTTCGGTTTCCCACCTCAACGACACCATGGAGTTTTTGACTGATGCATCTCTTGTGTATTGTAGATCGGTATACTGTAAATGTTTACAGTGGGTGAATTTTTTTAAACAAAGACGAAACTGAACTGGTAAGTTTGCGGACTTTCAGAATTTCTGAAAAACAAGGCTAAGCCTTTCGAGCAAATATCTTTAGAGTCACAATCGTGCAAAAAAGTGCCCGAGCGTGTGTGTAGTGTAAATGCGCATGAAGTATTCATAATACAAAATAAATGTATTCGTATTCTCGCAAACATAAAAACTCCCGATATTACCAAACCGAAATTCCATAAACCATACTTTATAAAACTTGAAATTATGTCTTTGGTATCTATCTATTCTATTCTATTCTATTCTATATTATATAAAGCTAAATTACCACTGACTGACTGACTGACTGACTGACATAGAGAAATGTTTGGGCAAACTGGGAAGTGTGGGGGAAAAAGTGAATATAGGGTCATATAGGGGGTGTTCCACAACCTCTGGGAAAAATCCGAAATTGGAAAAAAGTCGTACCCTGATGGTGAGATGCCCTCGTATCTTAAAAACGATCAACATTTTTACTAAAGCAGTTGAACTAAAAATTGATAAAACCCTGGGACCTTTTTGGGGAATTGAAAAAAAACATGGCCGCCGAGCAAAAAACATGGCCGCCATACAAAATTGAAACGTCAATAGCTCAAAAACGGTAAATTTTTAATAACAAGTGTTTGACCAAATGTCATAGGGAATCGAGAGATCTACCTGGAGTACCTGGTGGGGTCGATGAAAATTCAAGATGGCGGATTCAAAATGGCCGCCATTTTTCAAAATGGTCCGAGGGGGCTGATTTTTTGCATCCGGGGGTTTTTGGGGTCCCTGATTTCATTGACGAAAAAAAATTTTGAAAAAGTTTTTTTTTAAAGATGGCCGCCATACATTTTTTATTTTTCATCTTTAGACGATTGTTTTGAGGAAACTATTTGCAATGACAATAAACCGATGGCAGATTCGTATAAAGATGGAATAATGATTTTAGGATTAAATGGTGAAACCTCCGAAGGTCAACTCCTGGTATTGGACCCCCGATGGATCTCGAAAACGGCGGGGCTTAGAGATGTACCTTCCTCACAAAATATTGAGTACTACCTTGGTACTCTTTGGAACAATTAAAAAAAACATGGGTCCCATACAAAAAAAAAATGGCCGTCATACAAATTGGACGTTTTACTTAGGCACGCCATACATTGCCTCTTTGACTCATTTAGATCGTTGTTTTATGCAGATTCGTATAAAGATAGAAAAATGATTTTAGGATTAAATGGTGAAACCTCCGAAGGTCAACTCCTGGTATTGGACCCCCAATGGATCTCGAAAAAGGTGAAGCTTAGAGATGTACTTTCCTCACAAAATATTGAGTACTACCTTGGTTCTTTTTGGAACAATTAAAAAAAACATGGGTCCCATACAAAAAAAAATGGCCGCCATACAAATTGGACGTTTTACTTAGGCACGCCATACATTGCCTCTTTGACTCATTTAGATCGTTGTTTTGAGGAATCCATTAGCAATGACAAAAAACTTAATGCAGATTCGTATGAAGATGGAATAATGATTTAAAGAAAAAATGGTGAAACTTCCGAAGGTCATCTCCTGGTATTGGACCTCCAACGGATCTCGGAAACGGTGGGGTTTAGAGATGTACTTTCTTCACAAAATATTGAGAACTACCTTGGTACTTTTTGGAACAATTAAAAAAAAACATAGCTCCCATACAAAAAAAAAATGGCCGCCATACAAATTAGACGTTTTACTTAGATACGCCATACATTGCATTTTTCATTTATTTAGATGGTTGTTTGGAGGAAACCATATGAGATAAGGAAAAATTGAATATAAGGATGATCGATGGAAACAATGGTGAAATCTCGGAAGGTTGACTCCTGGACCTGGACCCTCAAGGGATCTTGAAAACGGTGGGGTTTAGAGATGTACTTTCTTTACGAAATATTAAGTACTACCTTGGTACTTTTTGGAACAATTTAAAAAAATATGGCTCCCATACAAATAAAAAATGGCCGCCATACATTTTATTTTTCACTCGTATAGATAGTTGTTTTAAGGAAACTATAAGTGATGGGAAAAAACTGATTGTAGGTTCGTATAGAGATGACAAAATGAAAAAAAAGAAGCCAGAATCTCGGAAGGTCAATTCTTCAACCTGAAGTCCTCAGGGATCTCAAAAACGATGGGGTTTAGAGATGTACTTTCTTTACAAAATATTAGGTACCACCTTGGTACAAAAGTCGTCATGGGTATCGTTTTCGAGGTTTTCGGGGGTGGAGATTTCAAATATGACATCCATTTTGACATTAAAGATGGCGGATGTCACTTTTTTGACTAAAGTCGTCATGGGTATCGTTTTCGGGGTTTTCGGGGGTGTAGATTTCAAAAATGACATCCATTTTGACATTAAAGATGGCGGATGTCACTTTTTTGACAAAAGTCGTCATGGGTATCGTTTTCGGGGTTTTCGGGGGTGGAGATTTCAAAACTGACATCCATTTTGACATTAAAGATGGCGGCTGTCACTTTTTTGACAAAAGTCGTCATGGGTATCGTTTTCGGGGTTTTCGGGGGTGGAGATTTCAAAAATGACATCCATTTTGACATTAAAGATGGCGGATGTCACTTTTTTGCCAAAAGTCGTCATGGGTATCGTTTTCGGGGTTTTCGGGGGTGGAGATTTCAAAAATGACATCCGTTTTGACATTAAAGATGGTGGATGTCACTTTTTTGCAAAATGTCGTCATGGGTATCGTTTTCGGGGTTTTCGGGGGTGGAGATTTCAAAAATGACATCCATTTTGACATTAAAGATGGCGGATGTCACTTTTTTGACAAAAATCGTCATGGGTATCGTTTTCGAGGTTTTCGGGGGTGTAGATTTCAAAAATGACATCCATTTTGACATTAAAGATGGCGGATGTCACTTTTTGACAAAAGTCGTCATGGGTATCGTTTTCGGGGTTTTCGGGGGTGGAGATTTCAAAAATGACATCCATTTTGACATTAAAGATGGCGGATGTCAGTTTTTTGCCAAAAGTCGTCATGGGTATCGTTTTCGGGGTTTTCGGGGGTGGAGATTTCAAAACTGACATCCATTTTGACATAAAAGATGGCGGATGTCACTTTTTTGCCAAAAGTCGTCATGGGTATCGTTTTCGGGGTTTTCGGGGGTGGAGATTTCAAAAATGACATCCATTTTGACATTAAAGATGGCGGATGTCACTTTTTTGCCAAAAGTCGTCATGGGTATCGTTTTCGGGGTTTTCAGGGGTGGAGATTTCAAAAATGACATCCATTTTGACATTAAAGATGGCGGATGTCACTTTTTTGACAAAAGTCGTCATGGGTATCGTTTTCGGGGTTTTCGGGGGTGGAGATTTCAAAAATGACATCCATTTTGACATTAAAGATGGCGGATGTCACTTTTTTGCCAAAAGTCGTCATGGGTATCGTTTTCGGGGTTTTCGGGGGTGGAGATTTCAAAAATGACATCCGTTTTGACATTAAAGATGGCGGATGTCACTTTTTTGCAAAATGTCGTCATGGGTATCGTTTTCGGGGTTTTCGGGGGTGGAGATTTCAAAACTGACATCCATTTTGACATTAAAGATGGCGGATGTCACTTTTTTGACAAAAATCGTCATGGGTATCGTTTTCGAGGTTTTCGGGGGTGTAGATTTCAAAAATGACATCCATTTTGACATTAAAGATGGCGGATGTCACTTTTTTGACAAAAGTCGTCATGGGTATCGTTTTCGGGGTTTTCGGGGGTGGAGATTTCAAAACTGACATCCATTTTGACATTAAAGATGGCGGATGTCACTTTTTTGACAAAAGTCGTCATGGGTATCGTTTTCGAGGTTTTCGGGGGTGTAGATTTCAAAAATGACATCCATTTTGACATTAAAGATGGCGGATGTCACTTTTTTGACAAAAGTCGTCATGGGTATCGTTTTCGGGGTTTTCGGGGGTGGAGATTTCAAAAATGACATCCGTTTTGACATTAAAGATGGCGGATGTCACTTTTTTGCAAAATGTCGTCATGGGTATCGTTTTCGGGGTTTTCGGGGGTGGAGATTTCAAAAATGACATCCATTTTGACATTAAAGATGGCGGATGTCACTTTTTTGACAAAAATCGTCATGGGTATCGTTTTCGAGGTTTTCGGGGGTGTAGATTTCAAAAATGACATCCATTTTGACATTAAAGATGGCGGATGTCACTTTTTTGCAAAATGTCGTCATGGGTATCGTTTTCGGGGTTTTCGGGGGTGGAGATTTCAAAACTGACATCCATTTTGACATTAAAGATGGCAGATGTCACTTTTTTGACAAAAGTCGTCATGGGTATCGTTTTCGGGGTTTTCGGGGGTGGAGATTTAAAAAATGACATCCATTTTGACATTAAAGATGGCGGATGTCACTTTTTTGCCAAAAGTCGTCATGGGTATCGTTTTCGGGGTTTTCGGGGGTGGAGATTTCAAAAATGACATCCGTTTTGACATTAAAGATGGCGGATGTCACTTTTTTGCAAAATGTCGTCATGGGTATCGTTTTCGGGGTTTTCGGGGGTGGAGATTTCAAAACTGACATCCATTTTGACATTAAAGATGGCGGATGTCACTTTTTTGCCAAAAGTCGTCATGGGTATCGTTTTCGGGGTTTTCGGGGGTGGAGATTTCAAAAATGACATCCGTTTTGACATTAAAGATGGCGGATGTCACTTTTTTGCAAAATGTCGTCATGGGTATCGTTTTCGGGGTTTTCGGGGGTGGAGATTTCAAAACTGACATCCATTTTGACATTAAAGATGGCGGATGTCACTTTTTTGACAAAAATCGTCATGGGTATCGTTTTCGAGGTTTTCGGGCATGTAGATTTCAAAAATGACATCCATTTTGACATTAAAGATGGCGGATGTCACTTTTTGACAAAAGTCGTCATGGGTATCGTTTTCGGAGTTTTCGGGGGTGGAGATTTCAAAAATGACATCCATTTTGACATTAAAGATGGCGGATGTCACTTTTTTGCCAAAAGTCGTCATGGATGTCGTTTTCCAAGTTTTTAGGGTCGTTAAGTCATCGCCAGAGTAAAATGTATATAGAAAAACCCTCGCGGGCCGCATGCGGCCCGCGCACCGCCCAAGATACTAGTCTATTTATATATTTGATTTATGCAAATTTGTCAAAAAGCACCCTGACTATTTTAACAAAGCGTCCGATAAATCACACAAAATTAGATCACAATGTAGACATAACTCGTATAACCAAAGTCTAACTTAGCAATGCACAGTTCTAGCCCAAATTCTATGTCTATAAAAATATTCAATAAATTGTCAAATAATCTAAAAGATATCGAAAGAGAAAACTGTTTCATAAAACAACTAAAAATAATCCTTTTATCGAAATGCTTTACACATTAGACGAATTTTTTACCGATAATCTAGAGAACATGATAATAAATAGTTCCAATACAAATAATAAAAATGCCATACCCTTATAGGGTCATATGTATCACTATACAAAACACGTTAACTAAGAACCGCATGTAAATTTCATATTGTTACGAGATTGGGTTCTTGGATAGTCAGTTAAAACGCCGATTATTCACTTTGCACTTTATTGCACACAATCACTTCACAAAAATCACAAAAACACACGACACAACTTGTTCGCACAAACACTTTACACTGGCACTGATATTCACACAAGCTAGTCACTTTACAATCACTGGTATCGCACTCTAACCCGAGTAGTTATCGCTTCGACGGTAAACGAATAAACTGATCCCCACGGGTCGGCCGGCGTATTTATACCCGTTATTTCCTACAGTCTCGAACCTACGAGATATTTCGCAACATTACTCGATCTTAATAAGAGCTATTGTGTTAACAAGTAAACAACTTGAAAGTTCGAGAATCCCTATTGTTTTTCATTTACGTAAACACCCAAAAAAAAATAAACAATAGACGAGATACAAAGACTGATCCCGCTCGAGTTATAAAGCCATAAAACTGAATACAAAAGACACCAATAAAAAACGCAAAACAATAGAGCTTCCCAGAAGACACCGCAGATTACATCATAGTTACTCCATACCTACAACGGGCTCCTACTGCGTTACACTACCCCCTCCTAAGACATGCTCGTCCCGAGCATCGTTGCACCCGTAATATCGCGCCAATCGATCCACATGAACTATCTTGGGAGCACCTCGATGTCCCTTCTGTATGCGGAACGTCACGTCGTTGATCTTGGTCACCACTCGGTATGGTCCATCCTATTTGGCTTGTAGCTTTGGAGATTTCCCTTTTTTGCGTATAGGGTTGTGTAGCCATACTAGCGAGCCTTCCTCAAACCCAGGGTTGTTAGTCCTTCTGTCGTATCTAGTCTTCATTCTTTCTGATGTTTGCTGGCCATACTCTCTAATATGCTCATAGATGTCGTTCATCTTGTTCCGGAGGTCACTGGCATACTCAGTTATGGGTTGTGGAGAATCCGGTGGGACACCAGTTATTAAGTCGGCGGGTAGCCGTAATTCGCGTCCAAAATTGGCAAAAGCAGGAGTGACATTGGTGCTCTCATGAACAGCACTTCGGTATGACAGCAAAAATGGCTGGATATGCTTGTCCCAATCCCGTTGTTTGCTTTCGACTACTTTTGCCAGGTATCTCTCCAGAGTTTGGTTGAATCGCTCCACCATTCCATCTGATTGCGGGTGGTAAGATGTTGTCCTTGTTTTGTGTGCACCCATTAGCCGACACGTCTCTTGAAACAGTTGAGATTCAAAATTTCTTCCTTGGTCACTATGGATTTCCAATGGTACTCCAAAACGACAGAATACTTCATGAACCAATTTGTCCGCTATCGTCGATGCCTCTTGGTTTGGAATTGCGAAGACTTCCGGCCACTTGGTGAAGTAATCCATGACGACAAGGAAGTACTTGTTGCCACTTTCGCTCACAGGAAATGGTCCGGCCACATCCAGTGCGATTCGCTCCCATGGTGCTCCAACATTATACAGCTTTAGTGCTCCTCTGCTGCGGGTATGCGGACCTTTCACTGATGCACAGCTCGTGCATTTCCGTACCCAGTCTTCTACGTCATCTCTGCAGTTGATCCAGTAAAACCTTTCTCGAATCTTCAACAGTGTCCGTTTCACACCCAGATGTCCTCCCGAAAACCCTTCGTGGTACAGCTTCAAAACTTCGGGAACTTTTGCTCTGGGTACAACCATTTGGAGATGGCACTGGTTGCCTCGAGCATTTTCCCATTTTCGGCACAGCACTCCCTCTTGAAGCACCAGGCTATCCCATTGCGCCCAATAGCTCCTTGTCGTAACACTCAGTGAAGCAATAGCACTCCAGTCAGGCTTACGGGCACCTGATTCCATCCATTCAAGAATCGGCTTGATGTCGACGTCTTCTTTTTGTTCAGCCTGAAGGGTTTCTTTCCATTCGACGCCGATGTCAGCTTTGAGCATTCTGACAGGTACTGGATCTTTCGACTCTTGTCTTGAGCAATGCTTGCAGTCCTCTGAGCATGGCCTTCTTGACAGTGCATCTGCGTTGCCATGAGATTTTCCACTGCGATGTTCCGTGGTAAAGTCAAACTCTTGTAGTTGCTCAATCCATCTTGCCACTTGGCCTTCGGGATCTTTAAACTGCAGTAGCCACTTTAGAGCAGCGTGGTCGGTCCTCAGATGGAATTTTCGTCCGAGCAGGTATTTGCTAAAGTGACGCAATGTCTTCACCACTGCAAGTAGCTCCTTTCTTGTCACACAGTAGTTCCTTTCTGGCTTGGACAGGGATTTGCTGAAATACGCAATCACCACTTCTTGGTCTCCTTTTCTTTGCGACAATACTCCTCCGATGCCGGTGTTGCTGGCGACAGTGTCCACGATAAACTCGTTCTCGGTGTCCGGAAAGCCGAGAATAGGAGTATTGCAAAGTCGCTCCTTTAGTCCTCGAAAAGCTGCGTCGCAATTTTCATCCCAGAGAAAGGGCCGTTTTTCCTCAGTCAGTCTATGCAACGGCTTAGCGATATCAGCAAAGTTCTTCACGAGTCGCCTGTAATAGGAGCATAAACCCAAGAATGCTCTGACTTCCGTCTTGTCTTTTGGCACAGGCCAATCCTTCACAGCACTGACTTTACCTGGATCCGTCTGTACGCCAGCTTCGGAAATCACATGTCCCAAGAAATTCACTTGCCTCTTGAAGAAGGAACATTTCTTCGGACTCAGCTTAAGATTGGCAGCACGTATTTTTGTTAGGACTCGTTCCAGGTTTTGTAGGTGGTCTTCGAAGGATTTTACCAACCACAAAACCGCATACTGCCGTCCTTCTTTTTCACTAGAACCACTGGAGAACACCACGGGCTGGATGACGGTTCTATCACACCGTTGCGTGCCATGTCTTCGATCATTGACTCAACTTCTTTTTCTCTGGCAACTGGTATCCTTCTTGGCCGTTGTCGAATCGGTGGCACGCTTCCTGTATTTATTGTGTGCTTTACTAATCCAGTTTTCCCGTTGACAGCATCATCGAGGGCAAATATGTCGGTAAAGCGCTGTAGCGTCTTCTTCGCCATCAGAAGTTCTTTTTCGGAGAGATCCTTACGGGAATCTTCTAATAGTGTTGACACGTTGTAACTCCCAGCACAGTTGTATTTCTCCTTTGGTCGTTCTTGGCATCTGCGCATCCAGTCTACTTCTTCGCATGTACCAATCGGGGTTCCTCCTTTGATGAGTTGTTCCTCGTTACTTGTGTTGAGCACACGCACCACAGCAGTATTAGTAGTCCTCACCAAAGTTCGGGCCACTAACCATGGTTGATCACCTTCCGATTGTTCTATTAGAACACATCGTTGTTGATGTCCCAACTTTGGTGGTAATCTAACTGCCACAATGGTTTCCGATCTAGGTGGAAGGACTGTTCTCTGCAGACAATAAACCTTTCCTGATATGGCGCCTTCCATAAAGATTTCTTCTCTTCCACACTTCAAGATTCCTTGGTTGACGTCAATCTCACAATGATGTTCTCGCATGAAGTCAAGACCCAGAATGCAATCGTCAACTATATCAGCCACAATGACTTTGTGTTGGAAAGTTTTTTCACCCAACTTTAACTCCACTAGCTTCTCTCCTCGGACGGATATGTGCTGACCGGTCGCTGTCAGAAGTTGAACTGTTTTGCAGCTTTCGAAGTTCGGAAGAAAGCGCTTAGCCAATCGGGAACTGATGACAGTGCGAGAAGCTCCAGTATGGCACCATTGATGATCAGGCTGTTCCCATCGTGAGCTTGTGAGATCAAGATCTTTGGGGCCTTTTTTAGACCGGCCAGCACCCGCCCCTTGGTCCTGGCGCTTACTCGTTTCCCTGCTGCTGTGTGGTGTCACGGTGCAGCCTTTCTTCTAATGGTCGATCCTCCCTCGTTCGACGTGGCTTTGGGCAATTCCGCCATAAATGGCCTCTTTCGTCGCAGTTGTAGCATCTAGGGCCAAACCTTGTACGAAGTCATGCGTCCTTTACCTCCCTTATATGTTGGATATCCTTCGCTGGATTTCGTACAGCCTCGACTTCTAAAGCTTGAGCCAACGCTTCCTTTAGTGTTTTATCATGCCCGAGTTTTACTGCAGTTCTTACTTCGAAGTCAGCTATCCCGTTAGCAAACGATTCCACTAGATGTTCGTCGTTGGGTAATGGCGCGGACTGATAAGCCTTCCGGAATAGTTTCTCGACCTCGACGGCCCACTGTTGAAGACTTTCATTACGACGTTGCACCCTGTTCTTCAACTGCGCTCGGTACACACGTTCCAGGTGCTCATCACCATAGCGACTCTCCAGCGTTTCCATTAATTTATCGTAGGTCACTTCCTTACCCACGACATCCAGAATACTCAGGGCTTCGTCGCGAAGGCTCATTATGAGGGCGTTCATGGCTTGGTCCTTTCCATCCATTGGTTTTGACGGCGGCGTCAAATTGAATTTTGTAGGCTGACCATGATGATGTCCCATCGAAAGGCGTCACTTTAATCTTCTGTGAGGCTGGCGAGAAGATTGTCGATGCAGCAGTTCCATTTCCAGACTTGATGACGTTCAAGGATCTCCTTACGTCCGCGATTTGTGTTTCTGCCTCGAACATGCGAGATTCATATGCCTTCATCTTTGTATCGTGCTCCTTTACGCTGGTATCAAGCTGCTTGACCGTGTCCTTGACCTCTTTTATCTCCTTGCCCAAAGTTGTCTGCAGGCTTGAAAGCAGCTCTTCTTTTTGGCGAGTCTGTTCTTCCCTGTTGCTACGGGCCAGTTCTTCCAGTTGACGAGCCTGGTCTTCCTTGTTGCGATTCAAAGTTTGTTCGAGCTGGCGAGTCTGCTTCTCGTTGTTCCGGGCCTGTTCTTCCAGTAGACGGGTCTGCCTTTCGTTGTTGCGATCCAACATTGACTGCAACATCGACATCATTGAAGCCATGTCGAATGCCGCAGGGACAGCTGATGCCGCAGAAGGTGCTTCCGGGTTTCTGGAGTCGTCGTTGGTTACCTCGGACTCGCTGGCTTCCATTAACAGCGAATTGTGTCCGAAGCGCCTCTGGTCAACTTCTTCCTGGCGGCGCTCCTGCTCCTCTTGTCGACGCGCTTCTTCCTGTCGGCGCTGACTCCTTGTGCGTGGCGTCTCGTCGTACGGAGTTACCGGCATTTTCAATTATCCACCCTTCTGACACCAAATGTTACGAGATTGGGTTCTTGGATATTCAGTTAAAACGCCGATTATTCACTTTGCACTTTATTGCACACAATCACTTCACAAAAATCACAAAAACACACGACACAACTTGTTCGCACAAACACTTTACACTGGCACTGATATTCACACAAGCTAGTCACTTTACAATCACTGGTATCGCACTCTAACCCGAGTAGTTATCGCTTCGACGGTAAACGAATAAACTGATCCCCACGGGTCGGCCGGCGTATTTATACCCGTTATTTCCTACAGTCTCGAACCTACGAGATATTTCGCAACATTACTCGATCTTAATAAGAGCTATTGTGTTAACAAGTAAACAACTTGAAAGTTCGAGAATCCCTATTGTTTTTCATTTACGTAAACACCCAAAAAAAATAAACAATAGACGAGATACAAAGACTGATCCCGCTCGAGTTATAAAGCCATAAAACTGAATACAAAAGACACCAATAAAAAACGCAAAACAATAGAGCTTCCCAGAAGACACCGCAGATTACATCATAGTTACTCCATACCTACAACGAGCTCCTACTGCGTTACAATATGTTGCAATAAATGATTTGATTTTGACTTTGAGCCAATACTCTGCCCAAGCAATTTAGTGGGCAGGCTTTTTAGTGAGTCGTAAGGCGATTGAAAAACTTCTCGTTTGTCAGAAAAGCTTTAAGACGTACGAGCGTGCAATATTTATTAAGCAATTGACTTTTTAAAACATTTTGTTACAGTTTAAGGAGTGAAAAGAATGTTCTCCTTAAATAAAAAGTAAATTTAATCAAAAATTTACCGCGAATTTATTTGATGTTCTACAGAAAACGCGAAAACACTAGTCGATTCACGATCCTCTTATAAAGTTACCTTCAATTCTGTTATTCCTGTGTTGAATAAGTCTAAAGCCTCCAAATGGACCAGATCTTCGCGCCAATCGCGGCAAATATACTTGACGCCAGTATTGTACGATAGTTCCAGAGTTTTCAACTGCGTCAAATGTCTAAATGGAGAATATTGATCTGTGGAAAAAAAAAGATAAAAAATATTATTTTATTAGTTTTGTCCGCGGCTTCGCTCGATATTTTAGTTTTCTGTCTCATAGGAAACTTTTAAGTATTTTTCAGGGATAAAAGTAGTCTATGACAGTCTCTGAACTTTTTAAATTATATGCATGCGAATAAACAAGTCGATCCCTCCCTCTGTTGCTGCGTGAAAGAAGTAAAAAACAAACCAACACACACATTTTTCGATTAATAATATTACATAGTAAGGTTTGATTCTATATACGATAGTAGTAGTAGGGTGTATAAGTAGTCCAAAGAGGCACACACTATTTCAGTGAAGGAAAACATCTTGAGGAAACCTGCATATGTCCTTAGAAAGAATTCGATGGCGTAAGTAAATCCACCAAGCGGCAATGGACCAGCGTGGTGGATATGACCCAATCACCTTTCAAGGATAGGCTTACATCCTGCAGTGTTCACTTTTCCTGCAGTGTACTATTAAAAAGCCTGGTACAGGTTTTGATTATACTCCAATCTGTCATCAATATCATCAATCTCTGCGAGATCGAGTCAGAAAAGAGGAGATATGTACAAGAACCAAAGTTACAGTTACATTTAAGTTATCGACATAGCCCAGCGGATTGGCAAGTTGAAATGGAATGGCAGGACACGTAGCACGGAGGATTGATGACAAATGTGGTTTGAAAGTTCTGAGTGGAGAGCTGGAGACCACGTTTTGACAAGCACAGCGTAGAACTTGTGAACTCGAAGTGTTATTTATAATAAATATTATTGTTGTTTTATAATATACTAGTTTTTACCCGCGGCTTCGCCCGCATGATATTTTGATTTCTAACGCAATATCATTACAATTTATAACCTATGTGTTATTCTGATATGTATAAGCTATATTATTGCAAAGTTTCATCTCAATCCGTTCAGTAGTTTTTGCTTGAAAGAGTAACAAACATCCATACATCCATCCATCCATCCTCACAAACTTTCGCGTTTATAATATTAGTAGGATTTTATTTTCATAACTAATTTTAGGATTAGGCCTGTTATTGGCTATTTATATTTATCTGTATAATTAAGCTTAATTTTATATTTGTGTTGTTGGCCTGTAAATAAATAAATAAATAAACTTCCACCCGCAAAATGGACGGAAGATCTCATCAAGACCCCAGGATCACGCTAAATGAAAGCCACGGTCCTGTCTTATTAGAGATCCGAAGAATAGGCTTATGTCCGGTAATAGACGTCTTTTGGCTGAAAAGAATAAAACTTACCGTTGGCAGTGCAAGGAACCAAAGCAACATTGCCACGGAGTTGCAGTTCATTTAAAGTCCGTGACAGGGGAGCCAGGGCATGCAAATCATTATTATCCAGATTGTTATATCTAAGGCATAAAGACTGCAACGGAAGCCCTTCAAACAAATTGCTGTAACATAAATAAGACAATGTATACAATAACATAAAAATACGATGACGATGACAGACAGACAGACAAAATTCTTTATTTACAACCACAGTTTAAAAGATAACCATTACACATATACGACAAAAAAATATTATAAAGTGGCGGCCTTATCACCTATGGCGATTTCTTTAGAGGGATTTTAATAAAATTCATTTATTCATTTTTTTAAATGAAATAAAATATCTTTATAATGCCTGAATGCTGATTTAAATTTGACAAAACGGATAAAAAAACCCGGACAAGTGCGAGTCAGACTCGCACATCGAAGGTTCCGTACATTGTTAAAATAATTAAAAACCTGTTTTAGCATGTGCTAATGAAGTTCTTTTATAAGACACCTTACATGATACGATTTACTCACTTTGAATTTTGAGCCCATATTTTGTGAATTTTGAGGCCCTATTTTTTTGTGATGTAAATAAAAATGTGCAGTTTTCAGATTTATTCCTATATGTGTACTCTAAGACAATGATTTTCGCCAAATTTCATAGTTCTATGTCAACGGGAAGTACCCTGTAGGTTTTGATTTTTGTGAGGGTCGAAATATGCGGTTTATTACGACATAAACGGCTCTAACTTTTTGAAACGATAACTGAGTAGTTTTTCTTTTACACAACAGCAAGAGTTCATCGATATACGTATACAGTTTAAATTTCAACTCGATATCTTTACGCGTTCTCGAGATAAAGAGTCTTGACATACACACAGACGGACAGATGGACAACAAAGTGATCCTATAGGGGTTTCGTTTTTTCTTTTTGAGGTACGGAACTCTAAAAAAGTTATAAATAAAATATCACAGTCATATTGGTTCGCACTTTGGTGCAGCGTTATCCATGATTTAAAACTCGGGCTACCTATAAAGTCTCCTAAACAATGCAGTATCTCGTTTTTAGAACGTCTCAACCCAGCCCACTCTAGACCTGGGGCCTTATTTTGTAAGCGCTGTGACGTTCGGCTTCGCTTTTCCTCCCGCTCGCTCTCGCGGCGTGAGTAACTGGCGCGAGCAGGAGAAAAAGCGAAGCCGAACGTCATAGCGCTTACAAAATAAGGCCCCTGATGACAGCAAAGAAGTCCGGAACCCGCGAATCGGCGAACATGTCCGACGTGCTGCAATAACCTGCTTTCCTCATGAGGATGCGAAAAGCATAATTATTTTGTAGGGACGGCGTATTGGACAGGGATAATTATTTAAAAATGGGGGAATGAAGTGAAAGGAGACCGCATACCGGCAAGAACAGAAACGTGGTCTCTCACTATGGGCCTTATTAGTAAGCTCCAAGTAGCCCAACGAGCTATGGAGAGGGCTATGCTCGGAGTCTCTCTGCGTGATCGAATCAGAAATGAGGAGATCCGTAGAAGAACCAAAGTTACCGACATAGCCCAACGGATTAGCAAGGTGAAATGGCAATGGGCAGGGCACATAGCGCGGAAGACTGATGACCGGTGGAGTCGAAAAGTTCTCGAGTGGAGACCACGTACCGGCAAGCGCAGCGTAGGACGTCCACCCACAAGGTGGACAGATGACCTCATTAAGGCCGCAGGATCGCGCTGGATGCAAGCCGCTATCAACCGATCTTATTGGAGATCCATAGGGGAGGCCTATGTCCAGCAGTGGACGTCTTTTGGCTGATGGATGGATAACGGCAAGTGCAGGGAGCATCTTCCCATGATATCGACAGATGACCTCATCAAGACCGTAGGTGCGTTGGATGCCAACCAGTTCCAAGTCTTCTTATTGAAGATTAATATGTGGAAGCCTATGTCTAGCAACGGACGTCCTACGGCTGATAATGATGATGATGAAGAAGTACTTACGTTTGAAGGAATGAAAGTTCATTACTTGACAAATCTAATTTGATCAAATTCGGTAGTCCTTGAAACAATTCAAGCGGTAAACTTCCTAGTCTGCTCTGAGTGAAAGTAAAACTCTTAAGAGCTGTTGCACCTTCTAGAAATTCCTTCGGCATATTTATGAGGTTCATCGGGAATGTAACCTCAAGTTCTTCTAGAAGCGGGCATTGTGCTACAAATCGTTTGGGAAGCTCCTTTACGCGAGGGTTCCACAATTTAAAGCTGCGCAATCGGCTGCATTTCTCCAAGGGTGGGACTCGTTCTTCTCGCAAATTAGTACAAACCAGTGTTTCAAGAGTAGATTATTTCGTTTTCCTTTTAATAGTTTTTTTTCTAGGAACTATCTCTCCATTATCTATATAAAGAAACGACTTTAAGTTCGGGAATAGCAGTGACACTTCTTCTATCGCTTCATGTAAAGAGTTTCCTACTGACACATCATTACAATAAAGATTTAACGTGGTCAGCGTGCGCGGTAAACGCTGCAGCTCCCCAGTTTCCATTGCCACATTTCTTAGTGTTAAATCAAGTAGATTATGCAGTCCAGATAGAAAGCCAGGTGGGGCATCAGCAGGCTTTGATCCTTGATTGTAAATTTCAATTTCAAGGTTTGTCAGCTGTTCCAGACCTGTGAAATGGTGAGGAGCGAAATTCGTCCACGTACTTATGAGCTTCAGTTCTGTCTTTCCATTGACTGGCTGGAGATTGACATTAAGTTTTGAGAGTATGTTAGCTATGTAAGCATTTTTTGGCGGTGGCAGGCAGTTTTCTAGTACTACCTTTGATACTCGAAGTTCGGTTGAGAATCGTGGTATAGCTAATGATCCAAGCGCCTCTAAATGAGCACATCGCATTTGAAATCCATCGTTATACGAGTATTTAATGTAAAGCCTATGCCCTGGAAAACCTAAATCAAAACGAGTATAAAGAAAGATTAATAATTAATTTTCGCAAAAAATCGCAACACCGGCTTCTACCGTGTACAGAATTCGAATAGTTTCCACGAATCCGAATCGATGTGACATCCATATACATTATTGATGATTTATCAAAAACGGCTTAGCCGATTTCAGTGAAATGGGACTACTTCGGAAGTATACCCTTTTGAACAAGAAAACATTTAAAAAAAAATACATAGTAACTCCTCCTTTTTGGAAGTTGTTTAAAAAATGCCATGGTGGTCTAGTCCGTCTAGTGGTAGTGATACCCGCCTTACAATGTGTGGGTTCAAAACCCGATCCCGTATCAATGATTTCTTTGTAATTTAAGTACGGAATTTCACATCACTGGCTTTTCGGTGAAAACATCATCGTGAGGCAACCTGCACACGTCTTTACGAGAAATTCGATGGCATATGTATTGCGAATCCATCGACTCTCACTAGGCCAGCGTGGTGGTTAGGGAACCATCACTCCTCGTGGGTAGGCCTACAGTGAACTATTAAAAAAAGTTGTTAAAGATGTTAATAAAAATCTTTAATGATTGACGAAATAAATAAATGTTTTTTTTTACAAAATTGCAGTGGTTTAAAAATAATAATAATATTTAAACATAAATCATACAAAAGAAACAAGGATTTAATTAACTTATATAAGAAATAGCAACAAGGTTCAACTGGTTGAATTGCGGGTCCTGCACTAGGTAAAAACCTGTGTCGCATCGCAGGCCCAATAATAGTTATGCTTGCTATAGAGGAATTTATGGTGCGGCTCATTGTGTCCGTAGAAGTGACTGGATACTTTAGCTGTAGTGTGAGCGTGTGTGTGTGTGTGTGTGTGTGTCTGTGTGTGTGTGTGTGTGTGTGTGTGTGTGTGTGTGTGTGTGTGCACGATAGACGGTGATACCATGAACGCCTATTTAGCTAATTATTCTAAGTAAGTCTCCCGTTTCATTATAAGAGAGGGTTCTTAGGTAATTTGTTAAAGCTATTTTACAATCCCTAGTTGTTTTATTTCGTAATTTCAGTTTTTTGTCCATTTTATTGTATAAATAAAGATACCTGAACTCATGAAGTCGCTGTGCAAAGGTGGTATTAGTATGTGGCTCTTTCTCCCGGGGTGGTCTCCTCTTCTGGGAGCTGACGACTTTCGGGTCAGTTTTTTTATGAGCTGTTAATGTTACTCGTTGTACGTATAATTGGCGGACTGTTAAAAGATCTGCCAAACCATATAGATTGCTTGTTGGGTGTCGGTAGGGCAATTTGAGCATTGTCTTAAGAACTGCACGCTGGGCTCTCTCTAGTTCAATGATGGACGAGGTTCCAGCTCCACCCCATATAGTAATGCAGTAACAAAGGACCTATTCGCAAAGAGCCGTATAAACCAAACGCAGAACTCTTTTATTGGCTGCACTACGCAATGCTCCAAAGACATGGGTAAGTTTGCGTACTTTTTTGGCCAAGTTTGATATGTGCGCCTTATAGGAAAACTGTTCGTCGATTTCTACTCCAAGGTATGTAATAGTGGGAGACCGTTGTATAGAATTGCAGTTACATTGACACATGCTACATGCAGAATGTATTCTTAGGCAAGATTGTGGATCTGGCTCAGAGGACTTGGTTTTATGAAAGCATAGATACTTAGTTTTGTTTAAATTTAAAGTGAGAAGATTACTGTCTAGCCAATCTTTAATAGATCTCATACCAGCCTCCGCCCTCTGAAACGCCGATTCTCAAGTGTTTCCGTGGAATAAAGCCACGGTATCGTCAGCGTAACAAATAAGGTCGGAGTTCACAGGGCACGCTGTGTGAATGTCATTTACGTATAGAATGAAAAAAGTTGGACCTAGTACACTACCCTGGGGAACTCCGAACCTAACAGGCAGAGTACAACTCATACTATCGCCAATTTTTGTGCATTGGCTTCTTTCCTCAAGATAGCTTTTGAACCATCTCAATGGCAAACCCCTGACTCCGGCTCGTTTTAGTTTCTTGATTAGTATTGCCACTGAGACGGTATCAAAAGCTTTAGCGAGATCAAGAAAGACTCCTATCGATTTCTGTTTTTTGTCTAGGCTGGAAGCCACTTTTCTAGTGAGAAGTTCTACAGCGTCTTCAGTAGACATCCCTCTACGAAACCCAAATTGCTGACTGGAAATTAGGTTATTCTTCTCCAAATACGACACGAGGCGGGAGTTTGCGATACGTTCTAAAATTTTGGAAAACGAAGCTAGCAGGGATATGGGTCTGTAATTAGCAGGAATATTCTTGGAACCACTTTTGTGTACTGGAGTGACGCTGGCGCTCTTCCATTGATGGGGGAAAACACCAGTCGACAAGCTCAAATTAAAAATGTATGTTAGGGGAGATAAGATATAGGGTTTTATAGCTTTGATTAAAGCTGGTTTTATCCCATCCAAACCAGGTGCACTATCTTTTTTGAGCTTATCGACGAGAGTACCGACTTCCATCTCATCGGTAGGCTGCATAAAGAAGGAATTAGAAGACAACAGTTGAGTGTCTTTATTAGGACTTGCGTCTGTTGCTAGCTCAGCTTCCGATTTATTTAGAGTGTTTAGCAATTGATTTGCAAGTTGAGATCCTACGTTTACAAAGTATTCGTTGCAGTGGTTTGCCGACTCTTCATTGCTCGACTTACAGTTTAACAGCTCTGTGGCCGGAGATTGTTTACGAGGTATGTCGATGATAGATTTTATAGACTTCCAGACAGCCTTAGGATCATTTTTGTTAGTTTCAAGTTCCTTGCTTTCATAGTCACGCTTAAGCTTGTGAAGGAGATTACCAAAAAAGTTTCTATATCTATTATATATTAGTTTCTTTGTTTTATTTTCTGGATCTTGTTTTAAATTTAGATGTAATTTATCGCGGTGTTTCATGCACCGAATAAGGCCAGGGGTTATCCAAGGCTTTAGGGCGAATTGGGATCTACTTACTTTTCTTGTCGAAGTATTGTTATTCACGGCTGTGGTTATGATTGTGCTAAATACCTTGACTGCCTCGTCTACATTTTGGCAATCCAGTACACTGGACCAATCGCACTTCTGCAATTCGCTAGCTACCGCCACATAGTTCGTTATTGTGGAGGTTCTACTTTTCTGACTTGCTCTGTTAGGTTTCGATAGCGATACTCCTAAGGCGACTATGGCGTGGTCGGTTATGTCAGTTTTCCCCACTAAACCCACAACGTTTTTTAAGTTAGCTTTAACAAATATGTGGTCTAGGCAAGAATTATCTCTAGTAGCTTTTGTGATTGCTGGCATTAAATTTAATTCGGTCATCATACAAAGATATTCATTTACTGCTTTGTCCATGGGATTTAACAAGTTTATGTTAACATCTCCACCTATAATAATAGGGTCCCCGTTTTTAAGTCGTTCTATTGCGAGACTGAGGGAATTACAGAATTTTTTATGCATTTAAACGAAGGAGATCTATATATGGCAAATAAAGTAGCAGTTTTGGGAAGATTGATTTGTAGACACTCGGACTCTTCAAAGACTGGTTCGCTTACAGAGGCGTTCCAGCAGGTTTTAACATAAACTACTACTCCTCCGGCTTTGTTTAGGATACGTTTAGTAAAGAAACTATCATAACCAGGAATTTGTCCTATTATAGGGTCGCTTCCAAGCCAACATTCAGTAAGAATCACGATATCTATGTTTATGCTGAGGCGTTGGAATGCAACTAGGAAATTTTGGAAGTTTTTACGAATGCTCTTGATGTTTAGGACAATAATTTTGAGATTATATTTGTTGTTGAGAATATCAGAGAAATTTTCCAACATATCGCAGGTCTGGCAATCAATAGCAAATGTATTATCAATATCGTTGACAGTATCAGCTGCAAAGTTTGCCATATTGTGTTTTTTTGTGTATGATATTGAATATTACGTGGTGACTGCCAGACCAGCGAGTGGTGTTTAGGAGTAGATAGCCGCTTAATGAGGATTTTTGATATTTTAGTGCATTAGGGCGTGGTACGAACTTGGTGTAGGATGAGGAGCTTTTGTGTATTAGTCTACTTGAAAAATACCGTGCAGGGGTGTGAGAGTGGACGAAGCTATGTCTGGAGATGTTCAAGATGTGGTGCGGGCATGAATGAGTGCGTTTGTGTGAATATGTGTCAGTGTTTTTGAAGTAATTAATCGGATCGCTGCAGTTTTTTTCAGACAGTATACAAGCAAAGCTACATGTTGATATTAAAATGCATCTAAGGGCAACAAACAATAAGACAAATGCAAAGAAAGTACAAAGTCTATGAGGCTGCTTCACGAGTTGGTGCCACGCGGTTGTCGAGGTCAGGCAGTGTTTGAATAAGGATCGAAAAATAATCTCTAAGAATGTACAAATCCCAATTGTATAGTTCCAGTACGTAGTATTATTATATATTCTTTGGTTCCAGGCAACTAGTCTATTAATGAATGACATTAGTGGTTGAATCAGGAATCAACGACGAACCAAAGTTACCTACATAGCCCAGCAGATTAGCAAGTTGAAATGGCACTGGGCACGGCAAATAGTACGAAGAACTGATGGCTGATGGGGCTGTAAAGTTCTCGAATGGAGACCACGTACCGGCAAGCGCAGCGTAGCATGGCTACCGACTCAGTGGTCCGACGGCTTAGACAAGACAGGATCGTTCTCGATGCAAACAGCTTCCAACCGGTCTTTATGGAAATCCATAGGGGAAGCCTATGTCCGGCAAAAGACGTCCTACGGCTGATAATAATAAAGGTGAAGATTATTTAGTGGTAATTTACCGTCAATATTGTAATGTATCCAATTCTCGTATTCCGAGAGTTTGTAGCAGTTCGGCCAGTCACAAACCATCTCGATCGCCCACGCTGCACTCACACACAGGCAGATTAGTAACCACTGCATTACCTACTAGTAAAAAATCAGAATAATAAATACTGTTTCCTTTCTAATAGAAACGTTGAATCACTAAATCTAATGTAATTTAGTTATAAAATGTGATATTGAGTAACACTACCACTGAGATGAAACACAATTATGAGACTATCTTCTGTTATAAACTGAATTATCTTGTATTACTTACCTACTACGCTAAGTTATCAAGCACTAAATATGTTTTAAAGGGTCACGGCTTTTGTCCGGTTAGATAAACTAAGATGTCGTTGGTATTCCCACGACTGTTTACATATACTAGCTACATAAATATTTATAATTCGCCAAAAATTTCTCAAGACGTACGCAATTTGTATGATACGCTTACTAGAGTATAGGTAGTTAATTTTTTATCAGACTTCCAAAAAGGAGGAGGTTCAATGTTCGTCTGTATGTATTTTTTTGTGTATGTTCATCGATAATTTCGATAATTGTGAACCGAATCGAAACATTATTTTTTAGTTTAAAGGGGTATTCTCCCGAGGCGCCGCTGAGCCGTTTTTGAAAAATCAAAAATAATGTTAACAATTCGAGCGAAATATTCGAATTTTGTACACGATGGAAAGCGGTTTAGCCATTTTTTGCGAAAAATAATTATCAATAACTAACTAACCAATTTACGGGACCAATTTCAGGGTTAAATATTTCAATAAAAACCGGACAAGTGCGAGTCAGGCTCGCACATCGAGGGTTCCGTGCAAACACATTGTTAAAATAATTAAAAACCTGTGTTAGCATGTGCTAATGAAGTTCTTTTATATGACACCTTACATGATACGATTTACTCACTTTGAATTTTGAACCCATTTTTTGTGAATTTTGAGGCCCTACTTTTTTGTGATGTAAATAAAAATGTACAGTTTTCAGATTTATTCCTATATGTGTACTCTAAGACAATGCTTCTCGCCAAATTTCATAGTTCTATGTCAACGGGAAGTATCCTGTAGGTTTTGATTTTTGCGAGTGCGAAATATGCGGTTTTTTACGACATAAACGACTAACTTTAAACGACAACTGAGAAGTTTTTATTTTACACAACAGCAAGAGTTCATCGATATACGTATACAGTTTAAATTTCAACTCGATATCTTTACGCGTTCTCGAGATAAAGAGTCTTGACATACACACAGACGGACAGACGGACAACAAAGTGATCCTATAAGGGTTCCGTTTTTTCCTTTTGAGGTACGGAACCCTAAAAAATATTATCTTAATGGTAGTACCTACGCTTTAAAAAGTTTTGCGTGAAAAAATAAATTGTTTTATGTGTCGACTTGAGAACCTCCTTCGTTTTTCGTTGGTTAAAAACTATAACTAATGAACAGATCGAAAAATCTGTTAGGTAAGTATTAAATTTTTTTTTAAACTACCTACTGCGTCAAATTAAGGGAAAAAGAACTTGTGTAATAATTATAAATATATCTACAATTTTTCAAAATTTACGTTGGGATTTTTTTTCTTAAAAGAAAGCTTTTAGGGCGGGACTTCACCAAAGCGGAGATGTGTGCGGTGTGCTGTGTACTATGCGAGAAGAGATGTTTTTCAGCTCGGGGGACTCCACCAAAGCGGAGATGTGTGCTGTGTGCTGTGCGAGACGAGATGTTTTTCAGCTCGGGTGCGAGGCGTTAAGTGCTCAGTACGCATTCTGCCACGCTCGCTGACATCGCTCACTGCACGCCGCCGCCGCTCACATCTCTCGTCTCCACTGCGCGTCGTTGACGCACAGCTCACATCTCCGCTTCCATCGCGCCCTTAGAATACATAAGTAACAATTATTTATTCTCTAAGATCGCGCCATACAAATATTACACATCTCTCCACTGAAGCTGAGCGGAGGGGAGATTGTGTCAATAACACAATTCTATTGGTTATTTAAAAAACATCTCTCCGCTCGTCTCGTCTCCGCTTTGGAGGAGTCCTGGTCTTAGACCGTACTAAAAATTGTAGGCATTGAAAGACATGCACGGAGCGAGCAAGCACCGGCAAGACATTCTCGACGACTATAGTTGCCGTACGTGGACTGCACGTTGTAGTGGGCATAGTAGAGCGTAGCGCGTTGTTTTCCGTGCCTGATACGTTCCTAGCACGGTCATGGTAAGGTACGTTAATCTGTACTGTACCAGTCTTTTTGACCGACGAACCGGAGGAAGTACTCAATTCGACGCGTATATATTTTTTAATGTATAACCACGCATAACTTTTTACATAGCAGTCCGATTTCAATAATTCTTTTTTTATTAGAAAGAGTGTACTTTGAAGTTGGTCTCATTTAAATTGTATCGAAATCGGCTAAGCCATCTTTGATAAATCTACAATAATGTGAAAAATGCTACATCGATCCGTGCGAAATTTTTGCGAATTCTGTACACGGTTGAAGTCGATCATGCCATTTTTTGCTAAAAAATAATTAAGTGCAGTACTCCACTGCTAGACTTAGGCCTACCCACGAGAGGTAATTAGGCCA
The DNA here is from genome assembly GCA_949316475.1 of Hypomecis punctinalis. Taxonomy (NCBI): domain Eukaryota; kingdom Metazoa; phylum Arthropoda; class Insecta; order Lepidoptera; family Geometridae; genus Hypomecis; species Hypomecis punctinalis. Next base: position 16,767,660 of record OX438820.1, on the reverse strand, counting down.
TACCTCCCACCCTGGTCCAGTGCGGGTAGTGGGTTTGGTGGATTTACATACGCCATCGATTTTTTAAACGGACGTATGCAGGTTGCCTCACGATGTTTTCCTTCACCGAAAAGCCAGTGGTGTGAAATTCCTGTTGGAATATGATACAAAAACTACTCTATCTCACTCTAAGATGTAATGTATGTGAGTGTTTCTCTTTCCTTCACGACGTTTACAAAGTAAAATACCCCTTTGTACTATAGCTTTAATGCTTAGCCTACTTATTATGAATTCCTCACCACTGTTCTCATAGAGCTGTGCTAGACCGCACTCGCACCTATCCTACCAAATATCGGTAAATAAGTGATTTATATTTTAAACCGATTAATTAAATATTTTATTTCTGGCATCCAAACCCTTTTATTCCGTACATACATTCCAAAGAACTCATTGGTACGGGGACCGGAATTTGAACCCTAGACCTTACGATTGTAAGGCGGGTGTTGCTACCACTAGACCACCACGGTTTTCCTTTTAAGCTATGTTGTAGTGGACAGTGGACCTTTATGCAAGTTGTAGAGCAAGAGCTAAGTTAAGTTAGCTCACATACTTGAAACAGTTTTCCATAGATCTAAAATAGATAAAATAGATCTAAAACTGCGTCAGCTATGCGAGCTAAGCTAACTTAGCTTAGCTCTTGGTCTGCAACCGGCATTATGGCTCTAAAAGGAGACGTCCACAAGTGGTATATTATTCAGAGAAAAATCGAACCAAGATGATATATAAACATCATTTGAAAGCTTGTTTTATGGGCTTCCCAAAAATATTTAATTTAGGTTTTTTCACCCCTCCAATTTTTTTTAAATACGAAAAATAAACTGTAAGTATGAAAAATAACAATACATACAGCTTATTATTTTTCTAGTTTAGCAATAATAAAGTGCTTATATTGTTATTTTACTCGCATACGTAGCTGATTATTCCACATTCATCTCTTAATTTGCTAAAATTAAAAATTATAACCTTTCAGTGTGACCAGTTAGTAGGTACAATGTGACAAAAAAACACTTAGAAAGTATGTTTAACTGGTGAAAATACTTTTATTTAACAATTTGGAGGTTGGTTGATCGGGGCGACTATAGATAAACTACCTATTGAGCCAAATATATTTATTTATCCTAATAAATTCAAAATTAATTTTATATAAACTGGAGGGCTCTTTTTTGTTTTTAACTCTTGTAATAGACTCAGAAAAATATGAGCTTTCTTAAAATGTAACAAGTGTTGTTAGAATTTTTTATTATTATTATACCAGCCTCCATACATTTTGTGGACATGTTCATTCGCTAGAAACATTACACACGTACTTGCAGTGAGGAAGCTATTTCCATACGTTATTGGACAGGGGTGGGGGAGGGAGTTCCTCTTCCAGGTGAGAATTAATATCGAACCAATTTTAATTACATCTAGTTTAAACAATGGGACAGGGAAAACTGTAGAGACGATTTGCTTTGTTTCAGTTTTTATTTAATTTTAAGATTGTTATGTAAATCCGTAGTATCCGATGAGGCATTTCTTACATATCTATGTTAGTGAATTACAAACCATTAAAAATCTTACGTTGAGCAGAAAGTGTTTGGTGAGCGAGAATGAAGGCCCGCTTTGGGGTTTTGGGATATACTTGACAAATACTCTTTCTCTTATAAATAATACATCATCATCTAGTTCCTTTTTCACATTGGTTTCACGTGATGATCATTCAATCATCAATAAACAAATGCATTTTTGTTCATACTCGTACACCCCCATAGGACTCATAGAATGATGCCCTCGATATAATACAATTGTTTATTTTTTCCATTGACTACTTTCTACTTAAATGTACAAATAAAAATGAATGGGGACCTTCAAAAAGAGTCTTGGGCGATTCGCCTCGCGGGCCAAACCGCTTGCGGGGCGAAACGACGCAGGAGTCACTAAGTATTTATTGCTCAACTGAGATAGGCAAAAATATGACGACTTATTTTTTCTCTATTTTATCTCATAAACTAAGATGTACCTTTTTTTTTTTTTTTTTTTTTTTATTCCAATTTATTTTTGGGACTTTTATATAAAATACATGGCAGTCCCATTGTATATTCTAAGATGTACCTAATTTACAGGGTTATTTTTAGTCAATTAGCATTTAGCACCCTTTCATGGTCTTATTCTGTACATCAAAACTAACAACTTTTGTTCTACGACTTTTATTAATTCTCAAAAAAGTACAGTATAACATTTTGTTGCGTCATAGTATGCATACATGGTGTTCAATGATGTGTAACCGATAGTTGATGTAAAACAGGTATTATAAGAATACATCGTAAACAATCTTTAATTACTTGGTATTGCGTCATGTTGGGATAGGTTCATGGGTAAAAATAATCTAAGTGGTTCCACTAGGTCAACGCGCGAAACTCATTTTTGGTTAATTTCCAAAGATTAAAATATAATTATCCGATCATCCAGATAGAAGAAAGCAAAATCGCTGTATTAAAACGAAGACCTTCGCATTGCTTCGGTCAATTAAGCGGCAGACGGGCTGGCAATCATAAGTTAACTAAGGTCAAGTGCTGTCCAAATCCAGCAAGACTAGACTGGCCAGGCTACCTAGACTTGCTACATTAGGCTATTGGATGACTCACTGTGACTAAGTATGTATTACACCTATAGCATGCCTATAGGAATACAAGGTTAGGTCGAGGTAGTACATACCTTTCAATGCGCCGTTGTCTCAGACTAAATAAAAAAATCAAGACAGAATGTTCAGAAACAAACAGGTGAGGCCGGCAAAACTACGCCTCGACGTGTACAGACACAATTACACAAACAAACACGTACAAAGAAACTACGCCTTGGCTTGTCAGTCAAACTATAGCGGCGCAACACTGACGCACTCACCACATGTATAAATAAGTTGTCAAGTGCGTGTCGAGACAGAAAAAAACTTACATTCATTTTAATAACCCTATTCAACGATAACCCAAATGTGGGGGTGGGGTTGAAAAAAAATCTGCAATTAATTATGATTCGTAAACTGAAAAAATAATAATTGGCTAATCCAGTTTAGAGATATAAGCTGGTAAAGATTTTATGGGGATGCTTTGTCCCTTTCTCACAAAGCATAACATAGTTTGGCGAATATATAACACTTACGGGCCGTGACGTCATATTCTGCTATAGTGCGCTGTTTGACAAGAAAATAAATATGCTTGTAATGCTTTATTTGTAAGTTGATTATATTTTTGTTTTCGTTAATCGGCTCTGTTTATGGTTAGCAAAGAGGACAAGAAGACATCAAACAAATATTTTCAACTAGCCTATTGTAGGAGAGAGAAAGAGAGTGAGTCGGTAGATCCCAAGCACATGCGCGTGGTATTCTTGCTAGGGAGAGAGAAAGAAAGGCACACAAAGGTAGTAGGAGATAGAAAGAGTGTGATTCGGTAGATCCCAAGCACATGCGCGTGGTATTCTTGCTAGGGAGAGAGAAAGAAAGGCACACAAAGGTAGTAGGAGATAGAAAGAGTGTGAGTCGGTAGATCCCAAGCACATGCGCGTGGTATTCTTGCTAGGGAGAGAGAAAGAAAGGCACACAAGGTAGTAGGAGAGAGAAAGAGTGTGAGTCGGTAAATCCCAAGCACATGCGCGTGGTATTCTTGCTAGGGAGAGAGAAAGAAAGGCACACAAAGGTAGTAGGAGAGAGAAAGAGTGTGAGTCGGTAGATCCCAAGCACATGCGCGTGGTATTCTTGCTAGGGAGAGAGAAAGAGTGTGAGTCGGTAGATCCCAAGCACATGCGCGTGGTATTCTTGCGTGGTAAACAGTGTAAGCGTCGTGACATTGGCTGAAATACGTATAACGAAGTTTCACTTCTTTCGCGCGGAGGGACTCCACGCAATATTCTTTTTATTTCCCATCCCTAGTCACGGTCAATTGACAGACTTCAGGATCACATTGTCTCGCTGTTCCCTCAGAATAATGAAAGACAGACTGTTTCAGAGTGTAATCTGTCATATTATTTGGTTGTCATTAGATTTACATCCGCAAGCAAAATTTCAGCAATGTTGGAATATGGTCAAAAACTTCCAAGATTTCGTTAAAAACAGACCAACCACTGGGATTGGTGAAACTATAATAATATTTTGGTTGAAAGTTGAAATGGCAATGGGTAGGGCACATAGCCCGGAGTAATGATGACCGATGGGGTCGAAAAGTTCTTGAGTGGAGACCACGTACCGGCAAGCGCAGCGTAGGACAGACGACAGATGATCCGATCAAGACCGCAGGATCACGCTGGATGCAAGCCGCTTCCAAATGGTCTTATTGGAGATCCATGGGGAGGCCTATGTTCAACGGTGGTCGTAATACGAGTGATGGATGGATTACGAAAATAATATTATTCGCCTATTAAAATGTATTAGCAGCATTTTCACGTTGTTTTTCTTCACATTTTGAAGCTAATATAAGTAATATATTTGGGAAAGACAGAACTGGACTCTCAACTAGTCCCAAGTGTCGTAATTTTTAAAACATTATTTTAGTATTTTTTTTATTGTTCCAGGGTTTCGAAACCATGCTGCAGAGGTTGAAAAGGAAAAGCACAGAAATCCCACAGAAACTACGAATCAACACGAACGAACGAACTTACTCTGTCTTACCACAATAATACAGATTATAGAGAAAATCTCAGAAAAAATCAGAAAATTCTTAAACGTCAGAAAGTTTGAAAACTAAGAAAAGTCGCAAAGATTGGCAAAGTTAGATTAACGCTTAAGCTTAAAAGTTTTGCGTACAAAATTAAGAAAATATTTGCTTGATACTAATCCTTTAAACTAACAAGTTAAATGCTTTAGAAAATTCGTAACATCGTAAGTGAATTGACGTTAAAACCTCATAAAATAAAGCGAATGAGTACGCTATTCTGAAAATTGATTATTATAAATTTGCCATTACAAATTATAAATTGACGCGAATATAATAGTCAGTAAATATATGCAATTACAATTTAGCAATCTCAAAAATAATAAATAATAAAGAGATAATATAATTAGATGCAATTGCAATTCAACAGTTTGAAATTCTGATTTGCAGTTGAAATGAACGCATCTTAGACTAACAGAGAGCGTCGCGCGAAAGAGACCGAGCTGCCTCCTAAAATAACTGCACAAAAATAGAAAAAAAATGTTCAGCTCAGTTTTCGAGAGCGAGCCGAGTGGCCCCGCCGCGCCGTGGTGGCAGACACCATGGAAAGCTATGGCTGACTTAGCCGAAGCTGTCGACGACCTAATCTGCAGCTTTGACTACATGGACACAGCTATGGACAACCTAGTCATGCTTATATTCATCTGGGTCGTATTTTCCATCATCCTGCTGGCGCTGGCGAAGTGGGGGTACAGCCGCTTCGCCGCCAAGTCAGCAGAGGTCGCGAAAGAAGAGCCGAAAAAACCAACGAACGAAATTGTTGCTAGTGCGGACACAGTGCTTGCTACTAGTGCTAAAGTGCGCAGTGCGTCTTTAAAAGCTTCCAAACCGACTAGCTTCGTCCCCCCAACGCCTCCTAACAAAAAACGCCTGGGACGCATGTCGCCAGGCCCTGAACAGTTGTCGTTGAAAAAGCATCAGTCGATTATAGTGCCGACTTGCACCGGACCGGACCCCCCGAGCGTTCAATGGGTTAATGATCTGTTGACGTGGTTATATAATGATCTAGTTATTGTGAACGACCTAGTGCAGCAATGGATTGTGTCCATGAACGAGTTTTCGAAGAAGTCCGTCGAGGAGGTGAGTTTTTATTTATTTTTTCTTCCTGGTTTTGAGGAATTTAATTTCGTTTAGCTTAATGTTCTGCAATTTATATAACAATATGTTTGCATTTAATTGACGTACAATGTGCATATATAACGACATTGGGTTCAATATTGATGGTGTTATGGCAACTCTAAACATAGTTTTAAAATGTATCTGCTGTATATATCTAATAGATCGCAATGGTAAAGAATGCTATATTTCTCGTTAGTTTGGCCTATAAAGCAAATATAATAAAGTTGAGACCATTGTATATCTACTTAAAAGCGTCAATACGAGTAATAACGACAAAAATATACAAAATCAAAATGACCTGACACCTATTTGAACCTTTCCATCAAAATTAGTCAATCTTTTTACCCAGTGGCTAATTTTTCTGACTGTTTGTGGAGCTGACCTCAGAATATGCCTTTGGTTATTGTTCTGAAGAAGTGACTATGAGTCTTTTTAAATACCTATGCAAAATCGTGAATTGGCAAATGCGCCGATCGCGGGAAGTAAAATGCTCCCAAAGAAGAAAAAAAAGCGATAATTTCGTTGCCCTATAATTTGAATTCTTGATGGAAATTCGTTGATAGAATAGGATATATCCATGGATTTATCATATAAACTCTTGATAGAGTACAAATACATACAAACTACCTAACCTTATTCAATCAACAAATACTTTCAAGTTTCAAGTTAGGTATAATATTTCCTATTCTTAATGCATTCGAACAAAATCCTTGGATATACATTACCTACTTATACTTCACTATGGGGAAATCACAATTTGTAGATTAATCCAAGATTTGTAAAATTGAGAACATTTTCTCAAAAAAAAACAGAAATCATTTTCTTAAACAATGTTTATTTTGTACGTGAATGTATCACGTATATTACTTATTCAGTTGGTCAATAGGTATACATAGGATATTCTATAAGTTAGTAAGTCTTATTCTATAGGCCGAATCAAACTTGTTGGCGGCTGTGATGATAGCCGCAAGCTACACCGTCGCCGAGATTCGGCCTATACATATCCATAGACGTTCCTATTGAAATGTTAATTCTTTTTAGCAATATTTATGCGTCAAATTGACCCGTTAAAATATAGGTCCTGTTTTGTTAGCACTAAAGTCTGAATTTGTTTAGCAACACGAGGTATTTCCGGAGCGTCAGTCAGTCCATCTGTAACAACAAATGTCGTACAAAAATAGACTTAAATACGACGTGAGAAAGCTCAGTTTGAGTTAATTAATACGCGATGAGGGAATTAATGTAGGTCAGCGTATAAAAGAAGCTCGGGCAAAGCTGCGATTTATAACAGGATGAATGCACATGTCTGCCCCTTTTGATAGAAATAAAGATGTGGAATATAATGGCCATTCAACAGGCTATAGCTATCTCATTCGCACTTTTTTTTAAATCACAGACTGCTAGGGTCTGTGCTGTTTGTTTACTAAAACAAAGGAGACAAAGAGAGTTAGTAGTTACTAGAAATCTTAGCCTTAGTCAATGCACTGCGTGAATGCCACGAGCAGACCGGCGACCCGCAAGCAGCACCCGATCACGAGTGTGACACATGTGCCAGCCATCGCTCTCCTCGACCATATTTGAGGGAGGAGAACGACCCGACACATGATGCCGCCGCAAAAAGGAGCCTTCGATGGCGAGCATGAATGCTTGGGGCATGCACACAATGCTAATTTCTTATAAATTACAAATACACATTTTTCACGTCCTATGCCAATTTAATGTTGCCTTTTCCCGGTCCAAAGCCTCCATCACCGCCTCGTTCCGATCTCTGACGGCCATCTGCAGGTTGTATTCCTTGATGGTCTCCGATGACACAGTATCCAACATTTGTGAGTTTGAGTATAGGCCGAATTAGACAATCCGGCGGCTGTTATGTAAGTTACAAGCTACGGATAAGTCAATCACCGCGCAGCTGTCGAGTGAGCTTCAGTCAGGACTGAACTATCCACAGCTTGTGACTAACATCACAGTCGCTAAGTTGTACGATTCGGCCCATACAAAGGCATTATAACTTTCCAAAAACCGTGTGTAGGTAATGTTTGTTTAGACCCCTTGGGAGCTACAAGATTTCCATGGTAACGCACCGCGGAGTTCCCAGCACTTTGATTGACTTCTCAAGTCTACCTAGGCTTGATAGTCATCTACGAAAACGTGGTCATATACAGTTGTTCTTCTCCCAGGTCCCGTTTGAGCAAATGGCAAGGCCATCCACGACCCTAGATAGATCTTATGTGATTATCATAGCTCTTCACGGACAGATACATAAAAAGCCTGCACGATTAACGTGGCCCGCTCGATTTTCATGACCAGTTATCGAATAAAATCTCGTTAAAAGGCCTGTTTCAGTTCTAAGTAAAGAACTTTTCATATGAATTCGTCATTTTAAATTTAAATCCCAAGGGACTTTCATACAAAATAATTGCCCTGCCATAGCCATTGTCTTGTTTTACGTTGAGGTTGTACCTACGATGTAGTAATATAGTGCTCGTTTTCGAGCAGGTTGTACGAAAAATATATTGACTTACACAATGTTTATTAAAGCTTCATTTTTATTATACCATTAAAATTAAAAATACGTTCTTAAACTGGAGTTTTTCTTACGGTAATTTTGTCTGCATATATGAATGAGTAGTATTTAAATTAACTGTTTTTAAGTAAGTAATTCTATGAGCATTTAGGTAGGTATGTAAATAAGTCTTTATGCATGGTGTGTTCACGTGTTTATAATGCATAGCTGAATTTAGAATTGATGGTCATAATAATATTTTAATTACTGTTTTATGGGTGATGCAATGTACGCAGTATGTAGCTAGTAAAACATTTAAGAATTTAAACAATAATTTAATGATTATTTTGCTGTTTTAATTTACTTTTTTTTATAAAAAGTCAATTTACACGTCATGCAAATATATTTATATTCATTTTATTGTAAAGAAATATTACGTCATACATTCAACAAGTTGCAGTACCTAATGTACATTGACAAATAAATAACTACTTATCCACATTAACAAACCTACTACATCATTATGTAGTGTTGTAAAATTAAAATGTCAATATAAAGGCGATTCCGCTATAGACGATTCCTAACATAATGTTTTAAATCACGTTATTAGTTGTTTATTTTGCGAATAGTGCCAAGAAGAAAGTCGAAATTTAATATTGGAATTTTTTTTTCGATTTTATTCCATATTAGATTCTTTGGAACGTTTGAAAATATTACCATCCAAAGAGTTGGGACAAACTGAAAATCATACCTATCAACACGTAATAGCATTAATTTATTATTAAGCATTATTGATTGCTTGAATACATTGTTAACTTGTTGCACCCGCGATACAAAAGATAAGAAAGTTTACTTTTTTCACAGAAATTAAGAGCTAACAATCTGAAACTTTGTAAAAGTAAGAAGAAATTAAAACTCAACTTAATTCAATAGTTTTTAAGAGTGTAGAGATTGTTAGGTTAAAATAAACGTTAACTTAAATTGGCGATCTTAATGTTAGATCGCGGGTGCAACTTTATGTCATTTAACGTTTTTGCGTGCTTTATTTCGTATTTTGTTGTTTTTATATGCCATGACTAATATTATATGCTTAGTGCTATTGATAATATATATTTAGTATGCGTCTTTACATTATATTCTGTATGTATTACAGAAATATTAGGTAAAATGAAACAGAGCAACACAAAGAGACTGCTACGCAGAAATATAGGCGGGAATTAAGAGAAAAGCCTGAGTTTGTATCTATCTATAAGCCATAATATGACGTCCACTGCTGGACACAGGCCTCCTCTCTTCCTCTGGGTCTCCAATAAGACCGTCCAGAAGAGTATTGCATCCAGCGTAATCATGCGGCCTTAATGAGATCATCTGTCTACCTCGTAGGTGGACGTCCTACGCTGCGCTTGCCGGTACGTGGTCTCCACTTGAGAAATTTTTGACCCCATTGGTCATCAGTCCTTCGAGCTATGTGCCGTACCCACTGCCATTTTAACTTGCCGATCCGCTGGGCTGCGATACGGATGAAGATGGAGAGTAACCAGAGTACAATGTATGACCACGATGGATTGGAAACGTTTCACAGAAATCGTAAATGACACTAGACGTGCAATTTGAAGATATCGCGAAATTGACAAGTGTTTTGTCTATGATCTGGAATGGTAGGGCCAAATCTGTTGCACCCGCGATGTCACTTTGGACCTTCCTCGTGGCTTTTAAAACAAAATTTTGAAATATTATAAACGAATATTAAATGAACATATTAAAATGTAATCTTTCAAAGTTTAATTCAATTAAAAATATTTTTTATTTCATTGCAAGACACTAAAACATGCGTCTTAATGTTGCACCCGCGATAATGGAATCACCCATAATATACTTACCTATCATTGAATTGTTTTTAACACAAGTGACATGTATGGACAAATGTATGGACTTCTGTAACAGAAGTGACGTCACGACCCCCACTCCCAAACTTTAACAAGGTTTATCTTTGTCATTTGTTGTTTGATTAACAAAAGAAAAAATACGTGTCTGATATTTTTTGATAGTCTAACTCACGAACTAATTCAAATAATGATTTTGTTACCGGTCATGTCCATTATAGGGAATTTAAATTATGTATCAACAAAAATTCATAGAATTCTTCATAGCTATAGAATGTTTATAATAAGTTTGGACTTACTCCAATATGTACCTACTGTACTGTACCAGCCTTTTTAATAGTCCGCTGCAGGACGTAGGCCTACCCACGAAGGGTGATTGGGCCATATCCACCACGCTGGCCCAGAGCGGGTTGGTGGATTCACATACGCCACCGAATTTCTTCTATGGACGTATGCAGGTTGCCTCACGATGTTTTCCTTCACCGAAAAGCCAATGATGTGAAAATGCTCCAATATGTATTTAGGTTAAACTAATTTCCAGGCTATAAAGTCGACCGGCAACTTTCAACACATTTAGGTCCTAAAGCTAGGTTCACCCGAGTTCAGGCCACGGTCTATATAAAGCACGCCATCGAAAGATGGATTTATGACGTCCGCAGTATAGTCCGAATCATATAACTTGGCGGCTGTGATGTTAGCTACAAGCTGCGGATAATCCAACCTGCCTTGACTGCCTCGGTGGCTCAGTGGTTAGTAACCCTAATTTTGGGGTCAAATAGGCGTGGGTTCAATCACCACCCAGGGCAAAATGTATATGATAAACACAGGTGTTTGCTTTGTGTCTAGATGTTATTTAGTTCCTATATATACAGGGTTACGACGGCTTCGGTGGCTCAGTGGTTAGTGACCCTAACTTCTGGATTAAAGAGGCGTGGTCGATCCCCACCCAGGGCAAATATTTATGTGATGAACATAAGTGTTTGCTCTGTGTCTGGGTGTTTTTTAGTTACTATCTATATAAGTATGTATTTAAAAATAAGTATTATGTAGTATATCAGTCTCTGGCAGCCATACCACAAGCTTTGCTTAGTTTGGGGTCAGAGGCCGTGTGTAAGATGTCCCAAAATATTTATTATTATTTATTTATTATTTCTTATCAATTAGCATCCTTTTAGGGGCTCACTCTGTACATCAAAACTAACAACTTTTGTTCTGCGACTTTTGTCAAAACTCAAAAAAAATATAGTCGCTCCATAAAAAAAAATCGTTCAACCGCGACAAAAAGCATGGAACAGTTGATTTTTTTGAGTTTTGACAAAAGTCGCAGCACAAAAATTGTTAGTTTTAATGTACAGAATAAGCCCATAAAAGGATGCCGATTGATTAGGAATAACCCTGTAGTATGTCTTTTAAAATATGTACCTACCTATAAGTATAACAGTCTCCGACAGCCAATCACAAGCTTTGCTTTTTGATAAGGATATGTCCTCTAATATTAATATTTTTTTTATATTTTAAACCTTTGCGCAGCTGTCGAGTTCCAGTCAGGATTGGTTTTATACTATATATAACGGGACTGAACTCACGTGTGGGGATAGTCGTAACGACTATAGTTTCGGTCGCATTCGGCGACCTTTCTCAAGTTGGCGAGTGCTAGCACGCGGAGCCTTGAGAAAGGTCGCCGAGCCGTCCCGCAATGCACTGGTACCAGTGCATTGCGAGACGGCTCCGCGTGCTAGCACTCGCCAACTTGAGAAAGGTCGCCGAATGCGACCGAAACTGTAGTCGTTACGACTATCCCCACACGTGAGTTCAGTCCCGTTATTTACAGGATTGGTTTATCCGTAGCTTGGAGGAGCCAACATTACAGCTGCCAAGTTGTACGATTCCATCTGGGTCAGGTAGAAAATACGTAGAAAGCGTTGCACTGCGGACGTCATAAATCCATGTTTTGAAGGCGTGCTTTATAGTCTGTGACCTGAACTCGGTTGAACCTAGATTTAGGACCTAAGGGTGCGTATAGATTAGTTAACATGTTGTATAACTTTACTTTTATTTAAGTCCAACAAAAGTTTTACGCACGCGTTAGACAAAGTTTAACAGTATAAATTGCACGGTTAAACTTAGTTTAAAGCGTGTATTAATCTTTATTTAAATATTAATTAATTTAAAATATTAATATTTGACCGCCTCGGTGGCTCAGTGGTTAGTGACCCTAACTTCTGGATCAAAGAGGCGTGGGTTCAATCCCTACGCAGGGCAAATATTTATGTGATGAACTTAAGTGTTTGCTCTGTGTCTGGGTGTTATTTAGTTACTATCTATTTAAGTATGTATTTAAAAATATGTATATGTAGTATATCAGTCTCTGGCAGCCATATCACAAGCTTTGCTTAGTTTGGGGTCAGAGGCCGTGTGTAAGATGTCCCAAAATATTTATTATTTATTTATTTATTTTGCGGTAAGGCGCTTTATGTCCACATTACTGAAACATGATAAGTGTTATCGACAACGTTAAAAAGTAATTTTGGAAATAATGTTTCATTTTCCCATAAATTCGTTTGGGCGTTGGATATTTTGACTCCATAAAATAGTAGGTATTGTATATTCGCAATATAAATCAGATGTTCCATACCAAAAGTCAATTTTGGCTGTCGACGAAATATATGGAACAGCTGATTTTTTTTGCGGTTTTGAGGTTAGTCCCATAGTAAAAGTTGTTCATAATAATTACTACTTATATGTATAGGTAAATCTCTGGAAGCCAAAAAATAATAACAAAAATAAAATTGAACGAGCTAACGTAGTGAGGGAGATCTATTTTAACTCGTCAATTTTGCTTTAATCTGTCTGGATGTCGATCCTTATTTACAGGTCACATTTTTCAGCGATTCTTGACGGAACTTGGTACACGGGTTCTATATATTTCAGGATATTTTAGTTTTTGTTAATTGGGTATAGTAGCCGGCAAACAACTTGAACGTTAAACCATAGCTACCTCTCTTTTGTTTTCTCTGCTAACGAAAGGGAGAGAGTGATATCTTTTTGTTCAACTTACGTACCGGGACCTATACTAGACTACTAGTAATATTTAATAGATTTATGCCTTCTCTGAACTCTACAACAGCGGAATAGATAATAAAGCACTTTTCAGTAGCATCCCACGCTTACCAGCAGCCATTCATAAAATGAACTGAATAAAACTAATAGAATTTTTAATTATACAGGGTTATCTGCTTACCCTGTGACTAAGAGTATCATTACGAACAACTTTTACTATGAGGCCAACTCAAAATTCGAGAGAAAAAAAACAGCTTTTTTCCATATAAAATTCCAACTCAGAATCGTCAATTTATTTCTCGAATTTTTTTAGTTAGTCCCATAGTAAATGTTGTAATTGTAAAAGTTGTAATTGCAAAAGTTGCAATAGTAAAAGTTGTAATTGACAATCTTAATCGCCCCTTTTCAGCTTAGTACACCAGTTGTGAATAACTCTGTATTTATTAGCTGTGAGATATTTAGGATGTTGACTTCATCAAACGTAGTACTTAACTACTTACCTAACTATAAATATTACGATGCATCAGATGCAGAAACAGAGCACTAAAAACATACTAAAAGCAATAAAAACTCATTCAATAGTATTTCTGACATTGACATTTGCACGGACTCGCAATTTGCATTTCGTACGCGTTTGACATTTGCGTTTTCAGGGTCATCGCGTTTAACTTTGAAAATAACCTCACCTTTTAACCCTTATGCGAAATGTCGTTCATAAAATACAATTTAAATGACAATTATAATTATATCTTCTTCATTCTGGTCTAGGCGATGTGAGTCAGTGACTGAGATGACTGACTGTTGGCATGATTTCATCTCGAATGCTGTTAGGGTTGTAATGGATTGTATAATATTAGCGTCATTTATTTTGACACTATGACAGAATTTGTAGATATGATTGCTAGTGTTAGGTCTCAGACCAAATAAAAAATCAAGAATGTTGTGAACAAACAAGTGAGGCCGGCAAAACTATGCCTCGCCGTGTACAGACACAACACACACATGTACACGTACAAAGAAACTTGGCTCTTCAGTCGAACTATGGCCAATATCTTCTTTGCTATGGCGGCGCGACAACGACGCACTCACACATGTACAATATAAAAAACCGGCTTCACTTGTCTGTTCACGACGACGTTCCGTCTTGATTTTTAGGGTTCCGTACTTCAAACGAAAAAAAACGGAACCCTTATAGGATCACTTTGTTGTCCGTCTGTACGTCTGTGTGTATGTCAAGACTCTTTATCTCGAGAACGCGTAAAGATATGGAGTTGAAATTTAAACTGTATACGTATATATATGGTCTCTTGCAGTTGTGTAAAAGAAAAACTTCTCAGTCATCTTATAAAAAAGTTAGAGCCATTTATGTCGTAAAAAACCGCATATTTCGACATTCACAAAAATCAAAACCTACAGGGTATTTCCCGTCGACACACAACTATGAAATTTGGCGAAAAGCATTGTCACAGAGTACACATATAGGAATAAATCTGAAAACTGTACATTTTTATGTAAATCACAAAAAAATAGGGCCTCAAAATTCACAAAATTCAAAGAGAGTAAATCGTATCATGTAAGGTATCACATAAAAGAACTTCATGCTAATGAAAACAGGTTATTAATTTTTTAACAATGTGTTTGTACGGAACCCCTTATGTGCGAGCCTGACTCGCACTTGTCCGGTTTTTTTATTTGGTCTGAGTGTCAGGTACTATGAATATTATTTTATTTAGTATATAGTATTATTTTACAAAAATGGTTTGAGGTCACTCCAATTTTTATTTTATTTTCAAGTTCACATACATGCATTATATTTATTCATTATTTTAATTCTGATCGTCGCTACGTACTTTATTTTACCTATACCTACCTAAATAGGTAAGCAATGATTGCACTCTACGGACGCAGGGGTTCGTGCTCTTTGTTCCTTGCATTTTCTATTCGTAAATTTAGATTAAAACCAAAACAACTCAAAAGAATTGCATTCTCATCTGATCTGAACGAGCACCAAATGTACGGTTTATTATTTTTTTAAATACGATTTTTATTTATTTAATAAGTACAATACTTTAAATATTTTTTAATAAATTTGGTGTCATTGCCGTGATAATTTAAATTAATAAATTGAATTAAAATTGATATATTTGTTCTTTTGTTCGTTCAAGTTAGTTCATTAAATTATTGCTGTTGCACAATTTGCTTGTTGCTAATACAGCTAATACTATGCGTGAATGCACAACGACTTATGTATATAATCTAATCCAAAAATGGTTTATTGAAAGCTGGAAGTATTGTTATTTCACAGCGTGTTAGTGGAAGTGGAACTAATTGCGTATTATGTGAGATATTGATCTACAACTGCTGTTTAATTTTCATAAATTATTATGGTTTTAATTTCATTTTAGACACATTGAGTACATTATTATGAAAATGTGTAGGTACATTGCGTATTATTAAAAACATCCTAGTTACAATAAGAATAAGAAGTGTGTGGGTGTGATTGGTGACGCATTGATAAACTATAGTTTCAAAATCGAGTACCGCGCCCCTTCACTCGGACAAAATTTTACGCGGTCTCACTTGACAGGATCACGCCAGAGCGGCGGGCGGCAACGCTGGGCTAGCGTACGTGGCGCTACTAACGGCGCGGCGGCGGCACGCGTCAACTCAATTTGCCTAGAGCATAGATAATCATGGAGTCGCCTTGTCCTTAATCAACAATTTAAAAAAAAGGCAAAAATTATTTTGATCTTTTTAATGTTTTTTTTTCATACAATACAGGGTTATTTCAACTGCTGTTTTTAAACTTTCGCGATTTGAACACATTATTATTATATACTACGGGACTTATCGCGCACTGAAATTACGAGATAAATAAATAACTCATCATCCCGACGTTTCGTCCGAGTTGCATCAACCGTGGTCAAGGGTAGACACTCCGTAGAATAGTGAGTCTACCCGTGACCCGCAACAAAATGTATGGAACAGCTTTTTTTTTTAATTTTGAGAAATGTTGCAGAACAAAAGTTGTTAGTTTTGAGAAATGTTGCAGAACAAAAGTTGTTAGTTTTGATGTACATGTACAGAATAAACCTCTAAAAGGATGCTAATTGATTAGAAATAACCCTGTATACAAATTAATGTTGATTATGTACAGGTATCATAATCAATGAACTTATTTTTATCGTGCTTCACACACTTGGTTTATAGAAACTTTCTTTTTGTGACAAACATTTCAAAAATTGACGAGCTCGTAGGATATGAACCTGCATCTCTCTGAAATTCCGGCTCTGCTTTGTCTGATTAAGCTAGAACGCTATCTGCGAAGCTGCCAAATTAGTAAAGTGTTTATCATTTTTATCAACTACTATAGTGTTGAAAAGTGTAGGTATCTTAATGTTAAAACTAACGCTTTTTGTGAAAAATATATCAATATTCTGAAAATGGCATCACATAATCTATGGTATCCCCGACCGAACAATCGTCAACGTCACCAGTATTTTTTTCTATTGAAATGGTAGCTGAATCATTTTCTTTCCCTTTTGAAATCACGTATTCTGGGTCACGAATTGGCCTGTTCCTTATGTGTCTAGGGTCAACCAACTCGGGAAGAAGACAATCATAGTAAAATTTAAGCAGTTTTGGCTCCATTATATCTGACCAAAATTTATCGTCTCTTTCTATGATTTCTATTTTCATTTTTTTGTCTCCATACCATATTCCAAGTAAGGCCTCCTGTTTTCTGCAAATATGTAACTGGCCTTGGACTTGAAAATACCAGTCTGATTTTTTGTTGACTACTGTTTCGCCGTCTTTATTTTTTTTATAAAAATGCATCTTGTTCTGTTCAATCGCCTCGTCTATACCCATTTTAAATGGTGCTATGGGACATTTTATTTCGACTATTTTGTTGTCATCGGTAATCCCATCAGGCGTTGCCCCCAAAAATGGATATTGCTCATCTATAAATAGACCGCATTTTCTAATTTTTGTGTCTACCATAACCGATAATTGTTCGATTGCAATTTTTTCGTGCTTTTTTCCGTGAGTTATTGATGACACGTTGTCAATATTTGGCTTGTAAAGTAAATTTTTTACTACGTTTCGGCATGTATTCGACTCTTTTCTTTTTACAATTTTACCGAAGTTTGATGCAGTTAACATGCTTCGCCTTAATTCCAACCATTCTCCAGATTCACTTTGTAGTATAGTTCGTTTTTCTACGTCTTTTCGCTGTTCTTCGGTTTTCGTCAAATTCTGGATGAAGGTGTCTTTGGCCTTTTTTAATGTGTCGTCATCCAAGTCTGGCTTATCCACAATTTCTCCATAATCTAGATTTAATGTACGCGGCACCAAAGTACGATTTTTTTTCCTCTTGCAGTTTTGTTTTGTTCTATTCTTTTTTTCATTTACAGCTCTTTCGTATTATGTAATAGTTTTTTTTGGGCTATTTCCATAAACATTACGGTGGACAGTCGACAGCAAGTTGCCGGTGTTAAAAGATATTACTGCACCAGAGCATCTTGCTTGGTAAGCTCTTCTTTGAGAATAATTTACCCTTTTTCCACCAACAAGTTTGGCAATGACTCCGTTAAATCTTTCCACTACATTACTGTCGACATCTTCAATTAAACTATGGGCTTTTTCAGCCAATCGTGCGACATGAGTTTTTATTTTTTGCCAAAGCAAACTCCCAAAAAACGGATTAGGAGCGTCTACTTGCATATGTTTTTTGCATAATAACTGGTTGCAAGTTTCATGAGAGTTAAACGCATGGCCAATAGATGCGTTTATATCTTTATATAAACCATCTGTATTTTGGCTCTCCTTGTGAAGTTTTATAGCGTCGCAAATATATTTCCTGGAGCGCATTATTTTCTCTTGTGTCAAATATTTCCTGTCTGTAACGTTGAAATGAGTGTCTGAAGTAAGTTGCTGTAACTTATTGCAATAGTTCCTCAGTAAATGATTCCGACAGAAAATTTTTGACACTGTTAAGCCTGGGTATGGCCGAGCATTTATTATTTTGGCATAGGTGCTACTGTCGCCATCAGCAATAAGTCGCGCGTATATTATACCGTGCATTTCAATGGATTGTTTAAACCCCTCAGTTATTATTTGGGATTCCATAGCAGTAGAAGCCCCTTCAAAGTTTTTATAACAGACATGTTCTTTGGGACTTTCTTTTTTGTTTTGAGCTCGGGCACAAATACAACAATACTTATTTTTGACACACATGTACAAAACTTGGCCAAAACGTCTGCCAATTATGGCTGCAGCACCCGATAATGCAGCATAGTTTGTTCTGTATGAGCGTTTGCTCCAACACCCATCTACAATGACATCAATCATGGGAATGCCATCTTTTGTAACCCTGCCTTCAATAACAGCTGCTTCTTTCTCTTTTTCTCCGGCTATTTTCATTTCCTCCCACGCAGTTTCTTCCCAATCGTCACAAACATCGTCCTGCATTTTATTGTAAGTGTGTTCAGACATAATGGGTAATCCTACTGCTGCGGAAAACTGCTTCAGTTGCGCGTGACCACAACCTGCTGCCATTATTCCTGCAACAGCATCTTTGTTTACATCAGCCAAAGATGATTTTATTTTGTTTTTATAATTACACATAGAGCAGACAAATGTAAATTCCGATTGTAATCCAATTCGATGTTCAGAAACTAATTTCATTGAGGCTAATCCGCAGTCAAACAGAGATTCATGTTGAGAGAGTTGTATTAGTTGTGATGTAAAATGATTAACATCTATTACTCGATGCCCCAAGTCGGGTATTTCTGTATGAATCTGAAATTTAAGCACATATTTTAGTATTTATTAAGTTTGAATTTCTTATTATGTAAACATGCCTTAGCTATAACAAAATCCTTACTGTAGTTTCAGAGGTACTTTCGAATATGTATGGAATATCTTCATTTTCAGGGTTTTGTTCCTTTAACTGAAACAAAATTACACAAGTTTAACTTGCAGACGAAGTAAAAAACGACATTTTCAAAATATGACCAAATCGACAACATCCTCTTTTTTGAAGTCGGTAAAAAGACAAGACAATAATCGCGATAGTTTAATAAGGTACTTAAGTTTACCGTTTCCACCGAATCCTCTGATGTGAGCAACACATTTTGTAACTCTTCATTTTCAGGATTTGGTTCTTTTAACTGAAATTAAATTACTTACATTACTATTAAAGGAATTAGACATGTACAAAATGGAGTACAGTGGCGGAGGTATAGGTACTAACTACTCACTAAATACCTGGAAAACTTTGTGATAAAGCAGGGTGAATAATTTTAATTTCGTTTATTTAAAAGAAGAAAAAATAATAACCCTATCGACAACTTCCTCTTTTTTGAAGTCGGTAAAAGACAATACTATAACCGTGATAATTTAAAAAAAGTGTTTAAATTTACCGTTTCCTCTGAATCCCCAGATGTCGGCAACACATTGTGTAACTCTGCGTATGTTGGTGATATTTCTGGGTGGCTACAAAATAAAATGATGTAATTATATAATTATTAAAAAGTTAAAGCTAACACAATTATTTAGGTGATAGAACATCACCTAATAAATATCATTATTTTAGATAGGTTTCTAAAATATCAAGAGACGACTCCATAGCTTTTTGTTCTGATATTTGTTTCCTACAGTATGGTTAGTTTGTACAGACAAATCTTAGTAGGTACACACTTGAAAATAAAGAATAGACGGAGTATTATTACTAGATACTTTAAATTGATTGCTGACATGATAGATAGGTACTTGGCATGGACTCACTCTCTATCTACTGGCCCTGTTGAGGATGTGGATTGACAATCGTCAGGTTGCAGTTTCCGTTTTTTTGACCTAAAAAATTGTAAATATAGGTAAATGCAGAAAAATTGAAGTACCTAGGTAGTAAGAATGTGATAATCCATAATCTGTAGATGAATGTGTATTTGCCAAATATAGACTTTATTATTAGGGCATTAGAGTGCAACTATTTATTGCAAGTTTATTATATATGTAATTCGACTTACCCAAACATTCCGTCATTTTTTTTAGGTTTTCTTTTTCGTTTTTGTAAAAACAATTCTTTCCGCTTATTTTTCCTCCCCATTTTCTATGCACACTTGTTCACTACTATTTACACACTACCAAATAAAAATACTACCTAACTTACTACCTACTATAATAATGTTCTAAAGCTACAATATAATATAGTACACTAAAGTCTAACTTATAATTTTGAAAATAATTCTGAAGTAAATTACTCGGTTGTCGTCGCACAGAGTACCTAGAAGACAATAACCAAAAACAAACAGCACGCATCTCGCGCCGTCCGTACTTTGCGGCGTTGCCAGCCCGACGCTGAGCGAATCATGCGCTCGTCGGAGTCGCAACGTCGCACCGGTACGGCGGCGGCGGCCCAGATAGTGCCTGATCAAATATTCTGAGCAAACACTGTAGAGTAAAAGCTAAACTAGAGTAGGCGCGAAGAGATTTGATTGAGTTTTTAATTAATTACTCATAATATACAATTTAAAAAAAAAAAATTCTCGGTTTATAATAAAGAAAAGGGATCTGGCTATTTTATTCGTAAAAAATAATGGGGTGTTGTCGCTGATAATTCTGAGCATTCGAATTACTAAATTTTTTTTGGTGAGCAATTTGTTTTATTTTTTTTTTAATAAAGCCGGTTACTTTTCAAAATTTTGTCCGGTTCATTCAATTTATTAAGATTTTCCCTTATCTATGACATTTTTTAAATTTGAATCGATATCATTCATCCTCTCACATCGCGCATTCAAAAGTACTCGTTTTTGCCGTTTTCGTGTTTCTCGGCCCGGTGCCTCGCAATTGTAATAATTATGGCTATGTTATACCTATTTGCATACCATTACTTTCAGTAGTTTCAGTAACCTTGCTTAGGTTATGTAGAGATGATCAATTGCAGCGATAAGGCCGCAATTGTTAGGGTGTGGCTAATTGGTTATATTTTTTAAATAAGCATTGCTATTGTATTAGTATTTTTCTGTTTTTTTTTTCTATTGAAGGCAATAAGATGACGAATATTTTCTGGTTGATTTAGGTACCTGTTTTAATTTATAATAATAACGGGAAAGAAATTTCATATTTGATCTCGAATTGGCTAAACCTACCTACTATATCCAGTGCTTCAAAATTATTTCCTCTTTTTTGTGTTAGGTTAATAAAGATAGAACGAAAAATGTTTATGTAAAATACCCGTATCTTGTGAATACAACATTTATAACAACGTTGTAGATTACAACATGGCTTTTATAAAAAAAAAAGTATACTTAGTAACATGTTTTTTTTAAAGTAATACCTACTAAACTATAAATCTGACGCTATGAACAATGTACTGTACTTTACTGTACCAGCCTTTTTAATAGTCCACTGCAGGACGTAGGCCTACCCACGAAGAGTGATTGGGCCATATTCACCACGCTGGCACAGTGCGGGTTGGTGGATTCACATACGCCATGGAATTTCTTCCTTGGACATAATATATGCAGGTTGCCTTACGATGTTTTCCTTCACAGTCCGTGGTGTGAAGAACCGTACATAAATTCCAAGGAATTCATTGGTACAGACCGGGTTTGAACCCACGACCTTAAGATTTTAAGTCATTACCACTAGACCACCTCGGCATGAATATTGTACACCGAAAATAATTATGAATGTAAAAACACTTTGTTGATCACATAATTTCTGTAATAGTTTATCTTTTGGCATGCCGTAGTATTTCTCATGATAACATCGTACCGCGCGTGTGCCAGCCCTAGGTTCTATTTTCAAACGTCTGCGGACCACTGACAGGCGGTGACGTCACGGATGGCGTCACAGCGCGTCACTCCGGATAGTTGAGGTAAAAATAAAATATAGAATAAAACGAAAAATCTTTATAAATAGAAAAAAACCGGGCAAGTGCGAGTCAGGCTCGCACACCGAGGGATCCGTGCAAACCCTGGAAAGGTGACGTCCACAAGTGGTATATTATTCAGAGAAAAATCGAACCAAGATGATATATACATCATTTGAAAATTTGTTGTTATGGGCTTCCCAAAAATATTTCATTTAGATTATTTCGACCCTCAATTTTTTTTTAAATGTGAAATATAATTTGTGTGAAAAATAACAATACAGCTTATTACTTTTTCTAGTTTAGCAATAATAAAGTGCTTCTATCGTTATTTTACTTGCATTCGTAGCTGATTCTTTCACATTCATCACTTACTTTGCTAAAATTAAAAATTATAACCTACCAGTGTGACCAGTTAGTAGGTACAATGTGACCAAAAAACACTTTAAAAGTGTGTCTAATTGGTAAAAATACTTTTATTTAACAATTTGGAGGTTACTTAATCAGGGTTGCTAGAGATAACTACCTATCGAGCCAAATATATTTATTTATCCTAATAAATTCAAAATTAATTTAAAAAAAATCGGAGGGTTCTTTTTTGTTTTTAACTGTTGTAATAGACTCAGTAAAATATGAACTTTCTCGAAATGTAACGGGTGCTGTGGTTAGAATTTTCGATTATTATTATACCAGCCTCCATACATTTTGTGGACATGTCCTTTCACTAAATTGTAAAAATGTTGAAATTTCTATAGGATAAATAAATTTCAATAATCATCGAAAATAGTTTTTATTTTACTTTTCTCGAAAATTACACATCGTAAACCTGTCTTACCATGTACTTTAATATAGCTCCTGCATATGATACAGACAAGTTTTTTAATTGTTTTTTATAAATATTATTCTAATAATCAAAACTTAAAATGATCCACGAAAGCGACGATGAGAAGTGTGACAAAGAGATATACAGGGTTACTGGTGATCTATTAGCATCCATTTAAGGGCATATTCTGTACATCAATTTTGTAAAGACGATTCTAAGCGCATTTCCATATGTACAAAGAATAAAGCAAATTTTGATTCTGATTTTTTGATTTTGATCAAAACAAACGTCTTTTGTTCTAAGACTTCAACAAAAATATTTGACCGGTCTAAACATAACCACCTCTATGTAAAAAGCGCGTCGCGAGACTTGGACCTCAGAGGATGTACTGTTCAAGTATGCAAACAAGTGTAAATAAATTGGGTAAGTAAGAAAACAATTAAATAAATAAATAAACATTTGGGGACATCTTACACACGGCCCCTGACACCAAACTAAGCAAAGCTTGTGATATGGCTGCCAGAGACTGATATACTACATATTATACTTATTTTTAAATACATACTTATATAGATAGTAACTAAATAACACCCAGACACAGAGCAAACTCTTACTTTCATCACATCAATATTTGCCCTGGGTGGGGATCGAACCCAGGCCTCTTTGATCCAGAAGTTAGGGTCACTAACCACTGAGCCACCGAGGCAGTCAAATTAATTGTACATAAAATATACTGATTCGACTATTCATTTTTTTGGGATATTTGTTGCGATTTGGGAAAAGTTGTTTGTTTTGATATACAGAATTACCAACAACCCAGGCCCTGTAATCTGTATAGTGATATGGGATCTGGTTTGTAACCTCCAACCCGCACTGGGCCAGCGTGGTGGATATGGCCCAATCACCCTTCGTGGGTAGGCCTACGTTCTGCAGTGGACTATTAAAAAGGCTGATACAGTACAGTACAGTTGTAACCAAGCCTCACGCTAGTAAGGCGAACATTCTTCCACTACGCCATCACCATTAAGTTAAGCAACGTTCAGCACGGTCAGTCTTCGGATGGGTGACCGCGGGTGGCATTTACAACTGAGCGCTACCGTGGCTTGGATGACACGTTAAATTGTAGGTCCCGGTAGTTTTAAACGTTAGTTATATCAGATGCTTTCAGGCGGCGTTAAAACTCTGACACCAGGGCTTGTCACCCGGCATAAACAAACTTACTTTTTTTTTCTGGGAAAGTGCCTTTTTTAACTACCACTAAATACAAGACATAATCTAAAACTACACAAACTACTACGTGACAAGCAATTGGATCATCCATAGACCCTTGAAGGTCTAACGGACTTACTTACTACGGCTACATAGGTAGATATAATATATGGCAAGACAGCTGCTATATTATACATGATCCAATCCAAAGCTACGGAATCTGAGAGTGAGCAATGGCTCGTGAAATGTATTCGACGTGTTTATGAACAGAGAGTTTAGTATGAGATTATACCTAAACGGAAACTACAGTAGTTTCCGTGTATACATTTTTGTATAGCGTTTCTGGCGGATACGAGGATGTATCAACAAAAAAACAATAATGTTTGGAGCCACACGAAAACGATGAAATATATAGGGTTATTTCTAATCAATTAGCATCCTTTAAGGGGCTTATTCTGTACATCAAAACTAACAATTTTGTTCCGCGACTTTAGCCAAAACTCAATAAAAAACTTGGTGTTTCATAAAAAAAATATCGTTCACCCGCGACCAAATGCATGGAACAACAGATCTTTTTTAGTTTTGACAAATGTCGCCAAGGACAAGAGTTCTTGTCAGTTCATATTCGTTTGGTAGATCCACAATCTAGTTAAGGCCACTATTTCTTGTTCTTGTCAGTTCATATTCGTGCAAACCAAACAAAAAAAATATCATCAAAATCGGTCCATTACCTACAGCATAACATACAATAAGTACTTACCTACAAGTACGTAAGTAGTACAAGTAAGTACAAAAAAAACAATTGAATTGTTTGGATTGCTGTGCTATGCCAGCCTTTTTAATATTCACTGCAGGACGTAGGCCTACCCCGATGATTGAGCCATTTCCACCGCGCTGGCCCAGTGCTGGTTGGAAAATTTGAATTAGTAATAGGGATGTTTACTGGGTATGAAAATCATTATTATAATTGGTCCGTCACGTCAGCTAGATTATTGAAAAATATTGGGCACGTATTTTTTTATTTTTCAATCAAACAATTAGTGACTCAGATTAACCTTGTCAAAGTTTGAGAGTGGGGGCTCGTGACGGCACTAGCCGGTACATTTCATAGCGGTTAGTGACGTCGCGCGGAACTTTAACAGGCTATGTCTTCATCAATTTGTGTTAAATTGAAAAAAGAAAAAAATTGTGTCTAATATTTTTTGACAATCTATTTGAAGGACTAATTATGTATATTGTTTTTTGGAGTCGGTTAAAAATGTATCGAGCCACACGAAAACAACAATGGTTTCGTGCCGGTGATCCGAAGATGCAGGTTCAAGTCCTGCGTTCGCGATTTTTTTTTACAAAAATAACATGATAATGGTTTTTGTTTACCATAAAAACTCATACTAATGCCTCGGATATCTGCTGGGAAGATCTCGGATGCGTATGCTCGTATGCTGGATCGTAGGTATGCTATTATTAGATAAGTAATGAAAGTGTGTACGTTACCGGTTGATTGGATTCTGTTTGAAATGGAATCTTCGAGTAAATATCTAGATATTATGCTTGCTTTTTATCACAGCACCTTGAGTTTGATCATTCATTTAGTAGAGACGATGTATAGCATCAATCGGATTAGGTTGCCTGGAAGAGATTGCTATAAGCAATAAGGCCGCCCTTTTTTGCACTATTTTATGTCGCTTGTTTTTTTCCTTTCTGTGTATTTTTTTTTCTGAATTGTATTTTAGTGTTAACAATAAAGTGTATATCTATCTATCTATCAATGGAAATTGATCCCGCTGGAAACAAATACAAAAGCACGTGCATATCTTTTCGGGGTTAATATGTGAGATATGTACATAACATTCTACATAATTATTACAAAATAAATAAATAAATGTAATATTAAAATATAGTAAGTACCTACATAGTTATAGTCTATGCTGCATACATTATTAGAAACAATATCAGTTTTAAACGTGATTCGATGAAGAATGTTCAGATCAGACATAATTGCCTAATCGTGTGTCCGTCCCGTACCGACCTTTTTAATAGTCCACTACTGAACATAGGCCTACCCACGAGGGGGGGGTGATTGGGCCATATCTACGACGCTGGCCCAGAGAGGTTGGTAGAGTCATTAAATACGTCATCGAATTTCTTCAACGGACGTGTGTGATGTTTCCTTTCAATAATAATAAATATAAATAATCATCTATAAATTTCAATAATCATCGAAAATAGTTTTTATTTTACTTTTCTCGAAAATTACACATCGTAAACCTGTCTTACCATGTACTTTAATATAGCTCCTGCATATGATACAGACAAGTTTTTTAATTGTTTTTTATAAATATTATTCTAATAATCAAAACTTAAAATGATCCACGAAAGCGACGATGAGAAGTGTGACAAAGAGATATACAGGGTTACTGGTGATCTATTAGCATCCATTTAAGGGCATATTCTGTACATCAATTTTGTAAAGACGATTCTAAGCGCATTTCCATATGTACAAAGAATAAAGCAAATTTTGATTCTGATTTTTTGATTTTGATCAAAACAAACGTCTTTTGTTCTAAGACTTCAACAAAAATATTTGACCGGTCTAAACATAACCACCTCTATGTAAAAAGCGCGTCGCGAGACTTGGACCTCAGAGGATGTACTGTTCAAGTATGCAAACAAGTGTAAATAAATTGGGTAAGTAAGAAAACAATTAAATAAATAAATAAACATTTGGGGACATCTTACACACGGCCCCTGACACCAAACTAAGCAAAGCTTGTGATATGGCTGCCAGAGACTGATATACTACATATCGCTCATATGCGACAAGAACGGGTTATAAGATTTATGTATCGTTTTGGAATAGTACTATAGAAAAATCCGCCATTTTGCGCTCTATTTGCTACTAAAACGGGGTATTTCTAGCGCTAATAATGACCTTGTTATGAAGGAAAAAGAGACCAGGAACCGTTCTAGCACCGTCTTTTACGACTGTGAAGTTCGTTTCAACATCGGTA
Source organism: Hypomecis punctinalis (assembly GCA_949316475.1). Lineage (NCBI taxonomy): Eukaryota > Metazoa > Arthropoda > Insecta > Lepidoptera > Geometridae > Hypomecis > Hypomecis punctinalis. Next base: position 16,740,453 of record OX438820.1, on the reverse strand, counting down.
CATGTCAGTTGTCTCCGAGCACTCAGTGCGGGAAGGTGCTGTTCGATGGCAGCAAAAACGTGACATAGCTAACGTGTCGCGTTTTAGTCGGCAAAGTAAGTGCATCAATTTAGTTATTTCCGTATTGCTAAAGTGTAACATCATGGTTTAAACCATTATTGCTGTAAAATAATATTTAATTTATTTATGTGTTGGCTTTCTAGTAACGTTTTTCTTGCAACAAATTTATATTTTTTAGAAATAAAAATATATGTACCGCTTTAGATGACAAATAAAATCTTTATAAGTTTAATTTAATATTAAACATCACTGTGTATCTCGTTGTTGTCGTAAAGTTTGTGTACATTTTGTCGTGATAGCTTAAGTTGTTGCGTTACAGATGATGACACATTTCGAAAACAACCCCTTATTTTTTCAGATGGAGTCACGATACAAAAAAAAAATAGGATTTACTTACTAAAAATACAGGAAAGGATACAGAAAATGACCATTAAATATGAAACTTTGATTCAAAAAGTTTATGCGTGTATAATATCATTATTATTTTATATACGATAGGTAAATGTAGCTATATATTATGTAAATGTATAATCATTTATTAGTATGTTTGTTAAGTAGATATTAGTATTATTTTTGTTAAGTGTTTGTTAATTAGTTAATTTCTTCTTTCTGTTAAGGCCACGTTTTTTTGTCAACTTCTATTTTCTATCCGTACTTGGTTGCCTGGAAGAAATCGCTTAAACCGATAAGGCCGCCAGTTAGAAACCTATTAATTGTATAGTTTTGTCCCTGTAATTTGTTATGCTGTCATGATTTATATGATTAGAAAATGTGTGCAGCCAAATTTGCTTTGCTCTATACAAAGACGATGAGAACATTCCGGCTAAGATCAGCGAGATGAAAATAATAAAAATAACAAAAAATAAGCCTCGGGCTTTATTTCAAATACTTTTATGCAGAGTAAAGCTACAAGAGGGCAACAGTCATAAAGAAAAAAAGAAGTTGAAGTAAAAAAAGTGTACGAAACAAAACCTGGAATATCCGAGAAAAAAAAGCAAACCTCCATTAGGTTTGCTTTTTTTTCTTAGTTTAGACTTTAGTTAACAAAAACTTAATTCCACAATATTATAAATAGTTTTACGAATTTGTGTAATGTTACGTACGTAGTAGTGTAACTACTACTGCTTGAATTTTCTCTCTTTTTTTATTCTGATGTCAGTTGATGTGTATCTATTGGTAAAAAGTTTAGTGAGCCTTAGGAAAATGAGACTTCATTATTCTTAAGACTGATATAAAAAGTACAAAAAGTAGTTTAAGTAAGTTAGGCTCAACGTTTGTAACGGTGTTTTAGTAATACTTCTTTTTCAATTACAGAAATGTTGACTGCAAAAACGTATCTTATTTTATATAATATTGTTAGTTTAACAAAAATATTACCAAGTAAAACGTGATACGTCTGTATGTCTAATGAAAAAAATAATATTTTTCTAGAAAAACGTAACAAGTGTTGCCGTTTTTTATATTAAACATGATAATAAATTGAAATTTATGGGATATAAGTTTAGCATGTATTGTTTCTGAAAATAAAATGTTCATCCCACATACATATTAAAAAACATATTTAAAAATCTCAATAGTTACGGAAACATAGATATTTAAAAATTTCAAAGTCGTTTTCTGAAAAATCACGTTTTCTGACTTGTCACGTTCTTGTCGCATATGAGCGATATACTTATTTTTAAATACATACTTATATAGATAGTAACTAAATAACACCCAGACACAGAGCAAACTCTTACTTTCATCACATCAATATTTGCCCTGGGTGGGGATCGAACCCAGGCCTCTTTGATCCAGAAGTTAGGGTCACTAACCACTGAGCCACCGAGGCAGTCAAATTAATTGTACATAAAATATACTGATTCGACTATTCATTTTTTTGGGATATTTGTTGCGATTTGGGAAAAGTTGTTTGTTTTGATATACAGAATTACCAACAACCCAGGCCCTGTAATCTGTATAGTGATATGGGATCTGGTTTGTAACCTCCAACCCGCACTGGGCCAGCGTGGTGGATATGGCCCAATCACCCTTCGTGGGTAGGCCTACGTTCTGCAGTGGACTATTAAAAAGGCTGATACAGTACAGTACAGTTGTAACCAAGCCTCACGCTAGTAAGGCGAACATTCTTCCACTACGCCATCACCATTAAGTTAAGCAACGTTCAGCACGGTCAGTCTTCGGATGGGTGACCGCGGGTGGCATTTACAACTGAGCGCTACCGTGGCTTGGATGACACGTTAAATTGTAGGTCCCGGTAGTTTTAAACGTTAGTTATATCAGATGCTTTCAGGCGGCGTTAAAACTCTGACACCAGGGCTTGTCACCCGGCATAAACAAACTTACTTTTTTTTTCTGGGAAAGTGCCTTTTTTAACTACCACTAAATACAAGACATAATCTAAAACTACACAAACTACTACGTGACAAGCAATTGGATCATCCATAGACCCTTGAAGGTCTAACGGACTTACTTACTACGGCTACATAGGTAGATATAATATATGGCAAGACAGCTGCTATATTATACATGATCCAATCCAAAGCTACGGAATCTGAGAGTGAGCAATGGCTCGTGAAATGTATTCGACGTGTTTATGAACAGAGAGTTTAGTATGAGATTATACCTAAACGGAAACTACAGTAGTTTCCGTGTATACATTTTTGTATAGCGTTTCTGGCGGATACGAGGATGTATCAACAAAAAAACAATAATGTTTGGAGCCACACGAAAACGATGAAATATATAGGGTTATTTCTAATCAATTAGCATCCTTTAAGGGGCTTATTCTGTACATCAAAACTAACAATTTTGTTCCGCGACTTTAGCCAAAACTCAATAAAAAACTTGGTGTTTCATAAAAAAAATATCGTTCACCCGCGACCAAATGCATGGAACAACAGATCTTTTTTAGTTTTGACAAATGTCGCCAAGGACAAGAGTTCTTGTCAGTTCATATTCGTTTGGTAGATCCACAATCTAGTTAAGGCCACTATTTCTTGTTCTTGTCAGTTCATATTCGTGCAAACCAAACAAAAAAAATATCATCAAAATCGGTCCATTACCTACAGCATAACATACAATAAGTACTTACCTACAAGTACGTAAGTAGTACAAGTAAGTACAAAAAAAACAATTGAATTGTTTGGATTGCTGTGCTATGCCAGCCTTTTTAATATTCACTGCAGGACGTAGGCCTACCCCGATGATTGAGCCATTTCCACCGCGCTGGCCCAGTGCTGGTTGGAAAATTTGAATTAGTAATAGGGATGTTTACTGGGTATGAAAATCATTATTATAATTGGTCCGTCACGTCAGCTAGATTATTGAAAAATATTGGGCACGTATTTTTTTATTTTTCAATCAAACAATTAGTGACTCAGATTAACCTTGTCAAAGTTTGAGAGTGGGGGCTCGTGACGGCACTAGCCGGTACATTTCATAGCGGTTAGTGACGTCGCGCGGAACTTTAACAGGCTATGTCTTCATCAATTTGTGTTAAATTGAAAAAAGAAAAAAATTGTGTCTAATATTTTTTGACAATCTATTTGAAGGACTAATTATGTATATTGTTTTTTGGAGTCGGTTAAAAATGTATCGAGCCACACGAAAACAACAATGGTTTCGTGCCGGTGATCCGAAGATGCAGGTTCAAGTCCTGCGTTCGCGATTTTTTTTTACAAAAATAACATGATAATGGTTTTTGTTTACCATAAAAACTCATACTAATGCCTCGGATATCTGCTGGGAAGATCTCGGATGCGTATGCTCGTATGCTGGATCGTAGGTATGCTATTATTAGATAAGTAATGAAAGTGTGTACGTTACCGGTTGATTGGATTCTGTTTGAAATGGAATCTTCGAGTAAATATCTAGATATTATGCTTGCTTTTTATCACAGCACCTTGAGTTTGATCATTCATTTAGTAGAGACGATGTATAGCATCAATCGGATTAGGTTGCCTGGAAGAGATTGCTATAAGCAATAAGGCCGCCCTTTTTTGCACTATTTTATGTCGCTTGTTTTTTTCCTTTCTGTGTATTTTTTTTTCTGAATTGTATTTTAGTGTTAACAATAAAGTGTATATCTATCTATCTATCAATGGAAATTGATCCCGCTGGAAACAAATACAAAAGCACGTGCATATCTTTTCGGGGTTAATATGTGAGATATGTACATAACATTCTACATAATTATTACAAAATAAATAAATAAATGTAATATTAAAATATAGTAAGTACCTACATAGTTATAGTCTATGCTGCATACATTATTAGAAACAATATCAGTTTTAAACGTGATTCGATGAAGAATGTTCAGATCAGACATAATTGCCTAATCGTGTGTCCGTCCCGTACCGACCTTTTTAATAGTCCACTACTGAACATAGGCCTACCCACGAGGGGGGGGTGATTGGGCCATATCTACGACGCTGGCCCAGAGAGGTTGGTAGAGTCATTAAATACGTCATCGAATTTCTTCAACGGACGTGTGTGATGTTTCCTTTCACCATGGTTTTATATAGAACATCGCGGATGTTACATTATTTTTTACATCACTTAGCTTCAAATCTCTATTTTTACATCGTCAAAGAGTGAAAAATGCATTTTTCCGTAACTCTCGTGAACTAAAAATAGATTTTAGCTCGTCTTGGAACATGACCAACCGAAATGTGATTGTCTTATCTCTAATGTGTTCTTTAAAAGCAGTCTAGACAGAGGTGTTATATTTTAGACTAGTCTGTTGAAAATGTAGGTGAATACTTGATAGATTTTTAGGGTTCCGTACCTCAAAAGGAAAAAACGGAACCCTTATAAGGACCACTTTGTTGTCCGTTTGTCCGTACGTCAAGACCTTTTATCTCAAGAACGCGTAAAGTTAAAGAGTTGAAATTTAAACCATATACGTATATTTATGATCTCTTACAATTATTGTGAAAAAATCAAACCTCTCAGTTACCATTGAAAAAAGTAAGAGCCGTTTATGTCGTAGAAGCCGTGGTGGTCTAGAGGTGATGACACCCGCCTTGCAATCGTGAGGTCGTGGGTTTAAATCCCGGTCCCGTACCAATGAGTTCTTTGGGGTTTATGTACGGGATTTCACACCACTGGCTTTTCGATGAAGGAAAATGTCGTGAGGCAACCTGCATATGTCCGGAGAAGAATTTCAATGGCGTATGTGAATCCATCAACCTGCACTGGGCCAGCGTAGTGGATATGGCCCAATCACCCTTCGTGGGTAGGCCTACGTCCTGCAGTGGACTATTATAAGGCTGATACAGTATGTCGTAAAAACCGACTATAATATTTTGACACTCAAGGGAATCAAAACCTACAGGGTACTTCCAGTTGACCTAGAACTATGAAATTTGGCAAGAAGCATTGACTTAGCGTACACATATAGGAATAAATCTGAAAACTGTACATTTTAAATTAAATCACAAAAAATAGGGCCTAAATACAAAAAATATACGCCGAAAATTCAAAGTGAGTAAATCGTATCATGTGGGGTATCATTTGAAAGAACTTCATTGGAACATGCTAAAACAGAATTACATTGTGTAATTTTGTTGTGTAATTTTTTTGATACATGATGAGAAAAGTAAAAATAAAAACTTTATTCGATAATTATTTATTTATCTTATAGAGATTCAACATTACAATTTTGTGAAATTTTCAAGATTTGTAAGGAACCCACGGTGTGCGAGCCTGACTCGCACTTGTCCGGCTTTTAATAAATGTGGTTGCTAGTTGCTAAGTCGTTTACGAATAATATCCTATCCTACTAAAACTACTTCCTACTAATATTATAAATTAACAAAGCAATGGATTGACTTGATTTTTGGCGTGGATATACAGAGTTATTGGTAATCAATTAGCATCCTTTTAGGGGCTTTTCTGTACATCAAAACTAGTGACTTTTGTCAAAACTCAAAAAAAAATCAGCTGTTCCATACATTTTGTCGAGGGTAAACGATATTTTTCTATGGAACAACATTTTTTTGAGATTTGATAAATGTCGTTGAACAAAAGTTGTTATTTTTAATGTACAGAATAAGCACCTAAAAGAATGCTAATCTATTGTCAATTAAAACAAAATAACCCTGTAAAGTTCAAACATAGGCTACTTTTTATATCGGGAAAATAAATGTCCAATGGGACAGCACAAAAATCAAAATATACGCGGGTGGAGCTACAGGCAAAAACTGTACTGTACTGTACTGTATCAGCCTTATAATAGTTCACTGCTGGACGTAAGCCTACCCACGGAGGGTGATTGGGCCATATCCACCACGCTGGCCCAGTGTGGGTTGATGGATTCACATACGCCATTGAAATTCTTCTCCGGACATATGCAGGTTGCCTCACGATGTTTTCCTTCACCGAAAAGCCAGTGGTGTGAAATTATTAATAATAATAATTAATACATAAATCCCAAAGAACTTATTGTACGGGAACGGGACTTGAACCCACGACCTCACAAAAAAAACTAGTTAGATTAAAATGCCAAAGCTCTATCAATAAAATATTATAGAAATGTGTCTTATGCCGTTCTTGTGAGTCAGGAATCGATCACCCTTCAGGAAATACCAGTAGTCGTAGCTAGTTTAGGGTGAAGCTATTTTTAACCGACTTCAAAAAAAAAGTCAAGGGAGTCAATTCGACTGTTTTTTTAACACGCTTTTATTAGTTTCACCTGCATGTTTGCTTGCTTGTATCCAACTCCTTTGAGCTCAATTTTGACCTGTTTTGAGCGATCAGATTTTCTTTAAACTTTGCACACCTATCAAAAAACGATGACAAAGCATTTATAAAAAGAAAATAAATAAAAAATTGATGACTCCTAAGCGTGTTTATTAGTTTTTTTTAACTATATTTATATTATTTATGTATACGAAGTATGTGACGCGATTACTCCGTCAATTATGGACTGATTCGTTTTTTTGTTTGGTAGACCATACTTCAGAGGTTTTATTTCTTCTTTCTTCAGAGATCATCACAGATTCTTTCAGAGGGTCTATTATTAGAGGTCAAATTTTATTGGAAACGGCTGAGTCGTTTTTGAAAAATCAACTGTAATGTAAAAAATAGATCGAATCTATGATACAATTGATTCGTGCGAAATATATGAATTCTGTATGCCATTTTTGGCGAGAAATAATTGTGCTATATTGTATCTAGTATTATTATTTATTAATATTAGTAAAAAGCCGTGGTGGTCGAGTGGTAATGACACCCGCCTTACAATCGTGAGGTCGTGGGTTCAAATCCCGGTCCCGTACCAATGAATTTTTGGCTTTTCGGTGAAGGAAAACATCGTGAGGCAACCTGCATGCGTCTGTAGAAGAAATTCGATGGCGTATGTGAATCCACCAACCCGCACTGGGCCAGCGTGGTGGATATGGCCCAATCACCCTTCGTGGGTAGGCCTACGTCCTGCAGTGGACTATTAAAAAGGCTGGTACTGTATCTAGTATTATCCATACTGGGTTTTTAGTTAATATCCGATATACCTACATAATTATAGGATACCTAAAATTTTTTACAAAATTAACTCACTGGCAATGGAATCAGGTATGACGAGATCCGCAGACGAACCAAAGTTACCAATATAGCCTGGCAGATTAGCAAGTTGAATTGGCAGTGGGCAGGGCATATGTATAGTTTGACGAACGGATGGCCACTACGGATCCAGTCTAGTATTATTATAATTATTACAAGTTGAATTGGCAGTGGGCAGGGCATATGTATAGTTTGACGAACGGATGGCCACTACGGATCCAGTCTAGTATTATTATAATTATTACAAGTTGAATTGGCAGTGGGCAGGGCATATGTATAGTTTGACGAACGGATGGCCGCTACGGATCCAGTCTAGTATTATTATAATTATTACAAGTTGAATTGGCAGTGGGCAGGGCATATGTATAGTTTGACGAACGGATGGCCACTACGGATCCAGTCTAGTATTATTATAATTATTACAAGTTGAATTGGCAGTGGGCAGGGCATATGTATAGTTTGACGAACGGATGGCCACTACGGATCCAGTCTAGTATTATTATAATTATTACAAGTTGAATTGGCAGTGGGCAGGGCATATGTATAGTTTGACGAACGGATGGCCGCTACGGATCCAGTCTAGTATTATTATAATTATTACAAGTTGAATTGGCAGTGGGCAGGGCATATGTATAGTTTGACGAACGGATGGCCGCTACGGATCCAGTCTAGTATTATTATAATTATTACAAGTTGAATTGGCAGTGGGCAGGGCATATGTATAGTTTGACGAACGGATGGCCACTACGGATCCAGTCTAGTATTATTATAATTATTACAAGTTGAATTGGCAGTGGGCAGGGCATATGTATAGTTTGACGAACGGATGGCCACTACGGATCCAGTCTAGTATTATTATAATTATTACAAGTTGAATTGGCAGTGGGCAGGGCATATGTATAGTTTGACGAACGGATGGCCGCTACGGATCCAGTCTAGTATTATTATAATTATTACAAGTTGAATTGGCAGTGGGCAGGGCATATGTATAGTTTGACGAACGGATGGCCACTACGGATCCAGTCTAGTATTATTATAATTATTACAAGTTGAATTGGCAGTGGGCAGGGCATATGTATAGTTTGACGAACGGATGGCCGCTACGGATCCAGTCTAGTATTATTATAATTATTACAAGTTGAATTGGCAGTGGGCAGGGCATATGTATAGTTTGACGAACGGATGGCCGCTACGGATCCAGTCTAGTATTATTATAATTATTACAAGTTGAATTGGCAGTGGGCAGGGCATATGTATAGTTTGACGAACGGATGGCCGCTACGGATCCAGTCTAGTATTATTATAATTATTACAAGTTGAATTGGCAGTGGGCAGGGCATATGTATAGTTTGACGAACGGATGGCCACTACGGATCCAGTCTAGTATTATTATAATTATTACAAGTTGAATTGGCAGTGGGCAGGGCATATGTATAGTTTGACGAACGGATGGCCACTACGGATCCAGTCTAGTATTATTATAATTATTACAAGTTGAATTGGCAGTGGGCAGGGCATATGTATAGTTTGACGAACGGATGGCCACTACGGATCCAGTCTAGTATTATTATAATTATTACAAGTTGAATTGGCAGTGGGCAGGGCATATGTATAGTTTGACGAACGGATGGCCACTACGGATCCAGTCTAGTATTATTATAATTATTACAAGTTGAATTGGCAGTGGGCAGGGCATATGTATAGTTTGACGAACGGATGGCCGCTACGGATCCAGTCTAGTATTATTATAATTATTACAAGTTGAATTGGCAGTGGGCAGGGCATATGTATAGTTTGACGAACGGATGGCCGCTACGGATCCAGTCTAGTATTATTATAATTATTACAAGCTTTTTATTTCACTTGCAGTGTATGTATGTAAGTTCGGGTGGAATCTTGCAAGTTAAACTTGACCAACTTCCCGGTTTCCGAATGAGCTGAAATTTTGCACGCATATGTATATCGCGTGACAATGCAATATTATAGTACCCTGGACCTGATCTGACGATGGAGTCGGAAGGTGGCCATAGGAGCTCCTGTACTAAACAAGATAGACCTGTCGTTTTTGAGCTCGTTTTACTTGTCTTGGCTGGCACTCTGCTGCTATATGTCCAGGATTTAAATACAAACAATTTAAAAATATATATTTTTATTATTTTTATTTCTTAGTAAGATGTGTTGTATTTTAAAGCAAAAGCTTTAGTTGCTAAGAGTTATTTTCGTGGAGCTTGACTCAACTTGTAAACATTACGTCATTATTATCTTTCTAGTGGGTGACAGAGTCCATTTGTTGTTTGTATTCAGTGTACTTATCTTTATGGACAAGTTATGTTATTTATTTATTATTATTATGGAATGAACAATGATATTTATCAATTAATTCGCAAAAAATGGCTCCAAAAAAGTAACCTACCGCAGCTGCAATCCGCCTTATTTACACTAGCATGCTGAGTGTGAGTTTTGTCGTAAACATGACGCGCTCGCCGCGAGCGCGCAAGCATGTAATTTGTATGTAGAAATGTACAGCGCCACTAGCGGTGCGTTTTTGATACACAACAAGTTCATACAAATTACATGCTTACGCGCTCGCCGAAGAGCGCGTCATGTTTACGACAAAACTCACACTCCGCATACATACATTTTCAGATACGTGTGTCCCATACATTTTGTCAAGAATTGTCGAACTTATTGTATGGAACAGTTGATTTCTGGGTTAGTTCCATAGTAAAAATTGTATATTGCTGGTTTCGTAGTTCAACTACATTCAATGACACATGCACCCTGACATACATACACGCATACTCACGCGCAAACACAAGGACACGATCGCGCTTTTATGGATGTTTTTACTTACTTATATTGTAGTTAATTTAGTACTATGCTATCCTATTATAGGTATAATAGTTATTATTTTTCGCCAAAAATGACATAATAACCGACTTCAACCGTGTACAGAAATAGAATAGTTCGCACGGATCGAAGTGTCATCCATGTCATTTGTACATTATTGTTGATTTTAGGGTCTCGTACCCAAAGGGTAAAAACGTCCGTCCGTCCGTCTGTCTATCACCAGGCTGTATCTGACGAACCATGATAGCTAGACAATTGAAATTAGAACAAGCTAGAAAAAAGATTCACAGATGATGTATTTCTGTTGCGAACAACAAAGACCAAAAAGAGAATTAAATAATTATTTAAAGGGGGCTCCCCTTTAAAGGGGGCTTAAAAACGGCAACAGTATACATACTGAGTGTGAGTTTTGTCGTAAACATGACGCATTCTTTGAAGAGCGCGTAAGCATGTAATTTGTATGAATAAATGTACAGCGCCACTAGCGGCGCGTTATTGAAACACTTTGTTCGAGTTCAAGTTCATACAAATTACATGCTTACGCGCTCGCCGAAGAGCGCGTCATGTTTACGACAAAACTCACACTCAGCATACAGGTAGACGCTTGAAATGGGGCTAAGTAAAGGGGGTCTTATACGGTACGGAACGCTTTGTGCGCGAGTCTGACTCGTATTTGGCCGATTTGTTTCAAAAACGGCTCAGCCTATTTCGATAGAATTTAACCCATTATGACCTAGCGGTGCCGTTTGGCACCTGGTTTTATATATTTAAACTTTCGCGTTTTTTGCTTATCGTAATTAATAATTTCAAAATTTTAATTGTCTATGCAGTGCTAGACAAAGCTAGTTTTATTTTCAAATAGTTTTTGTCAACCAGTGCACATGACACAACTGACAAGAACGAGTCTTATATGGTGTTGTGAAAAATTTGCAAATAATGGATGCCATCTTACAGTAAGTACCTCATATTTCTTTTATTTACTGTAAATTGTTACATTTTCATACTTTTTATTTGTATAAAAACATTTTTTTTTCCTAGAATAAAATAATATTACACGATTTTTTATATTTGTTTGTTGTATCCTACCCGCAATATGACGGGTGCCAAACGGCACCCGTAGGCTAATATGTATGCTTTTCTCAGATGCATTTTTCATAAAACATTTCCTTGTTTTCTAAATAATTTTAGTCCATTCGCGAGTATAAGTAATTTTTTTATTTATTCAGGGGTTCTACATCACATGAAGCATTAGCTGTACTGGAAAAAGTCGAAAATTTTGAGCCTCAATTGTTATATATTGGACTTCCAAACCTTGCAGTTCAGTCAAACGAGGATTCAGCCAACGAAGATGAAGATGGTATTATAAATAAACTGACAGGTCGGCAACTCAATGTTAGATGCGAGGTAGTACTGGCATCGACGCATCAAAGAAGTGAATCTGAGGCTAAAAAACTTTCTTCAGAGACGTATCTTAGTTCTCAGAAGCTGTTTCGTCAGTCTCGTACTTCGCGAGGACGCCCTGTATCTCTTCGCCTTTCTAACAGTGAAGTTGAAGCTGGACCATCTACTGGGTCATCTTTTGGTTCTCATAAACGTCCCGTAGGTCTTACAATTCACGTGGACCTGCTGCATCTCAACGTCTTGCTTCTTCACAGTTGGTCATTGGTTGTGAAATCGAAAACAATACTGAAAAGTTATGTTTTAGTCAAGTTGATGAGCCTCGATGACCTATGTTATGATTATCGTAACCACTTATTGGTTCCCAGTGAAACCCTTTACAAATGTGTTCTTTAGACCTGTCAGGGTCAAACTAGACTACAATGTATAAAATGTGATGTGGGGCTCTGCGCAACTTGCAACGTACGATTCTATACTTTCTTATAAATATATGGTAAATCCTGAAAATAAACGTTTTTCTACTTATTTTATTTTTCAATTATAAAATAGTAAGCCCCTAAAAGAGTTAAATCAGTCGTTAGTAATGCAACAGGTTAATAAATAGCAAATCATCTCATTTAAGTTATATGTGACCTGAGACAACATATTAGCCTAGCGGTGCCAAACGGCACCCATGGTTTTTTTCAAAAGTGAGAGTTGCACCAAACATTTAACTTTCAAAAATGATTACTAGGACCTATAACAACAATATATTAAAATATTAAACAATTCTGGAACACTAAAATAATTCAGGCTTTAATGGGTTAAATGGAAATACCTCGGGAGTATACCCTTTCAAACCAAAACGAGTGTTTTATCGGTTCTAATTGGCGAAAATATCGCTATACATACACAAAAAATAATACTTACAGACGAACATAGAACATAGATAGAACATAGAAGAACTTCAGTGAAAATTTAGACGTTTATTAGTAATCAATTAGCATCCTTTAGGAGCTTAGTCTGTACATCAAAACTACCAACCTTTGTTCAACGGCTTTTATCAATTCTCAAAAAAATGCCGTTCCATAGAAAAATCGTTCACCCGTGACAAAATGTATGGAACAGCTGTTTTTTTAGTTTTGACAAAAGTTGTTAGGTTTGATGTACAGAATAAGCCCCTAAAAGGATGCTAATTGAGTAACCCTGTATAGACCTATGGAAAGTAATATCTGAAGTAAAATGCGCGTGCATACCTCCCCGCGTCCCCACATTGTGTCGCGGGCGGCACTTGCGGCCCGCGTTCTAATTCGGCTCCATCTGACCTACATTGCCGGTTCCCGACAGCGACTTCAGTGCATCGACATTTACTTTCCTACGTTTATATTTATACAGGAGCTTCCATTGATGATGTAGTGGTCGAGATAGGTAGTTCATTTTTAAGTAGTACTTGTTACTTTGTGATATCAATAATATGGATATGTCTCCGGGATCCCGCGGAATTAACTATTCTCAGGGATTGTAAAGACAGCATAGTTTACTAGTTGGGCAACTAGTAATATATACTTGCCCCCGTAAGATAATTTAGTATGGTAAACCCGGGTAGTAAGAATCCCTATTTTTTTTAAATTAATGAAATTATAATATAGTCTATGTTCACTGTGGATGGTGTGATAGCTTTCCATCAGTAAAAGAATTTTTCAAATCGGTTCAGTAGTTTCGGAGCCTGTTCAATGTAAACAATCAAATCTTTCCTTTTTATAATTGTTGGTATAGATATAGGAGCTTCATTTGATGTAGTATAGTAGGATTCAGATTAGGTAGTTCAATTTAAAGTACTTGGTATTTTGTGATATCAATAATATGGATATATCTCCGGGATTTTACAATTTTCAGGGATTGTACCTTTTATGACATATTTTGAAAGTAGTATTTCATTTTTTACTTATCAGACAAAGCTTATGAAATTGTCTGATTTCGGATACATAGTTTATGAAATATCACGTAGATGTTTCGATCCGAGCTAGTATGCGCGCCACGAATTATTTCGTTCGTAGTGTCAGAAGTCAGAACGAGACTGTCACTTTTTCACACGTCGAAATGAGTTCTTTTCGTGGCTATTCGCGGTCGCATGCTTGACTAGCAGAAACTGATTTGTTTTCGTGTTTCACACGGTCGTGTTGACAGAAACAAAATAATTGTATCTGAAACATAATAATATGTTTTTCTCATACTCATACGAGTTTCCGATCATCGTTATATCATGTCGCTGGTGCGATATGAGTGATGAATATATTATTATGGAAGCAAATAAAAACGAGGGACGCAAATGTGGGGAGGTATAGACGTCCATTCTCCTTTGTACCTACGTACATAACTTTACTACGAATAGCATTTTAACATTTTGTGGAAACCGCAGGACCGAGATAACTTGATATGAATGTTGAAGGTCTGTCGAAGATTATAATTATTTCACAAAAATGGTAAAACCTTCCGTCGTGTACAAAATTCGAATATTTCGCTCGAATTGTTTACTTTATTGTTGATTTTTCAAAAACGGCTCAGCCGATTTCTGTAAAATTTACATGGACCTCGGGAGTATACATTATCTAACTAAAAAAGAATTTTTAGATTCGTATCACAATTGGCGAAATTATCGATGAACATACACAAAAAATACATACAGACGACAGAGAACCTCCTTCTTTTTGGAAGTCGGTTAAAATTAAAATGAGCAATATCCTTCTTTCACGCTGCAACGTAGGGGTGATCGGACTTGATTTTTTAACCGACAAACCGGAGGAGGTACTCAATTCGACGCGTATATTTTTTATGTATAACCACGCATAACTTTTTTCCGATTTCAGTATTTTTTTTCTGGAAAGAGTATTCTTCGAAATTAGTCCCATTTAAATTTTATCGAAATCGGTTGAGCCATTTTTGATGAATCAACAATAATGTGAAACATGCTACATCGATCCGTGCGAAATATTCGCGAATTTTGTACTCGGGTGATAGCGGTCGTGCTATTTATGGCAAAAAATAATTATTGCTTAAATGTATAGTTGAATAGACGAAGAGTACTTATCTATACTACTTTTAAATCCCGAATAAAATAAAAGGTTCATGTGGGATAGCATAAAATCCAGAAAGCGGAAGCGGCATGTATCCAACGCTTATTTGTAAACGTAGTATCATTATATCTTCTTTGCTTGTAATCCTAACGAGGTCATCTATAGATACAGGGTACTGGTAATCAATTAGCATCCTTTTAGGGGTTTATTCTGTACATCAAAACTAACAACAACAACTTTTGTTCAACGGCTTTTATCAAATCTCAAAAAATGCTGTTCCATATAAAATATCGTTCACCCGCGACGAAATGTATGGTATGGAAGCTGTTTCTTTTTTTTACTTTTGACCAATGTCGCAGAACAAAAGTTGTTATTTTGACGTACAGAATAAACCCCTAAAAGATATCTGCGTATTATACCTACTGCAGCTTTACCGGTCCGGTCCGTAATTTTAAGTGTTTCATTTAAACTCATTATTCTCTTAAACTCATTAGAAAAATACAAATACGACAAATCAGTAAACTAATGAGCATTTTAACCCGCTGGCTTATCACTCTATTAACAATATCACATAATGTGGTAGCCATTACCTCCAGCCCGAAGGTCAGTATGTCACCAAAGAATAAAAATTTACAGAAAAGGCTACCGTATTTATTCCATGCGTACTATTATAGGACATGACTAAATTGTTCTGAAGCGTTATGTCAGGTTGAAAGATTGGTGAAAAGATATGAAATGATATTTATTTCACAAAAATAGATAGAGTACTATAATATATATGTCGAATCCATAAAAGGATTCGCATCAGTTATGGTGATTCAATGTGGTAATGATTTTATACCATCTGACCCAACAATGCTTCAGTGTGGCGTGGCGTGGGTTAAGCGGGCGAGGAGATAAATTGCGACGTCACGAACAATCAGTTTATTTCACAGAAGATTACGTATGATTACAATTATAGAGAAAACTTTAAGCGAAGGACATGGCGTTCCGCAGCGTAACTCACGCTGCCACCATTTTATCAAGAATCACAACTCGAGCTGTTTTCAACCACATTTTCAACATAACCTCCCCGAACCAGCAACCAGCTCCCCTTACTACTCTCAAGTGACATCTGTCAAGTCATCATCGCATTTTCCCGCCCATCGGCCGATCATGCGATATCACTTGAAAACCTCCTTGGAACCAATCAGCAGCGTTTGTTACAAGCGTTACCCCAGGAATGTTGCCACTACCATTCCTAGTCCTCCGAAATTATACTAAGTGGCACTATTTAAAAATAAACTTAAAGCTATTGTCCCGTTATATAGATAGAGTACATATAAGCTCCAAGTAGCCCAACGAGCTATGGAGAGGGCTATGCTCGGAGTCTCTCTGCGGGATCGAATCAGGAATGAGGAGATCCGTAGAAGAACCAAAGTTACCGACATAGCCCAACGGATTAGCAAGTTGAAATCGCAATAGGCAGGGCATATAGCGCTGAGGACTGATGACCGGTGGAGTCGAAAAGCTCTCGAGTGGAGACCACGTACCTGCAAGCGCAGCGTAGGACGTCCACCCACAAGGTGGACGCGCGGATGACCTCATTAAGACCGCAGGATCGCCTTATTGGAGATCCATAGGGGAGGCCTATGTCCAGCAGTGGACGTCCTTTGACTGATGTTTGGATGGATGGAGATAGACTACTAGATTCGGCGATTGGCCTCTTTGTTGAAGTCGGACCTACCTAAATGGACTACTTGTCCTAGGTAGACGTACGAGTCAACGACTTCAAGAACCGAGTTTCCAACAGAAATCGAGGTGAGTAAAACATGGGATATTATTTGTTATTACTCATTATTTATTATTTGCAATTTATAATGGAATTATATGACATGTAATTCAATGTAACAATCTCTATCTGGAACTGACTGGAACATCTCTACTTATCCGTATCTATGTTTGGTAAATAAATACACATCACAAATACGACGAAATATAAATATCGATGACACATAAAGCACAACTTGTTTATTTGTAATAACATGTATTAAATGCTTTGACCGCATGATAATATAATACCTACATGTTTGGGGTCACTTGATAAATAATATTATCTAACACTAGACTGGGATCCAAATTTAGTTATAGGGTTGTCGAGTTTATTTTTGACAAATAATAATACTTTAAAAAGGATTGGACGGAAGTAGCACAGAATAGAAAGGAATGGAAGGAGTTGGGGGAGACCTTAAATAAAAAAAAACTATTATTTCCTTTCTAGATCAAGGGGTTGCCTGGAAGAGATTGCTGTAAGCAATAAGGCCGCCCTTTATTGCACTATTTTTAAGTTGCTTTTTATTCCTTTCTGTGTATTTTCTGTATTCTGTGTTAACAGTAAAGTGTTCATTGATTCATTCATTATAACAAACATAAAAAACAGTCGAATTGAAATTTTAAAACTTTTTAGTTTTTTTTTTTTTTTTTTTAATTTTTTAATATAATGACAATACTACACTACTACTACATAGAAAGCAATTGGATCATCCACAGACCCTTGAAGGTCTAAAGATAATCCAAGTGCTCAATTTTTTAGAAATTGGTTGAAAATATATTGTATTAGTTGAACACCCTGGTTTGTTACACCTCGACCTTACATTCTGATATCATGAATTCCGGTTCTTTTTGCTGTTACAACTACACAATTTGATTTATTATATCTTATTATCAATTAATAAATAATAAAAACATTATAAGTTGCCAACAAAAAAAGTTTAGATGATACCAAGGGTTATACCTAACATTAATTTTTTACTGTCAACATGCTTCGTTTGAGTTAAAACTTTTTTCATTTGGCGAATATTGCTTTCAATTCTGACGTGTAATTTACTGAATTAAATGTTTTAATATGACGGGATTAACATTTTCTAGGAGTTTCTTTTCCTTTTATCATATTATACAGGGTTATTTCTAATCAATTAGCATCCTTTAATGAACTTACGAGTATTCTGTACATCAAAACTAACAACTTTTAATCTGCGAAATCAGCTGTTCCAAACATTTTGTCGCGGGTGAGCGATATTTTATATGGAACAACATTTTTTTTTAGTTTTGACAAAAATCGCAGATCAGAAGTTAGTAAAAAGTAAGTAAGTAAGTTCGTATAGGCCTGGTGGCTAGCCCTGGTGTCAGAGTTTTTAATGATGTTAGAAGTTAGTAATGATGTACAGAATAAGCCCCTAAGGATGCTAATATAATTTAACCCTGTATAGTCGATGGCAAGCTATTATTATTCATAGTTTATAATTTACTTTAGAAGGACGTTTTATGAATAGAAAACTGTATATTTATACTAATTTATCTTTTGCTATGTTATTATCATACAAGGACAAAGTACGACTCGGAAAATTACGTTATATGTTAATTATTTACTTGCTTGTAGGTTTCATACAAAAACAACAGGCAAATACCTAAGCAAAAACTAAGGAAGAATAATATAATTTTATAAAATTCATGGCAAAAACTATTTCATTTGTAGAAAAAATTGTTTTCATAAGTTTTTATTGAACAATAGTCGGATATAATGATGACAAACTTGTTTCCAGATAATGGGTAGGCATAATGATGTTAAAAGTATATAGGTATATGTACTATACAGGGTTATTTCTATCCAATTAGCGTCATTTCAAGGGCTTATTTTGTACATAAAAACTTTTGTTCAGCGACTTTTGTCAAAACTAAAAAAAAACAGCTGTTCTTTACATTTTGTCGAGGGTGAACGATATTTTTCTATAGAACCACATTTTTTAAGAATTAATAAAAGTCGTAGAACAAAAGTTGTTAATTTTGATGTACAGAATAAGCCCCTGGAAGGATGCTATTTGATAAATAACCCTGTATATGTACAGAATTTGAGTTATTTTTATTTTTTTTATTTGTTTATAGGCGAGCAGTGTATACCGATGTGCCTATATCAAGCAGAATCGAATAAAATTAGTATTAATTAGTAGTATTATTAATAATTAGTTATAGTATAGTATTATTATTAATTTTAGACAAATATTAAGGCATATTTTGCTCTAATAGCTAATGTTCCATGTCTCTTTTAACGTTTGTAATCTCACTTACATTGTCTTCATACAGAATTATGATACCTACTATACCACAGTATGATTTTGCCATCTTGAAATAAAACTGGCAGCCGATAAAATGCTTATAAGTGATTAAACCAACGTAGCGGTAATGAAAGATGAAAGTATAATGAAACGAACTTGAATCACAAAAGTGAAATTATGCACTAATAATTTCACATCGCTTGTATAGTTACTCGTAGTTATGCAAATCATTACTATAAAGGAGTTATTTTTACGGTAAATAATTCAAAAAGTCGTGATAACAGAAACTCAATCAAAAATAAATAAATAATTACCTAATTATTAACTCTTTGATATAGATATAAATAAAATAATTTTATAGGTCCACTGCTAGACATAGGTTTGCCTAATAGATTTTCATCATGAAATTGCATTAGGTTGCGATGTGATATTATTATGTAGGTATGGGGTGACCGATGGGATCGAAAAGTTCTCGAGTGGAAACCTCGTACCGACAAGCGCAGCGTAGGACGGACGACCTCATCAAGACCACAGGAAAGTTCTGAATTCGAAACAGTCTTGAAGATCTATTGGGGAGGTCTATGTTTAAAACGACATGACGAAATAACGATTAATTATAAAATATACTAGCGACCCGCCCGGCTTCGCACAGGTGTATTATACATATAAACCTTCCTCTTGAATCACTCTATCTATTAAAAAAAAACTGCATCAAAATGCGTTGCGTGGTTTTAAAGATGAATACATGGGGACAGACAGCGGGAAGCTACTTTGTTTTATACTATTGTAGTGATAACAAATATAATACGCTTTCCTGCATGGCTAGCATACCTACGCACCACGAACAATTTTATCGAAGTATAAAAATGTGACAGATATATCCTGTCGTACCCTTGTCTCGTTCTGACACGTTGATAAAATTATATCATGGTGCGTATGCTAGCCATACTGTACCAACCTTTTTAATACTCTACTGCAGGACGTAGGCCTACCCACGAAGGGTGATTGGGTTATACCACGCTGGCCCAGTACGGGTTGGTGGATTCACATACGCCATCGAATTTCTTCTACGGACGTATGCAGGTTGCCTCACGATGTTTTCCTTCACCGAAAACCCAGTGGTGTGGAATTCCGTATATAAGTTCCAAGGAATTCATTGGTACGGGACCGGGATTTAAACCTACGACCTCGCGATTGTAAGGCGGGTGTCATTACCACTAGACCACCATAGCTTTCTTGCTATACAGTACAATATAAAACCGTTGTGTGTATTGGCCTAAACGCCACAGCTGTTTGTACTTCGTGATTTTCCATGATGTACACCAGCCCCTTGTTATGTTGTTGTTTGTTTTTGTTATTTCTAACCATTATTTGAAAGGCCTGTCTAACTGAAACGTCTACGGAGTACAGTCGGTTTCTTTAAACGTCTTATTCCGTAAACAAACTAGAAACATGGTTATCCACCACAGGTAGCGCTGATTTCTTGCTGATTGTCTAGTGATGATCTTTGCTTGTCTATCTGCAATCTTAGTTTACAATGTAAGATACCTAGTTCATAGGAAATAGACTCTATAACTATATGGACGTATACAGCTGATTTTTTTTCGAGTTTGACAAAAGTCGCAGAACAAAAGTTGTTAGTTTTGATGTTTAAAATAAGCCCGGAAAGGATGCAAATTGATTAGAAATAACCCTGTATTTATCGCAAAAATGGCTTAACCGACTTCAACATTGTACAGAATTCGAATAGTTGGCACGAATTAATGACAAAAACGTATTTTTTGTAAAAAAGGTTCAGTCGAGTTTGATGAAATTTAAACTTCGGGAGTATTTCGAACTAAAATAGATTTTCGGGAAGAATTTTCAATATTAATTTTTAGTAAAGACAAATAGATTCCATAACTTGGCACATAACGTAACTTGACGAAGATACCGAATCTTGGTGAGGGTGTACCATTGTTTCTACACGACATAACATTTGCCATGAGCGGCCATGACTCCCCAGCTGCTAGACACAGGCTACGAGAAGCGACTGATATTCTGCGACCACGCTGACCTTGTTACTAGTACAAAATTTTTAATTGAGAACGGGATTTTTAGGGCATTTTCCTCGAGTTTTTCAAATTCCCATCCCATCACTAGAAATGACATTAATAGTTCGCCATGATCGGCCATGACTCCCCAACATCCTACACTGCGACTTAAGTGACTGATATTCTGATTTCCTTACACAATGCTCGCATCAATCCTGATCAATTTTTGATTGAACATTAATATTTATTTTTAAACTTTCGCGATTTGAACACGTTATTATTATATAGGTACTACGGGACAAATCACGCTCTAAAATTACGAGATAAATAAATACCTCTTCATCCCGACGTTTCGGCCGAGTTGCATCGAGCCTACCCGAGTTTACCCGTGCATCGAGTCTACCCTGCAACTCGGCCGAAACGTCGGGATGAGGAGGTATTTATTTATCTCGTAATTTTAGTGCGCGATTACTCCCGTAGTATATAATAATAATAGAACATTAATATTTTTCTGTACTTACTGTAAAGTATGACCATGGCCTGAAGAAGCCGAGAAGGTCTAGTGTCAATGACATCCGCCTTACAATCGTGATGTCGTGGGTTCAAATCCCGGTCCCGTACAAACGAATTTCTTGGAATGTATGTACGGAATTTCACACTGCGGGCTTTTCGGTGAAGGAAAACATCGTGAGGCAACCTGCATACGTCTGTTGATTCGATGGCGTATGTGAATCGCACTGGGTCAGCGTGGTGGATATGGCCCTATCACCCTAGGCCTACGTCCTGCAGTGGACTATTAAAATTGCTGATGCAGACCATGGCTCAGATATGACTAGGTACATCTCAAGATTTGTCCTAAATCTCAAGATTTTTAGGCTGCTCTTCTGAATTACTAAGAAATCTTCTTTAGTAATTTAATTTAATTCGCGACTAGTCCAACCTCTTAATTGCCTATTTGTACATGACTCAAGCTCCACTACACCGTCTACGATAATCAATTCAGAAAATCAGGATTTTCAATGGAAATCAGGCTTTCCTCTAGATAAATAATCGATTCGGTAACCTTAAGAGCGTTTCGTGCGTAGACGCGCTCTGCGAACAAAGTGAGACGGCGAGGGTCTATGGTGGAATTAACATTAAAAATTCATATAAAATAAAAATTATCAAATCAACTTCTTAGCAGTTTTATGTGATTTGCTAATAATTACGATACTACTTAATACATTAAACATAATTTAAACAATACTACTTATTAACACTCGTCAAGAAATAAGATCTTCGTTAAAAACCATTTTTTTTATCGAGTTTTTTTTTGTACGTATCAGATATGGTTTGCCAACATAAGATTATGCTCCTGAATGAGTTTTTCTGTCCTGAATTTTTTTCTTCAAAATAAATGTTGGACTAAAATCTGCAAAGCTCAAATGGGAGTGGGCGGGACACGTGAGTCGTATGCACCCAGACATATGGGCAAAGGTCTCAACGGAGTGGGTTCCTCTGTCCAGTCGACCCCGAGGCCGTCCTCCAACACGATGGCGCGACGAAATCGAGAGGCTTAAAAAGGATTGGACGGAGGTAGCACAGAACAGAAAGGAATGGAAGGAATTGGGGAAGACCTTTGCCCAGCAGTGGGACAGTACAGGTTAAATAAAAAAATAAATAAATAAATGTTTTTGGGACTACAATCTTGACAACTTGACAAATTCTGACATTTTCTACACGACCGCCCCTTAAATATGACATAATGTTCGCCATGACCGGCCATGACTCGCCAGCTGCCGAGACTGGCTGCGACAGGCGACTGATGATGACTTCCCCACACAAAGCCCGCATCGATCCTGGCCGCGCGCCAAGATGCTGGGCTTGCCAAAATGAGTTTAGAGGTTATTGGCAGAGGTAGGTTAAGGATGGGCTTTCCGGACAGTTTTTACTTATATTATATTGCTGTGACTTTATTATTCATGTTTAGGGCCACCAAGAGACTGGCCAAGCCGAGTTTGGGTCCCGCTGTTAATCCAAATGCTTCATTTATAATTAATTTTTGCAAAAAATGTCATGACCGACTTCAACCGTGTACGGAATTCGCGAATATTCGCGCGCGGGTCGATGTAGCAAAAATGGCTCAGCTGATTTCGGTAAAATTTAAATGGGACCAATTTCGAAGCATACTTTTTCGAAAAAAAAAATAATTATCGAAATCGGACCACTACTTAAAAAGTTATGCGTGGTTATACATAAAAAATATACGCGTCGAATTGAGTATCTCCTCCGTTACGTCGGTCAAAAATAATGATAATGCTGTTTCGCGAATAGGTCGTACCGATTTCATTATTCTGTAAATAAATAAACTTTCATTCTTTTTTTAATTTCTTATTCGATGTGGGGGCGATAGGTCCTGAACTGACCTCCCGCACGGGGTCTTTTGTGCATTTTCCCCTCCAGCGTCTACCCGAGCCAGCCCAGCCCCCCTACCGCCTAAAGCAATAACAATCGTAATAGCAATCGTTTATGACTTCATTTTAGTCATTTGGCACCGCCTATGTGACGTTAGCCATCAAAGTTGTTCATTCAACGATTGCTTTCGCAATCCGCGCAAAGCAATTGATGGCTAACGTCACATGGCGGTGCCAAATGACTAAAATGAAATCATAAACGATTGCTGTTACGATTGCTATTGCTTAGGCGGTAGGGGGCAGATCCTTTAAATAATGGAGCGTGGCCGCTGGCATAACTGCTCCAGTGGATTGGATGGTATACGAGATAGCGATGAGGATGTCGAAGCTGTAACGTCATGCAACCATTAAGCGATTTTAGTTTCTACTGTGGACTTGCAATGCTTACCATTTCATTTCTGTGACTCTGACGGCCTCATGATCTTTTATCTATATTTAGACACAGTTTTCAGGGGGAACAAGAACGTCCGTTCCGATGTTTGCAAAAAATGGCGTTTAAAGTGGACATTGTGAAAAAAATAGGAACAAATATAGGTATCAATGAAATTATTTTATCGTGCTTCACACATTAGGTTTATAAAAAATGTTCTTTTTGTGATAAACATTTCTAAAATTGACGCCCTCACAGGCTTTGTACCTGCATCCCTCTAGGATTCCGGCCATTTGGGCTTTGTCCGAATTAAGCTAGAACGCTGTGCTACAAACCCGCCAAATTAGTGCAGTGTTTATCATTTTACTACCAACCTCTACTGTGTTGGGCCAGTTGTGACTACCACGTTAAACCAGACAATCTTAACTTAATGTAATTTTTTTTTACCATCAACGAGAGAGACGCATTGCTCAATCAATCGAGAAACGAATCGAGATGACGCATTGCTCAATCAATGAAATGATTTTATCGTGCTTCACACACTAGGTTTATAGAAAATGTTCTTTTTGCGATTAATATTTCAAAAATTGACGCGCTCGCAGGATTAGAACCTGCATGTTTTTTTAAATATACAGTATATCAGACGGTGACTGACGCTAAGTTGTTTTTATAATTGAAAACAATAGTTTTAAAGTTTTCCGGTTAAATATCCGGCTAAAACATATCTTTCCTCATCACTAGACGATATGAACAATACTAAACTAACATTCCTTGCTGTTTGTCGAGCTCCGATCAATACAACTAATAGGTATTTGCTCAATCAATGTCATACCTACTGACTCAGCGGATTAATTTTGATACTAGGAATTATTTTATTTATTACTACTTTATATAGGTACCTATTTATCCTGTAAAGAGTACCTATACCTAAGCCGATAGCGTTTGTGGTCGTCTAATTATGTAAAAACCCTCAGTTGTTAGCGCTTCTGTGTTTTCAGTCGAAGTCGGTTATGGTATGGTATTGACCGAATTAAACATCTTGGCAGCCGAAATTTTAAGCGCTACACAAGTCGACGGATGAGAAGTTAGTCGCAGATGACACTTAGCCGTGATTCGCTAATTATTGCGCATGTGTGCATAATGCCGACGCCGCGTGGTGGCTTGAGGTTGGCGCCTTGGCGGGCGTGTGGAGCCCGGGCGTCTCTTCTCTCTGGCTCCCGCGCATACCTATATTTCGGCTTTTGCGCAGCGTTCTGCGCATAACTTCCCATCCACCGACTTATATGGCGCTTGATATACAAGCTGCGGATAGCCCAATCCTGACTCAGCTGCGAGGATCGGGATATCTGCAGCTTGTAGCGTCACAGCCGCCATAAAGCTTGATTCGGCCTGTATGCTATACATATACCTACAGGGTTATCTGCACACCCTGTACTAAGCCAAAAGGGGATAATTTAGACCATCATTATGAACGATTTTTACTATGGCGCCTACCCAAAATTCGAGATAAATCGCAACACCGACTTCCACCGTGTATAGAATTCGAATATTGTTTTTTATTTCTATTTTTCCCCCGACGTGATCATTTATATACCAAGTTCCGAAAAACTGTGAAGTTATGATTTAGGTAGTTTTATGTTTTCAAACTATCATTTTCTTTTCTACATACATACTTATTCCGAGTCATTAGACCCATACGAATTCGAATAATTTGCACGAATCGATGTGATATCCATGTAAAGATGTGTATCCAAAAACGGCTCAGCCGATTTTGATAAAATTATAATGGGACTACCGGAAGTATGCTCTCTCGAACTAAAAAATAATTATTTAAATCGGTTCCCAGTAGGCAAAAATATCGATAAACATACACAAAAAAAATACACACACACGAACATAGTGCCTTCATCTTTTTGGAAGTCGGTACAAAATCAGCAGTTCTGGATATCCATGTGTAGTGGGCAGACACCTATTCTTTGACTAGGCTGATATATGGGTAAGTAGCAAATGGTAGGATATCCACAAAAGTGAAAGTTTCCACAAAGTAATGTGCCATCTTTAAAATTTGGCAACTAGGACAAGTCACGTGACAACCCCGGATGTTAGAGCCTAAAACCCGAACATGTCTATGAGTCATGATTTTTTTTAACCATGGCAATTGCAGGGGGTTCGCGGTGAATTTAGCAAGTCAAAACCCGGACTACTATTGAAACCCCGGCCGGACGCTCCCCGGACGCCCTAAACTAGGACAAATCCGTGGTAACTCTGACGGATGGCAACCCTACCACAAAGGTCATATACATATTATTATACATTATACACACATATACATGATGCTAATACACGTACCTAATTGGTCGTAACAGATAACAATACTGATAACGTGTGAACCCGGGGGCCTTGACTAGTCAGCCATTACTTCAGCATGGCGTCACCTGCCGTGGTAAATAAATTAACTTCCAGCTAATGGCTCGTAGTCGTAAAATGTGTGGTATTTGTGATGGATAGTTAATTTTTTTGGTAACTTAGGGTTGATAGATAGGTATATAATATATTGTATCATATGGGAGCAAAATAATATTTTTACGGCGAGGGCACTTTTTTGATTCCAGAGCGAAGTGAGGGATTCTAGAGTAGAATCCCGAGCGTAGCGAGGGATCTTTAGTAGAATCCTGAACGTAGCGAGGGATTCAAAGTACGTCGCCCGAGCAAAAAATATATTTTGCGCCCGTGTGGTACCTACTCTCTACTTTTCATCACCTCTATGAAAAAATAAAAGGTGCCTCATATTTTATTGTAATATTATTATTTAACTAAACGTAGAGTTACAACTAAATTGAAATTAAATGGTACCTAATAATAAAACAAATGGAAACTTATATTTACATTCTTTTCATTCATTTTCTTGGCGCTTCTTTTTGAATTTCAAAGTATTTGTAATGTTAGTGACATTACAAATACTTCGAAATACAAAAAGTGCGCGGCAAAGATCATTCCGTCGCACTTATTTGTTCCAAATTCAAAAAGTGCGCGGCAAAGATAATTCCGTCGCACTTATAAAGTTCCTTATAGAAAACACCTCCTTTGGGCGCACCAAGGCGAACCAAGTAGTCCTTTTCGAATAGATGTGATGAAAAATTCTTTACATAACTATCGACTTAAACCTAATTTACATGTATTACCAAATTTCGGTATATACCGAAAATGGCAAGTTAGTCCACTTAAATGTTACAAGAGAGGACGCAATTTTATTTTTGAGACATGTGTGGGGGTCAATAGAAGCTTAACCCCAAGTTTGTGGGGTTGCCACCCTTGTCCCCCGGCCGCCATCTTGAAAAAAGTGTTGCAAACACCTTTTTCGCGATATCTCGGAAACTATGCGTCCTACAAAAAAATTGTTAAAACATAATTTGTAGCAAATTAATTTGCTTACAAATATGTTCTTATAACTTTTTGCCCTAAATTTAAAATTAAAGAAGTTATAAGCCACAAAGTAAGAAAATTTCTACAAAATTTTATTCCCTTTTCTTGGGGTTCAAGTCGCCCAAGACGAGGACAAACTTGGTTCTAGTGGTGCGTATTCTACTTTTCATACCTGGTGTTGTGGCTAAGAAGCGTTATTTATTATTATTTAGTGTAGCGGTACCGCTCTCAATAATTTTAAAGCCGGCTATAAACTTGTTTACCAACATTAGTAACCGATAGTCTTCATGACATAACCGTCGACCTTGCCCGAGTCCTTGGCTCAACTAATCGATTAGGCTCGACGCTTTCTCTACACCTACGTACGTCTCGGCTTGTATTTTAACTATTTACGAAATAAAACTAAACACTGGATGGATAGACATCACTTTATTAAAAGCGTTTATGTCAGAGGCCTTTAGGCGGCTTAAAGACTGACACGGCACTCTGACCCAGAACTAGTCACTCAGGCCTCTATGAACTTCTTTATACTCATACTCATTTATTTATAACAATAAGTTACACGTCAATAATTGTTACATGGAATAATTAAAAAAGGAATAAATTGAATTCATTAAGTAAAAAAACCGGATAAGTGCGAGTCAGGCTCGCACATCGAGGGTTCCGTACAAACATATTGTTAAAATAATTAAAAACCTGTTTTAGCATGTGCTTATGAAGTTATTTTATATGATACCTTACAATCCTTACATGATATGATTTACTCACTTTGAATTTTGAACCCATATTTTGTGAATTTTGAGCCCCTATTTTTATGTGATTTAAATAAAAATGTACAGTTTTCAGATTTATTCCTATATGTGTACTCTGAGATAATGTTCTTCACCAAATTTCATAGTTCTATGTCAACGGGAAGTACCCTGTAGGTTTTGATTTTTGTGCATGCAAAATATGCCGTTTTTTACGACATAAACGGCTCTAACTTTTTTAAACGATAACTGAGAAGTTTTTCTTTTACACAGCTGCAAGAAATCATAGATATACGTATACAGTTTAAATTTCAACTCGATATCTTTACGCGTTCCCGACATAAAGAGTCTTGACATACACACAGACGGACAGACGGACAACAAAGTGATCTTATAAGGATTCCGTTTTTTTCTTTAGAGGTACGGAACCCTAAAAATAATAATAATAAGTAACAAACAAAAATTATAATCGAAATATCAATGTCAAAAATTTATCACAGAGTTGAAGTCAAATTGATCTCTATATTCTATAGGTCTTTAAAATTACCAATACATCAGTCACTCTACCTTAGGAAGAAAGTCTCGTACCTTGTAAAATGCCTGCTCAACAAGCCAACTTTCTGTTTTATTTTTGAATTAGAGCCTTTATTTGATTTTCCTTCGATACCTTCCTTCCTTTGGTTTGAGTCATCGTTTGGGGCTCTTTATTTGTATCATTTAGAACGGCTGAACATATGCGTAAAGCGTACTAGGTTTTTGCTTATGCCAAAGAAGATATAATAATACTCTTATGCATAACATGCGGTTCTGTGCGAACGTTAGATACGATTCTACACGTAAAGTTTCAAAAAAATTGTGTCTATGTTATCAAAACTTAATTCCCTTGGTATAAAGAACTTAGTAAATACTTTGTAAGTTTATTATGAGTAGCTTAGATTACCAAAAAGCAGGCCCAGCTGAGTTTGAGCCCACAGTTATGTCTAACAAATCTTATGTTTTGTAATTTCTCCTACTGTAACTCACCCGAAAACCAATGTTTGTAACAATAAAAACCGGACAAGTACGAGTCAGGCTCGCACATCGAGTTCCGTACAAATCCAGAAAATTTCAAAATTGGGAAGTAAGTTGTTAAAATCTCCATGCTATAACCATCGACAAAAAAGTTTTTTTTTTCACTTTTCTCGTCACACATCGAAAATTACACATTGTTAAAATAATTAAAAAACCGGTTTTAGCATGTGCTAATGAAGTTCTTTTATGTGATACTTTACATGATACGATTTACTCACTTTTAATTTTGAACCCATATTTTGTGAATTTTGACTCCCTATTTTTTGTGATTCAAACAAAAATGTACAGTTTTCAGATTTATTCCTATAAGTGTAATCTGAGATGATGCTTCTCGCCAAATTTCATAGTTCTATGTCAACGGAAAGTATCCTGTAGGTTTTGATTTTTGTGAGTGTCAAAATATGCGATTGTTTACGACATAAACGGCTCTAACTTTTTTAAACGATTATAACTGAGAAGTTTTTCTTTTACACAACTGCAAGAGATACTGAAATGTTTTCAATTTTAATTTTCAATTTCAGTTATTACTTTTAGTGTGCCATAAAGTTATACATTATAGCATGTAGTGTAGCGACCAAGGAGCATATTAACCAGTGGAGAAAGTGCGCGGGGCGGCCTCGCTCACCATCGATAGGCGCTTTAGTTGACAACCGATTAGGGATGCTCGATCTGTTTCGATACGATATTTTGGATCGAACCGGTATCGTATTTTAAAAAATAGAACATATTGTCTTTTATACCATCAAAGTTTATTGTTTAGGTACATAAACAATACTTATTTACGTCGGCCAACCTGTAAGTGGCAAAGTACACAGAAATAATATTTTCTATAGCCGCTCTTTGTTGTGACCATACGATTACGTGTGGTTTCGATACGATATTTGATCCAGTATCGTGTCAATAGTTAAAAAGATGTGTTGTTGCGATACGATATTTTACTAAAAGATATTTTATTTTATTTAACATTTTAGGCTCCACTACAAGAACTGTTGTCATTGCGTCAATTACAGCTAACGGAGCTTACCTCCCCCCGCTTGAAATCGGTGACCTATTGTTTCAACAAAAACGGGGCCTACGCGCTCTCCAGTCTTCTCCATGGTAGCGACACACTATCATAATACTCAAAAAACATGATCCTTATTGTCAACCTCATTAGTATTCCTTGAGAGTACATGACATTATCCAAACAATCCTGGGCCACGGGACCTCGACGTGTTGTAACCGTGTAACAAATTAATCACTTTGCTATGCAAAGAAGATGCCATTAGTTATACCTTTTAACTCAGTAGGATTCCTTCAGTAAATATATTGTATTGATTCTCGATATCAGAGGTTACAACACGGGCCTAGAGCCTAGTGTGGGACAAACACAGATCAGAGAACAAGCTTTGGTGTTGTTGTGGGGACAAACAAACAATAACAGTTTATTAGACAACCACAATATACAGGGTTATTTATAATCAATTAGCATCCCTTTAGGGGCTTATTCTGTACATCAAAACTAACAACTTTTGTTCTGCGACATTTGCCAAAACTAAAAAAAAATTTTTTGTTCCATAGAAAAATATCGTTCAGCCGCGGCCAAATGTATGGAACAGCTGATTTTTTTTTGAGTTTTGACAAAAATTGCAGAACTAATGTTGTTAGTTTTGATGTACAGAATAAGCCCCTAAAATGATGTTAATTGATTAGAAATAACCCTGTGTAACTGTTTAAGTGGTGGTGGCTAAGAGGTAGTGACGCCCGCCTTACAATCGTAAGGTCGTAGGTAGGTACTAGGTACCTAGGTACTATATTTATCATAACTTGTCATTAACTTAAAATAAATTAATAGTTAAAAAAAAAGCAAGAAAACACGCTTAGTCCATTACGTGGCCCATCTCACAAGTGCAAACACGACTATGATACGATATTCCATGATGGAATGCCAGTGCCTATCTTCCGGCTTCATTCATCAGACCTCGAAACCTAGTCGTGGTCAAAGTTCATTACAACACTTTTCTAAGAAATCCAAAACAGCTATGACACGATTTTCCATCATGAAGTTCCAGCTCATATCTTCCGGCTCCATCATCAGATCAGTTCGACAGTACCATATTATTGTATTGTCATCAGAACTACATACAGCTGCCAACGTTCAACGCTACGCCCCTTGGAAGATGGTTAAATTAGTTACCTGAGATTATATTACATAGTTAGTTACATACTGTACTGTACCAGCCTTTTTAATAGTCCACTGCAGGACCTAGGCCTAACCACGAAGGGTGATTGGGCTATATCCACCACGCTGGCCCAGTGCGGGTGGGTGGATTCACATACGCCATCGAATTTCTTCTACGGACGTATGCAGGTTGCCTCACGATGTTTTCCTTCACCGAAAAGCCTGTGGTGTGAAATTCCGTACGCAAATTCCAAAGAACTCATTAGTTACATACACGTCGACCTAATAAAAGCGTGTTAAAAACATGCTCCTTGTTTGGCCAGTAGGGTGATCGTCAACGTCATCGGACATGTAACCTCGACGTGTTGTAACCGTGAAACAAATTAAACACTTTGCTATGCAAATAAGACTCCATTAGTAATTTTAGCTGCATCTACAAGAACTTAGACCAAGGTTAGGCTTTGTAGATAGTATCTATGTTGCAAACAATAGGTGTTAAACATAGATTTTTTCTAAGGTCTGAAGAGGTAACCTCGCGTCGCGTCACATAAGTAAATAATTCTTTATTGCAAATAATAGCATGACCGACTTCACCCGTGTACAGAATCAATACATAGTATTAAACAAAGTCGCTTTCCGCTGTCTGTCCCCATGTATAGTCATATAGTAATTTATTCATAACACTATATGCTACAAGACAATAAGTAAACATTACATTAGGGCACTATACAATCTAGCACAAAATAAAAAAAATGCTTATGCTATGTATGCTTATATTTTTAAAACTACGCAACGGATTTTGATGTAGTTTGTTTTAATAGATAGAGTAATTCAAGAGAAATGTTTATATGTATAATACACCTGTGCGAAGCCGGGGCGCATCGCTACAACGCAAATATTATGCACGGATCGATGTAGCATTTTTCACATTGTTGTTGATTTACTCGTATCAAAAATGGCTCAGCCGATTTCATTAAAATTTAAATGGGACTAATTTCGAAGTATACTCTTTTCAATAAAAAAAAGAATTATTGAAATCGGAAAAGTTATGCGTGGTTATACATAAAAAAAAATATATACCTACGCGTCGAATTTTATACCTCCTCCGGTGGTTCGTGGGTCAAATATAGCGGTCACAGCTTAGTTTAACTAGGTATTTATCAGCGATCACCTTGGGCACGGTCTGTCTTAGGATGAGTGCCCCGGGTGGTATTTACAACTGAGCGCTACCATGTCTCGGAAGACACGTTAAATTGTGGATTCCGTTTGCTTTAACCGTTTAGCCATGTCAGAGGCCTTTAGGCAACTTAAAAACTGTGACACCAGGACTAGCCCGGCCTATGCGAATAAGAATAAGAATCCCATCAAAAACATTTTCAAAATAAAGTAAATACATACTTGTATAATTATAGATAGTATTTAAATAACACCCAAACACAGAGCAAACACCTATGTTCATCACATAAATGCTTGCCCTGGGTGGGGATCGAACCCACGCCTCGTTGATTCAGAAGTCAGGGTCACTAACCATTACGCCACCGAGGCAGTATATTACATTGTAATGTTTTTTTTACCGGTTTTGTTTGTTTTAAATGATTAATTAATCTATTTAGGACCTAAGGGTCCTAACTTATTTGCCTACAACAGCAATGCGGAAATACACTAAATATTTAATGAAAGCAAAACTTAGGAAATAAGACAGTATAATAATCCCGGTCGTCTCGTTGTTCCAGCAAGGCATCGGCGTGGAGCTGGTGCGCGCGCTGGACAGCCACCCGCCTTCCGTCTCCAACGTGTTCTGCGAGTGCGACTCCAAAGATGACGTTGTGAGTACTCTTACTTTATGAAAATAATAGGCATGTTTACTTTGGGTACTTTTTTTATAAGGTTTAGGATCACGTACTGAGCATAAAATCACAAAATGCTGACAGATCCAGGAGGAGCTTCAAGCGCCATCTTGAAAAAACGTTTTTCCCATTGCTCATTTTAAGGGCCATAAATCGTAAACGGTAAGTTTTACATAAAAAGTTTACTGACAACAAAAGACGCGGAATTTTATTCTCTACAATAATGATCTTAATGACTTTTGCCCTTAAGTGCATAGTTTCCGAGATATCGGCGGAAAACGGTTTACGTCGTATCGGTCAAAATGGTTTTTAAAGAGATTTTACTTTACTGCAGTTGAAAAGATTAAGAAGCATACCACTATTACTGTTTAATGCAGGTAAGTAAAATAAATCCAGACTAGAAAAGAAAGCACCAGGGGACACCCGGGTTTGAACCGGGGACCTATCGATCTGCAGTCGATTGCTCTACCACTGAGCTATATCCCCGCACGAACTTCTCTTCGAAATTCGAGCTTTTGTTCCAAACAAAAACATTACTTTTATTGACACGAGTCATAGGCGGGGTGATTGTACCATAGAATAAGAACAGTAATAGAAACCGTACTAAAATAGCAAGAGATATTATAATTATACATCACTTTGTCCCATTCTAAATATGAAATTTAAAAGGTGTTAGAAAAAGACGCACAAACACCCAAACTTACGTAATTTCGAAGGGTTTCACAAACTAGCATTGTGCTATCTATCGGCTATCCAAATTCAAAAAGGTAAAAAGTAGGAAGGTAATATGATCAGAGATTTGCGCCGTTGATCTGGTGTCGTATGACATTCTATGGAGGGAGTTGAAGAGCGTGGACATGCCTCAGGACTTTGTAAGCATTTTCCAATATTGGTATGCGTACCAAAGTAATAATGTGCGATGGGCGGGCGCAATGTCTGACTCATATTATCTGGAGTGCGGAGTTCGTCAAGGCGGGTTGACCTCTCCGACTCTGTTCAACCTGTATATCAACAGGCTGATTAACTATTTTGACATTCCAACTGGTGATTTTGCCGTATGCGACAGAGATTGTGTTTTTTTTGTGTTCCACTCACTCTCGCGTATGCTGTATAACCAGATATGAAAAAGACAGCTGTACCGTTTTTATATGAGTAAAATTTAGCAATACTTCTATTACTTGTAATTCTTCTGAGGATAGTATCTACATGTCATGACCCATTGGAATGGTTTCATTTGAATTTGGACTTAATACGACATAGAATAAAGCTGATATTAAAAAACCTTTTCCATCTAGCTTTCCTATCAAAATAGCAGAATATGTTGTAGTTAGGAATGGAAATCGATAAAAATAATTGGACGCGACTCACACTGTAATTAAAAGGTCTGGTTAATAAATAATGAAGTAAACATCGTTAACACGAAGCTTTCCAACTTACGAGTAGTTTACATGCTACTAATATTATAAATCCGTAAATTTGTATGTATGGATGTTTGTTCCTCTTTCATGCTAAAATTACTGAACGGATTGAGATGAAACTTTTCTTATACGGGCCATTCTCTACTAACAGGAAAATCATTGTCCAAGCTATTTTTTTTAACTTTTTGGCTATATTAATGCATAGTTTTGTGTATTAAAACACATAATACTACCTGTTATTTAAGGAGCCCAAACTTATTTAATATTTAGAATCATAATCATTTCATAAATTCGGTCTAAAGGCCACTAAAAACAGTCTTCTGTATGTCCCAATTCCGGATCGAGTATAATTCGGTTCGATTTTTATTAGTTGTATTTACAAAAAATAAAATCTTATAACTCTATAAACATAAGGAATATTGAATGCATGTGAACAAACAGCAATTATAATTTTAGAATATTTTTTAGTACTAAAAACTAGTGTTCGAATTTCGTCCATACATTTTTTGAACAGTCCCCTGTCGCACTTTGAATATATCGCACCACAAAAATAATAAGCACTATTGAGGTTACATTCGCCTGAAACGGAAAGTTAACAGTGTGAAGTTTGCTTGGTCACCATGCTAAACAAGTCGCCGTCATTTTGCGCAGTGACAACTCTGCGTCTGTGTGGGAGCCACGCTTCTGTAGTGTTGAATGAACATTCCCCTGGTAAGTCTATTTTACGGTGTTTTATGTGCTATAATTATATTTATATAACAAAAAAATTGCTCAGTGTGATAATTTATAGCTGTTTCTGTTTTATTAAGTAATATTTAAACTGATATGTGATACGTCATTTTTACGTAAAAATAACAGTCCTCTGTGCAACAGTCCTCTGGAATTTTATAACACAGAAGTCTGCTCAATGTGATATAGGACTGTTTTATTTGACGTTACTGTTAGTTCGCCTCCTTCTGTGTCTATCTTGTTGATTTCTGCAGCATATTTCAGTGTTTCTTACTAGAAATTTAACCAACACGTAATCACCGATGGCGTAATTCTGTATGTGATAAAGTATTTACTTAATAAAAAAATGAATTTATTTGATTACATTTAATCATTAATATTGTGTTTTTCTTCATATAAACCTTGACATAAACAGTTCTCTGAGGGGAAAAAACAGTCCTCTGCCGCATTTTTTCTCAAAATCGCCTATAATTCGAAAAATAAGGCAAAATTACGATGGTTTCTTGTTTATATATTTTTATGTTATAACTAGCTATCGACTAACATAATGATATTTTTAATTTTGTAGAAAAATAGGGTTAGGACAACTTTTAATAGACAAGTTTCCAGTTAGTAGAGAATGGCCCATACATCAGAATAACAGATAAACTATTTATAAAGATATTGCGTGGAATGAAGTTCGCCGTGTCATCTAGTTGGGAATCAGGTTTAATTCAGTGGCAGGACAAAAGTGGTTCAATGGATTTTATCGTAAATAAATATAGTTTAAAAAGAAACTAAAAAACACGCTTAAGATTCATCAATTTCTTATTATTTATCATTTGTTTATTTTTTTTATAAATGCATTGTCATCGGTCTTTGAAAAGTGTCAAAGTTTAAAGAAAATCTGATCGCTCAAAGTATGTCAAAATCGAGCTCAAAGGGGTTGGTTACAAGCAAGCAAGCAAACATACAGGTGAAACTAATAAAAGCGTGTAAAAAAATTGGAACCCTCGAGCATAGATCTTCTTGAAACGCTACGAATTATCTTGATTACATTATACTACTATATTAATACGGGACTTATCGCGCAATAAAACATGAGATACATACCTCTTTTTCTCTTTCTCCCGACGTTTCGACCAAGTTGCATTGGTCGTGGTCACGGGCAGACTAAATGCGACGCCGTATCACTCAAATTGAAATTGTCACCACGACACACCACACTGACAGTATCTATAGTAGTATAATGTGCTCAAATCGCGAAAGTTTGAAAATAACATATCTCGATTACATCAGCTTTCATATAAAAACCCGCATTAAGATCGGACCGATCGATTGGAAACCTATGATGTCATGAGTATGATGTCACAGAACAAGAATACAAGCCAATTCAAACTTTTTGGCGTTTGTGAACACGAGGCGAGTGGTTGCGCAGTAAACTAAGCGCCACACAAATCGGCGGATGGGAAGTTATGAACGCTGCGCAAAGGCCGAAATGTAGGTATGCGCGGGAGCCAGAGAGACGAGTCGCCGGGGCACACCCGCCCTCCAACCTCATGCCTCCCGCGCGCTCCCTACGCCCGTGCTCACCACTACGCCACGCGGCGTCGGCATTGTGCACACATGCGCAATAATTAGCGAATCACGGCGAAGTGTCATCTGCGGCTAACTTCTCATCCGCCGACTTGTGTGGTGCTTAGTATTGTACCAATATATTCATAATTATGGCAGCGGCGCAACGAAAGGGGATCTTTGCAGCTTGTAGCTAACTTCACAGACGCCAAGAAGTTTGATTCAGTCTATATTCAGCGTTATAGCCTATACCTATACCATCGACCTGGCTTTTTAGGGTTCCGTACCTCAAAAGGAAAAAACGGAACCCTTATAGGATCACTTTGTTGTCCGTCTGTCCGTCTGTGTGTATGTCAAGACTATTTATCTCGGGAACGCGTAAATATATCGAGTTGAAATTTAAACTATATACGTAAACCTATGAATTCTTGCAGTTGTGTAAAAGAAAAGCTTCTCAGTTACCGTATAAAAAAGTTAGAGCCGTTTATGTCGTAAAAAAACGCATATTTCAACGCTCACAAAAATCAAAACCTACCGGGTACTTCCCGTTGACATAGAATTATGAAAATTGGCGAAAAGCATTGTCTTAGAGTACATATATAGGAATAAATCTGAAAACTGTACATTTTTATTTCAATCACATAAAAATAGGGCCTCAAAATTCACAAAATATGGGTTCAAAATTTAAAGTGAGTTAATCGTATCATGTATGGTATCATATAAAATAACTTCATTAGCACATGCTAAAACAGGTTTTTAATTATTTTAACAATATGTTTGTACGGAACCCTCGATGTGCGAGCCTGACTCGCACTTGTTCGGTTTTTTTCTGTTTTATATTGATGACCTATACACAATCGTTAATAAAGTTACTTGCCCCTTTTATGAATGAGAGCTAAACCAACCTTTTCATTTGTTCTCTTTGCGTTTCTCATTTCAGCTGTAGGGGTCCACCGGAGGACAAAAGCCTCCCCTATAGTTCTCTTGCTGTAATAGAACAGTGTAGTTTCCGCCGCTGGTGGCATAATATAGAATCTAGAGCATCCCTATACTTAGTCCTTTACTTGGGGGTATGCAAAATAATAATGTTACGAGTTGGGTTCTTCCCTTCACTTCACAATATCAATTGGTATGCACAAAACACTTTACACTGGTACTGATATTCACACACACACATGTAGCTGAAAACTGCACTGAACACGAGATGCTTTCGACACAGTACTGTCGATAGGGAGCGGCGTCGCTCTATTGATACCCGACATTCCAGTCCTATCCAGAATCCACTAAAATATTCGACGCTATTGTCTTGACATAGTAAACAACATGAAAACAAGAAGTTACCGGGTAAACAACACAGATTACGTCATAATTACTACGCGGTCCCACGGCTATAAAATGCCCTTTCACTGCACACAGAACTTATAGGTGTGTTATGTGTTATTTTCAGACCATCACGTGTGACTGTGAAGCGACGCCAGCGTTCCAGCTGAAGGCGTTTAGCCAGAGAGGGGAGAAGGTGGAGGTCTCCCACTACAGGGTCAACGTTAACAAGTGAGTTTACAACCAGGACTCTTCTCGATATGTCAAGGAAAGGAAGGTAGACGGTTCAGATTTGTGTGTAGTAGTAGTAAAAATTGCTTTACAATCCTGAAGTCGTGGGCTCAAATCCCATCAATTGATATGGGACCACCCATATCAATATGTACAGATACACCACTGGCTTTTCGGTGAAGGAAACTTTACCTGTGTGCGTAGAAGTATTTTAGTAACGTATGTGAGTCCTGTTAAAACCCATAGTCTGCAAAAAATATCGTCTACGACGACATCGACCTTTTTGTCTCAGACAAGCAGTAGCAGTGCAGTAGCAGGCAGTGAGACAAATACTAGGTAGGTACTGGGATGCCAGGCGTAGTTTCGG
This sequence comes from Hypomecis punctinalis, assembly GCA_949316475.1. NCBI lineage: Eukaryota > Metazoa > Arthropoda > Insecta > Lepidoptera > Geometridae > Hypomecis > Hypomecis punctinalis. The sequence continues at coordinate 16,701,712 of OX438820.1, read as the reverse complement.
CAATGTTGGCTGACAAGTCTTTATGGAAAAAGGCGGCAGACTTTTGCGAAAACGTAACTACTTTGGTCAGAAGCCGCAGAGCGAGCACGCGAAAGGGCAGACCCTGCTCGACAAAGGCAATGCCGGGGTGGCAACTGGCAACAATAGCTTACCCAGCTCCTTGCCCTGATGCCGGGGCTATATGTAATAGATTACGGCATCGATAACCTCTGCCTGTAGTAAGAGTCTACTAAAAGGAGACCTCTGGGCTCGTGAATGGTTAGAGATGGGGCTCTGGCCATCCACTCAAACGAGCCCGAGGAGGAAGACAGCATGTGTTGCACTGTTGTCGTAGAGGACCATATCCCGGACCTCCCAAGAGCGCACAAAGGCTGGCCACAGAGAAGGTTTTTGTGGGTACAATCCCACATAACCCGACTGCAACCCAAAGCAATCGGGTATGTTTCGAAGTTTTCCCCCTCGTAAAAAACGCAACGCAGAATAACTACTGGAGAAAATTCACAGCCAAAGGTTGAATGATGAATTCAAATTCAAATGAAATTATGTTTTGAGAGTTACGTACTTGTGCATTATGCAATCTTCTACAGGTATTCCTAGTTAAGGATCTATATATCAATATCAACTATAATTTATTAATGTTTTTATTTCAGATTCCGCGCCCGCCTTAACGTGGTCTGCGTGACTGAGAAGCTGACCGGCGAGCTCAAGTGCGATGGGTGGCCGGAAGTTAAAGTGGCCCTCGCTCCCGTTGGCCCTCTCAGACCTAACGCCACTGAGAGCAACATGCAACAACTTATTAGGTAATAAAACACTACTACCACACAATGTGCAACGGTTCAGTCCAATAAAGACACAAACATTAGCTATAATAAGTGATCTGTTTGTGGGATGAGAAGCCTAAAGTCAAGGAGACCCTCACCCCCATTGGCCCTCTTAGAACTTACGCTACTGAGAGCAACGTGCTACAACAGACAAAATCTGTACTGGGGCTTAAAACAAAACTTATTCATATTATAACTAATATTTTCTGCATTCCTTTCCAAATTTTAGTGCAGCGACCTAACCGAATTATTTCTTCGTTCCAGTGACATAGTGGTAGCGGCGCTGCGCAGCACGCACCTACAGTTCAACCTGTCGCCCTACCCAACCTGCCCGCGTCTGCGGCGCTACGTCGAGTCGCAAGCGCCGCGCCTCCCCCTACATTATGACTCTATGGTGAATATTATTTCTATATCTGATAGGTGGTTATGAGGACGTGGTGGCGTAGTCCGTGCACGCTCGTAATATAATATAAATATTAGGGGACATCTTACACACGGTCTCTGATCCCAACCTAAGCAAAACTTGTGATATGGCTGCCAGAGACTGATATACTACACATACATATTTTTAAATACAAGCGTGAATCGTGGTTTCGAACCCAAACAGCACAACTTCTTAACTACCAGTTTTAGTGTCCAGTCCAGTATGACCACGCTTTATCCTACTATCCTATTCTACTAATACTATAAACGCGAAAGTTGTATGTATGGATGTTTGTTCCTCTTTCACGCAAAAACTACTGAACAGATTGAGATAAAACTTTACAATAGTATTGGTTATACATCAGAATATCACATAGGCTATAGTTTATAAAGATATTGCGTGAAACGAAGTTCGCCGGGTCGGTTAGTAACAATATACTGTTACCAGAGGGGTTCTTAGAAAATTACTTAAAATTCCGATTATTCAATCTTTGCACTTTATTGCACACAGTCACGTCACAAAATACAGAGCATAACATGTTCGCACTAAACACTACACTTGCACTGATATTCACTCACACTAGTGACTGAATACTGCATTTTATCACTTCACACTAGTCCCCGAGCGCTTGAGATTATTTCGCTTCGAAGGAAACTAAAACTGTGTCTGTGCAAGGACCGGCCGCTCTATGTATACTAAAATTGAAGTTGCCTCGAATTCTCCAGATTGATTGAGACAATTCGGGAACTAATAGATGCTATTGTACTGACAAAGTAAACGTCATAAAAGTTCTCGAAACTGTATTGTTCTTCAATAGAAAAAGAACACCAAAAAACCTAAACAAAGGACGCCTTGATAGCGTCCTAAACACATAGCCGCAGCTTATGTCATAGTTACTTCGTTAAGGGAGCAAAAACAATTTTTAGATTTTTGGTATGTACCTAAAAGAAAAATGTCTCCATTCCAGCTGCAGCACGACCGCCACCTGTACACGTCGACTCCAAACTCCGTGGGCAGCGCAGCTCTTGTCGGCGACAAGAGGCTGCTCGTTAAGGTGGTCAGCGCTAAAGATCTTGGAGGTATACCTATCAATATAGCCCTTTCTTATAGATTTCCATTAAGATGAGCGCTATAATTTACACAGACTGAAAAAGACTATTATGGCAAATGGACAAATTGCCTTTCCACTAATTTATCCCCTCGATGGAGGATACAAAGTATGGATTGATTAAAATTAAAAGTGGATAAAATAGTTTAATCCCTTTATTATACTAGGGGTGCTGCTGGAAAGAACTTTCATTCAACATAATCCCGCATGATCTCTATAAGGTCGTTTATTAACCTTGCGGCATGCTACGCTTTAGGGATGATTTATATTAGACCGCGCCGTGTCCGGGACGGACGCGGACGTGACCCGGACGGGGTACATTCAGATTCAGACACAGCCCGGTCTAATATAAATCATCATAATTTAATGGGTTTACCATCTCATAAAAATTGTATTCTTTTTTTCCCATCTTTACTATTTTTAAAGAAAATCTTGAAGTTTCAGCTTATCTAGCTACATAAAATGATCATAGACTTATCACAAGCTTTTGACTTTAGGCAAGACGGGCTGCATAGCTCCTTACTGCGTGGTGGAAATGGACGAGCCGCCTCAGAAGAACCAGACGGCTTTCAAGAAGGAAACCACCAGCCCGCAGTGGGAAGAACATTTCCTATTGTGAGTATTGATTGGAAATTGGGTGGCGTACTGCAAGGAGCAGACTTTGGTCCTATCTTTTATAATTTAGGTATATAACTTTACTTAAGAACCAGACCTCTTTGAAGAATGAGGGCACCAGCCTGCTGTAAAAATAACATTTCCTATTGCGAGTATCATTTAAATTATAGTATTTTTGGATTTAATTAATGCTTTTAGGATTTGAAAATTACATTTTACAGTTGCACATTGATGTATAGGTTCCAGGTAACCAGCAAATATACATCTGGGTGTTAGCTAGTCCTTATTTTTGTGTCTGTTTCGTGACATGAACTATGAGTACCTATATCTTACTCGCATTACAATACAATGACATAGCAATAAAAAAATAACTAAGTTCGTATAGGCCGGGTGGCTAGCCCTGGTGTCGAGAGTTTTTAAGCCGCCTGAAGGCCCCTGATTTGCCTAAACAGTTCAAACTACCGGGACCTACAATGCATGTCATCCGAGCCACGGTAGCGCGCGGTTGTAAATAGTCACCCATTCGAAGACTGACTGTGCTGAACGGTGCTTAACTTCGATTATCGCTAACGAACACCCAGTCAAACTACGCTGACTGATATTCCTATGATTATAATGAAGCGTGTTGCTTCCAGCGACCTCTCGCCTCAGACCGCGGAGCTCCTGTTCGAAGTGTACGACCGCACCACGCCTCCCTCGCCCGGTGGCGGCGCGTCACAACATAGGTAAATATCAATACAGAGTGATCCAGAACTCATGCACGAAAGGAGGTGATTCAGACCATTATGAACAACTTTTACTACACAACTCGGAATTCAGGGCAAGTAGATATCCCTGTAAAGATCCCACGATCTTGAGATTAATTATCATTTCACCCATAAGAAGTCAAGATATTTGTCGACTTCACTTTTGGATTCAAGCCCCCTATACGAAATACTAGAACCTTTTGGTAGTCGTTTATAGTCCGAAAGCCCACAGCAAGATTATCCCGCTCATAGAGTCTACGGTTCAAACCAAATTTTTACATAATTATATGAATAAGAGAGTATATTTAAACATGGTTGCCGTTGTTCCTGCTGCGGGATCTTGGACTATTACTTTCAGCTTTTATTAATCCTAATACTTTGTTCTTCGCGGCACTTCTCTTTATCTGAATATTTATAAGCCTATATCTCGACTCGCTCTTGACCGATTTGGTTCTTACAAATTTTGTTAGGATTTAGATCGACCAAACGATCACACCAAATATTGTCGAGTATGATAGCGAAATTCCCCCTTTTTGAGGGAAATATTCCAAATCAAAAATTGCCAGCAATAAAATTCCAATACCCAATATACAGTAGCCCTCGCAGCACATCTCTTTTCAGATAAAGAGAGTTATTTTATTTATAAGCTTATATCTCGACTCGCTCTAGACCGATTTGATTCATTCTCGCAAATTTTGTTAGGATTTAGATACTAAATGATCACACCAAATATTGTCGAACGCGGTGGCGAAATCCCCCCTTTTTGAGAGGCATACATTAGTTGAAAAATGCGACCTGTCCATGAAAACTAACATACCGACAGCAAAGACAAAAGCAAAATTGTCGTGTCAATACTAAGACGCGTCGGATAATTACATGCATAACATTGAGAATTTTGAATTTATCTCAAATATACGATATTTTGCTATAATTTCTAAAAGTATGACTCTTGTCTTACTATTTTTTCACTCTATGACATGACCTAATCAAACACATTTCGTCAAGTCTTTGGGCAGAGACTGTTTGTTTGTTTGTTTATATGTTACAGCCATTTTTTCTTCTATCCAGGCATACGTCTCGTTAGTCACTATAATCATAATATTACATTCTGTTACAAGTCAAATAAATTCAGTTATAAACATCGCATCTTGAATGTTTTACAAATATAATTCGTACTTTTTTACTGTGTAAAAAGATAATTATTTATCATTTAATTATACAATCAATGCAATAATTTACAATTTCGTAACTATGATAGTATTAAAATATTATGTTACTTTATTTATTTATTCAATTAGTACCGCATGCACGAATTACACTAATGATAATTATTTATAAATCAATTATATAAAATTAATGTCAATAATACAAATGTCAAAGAAAAATAATACTAAAATAAAGAAAAATAACAGTCAAAAATACAACCTAATAGACAGATATGAAAATGTCCATGAAAAAAAAATAATAAAAAAAAATCACCATAATAATGCAATAAATAGTTACGTCACAGTTATCTACTTAAAAATACTGGATTGTTTTTGTGACGCGACAGACTCACAGTAATGTAAACAATCTCTCATAACATTCCACTCGCCCGCTAGCACATCACAATCAGGTTACAGCTAATTGTTCCCTTTTATCCAGGTTCCTGGGGCTGGGGTTGGTGGGTATCGACGAGTTGCTGGCGGCGCCCTCCCAGCGCCAACAGATCGCGCTACAAACCCGACCCATGGAGGAACATGACGTCAGCGGCACTCTCACTGTCGAGGTAATAATTACTTCTCTACCATGGGCGCAGCCAAGATAAGGTATTTTTAGGGGGGTGCATCTGAGTCTAAATGTCCGCAATTCTTGGGAAAAGGAGGGAGTCTTTAGAGCACAACTTTTGGCATAACCGAAAAGACCTCGCCGCCCTCCAAACTCGCAATGTTATGGGGACCCCCCCTCCCGACGGCCATGCCTCTATCTCTCCGTCACTCCGCAGTTTAGGTATAGGCCGAATTAAAGTGATGGCGGCTGTGATGTTAGCTACAAGCTGTGCAAAACTCAATCCTCGCGCAGTGAGCTTCAGTCATAATTGGGTTATCTGCAGCTTGCAGTTAACTTCACTGTCGAGCCTGTCGCGCACATTGCGGATTTTTCCTGATAACGAGTATTTTAAAAAATACTATCTATATATTTCTAGTTCCTGTTCATCGAAGGCGCCGACATCCCCGAGCTGGGCTCTCGCCCCGTGAAGATCAAGGAGAGTCTCCGGACGCTGTCTCCTCAGGGCCATCTCACCACTACCACCAAAACTATCTTCAAACAGAATGGTAAGTAAGTTCGTACAGGCTGGGTGGCTAGCCCTGGTGTCATGGGCTCCTGGCCCGTGAAGATCAAGGAGTCTCCGCACGCTGTCTCCCTAGGGCGCCTCACCACCACCGCCAAAGTGGTATGTTCGAATGGTAAGTTCGTATAGACCAGGAAGCCTAGTTTGGTTATTGAAGTTTATAATTTTTTCATTCATTTTATAATTTTATTTACCATTTGTTTTGACATTTTATAATTTTATTTGGCATGTAGGTATTGTGACTATTTAAAATTTTATTTTCAATTGATTTGATGACTTATGTCTTAATTGTATTGTCGATTCTAAGTTCGATGGCATTTAACGCCACCAATGGTAAGAACATTTTGTATGAGAAAATTATATCGACTTATTTATTATTTTCCACACAATTTTCCCTAATGTTTTCTTTCATAAAAGCCTTCTCCTGACAATAACAAATACAACAAAAAGAATTAGCGAAACCGGTCCAGCCGTTCACGCATGGTGCCGTGACCAAGGAAATAGCGATTCATTTTTACAAAATAGAGATAGATTAGCAGCATTTTAGTAGGTATTAAAACGGCTATTTCAAAAGAAACTGTAAGCTGCAAAAGGGGAAATCGTGAAATGGAACTTAAATTTTGGTATTGTACGGATTTTATAGCAAAAACTTAAACAACATTTAAAAAGTATTATCTATTTACAGCTACCTACATAATTAAAAAAAAAATAATACTAAAATCACTAAAATCAAAACGATAATTAAAAAAAAAACATATTTGGCGAATGGTTATCGAATCGTCGAACAATTAAATTTGTCGTCTGAGCCACGGTAGCGCTCTAACTAATGGTTATACAATATTATTATTTTCAGGTCACGAAAACACACAACTGACAGAGTCTGCCCTTCGTGAGTTAGAACTCAGTCCAGCCAACGCTGCCAACAAATCCACTCTCATCATCCACTCTGTACAGAGGGTAAGATATTTTATATACAGGATGGAGAACTAACGCCATCATTAAATAAAATTATATATTTGCTCTTATGTTCAATTTAATAAGAAAAATAAAATCAAAATCAAAATTGCATTTATTTATACAAAAAATTTAGTCTAACATTTAAAGTGATCTGGATTCGACACAACTGTGTCATGGGATCCAGGCTCTTTCCCAGAATGGGGAGGTAATATTTGATGTTACTAGTTGTATTACCAAACTAGCGACCCGGCCCGGCTTTGCACAGGAGTATTATACATACCAACCTTCCTCTTGAATCACTTTATCTATTAAAAAAACCGAATCAAAATTAGTTGCGTAGTTATAAAGATATAAGCATACATAGGGACAGACAGACAAGAAAGCGACTTTGTTTTATAGTATGTAGTGATGATGATGAAGTAAATAGCGAAGTTATGTACAATTTTCTAAAACATAATTTTGGAGCACGCAGTATCTAAACAGCGATAGCAATGTCAAAATAGTATGAATGATCGAGTTCCTCATAATATATGCCTAATGGCTCATTTAATTTTTTATTTAGTTTACTTGAAAATTTTGTTGTTTTTTTTTCAATTTAATGATTAATTATTTATTTTTCTTATTGTTTTTATGATTACTGGTAATTAGTGCTATTTGTGAGTCAAATTAATGACGGCGTCAGCTCTCCGCCCTGTATATGTACTAAGATTTTGTTAATTGAAAATAAGTTAGAGTTTTCCCCAAATGTGACCAGCAACTCAGATACTTAAGTTGCCAGTGTAAAATTGTACCCTAATTTGACAGCTGTCAAATGCGTTAAGTTTGCCAGACTAAAATTAAAATTACCATGATTTTGACCTATGTGTACGTTTTTTTCCTTGCTTGGTGTGTGTGATTTTGACGTTTACACTGACGTTTTCAGGAGCCGAAGAAATCAATCAAGGTGAGTTTTTTAATTAATTAATTCTATTTGTTCGATTTTATTTTCTCGAAATGTCTTGAATTTGACGATTGCATACGAGAAGTAGTGAATTTGTAGAAATTCCTGATTGTATATATTGTGTACTATGCATGCATTTTGGGAGCTATTTTACTAATAAAGTCTGTATTGGTATTTAACAAAAATATATACAATACATAGCTCAAAATCATATTGTCACAAGTTATAATATAATAATACGAGTCACTATCCACACTACCTATAAATTTTTAAACTGAACGTACACATTCACTGAAATCATTTGTCATAATTACTCCCATTGGTAAAATAGCTCCCGGAATCCCGTGTGAGTGTTGCCATACTAACAAAAACTCCCGAACAAGGTGGAAATAACTGACTCCGGAAAATTCATCGAAGTGGAGCGAAGCGCCGCCGAGCCAACTGACAACGACACATCAGAGCAGCAAGACCAAAGCGCCACGGATATTGACGAAAGCTTACGAAGTGAAATTGCAAAATCTACCACAGCTAGCCCGAATCAATCTCCCGGTAAAACTGTCAGAATCAAGGAAAATGGAACTAAAGTAAATGGCGACACTAAAGAGGTAAGGTTTAGTTTTGTGTGTGTTTTTCTTATTTTTTCTTTTATTAACATATGTGTATTTGTACATTATTCCGCACTGTGACTGCACTGTAATTGTAAGATTTATTTTAGCGACACTATTTATGAGCACTGTTAGGAAATGTAAAATAATAATGTTGTTTGGATTCTTTATTCCAAGTTGATTTAAAAAAAAAGACTATATTTAGATTCCTCAATAAAACTTTAAACTTTTTCAAAATAAAAGCTAACCTTCACGCATTTCTGAATTAAAATGATGTCAGAAATCACATTTTAATTTGAAAGTACTTTACAACTCCTACCTAAATACCGTTGTAGACCGAATTAAACTTCTTGGCGGCTGTGAAGTTAGCTACAAACTGCGCAAAAGCCAATCCTGATTGAATTGATGATGATGATGACATAACAGCTGCGTGAGGATTGGGTTTCGCGGACATTGTAACTACATTCACAGCTGCTAATAACTTTGATTCGGTCTGTAACTATGTAATAATTATGATATTTGGTACTTCTCATGAAACACGAACAAAAAATAAATTTTATTGTGTAATTTATTTGTTATTTGAATTATTTTTCAGCAAGGAGACTACGTAAACAACGCGAGCAACGAAAACTCACCTCCAGAACCCGCCCCGAGGAAGAAACGGAGGGACTTCTTTGGAACCATCAAACGAAGGTAGTTCTGATGAACTTGTTCGTTCGTTGCTTCTTTTCATCCGTAGGACTTCCACTGCTAGAGATATGCCTACCCTAAACATCTCCAATAAGACCGGTTGGTATATAGCGGCTTACATCAGCGCAGTCCTGCGGTCTTAATTTTGTCATCCGTCCACCTTGTACTGGACGTGCTACGCTGCGCTTGCCGGTATATGGTCTCCTCTCGAGAACTTTTCGATCCCATCGGTCATCAGTCCTCCGTGTTATGTGCCCTGCCCACTGCCATTTCAACTTGATTTTTTACTGAACTTGCACGTGAAATATTTTTTTATTTTGCATAATGGCATAACTGAGTTCCACCCTATACAGAATTTGAATAGTTTGCACGAATCGATGTGACATCCATGTAGTAGGTACATCACTGTGGAATTTTCTAAAACGGGAGCATACCCTTTCGACATTGGCAAATAAATTGGCAAAAATTTCGATGAACATGCGTTTTTAGTGTGTCAAGTGTTTTTTTTATCTATGCTGTTCCACTCCTGGGCTCAAGATCAGCCAGCGTTTCTTGGGCCTTCGCTGGCTGCGTCGTCTACCAGGCACCCATTCCGTGACGATGATGGCCCATCGATCGGGGTGCATCCGCGAAACATGTCCCACCCAATCCCACTTTAGTTTGGCGCTTTCCGGCCGACATCAACTACCCCTGTCATAGAACGCAGTGTGCTGTTGCGGACTCTATCCGTTCTTTTGATACAAAGTACCTGCAAAGTGCCCTTTGGCAGAGCTCAAGCTTGGACCTTTGTGAATCAGGCAGTGACCAAGTCTGGGTAACATAGGTTAGGACGGGCAAGATACACATGTCGATCAACTTGCGTTTTAGCGATATAGGCAAAGTGCCTTTCCTTCATAGACCAGTAGCTCTTCCAAGCATTCAAAAAGTGTTGCTGTAATAAAATCTGCGATTTCCCAGATTGGGTCGGTCCCGCGCGCGCAACGCTTCCCTGGACCTCACGGACTCGGAAGCAGAGAACCACCACATGCGTTCCGTCAGTGCTGAGAGAAATAGCCATGGTAAGTTTAATGGCTTCAAAAGCACACAACGGCTGTGCTTTTTTGCTCGACTTGTTGAGGTGCTACCGTGCAAGGTTCTTGTTCAATCCTTAAAATAAATTACTTTTAACTTACTATCTGTGATACCTAATTGAAAAATTTATACCTATAATTAGTAAGTACATCACTAACAATAGACCAAGGATCTGCGACTGAAATATCGTCTATACTCTATAGCTTATAAAAGCTAAAAGTTTTCGTATAGCTGTCCCTACCACGAGTAAAAACCATCCCCAAATATGAAAGTTGGGTCGTGGTAGATTTGGCACATAACGAGTAATAGTTCCCTTTGAAATCCACGTATTTTTATGGTCAAATTTATTTATTTTAATAGAGTAAGATCTTCGTTTGATATTATTTATCATTTGCTACTTTCGTAGAGCCATGAATTTCATGATTTGTTGTCATATCTTTTTCAGATAAAGTCTTAGCCCTTCCAAACAGGAACGTATATTCCGCCGGAGCCTCGCCAGCGCAGTCTGGAGACGAATCCAGGACTTCCCGAAGGTCAGTTTTCTTTTAAATTAAACAAGATTAAATTAAAAATTTAAAAACCCCTAACGCATTAAGAGTTGATTACTTTAAAACGGATGAACCTATGTTTGATGAAACAAGTCTAAAAACCAGAAAACTTGATCTCAAATAATAAAAAACCGTATCTAACGGTCGAACTTATGAAACCCCTCTTTTTGCGTCGGGGGTTTAAAAATAAACTAAGCACACTGTGAAAAGTACAAAAAATTTAATTCATAGAATAAAAAAGATTTTTGTAAAAAATATCTTCAGCACATTCAAATAAGTTTTCGTTTTTAATTCGTATAAGTTAGGTTAAAGTAACAGGACACGCATTAATATCGGATAGTTGAAATATACAACATAACATGTGTTGCGTGACCCAGTTATATTTAACAAACACTAGGGAGTTTTTATAGCATGGCAAGACTACATTATTGTTTTGAGCTTATAACCAGTATTTGAAATAGTTCCAACTAACTTCACGCTTACTTAAAAATAATGCTGTCTTGCCATTTAAAATACAAAATAAAATATACCAGCACTAATGGTGGACTTTTCTTTTTTTCATCTGTCAACACTCACAATCGCTGGGGATAATGGCACTCTGCAATCTGGTAACACCGGTATTTCATTCTTAACTATTTTAAATATTCTTAATGCGTGAATGATCATGCTTTATTTTTATATTATTTCTTTTTGAAATCCATTGCTTTTGCGATATTTTCTAAATGCTGATTGCTTATCATTATTCTATTGCACGTATTTATCTGTGACAAATTTTACAAATTGTTACTGAATTTTTCTTCCTACGTTCCTAACCTAACCTAATATTCTCCTATCCTATTCTATCTCTTGTCCACGTAACCTTTGACTTCATCTTGGAACCTACTTACTTACCACCTTGCACATTTCAAATTTAATCTTTACACATTATCTTTGACTTTACACTATTTTACCGCCACTATCTTACCACTTTACTTTCTTTGCTCTTCCATAAATAACCGTCTTGTCACAATATCTTACACCACACTTTATCTTACTACTTCCTCTTATCTATTTTCATATCTTACCATTATGTGATCATGAACTTTTTCCCACTTTTATATCATACCATCTCTTTATCATTCCACTTTCTATTGAAATATCTGTCACATTTTTATTTTATCATCTTTCTATTTCACTACCTGTTCCACCCACCCTGCTACAATCAATCATATTCAAACAAACTTATTCCAATCAACCATCTCCACTCCAACCAACCTCCCACCAACCAACCGTCCATCATAACTAACAACCAACCTTCCACCAACCAACTGTCCAAACAACTAACAACGAACCTCCCACCGTCCAACAATATTGACAACCAAAGGTCCTCTCTCAGCGAAGTGTCCGGGTTCAGCACGGCCTCAGCGAGGACGTTCATCCACGAGGCCTCCACCCTGGTGCTGGAGACCATAGAGGCAGGAATCAAGAAGCACTACCTGGTGCCTCTGACCATCGCCCAGCGCTCCCGATGGCGGCGGAAGGGGGTTAAGCTGCATATTTATAATGAGCATACATTCATTGCGAAGCATCTGAGCGGGTGAGTTCATAATTTCATGGTGATTCAATATTCATGAATTGGCTGATTGTGAAAGCCTTGGCTATACTCGTATCTACAATGTGGATATGGCCCAAGCAGTGAACTATTAAAAAGGCTGTTACAATACAGTATCGTCCCTCAATCACTTAACCAAAACTTTTCAAACCCTCTCCCTGCCTACAGGAGGCTACTTCCTAGGTCTATGGCAACTTTTAGCTGAAGCAGCTCTTAAGCAGTCCAATACACTTCGCGTACTTTATTGTCCCTTTGAAGGGCAAAGGCGTCCCTCTCTCTTCCACTTTTCTCAATCGAAAAGTTAAGGTGTTCCGTTCACTCCAGTGGGAGTTAAGCTCGTCTCGCGATATTTTTTTTTATTCAATGATTTCGTGTGCATTTGCAGAGGGTGTGTGTGCGAGGTGTGCGCGAAGGCGATAGCGCGACGGCTCGGCAAGCAGGGCTACGAGTGCCGCGACTGCCTGCTCAAGTGCCACAAGCACTGCCACGTGCGCGTCACGGGCAACTGCCCGCGCTCCACGGTCCATAATATGGAGCTGTAAGAACTCATTATTCGTTATATCACTGACACGGTCGCTACAGCGATTAAAACTTAAATTATAACATGACCACAATTAAAATGACCATTATCTTAAATCATACAAATAATATATTTCTAACTGGAAGCATTTACAAGTGCTGCAAGCACTGCTATATGCCGCGTCCGTGTGCAAGCAACTACCCATGCTTGACGGTACATAATATGGAGTTGTAAGAACTCATCGCATCAGTAAACTCACTCGTATTAGTATTATTGCCACTAAAACAATTTCTAAATGAACTATCATAATATACCTACTCTACACAGTTATCTCTTTACTCTGTACTAAGCCGAAAGGGAGTGATTAAGACCATCATTACGAACAACTTTTACTACGGGGCCAACTCAAAATTCGACAAAAAAAATCAGTTGTTCCTTACAAAATTACAACTCGGAATCTACAAAATGAGTGAAACAACTTTACGGCTTAGTACACCAGTTCTGGATAACCCTGTATAGTATATAAAGTAGGCTGCTTGTAGAATTGGCAACATCTCTAGTGTCATTATCACTACTAAAACTTTTCGATGTATTACATTATTTATTATGCCGACACCAAAACAACAACTTAACAAAATTTAGAAACATATTACAATTAGGTATAGACCGAATCAAATTTCTTTGCGGTTGTGAAGTTAGTGACAAGATGCGCAAAATTTAATCCTGACAAACTCACATAGCAGCTGCGCGATGATTGAATTACGTGTAACTTCACAGTATACTTTCTGACAAACCTTCATTGAGTTAATACCGTGACAAATTATGAGAACCAACCCTCTACAGGAGGCCCGTATCAGCAACATCAACCGGAAAATATGTGTGGATAGTAGAAAATATATTTCCAAAAATTCGGGGACTAAACGAGTAATTTTTTTTACGAGTGATTCTATTCCTTTGATAAAAAAAATGTTTGTTTTCTGTCAGTCGACCTACCGAAAAATGTTGAACACAAATATTAATATTATATATTACTCTATAAAAAGATCATGTGTTATGCAGCTGGTATAGTCAGAATCATATAACTCGGCGGACGTGAAGTTAGCTACAATCTGCGCAATACCCAATCAACGCGCAGTGTTATGTGAACTTCAGTCAGGATTGGATATTGCACAGCTTGTAGCTAACTTTACATCCGCCGACTTGTATGATTCGGCCAATACTTGTATTTGTAAGAGTTAATTTTTTTTATACATTCGCTTGCAACTCCATTCACTTCTTTTGCTTTAATTTTGGCTCCACACATCTAGTGCCAAGTATTTCAAGCAGTAATAGCCAAAATAATTCCAAGTGTTGTGATCAGTCTTCACGGTGAAAAAGTAAAGACATGATTGTAAAACGCCTGGAAAAATTAGTTGGGTTTTGGAGAGAACACAATTATTAACTTTTCAACATAAATACGTTTTACTCTATAAAATTTAACTTGATCTCTGCGACATTTAGAAGATTGACATTTTTAGAGTTGGGATAGTGGTGGAAAAAATCGATTTTCAAACATTGTTGTAATGAAATCGAATGAGTAGTTGAAGGTGAGAAATTGGATTTCATTTACTTACTATTATTTAAGATCAAGTATGTACACGTGTAAATATTGTTATGATATTAATTAAATACTCATAATAATGTAACGATAGTATTTATCGACGTTTTTCACTATTATCGATGCTAATGTAACATATATTTGGGTTTTATTTAATTACACATGTAAAAATATTATGATATTAAAATATACAATAAAATTAATGATAAATCAAGTTTTATTTAAAATATCGTCAGTATAAACTATCGATATTTTAATTAAAACTCTATCTAAAACTCTGTGGTCACGATCACTCGTCGCCCATCACTAATCGGCATGTCCATAAAGTATGACATTGACAGGTACTGTCTGTACTATTAAGAAATTCAGGACTTCATAGGCGTGATTTTTCTGACAGCTGTCGCAGAGATCAAGTTAAATTTTATAGAGTATAATAATACATTTTACATTAAATAAAGACATGACACAAAGTCTATGACAGTAGTTTCAGTTCCCGCCAAAACTTAATATTATCCACAGAAATATATTATTTCTTCTGCTGGAGCTAACAACATAAAATACTCAGGTAGATTTGGTACTTAAAATAAATAGTTTTGATACTCAAAATAAACAATCAAGAGACAACAGTAACTTTTCAATTCGTATTTATAAATTACTGCTGTAATGTGTGTAAAAATATCTACTATACCTTGTAAGATATAGTTTAATACGCGAGACATTGACACTGACATACGCGTAGTGACTCACGCACGTCAAGTACCATATTTTTATGGTCAAAATGTTCGGTTCACAATGTTGTACTTCATGCTCGTGCATCTCGACCATGAATTACAGCATTGTGTACCGAACATTTTGACTATAAAAAATATCGTAGGTTCTTGATGTGCGTGAGTCATTACGCGTATGTCAATGTCAAGCTATATTTTACAAGGTGTATAAACTCAATTTTAAATAGGGTACTTAATGAGGCAACATTATTTTTAATTTAAATTAACTACCTAGTCAGAACAGAATAAAAACTCAGAAATATGTCTGTCTTCCTTTCTAATAGACAAAGACTTATAACCTGTAATATGTAGATCTGTAGATTGTATCATATGGGAGCAAAATAATATTTTTACGGCGAAGGCGCTTTTTTTAATCCAGAGCGAAGTAAGGGATTCTTTAGTAGAATCCTGAACGTAGCGAGGGATTTAAATTACGTCGCCCGAGCCAAAAATATATTTTGCGCCCGAGTGGTACACTCTACTTTTCATCACCTCTATGAGAAAACAAAAGGCGCCTCATATTTTACTATAATATTATTATTTAATAAAACGTAGAGTAACAACTGAATTGAAATTAAATGATATCTAATAGTAAAGCAAATGAAAACTTATATTAACATTATTTTCATTTATTTTCTTGGCGCTGAACACTAACATTACAAATACTTCGAAAATCAAAAAGTGCGCGGCAAAGATAATTCCGTCGCACTTATAAAGTTCCTTCTAGAAAACACCACCTTTGGGCGCACTTAAAGGCGAACCAAGTAGTCCTTTTCGAATAGATGTGATGAAAAATTTATAAAAAAGCTGTTTTAATGCTTTGATTTTTACCTTTTTTACCTACATAACTAAACATAATGTTTTTTTCGTAATAATTATATTTTTTGCCATAGTTGCAAGCTCTGGCAAAGACCAATAATTTGACACAGACACACACATCTGTAGAAAATAGCTTTTAACCTTAGCTACTAATACTACAATGCCAGCAAAATAATAGCAGTGAGCGAATTGAGTATCTATTTGTTTTTCACAGTTATTTAATAAATATACAGGGTTATTTCTAATCAATTAGCATCCTTCTAGGGGTTTATTCTGTACATCAAAACTAACAACTTTTATTTCGACGACTTTCGTCAAAACTCGAAAAAAATTTTTGCTGTTCCATAGAAAAATATAGTTTAGGTACCCGCGACAAAATATATGGAACAGCTGATTTTTTTTTTAGTTAGTTAGTTTTGATGTACAGAATAAGCCCCTAGAAGGATGCTAATTGATCAGAAATAACCCTGTACATACATTTTATAAATAAGGCGTTGCTGAACTTTTTAATTTTTAGTTTCTCACATCCCTCATGTTTCATTTCTGGTGGCTTCAAACTAAAAATATCTTTTGCCACAACAATAGTACCTACCTAATTTTCAATTCCTTTTTTCCTTTACCGGTGGTTTTACCGCGTATGGCATGTTTAACATTGTGTAGTAGGTATTATACTAAGCGCCACACAATTCGGCGGATGAGACGTTAGCCGCAGATGACACTTCGCCGTGATTGGCTAATTATTGCGCATGTGCACAATTCCGACCCCCGTGTCGTAGTGCGTAGGGAGCGTGCGGGAGGCATGAGTTGGCGGGCGGGTGTGCCCCAGCATATCGTCTTTCTGACTCCCGCTTATACCTATATTTCCGTTTTTTCGCAGCGTTCTGCGCATACCTTCCCATCCGCCGATTTGTGTGGTACTTAGTGTACCATGAGAAAATGGGTTCCAATTATTTTGCTACCAATATCATTTTGATACTCGATTCGGTGACTGCTTCATCGCATTGTATTTTACGCCTTATTTTGCTACTTGATAAAGCTTATTCGTATTGCATTTATTTCCTGCTGCCAAGGTCCCATTCCCATAGCTTTGGAAATGGAAGGTAGGTAGTCATTATTTTATTTTTATAGGTTGTGGTGGAAAATATCGTTTACAGGGCAATACCTTATAACCAAAAGCAAGGACATTACTCTGATGAACTCATAGTTAATAAAATATTTTTATTCAGAAAATAGAATAGGTCATAGTTACCAATAGTAAAGTCGCTATAATGTTAAAATGCTAATGTTAAATAGGTATTCCTAGCGGTAATGGCTAATGGCTAGCTAGAGCCATTTTCGTACAGTCGTTTGCTCTGTAGAAATGTAGTCCACCAAAACCACAATTACAAATTAACTTCGTTTCAAATTCACATGAAAAAATTAATTATTATGTAAATTATTGAAATATATTTTATTTCTAATATTAGTACAGAAAAGTATTGTTTCATAATTCACATTTTCATTGTTATTGAGACGAAGTAAGTGTAAAAATCTTTAAGATGTGAACTACATTTTATTTATTTTTAATTTTTTGACAAATTATTTTAATCTATTTTCCGAATCAAATACCTAACTTACATTATTTATTTTCACCCATGTTTTAGTCAATTTACTACTATAGGTAAACAATTTATCATCATACAACATACCGCAAATATACGCTACAGCTTAATAATCATCAACATATACTAATGATTGTAATCATATAATTTAAATATGTAATAACTAAATGCTATCATATCACAACGTTACATTACCATCTAACACATATATTATATCAGTCACATGTATTCATTTGTAGTATAATTGTAATTTAAATTAGTTTCGGTTTTGTTGTGTAACCTAAAGAAGATTTTGCAAAGTGGATCAGACTGTGTACAGTAGCTCAACAAATCCATTGAATTATGGTAACTAATGCGCAGAGTAAAACAACCGCATCGAATGCTTAATTGAAATGGAATTTTATATTTTCTAATTTGAGTTTTGCCCTAGGCCGCCATCACGCCGCCATTATTTACAAGAAATGTCAAAATATAATAAGATCTTAAAACATGAAATTCCTTTAAGTGGCATTTTTTATTAAAGAAAATAATAGGTAAATCATTTTCTAAAACGAATAAAGCAAATAATCAAATACCTACTGTACCAGTTAATGACCCAAGTTCGATATATATTTGCATTATCTCTTTTTACAGCCATTTGATAGCACTAATATTTACTATTATTGTTATTTGCAATGACAATTTAATTAAACCAATAGAAAATGGTGCAACGAAATTGTCAAATTTATTTATTTTTGGTGCGGATATATATAATATTGTAACTAACATGATATATATCATTATTTTCTAGATCCATGCTCCCAGTGTTAAGCGAATAGTCAAGCTAAGCGAGAAGACTGCAAGAAAAATATAAAAAAATACAAAAAAAAAATCAAGCCATTTCCACTCAGGTTCTTTATAACTGTTAAAGTTTGTAGTCGTCTTTTATATAGCTTTACGATTTATTTTGTGGATTTTTTACTAGTGTCTTTGTTGTTTGTTATGATTGTTAGTGGCTGCGTTGTTATGTGTACTAAGTAAATAATTATTATGCATGCATTAAATATTTATGTGGTCCGTGATATAAAAAAATTAAAGCAACAGAAAGCGTCTAAAATAAGTATAGCAAGAGGGCGTTGAACGTTGAATTCTTAACTCTAATATACAGAAGAGTGTGTGTTTTTGGATTAAAATAAAACACAGTTTAACTGATTAAATTGTGATTTATTTTCACTACGTTTTTTATCACGGCTCATTTACATAAAACGAGAATAATGTAGCCGCTTTTCGCAAATCCATTGGGATTTGTTTCACACTGCTATGTTTACAATTTTCCACTTGCCTTCAGAAGTGCATACGAGTATATTTAATAAAATAATTGTGTATGCATGCTAGATGTTAGAAATATTTTATTTTGTGCTAATGTAATATGCTGAGTAATTTCTGATTTCACATTTCAATTCTACACTTCCCATCTTTTAAATACCTACTTTTTAATATTACATAGATTTTGACTGTAGTACTTACAGTGGCGTAACTATAGGGTGGCAGGGCTGGCAAAATGCCATGGGCCCCCCGACCCGAGGCCATAACCCAACATTTTGAACAACTTTTTTAAATTTTACTACCTTAGAGAAAAAAAAACCATGAAAAATTTTCGCGCTTTGTACAAATTGAAATATTTGTTTTAGTCGCATCTCATCTCAATATTTCCGTTTACTATATAAAACATCCAAAAAATTTCGCGCTCGCTGCGCTCGCGTTCAATGTTAATTGTTTTCTGTTTTTTGTCTATTCTTCTCTTTATCTGATGTTTATATCAAATTAATTAAAACCTGTAATTTATAATTAAATCACAAAAAATTGTACTCGTTGCGCTCGCGTGAAAGATTTCCCGTTGGCTCTGATTTAGATTTTGTAATTAATTCCAAAAGTAATATTCAAAAGTCTTTGTGTCCCCTGCTTGCTGCTTTAGAAAAATAAGATTTACTAGGTACCTATTGAACTAAAATACACATAATATTATTAGGTAATTGTTTATGAAAATTAAATTACAACGTGTGGATTAAGTAAATTACAACGCGACAATTTTTATTGGGAGGGGGCCCATCTTAAGAATTTGCCACGGGCCTCAGATGATATAGTTACGCCACTGAGTACTTACCTACTATGCATCATTTGAAGCTGTATTATTTTATGTGATAAAACAGCATGCCATTTTTAAGAGCGTTGTTGTTGTCTATAATTTTGTTATTGTTTTTTGTCTTTATTGTTATTATCTTAATATTTAAGTAGTGCTTCTGTTACTGTTACAGGACTTACTTTACATCACCTTACACCGACAAAAACCTAAGGATGCTGTGATCACCCCACATGAGCGCTTTACTGCACAAACAACATTCAAACTTAAAATCTACTTAAATTATTTATTAAAATATATTCAACGTAATAAAACTTTTCTCTAAGTACAATTGTATAACCAGCTATACATAATAATAATTATATACATTTTTTAGGCTTTTTATAATTATATAATGTTATATAAATAGTTATAAGAATTAGAGGTTCTGAAATCGCTAAATTTTGAGATCCAATTTTTGAAACTGCCCCCGCTTTTCTTATCGGCATACCTAATTAGTGACTTAGTTTTAGATATCGCTAGAGCCCACCATGAAAGCCAGTCTTTAAACTTTCAATAAAAAAAGCTTGTGACGTTAGCTCACTTTAATAAGGAGGTTCTTTTACTACCTCATAATACCCAAACAACAGACAATACAGTGAACTTTGAAAACTAAAGTTACCAATATCCTTTTAGTTTTTTTTTAAATGTTACCATGTATTTTTTGTGCGTTGATCACAATATTTAAATTTTAATACAATAATATTTTTGAGGCATGAAGATTGAAAGTATAATTGATGATCGAACGAACTTACTCAGATTTGTGAAGTTCGATCAGTATTACAGTAATTTCTTCATAATAATTGTATAATAATAAATGTAATTATTCCATAATAATACATGTGATCGCCGAACAAAAAATGACAACAAAGGAATTGACTCGAATATTTATTTTAATTGTAATGTGCTCACCGCACAATTGTGATCTGTATTATCTAAACACGTGCAATAACTACTCGTCTATTTAAAACACGCGCTTAGAGCTTTCAAATTTTTACTATTCTAGTATAGGAATCCTGGCCATAATTTTTAAATAACCACCTGAGTTAGGGCCAATTCAGAGTGATGATTCGTTCATTCATCAGCCAATACAGAGTGAATGATTCGATCATTTATTCGCCAATTCAATGATGATTCGATCATTTATCCTCCAATTCAGCGATGATTCGGTCGTTCATCTTAGTTGCTATTAAGTGACCGAATAGTGAGTCAAACCTCTTAGGTCTAGCTAGGAAAAATAAATTGATACCTACCTATTAAATGTTAAACATCCAATAGCGCTCAAAATAAAGTTTAGTTATGTACGGACTTGAATCGGATGCCTCCGACAGATGAGGCGAGACTAGTAAAAACCAAGAGTGAAGATTTTGCATTCATTATAATATGTTTGATGTCTTTAAGACGCGTGTTAGGATGTTGTGGTCACTTCTGACCGAATTTTCATCACTCTGAATTTTATTGACCCTTAGGTCTTGAACTATCTAAGTATACTTCTAAGTGCAGACCTAATATTTAAGTACCTAAGCGTTGAAATTTTGTTTGTTAGAGTGACTGACAAATTATGTATTACTTGTGTAAAACATGCTACAAATGTTACCTACCTATATTTATTTTTCGTTTTCAACTAAATATATCTAGAGATCTAGATATATTTAAAAGATATTTTTGTTTTGTTTTTTATTGTAAACCCTTTAAACTCGTCCAACTCCGAAAACATCAGGAAAAGCCTTAATAACGTTAAATAATTTGTAGCATTATAATAAAGGTTCTAATTAAATTAATACCTATACATGACAAAATAATATAGATGTATTTGTACTCGTATACTAAGATTGTTAACGCATAATTTTTATGTGGACATAGTTTTATTATTTATATAAATGTTGCGCGATGTTTGTTCTGTGTAATTTTATTTTCCTCTTATTTTTAAATAAAAAAGCCTTTTTTTCAATTGTAGTTTTATTTCTCGGTGTTATTATAGGCACAGCCCGGACACTCCACGTTTCTTCATACAAAATCTGCTGTCTTACGCACACAACACTATATTTATTCACAGACACTACACATACGCACGAACGCTACACGGGTATTTGCAGCGGCCAGTGCAGCCCGCGCGCAGAGTAGTAAATCGTGTCCTGACGCGGGGTGGAAGTGAGGAAGACTCAAACGGGTGGGGGGTAACGAGTGGCCGTTCTATACGTAGTATTATTATATCTTCTTTGTTATAGGTAAGTTTTATAAGTAAAATTGTATAGACATCGCTGGCCCATATAGTATACGCACCACTTAAAATGTGTAAAAATGTGACAGGTATAGGTACAGGGTTATTTCTAATCAATTAGCATCCTTCTAGGGGCTGAACATCAAAACTAACAACTTTTGTTCTACGACTTTCGTCAAAACTTTTTGTTGTTTTTAGTTCACCCGCGACAAAATGTATGGAACAGCTGATTTTTTTTTTAGTTTTGTTGTACAGAATAAGCCCCTAGAAGGATGCTAATTGATTAGAAATAACCCTGTATACCTCTCACCAAAACTGTCGTGGTGCGTATGCTAGTCGTGCTGGTGTGAAAGTTCTTGAACCTCGGAAAACTTCAGTCGTCGAATTTGTTAAAAAGTAAGTTCGCATAGGCCGGCTGGCATACGACCACGAAGAGTTTTGTCGACGTGTGAAAAAGTGACAGATATATACTTCACCATAACGCTATCTCGTACTGACATGTCAATTATTTCGTGGTTCGTATGATATATTATGCTAATGTATGTAGGACATCGGCCGACTAGGTAGACTGACGATATAATAAAGATCGCTGGATGCATGCCACTTCCAACCGGCCTTATTGGAAATCCATGGGGGAGGCCTATGTCCAGCAGTGGACGTGCTAAGGCTGATAGATAGATCGTATGCTAGCGTGTCAGGAGTCAGTTTTTAATCTTTCCGAAGGTTTTATTATTAAAAAACAATTACTTTTAACTCATTTATTGACAGTCATATAATACACTTACACATAAGCTATAATTTATAAACAGCATGGGAGTAAAAATTACGTTGAATCAGACGATCTTATTATTTATTTATTATTATTATAACATAACGTAATAATAATAACTAGACAACTACTCGATTACCTGCCTTCAGCTACAATGACTTGCGTAATATACAAATGATTACTATTATATTCCTACAGATATTATTATTATAATATTATTCTACATTTCTTAGTCAAAAGACTAATGGTATAATATTATTAAAAACCTCTAGTCTTTTTTAACATATAAATTTGTGAAATTTTAACTATTGCAGACATGATACGACAAATTTTATAAAAATATAAATAAATGAAATGAATTAATGATACGACGATAAGATTCGTTTTTACTAGCCACTGACATACTAATTAGTCTTTATCTGCATATACAATATGTATTCTTGAACTAAAAACTGAGAATTATGTTCACATTTTTTAAATAAATAAAAAAAATCTTTAAAAGCGAAATTAACGGGCGCTCAACTTATTTCGATGAAATCAAATTATGAATTTCATATAGTTAAAAAAAAAAACTACATTTTCACAATAGACGAAAATATCGCGCAAAAAAACTCAATCGAGAAATAGAATAAAAATGTTCTTAATTCTTTGACCGTAATTCAGATCAAAATAAAACAATAAAAGGTAAAGGAAATAAAGAAAACAAAGAAATAATCACGTTCACAAAATTATATTTCGAAAAAAAATAACTATGTACACTCAGTTGTATGTCTGAGACTACAGATTAATAATTAGTTGTATATTTGTTACTCCTACTCGTATGGTAACCTATACACTAAAAGCTAATGCTAAACCACTTTTGAAATAAATAAAATTGTACACACGGGTGCGAAAATCTTTCAAATTAAATCATATTTTTCAAATATTCACGCTGAGAGAGGTAGTGTGAAAGTCGAAGTGATAGGAATAAAAAAGAGAGAGCCTAATATTAGATTTATGAATGAAAAATTCTATCATGCAATCGTAATAATAATATACAGGGTTATTTCTAATCAATTAGCAACCTTTTAGGGGTTTATTATGTACATCAAAACTAACAACTTTTGTAAAAACTAAAAAAAAAAAATCAGCTGTTCCATACATTTTGTCGCATTTTTTTTTGAGTTTTGACAAAAGTAGTCAGTTTTGATGTACAGAATAAGCCCCTAAAAGGATGATAATTGATTAGAAATAACCCTGTATTTTTAGATGACGAAGGAACGTATTTGTGAATTTAATTGTACTCGTCTTTATACCAAACCCAGAATCGCTAAAACGAAATCATCAGTAAATAATTATTTTTTGCAAAAAATAGCATGACCGACTTCACCCGTGTACAGAATCAATACATAGTATAAAACAAAGTCGCTTCCCGCTGTCTGTCCTCATGTATGTTTATCTTTAAAACTACGCAACGGATTTTGATGCAGTTTTTTTAATAGATAGAGTAATTCAAGAAAATGTTTATACGAGTATGTATAATACGCCGGGCGGGTCTCTAGGTCGCAAATATTTCGCACGGATCGATGTAGCATTTTTCACATTATTGTTGATTTATCAAAAATGGCTCAGCCGATTTTGATAAAATTTAAATGGGACCAATTTCGAAGAATACCCTTTTCGATAAAAAAATATTTTTTGAAATCGGACAACTATGAAGAAAGTTATGCGTGGTACCTCCTCCGGTGGTTCGTCGGTCAAAGAACAATAGACATCTTGTAAGGAAGACCTTTTTCAGATTTCTGGGTAGATCCCACAGCAAAAGTTGGTCATAATGATAAGTACGATGTTATTGTAGAATATGCCCAATGTCTATAGAATGACTCCAATAAGTTCCTTGAATAATTAATTATTCAGGGATACATAGATACTAGTAAAAATAATTGCACGATAAATTTATGACTACCTATGAAAATGGTTTAATTTTTATTACAAATATTATCCATTTTTCACCCATTATTACTATTAGTATTATTCATTAAAATTATCAATTTTTCGCACCCGGTCTAAGTAACTTAATACTTTTATGCACCAGTCACATTATGTAACTTTTCACTTTAAATAATAATAATACATAAGAAATACATTAAAGTACACATACTTTATTAATAGCGTCATATAATTACTTTTCTATTAATCACTATTACATTGGATTCGTTTAATACAAAATTCACAGCAGCGTCGATTTTTGTGACATTTTATAATTTGACAGGAATGCATTATCGCTATCTCTCTTCTATTCAATATGCGAGTGGAGGATAGCAACAATTTTCCCGCTTTCAAATTAAGTTTCAAACAGCCCAAAAATCTTGACGCCAATGTGGAACTACAGAAGAAATTTACTCGTACGTACTCATGTATAAATTACAATTATTAGATAATAATAGTTATAAAAGTTATTATTTAATAGTAAGTCATATAATTATAAGTTATAAGCACGTTATATTAGGCATTAATATTATATAATTGGAACAGCACACATTTATAATGAAATAATAAATACATTCTTTGACATAATTGAGACCAATACATAATAATATTATTATTATAATTATTTTATTCGCGCTAAAATTTTGGTTAGTTTTTAAGTTTATTATTAATACTTATTTAGCTTATTTTTTATACTTTAAATATCACTAATTAAAAGTTAATCATCACGTAGCAGTCATTTTCTGTAGTTGTATTAAAAATGACTTAAAATAATCAAAAAAATAAACTTGTTCATTCTTTTTACAATCAATCATGGAATTAATGAAATATTTTCATTTAATTAAATGCAGTTCTAGTCCATTTAATGAATGGAATTCGTAAGAAAAATATATTTCATATTTTTAACATTAAATATATTTTTCTTAAAGAAAAATATATGTGGAAACCTAAAAGCAAATATACAATAAAATAATTATATATATTTAATAGCGTACATTGCAAAAACGCAGTTTTTCTAAGAAAAAAAAAATACAAAAGAAAATAATACATAAGTAGTTCAGTTTCTCTTCTGCCAAAAAGCAGTTTAGAACCTAGGTCCTATTTGGGTTTATCCATCGAATTACTTACTAAGTACTAGAGGTGGCGCAGAGTATTATAGTGTCTCAAATATTTGAGTACAAAGATTAAATATTTTTACATTGTTTCCCAGGATACTGTGTATATTTTTACACAACTGTGTTACGAAATATTCGCTACTTTTTACTAATTACTGTTTCAAAGTCTACGAACGGTTTTCATACTAATTAGTTTTATTTTATTGTATTATAACATCTGCTGCTTTTATACGCCCCAATAACCTCGCTAAAGACCAGGATCCATGTTTTAATATTAAATAAACATAACTTTAGAACCCAAGTCTAAAATCAATTCAACAAATGTTCATAATATTTTTTTCAAGTCAAATGACTGATGAAAGTCAAATAGTGTTTTAAATACATTGTGACACCTCTAGTACGTAGCAAGTCTATGGTTCTATGTCGAATGTATAAAATAGGCCTCTAGGACCGTCAGGAATGCTAAATCAGTCTAGATAAAGTGCATTCTGTATCACTACAAAACTTACTTGCTATATTTGAGTAAATGTTTCAAAAAAAAGATTTAAAGATTAGATTATACAGGGTCGTTTTAATTGGCCGAAAACCTTCTAGGCAGCTTAATTTGCTAGTATAGGCTGAACCAAACTTCTTGGCGGCTGTGAAGTCTTGGGTTTCGCGTAGCTTGTAGCTAACTCCACTGTATATTACTACACTGTATATAATTCGGTATATACTCTTTGAAAATCAAGTTTCATAAGAATTTTTTAAATATTTTTTTAGTTACCTATAAAAATAACTAAGAATGCGACCGAGAAGCATTCGGAGCAAAAACTCATACGGATTACATTTAAATAAAGAAAATAAATAATACAGCATTTATTGTACATTTTTTTACTGAAGAAACAGACTTAGAAGGTTTAAAGGTCATTTTAATTAATCCTGTTATACAATACATTTTCCACATTTCAATAGTAAGTATCATTCGGTACTTACTATTATTTTCGTTAAATAGAAAAAAGCGTATAATATGTATATACGTACGTACTTCATTTTTACTTTACAGTTGTTTTTTGTTATTTCATAATATGCAAGAACAAAATTATTAATCAATGAGTATATGTATTTTCGACTAGCAAGAACAGTGCTCAAGTAGAAATTAGGCAATTATTTTTAATTTGACAGCTGTCAAATTGACAGATGTCAAAATGACAAACGACAATGTCAAATTGTGTAATTAACTACTATAATGTGGCTAATTATGAAGGCGCCATCTTAAATTTAACAGCAATCTAGAAAACTGTTCTTTATTTCTAATGCATATAGTGCGAAAGAAACAGCAATAGGTACTCTAAATTGCTATTAAATTTAGGATGGTGCTTTCATAATAGGCTATTTGACAACATTAAAAATGTACTATTGCTTGTGGTAATCCTCATAGATCATAGCCTGAAAAAGACACATTTCACTTTATTTAAACTAAAATATGTATACTTTTCCCAAATTACACGAAATAAAATACGATATTTTTTTGATATTTTATCTGTGACGAAAACGCTCTAAGTTAGTAAGCAGGCAACTCTGGTGGTGTCACATGCTAGTAAACGAGAATTTCTCGATTGACTGTTATTTGTATAATTTGTGTTTTGTGTTTTCGGTGCAATATTATTGGATCTGTAAGTTATTTTAAAGTATTTTTTGTCAATTTTCAGATGTAAACTAACCTATTCACCCGTATTAACTAACGTTATTTACTAGTGTGTGACGTCACAGACCAGCGCCATTACAGAATGTCGTTTTGGCGGGAACTTGAATATCTATTCTTTAACACTTGATTTTCATTGTTAATATAGTAGATCTCTCGGAAATATAAATGTAGTGTGCTTATTATGTACTAACAAATAATTTAAAACGATTTCCAAAAACTAGTCCAATAGCCTATTGGACACAATGTTGTTTGATCGCCGACGACAAAATTCGGTTAATTAATAGAAATGAAGTAATTTTTTACAACATAATTAGAAAAATTCGTTACATCGGTGTTTGGCAGTGTGAGTGCAGTACTTTGCTGTGTGCGTATTATCTATACAATTATTTTATGCAATAACAATTTAATCTCTGATTAAAAAGATACCAAGAAAAATTTGCCATCTCTTTCTCTCTCTTGAAGTTATATAATTGTATATCTCAAATATTAGTCATAATTTAAACAAGAGATATCGTTATTATTTTATTTATATTTAACTCCCGATTAAAATGGATGGGCATCGTTTCAAAATGAAGGTGAAGGCGTGTTTCTGTGTCTGTGGCATGATAGCCCTAAACGAAAAGACCTTACGATGTGAATATATGTGTGAAAGCTGACGTGATCTTGTATTTCACTTCGTTTTAGTATGATCCGAACCAAACTTCTTGGCGGGTGTGATATTGGCTACGAGCTGCCCAAAACCCATTTAGATTTTGGACACCCTGTTGGATTTCGCGCAGTTTATAGCTAACTTCACAACTTGATTCGGCCTAAAATTATATGTAAAGTCTAAAATACTAGAAGGCAGTACGAAAAGCATGCGCCGTAATAGAATATACCATAGCAATAAAATGTATTCGAGAATGAAGTGTTTATGGAAGACCTTTTTTATTTGTGTTATGATTTTCGTGATTTTATAAGAGAGTTTTAGCGGACGCGTATATTTAGTGTTTTTATGTTAAGTTAAATGAAAGTACTTAACCGAAAAGAACTCATTGTACTTATTATTATAAATATGTAATTTTTTTCATCCCATCATCTCGGAAGGAGTATTTTTGCTCTTCGAAATCTGAGTGCAAAAACCGTTTTTATCCGCTAGAGGGTAAAGTAAAATCGAATTTAAAACATCGTGTGCATTAAGTTTGTGAATACAAAACATTATTAAACCTATTTACTTCTACCTCCATGGTGCCGAATTCATCATACAACCTTTTTTAATTTGTTCAAAACTCAGACACGAAACCTTCTTGCTGTACTTTTTTAATTCGCTTTGCGCGCGCCATTTTCTTATTATGCATGTTATACAACATTTAAGTTTTATGTTAAGTTTTAAAAATAAGAAACTTGAAAACAATTGATAAACCAATGAGTGATTCTAGCGACGAGGAAGTTTATTTGATGCCAACAGAATTGACTGAAACTGTTAATAGTGCGGAAATGAGCTTTCTCGCTTTACGCGAGAAGTATTTGGAACAGTGCGGTATGTAGACGACTTAGTCATTTCTTCGCTTAGGTGGGAAGAAAAAGATTTTTTACCTTGTGCTCTTTTGATTCCTTCGCTTGCTCGGTCATCAAAATTGAGCACGCGGTTAAAAATCAACTTTGCACTCTTGTATACCAAAGCAGCATCTGTTTGACGATCAGGTTATAAATGTATAGTAAAAAAATGTAGTCAGGATAAATTTAAAACATCTCCATTTTGGAAGCTGGTATGGTAGATGCACCGGTTGTGGCCACCTTAGTACCATTTGTGGCCACTTTGAATTTTAAGGATTAAGACAACTCTATGTAAAATTAATATTTTAAAAGAAATTTTGAAACATTTAGATTCACACAAACATTATGGTATTACATTGTTTACAATTATCATTTATTCAATAATTTTGACACCTAATGGCCACAACCGGGTCAGTGACCACAACCGGTACACCCACTATATATGAAAAACAATTACGTTCTTTTTAGGGTTCCTTACTTAAACAGGGAAAAAGGGAACCTTTATATATTTCAAAAATTGTAAGTTGTTCTACTACATTAAAAGTTTCTTCATAATATAATAACAAATACAATGAGTTTAGAAATTTTCAGTATATTTTTCTATGAATATTTCAAAGATATTTGAGTATATTATTAGTATAGCCATATACACTATACGTAACTAGGTAAATACTTATTTTAGTATATGATGATAATGCTATGGTACGATTAGTTCGCTACAATAATGTATTTTAAACTATTAACGCTAATTTACAAGAAAAGTCATGGAAACAACGAAAAAAAAATATGGCATTTTTACTGGTAATCGTACAAATAATGCAAATCCTGGCAATCCCCAGTAGTTAAAATCTCCCAAAAAGCAATCTCAGTTGCCATAAAAATATACCAAAATACACAAATAAATAAAATGTGATTACGTCATCATGACTTTTCGTGAATTAGCGCCCTACCTAAGAATGTTTAGTTTAGCCCTCGAATATTTCTTAACATACACATTCTATGTAAAAACAACAGCCGTATGTATATCAATACTTATATCTACGTACAATTACGTATAAATTAAGTATATAAAAAAACCGTTTCGATATTGTATGATCAAACGTGAAAACGCTCGACTCGCTCGCGCGTTTTTATAATTTATTTCGGAGTTATCAATATTTTTTGCGTAGAGCTACAAAAAGCATTATTTTTAATATAATACTTTTAACAATTCAATCTCAGACTTTAATATTTACTAACACATTCTTACATATCTTAATTTATTAAAATAGACCGACTTTTCGAATGGCAACACCTTATTTTTTTATTATTTAAGACTTCGACTGAAGGACTCTGTATCCATGGTCATGAAAAAATTATTAAAAAAAAAATTAAAGTCAGTTTTGTGCTTCAGTTCAAAAAATAAATATTTATTTTCGATTGTGATCGATAGCAACCGTCATAGCTATTCGATATGATTCGTTTATATAGATTATTATTTTTGTTTTATTAACCAGCGAATTGACTGTGAAATGAAAAAACTATGTATTTATTTTTGATCGATGTGGTTCATTATTGTTTTAGGTGTTGCCAACAATTTATCGTCGTTGTTTTTTCATCAATTATTGCCAGTATCTTAACTTAGGCAATTTTTATCACGGCTTTACAAACAGTACCAATTTTAATTAGTTAGCGAAATTATTACCACGACCTAGAAAATTATGATTGAAAATTTTGGAAAGGTCTCGGTTTTTGGGTATTTTTATACCTTCGGAGTTTTAGCTAACAATATTTTCACTGTAATTTTAAAATATGCCTCAAAATTTAATGTGTAAATTTTCTAAAGAGTAAAAAATATTGATCGTTACCACTACAATATGGTGGATCTAGTTCATTTTAGTGCAAAGACAAATATTCCTAGTATAGAAGATAACAAAATAAATTCACAGAATCCATCTGAATCTCTCAAAAACAATACATTTTCTGCATTTAAAATATTTATTATATTCGCAAAGAAAAAGGTTGGTTTAAAGAAATTAATTCACTGACACAAAAAACCAAAGACCTTGTACTTATAACTAAACTGTGCACAAATAACCGTAAAACGGTCCGAGCGAGCGGGTTCCAAAAGTAGCTGCGTCTCGTTCAAGCCGTGAATCAACCAATCAACGACGCCCATAAAACTACCTTCTTACATTCTGTGTTACCAGGCCTAAAAATTTACCTTGATGAAGAGCTGGCAACACGTCAGACAAGGGCACAGCATCTCCGGGACAGCAGCACCGGGATCTCTCTCGCTCCGACGGGCTTAACAACAACTTGCTAATGAAATAGCTTAAAGCTATGTAATAGATCTCATTTTAGCTGAACAAAAATGTTAATGCACAGTCTAGTTAATAAGTACAAGGTCTTTGCAAAAAACTGATTAAAACTTACAAAATGTAATCTTGACTTGATTGACATATACGTTTTCAAAAAAAAAAGAAATAGTTCTTAGAAGCACAGAGATTACAGAGATTATTATTTCTATAGATATCTGTGCCCAGTAGCGACTCTAGCCTTCCTTACAAAAATTGCCTAAGGTCCAATTTGAAACATTCGAAATACGAATAACATACTTATTTGTCCTTAAATATGTTTAGAGTAATTAGTCCTTACATTTAGTGTAGTCATTTACAGAACAGTAATCCATACCAAAATGTTTTTTGCCACATTTCTTCTCAGACCAAGTAAAAAAGCAAGACAGAAAGTCGTGAACAGACAAGTGAGGACGGTTTTTAATACATGTGGTGAGTGCGTCGGTGTTGCGCCGCCATAGTTCGACTGACAAGCCAAGGCGTAGTTTCAATTTATGTGTCTGTGCGCGTAATTGTCTCTGTACACGGCAAGGCGTAGTTTTACCGGCCTCACTTGTTTGTTTCTCAACATTCTGTCTTGATTATTTATTTGGTCTGAGCATTTCTTAGCATTTTACCATAAGATTAATGCACAGAAATGCCACTGTTTACAAACGAGTAATGCAAATAACTTTTTGCCTTTAGTAGGTAAAATATTTACCATAAAATTTACCATAGAGTAATGCACAGAACACCGACTACTATGGTGTTCTTAACAATTCATCATATGTTCTTAACAGTTCATTTTAGGGCCTTGCGACTGCTCGTATAAGGTAATAATGATTACATAGAACACTGTATACCGTGGTGTTCTTAACAGTTCTTCATAGAGCCTCGATTGCTCGCAATAGGTAAAATGTTTACCATAACGTTCCTTTCTTAAAAGTTTACCATAGAATAACGCACAGAGTAGATGTGACTGCTCGTAATGGGTAAAAATGATTACCATAACTCTCCGATCTTAAAACGTTAATCTGGCGTAACGCACAAAGCAGACGTGACTGCTCGTAATAGGTAATAGTGATTATCAAAACGCTCTTAACAGTTCGTCATAGAGTAATTAACTCACAGCGTAGACGTGCCTGCTCGAAATATGTAAAGTAACGTCATAATAGGTGTACCTATTATCACGTTACTTTTAGGCCGTATTTTATCATAGAGTAATATTCTGATGGACAGTCGTGGTAACTCATCATCAATCATCAATTTAATCAGGTCATGTTCGAGTCCACCAAAACGTTATTCACAGAACACTGTTAATAATGGTGTTCTTAACAATTCATCGTAGAGTAATTAACGCTCAGCGCAGAAAAAAATATTACCACAACGTTTTTAACAGTTTACCATCGAGTAATACACAGAACACTGTATACCGTGGTTTTCTTAACATGACTGTTCATAGGTAAAAACGATTACCATAATTTCCTTAACAATAATACACAGAGCCCAGTATACGAGTGTTCTTAACAGTTCATCACAGAGTAACGCACAGAGCAGACGTGACTGCTCGTAGGTAAAAATGATTACCAAAACGTTCTTAACTGTTCATTATAATTGTAGGTAATAATGATTACCTAAAGGTTCTAAACAGTTGACCATAGAGTAATATACACTTGGACAGTTACGTGACTGCATGCCCAAAGCTGTAGATATAATGTTCTGAAGTTTACCATAGTGTAATTAACAGAACACAGTATATCATGGTGTTCTTAACAGTTCATCATGGATTTTATAACGCACAGAGCAGACGTAGGTAAAAATGATTACCAAAACGTTCTTAACAGTTCATCATATAATAATTGTAGGTAAGAATGATTACCTTAATGTTCTAAACAGTTGACGATAGAGTAATATACAGATGGACAGTCGTGTGACTGGCGAGTCGACTAGCATCACTCAGGAGGCGCTTGTTTTTTTTTATCTGCGCGCGAACTCTGCTTTCATAGCTGTGGACAAAAATAAGTTATATTAGCGAAAAGACAAAAAAAGAATTGGGAGAAAAAATTATAATAATGTTCAGTTAAAGAAAAATACATTTATATTTTTCGTAAAGGGATAATGTGGTCGATCTAGAAACGAAAGAAAGAGATGCATTGATTCAATATGCCATGAGCTAGAACGAGACATGAAAAAGAGATAGTGTCAAATTCTTGTCCAATTCCAATACATATATTTGACAGTTGACAACTAGTGATAGTGATTGTCCATAAATTTTTGACCGACGAACCACCGGAGGTATACAATTCGACGCGTATATTTTTTTTATGTATAACCACGCATAACTTTTTCTATTGGAAAGAAAGAGTATACTTTAACATTGGTCCTATTTAAATTTTATCGAAATCGGCTGAGCCATTTTTGATAAATCAACAATAATGTGAAAAATGCTACATCGATCCGTGCATAATATTTGCGTTCAAGCGATGCCCCCCGGCTTCGCGCAGGTGTATTATACGTATAAACATTTCTCTTGAATTACTCTATCTATTAAAACAAACTGCATCAAATTCCGTTGCGTAGTTTTAAAGATATAGGCATACATGGGGACAGACAGCGGAAAGCGACTTTGTTTTATACTATGTAATGATTCTGTACACGGGTGAAGTCGGTCATGCTATTTTTTGCAAAAAATAATTATTGCGGTTGAGAGTTATACCTCAAGCGACAACAGCCCTAACTCTCTTGTTGTAATAGCCTCTTTGGTAATAGCTCTGTGGACACACAACATATGTTATTAAAAGTGACAATGAAGCTTCAAATTGCTTTCAATCGCTCTATGGTATGAAGACTCTTTGATAATTTAGTTGTGCATAGATTCTATTTACAACAAGGTTTTGCATTGAATTGAGAAAAAATTGCCATTTTTTTCTGTGGTCAAATGACCAGTGTTCTGGTATAATATGGAAACGTTTGGTTTCATTTAAATGACCTAGTAATTTTAATTAAATTGCTTCTAATTTAACAAAATATAGCCGTAGTGGTCATGAGGTAGTGACACCCGCTTTACAATCGCGAGGTACTGGGTTCAAATCCCCGGTCCCGTACTAATGAGTCATTTGGAATTTATGTACGGAGTTTCACACCACTGGCTTTTCGGTGAAGGAAAACATCGTGAGGCAACCTGCAAGGAAGAAATTCGATAGCGTATGTGAATCCACCAACCCGCACTGGGCCAGCGTGGTGGATATGGCCCAACCACCCTTCGTCCTGCAGTGGACTATTAAAAAGGCTGGTACAGTACCGTCCAGTATATCTTTCTTCATGAGGTTGATCTGCTGCCGCATCTCGCGCAGCATCTCCTGCTTGAAGGCGTCCCACTCCGCGGCCGACACGCACCCGGTTTCAGCGCCGCCATTCACTTGCTGAAATCAGAAACAGGAAAATGTGTAATGAGTAACAATAATATAAGTATAGTAAACAAAAACTAAAAAAACACGCTTAGGAATCATCATTTTTTTTGTCATCGGTATTTGATAGGTGTGCAAAGTTTAAAGAAATCTGATCGCTCAATGTTATTATTTATTATATTAATTTTTTTTTTAATTATTTTATTATTTTTTAAGAAAAAGAGTGTGGATGAATTGTGTGAAAGATAAAAATCAAAATTTGCTTTATTCTTTAGACATATGGAAATCCGCTTAGAATCGTCTTTTTACAAAGGTTTTCGATAACATAATTACTAATTAAAGTTGAATTAATTAGGTACATAAAATAACCATTACAAATTAGAACACCCTAACATAAAATAATATAAAAAAAAAAAAAAAACAATATAAGTAATAGGTATCATCGTCATAAAAAGATCAAAAATAATTAAAATTATATCAAATTAAGACAGCATTCGGTCAAATTACAAAATTTAAATAATCTTAACCTAAAAAAGATTGTATCTGCAATAGCATTGTCAAAAGATAAAAAACAAATGAATTATAATACGATCTGAGATTTCAAAGAGCAGGATAGGGATGGATTCATACAGATAAAAATATACGCTTATCAGAAATAGCATCTGCTAATTTATAATAGCTTTTGTCCAGTAGATGGCTCTTTACATAGCTCAATATATCATTTTTTGGCCTGATTTTAATACTTTCTGGAATCTTGTTGTAAAAGATGATATGCGAGAGAAAGGAGTTGATGATGAGATGACGTATGATAGAGTGAAGTGGCGAAAAGAAACGTGCTGTGCCGACCCCACCTAGTGGGATAAGGACAGGATGATGATGATAAAAATGTAGCGCTCGTAGCGTAGTTAGACTAGGTGTTTGTCAGCGATCACCGAAATTAAGCAACGTTCCGCACGGTCAGTATTTGGATGGGTGACCGCGGGTTGCATTTTCCAACTGAGCGCTGCCGTGCCTGTTTTAACCATTTAGCCTTGTCAAAGACCTCTACAGGCGGCCTAAAAACTCTGACACCAGGGCTGGCCTATACGAACTCGCTCACTCAATCGGACACCCACTATTTTTACCGACTACTAACAAGGAGGAGGTACTATGTTTCTCGTCGTATTTTATATATGTTCATCGATATTTTATTTGTAAACCGATTAAATAAACCGGACAAGTGTGAGTCAGGCTCGCACACCGAGGGTCCCGTACAAATCCAGAAAATTTCACAAAATTGTTAAAATCTCAATACTATAAACATCGACAAATTTTTTTTTTTTTCACTTCTCTCGTCATACATACTCGTCGAAAATTACACATTGTTAAAATAATTAAAAACCTGTTTTAGCGGGTCCAGACTCGTGGTTACACCGCTTTGTTACACCAGTGTGGCTACGAGGAAACTTTTTTCCTCGTGGTTACACTACTCTAAAAGGATCGTGCTTGACTAAATATAAGGTAAGTAGTGATGTGCGGGATAGTTGAAAATATGATTGAGGTCAAGATATGTTGTTGCAAACTGTTTAGTATGTCATGGAAAATAAAATATATCCACTATGTATAACAAAGTCGTAAAGTATTTTTTAGTGCTTTAGCTCCTTTTCAAAGAAAACCAAATGAAACAACAAATGGTAAAAATAATTATAATTTTACGTTTCAAAAATGACATGTGTCAATGTGACAGCTGTCATATTCTAGAATTCATACTAAAGTAGCATGACAGCTGTCAAACTTTAAAGTTGTTTATCTCTGATACTATCGATTTTAGACCATTGCTGTCTTCACAAAAGTGATGGAGCTCAACAAGATGTACATTTCGGATGACAGCTGTCAAACTTTAAAGTTGTTTATCTCTGTAACTATCGATTTTAGACCATTGCTGTCTTCACAAAAGTGATAGAGCTCAACAAGGTCTACATTTCGTATGACAGCTGTCAAACTTTAAAGTTATTTATCTCTGTAACTATCGATTTTAGACCAGCGCTGTCTTCACAAAAGTGATAGAGCTCAACAAAACAGACATTTTGGATGACAGCTGTCAAACTTTAAAGTTGTTTATCTCTGTAACTATCGTTTTTAGACCATTGCTGTCTTCACAAAAGTAATAGAGCTCAACAAGATCTACATTTTGGATGACAGCTGTCAAACTTTAAAGTTGTTTATCTCCGTAACTATGGATTTTAGACCATTGCTGTCTTCACAAAAGTGATAGAGCTTAACAAGATCTATTTCATATTCATTCATTAATCGATAAAATGTTGCATATTGTTATTTAAAAATATTTTACTGCTATGTCCGTAGTATAAAGGGTAGACTGTAACTAAGCAACGTTCCGCTCGGTCAGTATTTGGATGGGTGACCGCGGGTGGCATTTTCCAACTGAGTGCTACCGTGGCTCGGATGACACGTTAAATTGTAAGTCCCGGTTGTTTTAACCGTTTAGCCATGTCAGAGGCCTTCAGGCGGCCTAAAAACTCCGACACCAGGGCTAGCTAGTAAGTTCGTATAAGCCGGGTGGCTTATACGAACTTACTTACTTAAATGGTAGACTTACCTACATGTAAGTATAAGCCGAATCCAAGGCTTGAAACCGATTGAATACTAACCAGAATTAAAACGGTACAAACCTATGGTATTGGTACCCATTCTCCATTTTTTGGTTTACAAGGTCGTCTTATATAGTACCTACAGATTTTTTTTTATTTCCCTACACTAGCAGTGTGACCACGAGTCCTACGTTTTATTAGTTTACTCGTGGTTACACCAGTCGGTGTAACCACGAGGAAAAAAGTTTCCTCGTAGTCACACTGGTGTAACAAAGCGGTGTAACCACGAGTCTGGATGCTAATGAAGCTCTTTTATATGACACCTTACATGATACGATTTACGCACTTTTAATTTTCAACCCATATTTTGTGAATGTGATTTAAATAAAAAAATGTACAGTTTTCAGATTAATTCCTATATGTGTACTCTGAGGCAATGCTTTTCGCCAAATTTCACAGACAACTTCTAATGAATGGAAACGTGTAATAAGTGTGATTTACCTTGAGTATGGTCTCCTCGCTGGCGGAACCAAACCGCTTCCGCACGGAGCGCGGCGACTGCGCCTGCGCTTGCGCCGGCGACTCGGAATTAGCTGCAAATATGTACAATTTTTAGTATTCTTAAATACAACACCACTTAAGCTAAAACTACCTAATCTACTACTACATAACATACTTTTTTTTAAACAAGCTTTTACTGAACAAGTCCACGACAAGACGAATTAAATGAGCCGAAACTCGATGGGTTAGCGTCGTTTCGTTACAGAGTTCCTAGGACCACCTTCCAGCTCCATCATCAGACCCTGGTTACCATTGAAAGACAAACTACTCGTCAAGACGATTCAAATGAGCCCAAACCCGATGAGGTTGTGTCGTTTCATTGCAAAGTTCCTTTGACCACCTTCGAGCTCCATCATCAGATCAGCACCATGTCATCATAATATTGCATTGTCACGCAATTTACACATGTATGCAAATATTCAGCTCAATCAGAAACCGGGAAGTGGATCAAATTCAACTTGCAAAATTTGATTACAGACAGACAATGGGACAGGTGAAACTAAATAAAAGCTTGTGTAAATGCTTGGATCATCCACAGACTCTTGAAGGTCTAAAGAAAGGTCCAAATGCTGGCGCCCACTGCCAGTTGGCAGGGTGCCTAGCATGCTGGCAGCATTGCCACGCTGAATGGCAATGCTTATGCTTTTATTTTTTAGTATTCTTATTATTTTGAAATTCGCATTCAGGAATAGCAATACGCGTAACAATTCTTTGTGACAACCCATGGACAGGGTGGTCGTCCATGACGAGATGATGATGATAGGATAACATCTCACAAAAGAGTACTCCTCCAGGCGAGGTGTAGTGTGTAGTGCCCGGGGATGGCTATCCGACCGTGTATCATTAGGTCTTGGTATGGTTCGGCCGTCGCTGAAAATTTTGTTTGCGCGATGCAGACTCCGGCTTCTGATTGGCTGCGGCGCGGCGATACGGCCCTGTGATTGGCGGGGCAGGGCTCGTAGCTTAGCTAGCGCCATCTTGTAACGAATGCAGCGAAGTTAGTCGCAACAAACCCATTTAAAAATGTATCGTGACCGCAGGATTTGAACTTGCGTAACTGCTTTGCAGTTTGAGTTTCGGTTCCGGAGTGTGTGTCTGAGATGATGATGGTGATATAACTTACATCCGTTTCCGTTGCCGTTGGGCAGGCGGTGCGGCAGCGTGGCGGAGCGCTCCCAGGTCTTCATGGGAGTCGAGTTCACGGAACTATCTGCCGACGACTCCTGGAAATAACACACATAATGTAGGAACCTTAAGGCTGTACAGAGTATGAATACAATAATATACTCCTAGCGATCCTGGTATTTGCCGAATCAAACTTATTGGCGGCTGTGATGTTAGTTACAAGTTGCGTAAAACCCAATCCTGACTGAGGACACCCAACAGCCTCGAGAGATATGGGCTGAGGCGAAGCTGAGGCACACATACGTGAGTCCATCAATGCCATAATTCTGGCCAAGCCTTGTATAGTACTTTTCTCAAATAATTTGATTGTTTCGGAAAGATCGTTCAATTTTTAAAACGCTTTTATTAGTTTCACCTGTATGTTTGTTTGTTTGTACCAACCCCTTTGAGCTCGATTTTGACATACTTTGAGCGATCAGATTTTCTTTAAACTGCACACTTATTAAAAACCGATAACAATGAATTTATAAAAAAAAATATGACTCATAAGGATTTTTATACAACTTGTGCCAGCTGCTACTCGTATGTTGGCCAGTATAACAACTTCGAATTATTTCAGACGATTATCAAAATAGCATGTTTGCAATTATAAACACCCCGAGCATAGCTAGATTCCAGTTTTACAGTGAAATCTGCCACCGAAACGCACAATTGCCAATTGCGCGAGCGGAGCGAGCAAAAAAATATTCTGATTTTTTAAAAAGTAAGTACCAACGAGCATAATTAAATGATTGATTTTATATGAGTACGAACGCAGCGAGCGAAGATTATAAGAGAATAAGTTGACGTCAACCTTTCCTCAGCCCAATGCACCCGACGCCAAACCGCAGTGTTACCCCTTGACCTACCCTATCTGTTTGTGTGTTCAGTACATCCAATAAAAGACTGTCAATTTAAAATTTAACCAGTATAATTTCCTTCCTTGGGAACCTCACCTCAGCTTTATCCAAATGTGCCCGACGTCTCGCGAGCGTGCGCGCCATTTCGTTCATCATGCAGTGCAGTGTCGGCCTCGAGGCGCCGCCCGAGGACGAGGAGGAGCCCGAGTGCTCGGCCGTGCCCGCACCGCCGCCCGGGGGCGAAGCCGCCTCCGAGTTCGGCTGGGAGCTCGCTTGCTGAAAACGGAATTAACATGTTAGCGTCACAAAATAAAAAAACTACTAGAATTCTAATTTTCTAGTAGGGAGCTAGAATTCATTTATTCATCTCGTGTCAATGGCTAGACTTTTTTTGTTTTTTAATATATTTATGGCGCTTTCCGTGGATCGCGAAATCGTTCATTTTGCTCTGCCATTTAAAAATGGCTCAAATTACTCTCTCTTCGTGTTTTCGGGGAATGACAAGGGAACTAGAATGACTATACTATACTAACCGTAGCAACCTAAAATGTGTCTTGACCTCAGATACGTCTTAAAACCCACCTTTGGTATAGCACCCATAGTACCAGGACAACATAACACAATAACAGGTATTAATCTTTACCTGCCTCTTCAGCCTAGTTTGTTACAACTGTGCAGCAAATTAAAATAAATATAATATATTATGATTGATACTTAAGAGCCACCATCTATAAATAACGACCCTACTATCAGGAAATCATAACGCAATTGGATGCGACACTTTGTGTCACACGAATGGTAGGGAAAAACGCCATCTAGTAGGCAAACCGCGCAACCTGACTGTGACATCATGCTGGTTTCGTGGCTGGATTCGCATCGGACAAGAACAATCGAGAATGTCGATTCCGCCCGCAGGCCGCCCGAAGAGAAATTCGTGTCAAAAAGCGCTCGCGCAAACTTCACATCGTATACAAGTATACAAGGCGGCGATGTGAAGTTAGCTACAGAAGCTTCTAAAGAAACTTTTATAGCTAACTTCACATCACCGACTTTTATACTTGTTTACGATGTGAAGTTAATTACAGATGCGGTGCTCGTGTCGCATCGCGGAGTGTGTGGACGCACATTACAGTGCAACCAATCCCGACAAATCAACGCTAAAATAAATAATAACATAAGAGCTACCGTTTATATACCTATAGCGTCACTACTACCAGGAAAACATGACTCAATGAGAAGTACTAACCTTAGCCTGTCTCTTCAGCCTAGCCTGCTGTAACTGGGCGGCCAGTCCCGACATGTCAGGCGCGGCGGGGGCGGGCGGCGGCGGCGGGGGCGGGGGTGACGCTACCGAGGGCGCCGCGGGGGGCGCGGCTGATGGCGCCGCGGGGGGAGGCGGCGGGGGCGGGGGGCCGCCCGTGCCCGGGGTCGCGGGGGGTGCTTGCTGCTGGAATCACAAGAAATATCTAGTTAAAGAAATGACCACGTTACGAATCTCTAGAGATTCATAACATCGTAACTCCACTGAAACGGAGCCGAATGGCGTAGTAACATAATTGTTTTTCAACCACATTTCTAATAAAAACACAGTTGACTACGCAAAAATAAAATTATAGGTTAATGAAAAAGCCGTGGTGATCTAGAGGTAATGACACAGGCCTTAAAATCGTGAGGTCGTGGGTTCAAATCCCGGTCCCGTGCCAATCCTTCAGAAGTTATGTACAGAATTTCACACCACTAGTTTTTCGGTGAAGGAAAACATAGTGAGGCATCCTCCATACGTCCATAGAATGTCGATGGCGTATGTGAATCCACCAACCCGCACTGGGCCAGCGTGGTATATATGGCCCAATCACTCTTCGTGGGTACGCCTACGTCCTGCAGTGGCCTATTAAAAAGGATAGTACATTACAGGTAAATGAGTAGCATTAAGATAAAGTGTTTAACATGATGTTACTTCAAAGAGTTATCTTTGTGATAAGCATTTCAAATATCTGAAGCGAACGCAGGATTTGAACCTGCCCCTTTGGATCACTAGCCCGACGCTCTAACCAACTGAGCCAGCCCGCCTCCCACGCAAGTGTCAAATTTTTGAAGTGCTCACATTACACCAACTTATAGCGTTGGTGGCGCCACCTGTGATACCCGTATTATTTGATGATGTTATTTATTTAGATATAATAAACGTTAGTGTACTCTGTACTCACCATTGGTGGAGGTTGCGGCGCGGCGGGCGGCGTGGGCGGCGCCAGGGGGCCCTATAATACACCATAATGTGCGTGTTAGGGGTTAGGCTGTTACTTCGAATATAGCGTTAAATAGTTATTAACATATTAAAACGTTAATCTTGTTTGATTCAGATATTTTTACAATTTAGTACCATGATAATAATGTTTCAAATCTCAATACTTAGTTACTTTTTCAGTACTTATATAGAAATAAATACCTACATTTGGAATGTAATGAAGAAATTAAGCAAAATGATAACATATTATTTATTACCCCAAGCAATACTGAGCTGTGTTTATTTAGTTTTTTTTTTACCAAATGTACGTTTGTTTCGTACACAGACATGTATACCCAAAAGAATGCATTAAAAATCTGTTTGAATAACAACAAACGTGTGTCGATGAGACCAAAATCCTGGCGAATAATGTAGTTCAGAAAATAAGTCTACTTTGCAACACATACACAATTCATTTTTACACTACTGAGTACTAACTTGTGTTAATAAATATAACAAACAATGTTATGTTATGACTAACTATAATGAAAATTTAGTGAGGAAAATAATATCCAGCATTTTGGTCACGACATCAGGAATTATCTGATTTTTCCAGCAAACTATTAGTAGTTTATATTAAAGTTTTATGAATTATAATTAATTAAGAAGGTGATTTCATTATTTATAACAAATGTGTCATATACCTAGTATGGGTTAAATAAGTTTTTAGTAGTTATATTTTAACCTTTGG
Organism: Hypomecis punctinalis; assembly: GCA_949316475.1. Taxonomy (NCBI): domain Eukaryota; kingdom Metazoa; phylum Arthropoda; class Insecta; order Lepidoptera; family Geometridae; genus Hypomecis; species Hypomecis punctinalis. Next base: position 16,658,636 of record OX438820.1, on the reverse strand, counting down.
CTACCGACATGGTATTAGCGTATCAGTAACGCCGACGCGACGTCACGTCTCACGGACAGACAAAATTTAGTAAAATATATAAAATACATAAAGTACGCTAGGTTTTCATAACTTTTTTTTGATATTGTATAAGTAGGTTTTAAGTAATTAAACTACCTCTACAATTTAATATAATATACTACGGGACTAATCGCGCACTAAAATAAATACCTCATCATCTCGACGTTTCGACCGAGTTGCATCGGCCGTGGTCACGGGTAGACTCCGTAGTATATAATAATTATCTCGTAGTATAATTATAATAATAATGTGTTCAAATCGCGACAGTTTAAAAACAACATACCTCTACAATTTCAAGATTTATCAACATTTATTCATTGTATTGCGATAGTTGCTTGCTTAATTTTAGGAACTAAACTCAGACTCCTAATGACGTCTGTGAGACGGGCACGTCGGTAGTTAAAGGTATATAAAGATTTTAGAACTGAATAGAGTAGAGTAAAAGCTATCAGACTCACATTAGTGTTGGAGGGTAGATTTTGATGCGGCGGTACGGGCGGCGGCGCGGGCGCGGCCGGCGCCGCCGACAGGGACATGTTGGGCGCCATCGGAGCACTGTAAATACAAATAACATAGATTATTTCCCATTCAGATTTGTTGTCTATCGCGTGGCTCGGGTATATACCGCTGTGCTAGGGGATCAGACGAGTACGAAGGTACCTGTTAGTGCGGTGGTGACCGGGCGTGGCTTGCGCGGGCGCGTGGGTGTGATGTCCCGAGGTACTAGGGAATCAGAAGAGTAAGAAGGTACCTGTTAGTGCGGTGATGGCCGGGCGTGGCTTGCGCGGGCGCGTGACTCGGCGCGTGGGGAAGCGTGTGCGTGTGGTGGACGCCGTGCGGTGGTGGCGCCGGCGGGACCGGGCCGGCCGGCTGGGGCAAACAAAATTTAATTACTAAAATAAGTCTTAAACACGCTATTATCATAATTTTACACCAAAAATCAACATCACTGAAATGAACCCAATATACCTTACTGATATTATATTTTGAATTTAAGTCATGTTTTAATTCGGCTCACTTTTTCTCTCTCTCTTTCTTTTTTTTTTTCTACGTACTAACCAAATTTCACATATAAAAACCTATCTAAATAAATATGTGGAGACATCTTACACACGGTCTCTGACTTCAAACTAAGCATACGAGTAGCTTGTGATATGGCTGCTACTACATATAGGTACATATTTTTATATACATACTTTTAGTAGATAATAACATCCAGACAGAGCAAAGACCTATTTTCATCACAAAAATGCTATGCCCCTGGGTGGGAATCGAACCCACGCCTTCTTGACCCAGGTGTCAGGGACACTAACCACTGAGCTACTGAGGCAGTCAACGACAGGGCCTCTGGCCAAATCTTTTTAAGATAAGATAACTTTATTGATATTAATAGAACCTAATATTACAAAAAATATTGCATAATATTAATTCATTAGCATGCTCGTCAGATTTAACATTTTTAATAATAATGAGTAGATACAGAAATGTAGTGTTATCTAAAATTTTTTTCACATAAAGAATATATATTAAATTCTTAGACAAAATACTCATTATGTTAATAAGATAAGATACCTAGCTGCTTCGGAGTACAGTGGGTTTGCAAAACCGTCTTGGTGGACTGCCTCTGTGTTGTCTTGGAAACTCTAGGATCTCCAGGAGAACGCACCGGAGCTCCCACTACTTTTATATTAACGTCCTGCTATTGATTGACACATACGACAAAAGACAACATGACCACTCAGCGTTGTAGTCCTCCCCAGGAACGTTTGAGTGGATGGCCTTTTTTATATATCCCTGTTACTACAGGCAGGGGATACCGATGCCGAAGCAATTCCTGGCCAATTCAGCATCAAGGGCCCGGCATCAGGGCCAATTGCTCCGGCATTAGGGCCAATTGCACCGGCGTCGGGGCCAATTGCTCCGGCATTAGGGCCAATTGCACCGGCATCAGGGCCAATTGCACCGGCATCGGGGCCAATTGCCGCTTCATCAGGCCCAATTGTCCCGGCATCAGGGTCAGGTGACACCCCCTGGTATTATAATTACCTGATGCTGTGGGTGTTGCGGATGCGGCGCATGGTACTGGCTGGGCGCGTGGTACTGCGGCTGCTGGAGGATGGCCGCGTCTTCCCGCGTCATCGTCCTGTATCCCATATCCTCGTCATAGTTATGCGTGTTGTTGTATCCGTTGTAGGCCCCGGGGGGGTTGGGGGGCTGCGGGGGAGGCGGCGCCGCGGCGCCTTGGGGTTTGTTCGCTAGGATCTGGAATGATTAAAGATATTTCATTAGATGTGAGCACAGAGAAAAAACGCTAAACACCTGTAAGTACTGAGAACAGATAAGCAGCATTGTTTTGACTACCTAAATAAACAGCCTCATTCTACCCACTGCCACTGCCCACAGGAAAAGTTAAAGGGTTGCGTTCTTTCCTTCAGACATGTAACGTCTGGACTACTACTGGAACGTCATATTTCTTCTCCTTGCGTCCTGTATCTCTAAACCAACGAACCTCTGACGTGCGCATCAATAGCTCGGACAAAGCCGTGTCCTCCCGTTGCGAGAAAATCTGAAGTTATCGAAATTCTTTTTGCAGAAGTTGCGTCGCGTAATAGGTTGAACTCCTTAGTTCCTTCAGAGTCTAACTTCCATCGCTTCGTTGGATTTTTTTTTAATAAATAAATAAATATTTTGGTACATCTTAGACACGGCCTCTGACCCCAAATTAAGCAAAGCTTGTGATATGGCTGCCAGAGACTGATATACTACATATACTTATTTTTAAATACATACTTATATAGATAGTAACTAAATAACACCCAGACACAGAGCAACCACTTATGTTCACACAAATATTTGCCCTGGTGGGGATCGAACCCACGCCTCTTTGATGCAGAAGTTAGGGTCACTAACCACTGAGCCACCGAGGCAGTCCTGTTTTCTAATTATTTAATTCCTAATTATTTCCTTCAATCCTATCCTCTCCTTTGTTCTAGTTTCTCACCTCTAGCGTGTGCATCATAGCTCGGGCGAAGCTGTCCGCGTCCTCTCGGCAGGAGAAGTTGAGACCGTACACGTGCCTCGCGTCGCGCCATTGGTGGAACGTCGCCGTCGCCTGGTTGTACTTGAGGCCGCGGACTATGCCGCAGTTTATCACCACCTGGGGAACAGAAGAAGAGATATTAATAAAGTAATAGGAATAGTAACAATGGAACTAACTTCTTGCTCATCATTCATCATCAGGTATTTACAGAAATGAGCAGTAAATGTGGACTTTTTACAGCCATAGAGTGAATAGATAGTTTCTTGACCATTGAGTTTCTGACTTATCGCCCGGAAGGAGTAGATCCCTCTGCAAGATTCTGACAGGAATTCTTAATGGTTGTTACAACACTTCACACCATCATCCGATTTGCCATTTGCTGACGGAGCCCAAAGCGCTGTTGGACAGAGCGGATGCCCTCTGTGACGCTGAACATGTAGCGGCTGAGAAAGCGCATGTGCGGGACGTTTTGAAGAAAAATGGTTACGGTGTGAAAAAACGTGATCTAGTTAGACGCATGTATCGGAAAAACGGTTTTGACGTTAAGAGGCAGCCGGCATTCATTCCTTATATTGTGACGGATAATGTGGGGACTTTGCTAAAGGATTACTCCATCAAGACAGTGTATAACCCTTCATCCAAATTACTATCCTTAACGTACCGCATGGTCTAGTTTTCTCCCTACCTTCCGGAAGGTGTTGCGCTGCATGTGGTGGTAGATGTGGACCTTGGAGAGCCCTTAAATTAAGCCGGTGGACGGGATCCAGCGCTTCCGGATTTCATCAGATATTAGAATACATGTCATACTGCTTGGGAAATAAAATATAGAATGGCTTGCATACCTCGTGGTCGTTGAGTTTCCAGCCCACCACCCGGAAGGTATTGTGCTGCGTGTGGTGGTAGATGTGAACCTTCGAGAGTGCCGAGCTTGACCCGGACGGAATCCAGCGCTTTTGGCTCTCATCAGACATTGCAATACATGTCATACTGTTTGGGAAACTAAGTATAGAATGGATTGCATACCTCGTGGTCGTTGAGTTTCCGGCCCACCACCCGGAAGGTATTGTGCTGCGTGTGGTGGTAGATGTGAACCTTGGAGAGCCCTGAACTGGACCCGGACGGCACCCAGCGCTTCTGGCCGTCGTCGTACACCATCACCGACGCACGCGCACTGCTTATTGATTGTTCGCTGTGGACAAAGAGAAAAGCATAGATTAGTACTTGATTACTTAACAACGCAGGTAGCTTCTTCGAAATGCCAACTTATCATTTCTATGATAGATAAGCTTATGTATACACTGTACTGTACACCTCTCAGCGATACAAAGTGCTGCTAACTGGCCACAAGTTTGTAAACTTTGTCAGATCGCTTATCTAATATTATTTTCTGTATTTCTGTATACTAATTCTGTATATTATTTTATAAATGTTATTTTTTATAGAAGGACCAATTTTTACAAATTCTTGTAATATAGGTATGTATTGACTTGTAACTATTGTTATCAATAAAATGATTATGATTATTTATTAATTCCTCTCCAGATGAAAAGGTTGCCTGGAAGAGATTGCTATAAGCAATAAGGCCGCCCTTTGTTGCACTAGTTTATGTCGCTTGTTTTCAGAAGTTTATGAGCAACAATCGGCAAACGACGCTTACAATGTATTCCATGACTTGATTTCCATGTTTTATAAATTATGTTTCCCAATAATCAAAATAAAAACTCTAGAAAAAACTGGTCAGCATAATAAAGTCACTAAAGGAATCCGAATTAGTTGCAAAAAAAAAAGAAAATTGAGATCTAATTATTACAAAGTAAAAACTGCTGAATCGAAAAGAACATTTCAAAGTTATTCTAATCTATTAAAAAAATGTATAAATAAACACAAATTATTAAAGAACACGAAATATATTTCAAACTCTAAAAACCAATCTAAAGCCACTTGGAATGTAGTAAATGAAGAATTAGGCAAACAAAAACCTCGAAATTTTATTAACAATATAAATAATAACGATGGAAACCTATCATCCGGGCCCGATATAGCTAACTCTTTCAACGACTTTTTCATTAATATTACAAGCACTAATGGGCGACAATCATCAACTCAGATAACTCATGCACAAGGTCCCCCATCTACAGCAGACTCGACAAGCCAAAGCATTTATTTAGAACCTACAACACCAAACGAAATAGAAAAAATTATTAAGTCGCTTAAAAACACTAAATCGGCAGGTTTTGATGGCATCACGACGAAACTTATTAAAAACATTTGTCCGTTTATAATAGAGCCATTAAATTATATAGTCAATTTATCTTTAGAGCAAGGCAACGTGCCGGACAGACTTAAAATTGCAATTATTAAACCTTTGCACAAAAAGGGTTCTAAAATTGAAAAGGACAACTATCGACCTATAGCGCTAGTTCCTATTTTTTCTAAAATTTTTGAAAAAATTATGTATAAAAGATTAATTTCCTATCTCAATAAATACAACATTTTGGCAAAAGAACAGTTCGGTTTTAGAAAGTTTAAGTCAACCACTTTAGCTACTTACACTCTTTTAAAATTAATTTTAAACAATATGGAGCAAAAATCACCGTCATGTGCCTTATTTCTGGATTTGAGCAAGGCGTTTGATTTCGTAGATCATGGAATTCTGCTTAGTAAATTATATCGTTGCGGTATTAGGGGTCTTGCTTACGATTGGTTGAAATCTTATTTAAATGACAGGAAGCAAATAACTAGGATCTCGCGTTATGATAAAAAAACCAATAGCATACTGGATTTTGATTCAGATGAGAAGGTTATTTGTTGTGGGGTTCCCCAGGGTAGTATCTTAGGGCCATTATTATTTCTTCTGTATATTAATGACCTTCCGCTTGCTCTTGAACATAACAGTGTTTTGTTTGCTGACGACACAACCATTATAATAAAATCTGAAAATGTCAATGATTTAGAAAAGGATGTGAAAGACTGTCTTTGTAATGTAATTAACTGGCTTAATTGCAATAAATTGAAGATAAATTTATCAAAAACAAAACTAATGCATTTTAGGACACAGAAGAGCCCTAAATTTCAGATAAATATAAATTATAATAATGATACTATAGAACAAGTTCCCAGTATTAAATTTCTAGGAATTCATATAGACTCACATCTAACATGGAAGTATCACATTAACGCAATTTGCTCAAAATTGAATAGATTCGTTTTCGCCTTAAAAAAGTTGCGCCGTTGTGCTTCTTTGGATACTGTCCTAATGGTTTATCACGCGTATGTTGGCTCTGTAATACGATATGGAATTTTAACATGGGGTAATGCGTCTGATTACTTAACTAAAAAGGTTTTAATAGCACAGAAAAAGTGCATTCGTGCTATATTTGGTATGAAATGGATGGATTCATGTAGGCCTGTTTTTAAGGCTAAAAGCCTCCTCACAGTGCCTTCTGTTTATATTTTTGAAATAGCAAAATTTGTGAAATGTAATCCTTCCCTTTTTAATCCCTTTGACAATACTGGTAGAAGAACACATACTCATTTACGACTTATCATGCCTAATGTGAGACTGGAATTATTTAGGAATAACTGCGTTTACATGGCACCTCTCATTTATAACTCTTTACCGAATGGAATTGTTGACTTGCCTTATTATAAATTTTGTAGAGAGTTGAAAAAGTGGTTAGCGAGCAAAAGTTTTTATTCATTAAAAGAGTTTTTGGACAACGCATCTTGCCGCCTACATATTTATCATGACAAATATTAAAAATTGATTATTTTTTGTAGTTTTAAAATTGGCGTCATATTATTAATTGTAAAATTGAATATATGTGTATATTTGCATACCTTGTATTAGGTTGTTATTGGTAGATCATGTTATATTTAAGACCTTTATTGTTACCCATTAACATGCAAATAAAGAATTGAATTGAATTTTTTTCCTTTCGTTGTATTTTTTCTGTATTGTATTTTAGTGTTAACAATAAAATGTTCATTCATTCATATACCTATATATTGTGAGTTACTCACTAACACACACACACACACACACACACAGACATTATTACATTGCTCTCCTTTAATATAAACCTAATAACTTTAAATACAAGTAAACATTTCTGTGTATCTAAAATTATTATTTTTTGTCAGCAGTCATTATTACTATTATCTCTTATAATACAGGTTTTGACCTAGCATAAAGGCCAGGGAACCCAGAAATCAATTGTGCTTCTTAATTGGACAAACAAACAATTTTGTATTTTTGTATTTGTATAATATTGTCGTATGCAGTTCTACCCCACTCACAGTACGAATATATCAAAAATTTCACGGTCTATAGAGTTTACGTAAAAAACAATTTTGTATGGATATGAAATTGAGCCAACTCGAAGACAACAGAAGGAGCTATAAACTTTCAAAGAAAATTGTGGATTCCATCAACTTTATCGGACGCGCAAACATTTAAAAAAACTTACCACTACGGGTACCAGTTATTTGAAAAAAAAATACGTAAAAGCATTTTAGAAGTACAATTAATAATAACTAAAAACATTTCAACAAAAAACATTAAAATTTTAAAAATGCAACATTCAACATGCAACATCAATGCCCTATTACATAAGTACCTACCATGCCTTATAAGCAGTATTACACGACCTACGTCTTACGCCTACATTGCAAAGGGCAACATTACCCAATCACAGATTATAAAACCAATAATCGGCTAGCACTTTTTAAGCCTCCGATGTAAAAAGAGAAGTGTTGCCATGCAAGTGTAAACACAATGTATGATAGAAATATTAGAACAACGAAGAAATAAATTTACTTAGTTTAAAAACACGCTTAGGAGTCGTCAATTTTTTTTTATAAATGTGTCAAAATTTAAAGAAAATCTGATCGCTCAAAGTAGGTCAAAATCGAGCTCAAAGGGATTGGTTACAAGCAAGCAAACATACAGGTGAAACTAATAAAAGCGTGTTAAAAAAGACGTTTGATGCAAGTGTAAGTAAATCTGTATGTCTGTAGCACAGAAGAAAGAAATAAAGAAGTCTATGTCTGTGGTCTGTAGCGCCACAGGTCCTAAACGAATCCAATGTCCTGATTTTATGCTTTTTGTATTTTTTACTATGAATATGCGTATTAGCTAGATATATGAAAGACATATGATTGAGAGTGGCAGGCTATCTTGGTCTTGGTTGGCATGTCACGAAAAGAACCCTAAACATGATGGTAAGCGGCAGAAAGGGGAAGGGACGACCAAAAAAGTGTGGGTGATTGTGTGAAAGAGGATATACGAGAGAAGGAGTTGATGATGAGATAACTTATGATACGAGTGAAGTGGCGAAAAGAAACGTGCTGTGCCGACCTCACCTAAGGGCAGGATGATGATGATGAAAGACATATGAAAGTTAGCCGGCTCCGAATCCGGGTTTTTAACATTTTAAAGGTACTTGTTTTGCGGTGCACAATGGGAAGTGGTAAAGCTAAAGTACAACGTGGGTGTCTTCAAATCCCGAGTAAATAGGTATCTTCTAGGTAAGCGTGCTACATCCTAGACCGCATATCTGCTCAACATTAGGCAGAATGTAGTCAAACGCAAACCCACAAGGAATAAATAATAAAAAAGAAAATAAGTTGTAGTTGCCTTGAAATATCTCGTTATATGGGGTGTAGAACCTGTAGATAAAATAAAATCCTCAATTTGAGTTTGTACATTTTTGTTTATTGCACGACAAGCTTAACGTAAACAGCATTTTTCTATGGGATTACTACAGTGCCATCAGTTGAAGCAGTTGTGATTTACGTTAACTATGTCGAGTACGTAAAAACTTGTATAAACTTGGATTGGAATCCCTCCCTCCGTCATTGTTTCCTGACAAATACAATTTGGATATCTTTAAGTCAAGAGTGAATAGGTATCTTCTAGGCCTACATGCTCCATCTTCGGCTACAACTTCGCTTTCCATCAGGCGAGGTGGTGGCCAAATGTATGTAGACCTATTCTACAGAAAAAAACGAATACTAGGAGTACGGTATAAAACCAACAAAAAGTTTCTCATGTCAATGTCAGACAACTTGGTAGTTCAACCAAATCTCTGAAGCGAAAATGATACGCTCTGAAGAACATAAACAGATGTTGCGATATGATTACTTAAAGTTTAGTGATACTCTAGTTGTCGGGATTTGAACCCACACATAGAGCGGGTCAGCCGCCGGCTCGAACTGAACTGACGCTTCAATGTTGCGAAATAGGTATAGACTTAAAATAATTTCAAATGGATCGGGCCAAGAGGGCCTTAGAGGCACTCATCATTTTATTGCAACATCCTTATACCTAATATTATAGATACGAAAGTGTGTTTGTTGGTTTATTACTCTTTCACACAGCAACAGAGCAAAGGACTGGCTTGATTTTTGGCATGTATATGGACGTAGTTCAAAGGTTAGAAAGTGACAGACTAGTTTTATCACGAAAAAATAAAAGGTTTCTCTCGGAGACCTGCCGGGCTAGGATGCGCGCCACGAAATATTTCTTTCGTAATGTCAGAACGAGACAGCGTTATGGCAAAGTATATATCTGTCACTTTTCACAAGTCGAAAAGAGTTCTTTTCGTGGCTTTTCGTGGTCGCGTGCCTGACTAGCTGCAATGGGTAACCGTAGACAAAATTAGTGGAATTGAAACAGTGCGACCAAATGTCCACCGCATGCATGAATACATAGTCATAGTCATTTATTCATAATAATATTACATGTCACAAAAAATAATCAAAATAAAGAATAACAATATTAAGAATAGAGCAATAAATACAAAATGTAAGACACACTTATGTGTTTAATAGCACAATTATATAATTTTAATCTTATTAATTTCGTCAAAACTGTAGAATGCCTTTTCAACAAGCCACTTCTTTAGTTTTTGTTTAAATGATTCCCTAGAAGGAGCGTCTCTGATATCAAGCGGGATCCGATTATAAACTTCGGGAGCGGTGACATGCACCAACTTGGTCATTTTAGAGAGCCGGTGAGGTACGACGCACTATTCATACTAACGGTATCTGAGAAGAGATTTCTAGAATTCTAGATGACATGGTCATATCCTCGCATTTCGAGCTCTTTGCAAATAGGGCAGGTTATTGCATAACCGATCGTAGGACGTCCGCGATTACCGCCTGATTAGGCCGAGGCCGAATTATCAGCGAGCCCCGACAGGTGGGCGAGAACCCAAACTGTACAGGGTTATTCAGAACTGGTGTACTAAGTCGAAAGGAGCTGATTCAGACCATTACTATGAACAAGTTTTACTATGGGGTCAGCCCAAAACCCGAGTAAAAAATATCAGAGGTTTCATACATTTTGTTTATTCCGAGAAGCAATATTGTATGGAACATCTGTTTTTTTTTTCTAGTATTCCGGGCTGACCCCGTAGTAAAACTTGTTCATTGCTTAGTAGGTACGGGGCAAGCAGATGCAAATGATCTGTCTGGTGTTGTGTTGAAGTATTTAGTAAATAAGTACGTTCGTGATTCGTATAGAACGTAATATATAAAATATATATTCGTATAAAAATATCGATCACCCGCGACAAAATGTATGGAACAGCTGATATTATTTTTTAGTTTTGACAAAAGTCTTATAACAAAAGTTGTTAGTGTTGATGTACAGAATAAGCCCCTAAAACGATGCTAATTGATTAGAAATAACCCTGTATACTGGCTAGTCCTGGTGTCAGAGTTTTTAGACCGCCTGAAGGCCTCTGACATGGCTTCACGGTTAAATCAACCGGAACCTACAATTAAACGTGTCTTCCGAGCCACGGTAGCGCTCATTTGGAAACTGGCACCCGCGGTCACCCATCCAAATAACGACCGTGCGGTATTCCGCTGTTTTCGGTGATCGCTGACAAACATCTAGTCAAACTACGCTACGAGCGCTAGTACTTAGATTACACTTACGACTGACTAGAAAGTACATAGAACCTATATTATTTATTTTGTGAGAGAATGCAGAACTGAAAGGCCAATAAAATTCTTTAATGGAGACCTCGCCCTGGCTAGCGTAGTGTAGAAGGCACACAAGGTGGACAGGCGATCGAACGACAGTTTCGCGCTAGACGCAAGTCACTTTCAATCGCTGCTATTAGAAATTCATTGTGGAAGCATAGGCTTAGACATAGCATGTTTGACATAGGTCTAACAGTGATAGCCAAACGGTCGATGATTAATATAAATAAAATATACCTAATACTATTTATCACTAGTTGTCCCGGCGAACTTCGTTTCACGCAACATCTTTAAAAATTATAGCCTATGTGTTATTCTGATGTATAAGCATTACTACTGCAAAGATTCATCTCAATCAGTTCAGTAGTTTTTGCGTGAAAGAGTAACAAACATCCATTCATACAAACTTCGCGTTTATAATATTACTAGCTGCGCCACGCGGTGTTACCCGCGTCAGCCTGAGATAAAAAGTAGCCTATATGTTAAACCCAGGTCTAAGCTACCTCCATACCAAATTTCATCTAAATCGGTTCAGCCGTTTGTTCGTGAAAGAGTAACAAACATCCATCCATACAATCTTACAAACTTTCGCGTTTATAATATTACTCGTAGTAGGAAGTAGGATAGGACAGGATTAGTAGGATTATGTTCGGCGTAGCGCTCATGGCGTAGTTTGACTAGGTGTTTGTCACCGATCACCGAAGTTAAGCAACGTCCGGCACGGTCAGTGTTCGGATAAGTGACCGCGGGTGGCATTTACAACTGAGCGCTACCGTGGCTCGGACGACACGATTAATTTTAGATCTCTGTTAATTTAACCGTTTAGCTAAGTCAGGCGGCTTAAAAACTCTGCCACCAGGACTAGCCAGTATATAGCCAGGACTAGGTATATGTTTGACATTCAATAGTGACCTCTAGAAGTAAACATTAACTATACAGCTGCGAGCCGCGAGCCAAGGCAAATCACGTACCGATTGTAAAGGAAAACTATTAATTTATGTTATGCGCAGGAAAACTGGCAGGACAATACGTTTATATCCGTATTAGCTAGAAATAAACAATTGTATCTGGAAACTACATAACTAAAAATGGTGTCAGCTGTTCAATACAGGGTTATCTATTGTTATAGCTCTGTGGCTTGCCCAAGCCAAAAGGAGTGAATTAAAACTATCATTATGAACAACTTTTAAAATGGTGTCAAGAACAATCCAGAAAAATAAAATCTGTTTTTTTGACCGACGAACCGAAAGAGGTACTCGACTCGTTTCGACGCGTATATATTTTTTTTATGTATAACCACGCATAACTTTTTTCATAGTAGTCCGATTTCAATAATTCTTTTTTTATTGAAAATAGAATACTTCGAAATTGGTCCCATTTAAATTTTATCGAAATCGGCTCAGTTGTTAGTTTGATGTTCAGAATATGTCCCTAAAAGGATGCCAATTGATTAGAAATAACCCTGTATATATGTAAGTCGGCGATGTGAAGTTAGCTACAGAAGCGGTGCTCATGTCGCCTTCTGGAGAGTGTATCGGGACCATAAGTCTTATCTACAAAGAATGATAGAACCGTACACTGAGCCTAGTGCGGGTTAGTAACTTTTATGGGCTAATCAGGAACTCGAACAAAATAAAATCAGCTATTTTATAAATTTTGTCGATTCCGAGTTATTCTGTCTTTATCTGACAACTGATTTTTTTCCTCGTAATCCGGATCGCTCCCTTCGCGAAAGTTGTTTATAATAATGGTCTCAATAACATCCTTCAATAGGTCGTATGGCAACGAACGAGAAGTAGCAAATGGACTCGGTTATCAAGGGACAAAAGTGACTGGCATTTAAACAAAGTGTGGCCTATGTCTAGCAGTGGAGTATCACAGGCTGGTAACGATGATGATGACAAGTAACTTAAAAAGCTAGAGTTTATTTGGAAGGATTTTTTTGGAAGATCAATCAACTACTAAACCCGACGTACCGATCGCGACTAAGCTTCATAATACAACACGGGATAATCCTCGTCAAACCTCAGGTTAAGAACTATTTAACCTTAATCCTATTATCCTATACAAACCACAACGGAACAAAGGCCTGATCACACTAAATATCTTAGTTTTGCGACGGCAACGCCCGGTGCGGGGCGTTGTGCGACGTGCTTGAATAGTCACTTCATTAGAACTCGCGTGAGAAATCATTATACTAAATAAAACACCGGTTTTCACTCACGTATGATATACGGCCGGGCCGCTGGGAACCCGACCGGTTTCGGAGTAAATTACTACTCCTTCTTCAGGGAATACGCGCGATCCCGTCGCCTGGCGCACGCGCACTGGGAGCGCGTCAGACAGATAACAAAAAATATTAGACACGTATTTTTTCTTTTGTCAATTAAACAAAAATTGGTGGAGACATAACTCGTTCAAGTTTGACTGCCTCCGTGGCTCAGTGGTTAGTGACCCTAACTTCCGGGTCAAAGAGGCGTGGGTTCGATCCCCACCCAAGGCAAGTAAGTATTTATGTGATTAATATAAGTGTTTGCTCTGTGTGTGGGTGTTATTTAGTAGCTATTTATTTATTTCAGCAAAACACATAGGTACAATTAGCGTGTATATCTAATTAGTTACATGTCACCCTGTTACATAGGGCATGGCTGATTTTAATCATTGAGAATACACTGTATTGTAGTTATTTACACCTATTTAGATAAGCATGTATTTAAAAATATGTATATGTAGTATATATCAGTCTCTGGCAGCCATATCACAAGCTTTGCTTAGTTTGGGGTCAGACACCGTGTGTAAGATGTTGTTTATAACTTTCGCGATTTGAACACATTATTATTATATACTACGGGACTAATCGCGCACTAAAATTACGAGATAAATAAATACCTCATCATTTTCGTTCGTTTTATCGTTTCGGCCGACTTGCATCAACCGTGGTCACGGGTAGACAGTCTACCCGTGACCACGGTCGATGCAACTCGGCAACTCGCGATAAGTCCCGTAGTATATAATAATAACGTGTGTAAAATGTCCCCAAATATTTTTTTTTAAGTTTCCGCGTAACGTCACGAGCCCCCACTACCGAACTTTGACAAGGTTTATCTTTGTCATTTTTATTTTATTGTTTGATTGACATAAGAAAAAATAAGTGTCGAATATTTTTTGATAATCTAATAACAAACGGACTAATTACAAAAATGTTTTTTTACCCACTCATCATGCTTATTGCAGAGCATAACATACACTATGCGGACAGTCCTAATAAAACTTAATGGCGTATATGAAGTTAGCTGCAAGCTGTGCAAATTCCCATTCCTTGCGTCGCTGACATACGAATAAAATTGCTAGTGCGCAACGATTCATCTCGTGTCACCGACGCCATTACGTTTGAATCAACCTGTACGCATAGTGCACATACTAAAATAGTGTGATAAAATTCTCAAGTGCTCAGTTTCAAAACTAATTGTACTTTTTTCAGTGCGATACTACATACGGACGTTCAAAAAGGAAAAGAAAATAGGTTTATAGCCTCTGTGGCGAATTTAGGACACAAGTGCAACTGTTTATTTTTTAAGTAAATCGTAGATTTATAGTCGTTAAAATAGTAGAGCTACTAGTATAAAGAGTGTACAATGTTAATCCCTTAATGGGACAGATTCTAAAGGGCAGGGCAGGTAATGGGGCAGGTCTAAAATATGCGTGCAATCTGCCCCACCAAGAAGAACGTAAGTATTGGGCAAAAAAAAATTAAGCAGTGAACTATGTGTCACCAGTGGGGCGGCTTGGTGGGACAGTGCGGAATTCATCAAGTTAGGAAGACAGTATTGTCTGCAGCATATTATAAAAACGCACCCCTACGGATCGCATCGTGTGACTAGTACCTAACAATGTGGTAACCGGGGCTCAATTTTCCATTTAGTCGATTACAAGGGTAATGTGTTGGGTTAGTTTTAATGGTCCTGGCTTATTAGGTCATTAGCCTAATTGATCAAATGATGCCTAGTATAGCTCATTATTGTCTATGCCTAAGTCACACCCATGATATTCTGAACGGCAACATTTTAATAATTATTAATGCACCTCAGCCGATTTCGTTAAAATTAAAATGGGACCTCGGAAGTATACTCTTTCAAACTAAAAAATATTAAAAATATCGATGAACATACACAAAAAACCGGACAAGTGCAAGTCAGGCTTGCACATCGAGGGTTCCCTACAAACACATTGTTAAAATAATTAAAAACCTGTTTTAGCATGTGCTAATGAAGTTCTTTTACATGATACTATTTACTCACTTTGAATTTTATATTACTATATACATATTTTGTGAATTTTGAGGCCCTATTTTTTTGTGATTTATATAAAAATGAACAGTTTTCAGGTTTGTTCCTATATGTGTACTCTAAGACAATGCTTCTTGCCAAATTTCATAGTTCTATGTCAACGGAACGAACCCTGTAGGTTTTGATTTTTGTGAGTGTCGAAATATGCTGTTTTTTACGACATAAACGGCTCTAACTTTTTTAAACGATAACTGAGAAGTTTTTCTTTTACACAAATGCAAGAGATCATAGGTATACGTATACAGTTTAAATTTCAACTCGATATCTTTACGCGTTCCCGAGATAAAAAGTCTTGTCTGACACAGACGGACCGACGGACAAACGGACAACAAAGTGATCCTATAAGGGTTCCGTTTTTTTCTTTTGTGGTACGGAACCCTAAAAAATACAAACAGACGAACATAGTACCTCCTCTTTTTGGAAGTCGGTATAAATACCGGATACCGGCCATACTTATCTTTTTAGCTGTTTGTTTTAGTTAAAATTACTCAGATTTCCGAATAAAGCCTGAAGCCGTCCCGGGCAAAATGCATCCCACAATAGGTACCTTTTCTATTTTTTTTTTTGATACATTATTTGGGATACAGATTACGCACAAAATTCTCATTAAAAACCTCATCTTTTTGGGCCACGAGTGAAAATATTCAATGTAGTGTGTAAATGAAATGAATTCTTGCGAGCGACCTCGAAGAGTCAACACGTCCTGAAGATGCCTCGTTGAGAGGTGAAACACGTGTCGAACAGTGTAGTGCAGTGAGAATAAGGGTGTTATTTACTAGTGAAGTGTTTTCAATATTTTGACATATTATTTTTAAAAGATTTATATAGTATTTATTTGTTGTTAACGGATTATTAATATAGTAATATAGTATTTTAAAAATATACAATAGAGTGTAGTGAAAATAAGTGATATTTATTATTATTTTATCTATTTTGTAAAATTTGGTTTTAAATGTATAATTATTGTAATATTAGGTAATAGTTTGTAATTTTTTTTTTACGTATGTCTTTAATGCACTTAATGCCCTTAAACTTATTTGCCTACAACAAGATAGCGGAAATACACTAAATATTTATTCAAAACATAGATTTGAAGATGAATTTCCGCAAAGTAACGCCTGATTCAATCAACTATAAATGAAATGATCCAATAACCGAACCTACGCAATACCATAGTAATAAGTTGGTTTACGAAACCGTAGTCCAGAGATAAAGCCCACGCGTGGGACGAATAGAAAACGGCAAACAAACGTATTGAGACATTCAAATCAAGTGATAAATGATCATTCATCTGTAATAGTTATTAACCTATAGTTTTTTTTTCCATTTCGGCGTCACATGCTTTATGCATTTGCCAGTCTCAAATGTTAGATTTTTCTAATTACCTACCATTTATAGCTATAAGCCGTGGTGCCCTAGAGGTAGAGACACCCACCTTGCAATCGTGAGGTCGTGGGTTCAAATCCCCGATCCCGTACCAATGAGTTCTTTGGAATTTACGTACGGAATTTCACACCACTGGCTTTTCGGTGAAGGAAAACATCGTGAGGCAACCTGCATACTTCCGTATAAGAAATTCGATGGCGTATGCGAATCCACCTACCCGCACTGGGCCAGCGTGGTGGATATGGCCCAATCACCCTACGTGGGTAAGCCTACGTTCTGCAGTGGACTATTAAACGGCTGATACAGTACAGTACAGTATAACTACAATAGTTTTGTCGGTTATTTTACCGATATCATTATCATTATTCCTATTTGGTTTCATTTATTAGGTACCTACTAAAATTTAGAATGGGACCAATCCTGTAACGGCGGACAAAGAATCAACTTTTCCATACAAAAAATAAATAAATGACTTTTACAAATTTACTGAATTTCGACAAATTATGCAAGAGATTATTTAAAAAAACATGTCCTATAATAAAGATTGATCTCATAGTAAAGAGTCACTATAGGACCAACCCAAATTATTTATGTCTGCAAGGTAGCAAGAAACAATTCAGGTACCTGTACCAGCCTTTTAATAGTCCACGGCAGGACGTAGGCCTACCCACGAAAGGTGATTGGGCCATATCCACCACGCTGGCCCAGTGCGGGTTGGTGGATTCACATACGCCATCGAATTTCTTCTACGGACGCATGCAGGTTGCCTCACGATGTTTTCCTTCACCGAAAAGCCAGTGGTGTAAATTCAGGTACCTATATATGTATAGATAATTCGTTTTAAAAACCTGTCACATGTCTCCTGACCTATTTTATCTAAGACTGCTTAGTCCGAGAACTCGTGACCTGAATGCAGCGCGCATGCATCTTGCATCGATTGCAAGGTACAACAGAAAGAGACAACTATATACCTCCACACGTAGGGACGAGCGAGATAGATGGACTTATAGAGCAAAAATTAGGCGGGAAACACATTGAACCCAAAAACACACATAAAATCAAATCCCGAAATTAAAAAGGAAAATAAAAGTTTTCAGTTGGAAAATGTTGATATTATTTCGTAATCATATCAGACGTAAGGCTTCCATTATTGGACATAGGGCTACTCTGTGGATTTCAAATAAAACCAATAAAAAGGGAAAAAAACTAACAATTTGATTTAGTAAATAAGAAGTATGGTTAATATCTAAGCCTGTAAATAAAACGTACTTACAAAGGTAGTGCATCCATATTTCTTAGTGTAAAAGAGTATCCCACGATTCAAATGGAATAATGCAATTTTAGTCATTTTATAAATTTATAAGGCATTTAATTTTAAGTACCACTATCACATAAAAACCACCACAGAGATATTAATCTCATTAATCATAGCACTTAAAATCACAACTTTTCACTACTTTTATTTACTCCAGATTTTGAAAAATTGTTCACAATTTGAGAAGACATTGCATTTATTTAGTCCAAAATAACCCACAAAGATAAAAGAACCTGCTCTTCTTTTTTATAAATATATATCCAAAATGGTCTCTTTTACTTGAAATCTTGTTAAATATTAAAAAATACACCACTACGAATATAACCGAGAGATTTTGAATGATTATAAAATAAGGGTGGACAATAATTTGGCCCAGAAATCAATTACAACACATTTTTCTAAAATAAGGGTTGATTTTTTTTGGCACAGAGACCTAGTGCTCTATGCGGGAGGCGCGGCGCAACTGAAGTAAAATAGGGGTGGCAACTTTGTATGGGGATTATTACCGTTAATTTGATTGCTAATTAACTAATGAATGCGGTATTAATGGGTTGGAGAGGGGGTTAGCCTATGTTGGCTACGAGCTCGACCCGGCATCGCCCGGGTAAAAAATTTGGTTGTTTGTAAAGACGGTTTACAGATGATAATTTTTCAAAATAACGTAATGAAAAAACAATAAGCCTGATTACAGAAGCGCACATCGTAATTATATTAGCTAAATAACATAGTTCTATTTCTTTTTCACTTTAGGCATTCGATAGAGAGAACGCTTTTTACGTTGCTATTAAATTTACGCTGGCGCCTCAGTAATCGGACTTACTGTTGAATCAACAACTGTAACAAGCCGAACACTCGTGCTTCTCTTTAGCTTGTTCCGCGCTCTCGGCTCAGGCGGAATGTGACACTTTTTCGTGCGTGCAGCCGGCATTCATCGATTTATATTTTATTACTGCCCCGCGGCTCAGTGGTTAGTGACCCTAACTTCTGGATCAAAGAGGCGTGGGTTCGATCCCCACTCAGGGCAAATATTTATGTGATGAACATAAGTGTTTGCTCTGTGTCTGGGTGTTATTTAGTTACTATCTATATAAGTATGTATTTAAAAAGAAGTATATGTAGTATATCAGTCTCTGGCAGCCATATCACAAGCTTTGCTTAGTTTGGGGTCAGAGACCGTGTGTAAGATGTCCCCTAATATTTATTTTATTTATTTATTTATTTTGTTGAATCTACAACTGAAACAAGCCGAACACTAAGGCCGATCGTGCTTCTCTATCGCTTGCTCCGCGCTCTCGCTTACTCGCTCGGCTCAATGGCTCAGGCGGAATGTGACACTTTTTCAAGATATGTTTCAAGTTGTTGCAAGGATTCGTGATATGGATGCTTGCTACTGATGTGTGCTAATGGGAAATCGCGAGTGGTGTAGCTATTCGCCGTTTCCCTACGGCTTTCGAGATGCGCATATTTCTCGGCTAATTTGCGGCGGCGTATCTTCCTCGCACAGCTACCTAGCGTACACCAGGCTCGATAATTTATGCAACCAAAAAAAATAATAGTAGGATGAAACCCATTAGAAAAGGAGGAAAATATTATAAAAATAAAAGGAAAAATAATTTACGGGCGATCTGAGGTCGGGAAGGGGATGAGGGGGGGGTTTTAAGGGGAAAAAACGGTTTTTCTCGATTTCCGGCAAAACTAAAAGTCCTATCGAAAAAAGTCAAATAGCAAAGTTGTAGGTAATAAAAAGATCTAAAACTTTTGTATTGACACTTTTTTCACATAACCTCAAAATTTATGTGAAAAATCCAAAAAACCGAGTTTTTGGTTTTTTATTTTTATCTTTTACAATAATTTTTTTTTTTTAACAAAATTTGGTGAAAACTTACCTTTTTATGTCGCAAATACGCTGTAATTTATTTGATTAAAAATATTAATTTTTTCACCTTATTTTGAATGAATATCGAAAAAACACCCTAATTTTCAATCGAAAATTCAACCGTCAAAATATCAGCTTTTTTCAAAAAGTTGGTATGTTTTCTGTTTGTTGAAATTTCTACTTTCCGATGGTGAAAAAAAATATTTATGTTACTATAGTAAATCTTCTCAGAAAATGCAAAAAATCGAAAATAAATATTAAAGAAATAAATGTCAAAATGTACAAAAAATATATTATAAATCTATTAAAAATGTATAAAATATATATAGAAATCGGCCAAAAGTTTGTTATTAAAAATATATTTACGATATATATTTTATATATTTTTTATAGATTTTTAATATATTTTTTATGTATTTTGAAATATTTTTTTTTCATGGGATTAACTAAATTTGTTTGTCTAAAATTAAGGAGATTATTATTTTTCTATCTTGTACTAAAATATCATTTAATTTCAATCTTTAGGTTATGTTACGTTAAGCATACTATTTTTTAAAGAAAATATTACGATTTTTATGTTGGAGTTGATTGATACAGATATAAATATGAAGCATGATGCGTAGGAAGGTAAATACTATCTCTATCAATCAACTCAAACATAAAAATCGTAATATTTTCTTTAAAAAATAGTATGCTTAACGTAACATAACCTAAAGATTGAAATTAAATGATATTTTAGTACAAGATAGAAAAATAATAATCTCCTTAATTTTAGACAAACAAATTTAGTTAATCCCATGAAAAAAAAATATTTCAAAATACATAAAAAATATATTAAAAATCTATAAAAAATATATAAAATATATATCGTAAATATATTTTTAATAACAAACTTTTGGCCGATTTCTGTATATATTTTATACATTTTTAATAGATTTATAATATATTTTTTTGTACATTTTGACATTTATTTCTTTAATATTTATTTTCGATTTTTTGCATTTTCTAAGAAGATTTACTATAGTAATATAAATATTTTTTTTCACCATCGGAAAGTAGAGATTTCAACAAACAGAAAACATACCAACTTTTTGAAAAAAGCTGATATTTTGACGGTTGAATTTTCGATTGAAAATTAGGGTGTTTTTTCGATATTCATTCAAAATAAGGTGAAAAAAATTAATATTTTTAATCAAATAAATTACAGCGTATTTGCGACATAAAAAGGTAAGTTTTCACCAAATTTTGTTAAAAAAAAAAAATTATTGTAAAAGATAAAAATAAAAAACCAAAAACTCGGTTTTTTGGATTTTTCACATAAATTTTGAGGTTATGTGAAAAAAGTGTCAATACAAAAGTTTTAGATCTTTTTATTACCTACAACTTTGTTATTTGACTTTTTTCGATAGGACTTTTAGTTTTGCCGGAAATCGAGAAAAACCGTTTTTTCCCCTTAAAACCCCCCCCCTCATCCCCTTCCCGACCTCAGATCGCCCGTAAATTATTTTTCCTTTTATTTTTATAATATTCCCCTCCTTTTCTAATGGGTTTCATCCTACTATTATTTTTTTTTCAATCTTTATTATTTTTAAAGGTTCTACTCTGGCCTAGCGTTGTATTGGTCGAATATTTTCGGAGCGCAAATTTCACATCTTCGCAACATAGCACATCTCTGGTGGGAAAATCACCCTTAATCAAAAGTTTAAATAAAAGACAACGATTTTTTACTTCATAAAAATTTCAAATCCAATTTTTTCGCGCGAAATCTTCTCTAACCAAATAGTCCAAAATGTATTTAACGGCTAAACAAACTAGATGGAAGAATTGTCTGTGGTCTAGACGTATCGACCTGACGTCACGCCCTTGCCAAGGGTGCGCTGCCCTTACGTACTCCGAGCTTTGAAAAACTGGGACCCAGGTAAGGGCACCTGGATCACCTAGATGACTGTCTCAAATAAATGTTGAATTACGTGTAAATACAGTTTATTTTAAGCTGATAAATACACGAAATTACACGAATAATCGTAATACTTTCATTTGGAGTTCGTCGCAAAAAAAATCTATGGCCACTAATGAATACCTTATATTACAACTTAGACGGATTATACAATAAGCCCTTTCCATACAAACCACAAAAAGTCATGTACTCATATAGGGTCATATTAATATGTGTAACATAAGGTAAAAAGTTCTGTATAGTTAAATAATAAATATTCTAAATTATCATTAAATAATAATTAAATGGTACATACCGTTCCTAAAACTAAAAATTGTATTAACTTTGGGTTAGCAACACGAACATGTACACAAAAAATATAAAACTCAAATTATAAGAGAAAGTGAACAAATAACTGTAATTCGATTCGATCTCTACAGGAAATGATCGAATAAACCAAATTATCGATGTATTACAATGAATCATACTATCCTACTAATATTATTAACGCGAAAGTTTGTGAGTATGTATGGATGTTTGTTATTCTTTCACGCAAAAACTACTGAACGGATTGAGATGAAACTTTGCAATTAGAATATCAAATAGGCTATAAATTATAATGATATCGAGTGAAACGAAGTTCGCCGGGTCAGCTAGTATGAAATAATTACGTATTGTAAGTGTATATTATTTTCTTTTGTATGAAATAAGATAAGTGTTTGTAGTGTTACATTGAACTCAGGGCTCTTATTTCTCCAGCAAATACGCTACCAAATAGGCCAGCAGTTGTCAAATAAGAACAAATGGTCTTTCCGCCAAATTATGCCCTCGGACTGGAAACAAAGTATAAATTGACGTTGAAAACTGACATTGAAAGTTGATGACATGGTTTTATCCTTTTGCCATGCTAGGGTTCAGGGTGGTCATAATATATTTATAGAGGGTCATGTTCAACAGTTTAGTGGGATATAGGAGGGTCATGTTCAGCAGTTTAGTGGGATATGCGTATAAAAAAGATGCAAGCCCAGGACGTCCGATTACCCTTTTTTTACTATCCCGCCCCGGGGGCGTTGACGTACCTAGTCCTTGGTGACTTCAACGACATCTCCTATCTAAACACGCGGCAGCACAATATTCAGCCAAATTCAAGTAACTAGTAGGCTAAGCTAACCCTCAAAAAGCGAATGAGCCATATCCACCACGTTAACTCAGTTGCGGGTTGGTGGATTCATATACGTCACCGAAATTCCCCCTCCAGCACGACAAAGGGAGAAAACCATTTTATCCACTTTAAATGTCAGTTGTCATTGTCAATAAGTTGTCAATCCATAATTTATTTCTTCATCGAAGGCATGTAAAGCTGGAAACATACTATCGGACGCGGCTGACGGACGCGACTGATAGGTATCTAGACTATGAAAGTACACTGAGCCTCGCACACTATCGGATATAAGTCGCGGACGTCACCTTCGGACGATCTTGAGCGTTCGGACGTCCGAGAGAGATCTGGCACACCGGATGTTTTAAGACTGTGCACATTGCTAATTCGCGGCTGTCAGTCGCGTCCGTCAGCCGCGTCCAATAGTATGTTTCCGGCTTAATGGTGGAAAAACTACTTGACACTTTGCCGTGTTACCCGTGCAGACGTATTCCATAGTAGGTTCAAAAAGCTTATGAACCATATTCACCACTTTGACTCAGATGCATATTAGTGAACTAAGATGCATATTAGTGAACTCAGATGCATATTAGTGAACTCAAATGCATATTAGTGAACTCACATGCGCCATCGAATTTCTTCTTGAAACGTACACATAGGTATATACAGTAAACGTATAAATACAGGTTTCCTCTCAATGTTTTCCTTCACGGAAAGCCAACTTGCGTTATCGAATGGAATTTCGTACAGAATCATGGTTTCTGTTTGAAAACCTTCAGAGCAATGTTTAATAAACAGTCTTCCTACCGGTGTTTTGGTTCAGTTATCTTAGCTATGGTTCCTCTCATAAAATATATCAATATGAGTAAGGCAATGAAGTATGGTATGGGAATTACATCGATTGTAGCGCGGATGTGAAATGGTAAACGCTTTTTTAAACGGCTTTGAATCTTCTGTTTCTTCACATCATTGTCAAGGGTCTTTGGTTGGTCGTCGGGAAAAGGTAGATAATAATATAATTTCCCACTGGTCACTTCATTAAAACTAGCGTGAGGAGGTCCGTTGTCGGGAGCGCGCGTATTCCCTGAAGAAGGAGTACTAACTACTCTGAAACCGGTCGGACGCATAGCGGCTCGACCGTTCAAATAATCGTGAGTTGTATCCGGTGTTCATATAAATCATACTGGTCAGACTAGGGGAATATTTTTTCCCGTTGTTCAGATCATCTCGTAATTTAGTAAAGTACTGTTAAAAAGAAAAATACTAAGACATCATATACCTAATTTTTAAATAGGTTTTATTTGTTACTATATAATTAACTTCGAGTTTTATTGAAGTTATAGTCGATGATGACCGCGTAGCGTCTTCAGGGCTGTCTTGCCTCTGCAGAGATGTTATTCTAAGTGACGACATACTAAGATATCGATTTCTGGTCATTGTTCAGCTTTTACGAAGAAACTATTATTGAAATCTCCAAACAAAAAAAATGCTACTCAGAATCGACTATATGAAACAGCTGATATTAATTCTCGACTTCCGGGTTGGCTGTACTGTACTGTATAGCCTTTTTAATAGTCCACTGCAGAACGTAGGCCTACTCACGAAGGGTGATTGGGCCATATCCACTACGCTGGCTCAGTGAGGGTTGGTAGATTCACATGTGCCATCGAATTTCTTCCAGAAAAAACATATATTATGTGGTTTTTAAAGACATAAACGGATCTAACTTTTGATTACGATAACTTGGAAGTTTGATTTATTCACAACTACAGGAGGCGATTGCCCCGCGGGCCGAACCGCTTGCACTGAGAGAAAAACTAACAAAAATATAGTAATCTTTACTAAAATTTTACTAAATCCGAGGACAACAAATGACCTGTAATAAATACAAATCGATTTTTGTAAATGCAATTCGTAGGTATTACAATATCAGTTCTGTTATATGTAGTAAGGCCCCAGTAGTTTCAATAGATTAGCTTTGTTATATCTAGTAAAGTCCATAGTACTCTTTACTAAAATGTTACTAATCCCGAGGACAACAAATGCCCTGTTAAAAATACAAATCGATGTTTAGTAGGTATTACTAATACCTGTTTTGTTATATCTAGCAAACTCCTTAGTACTCTTTACTAAGATTTTACTAATCCCGAGGACAACAAATGCCCTGTAAAAAATACAAATTGATATTTAATAGGAATTATTAATACCTGTCTTGTTACATGTAGTAAGGCCCCAGTAGATCCAATAGATTAGTTATGTAATATCTAGTAAAGTCCTAGTTTTTTCGAAATTTTAGTTCTGTATCATCTAGTAAACACCTAGTAATTTTGATGAATTCATTTTGTAATATCTAGTAAGCCTTAGTACTTTCGAAAGTTTGGTTCTGTATTATCTGCTAATCACCTAGTAATTTTGATAGATCAGTTTTGTAATACCTAGTAAGCCTTAGTACTTTCAAAAGTTTAGTTCAGTATTATCTAGTAAAAGTCTAGTAGTTTCAATAGCTTAATTTTGTATTATCTAGTTGATTTTTGTAATTTCTAGTATAATTTCTGTGTTATCAATTTAGTAAACCCTATCCAAGAAAAAGTTATAAAACACTTCAAATTGAAATATTAAAAACTGTATACCTACTTATAACAATTACCTATAAGTATACAGTTTTAAATATTTCAATTTGAAGTGTTTTATAACTTTTTTATGGAAAGGGTTTATTAAGTAGATATCACAGAACTAAACTAGACATTACAAAAACCAACTAGATAATACAAAATTAAGCTATTGAAAATACTTGAGTTACATATCTTACAAAACGAATCTAAGGTTATAAACTAATACTAAATGTAAGTTACAAGGTGAATAATAATTGTAGACATAAAAATAAAGATTCAAGTGAAGTCATGTTTATTAAATATTATACATGTATAATATAACACACGAAACAGCCACATTTACAATAAAACATAATTTACATTGCCGGCGAGTATAATGTATTCACGGAGAAACCCAGTTACTCCGTATATTCTGGGTAAAATTGTCAATTTTCACTTACACTGGTTAAATCTGTACTTATGACACTACACTATTAAACACAGTTAGTTGGTACGCACTGAGCTTCATTCTCCATGTTTACTCTACTGCACGCAACGACGAAATGGCTGCTGGAAAGACGGGCTCGTACTCACTGAGACCCCAGTTACTCAGTATGACTGTATAGCTGTTACAACACTGACTCCTGGGTAAGATTGTCAATTGTCACTCAGAGTGTTTAAATCTGTTGGTAAAACACAGTTTGTTGGTACTGAACTTCACTCTCCTTTACATGTTTACTCTACTGCAAGCAACGACGAAATGGCTGCTGGAAAGGCGGGATCGTATTCATAAAGCAAAACACACCGGACACTTTACTGGAAATAACAAAACATTTCGTTGAAATTACTTAGCTTATTGCTGGATTTACAAAATAGACCAAAAACTAAATGTTTTTGTTGCATTAACTAAAGTATTGTAGTAAAATTACAATAGTATTTTGAAATTAATAAAGCCTCATGCTTGAAATTATTCTTCCTTTCAATACAAATGACAATCCTGTTTTGAAAATGATTAAGCCCACGCTTGTAATTACAAAACAAGGTAAATCAATTTTTTTTCATGTTTTAAACCAGTGGTATATCAGATACCAATACTTATCTATACCAGTACCTATCTATGGATGTACCTATATCGCGGTGGATTTTTTTTGTAAGTACATAGTACTAATCGCCTAAGAGCATGTCAAACCCTACGAAGTACTCGTATGATACAATTTTTATTGGATTTTGTTAAATGCACCTTTTTATGTTAGTAATAAGGAATCATACTATAGGTACGGTAACGTTTGATGAAATATGTTAGCATGCACTACAAATGACCTATAACTAGTTGTTATTAATAAAGAGTAAGAGTAAGTAAGTAAGTAAGAGTAAGATACTTAGTGTACTGAACTACTGAAACCAAAGTCAAAGCCGTCAAATAAGAATATTTCAACGACGTTGGCGGGAACAGAAAACTCGGCATCAGAAAAAATCTTAATGCCAATCAATGCAATTAGAATTAATGCATAAGTATTAATTTTAGATTTTTCGAGTATTAAAGTGTAAACTTATCTCGTATATTATTCCAGTAACTTCAGTGCCCTTACCATGACTTTTGATAGTAAACGTAAACTTTTTTCCGTTTTTGTTTAATAGCTTCATATATTTAACCATACCTTATTAAATTTTAAAGCCAAAAATTTGCTTTTTATTTGTAAGCGTTTAGAATCCAGCAGCTATGCTTATTCTTAATTTTTTTACTCTTGACTGAAGACCATAGCGTAAAATCATTTTATTATAATTTGTTCTGGGAAAAATATTGTTACTTACTACTAATTATGATCTAATATTTGCTATTGTTATAGGCGATAAGTTTACGTTTTACGGCTAATTTTGACAATTTTATTGTTTTGTCAATTGTTTGTTTTTGAAAAGCAATAATGCTTTGTTTGGGAATTTTGTCATCTTGTAATTTCAGTTAAGATTATTATCGTAAGAGCGCTTAAAACAAACAGTACGTCATATTTTGATTCCTGTAGGCCACGCGGGCGAAGCCGCTAAAAGCTCATAATAATTAAAGCTTGTTCCTTGGAATTACAAAAAGGGATAAATTAATTCTATTTGTTGTACCAAATAAAGTTCTTGCTAAATTTTACAAACGTGTGTTGAAATAAATAAAGCATGTTGCTTGGAATTACAATAACGGAAACACAAAATATTATTCTTGTACCAGTTAAAGCTATTTCTAATAATTACAAACTAGTGTTGAAATTAATAAAGCGTGTTGCTTGTTATTGCAAAAAGGGAAATATTAGATATTTTTGTTGTACCAATTAAAGTTATTTTTAATATTTACAAACGGGTGTTGAAATTAATAAAGCATGTTGCTGGGAATTACAAAAAGGGTAAAACAAAATATTTTTGTTGTACCAATTAAAGTTCTTTCTAAAAATCACAAACGTGTATTGAAATTAATAAAACATGCTCTTTGGAATTACAAAAAGGGGAAAACTAAATATTATTGTTGTACCAATTAAAATTATTTCTAATAATTACAAACGAGTGTTGAAATTATTAAAGCGTGTTACTTGGAATTACAAAAAGGGAAAAACTAAATATTTTTGTTGTGCTAATTAAAGTTATTTCTAATATTTACAAACGCGTGTTGAAATTAAAAAAGCATGTTACTTGGAATTACAAAAAGGGTAAAACAAAATATTTTTGTTGTACCAATTATATTTCTTTCTAACAATTACCAATGCGTGTTGAAATTAATAAAACGAGATGCTTGGAATTACAAAAGGTAAAAACTAAATCTTTTCTTGTACCAATATTTTTATATTTTCTAAAAATTACAAACCCGTGTTGAAATAAATAAAGCGTGTTGCTTGGAATTACAAAAAGGTAAAACTAAATATTTTTGTTGTATCAACTATAGTTAATTCTTAAAATTACAAACGTTTTTTAAAATTGATTAAAAGTATTACTTAGAATTACAAAATAGATAAACTGTTAGAAACACAACTACCTTTTCTTGAAAATAGTAATCGAATTTGCGGAATTTACAAAACTCTAACAATATTTACTATAAATTTGTAATAAATATTAAACTTTTGCAATATCTGCATTTACTAAAATCGTATTTTAGGAATTACAATTACAAAAACAAAACTGTTAGTAAAAAATAATAAAAATTGCAAATACAGCAAAACTTTGGTAAATTATACTAAAATTTAGTGTTTTCGCCAAATACAAAGGACTTTTGTAATATTTAGTGGCGATTTTTTTCTCAGTGTGCGGGGCGAAACGCCGCAATACCCAGATATGGGTCAATACGCGATGTTGTAGCCGAAGATGGAGCATGTAGACCTAGAAGATACCTATTCACTTTTGACTTGAACATGGATAGATTATAATTGTCAGGAAACAACGACGGTGGCAGTGGCAGGGCATTCCAATCCCTGGCGGTCCGCATTATGAAGGAAGAAGCGAATTGCTTATTCCTTCATAATGCGGCCTTCCATTAAACACATTTTACGAGTGAAAGCGCATAGCACAAATCACTGTTCTTTTGTCGAAAATAACCAAAAAACTAACTTAAAAACGCAAAAGAAAAGTTACCGGCAGAGCAGCGTAACATAATCTATACCTAGTATTACCTAGTTATCACGATAAGATTACGGCTGTCACATCTTCGATTGATATCGCTTTCACGTGGGACTCGGGGACTATTTACAAATCATAGTCACATCAGCCGTGGAGTTTTTACTACGCCTGGCAACCTTTTTAGATGAGACCGTAAAGTTCTCGAATAAATACTAGTGACCTTCGAGCAAATATCTATAGAGTCGCAATCGTGCAAAAAAAGTGTCCGACACAAAACTCTGCCCGAGCTATATAGTGGGCAGGCTTTTTAGTTAGTCGTAAGGCGATTGCAAGCCGACTACAACGCCGCGCAATGCTCAAGTGTTCGGTTACATGCAAGCACTACTTAGGTGACTTAACGTCGAGATTCGAGAAAACAGGTCATTGTTAATTTTTTTTTTTTTGTGTTTTGATCTTGCAATCAGTCTATGAGACTATAAGCAGATGAGTTGCGTTCTTTTTGGCGTTTATAGGGCAGCTCCCAGTGGAGCTAGCCTATTTATATTATGGATTATTGTTAATCCTTATATAAGGTCTTTGTTAAGTAATTATTTAATGTAAATATCTACTCAAGTCGACATGTATGACGGCGTTCGGACATTTTTCTACTACTTTTACTTAGGGAAAACTTACTTCGAGAAAATATCTACAGAGCCACAGGGCTCTGTAGATATTTTCTCGAAGTTATAGACCGAATTAAACTTCTTGGTGGCTGTGAAGTTAGTTACAAGTTGCGCTAAACCCTATACTCAGCTGCTCGAGGAACTGATGATAAAATTAAACACCAGGTGCCTGCAGGCAGCTTTATAAGCCCAACTTACTAATACAATTCAGTTATTTTTATATACTACGATACTAATCGCACACTGAAAATATGAGATGACTGCCTCGGTGGCTCAGTGGTTAGTGACCCTAACTTCTGGGTCAAAGAAGCGAGGGTTCGATCCCCACCCAGGGCAAATATTTATGTGATGAACATAGGTGTTTGCCCTGTGTCTGGGTGTTATTTAGTTACTATCTAAGTATGTATTTAAAAATAAGTATAAGTAGTATATCAGTCTCCGGCAGCCATATTACAAGCTTTGCTTAGTTCGGGGTCAGAGACCGTGTATAAGATGTCCCAAAATAATTTAATTTATTTATCACTGACTCTCATGAGTCTACCCGTGACCACGATCGATGCAACTCAGTGAAAACGTCGGGATGGTGAGGTATTTATTTATCTCATATTTTCAGTGCGCGATTAGTTCCGTACTATATAAAATAATGAACCTACTCAAATCGCGAAAGTTTAAAAATAACAATTCTGTTAAATATTCGTAAACCTAATTTACTTACTTTATCTACAAGTAAAGAAACAACATAATTATTTCGCGCCAAAGTGAGCGGTAACAATTCTTTCATAACCTTTCCTGTACGTTGCACGAAACCAATGTCAAGCTTTCAAACATTTCATACTCTTCAGGACTACAAGGCGTTTTGGTTTCGGCGTATTTTGCAATCTTACTACAATAAGGACTAAACTCCATTAAAGCGGAGCGAAGATACGCAGAGCGTTGCAGACTGTGACTTACCGGTGCAATAGGTGCGATTTTAAAGGCTTTTTGACAGCTCTAAATATAATTTTAAAGTGTTGCTCTCCTTGTCTAATAGACCACTACCAAAAAGACAGCTATATGTTTAGTTAGTTTGAAGTTTTACCGCCGCCATAACACAAAAGATTAATCACGCTTTAAACACTGTTTAACCGTGCAATTTGTACTGCTAAACATGGTCTAAAGCGCGTTAAACCTTTGTGGTAAGACGGTTAAAGTCTGTAGTTAAGCCTTCATAATTATTTTTCTCAAAAAAATGGCATGACCGACTTCACCCGTGTACAGAATTCGCGAATAGTACGCACGGATCGATGTAGCAATTTCACATTATTGTTGATTTATAAAAAATGGCTCAGCCGATTTCGATAAAATTTAAATGGGACCAACTTCGAAGTATACTCCTTCCATTAAAAAAAATATTTGAAATTGGCCTACTATGTAAAAAGATATGCGTGGTTACACATAAAAAAAAAATATACGCGTGAATTGAGTACCTCCTCCGGTCCGGTTCGTCGGTCATGCTGGTTTGCGCAAGTCTCCTCTCCGCTTTAGTGGAGGCTGGGCCTAATAGGAGACAAAATGTTACTACAATAATATGAGACAAATACGACGGTAATAGAAAACAAAACATTTGTTTTGCTGAGCTAGATAATAGCGAAACGAAGAGATTTCTACAAGACAATGTTATTTATGCAAAAATATGAATTTATAGTATTGAATATAGATGTACGTAGCAGTGTTGTATATAAAGACCATGGAAATGGCAAATCGTACGCATCTATATATAGAAAAAAAGGTAAATAGTGTTGTAATAAAATACCATGTAATTTATACCTACATGGTACCTACTCGTACCTACAAACTAAGTTGTACGCAATAGTTATAAAACCAAAATTATACTAAGGAAATAATTTATTAAACTCAGAGTAAGGTTCCCTACTAGCCCATTATGATTTTTTTTATACGTCAAAGTTTGACGAAAAAAAAATTTTGGAAAACCCACCCAGGGATATAAAACTTACCACACGATGACACGACCTATTCTCAGACCTACAAAATACACAAAACTACTACACTGTTATAGATTTTGAAAGAATAAAATATACTTACTGCGCCCAATAGTTCTCCCAGGTCTTCTCCTTCGTCGATCCATATCCCCTCGGCAGCGTAGCAGTCCTCCCTCTCCCATTTAGGGAAGCAGACGACCCCCTCTCCGCATTCCCGGGTAAACTGACCACCGACAGCCTCTGAGAAGGTTCTGATCGAAAACTCTTCAAAGAAACATTGTACGTATCCTCAGATTGCAAAGAAGTCTGAGACCCTTTTCCATTTAAAATCGGAAGCTGGTATTCACTTTCCCCATTTCCTTCATAGCCGTTTAAAGATTGACTTCCTGAGTCAAACTCATTGCTACGATTTAAAGGAGGTCTTCCGCTTCGGCGAAAGGAAAACGTATCAGCTTTCCCAAATGATGGAGTCTTTTTAATCATCTTTGGGGATTCCTGAACGTTGGTGTATGAAGGCATTTTGCTGTCCTTTTCTAGATCAATTTCGTATTCGAGTTGAGTCTGGACGTGTGCGAGCATTTCTTCTAAATCTCCTAAATCAGGGTCTAAGTTCATCTTCTGCCGACGCATCGTTTGGAATGTTTATCACAGGTTAGTTGAGATTGGTTCGGAAATCACCACATGTTTGTACTAGATGGTTTTATCAACACTTTTTGGTAGTGATGGGTTTTACACTGTTTTTCACTTTAAATGAATGCGTTGTTGAAACTGCTCTGTTGAAAACTATGCGTTAAATAGGTATATTTTTTCACATCGATGGGTTCTTCACTAAATTTTGTTGGTTGGATTGAGACACAGCAATAAGTACTGCTAGATTTACGATTACCCTACATAAAATAACGATTTCCTAATCAATGTTTACGAAGATTTTGATATTATGTAAACTTTTTCACAGTAATGGACACATCACTTTGAGACACAACCACTGCTTTTCGATCTTCCTACTTACACAAAATGGCTATAAGTTTGAATAACGATTTATGTACACATATTAAATCAACTGTTGCTTAGAAAAATGTTTCAACTGTTACTAAAGCGGTCACAAATCGCGCGTCAATTTTTATGTACCAATACGTTGTGATTTTAATCGAAGACTAACACACAGAGACTGTCAATTGTAAAGACACGTGCGTACGCGCCGACAGCCAACGCACAACTGGCAACACTCTGCATGCCTTTATCAGTTCTGTGAAAGACAGTAACCACCTTGACACACCATCCGTTATCTTTCTCTCGACATCCTAAACCTATTTGCAACCTTATTACATGACAATAAAGACTGTAAATTCTGATGAGTGAGACGTTGATGGATCGATAGCAAGGTCTACCTACACTACCTGATGTTTTTATGGCATGTATTTATAAGGATCATTTTTGTTCGTTTCTATTGATTTGTTGACTTGACTCTCGGTTGTTGACTTGGCGGGAAAATGTGTTCAGTTAAAATTAATTTGATTTCTCGTATCGAGAATTATCATGGCTTCCCCATTTCATCCTTATACAAAGTCAAAGTCAAAATAATTATTTTGCGAAGACAGCGATATACTTATAATAAGTGGTTTGACTTAATATTGCTGATTCGTTTAGGCCGAATCAAATATATTGGCGGCTGTGATAAGGTAGTATACTGTACTGTATAGCCTTTTAATAGCCACTGCAGGACGTAGGCCTACTCACGAAGGGTGATTGGGCCATATCCACCACGCTGGCGCAGTACGGGTTGGTGGATCCACATACAACATCGAATTCCTTCAAAGGACATAATATGCAGGTTGCCTCACGATGTTTTCCTTCACCGAGAAGTCAGTGGTGTTAAATTCCATACATAAAGTCCAAATAACTCTTTGGTGCGGGACCGGGATTTGAAACCACGACCTCGCGATTGTAAGGCGGGCGTCACTACCGCTAGACCACCACGGCTTCAATGTAGTATAGCTTAAATATTTGGTAGATTATCCTTTCTTAGTTTGCGGTCAAACACCGAGTGTAATATTTTCCCTAATAATTATAATTATTACAGTGTATAATGTAGATAGACAACATTGTCTTCGACATAACATGTAGTATATCAGTCTCTGGCAGCCATATCGCAAGCTATGCTTAGTTTGGGGTCAGAGACCGTGTGCAAGATGTCCCCTAATATTTATTATTTATTTATAATATGATCAAGTTTTACTACGGGGCTAACTGTGAAATCGCGAATAAAATCATTTCAACACAAACAGATAAGGTGTTGTCCCAATTCTTAACCATATGATACTGACCAAGCAATTAAAACTATCACTGCGCTAAAACAGTGACAATGACATCACTCCACTCTAGGGCTGTCAACTGGTCTACTTACCACATTACAGTATGAACTCTTTGATTGTATCTGTCTAGCACAGAGATACCAAAGGGATAATGTGGTCGATCGAGAAAAGAAAGAAAGAGATGCAATTATTTAATATATCATGAGTTAGAAAGAGACATGAAAAATATCTCGATTCAGTGGCTAGTTGCCGTTTTTTCTTTCAGTTGTGTCAAATTCCAATACAATATTTGACAGTTTTGACAGCTCTGTACAAGATTTTCCATACATTTTTGTGGTTGAGGATTGCCTCAAGCGACAACAGCTCTATCTCCCTAGTTGTAATAGCTCTGTGCTGTCTAGATACCGAGTTGGCTGAGCTAAACGGCCCAAAAATACTACTTGTACAGGGTTATCTCCTTAATCTATACTGACCAAGACCATAGTTACAAGGAACTTTTACTATGGGCCAACTCAAAATTAGAGAAAAAATCAGCTGTTTCATTTTGTTGATTTGGAATTGCATTTTGTATGGTACAGTAACATTATTTTTTCTCGAATTTTGAGTTGGCCCCATAATAAAAGTTGTTTGTAATGATGATCTTAATCACCCCCTTTCGGCTTAGTACAAAGTAAGGAGAACAAACCCTGTATATGGACCATAAGCTTATAAATTTTGACAGTTTAGAGTGTTTAGACATATGTCTGTGGTTTAGACACAATAAGTACGCAAGTAAGACACAATGTTAAAAAACTGGGCCGTTTTGCTAGTGATTTATGTTTATTTTTAGTACTGTACTATACCAGCCTTTTTAATAGTCCACTGCAGGACGTAGGCCTACCCACGAAGGGTGATTGGGCCATATCCACCACGCTGGCGCAGTGCAGGTTTGTGGATTCACATAAGCCAACGAATTTCTTCTACGGACGTATGCAGGTTGCCTCACGATGTTTTCCTTCACCGAAAAGCCAGTGGTGTTAAATTTCGTACATATATTACGAATAAGTCATTGGTACGGGACCAGCTGTTAACTGATTTCTTTACTGATGTGATACGTTCTTGAACCTCTCTCGTTTTTCTGACAGTTCTGACAGCTCAAAGCTGTCAGAAAAACGAGAGAGATTCAAGAACGTGTCACCTCAGCAACGAGATCGGTTAACAGAATTGCCCCGCAGGACCTCACGATTATAAGGAGAGTGTCACTACCACTATACTCTATAAAATTTAACTAGATCTCTGCGACAGTTACATATTGACATATTTAGAGTTGGGATGGTGATGGAAAAAATCGATTTTCAAACAATGTTGTAATGAAATCGAATAAGTAGTTAAAGGTGAGAAATTGGATTTTATTTACTTACTATTATTTAAGATCAAGTATGTACACATGTAAATAATGTTATGATATTAATTAAATACTCATAATAATGTAACGATAGTATTTATCGACGTTTTTCACTATTATCGATGCTAATGTAACATATAATTGGGTTTAATTTAATTACACATGTAAAAAATGTTGTGATATTAAAATATACAATAAAATTAATGATAAATCAAGTTTTATTTAAAATATCGTCAGTTTATACTATCGATATTTTAATTAAAACTCTATCTAAAACTCTGTCGTCACGATCATTCGTCGCCCATCACTAATCGGCATGTCCATAAAGTATGACATTGACAGGTACTGTCTGTACTATTAAGAAATTCAGGACTTCATAGGCGTGATTTTTCTGACAGCTGTCGCAGAGATCAAGTTAATTTTTATAGAGTATAGACCACCACGGCTCATGTTTAGTACTATAATGAGAATCTTCAATATTTCAGATGTTGATCAAAATAGTCGGAGTGGGCAGCCCTGGCCGACCCGCTGCCATCTCATTGAGATGATGAATCGGTCGAATCGGCATAGATTTCACGACACTTCCAAGCTTTGATTAAGACATTAATTGGAGCAAGCGGATTGAGGCGCTCAGATACTGGCATAGGAATTACGTCAGATAAAGCGAAGTGCTATGCGACACTATTTTAACACGCTTTTATTAGTTTCACCTGTATGTTTGCTTGCGTGTCTTTTTTTTTTTATTCCTTGTAGGTTTGCGTTTGCCTACATACTGCCTGATGTTGAGCAGATATGCGGTCTAGGATGTAGCACGCTTACCTAGAAGATACCTATTTACTCGGGATTTGAAGACACCCACGTTGTACTTAAGCGAGAAGACAGACCCAGGCAAAGCGTTCCACATTCGGGCTGTTCATATGAGGAATGAGGATTCGAAACGCTTGGTTCTAACGCGCGGAATGTCCACCATAAAAGGGCGGCGCTTTGGTCGCGTCTGTCTAGCCGTACGATAGAAGAAAGGGGCAGGTGGGACCAGATTGTATGATGATGTATGAGATGCTTGCTTGTAACCAACCCCTTTGAGCTCGATTCAGCAGCATTTGAGCAGCATTTGAGCAACTTCTAAATATATTATATATTAGGCCCAATTATAAAGGCGCCATCGTAATTATAACAGCTATTTAAAATATTTCTGTTTCTTTTTCACTTTAGGCATTGAATAGACAGAACATTTTTACGTTGCTATTAAATTTACGATGGCGCCTTTACAATCGGGCCTTTTATCTATTCATGAGTAGGGGAGAAAAAGTTTAGCAGCAAACTATTAAAAAACCGATACAGTACAGCACTACTCTCTGTGTTCGTCACTCATAAAGTAAGAAATTGCAGAAAATAATGAAGAAAAGACATAATCAAACTAATATTATAAATCTGAAAAGTTTGTAGGTTTGTTCTTCTTTCAGGCAGCAACGGAGCTGATTGACTTGATTTTAGGCATGGATATAGTACAAAGGCCGGAAAGTGACATCTATCTATAGCCTACTTTTTATCCCGATAAAAGCTTCCTGTGGGATAGCACAAAAGTCAAAATACTACGCGGGCGGAGCCGTGGGCAAAAGCTAGTTTATTATGAATCGGCCAAATTTCTATAGATTTTACGATACTAGCGCTTTGATTAAGACACTAATTGGAGCAAACGGATTGAGGCACTCAGATGGTTTGCTACACGACATTTTAACTAATTTTTGTCATAAAGATGAAGAAATATCGTCAACTTATCAACTGTTAAGTTTACTATTTTCATAGGAGTGGCCTATATCCAGTAGACACGATTATGATGATTATTAACAGCAGTTCAAAATGTATGACCCTACTCGACTAATAAAAATCTTTAATATTGTGAGGACGGCATGGAATTTAAAGGGCTGTAAACGCCATAGGAAGTCAAATATTAAACGTTTAGTTAAATATTCAGTTGTACTCCAAATTGTACCTATTATCACTGGACCCCTCATAATATTTCCGGGTACAAAACACCCACTTCATATTAATTTAGTATTTCCTTGGAAATGTCCTCTTGACTCAGTCTATTGCATTTATTTCGAAACAAAACGTCACCGTTTACTTACGATGTATTACATCCTTGATTTTTTCTAAACTTTGACATCGAATAACTCAAAAACTACTGAACCTATTTTAAATCCGTTTTCATCATCATATAGCTAATATATTCAGCTATCATTTGATATTTAAATCTAATTTCTGCAATAATCGAGAGCTGAGAAATAACTAATTGAATAGAAGTAGAGAAGTCCATGAACTTATTGATTTCACGTTTCGAACGTATTTAATCGATGAATCATTCGTATTCGGAAGTCAATCGATATGACTGAGATAATGACGCATTTTTTGATAACGACAAGGAAGAAAACGAGTTCTTTATTAATTTTTAAACAGTGTTGAGTAATTTAGTAGCTGTACATTTTTGCTACGTTTTTTAGGTCACGTAACTCGAAAAATACCTATATAAGTAATTTTTATCATGGTTTCTTTATACTTAGGAGAATTAATAAGGAGTTATCCACCAACCCGCATTGGGCGGGGCGAAAGGTTAGTAGGGCTATGTTTAGCAGTAGACTATTAGATTTAGGACTGGCACAGGCACTACGGAAATAAAAAATTAAATGTCTTTTTTCCTGTTTCCAAAGAGATATAATCCAACACGCTTACCATCAGGCACG
Source organism: Hypomecis punctinalis (assembly GCA_949316475.1). Classification (NCBI taxonomy): domain Eukaryota; kingdom Metazoa; phylum Arthropoda; class Insecta; order Lepidoptera; family Geometridae; genus Hypomecis; species Hypomecis punctinalis. Next base: position 16,620,266 of record OX438820.1, on the reverse strand, counting down.
GAAATTATCCTACTAATATTATAAACGCGAAAATTTGTATGTATGGATGTTTGTTACTCTTTCACGTAAAATGTACTGAAAGGATCAGAATAACACATAGGCTATTTTAATTTATAAATATTTAAGATATTGCGTGAAACGAAGTTCGCCGGGTCAGCTAGAATACTGTGACGCAGTAGGCCACGCGGTAATTACGGCGAATTGTTTACACCTAAGTGCGAGATTTATGGTTTTATGACTCGGGCGAGATCGGTCTGTTTTCGTCTATTGTGTTTTCGTATTTGAGAATAATAAGGAAGTCTTGAACTTTCATCTTGTTTACTTTGTCAAACACAATGGCACCGATAATTCCAGACTCTAGTCAACATTAATTTAGGTATAAATAGAGTCATGAGGTTCCGTCCGACGAAGTTTTTCGTTTACCGTCGAAGCGAAAGCATCTCGTGATCCTGTGACTAGTGCGTCTGAAAATCAGTGCCAGTGTGAAGTGTTTGTGCGAATCAGTTGTGTCGTGTGTTTTTGTGATTTTTGTGCAATAAAGTGCAGTGAATAATCGGCGTTTTAACTGATTATCCAAGAACCCTCGTAGCAATACTATATGGGAAGTGTTTTTTGGAATGTTTGATTGATACCATTGCTTTCAGCGTTCGCGAAGGTTATTGTTCCCACAACTCCCAGTTACAAATAGTTCAACTTGCCGACGTCACAGCACAGCTAGTAAATGATAAACTACAAAGTACCTACCGCCTAGTTCTGTTATCGCCATAACTTCCGTCGGCGCACCGTTATGATAACATAAAAATGTGACACTGACTTGCATACAAACTGTTTCGTACTTGTTTTATAGCTGTCCTGCCTGTCCCGGCTTCGCCCGGCTACGAATGAATTCTAGCTAACTAGTTGTGCCCCGCGGGTATATTATGATTTTTCTTTTAGTGTCCGAGCAGTAGCGCTCTGGAATGACCTTCCTATGACTATCAGACGTGCACAGAGCGTTGAATCTTTCAAGGCCCAGGTTCAGCAACATTATCTCGCAAAGCTCTCTCTGACTGATCCACATATCACTCCTCGTTATTAATTTGTTTGTAATATATTTACGTATAAGTATGTTTATTTTTATTGTATGTATTATTTGAAGTGTTTATGTATGGCTATTATTATGTAGTTTATTTTATTGTTGATTAGGAATTTTTGGTTTTCATTATTTTATTGACGCGGCAACAATGCTTTGTCATCTTAAATGGAAGTGGGCTGGTCATCTCGCCCGGGCAGAGGATGGCAGATGGAGCGAGCGCATTATTCATTGGCATCCTAGAGACACCTTAAGAGATAGAGGACGACCGAAAAAAAGATGGAGTGACGACATTACTGAGGTCGCAGGTGCTACCTGGACCCGTCTAGCGCAAGACCGAACTATATGGCGAGACATGAAGGAGGCCTACACCAAGATTTGGGTGCCCTAGTCAAAATAGAGTAATTTTAATTTTAAGTATAAGTTATTGTTAATATTATTTTCTTTCATGTAACTTTCAAATTATGTAATACAAATGTTTTTAATTATCATAAGGGGCTAATAAAGGCTATTTTATTTTATTTTATTATTATTATTTTGTTTTTACGTTTACACCGTCCTTGTCGTATTTACGTTTGCTCGCATCCAAGAGAGGTTGTCTGGAAGAAATCGCTTTTAGCGATAAGACCGCCTTTTGTGCCTTTTCTGTCTTTGTTTCTTTTGTTATGTTTTCTTGTTGGTGTCAATAAAGTGTTGTTGTATTGTATTGTATACCCGCGCAGCTCACGATTGTGTATTGGGTACAATACTTAGTTGAAATGTCTTAATAGCCCGGGAGGTAAGCGCAAAAAATGCAACTACATACTTTCTAGCTGACTTTTGGTATGAGGTAGTCATGGTGGTGTACACTCAGAGCAAATAAAATAATCAAGAGAGAATGTTGTGAACAAACAAGTGAAGTCAACCAAAACTACGCCTCGCCTTGTACAGACAATTATACACACATCCAGGATGACAAGCCAAGGCGTAGTTTCATAGTTGAAACTACGCCTTGGCTTGTTCAGTCAAACTATGGCGGCGCAACAGCGACTCACTTACACATGTATAAAAAAACAGCTTCACTTGACTGTTCAACGACGTTCCCTCTGGATTTTTTTATTTGCTCTATGCTGCTGTTGGGTGTACAACAATTAATACTCCGGAGTCAGTCAGCTAGGATGCTTAGCGTTTGGTGGGGATACCAGTTACAATGGCAATATAACATATATTGTGTACATCTCACACTCGATTATTCAAAACTTCAGGGTGAGAGTCTAAAACCGCGCATCATTTTTTGTATAATTCTAGCTATAATAAAATTAGTAGTTTTGCCAAATATTATCGAAATCGGCTGATAAATAGCGCGACAGCAAATTTCCCCCTTTTTATGGAAATACCCCCCAACAATATATAAATAGATAGAAACGCTTTACTGTTCACACAAACGACAATAAGCCCGATTATAGAGGCGCCAGCGTAACTATATTAGCTAAATAGAATAGTTCTGTTTCTTTTTCACTTTAGGCATTCGATAGAGAGAACGCTTTTTACGCTGCTATTTAATTTACGCTGGCGCCTCAGTAATCGCTTAATATTACAATAAAAGATTAAAATATAATTAAAATAGTGCGACAATCGGCGGCCTTATCGCTTACAGCGATCTCTTTCAGGCAACCTGATTAAGAGAGGAAAGGATTATAGAGGAAGGTAAGGGACAATCAAAAATTGCCGACAATATAAAAAACAATTGATTTAAAAACCTGTCAATTTTCGTCGAGATTCGTTGAAAAATGCGACCTGTTCGCAAAATCAACTTTCGGACAAAGGAATGCAAAATGATCGTGTTGAACCATAGACCTTCGCTTCGCATTGGTCAAAAAGCTAAGGGCACAGTCATCTCCACGGTCTGAACGCAGTAATTGTCAACCAATGGCACCAGTTCCCGACAGATTGCCGACTTCCGGTCCGGTGCCCGTTTCCGGTTGTAATTACACTGCCCTTTAGTAACTACATACTACATTGTAGCGTGTTTATTTGTATTAGTGATCTGTATGCACGGGTGTACACTTGTACAGAGAGGTGTTAGTTTTGATGTGCAGAATAAGTCCCTAAAATGATGCTAATTGATTGCTACCCTGCACAGATAAAGATTGATAAATGCGACCTTGAACCTAGGCAAACCAATCCACATCGGGACACACGACAAAATCGTCATATGGAAGCATAGACCTTCGCGTCGGTTCGATCAATTAAATCTCTACTTCTGAAGTTCTAAGTACCAGTCTTTTTAATAGTCCACTGCAGGACGTAGGCCTACCCACGAAGGGTGATTTGTGCCATATTCACCACGCTGGCCCAGTGCGGGTTGGATTCACATACGCCATCGAATTTCTTCTAAGGACGTACGCAGGTTGCCTCACGATGTTTTCCTTCACCGAAAAGCCAGTGGTGTAAAATTCCGTACATAAATTCCAAAGAACTCATTGGTACGGGACCGGGGATTCGAACCCACGACCTCACAATTGTAAGGCGAGTGTCACTGCCTCTTGATCACCACGGCTTTTTATATTAGAGGTTCTGAAGTAACATCTCCTATTTCAATTGTTTTAGCTGGTTATAAGAAGTTTCACTAATTCTGTTGTCAGAAATTGCTTTTCTTTTTACCGGACTGCCAAGGGAGGGTATTGTTTTTAATTTACTTGTTTCATTGAATCGTGTACACTGAGAATACTTTTAACTGCAAACGTCTAGACAGGTTTAAAGGTGAGTATAGACTACAATATTTTCTCGAGCATTCGTATGTAATGTAACGTTCTTACGAATGGAACAATACGGGTAAAAGCTCAGTGTCCAAAGCATTTTAATGTAATGTAACGTTTCTGCGAATGCTCGGCGCTCTATTCGGCATAATGTTCACAGCCAGTGTCCATTTACCCGTAACATTTCGTTGTACCTTGCGTTCACTCTTTCTTAAAATTGCGGACGTACAATGTCGCATCCGCGCATCGCCCGCGCTCTTGCAAAGGCTCTACAAGATGTTACACCAATACACTCGTTGGTTTAAATAATTGCTGTAATAACAAAACGGCGAGCGTGCTCGAGGTCTGGTTCGTGAAAGGTGATACATTAGAACAAATCTTAGAGCGGCTCGTTGTTTTGTTACAAGTAAATGTTGTAGTCTATACTCACCTTTATACCACTCTAGTACGAGTACGTATCAGCTTTAAAAGGCCTAAGGCGTAGCACTCTTAGTGTAATTTGATTGAGTGTTTCTAAGCGATCACGAAAGTTAAGCAACGATCGATACGGTCAGTTTTTGAATAGGTGACCGCGGGTGTCATTTACAACACAGCGCTGCCGTGACTTGGATAACACGTTAATTATGGGTCCCAGTGGTTTGAACCGTTTAGCCGTGTCAGAGGCCTTCCAAGTGGATATTTTTTTTACAACGAGCGCCTCGGTCTCTTTACGAACTTACTTAAAGAGTATGTCAATGTTCAGCAGTGAATTAATTTTAAAAGAGCGGTACAGTAGCAGTTTATACTTTTAACTGCAAACGTCTAGACAGGTTCTATACTACTCGTAGTATCAGGTTTAGATGAGATCGATAATTTAGAGTCCCTAGGTTTTCCATGTGGTCTGGATTACCTGTTGTGCTGAATTGAACTCTCAGGCGTTAGCCAAAAGGTGTATATTTGAACTAGGATACTTAACAGTAGCGATTATAGCATAGTTTGACTACGTGTTTGTTTGTCAGTCGGCACGGTCAGTCGGTCAGTCTTCGGATTCGCCCCACGCTTTTTTTACAATAGTGATAATATTTTTCTTTCATTTTTATTTTCTGCCTATATCAAAAATTATTTTACAATTTTTAGTTTGATATGCTAGGAAAGCTTGTTTTTTTTTTTTTTTTAAAGTATACTAGCGACCTCCCTCGGCTTCGCTCAGGTGTATTATACAAACCTTTACACCTTCCCCTTGAATCACTCTATCTATTTAAAAAAACCGCATCAAAATCCGTTCTGTAGTTTTATACTTGTAGTTTAAGATATAAGCATACATGAAAACAGACAGCGGGAAGCGACTTTGTTTTATCCTGTAACTTATATTAGTGATAGTGATTTATTTGGAACGAGGTCGAAAGGAATGGTCTGCGTAGACTGCGCGGTGGCGCAAAACAGATATCACAATAGTAAAATCTTGAATGAATGTTTGCAATGCTATTTCATTCATTCAAAGAAAGAATCCCCTACCTGAGTGAGTAAACTCCACACTATTATGTATATCACTAATTACTACTTATATGGAGCATTAAATTAAACAAACGATACGTATCGGTTAGGGACGCGCTTAGATTATATTATCGATATCGACTGCTGATTTTATTGATATATCGATATTTTTACTGGGAATTAAGGTAAATCATTGGTTTTCTTAAGTGAGCACGTATCTACGTGATAACGGACCAAAACTTAACAATGCTGGTTGAAAAAATAGTGAACCGAAATGTAATGAGATGCATTTCGCAAGTACTCTTACCGTTTAGAAAAGGAAACACGTAAGTTGGTGAACCATTTATGGAGATATCGTGTAACATGAATAAAAAAAAATAAAAAAATACAATAATATAACTTTCTATTATATTCTACATAAAATACTTCCGACATTCACAGCAATGTAACTGTATATCGATAAATATTGGTCAAATAACTATCGAGTTATCCCCTCCCTAAAATCGACACTTTCAATCGGGAGAAATCCATAGAGAATAGGCTACTACATTGACTCGTTAGCAACTCTAATTGGCGTGAAATGGAACGTGCTAGAATAATTAGTTATACTACGTTAGTCTTGATAATAACTGATAGACCTATCATTACGACTGGTCGAAGCAACACGTGACAAAATGCTGGCTTTTACTTTGCCCAGAGGACTAGCATTGCCACCCAACGTGGCAATGTGGCCAGCGTCTTGGGAACTGTGCCCGTTGGTAGTGGGCTTTTAGATTAGGGCTTTTATCATCATCTTATACTATACGTATTCATTTTTAGTTCATGTTTTTTATTAATATGTTTTTGTTTGTACATTATATAGTAGTAATAGTTTATATTTTTTTAGATGGAATGTTATAGTTTTGTTGAAATAGATATCAACTGATATATTGATAGATATAAAATTATTAATGTTTAATATTCAACTTTTTCTTACATATACTTCTCTCTGACATCAACGTACACTATATTCATATTCAATTTATTGATAACGTTTTGTTACTTGACAAGTCATAAAAAAAAATAAAGTTACATTATCACTGATTTAAATACGTCTTACTGTACTTTTTACATTCATAAAAAGACAATCAATTGAAATTACAAATTGAAATCACTTCTTCACAACATAAGTGATATAGACTGAATTAAACTTCTTGGCGGCTGTGTGTTAGCTACAAGCTTCGCATAACCCAATCTTCGAGCAGCTGTTAAATGAGCTTCACAGCCGCTAAGTTTGATTGGGCTTATAACATATGCTAATAGAAAATGACGATTTTTGGGAGGGCGTAATATCGATACTTATTTGACAACATTTATCGACTTATCCCATCTCTAAAATTAACACTTTCGATTAGGAGAAATCCATAGAGAATAGGCTCGTTAGAATGTGTAATTGGCGTGAAATGGAACGCTGGGATAATTAGTTATACCAAGCTCGTCTTATTATATATCTTTGGTATAAATAAAGAGATATAATGTGTTGTATTCACGTAACATGTTACATAATAAATACTTATTTTTGGCACGTTTTTTCCGCTGTGCAAAAGCAAACGTGATCATTTACTTAGCTTCGCTTATATGTCGAATCAAACGTCTTGACGGCTGCGAAGTCAACTACAATAAAGTGCAATATCCAATCAAGTCGCAGCTTTATGTGAGCTTGTAGCTAACTTCACATCCGTGAAAAGATAGATTCTGCCTGGTACATACTTTTGCTGGTGGTCTGTAAAAATACTTATCAATCTGCGTTAGCCGGATACAATGACTTGTCAAAGTATGATTTTAAGAAAAAGTTAAAGGATTGGCTCTTAAGTATATCCTACGACCAGACTGAGAGTTTAATAGGTTGCTTGTATGGAGAATGACTGCAATAGTCAAGAGCCAAAACACTTCATCTCATTCATTATTTTTCACAACACAAGAGATTTCCCGAAATTCCTATTTTTTCACTATTTCCTTTCGTTAATAACAAACTTATTATTATTTTGGTATGTGACAAGGTTTTGGTCTTCGCAAATGTGATCTAGAATTCTAATCTGTAATCTATATAATCTGCAACAATTCCTGGCATCCTGGTAACGTCGCATATGAGCCCCAAGATACAAGCCTGTGCTTAGTTCGGAGCTCGCCGTCTAGCTTTTTATTGAAATTACTGCCGACCTGTACCTGATTATTTGTAATCTTAGAAACTCTAGCCTTTTGCATTGTATTAGTTTTAAACTTTTTTGATGTAATTACTTTTGTTGTGTATTTCTTTTGGTAATAAAACTTATTATTAAACTTAAACAAAAAAAAAAAATTTTTCGATAAAACGGCAATACCGACTTCAACTGTGTATATTTCGCTCGGCTCGATGTATTAATTTTCACATTATAGTTGATTTATCAAAAATGGCTAAGGCTAAAATTAAAGCGGGATAAAAACTAAGTGAGAATCAAATAAAAAAGAATCATCAAAGTCAGTTCACCCAGTCGAAAGTTCTGAGGTAACAAACATAAAAATATACAGTCGAATTGAGAACATCTTCTTTTTTGAAGTCTGTATCAACCTTTTAATAGACCACTGCAGGACGTAGGGCCTACCCACGTAGGGCTATTGGAACATATCCACCGCGCTGGCCCAGTGCGGATTGGTGAATTCACTTACGCCATCGAATTTCTTCTACGGACGTATGCAGGTTGCCTCACGATGTTTTCCTTCACGGAAAAGCCAGTGGTGTTAAATCCGTACATTTGAACCCAGACCTCGCGATTGTAACGGCTATCACCATATATTTTTTGAAATCGGTTAGTAAAAATACACGAAACAATGCCACAAACGTTATTAATTACTGAGCAATGAGTCGCCATTTTCTGGTTACCATCTGAGGAATTTCATAAAGAGCGGGCGTCCTTGTCGCGACGTGATGGCTCGATACGGGCATAACTAGACAAGTGCGGGTTGGGCTCCTTTAAAGGTCGGTTAATGATACGATGGTATTCTTACTAATATTATAAATTTCGAAGTGTATTTGTAGGTTTATTCGTTTGTTCCTCTTTCACGCACCAACGGAGCAACGGATTGACTTGATTTTTGGCTTGAAATACGGAAAGAGGCTACTTATTATCCCGGAAAAATGAAAAGGTTCTTATGAGATTCAAAATATCACCACGGGGAAAAAGCTAGTAGTTATTAATGTATTAGAAGTTTTAGTACGTAGTTTTAGCAGTATTGTATTTTGTTGTAGTTATAAAGGCACTTGCCCTATTAAAAAAAAAACGATGTCGAAACGATAGGAACGTAACGTTCTCCAATGTAGAACACAAGCACACCAAACAAGGTGGAGATACGATCGTTTTATAATTTTTCGGGCAAACATTGTATGAAAACTGTGGACTTTCTACAGCTGATATACCTAATGATGACCATTTAAAACGTCCCGCACACAGGTGCGGCCTGTGACTACGGCCTGCATACACATAACACATCCTGATTTTAATATTTCGGGTTGTGTGATTGGCCGAACACTAGGCGGCAGCTGCATCTGTCTGGGGGACGCTCAACACTGAACTAAAACAAAAAATATATGGAGTTTTGTCTGTACTGCGGCGTTTTTCAATTTTGATGATAAACGTGTGTCACGGTTCACAAGTTCCCAGCTATTTTAGACATTAGTTGGATAGTTTTTTAATTACTTTTATTGGGTCACAGATCATGCGAGATGAGACATGTCGTCTCGTAATTTTTAACCGACTTCAAAAAAGGAGGTTCTCAATTTGACTGTATGTTTTATTTTTTACGTATGTTACGCGATTACTCCGTCGATAATAGGCTTGTTTACTTTAAAAATATAGTTAGTCCGTCAAATTTTTATTTATTATTAGCCTGTTCCGTCCCACTGCTGGGCAAAGGCATATTCTCCTTCCAAAGCTATTTGGGTCAAGTCGTTACAAAAGGAGTCTAGTTCGTCCCATCTCCGTCAAATAGATTATCAAAAAATATTACACTTATTTATTACTTATTTTTTTCTTTTGTCAGTTTAATAAAAATTGATGAAGATGAAACAAATGCACCGGTACCGGTACCGGCTAGTGACGTCACGAGCCCCCCCTCTCAAATTTAACAAGGTTTATCTTTTGATTCACAAAAGAAAAAATACGTGTTCAATATTTTAATAATTTTAACGGACTAATTATAATTATGATTTTTGTACCCAGTAAACATGCCTATTAACCGATTTTGATGACTCTTTTTTCATTGGTAGATCATACTTCAGAGGTGGACTCATTTAAAATTTATCGAAATCGACGTAGTTTTTGAAAAATCAACAATAATGTAAAAATAACTACATCGACAAACAAACAAACAATAACACTTTATTAGACAACCACATTACCTAAAAACAAATTACAGGGACAAAACAGTACAATTTATAGGTTTCTAACTGGCGGCCTTATCGCTTTAAGCGATTTCTTCCAGGCGACGATACTTTCGAACGAACTAATCAAATTCTGTACACAGTTGAAGTCGGTTGTGTAATTTTTACGAAAATTAACTATGCATGGAAAAAAATAAGATACGAGTAGCTTCGCGAAACGTCAATAAAATTAAAGCCAATAGGAGTAACACCATTTGCTTCATAAAAGTGTCTCACCGGGTATAGAAAAAGCCTCTCTCTAGATCTCTTAGTACCAAAGAACTATTTAAACCAAGACATATTACGTATTCTGTGACCACCGGTTCCGCCCGAATGCACCAGATTGAACGACGTCTGTTCCGCTACAGATTTACAGAATACCACCTAAAGTTTACATTTCACGCCACTTTTAACACAATAGCATAAGGTTGAAATCGCACAAAATGGGACCGAAGAAATTGTGGTACTAGAATCCATTGTTGATGCTGCAGTCGTGCCCAATTTGTGGGTCGCAGGATTTTTTTCCAATCAACTTGCGGGCCGCGGCTTGGGTAGCTATTCGAAGATGAAGCCAAATGTTGTTGGCTATATGCCGTGAGATTATTATTTACTTGTGTTTTATACGTTTTTGACTCTGACGTAATAAAAGCTGCAGAAATAAACTGAAAGCCATTAAATATTGAAAATACATACGTTTATGAAAATACGAACTGATTCAATAGCAAACATTAAAAAATTGTATGGAAGTTCGTTTTCACTACAATGTTGTACTCATACGTTTATGAAAATATGTTTAAATAAGTTGATTAATTAGTAAAATCTTAAAAAATATTTTGTGACTGTTTGTTTTTTAAATAATTTCCATTATTTTGAACTTATAAAAGCCTTAGTATTCGATGTATGAAAAAAGACTTCAATTGTGTAATTATTCCATATTTTTCTCGAATGACGCATACTTGTATCTAAAAGTACCTAAGCTTGATAAAACATAGAACAGCAACTTTGCCTATCATGAGGCAGGAAGTGGTCAAATGAAAACCTACAATATAAATATTGAGCATTGAGCAAGTCTTTTGTAAATAGATAATTTTACATAAATAATTCCGCAGTTATTTGAAGTTACAATTTCTATGTAGTTATCCATAAATAAGATCCATGAAGAAATTCTCATAATAAAGAAATTCGATAAATTCTCATATTATTTCTTCATAAGTTTATTAGCAGTATTTCCTAGCAAAACACAAATAAATAAGATTATATTTTGTTCGCTTTATCATTGTTTGATTTCTTTGGTTATACAGGGTGTTAGGTAGAGGGTCCGACAAACCAAACGGACGTATTCGGGAAGCCATTAGGAGAATACAAGTTGGCCAAAAAAATTCCCTGACCGCCCATATTTTTTTCAAGATTTTTTTTGATAATTTTCCTTTCGTCACCAAAATTGTACTTATTTACCTCTATAACATTTCTTAAATCTATTTTATACTGGATATTATTATTTTAATTTGGTGTCTGATACATTTTCAGGTCACGCAAAGCAAAATTAGATGAAAACCATAGCTAACTAACTGATTTAGAGCTCATAGAGCGAAAAAATGACATGAATTTTACATCAAAGTTCAAATTTGACAATGATCTAGAAAAAAAACCACTAGCAATTCTGGAGGTAACATGCATTTAAAAACTTCACTATCTATTACTTATTACAACGGCATACTAAATTGGTATAATACTTATCAACTTGTTGAATAAATGAGGTAGAAGAGAAAATTCAAACAGCAGAAATAAATACAAAATTATTATTATTTTAAATCTTGTTCGAACACAGCTGCTTGGTTACGAATACACGTCCGGCATCTACGGCGTATTTCTTTTGTAGAAGTGTTTAGTGTCATTTCTGCCTTCATTTTTGAAAAAGTGTCCCTTAGCCGTCGTAGTCGTAGGTACCCTAATTTGCAAATATTCATAATAATAAAAATATAGCTAAGCTAGGCTAAGAGAATTCGAGCTAGGCCCATTGTAGGTAACAATTTAGTGGTGTTTCTAGAGCTCGCTCAACATACAATAATAATAATTGCCGTACAATTTGCTCATCTCATGTTCTGAAACGGTTGGTTTTTGTTTAAGGTTTAGTAGAAGGGGACCAAGAGCGGCGTTTACAGTTCTGCCGATTTCTTCTTCATTCGGAAGTAGATAACAACGAATTTCTGAAGACGATTCTCTGGACGGATGAATCTAAATTCACGAGAGATGGGATTTTTAACCAACATAATCTACACAGATGGGAATCACAGAACCCTCGCGCGATGAGAGAGACCTCAAACCCACGTAGACAAAAACTATGTCGGCGTATTTTTCGTTACTAAACTCCGTCATGTCAGCACAGAAAGAATCCACTTAGCAACAGCAACAACAGTCAACGTCAATAAAAACAACAGTTAACAACAATAACAGCCATTAACGTTAACAGTTAAACAAATCAAAAGAATAACAAAACATAAAAAACATTTAAGAATCACGATTACTCGTACACGCGTCAAACAGTGATAGCAGTCAAAGCTTGACTGATTACTTACATATTTTATTGGTTTTGACAACCGGAAGCTTAGTCTTAGCATGCCGTCTCGGCGTTCTTTGAGTGACAGAGAAAGAGGAACTGATAACAATGGTTTTATACCTACTAGTCGTACTAGGTCCTTTGTTTTACGTAGATGGCACATTTTTTATTGTTATCGTTGTTATTTTGAATCCTTTTTTACTCAATAAGTTGGTGAGTATTATACCAATTTTTATACTGTTGTATTATGTGATAAATAGAGAACATTTTGAACGCATATTACCTCCAGAATTGCTTGTGGTTTATTTTTAGATCATTGTCAAAGTTGAACTTTGATGTAAAATAATATTTAATTTTTTCACTCTAAAAGCTCTAAATTAGTTAGTTAGCTTTGATTTGTATCTAATTTTCCTTCGCGTGGCCTGAAAATGTATCAGAAACCAAACCAAAGTAATAAAATCCAGTATAAAACCGATTTCACAAAGGTTATAGAGGTAAATAGGTACAATTTTGGTGAAAACCGCAAAATTAACAAAAAAAATCTTTAAAAAAAAATAGGGGGTCAGGGATTTTTTTCGGCCAACTTGTATTCTCCAAATGTATCCCCGAACATGCCTGTTTGGTTTGTCGGACCCTCTACCAAACACCCTGTATATTCAATAGACTAGATATCGTAACTAAGAAAATGTAATTTTTCTGCCAGTTAGATTATTAAAAAAATATTAGAAACGTCATGAGCCCAGAATGTCACCACTAGATAACTTTCTGTGTGGTACCCACGACACGGGCCTCGAGCCTAGTGTGGGACCAAACGATATTTCGCTCATGAATCCTGAATCTTATTATCTTGCCAAATTTTAACTGTTATTCATGTATTCATTCGTGTATTTCTATTTTAGTTAGTAAATAACTTTGAATTTGACGTATTTTTCTTTGGCAATTAATAAAATATAAAATGCTATTCAGCAGGGCAATGCGGCTAGCATTTTAGGCACCTTTACACCGGGTATGATCAGAGTTGGGTTATGTGTTTTAAGTTTGACAATCTACTGTAGCCTGAAGCTATGACTTGTTTAAGAACTAATAAAGTGCAAGAACAAAAAATGTTATCCGTTAAGGTAAAGGAATAATTACAACGACATTTATTTTACCTACTCGTCATGCTTTTTCTTATGCGACCCGCGCGATCATATCAATAATTAACAGTAAAAGTGGAAGAAGTTGGGCGCGGCTGGAAGACAGTTTCCCAAAGTATTGCTATTGTGGCATTGTGTCGGAGGAAGCGTATTTTGTTTAATTTTTTATGGCCGGCTTGTAAACAAGTCGTTGGCTTCTGGTTTTAACGATGGCTTGTTGGAGTAAATTATTATTATTTACTTCAGCGAAACTGCGACGTACAGCACGGTCAGTCTTCGGATGGGTGATCGCGAGTGGCATTTACAACTGAGCGCTACCGTGGCTCGGATGATACGACATACAGTCGAATTGTTAAACTCCTTTTTTGAAGTTGGTTAAGAAGGTATCAGCTGATATACACTCCCATCATAATATTGACATTGGAGCCCAATTGGACCAATTCACTCAAGTAATTGATGGCGTGCCGTTACAGAATGGTGAACTCTCAGGGGGCTGTGTAGGTACTGTACTGTTTTTTTGGCGAAACGTACACTGTATTTCTAGACAAAAGACATATTTTTATTTTATTTAATATAGGTTTGCATTTGATTACATACTGCCTGATAATAAGCTATATCTAGTGTACTTTAGCACAAAGATAGACTCAGGTAAAGCGTTCCACATAGCGAGGCGAAGTGACTACAGGTGGAGTAGGCTGTCACAGAACGGTGGCCGAAGCAAGGTAAGCGGAGCGTTGGTCGTCCGGCTGAAAGATGGGTTGACGATATAGTCTAAATCGCGGGTCGAACCTGGACACGACTGGCACAGGACCGAGGAAGATGGCACAGTAAGAGAGGCCTATAAAAGCGTTCCACATTCTAGCTGTTCGTATGAGGAATGTGGATTTGTAACTCTTGGTTCTGCGGCGCGGAATGTCCACCATAAAAGGGTGGCGCTTTGGTCGAGTCTGTCTTGCAGCACGACAGAAGAAAGGGGCAGGTTGGACAAAATGATGTAATTTCTGGGCGCTCTCTCCAAAGTGTAGAAGGCTGATAGGTCGATCTCGATGCTCGAGACTTTATAGCTGTGATTTAGTCAGATTTCGTTGTCTATCTGCCTCCTGGCTCGCCTCTATTCTAGAGCATCAACGTAATGGCTCTATTTTTAATTTCTAGAAACGTCTTTGACCACTCGACAGAGACAATACAGAAAAATTGAAAGTCAATAGTTACATTCTGTTTTTCAGGGGTGGACAAAAGTTGACCCGCCTAGAAAAAAGGTCCTAGTTACGCCCCGTGCAAGTAGAATAGACACGATGACTAAAAATATATAGATTATCAAAAAATATTAGATACGTATTTCTTCTTTTGTCAATTAAACAAACATTGATTAAGATACTCGTATATCCCGTTAAAGTTCCACATGACGTCGCGAGTGTCATACAAATTACTTTCCAGAGAGACGTGACGTCACGACCCCCACTCCCAAACTTTGACAAGGTTTATCTTTGCCATTTATTGTTTTATTAACAAAAGAAAAAAAATACGTGTATCCAATCCAATATTTTTATAATAATTATACACATATATTTTTTACCCAGCCAGTAATGCCTACTGCGATTTGGCGATTTTGAGGTACTTTCGGTGAAGGCAGGCTCCGCGCTGGGACTGGGATTCATCATCATCAGCTTATTTCGCCCCACTGCAGGGCATAAGCCTCCTCCCTCATACGCCAACTATCACTGTCCTGCTATCCCTTGGGACAGGAATTGCAAACTAAAATTGGCTGTTTCACTCATTAAAACTATCAGTGGGGAATACGTGGGAAATCGGGATATTTTTCTCCGCATTTTAGGGGAATTTCACTTTGGTTTGATTGAGAGTTGGCCATGTGTAAGTACTCGTAACGTACTAAGCAAAATCTCAGTAATAAGAGCGCATCTTTTAAGATAATTCAGGTCATTCGTTCAGAAACAGAGGCGTGGGTACCGGAGCCCACAATGATAGTGTAATGAACTTCCCACGGTCCTGCTCTGGTTCTCGATGACCCTAATTACGCGTGGATTATGATTACTTGTGATTAACCAGGTATCGGTCAAAGCTCCCACATACCACAGCCATATGTAAGTTTTTTTTTACTATGGAAATTACGAGTAACGTGGTTTTCACACATTTTATCATTTTACCTATACTATACAAAACGGGACTGAACTTACGTGTAGGGATAGTCGTAACGACTATTAGTTTCGGTCGCATTCGGCGACCTTTCTCAAGTTGGCGAGTGCTAGCACGCGGAGCCGTCTCGCAATGCACGCATATGTAAGTTAATCATAGTCCGAATCATTCTTGGCTGCTGTGAAGTTGGCTACAAGCTGCACAAAACCCAATCAATCAAATGCATTAAGTAGCTCTATCACTGTCAAAGTTGGTGTTTTTGGCGTGGTATGTATTTGTATTTGCCGATACTGCTTATATCAAACTGCTTGTCTAGACTAGCTCAGTAAATGTTTTATTTTTTTATAACCATGTGATGTCACATGCCGGCTCCACCGGAAGACCAGCGCTGGTTCTCAGCTAGCATATGCTGAGGTGGAGTCGATTTGTGACAGAAATATAGATTATAAGTGGTATTCTACTTAGTTTTAATATTTATTATGTTTAATTTAAATATTTTGTGCTCTCTATTTTTGTCACAATAAAAGGATGTCTATGTCTATGGCAATCCTAACTGAAGCTGACTTATCAGCTGTGCAAGGATTGGGTTTTGCGCAGCTTGTATAGTAGCCGGCAAACAACTTGAACGTTAAACCATAGCTACCTCTCTTTTGTTTTCTTTGCTAACGAAAGGGAGAGAGTGATATTTTTTTGTTCAACTTACGTGCCGGGACCTATAGCCGACTTCACAGCCGCCAAGAAGTTTTCCGAAAGGATTAGCGGTTTATAGTAGCATTCGGCAGGATATATGGCGCGGAGAACTGATGTCAGCAAGCGCAGTGTAGGAAGTCCCTAGGATTCGATTTGACCGCGGCACTTTTGGTAACCACAGGCTCTGCGGCCAGGGGTGCAGCAGTGGGGAGATTAGGCACGGCAATGGTATAGAACAGTATTGGGACTCGGCTCTGTTTTTGGAACAAATACCTACAGCCCCGCGTGTCCACAAATAACGTATCAAGCGCTAGGGCTGCCCGCCTCGTAGGTACGAGTAAATAGCACGCTCACTGATACAAACCCACACGTTCGTTTTTCACTGCGGCGCGCCCCTGCGACCGCTGTGTAAGGAGTGTATACCGAACTCCGAGGCGCATAGGTATGATTCGCAAGCCACGGAGGAGTGCGGAAGCGTGCCCGTAGCCCCGACACATACCGCAGTGGCGGAAACAGCAGGCCAATCGCACTAAAAAATTACAGCTGAACTACAATTGAACTTTAACTGAACTTCGACTTTTTGTCTATTTTCGTATCGCACTAATGATTTTGACTAAAGTTGAAACGCAACTCGATCAGAGTTGGAACGTAACCGGTGTCAAATGACCGGTTGGTGTATGATGTTTAGCGCAATACCTAATTCCTTGAAGCTGAATCGAAACTTAACTACAATTGCAACCGAACTTTAACTGAATTACAGATGGAACGCAGTTGTTTAAAATTAACGCGATTGGCCTGCAGGTTTTTAGTGGGTATGCCTTTAGTAGAGACTCCCACATAATCACCGGCCTCCCCTGCAGGCCAATCGCGCTAATTATAAACAGTTGCGTTGCGTCTGCAATTCAGTTAAAGTTCGGTTACAATAGTAGTTAAGTTTCAGTTCAGCTTTAAAGAATTCGGTATTGCGCTAAACTTCATACACCAATCGTTCGTTTGACAGCGGTTACGTTCCATTTCTGATTGAGTTGCGTTTCAACTTTTGTCAAAATCACTAGCGCGATACGAAAATAGACACAAAGTTGAAGTTCGGTTAAAGTTCAATTGTGATTCAGCTGTAATTTTTTAGTGCGATTGGTCTGCAGGTTTGGTGGTATCCATAAAGGATTTTCCTGGGTCAAAAAAAAAGGTATGATTCGCATTCCGTTTGTATGAAGACTGAATATTGTTAGATACCATTACCGTGGCTTAGGCTAGGCTCAGGGCCTAGCATGACTCATCCTAGCTATACAGCTAGGGGGATTGTAGAGTATCCTATCACTGGTGATAGGATCTAGTGTCGCGGTGGACCGCAAAGCCGTGATACCACGCGACTCTACCCTCGGCAGATACCGTATCGCAAAATCTTCTTACGTAAAATTACTGAAATTTCAATACAAATAAGAAGAATAAGAATAATGTATTGTTTCAGAAATATTTTTGACAATTATTGTTTTTAATCCATCGACTCCGAACTATATTAGTATACATGCATCTTGAGCATCGTCGCAAGGTAGCGTGTTTGTCGGCCTTTTACCGGATACACTTCGGAGAGTGCGCCCAGGAGTTGCACAATCTGGTCCCCCCTGCCCCTTTCTTCTATCGTACGGCTAGACAGACGCGACCAAAGCGCCACTCTTTTATGGTGGACATTCCGCGCGTTAGAACCAAGCGTTTCGAATCCTCATTCCTCATACGAACAGCCAGAATGCGGAACGCTTTGCCTGGGTCTGTCTTCCCGTTAAAGTACGTGGGTGTCTTCAAATCCCGAGTAAATAGGTATCTTCTAGGTAAGCGTGCTACACCCTAGACAGCACATCTGCTTAACATCAGGCAGTGTGTAGTCAAACGCGAACCTAGTCGAAACAAATAAATAAATAAATAAAAACACTGTATGACGGTGCCAATGGCTTCTTATATAAATGTTTACAATAAATACCAATAATATAATCTATTTTAATAATATTCACTACTATCAATAGAATTAAACATCGCAAGCGACTAATCTATTTACGTGAAAGTATGTGTGTGTGTGTGTGTGTGTAAGTGTTGTTTTTGATACACAAATGTGGGTTGCAAGCACTGAATAATAGTGTATTATATAGCCGAGATGTGACCAAAGACAGCATTGCAAAAATTAAATATGTAATTAATTTTCGCCAAAAACGCCGACTTAATTTAATATAATCTACGTATAACATTCGAATTTATCTACTTTCGAATATTTTTATACAAGCACGTGTGAAAGATTTTAATAAGCCCTACGGAATCTACAGGGTTGTAACTTGTGCCTTACTAGAGATTATCTGTTCTTCATGAAACATGGCACCATTACATAACACACCGTGTTACAAACTAAGTATCCAATTGCTTTCTATGTAGTAGTAATGTAGTATTGTCATTAAAAAAAAAAAAAAAAAACTAAGTACCTACTTCCATATCGAGGAATGAATTAGTCTTAATCACAGAGCTAGTACAAGAGAGATAGCACTGTTGTCGCTTGAGGCAATTCTCAACCACAAAAATGTATGGACTATCACTATCACTAGTTGTCAACTGTCAAATATGTCAATGTATTGGAATTTGACAACAATTTGACACTATCGGGACAAAACAAAACTTAATATACAAGCTGCGCAGATAACCTTATCCTCGCACAGCTGCTAGGTGATCTTCAGTTTTTGGGTTATCCACAGCTTGTAGGTTATCCGCCAAGAAGCTTTTGATTCAGCCTATAGCAATTTACCACAAAAACATGTAAAATCACAGCTTACGAATCATCACATTCACAGTAAATATTAACTTTTTATACGGCGCTAAAACCTACCCACGCGCACGTTTATTTGTTTATGTGGGTAGTTCCAAATTTGAATTTGGATGCATTAGGCCAGTCGAGCGTTGGCGGCGGTGATGGGTAGACGTCTTTATAAGGCCCTTGCATGGAGATCTAGAGAGATGACTTTTCTTCACCCACTATTCCGGATGTCGTCCCTTACTTACACAAGGTGTTGCTTTCTACAATATTTCGTAAGCATGTAGTTAGCGGTAAATGAGTATTAGCTATATACTCGTACAGGCCAATGTTTTGCAAAGTTTATACTTATATGGGATGGCTCTGCCAAATACCAGTTGTAGGCTTTGGAGTCCATTGAAAGGCGAGCCAGGGGGCTGATAGGCAACGAAACCTTGACTAAGTCGAAGCTGCAAAGTCTCGAGCATCGACGTAGGGTGGCGTGTCTGTGAGCCTACTATCGGATACACTTCGGTGGGTGCGCCCAGGAGTTGCACAATCTGGTCCCACCTGCCCCTTTCTTCTATCGTACGGCTAGACAGACACGACCAAAGCGCCACCCTTTTATGGTGGACATCCCACGCGTTAGAACCAAGCGTTTTGAGTCCACATTTCTCATACGAGCTGCCAGAATGTGGAACGCTTTGCCTGAGTCTGTCTTTCTGTTAAAGTACAATGTAGGTGTTTTCAAATCTCGAGTAAATAGGTATCTTCTAGGTAAGCGTGCTACATCCTAGACCGCATATCTGCTTAACATCAGGCAGTGTGTAGTCAAACGCAAACCTATTTGAAATAAAAAAAAACCTAACACATACAAAAAAAAAGTAATTCCTGCCACATGTATATGTCATATATACATGTGGCAGGAATTACTTTTTTTTTGTTTTTCGAATTCTTATATTTACCAAACATTGATATATATTTAGAGTATTTATGCAATTGCAATATATAAGCTCGTAAGCGTGGCGCGATAGACTGAAAGTTTGAAAAAAAAGTGTATTTTTCACTCCAGCCTAGTATTGTTCATCATTATGAACAACTTTTACTATGGGTAATAATTGGTATGGTAATAAATAACTTTTTGTAAGAATAAGCTTATTTTTGTTTCGCGATTTCCCAGTATTCCCAAAAGAAAAAGTATTTTCATAAGGATGAACATCGTACTAGGTAAAAAGTACGATCTTATACAGAATGAATAACATTGCAGAATGCACACATTCATATTTTTTGTGCTCTATGTGTAATAATTAGATATCTAATTTTTGTGTACTCATTGGCGTTATGCGTAGTTGTGATTTTAAGTAAAGTTGTATATGCGAAATAAGTCTGCGTTCGTTCGACAAATGTATCATCTCACGAGTTCTATGGTTCCTTGGAAAGAGATTTATTGGAATAGTTACCATATTGGACGAGTTAACAGTTATTGTTTTTTTTTCACAGTTAATTGCCACTTTCAAAACCGCTTTAGCATTTTGGATTAAGGGTATTGTTTTTAAATGTTTGTCGAAATGAGTAATCTCTAACTGCAGAACTTTGGTGAACGTTATATCGGCCGTAAGACGTCCACTATTGCACATAGTCCTCTGCCATAGATTTTTAATAGGTAAGTAAGTATATCGTATAGGCCGGGTGGCTAGCCCTGGTGTCAGTTTTTAAGGCGCCTGAAGGCTTCTGACAAGGCTAAACGGTTTGAACAACAATGTGTCGACCGAGCCACGCCAGCTAGTTGAGCCAGTTGGCAACGTCGCGGTCACCCATCCGAAGACTGACCGAGCCAAACGTTGCTTAACTTTGGTGATCACAAACACCTATACAAACTCACTTAGTGTTAAAAGTAAACGATTAACTAAACGTCGCCGCGTCGATACAAAACAAAATGGTTTCAAAAGTTTGTAAATTATGCAAATTGTACAACATCCAAAGGGCAAGGTTCGGTCTGACCTGACTCGCGACCTTTTGAATTTTTTACGGGACAGGTTGCATCTTCGCGCCATGTGTGCCACTGGCCTTATGACATGTGTTGTAATATGGCCATCGGGTAACAATTTCGGGGTTTCTTTCAAACAAAAAACATGGCAGACAAAACTGACCACCCTCGCCAAAAAAATCAGAAGCCATCGTAAAAGTTTGCGTCGTAAAGGAAAACAAGTATAATTCACGTACCTTCATTTTTTTTTTTTGTTAATTAGCCGGTTCTATCACTTTTTAACACGTCAAAAGAACTCTTTAGATCCGTAGAAAAACCAAAGTTACCGACATAGCCCAGCGGATTGGTAAGTTGAAATGGCAGTGGGCTGGGCATATAGCTCGGAGGACTGATGACAGATGGGGTCGAAAAGTTCTCGAGTGGAGACTACGAACCGGCAAGCGCAGCGTAGGACGTCCACCCACAAGGTGGACGGAAGAATCGCGCTGGATGTAAGCCGCTACCAACCGGTCTTATTGGAGATCTTTAGGGGAGGCCTATGTCCAGCAGTAGACGTCCTAAGGCTGAAACGAACGAATGATGCTAAGCTAGCAGATTTCATGTAGAATCGCACTCCCAGCTCCACAGTGTCCTAACTTTACTCAAGTCTACACCTTAGTTAATATAACTTTGTGGCTTGGATATAAATAATATAGATAGATATATAGATAAACACTTTATTGTTAACACTAAAATACAATTCAGAAAACAAAGTTATATTTTATTTTATATTTTAGTTGTTACATAAATTGACATTGATTTTAAACGAATGATCTGACTTGTATATATTTTTATAGGCCGCGCCACACAAGTTGGCGGATGTGAAGTTCGCTACAAGCTGCGCAATATCCAATCCTGACTGAAGCTCACATAAAGCCGCACGTTGATTGACTATTGCGCAGCTTGTAGCTTCACATCCGCCAACTTGTGTGGCGCAGCCTTTATCTACAATATATTATGTAATGATAATTTATGGTGACTGTTTATCAATTCATTATCAGAAGAAAAAAAACTTCGGTGAAGTGCATATAATTATCCATCGATTACAAAACAATCGAGCAATGGATATCGAATCGAATAAATCTGTCAGACTGGCTGTCAATATTATCTTATTATAATAGGCCAGGGTCGATAATTTATACAACCAAAAAAAAAAATAGTAGGATGAAACCCATTAGAAAAGGAGGGGAATATTATAAAAATAAAAGGAAAAATAATTTACGGGCGATCTGAGGTCGGGAAGGGGATTGGGGGGGGGGATCGGAAAGTAGAGATTTCAACAAACAGAAAACATACCAACTTTTTGAAAAAAGCTGATATTTTGACGGTTGAATTTTCGATTGAAAATTAGGGTGTTTTTTCGATATTAATTCAAAATAAGGTGAAAAAATTAATATTTTTAATTAAATAAATTACAGCGTATTTGGGACATAAAAAGGTAAGTTTTCACCAAATTTCGTTAAATAAAAAGATTTTTGTAAAAGATAAAAATAAAAAACCAAAAAATTTGTTTTTTGGATTTTTCACATAAATTATGAGGTTATGTGAAAAAAGTGTCAATACAAAAGTTTTAGATCTTTTTATTACCTACAACTTTGCCATTTGACTTTTTTCGATAGGACTTTTAGTTTTGCCGGAAATCGAGAAAAACCGTTTTTTACCCTTAAAACCCCCCCTCCATCCCCTTCCCGACCTCAGATCGCCCGTAAATTATTTTTCCTTTTATTTTTATAATATTCCCCTCCTTTTCTAATGGGTTTCATCCTACTATTATTTTTTTTCACTTTTCATTATTTTTCAAGGCACTCTGGCCTATAACGGCAAAATTAAAAATAACAGCACATTTGTAAAAGAAACAAAGATACAAATAAAATCAGTTCCCATGAATAATTTTATTTCACACGCAAAATAATTAAAACACGTAAGACGTCGAACTTTTACGAAACAGTTAAATTGTGTACACACCGTTACGTGTTTGTTTTAACTGACCCGTATATTGGAGCGCCACTATCGAATTATCCAAATCCAACTGAGAAGTAACCACGTAAAAATTGTAGTACCAATTTTGGCCACATCATAAAATAAATTGGTCCCGGTATATCTCGGCCCTAATTGGGAAATACTTGATAACGATTACGATTGCAATTTTATTGCTTGTCGTAAGAACTTATCGAAATCTACATTCGTTTATTACAATCGATACTTTGAATCTTGAGAATAAAATAATCGTTAAAATAGTCTTGCATTGCTGTACTGTACCACATCACTATGCATTTTTTTTGTGACCCGTTTAAAAAACATTTTTAATTTGGAATGGGTATACTCCCGATGTAGTCCTATTTAAATTTTATTTAAATTGGCTGAGCCGTTTTTGATAAACCATAATGTACATGGTAACCAAGGTTAGCGGATAGCCCAGCGGATCGGCAGGTTGAAGGTGCAATGGGCAGAGCACATAGCGTGGAGGACTGATGACCGATGGGGTCAAAAAGTTCTCGAGTGGAGACCACGTCCCAGCAAGCGCAGCGTAGGACGTCCACCCACAAGGTGGACGGAAGGATCGCGCTGGATGCAAGCCGCTACCAACCGGTCTTATTGGAGATCATTAGGGGAGGCCTATGTCCAGCAGTGGACGTCATATAGCTAAAACGAATGTACAAGTATACATGGATGTCACAGCGACTCGTGCAAACTATTCAAATTCTGTGCACTGTGGAAGCTGGTGGAGCCATTTTTGACCGACGAACCACCGGAGGAGGTATAACAATTCGACGCGTATATATATATTTTTTTTTATGTATAACCACGCATAACTTTTTTCTTTGTAGGTACTCCGATTTCAATAATTTTTTTTTTATTGAAAAGAGTATACTTCGAAATTGGTCCCATTTAAATTTTATCGAAATCGGATGAGCCATTTTTGATAAATCAACAATAATGTGAAAAATGCTACATCGATCCGTGCGAAATATTCGCGAATTCTGTACACGGGTGAAGTCGGTCATGCTATTTTTTGCAAAAAATGATCTTGTTGCGAATATTTTTTTTAGGCTTACAGTAGGTATTGTTGGGATGATAATGTTGAAAACCTGCAAAATACTATATCATCTGTTGTTATCACTGAAATATTACGTGGCTTATCGGCCATTGTTCTAATCAGACTATTCGATTCGTAACACGAGATGTAAAACGAGGTCATGTTATATCTACATTTATACTACCGATTTATCTCTGTAGTATAGTTGACCGAGCGTAAGTGAGGTCTCAGAGTCTACTGGGACGAGCCGGCACTTGGGTGTATGTTTGTATATATATTTGTTCGACGATAACTCAACTACCGCTCAACCGATCTCCATGAAAGGACATGTCCACAAAATGTATGGAGGCTGGTATAATAATAATCAAAAATTCTAACCACAACACTCGTTACATTTAGAGAAAGTTCATACTTCTCTGAGTCTATTACAACAGTTAAAAACAAAAAAGAGCCCTCCGATATTTTAAAAATTAATTTTGAATTTATTAGGATAAATAAATATATCTTGCTTAATAGGTAGTTTATCTCTAGCAACCCTGATTAAGTAACCTCCAAATTGTTAAATAAAAGCATTGTTACCAATTAGACACACTTTTTAAGTGTGTTTTTTTTTGTCACATTGTACCTACTAACTGGTCACACTGGTAGGTTAAACTTTTAATTTTAGCAAATTAAGAGATGAACATAAAATAATCAGCTACGAATGCAAGTAAAATAACGATAGAAGCACTTTATTATTGCTTAACTAGAAAAATAATAAGCTGTATTGTTATTTTTCATACAATTTATTTTACGCATTTAAAAAAAAATGGAGGGGTGAAAAAAACTAAATTAAATATTTTTGAGAAGCCCATAAAACAAGCTTTCAAATGATGTATACATCATCTTTGTTCGATTTTTCTCTGAATAATATACCACTTGTGGACGTCACCTTTAGCATGTACGTAGTTTATATTTATATAATTTTTAAGTTCGAATATGAGCATCTTCTGTTCAGTGGTTGCGAAGATACGAGGGCCGCGGTAACAAGAGGCAAAACAGCGCCACTTTCTGCGGGAGTTGCGGATGACTATTTTAAACATTCCACCAAATGTTATCTATGTCTCTCAAATAAATCGCTAACTTTCATACAAATATTGTTACATTTTTTTTTAAATCCCAGTAGGTATTTATGGTAAGCCGTGGTGGTCTAGAGGTAGTGACACCCGCCTTACAATCGTGAGTTCAAATCCCCGGTCCCGTACCAATGAGTTCTTTGGAATTTGGAATTTAAGTACGGAATTTCACACCACTGGCTTTTCGGTGAAGGAAAACATCGTGAGGCAACCTGCATACGTTCGTAGAAGAAATTCGATGGCGTATGTAAATCCACCAACCCGCACTGGGCCAGCGTGGTGGATATGGCCCAAACACCCTTCGCGGGTAGGCCTACGTCCTGCAGTGGACTATTAAAAAGGCTGGTACAGTACAGTACAGGTATTTATGATGTAAAATAGGAATAGCGCGAGGACCAAGTCCGGGGCGAACTACTAGTAATAATATAATAAGAACTTAAGTATAGGCCAAATCAAACTTTTTGGCGGCTGTGAGGTTAGCCACAAGCTGCGCAAACCCCAATCCTGAATTCCTGACTGAAGCTCACTTAGCAGCTGCGCGAGGACAAAGAAGATATTTATTTATTTAGCACTCATAACAGACTACAGATAATACATGACATTTTTTTTTTTTTTTATACAATATTTGACCGATTCTGTGGTCCAAAAGAATGAGCACACAGCATGGTGAACAGTTGTATAGGTACATATTATTACAAAATTTGATACTTAAAATAAAGAGAATGATAAAATTATTTCGTGAAAAAATAACTATTAATAACATAATTTTGACTTTATGGAAAAAGTGAAAATTTAAATGAATCCATAAAAGTGATACACTATTACTTAGTTGATAATTTGAAATGAAATGCATATTACAGTGCAACACAATAGTATAAATTACTGTATTGCACTGCATTATGGTTTGGAGACGAAAAATTTATACAAATTATTTCTAAATTGTCTGAGACTAAGTCCGAACAAATCGAAATCCAGCTCATCAACGCCGTCGCTGTCTCGGGCGCTAGAGCGGCATACATCATTGTAAGAGCGGCACATTCGAGAGACAGGGCTGTTGCAGGTGATATTACTCTTATGCAAATAGAATAATACTACGTATAGAACGGCCACTAGTTACCCCCCACCCGTATGAGTCTTCCTCACTTCCACCCCGCGTCAGGACACGATTTACTACTCTGCGCGCGGGCTGCACAGGCCGCTGCAAATACCCGTGTAGCGTTCGTGCGTATGTGTAGTGTCTGTGAATAAATATAGTGTTGTGTGCGTAAGACAGCAGATTTTGTATGAAGAAACGCGGAGTGTCCGGGCTGTGGCGAGGATTGGGTTTCGCGCACCTTGTAGCGAACTTCATATCCGCCAAGAAGTTTGATTCGACCTATAGGTATCATACAGGTGTCATTCTGTAATGTAGTGGTGGCGCCACTGTCGAATTTCTGATAAAATGCTGCTAGTCAAGCTTACGACCACGAATAGCCACGAAATGAATTCATATCGACGTGTGAAAAACTGTCGAATTTCTGATAAAATGCTGCTAGTCAAGCTTACGACCACGAATAGCCACGAAATGAATTCATATCGACGTGTGAAAAATTGTCGAATTTCTGATAAAATGCTGCTAGTCAAGCTTACGACCACGAATAGCCACGAAATGAATTCATATCGACGTGTGAAAAACTGTCGAATTTCTGATAAAATGCTGCTAGTCAACCTTACGACCACGAATAGCCACGAAATGAATTCATTTCGACGTGTGAAAAATTGACAGATGTATACTTTGCCAAAACGCTGTCTCGTTCTGACACTACGAACGAAATAATACTAGCCAGGCTGGTCTCCTAAAGATGAACTCTTCTTTCCATAATTATAGTTATGGTATACAGGGTTACCTATGCCTTATACTATGCCGAAAGGAGGTGTACATTATAGACTTTATGGTTAGTGTTATGAATACTGATATCGCCATCCTTCTAGCCGTATGACGTCTGCTGAACATAGACCTCCCCAATACAAAAACGTTGATAGACTTCAAACGACTGTTATGATGATGATGATTTTATATTATATTAAATTTGTACTAGCTTTTGGCCGCGGCTCCGCCCGCGTGGTATTTTGACTTTTGTGCTATCCCACAGGAACCTGTTACTTTTTCGCGATAAAAAATAGCCTATGTCACTTTCCGACTAAAATCAAGTCGATCCGTAGCTCCGTTGCTGCGTGAAAGAGGAACAAACCGACAAACTTTTCGGATTTATAATATTATAGTATGATTTGTACGTA
This sequence comes from Hypomecis punctinalis, assembly GCA_949316475.1. Lineage (NCBI taxonomy): Eukaryota > Metazoa > Arthropoda > Insecta > Lepidoptera > Geometridae > Hypomecis > Hypomecis punctinalis. The sequence continues at coordinate 16,592,789 of OX438820.1, read as the reverse complement.
ATTGTTATCTCAAATTAATTTCATAGACATTGACCTATAATAAAAATTATATTACGTAACATCCTTAAGATAATACGTATCTCCAATAAGCAAATATTATTAAAATTGAAATTATTTACTTATTGGGGCCCAATTTTTGGAACGATAAATCAATTCTAACGTTCGCAGAAGATCGCATGCTATCGATCGCTCTCTCACTCGCACAAGCATTGATTTTCAATGCACGCTCCTGCTCTTACTCGGTCACGTGACCATGTACGCATACGTCCAGTCGTTCTAATTATTGAATAATAGGTTCCCAGAGGCGTTAATGCGGCCATATTTACTAACACGAGCTGATAGCGATATCTAATTAAATAAAGAAACAATAATAATTTAATTTAATTGTTTTCCTTAATATTCCATAAATGTTGCCCGTCGTATGAGCTAATTATTAATAATATAATAGGTAATATTATCATTACTCATTGTTATGGTTTTGTACATGTACTGTACTGTACCAGCCTTTTTAATAGTCCACTGCAGGACGTAGGCCTACCCACGAAGGGTGTTTGGGCCTTATCCAGCACGCTGGCCCAGTGCGGGTTGGTGGATTCACATACGCCATCGAATTTCTTCTTCGGACGTATGCAGGTTGCCTCACGATGTTTTCCTTCACCGAAAAGCCAGTTGTGTGAAATTCCGTACATAAATTCTAAAGAACGCATTGGTACGGGACCGGGGATTCGAACCCACGACCTCACGATTGTGAGGCGGGTGTCACTACCTCTTGACCACCACGGCTTAATTTATACATGTATTTACATAATATTATGTACATTGTACATGTCGCGAGAAATACGCGAATATAAATATAATAATAAATTAGTAAGTACAGTGGAAACTCGATTATCCGGCTCTCAGTTATACGGATTCGCGATCATCCGGACTGTACCCGCGGTCAGCAAAATATAAGTTCAATTCATAGATAGAAGGACATGTCAAAAGTTATAACCCCCAGAAAAAAAAAAAAAGAAGAAAAGGATTTTTTTCTGCTCTTTGTGAATTGGGTTTTGTTGCCGTCTCTATCTCTATAGGTGATCGAAGCTATCTCTCGCTCGATGAACTATTTCTGAACATCCTTAGGGAAGGCCTATGTCCAGCAGTGGACGTCCTCTGGCTGATGGATAGATGGATATAGTTCCAAGGCCGGTGTGTCACAGGCTCCGTTTATCTTGAAAAAATAAGGTTCCCCGTATTCCTACGGGGAACCTTTCATTTAACAAACATACCTTTCCTTATAACACAAATAGAACAAAAGTTAAAATATCCCGCAAGCAAATGCTAGTTCATAAAAGAATATCTGTTCTATTTTTAATTTTATCTCGTAACTCCAACAACGGGTAAACCCTGAACTCGCTACTTACAGTTATTTATACAGGGTTATCCAGTTGTACTAAGCCAAAAGGAGGTGATTCAGACCAACATTATGCACAACTTTTACTATGGGGTCAACCCAAATCCGAGTAGAAGAAATTCAGCTGTCTCAAAATTCCGAGTTACAGTTTTATTAGGGTTGCCACCCGTCCGGATTTGCCCTAGTATAGAGGGCGTCCGGGGAGCGCCCGGGCGCGGTTTCATTTGTAGTCCGGGGTTTCACTCTTAGTCCGGGTCCCGATTCGCAAAATTCACTGTAAACCTTCCGTGTCTTTTCGTTAAAGTACAATGTGGGTGTCTTCAAATCTCGAGTAAATAGGTATCTTCTAGGTAAGAGTGCTACATCCTAGACCGCATATCTGCTTTACATCAGGCAGTGTGTAGTCAAAGCAAACCTATTTGAAAAAAAAAAAAAAAAAAACCTTGTCACTTTTTTCCACGGTTTGAAAATAAAAACTGTTAATATGTTGACATATCCGGACTATAAAATCCGGGGTTTTCACGCGACTTGTCCTGGTTGCCGAATTTTAGAGATGGCAACCCTAAGTTTTGTATGCTGTTGTTATTTTTTCTCGACTGCGTTGGTCCCAAAGTAAAAGTAGTTCATAATGGTCTTACTGTATCAGCCGTTTAATAGTCCACTGCAGGACGTAGGCCTACCCACGAAGGGTAATTGGGCCATATACAACACGCTGGCCCAGTGCGGGTTGGTGGATTCGCATACGCCATCGAATTTCTTCTACGGAAGTATGCAGGTTGCCTTACGATGTTTTCCTTCACCGAAAAGCCAGTGGTGTCAAATTCCGTACATAAATTCCAAAGAACTCATTGGTACGGGACCAGGATTTGAACCCACGACCTTACGATTGCAAGGCGGGTGTCTACTATCTCTATGCCACCACGGCTTTTCTATGTCACCACGGCTTTTATAATGGTCTTTCTATATAATCTTTCTTTTATAATCTTTTTCATAATGGTCTTAATCACCCTATTTTGGCTTAGTACAGAGTAAGCAGATAACCCTGTACAATTTATGACAAAGTAGGTAAAATGATTCCATTCCGTTTGGCTACGATAAGTATTATCAACAACAAATGCTGTTATATTCTCTATGTGACCTAAAATACCTATCAAAACAAATATTAACGCACTAGATATTGACTTTGTTAGGTCTCTATGTTTATTTTGATAAAATAGTAATGATAAACTTAGTAAATGAGACGGCGATTTATCCTAGTACATTATTGTACCGTCCAACGTTACGCACAATCAGTTTTTGGATGGGTGACCGCGAGTGGCAATTTCCAACTGATTTAGATTCAGATCATTTATTGGCCATTTATAACATGTCAGTTTACAAAATTAAAATATAGAAACTATGTAATTTAAAAATTCTTAATCATAAACAATAATAATCAATAGTACTTATAGTGCTTAAGAGCCGTGGTGGTCAAGAGGTAGTGACACCCGCCTTACAATCGTGAGGTCGTGGGTTCGAATCCCCGGTCCCGTACCAATGAGTTCTTTGGAATTTATGTACGGAATTTCACACGATAGGCTTTTCGGTGAAGGAAAACATCGTGAGGCAACCTGCATATGTCTGTAGAAGAAATTTGATGGAGTATGTGAATCCACCAACCCGCACTGGGCCCGCGTGGTGGATATGGCCCAATCACCCTTCGTGGGTAGGCCTACGTCCTGCAGTGGACTACTAAAAAGGCTGGTACAGTACTTAAATAAAATAACAACAAAAGTCAAATAATACATCAGCGATACGTCATAGGAAATCACAAAAATAAAATTGCATATTAGTCATAAAATTTGTTTTGTAGTGGGACTTTTCTAAGCGCTACCGTGGCTCGTAGGTCCCGGTTGTTTTATCCGTTTAGCCATGTCAGAGGCCTTCAGGAGGCCTAAAAACTTCTGACACCATAATTGTCATTATAATATACTACGGGACTAATCGCGCACTAAAATTACGAGATAAATAAATACCTCATCACCCCGACGTTTTGGCCGAGTTGCATCGACCGTGGTCACGGGTAGACCATAATTGTTGTTCCATAGAAAAATATCGTTCACCCGCGACGAAATGTATGGAACAGCTGTTTTTTTTTAGTTTTGACAAATGTCTCAGAAAAAATTAGTTAGTTTTGATGTACAGAATAAGCCCCTAAAACGATGCTAATTGATTATAAATAACCCTGTATACACAGGGATAATGTGTCGATCGAGAAAAGAAAGAAGAGATGCAATGATTTAATATATTAAAGATTGCATGAGTTAGAAGGAGACATAAAAAATATCTCGATTCAATGGCTAGTTGTTGTAGTTTTCTCTAAGTAGTGTCAAATTCCAATACATATTTGACAGTTTTGACAGCGCTGAGCCAGAATTTGTAATAGCTCTGTGTTTATATAGAACCTTTCGTTGAAAAGTGCGACCTGTAGACGAACACCAACATCTGTCCGGCTAGTATACGAACCACGAAATAATTCTTTCTACGTGTCAGAACAAGACAGTGATGGTGAAGTATATATACTCGTATGTGTCACTTTTTCACACGTCGCCATCGAAAAGAGTTTATTTCGTGGTCGTATGCTAAGCTAGCAGGACAGACGAAAGCAAAACCGCATAGTTAAAACGGAGACCTTCGCTTGATCAACATGTAATTCAATTTATTAGGAGCTGCACTAATACAGGGTTATTTGCTTACCCTGCACAAATCCGAAAGGGGTGATTCAGACCATAATTACGAACAACTTTTACAATGGGGCCAACCCAAAATTCGAGAAAAAATATCTGCTTTTTTATACAAAATTGAAACTCGGAATCGAAAAGATGTATGAATCAGCTGATTTTTTTTTCTCGTATTTTTGTTGGCCCCATAGTAAAAGTTGTTCGTAATGATGGCCTAAATCACCCCCTTTCGGCTTAGTACGTGTAAGCAAATAGCCCTGTAGAATGTATATTTGTACTGTGACGAGGATAAATAACCTAAAATATTAGCCAACGGTTATTCCAGATTCGGTTATTAGTTAACAGTAGGTACCTATTTCGTATTTTTATGGTTGTTTTTTTGACCGACGAACCACCAGAGGAGGTACTCAATTCGACGCGTATATTTTTTTTTTAATGTATAACCGCATAACTTTTTTCTTTGTAGTCCGATTTCAATAATTCTTTTTTTATTGGAAAGAGTATACTTCGAAATTGGTCCCATTTATATTTTATCGAAATTGGCTGAACCATTTTTGATAAATCAACAATAATGTGAAAAATTATGAAAATATTCCCGAATTCTGGACACGGGTGAAGTCGGTTATGCTAGGTATTTTGTCAAAAAATAATTATGGACAATACTTTTGTCAAGTGTTAATTGTGTGTACTTATGGTATGGTATAATTGGTATAAACTACAATAAATTAGGATAGGTTCAGTTAATTTTGAAATATGTATTTTTTTTTTAAATTTGACTTGTAACTATGGTCAATTAATTATTAATAAATTATTTATTTGTATTTGTTACCTAAATTAATGTAGCGCTCGTAGCGTAGTTTGACTAGGTGTTTGTCAGCGATCACCGAAATTAAGCAACGTTCCGCACGGTCAGTATTTGGATGGGTGACCGCGGGTGCCATTTTCCAACTGAGCGCTACCGTGGCTCGGATGACACGTTAAATCGTAGGTCCCGGTTGTTTTAACCGTTTAGTCATGTCAGAGGCCTTCAGGCGGCCTAAAAACTCTGACACAAGGGCTAGCCACCCGGCCTATACGAACTTACTTACTTACCTAAATTAATAAGGTTTAGTTAAGTATGTTCACTGTTTTACGACGAATTTCGCAGAGTAAATTCTTATTATTCTATAATATTATACTAGCGACCCGCCCCGACTTCGCACAGGTGTATTAAATATATAAACCTTCCTCTTTAATCACTCTATCTATGAAAAAAAACCGCATCAAAATCCGTTGCGTAGTTTTAAAGATATAAGCATACATGGGGACAGACAGCGGGAAGCGACTTTGTTTTATACTATGTACTACATCACTACATAATCGTAGTATGTAGTGATTCGTTGTTTAATTAATCAGAATAAAATAAGTACCTACCTAGTTTGTTATACTACGCTGTGTCTCAAGTAAAGTCAAGTACCATAATAAACAAAATAAGAAAAAAATCAAAAGAATCAAACTTCTAGTGAAGTTGGCTACAAGCTCAAAACCCAATCCTCGCGCAGTTGTCAGGATTAGTTTTCGCGCAGTTTGTAGCTACCATCACAACCGCCAAAAAGTTTGACTCAGCCTATACCACGGTATAGTGAATGCATGGTAATGACATCTGAGACCCATTACCGTGCCTATACCTACGTAGTTTGTCATACTACGTGCCACCAAAGAAGAGACTTGAGAAACCACTTTGGTTTGTAATAGTACAAATTCTGGATAATTAGTTTACACGACTGTACCTGCGCAAGATCCCCCAACACTGATGCTCGTCAAGTCTCATCTTTGGTGGCACGCACTATACAGGGTTATTTCTAATCAATTAGCATCCTTCAAGGAGCTTATTCTGTTCATAAAAACTAACAAATTTTGTTCTACGACTATCGTCAAAACTCAAAAAAAAAACAGCTGTTCCATACATTTTGTCGCGGGTGAACTAAATTTTTCTATGGAACAACGAAAATTTTTTTTGGGTATTGACGAAAGTCGTAGTACAAAAGTTGTTAGTTTTGATGTACAGAATAAGCCCCTAGAAGGATGCTAATTGATTATAAATGACCCTGGATACTACGGTTGTGTCTCAAATAACATAATAAACAAAAATGTTTTTACAGAAATTGTTTCACAAGCTCACAAGTAAATGGTCGTTTCAACAATAATACCTAATTAGTCTCGATTGTTCAAGACAAAAATGTCTTCAACATACCATACAACTTGGCTAGAACCCATCAACAGAAAAAATTGCATTCATTGTACACAAAAGGAATGCATTTTGCACTTACACCCTTTTATCCTTACACTAGTAACTATTTACATCACTATTTGCTATTACACTTCACTAAGAGTATATTTCACAACACTATTTCAAAAAAAGTCAATAGTTATTATACATATTTTAAATTATTCGAAAAAACGATAAAATAAAATTCGATAATCACAGCACGTCACTATGCGCGCGCGGCGATCGAGCAACTGCTAGCAACACGGGAAATTTTATAAACAATGCGAGGGAGAGGGATGGTGATATGGGGAGTGAGGGAGACGGACTGTGATTTGTTTCTTCGTTTAGTTATATCGTAGTTGTATAGTGGAACAGAGACTGATTATAAAAGCGTCACGTAGATGAGACAAAGCTTAAATCAGTGCAGTAAATCTTTTCGAGATGTACAGAACAATTGTACAATAATAACTAGTAGTTCTTCGAACAATAGATCACGCGACACAAATCTTTAACTGAATCTTCATCTCAAATCTTTAACGTGCTCTTGAGCGATACTCCTGCAAATCTTGTTAGGATTGAGATACTAGATATAGCCCGGGAGGTAAGCGCAAAAAATTGCAACTACTTTCTAATAGCTCAATTTTTGGTATTACGTTGTCATGGTGGTGTACCTGTACAACAATATCCCGGATTCAGTCAGTTGAGATACTTAGTTGCGTTTGGTGTGGATATCTGTCTGATTTTTTTTTTAATAAATGAGTATAATATGGTTTTAAATAAATAGTATGAGTATAAGAAGAGTTGCAACCTTTTAAAAGCAGAAAATTGGTGTACGGGTAGAACAAGAACTAAAAAAAGTTTAACCACAGAAAATTACCTGAAACCAGTAATTAGGCCTGTCATAGTCAGGCTTACCAAAAATTCAGCTTTTAGAAAGTAGTTGCAATTTTTTGCGCTTACCTCCCGGGCTATAAAATATATTGTCAAATATCGAAATCGGCTGACAAATAGCGCGACAGCAAATTTCTCCCCTTTTTGAGGGAAATACAGACCCAATCAAAAATAGCAGACAACAAAAAAAAACATTAATGTATAAAACCTACCAAGTTTCATCGAGATTCGTTGAAAAATGCGACCTTTAGAGGAGAATCAACATTCGGACAGAAGAAAGCAAAATCGATAAGTTTAAACAGAAAGCTCTCTTATCTTACTTCGTTCGCACGGTCTCTTAAAAAATCAGCAAAAAAATCAATTACGATTTATAGCAATTTTACTTCTAATTTCATAATAAGCTAGTTAAAGGAAGGAAAATGTAAAAAAATACGTTTAATAATAGTAAATAACTAGTGACACAGTCGATTACCAAATGGGAATACTAAAAGCGTAAGTAATTCAATTATTTTTCCCTGACTATAATTTTGCAAAATATAATTCGTAATTGATATACATACGTCCAGAGGAATTAAATAAATATGGCTAAAACTGATAAATTACATAATACTCATATTTTTAAAAACATACTTGTTCATCCAGACACAGAGAAAATAACAACGTTCATCACTTCATCAGTTCATCACATATAAATGCTTGCCCTCTTTGGGACGACTCTTTCCACGACTCTTTGGCCCATAAGGCAGGGTCACTAATAGAGAATACAATCCCCAAAGAAATAGTATCCCGCGACTCGGGATCCCGGGATCCCGACCGTTTTCTGGCCCTGAAAATCCCGGGACTGTACTTGGCTAGTCCAGGGATTTTCGGGATTGCTACAAACAGGTCAAGTTTGCATTCTGTAGTCCATTACGCCTTGAGAATAACCTTGCTGAGATAATTTTAAGAGGAGTCAGAATCGACCACTATTTCCTCGTTTTCTGCAGAACATCGAGAGAAATTTCGGCACATTTTTGATCAAATTTACGTTCCGGAAAAAAACTCTTTTCACTTCTTAAATTGTAACAAAATGTTATGTTTTTGGTGTCAATTGCTTAAGTAAGAAATATTGCACGTAGGATGTATGAGACGTCTGTTTTATTTCTTTCAGAAAAGTTTATACCTAGTTTAAATATACTTCAGCCAATATTTTTACGTGAAAATATGACTTTGGTCATTTATAAAACTGTAAAAGCTAAAACGTTTAATCGTAGCGATTGGAGTGCTGATTGCAGGAAAAAACACTCAAACCGGAAAATTTTTAAACGTAGATAAAAGTTTATTGTTTTTGTATGGCCAAGTTCGCGGTTCCAACAAACCTTAGTAACATATATTACAAATCAACAAAAACAAACCTAAGATATGCCGCACGATACGTTCTGCACAGGAGTTCCTAGATAATATTTAGAATCAGCAAATAAGTAACTATTGTCTATGTCTATTCCTCCAACCAGCGTAGAACTTGAGCGAGCGTTTTCAGCTGCTGCTCAATTATGTTGGCAATGAACTACGAACTAGGCTTGGAATCGGAAGTCTAAAATTGGATGCTCTGATATTTCTGCGATTGCATTTTCGAAATTCTAATTTTTTTTTTGTTTCTGTCTTCTAGATTTCTTGCAAAATTACTTTTTTTGTCTATTTTAATTTGTGTAAAGTTTAAAAACGTATTTTTAAGATATAACGAAGAAAATACTAAAAAAAAACCCGGGATCCCGGGACTATCCCGGGATTACGAATCAAAGATCCCGTGGTCCCGGGATTGAAAAACATGCTCGGGATTGTATTCTCTAGTCACTAACCACTGGGCCACCAAGGCATTCAAAAATATATTATGCGAGCTTAGTATATTGTAATGACCTACGTTTTTAAAATAAGATAGTACTAATTTTATACAGGGTTACAATAATCTGCCGAAAAGGCGTGATTAAGACCATCATTATGAACAACTTTTATTATGGGGGCAACCGCGAATCCGAATAAAAATCAGCTATTCCAGACTAAATTGCAACTCAAAATCGACGAAATGTATGAGACAGCTCATTTTTTTCTGAATTCCGGGTTGTCCTCATAACAAAAGTTGTTCATAACGATGGTCTGAATTTCCTTTAGGCTTAGTACACCAGTTCTGGATAACACTGAATAAATAAAGTTTATGAAACCGTCGAGTTTTGGAATAGAAAAAACCCAGACGACTAACTGAAAACCACCACAAACACAAAATAAATAAAATAAAATAAAAATAAAATAAAATGTCAAAAATAAAGAAAAAAAAACATGGCATCAACCTTTTAGCAATATTGACACGAGTTATTCACACTAAACTTCACGTTCAAAGCTTTCGGTTTAGTTTCGGCCAAAAATGTTTTTAACCCCTGGATTCAGCGACGATTTTATTTAAGGTGCAACAAGTTCACGGCACGAACTCAGATTTGGCGTAGCTTAAATAAATCATATCTCAGCTGTATTTATTTTATTTTATTTTATTATAAAGGTACACAGAACAGGATACATTCAATTAAGAGCTAAATTTTATACAGCAAAAGTACAGAACTGGAAAATATCCCTTAATATGCGTACACAGCATGATAATAGCAGTAAATCTCAATAAAACAAATTTTATAATTAACAATAGAGAAAACATGATCAAATTAACATTAATTAACTACATTGTGCTGCAAACCTAGTGCCGCAGCACATACATACTACAGAAATAAAATAAACAAATAAGAGAATACCAGGCCATCTACGCATGACCTGGCATCCCCTGAGCAGCGAGGATGGCCAAGATGTCTTTTCTAAATTTATACAAGTTGTTGTAATAAATGTCTACTTGGTTACTGTGATCAGACGAGATATCATTATATTGGCGACACATGCGAACAATAGGATTAAAATACGAAGTATTATTGACATAAACTTGCAAAACAAAAATTTTGGAGTGGGGATTACGTGACCTAGGCTTTATGTTGAAATTTAATTATGAAAGAAGAGAAGGAGAATCCATATAACTGTTAATAATTTTGAAAAGATTGGTGAAATCAAAGTATTTGCGTCTAACTTCAAGGGACATCAGATTAAATTTTAAAAGTCTATCTTCATAAGAATTGAGTTTACGTTTTAGTCCACACCTGTAAATCAAAATTCTGAAATTGTCTGAAGAAGAGACAGATTCGATGATAAACAGTAGATATAGTGCGTGTGCACCCATTGCAATATAATTTTGTTTTTATTTGTTTTAAAATAGGTACCTATAATTATTACCTAACACGACTGCGCACTAAATGCGCATAAGGTATTCTCCGTTGTAAGTTTTGAAAGAAAAACTGTTAGATGGATTTGTTTTAATAATAGTTTGTTGAACTAACCAATATATAAACTAAGCCGCTATTTTCATAAAAGATGACTCGGTTTAGTTCTTGTGTTTATTTTTGCATCCAAAGTTTCTTAAAAAATTGAGTCAAACTAGAAACGTTCTAGGGCTTGTATCATTCGAGTGGAGATTTTTTTTCACAGTTTTATTAGCAAGAAGCGTAGATTTTGTAATGACAATTTGATATAAATCTTGGTTTTAGATATACAACAGCAAACACTGGTGTGATTACCCACCGACGTTTGTATGGACTGATGAGCGACATGTTTACTCTTAAAGGTTTCGGTTTATTTTCATACTTTTGAAATGCTTATCACAAAGATAACTCTTTGAGATAAAAATTTAGTGTGGAAAGCACTTAAAATAAACATCATAAGATTGATTTAGCAGTGCGTCATCTCTCGTCAATCTTTAGAAGTTCTAATAACTTCTAGTTGAGTGATAACCTGTCTAATACGGGTATCACAGGTGGCGCCACCAACGCTATAAGTTGGGAAATGTAAGCACTTCAGAAATTTGAAGCTTGCGTAGGAGGCGAGCTAGCTCAGTTGGTTAGAGCGTCGGGCTAGTGATCCGAAGGGGCAAGGTTCAAATCCTGCGTTCGCTTCATATTTTTGAAATGCTTATCACAAAGATAACTCTTTGGTTTCGGTTTAGTTTCAACTAAAAAATATAATAATTATTATTAGTCCAGCTCCAGCAAAGAGTTTGGTTGAATGTAATAAATGCTCATTATAAAGGAGGTTCAAAATTCGACTGCACGCGATATTACGCGATTATTCCGACAGTTAACATAATTATTATGAACCGAATTTGACGATTCTTTTTTGATTGATAGATACTTCAGAGGTGATCCCATTTAAAACGGTTGAGTGGTTTTTGACCGACGAAACGGAGGAAGTACTCAATTCGACGCGTACATCTACACTAATAATAATAATATTATAAAGAGGAAAGATTTGTATTTCTGTATGTAACGAATAAACTCAAAAAGTACTGGACCGATTTTAATAATTCTTTTTTCATTAGAAAGCTACATTATCACTGAGTAACATAGGCTATATTTAGTACTAGATTACTGTAGTACCTATTTATGTCTACCCGTTCGAAGCCGGGACGGGCCGCTAGTATATTATATTTTTTTATGTATACGCACAACTTTTTCCATAGTAGTCAGATTTCGAAAATTCTTTTTTTATTGGAAAGACTATACTTTGAAATTAATTCCATTTAAATTTTACCGAAATCGGCTGAGCTATTTTTGTTAAATCAACAATAATGTGAAAAATGCTACATCGATGCGCGCGAATTTGAATAGTTCGCACGGATCAATACGTATCATCGATGCAGTAATTTTCACAGTATTGTTGATTTTCCAAAAATGATTTAGACGATTTCAATAAAATTAAAATGAGATCACATCTGAAGTATGATCTACAACAAAAAAGAATCGTTAAAACGCGTAACATAAATACAAATATTCAGCCAAGTACAAATCGGACTCTAGCACGAAGGGTTCAGTACCGTATGGAAGCCCCCTTTATATAGCCCCCCTTAATATATTTTGTTTTAATTATTTATTAATTTTTGCAATTAATACACAACTTAATATTCTATGAATATTTCAAGCATCTATCTGTCACCGGCATAAATAACGTGCGAAAAACGGCTCAAAAAACAGCTTTGTTGTATGGGTAATAAATATTTATAAATAATATTTAAATATTTTTCCTTACTGTATATTGTAATAGCGGCAACAGAAATACATCATCTCTGAAAATTTTAACATTCTAGCTATCACGGTTCATGAGATACAGCCTGGTGACGTGGTGACAGACGGACAGACAGCGGAGTTTTAGTAATAGGGTCCCGTTTTTACCTTTTGGGTACGGAACCCTAAAAACATACAAACGAATTGATAACTTCTTTTGTTGAAGTCGGTTAAAATTCAAAAATATATAATCAAAATTGATTTGAGCAATCTATTAGAATTTTATACATAGGATGCATAGATTGAAGTCTGATGTGTCTTTCTTTCTCTCTGGGCTAGCATATGGACCACGAAATAATATAATCGACGTGTCAGAACGAGACAAAGTTATGGTGACGTATATATCTGTGACTTTTTCACACATCGACAAAACTCTTTTCGTAGTCGTATGCTAAGCTAGCTGCGATCTACATAATTTCCCTTTTAAATACCGAGTGAAAATGAGAAATGTTTCTTTGTCTGTCTTATCTTGTGTTATTAAAATAACATTACAGAAAATAATAAAAGTTGGTTTTACGTCATAATATGCTTTATTACGAAGTGCGAAGAGTTCAAACTTATTTGCACAATAATTCCTATAGGGAATGGGTCTACTAAGAAACATTTTAATGTTGTGCAAACTATTTAAATACATTATTTTTAACCGAAAAGGAGGTTATTAATTTGACTGTTTTTTTGTATGTACATTCTCTGACTAAATAAAAAAATGTTGTGAACAAACAAGTGGGGCCGACAAAACTAAGCCTCGCCGTGTACAGCCATAACACACATGGACACGTACAAAGAAACTACGCCTTTGCTCGTCAGTCGAACTATGGCAGTCATCAATATTAAGGGTTCCGTGTGTCAAACGGAAAAAACGGAACCCTTATAGGATCACTTTGTTGTCCGTCTGTCCGTCTATGTGCATGTCAAGACTCTTTATCTCGGGAACGCGTAAAGATATCGAGTTGAAATTTAAACTGTATGCGTATATCTATGGTCTCTTGCAGTTGTGTAAAAGAAAAACTTCTCAGTTATCGTTTAAAAAAGTTAGAGTCGTTTATGTCGTAAAAAACCGCATATTTCGACACTCACAAAAATCAAAACCTACAAGGTACTTCCCGTTGACATAGAACTATGAAGTTTGGCGAGAAGCATTGTCTCAGAGTACACATATAAATTTGTAAATAAATCTGAAAACTGTACATTTTTATTTAAATCACAAAAAAATAGGGCCTCAAAATTCACAAAATATGGGCTCAAAATTCAAAGTGATTAAATTGTATCATGTAAGGTGTCATATAAAAGAACTTCATTAGCACATGCTAAAACAGGTTTTTAATTATTTTAACAATGTGTTTGTACGGAACCCTCGATGTGCGAGCCTGACTCACACTTGTCCGGTTTTTTTTATAAATGCATTGTCATCGGTCTTTGGTAGGTGTGCAAAGTTTGAAGAACATCTGATCGCTCAAAGTAGGTCAAAATCGAACTCAAAGGGGTTGGTTACAAGCAAGTAAACATACAGGTGAAACTAATAAAAGGGTGTTAAAAAGGCTTCTCTAAATTGCTATTATAATACGTTACGATGGCGCCTTTAAAATTGTGCCTACTATAGTTGTGCATACTAAATAAGTGGCTCCATCTAGTATAATCCGAGTGCACTAACTCCCACCGCACGTTACACAGTAACCCCCGGGTATTTGGGTCAGCGACTCGGGCCGTGTCTGCACAGAGGGCGATTACACCGTAATTGGTCGAGTAATTTGTGCGTTCCAGAAAAAATAACTTGTAGAGATTGAAAGGATCATTATATAAGATAGGATTTGTCTTTGTAGAGGTAAATCTCTTTTACAGAGTCGGCTGGAGATGTACATTGTTTAGCCCGAATCAAACTTCGTGGCGGCTAGCTGTGAAGTTAGGTACAAGCTGCGAGAAACCCAATCCTCGCGCAGTCGTTAAGTGAGCTTCAGTCAGGATTGGGTTTTTCGCAGCTTGTAGCTAATATAACAGTCGCCAATAAGTTTGATTCGACATATATCGCGTGTATCATCGATGTATACTGAGCGCTTTGTATACTATAACGGGACTAAACTCACGTGTAGGGATAGTCGTAACGACTATAGTTTCGGTCGCATTCGGCGACCTTTCTCAAGTTGGCGAGTGATGCATTGCGAGACGGCTCCGCGTGCTAGCACTGATACACGTGAGTTTAGTCCCGTTATATATAGTATAAAAAGTGTGAAAACCACGTAAATTTCCATAGTAAAATATACTGAGCGCCACACAAATCGACGGATGGGAAGTTATGCGCAGAGAACTGCGCAAAAGCCGAAATATAGGCATTCGCGGGAGCCAGAGAGACGAGACGCCGGGGCACACCCGCCCTCCAACCTCATGCGTCCCGCGCGCTCCCTACGCACTATGACAGACAGCGTCGGAATTGTGCACACATGCGCAATCACGGCGAAGTGTCATCTGCGGCTAACATCTCATCTGCCAATTAGTGTGGCGTTCAGTATACTGATTTCTTATCGTTTCAAAAAAAAGAACTTCAACTTGCTTGGTCTCCTTAACTCCTCAAAGGGTGTCCCCCCACCCTGATTTTCCCCTCCCCTGCCCCTCTGCTGCCCACGGAGCACGTTCCAATTTAAGAAAAATCCATCGCTTTCCCGGAGTTGTTTACTTACAGCGTGAATATGGAAGATGTTTACCTGGAAAGATATAAATAGGTTAATATTGTATATTACTTTACAGGGCTGATATACCGGTATTGAATTCGTAAGTTTATAAGCGGTTAAAGTGCTATATCTGTCCCATCCAATTTCGTCTATCTCATTACTAATTTGATTTGGGGATATTGTTTTTGGTTGTACGATTATGAGTAGTGTTATCTTTTCTATTGTGTAGTGCAATGCGAAAACCTTATAATTTCCCAAAAAACCCCAAACTAATAACGTAAGGAAGCCACTTCATCATACGTAATGTGTATGCATCCTACAAAAAAATCATTTTAAAGTAAAATATTAGAAAGACTATCACTCGCACTGTCAAAAAGTTATTAGATCTCAGGTAGAGCCAAGCTTCTAACTCTACATGCCTTAACTCTCCAAGCTCTTGCTCCACAACCTCTACACCTTAGTCCATTATGCGGCTTGCCTGTTTCTTACAATTAATTTCGCTAAATTAACAAAATGAACTGTAAGTTGTTCGGTTTCAGATACCGGTCAATTTGACGCAAACAGCACGATCTTTAACCCAATATTAAGTCCGATTACAGAGGTGCCAGCGTAACTATATTAGCTAAATAGCATAGTTCTGTTTCTTTTTCACTTTAGGCATTCGATAGAGAGAACGCTTTTTACGGCTATTTAATTTACGCTGGCGCCTCTGTAATCGGGCTTATTACCGTACTATTAACCGGTTAAATCTATTTGCAGATTTCGACAAATTCAATAAAGCAGTTAACCAAGCTTCTTCCTTCATAATGCGGACCGCCAGGGATTGGAATGCCTCAGTCATTTTTTCCTGACAATAACAATCTGGATATCTTCAAATCAAGAGTGAATGTATCTTCTGGGTCTACATGCTCCATCTTCGGCTACAACTTAGCTTTGCATCAGGCGAGTCGGTAGCCAAATGTAGCCCTATTCTACATAAAAAAAAAACAATCTCTTTCATATTTACAGCAAAGAATAATGTAGTGAAAATTATTCCTTTCGTAGACTCAACGGCTTTTTTCCAGAAACTAGGACACTCCGAGGACCTGCTTTTAAGCCTCGTTTTGAATCCTAGAGCGTAGTCAAAGGATCTGGGACGCAAAATAACAAGTAGTAAGCTTGGAAGTATTTAAATATGGAATAATAGGCCAAGTGCGAGTCGGAATCGGGCACGAAGGGTTCCCCACCTTATTAAAACCCCGCTTAATGTTTTATTTCAATAATTTTATTTTTGAAAGGATTATACCATTTAATATTTCAAGCATCTTCCTGTTGTAGTTATTAATATCGAGCAAAAAAATCACGTTACTTGTATGGTATATATATTTAATTTATTTTAATTAATTAATTTTTAGAATGCATATTTAACCAAATATTCTGAGGATGGGAAGTTATGCGCAGCGTTTTGCGCAAATGCCGCAATATGGGTACGCGCGGGAGCTAGAGAGACGAAATGCCGGGGCGTACCCGCCCGTCAACCTCATGCCTCCCGCGCGCTCCCTACGCCCGAGCTCACTACTTCGCCATTTGTATAGGCATTGTGCACACATGCGCAATAATTAGCGAATCACGGAGAAGTGTCATCTGCGGCTAACTTCCCATGTTTCAATTTGAGTGGCGCTCAGTTATAACATCGAGCGAAAAACGTCTAAGAATTAAGGTTTGTTACGGGAGTCCCCTTTAATTTTTTTTTTCTATTTTTAATATATGTTGTCGTATTTCTGTTGCCGCTATGCAACAGTAATACGTCATTAGTGAAAATTTCAACGTTCTAGCTATTACGGTTCATGGGATACAGCCTGGTGACAGACAGACGGACATCGGAGTAGGTAATAGGGTCCCGTTTTGACCCTTTGTGTACGGAACCCTAAAAAACCATCCAATATTGCCGAATTGAGAACCTCTCCTTTTCAGCGGATAGTTAAAATGTTAATTTTCTTCATATAAACACATTTTCGATTGTACGGTTGTTTGTACTTTATTACTAGCACTTCTAGTGTCACTGAAGAGTAAAATTTCCTTTCACTCTACTAGTTGTGCCAAATAGTAGTGCCACGTTTGCAGTGGCGTGCCTTGGCGGGGCCCCGCATTAAAAATTGTTTCGGGACCCTTATGAAGGGTAAAGATTTCTCACAAAAGAAAAAAAAAGGTCTGCATAAATTTAAAAGAAATATTTATTCAGCATAACTTTCTATCTGACTCTTTTTCCTTTTTTACAAATAATTCAAATTAAATATACATTCTCCTTGCCTTTTTTCGGCAAATTACAATATAATGCACTTGTACACATTAAATAACAATGGGAAGTTTTTAATAACATATATGTTTAGATGTTCAAATTAATTATTTTTGATTCGATTATACTATACGTACAAACATTTTTAAAACGCTGCACTCCTCTACTTTTACCACATGGAATAGGAAATCTCTTCGGTAGTCGGTTAAAACTGGTAAACAAGACTTTAAAATAAAGCTAGACTACCTGGCAGCTAAGTTTCAACTTGAAAGTTTTTACTACGGAATAAAGTTGTGCCCGACAAGTGCAGGAAAGCTACGGTTAAGTTTTAGCTTTCAAGTCTATCTGGCCAGATATTTAGAAATGTAACGAATTACGAGTATATCCACTGAGATGTAGCAAGGACGTACAAAAGGCATGATGACTGGGAAAATAAATCAATAATAAAATTAGTCCGTGAATTAAATTATCAAAAAAATATTGTACACGTATTTTTTTCTTAAATCAATCAAACAACAAATGACTAAGATAAACCTTGTCAAAGTTTGGGAGTGGGGATCGTGACGTCACCTCTCTCACAGAAGTCTATACATTTGTATGGCACTTGTGACGTCACGCAGAACTTCGACGGGCTATATCTTCGTCAATTTTTGTTTAATCGACCAAAGAAAAAACCGGACAAGTGCAAGTCAGGCTCGCACATCGAGGGTTCCGTACAAACATATTGTTAAAATAATTAAAAAACCTGTTTTAGCATGTGCTAATGAAGTTATTTTATATGATACCTTACATGATATGATTTACTCACTTTGAATATTGAACCCATATTTTGTGAATTTTGAGGCCCTATTTTTATGTGATTTGAATAAAAATATAAGTACAGTTTTCAGATTTATTTCTATATGTGTACTCTGAGACAATGCTCTTCGCCAAATTTCATAGTTCTATGTCAACGGGAAGTACCCTGTAGGTTTTGATTTTTGTGAGCCTTGAAATATGCGTTTTTTAAGACATAAACGGCTCTAACTTTTTTATACGGTAACTGAGAAGCTTTTCTTTTACACAACTGCAAGAATTCATAGGTTTAAGTATAAAGTTTAAATTTCAACTCGATATCTTTACACGTTCCCGAGATAAAGAGTCTTGACATACACAAAGACGGACAGACGGACAACAAAGTGATCCTATAAGGGTTTTTTTCCTTATCAGGTACGGAACCCTAAAAAATGCGTGTCTAATGTTTTTTGATAGTCTATCTGACGGACTAATAATGTTTTTTAGTCATGCATATTCTCGGATGGAGACCTTCGTAACAGCAAGCGCTGCGTAAGACGTCCACCTACAAGGTGCACAGTAGGCGCATTAGTAGTGGACTAGAGCTTAAGTTAGACCTTCAATGTGTGAGTGTTCAACAATATTTAAATAATACTAAAAAATATTATTTATTTGTAGTATACCTAACGCCTAGTAGTAACAAAATAGCTTCGAAACGGTAGTTGCGGTTTTTTATCAGGCGCAAAACGTTTGAACAAGCAATTGAATTTAAACTTTGTGGTATCCATTTTATATTTTATTCGAAAGCACTAATTTTAAGGTTTTTGCAATTGATGTAGTGATTATTGCCTTTGACACTGAAATCATTGCCGCTCTCGCCGCCATATTGAAAAATGGCGTCTTATAACAGTTTCATGGCGATATTTCTTTTCCGACTCATTTTACGATAAAAATATCTATGTAAATAGTTGAATACCCTATGCTAAAAGCCCTACGTATCTGGGCCATCGCCGGCTGCCACTATGATATAACCCAATTCTCGCTGCAGCGTAATTTCCGTCACGTTAACTGCGCCTCCTGCTGCGTTTAGCTCGGATATGGGACGTTTTATATTCTTTATCGTTACTATTTTTATGTTTTATGATAATCTAGCTTTTGCCCGCGGCTCCGCCCGCGTGGTATTTGGACTTTTGTGGTATTATATCCACAGGAAACTTTTATTTTTAGGGTTCCGTAACACAAACGAAAAATACGGAACCCTTATAGGATCACTTTGTTGTCCGTCTGTGTGCATGTCAAGAATCTTTATCTCGGGAACGCGTAAAGATATCGAATTGAAATTGAAACTGTATACGTATATCTATGGTCTCTTGCAGTTGGGTAAAAGAAAAACTTCTCAAATGTCGTTTAAAAAGTTAGAGTCGTTTATGTCGTAAAAAAACGCATATTTCGACACTCACAAAAATCAAAACCTACAGGGTACTTCCCGTTGATATAGAACTATGAAATTTGGCGAGAAGCATTGTCTCAGAGTTCACATATAGGAATTAATCTGAAAACTGTACATTTTTATTTAAATCACAAAAAATAGGGCCTCAAAATTCACAAAATATGGGTTCAAAATTTAAAGTGAGTAAATCGTATCATGTAAGGTTTTTACGGAATTCTCGATGTGCGAGCCTGCACTAGTCCGGTTTTTTCGGGATAAAAAGCCTATGTCACTTTCCGGCCCTTGAACTGTGTACATGCCAAAAATCAAGCCGTTGCTGCGTGAAAGAGGAACAAACCAAGAAACATTTCGGATTTATAACATTAAGTATGATAGCACGGACATGGCCAGCCGGATTAGGATGCGCGCCACGAATTACTTCGTTCGTAGTGTCAGAACGAGTCAGCGTTATGGCAAAGTATATATCTGTCACTTTTTCACACCTCGAAAAAAGTTATTTTCGTGGCTTAACGTGGTCGCTTGCTGGACCCACAGGAGCTTAATGGCCTTCATTTTGGGCTCACGCTTATGGTCCGGTCAAATTAGACGTCTACGCTGCGCTTGTCGGTACGTGGTCTACTTGAGAACCTTTCGACCCCATTGGTCATCAGTCCTCCGCGCTATGTGCCCTGCCCACTGCCATTTCAACTTGCCAATCCGCTGGGCTTGGGTAACTTTGGTTCTTCTACGGATCTCCTCATTCCTGATTCGATCTCGTAGAGAGTTCTTTCAATGTTTAGCCATAATTCAAGCGGCTAGAAAAAAAAACTGAGAGGTTTAGCCACCAGATTATATATACTTAGGTATTTGAATGGAGTTTTTGGCGGGAACGCGGAAAAGTCATGTCGCCTCATTGTATTATTTTGCTAAACTGGTGTTTTAATCAGTGATAATTAGTTAAAAATTGTGGTATTTTGTTGATTATGGGCTGATTTACGTGCATGAGTGTAGGCAAGTGATATAATGTGACGTATCACGTTCCGTGTTGTTGCCAAAACTCCATAAACGCCTCTAGTAAAGTCTCCACTGCTTTACTGAGCTATAACTTGGACTACATTTGAACTTGACCGCGACTTTATTGGACTATGACGTGACTACGACCATTGACTATTTTAATAAAATATAAAAAAATATTAAAACTTAATACTTGACACTGGCAAATGCACAACAATGCGACGCCAAACAAAAGAAGAAGAAGGTATTTGAGAAATAAATTAACCGTTTCTAGAGCTGCAAACTTTTTGCTAATTGCACATGCGTGATTGCGATGTCCAGACAATAGTTCGATTTTTTCGCTTCACAAAAAAGTTCGCAGTCGACATGTGTCGTTAAAAGTGAAAAGGCTTCGTTTTCCAGGCGGTTAACGACATACGCGCCCGGATCGCCTTACATTATGTAGCACCTGCCACAAATTGGCTGTCTACCAACTACCACTTTATGGTGCCCTAGTACCTACTCTCTGAGTTTCATACAAGTGTTTAAAAGAAAAACTGGCTCAGAACCATCCTTATTATGTATCTCTACCGAGCCTTTTTATAATACTCCACTGCAGGACGTAGGCCTTCCCACGAAGGGTAACTTGGCCATATCGACCACGCTGACCCAGTGCGGGTTGATGGATTCACATACGTCATCGATTTTTTTCGCAGTTTGTAGCTAAATTCATAGCCGCCAAGTAGTTTGATTCAGGCTATACCAATGACCATCTCGTTGAAGCGATGCTATGGGCAAATATGAAGCACGTAAACATACTAATTTTTAACCGACGAAACGAAGGAGGTTTACAAGTTAACGCGTATGTTTTTTATGTATACTGTAACCACGTATAACTTTTTACAGAGTTGTCCGATTTCAATAATTCTTTTTTGTTTAATCCTACTAACATTATAAACCCGAAAGTTTGTGAGGATGGATGGATGGATGTTTGTTACTCTATCACGCAAAAACTACTGAACGGATTGAGATGAAACTTTGCAATAATATAGCTTATAGATCAGAATAACACATAGGCTATAAATTATAACGATATTGCGTCAAAAATCAAAATATTATGCGGGCGAAGCCGCGGGTAAAAACTAGTAATATTATAAACGCGAAAGTTTGTGAGTTTGTGAGGATAGATGGATGTATGGATGGTTGTTATTGTTTTACGCAAAAACTACTGAATGGATTGAGATGAAACTTTATTTGTTGTGATATGGATCGTTGTGTCTGAAATAAAGATTTATTATTATTATATATACATCTCTCGGGCCAAGCCCGGTTATTTGATGGGCATCAGTGGAGCCGAAGCCAACACTGAGAGGCCCTTTTTAAACATCATTTAGCTATGTTGTAGGGGTGAAGGTACAAGGAGCCTATTGTTAGTAATGAATTGAAAAAATAATGGGTTATTGTGGTGAATGGGGTGTTATACAAAACTGGATTATGGAATGAGGTACGGCACCCACCAAATAATGCCTCATTTTCAAATATTCAGGCGGGTGGTGACTTGCCATCTACTAAATGGGCCCCTCATAATAGCTACCGTATATTGGCGCCGGAGGGGCAACATTGGTGTGGACGGCTTAGGGTGTCGAGAGGTGTGCTGCGCGTTCACTAAGAGCTACTAGCGGCGTTATGCCCTTTAACACTTCCACCCTGGAGCTTGGGTTCTTAGCTCTTGCGGTTTCCACTCCAAACCGGCCAGTTAAGGCAAGAGAGGAGTCAGGGGTCTCATTTAGCCCCAGGGAATCAGGGTTCGCGGTGTCGCCACTCACCGACGGCTCGCCACAAAGCCGCCCCTGCGATTTTATTATTATTATCTTTTATTCACTTCAAATCACAAGCAAAGCTTGGTCCTTTGGTAGGCATCAATGGGGCCGAAGCCAACACTGAGAGGCCCTTTTACATCTTTTTTTATAAAATGTGTACATAAAGTATAATGAAATTAAAAATAACTATTGCTAATTGTGGCTTACAGTATATCGGGCTATTGTGATGTGCTGTTCGATGACTTAATACGGGCTATGGAATGAGGTACGGCACCCGCCAAATAATGCCTCATTTCAAATATTCAGGCGGGTGGTGACTTGCCATCCACTAAATGGGCCCCCCATAATAGCTACCGTATATTGGCGCCGGAGGAGCAACATTGGTGTGGACGGCTTAGGGTGTCGAGAGGTGTGCTGCGCTTTCACTAGACGCTACTCGCGGCGTTATGCCCTTTAACACTTTAACTTATTATTATTATTATTTTATTATTATTATTTGCAATAATATATATAGCTTATGTATCAGAATAACACATAGGCTTTAAATTATAATGATATTGCGTCAAAAATCAAAATATCATGCGGGCGAAATGCGGGTAAAAACTAGTAGATCATACTTCAAAGATAGTCAGTAATTTTATCGTAATTGGCTGAGCCATTTTTGATGAATCGACAATGATGTGAAAAAAATCATCGATCCGTGCGAAATATTCGAATTCTTACGATTTTCTTCTTACGTACACGATTGGAGTTGGTCATGCCATTTTTTTTGCAAAAAAGGAATCATTGCGTAACTATTCTCTCTCACATACCTAAATATGCTAAAATTAAACCCTTGCATGGATAACCCTACTACACCTCTAATATCGTGTTACATAATAACACCTGGCGTAAATTGGCTAAGCTCCTACGAGTCATGTCGCCTTAGTACTTTCCAAGCTTCGAGTTGCGTAAGACAACCATAACGGACGTTTAAATGTTATGATTATCGTAATTATGATGTATCATGTATGTCACGTAACTTTTATGATAAATATTAAAACTAGAGAGGTATTTAGAACACAAGGCAAGCCGTGGTGGTCAAGAGGTAGTGACACCCACCTTACAATCGTGAGGTGGCGGGTTCAAATCCCCGGTCCCGTACCAATGAGTTCTTTGGAATTTATGTACGGAATTTCACACCACTGGCTTTAAGGTGAAGGAAAACATCGTGAGGCAACCTGCATACATCCGTAGAAGAAATTCGATGGCGTATGTGAATCCACCAACCCGCACTGGGGGGCCGTTCAAGTATTACGTAAGGAGATTTATTACAATTATTTACCTCCTCGTTTCGTCGGTAAAAATATTGCCGAAATGAGTCTCCTCCTTTTTTGAAATCAGTTAGTATTTAAGTAGATACATAATAAAGTGCGCTTACGCATAGTGCGACCAAAAGTGGGGATAGTGTGTATGTCCGGACGGATGCCTTCATTTGGTCAGGGCCCCTAACTGTATATTACCGGTTCGAGGCATACGCTGAAGCGTGTTGGTATTTAAAAAAAAATCAAGAACGGCAACAGGAAGATGATTGAAATATAAAGTGGTATATTCCTTACAAAAATAAATTCATAAATGTACAGCCCAATCATTACGACTTACGACTGGTCGACGCAACGCGTGACCAAAATGCTGGCTTCTACTTTTCCCAGAGGATTAGCATTGCAATCCAACGTAGCAATGGGGCTAGCATCTTGGGAACTGTGCCCGCTGGCAGTGGGCTTTTAGATTAGGACTTTTGTCATTATCTATTTATATATACATTTTAATTTATTTATTTATCATTTTAATTCAGACAATAATTATCCATAATTCATAAAAAATTAAATACAATCGTGTCATTCATTTTAAACATAACATAATAAATAAATAAATTATCTATTTATACATAAATTTTTAGTTTAAGTGTTTTATTAATACCTATATTTTTGTTTCTACATAATTATAGAAGTTTAATAGTTGTAATTCATAAATTAAAATAAAATATACTAAGGGTACTTATACGGTGCGAAACTCTTCGTGTGAAATGCGAGTATGACTCGCACTTGGCCAATCAGTAGATTATTATTCTTGATTTTTCATAAATTCGATGAAAGTTAAATAGGACCACCTCTGAAGTATGATCCACCAAACACGAAAAGAACCATCAAAATTCATCATAATTGGCAAAAAGAAAAAAAAACAAACCGTCTTACCACAAAAGTTTTACGCACGCTTAACAGTACAAATTGTACGGTTAAACGGTGTTTAAAGCGTGTTTAAAATCGATGAACGCCGGCTGCACGCACGAAAAAGTGTTACGTTCCGCCTGGGCCGAGCAAGCGATAAAGCGGAACTAGATAGAGGCCCGATCAGCCCAATCGTTTGACTTGTTTCAGTTGTTGATTCAACAATGTTTTCTTGTGACGTTATCACCTAAAATTATTGTCCGTAAACCGACTTTACAGATAACCAATTTATTTTCATTGACCGACGAACCACCGGAGGAGGTATACAATTCAATGCGTATTTTTTTTTTAAGTATAACCACGCATAACTTTTTTTTATAGTAGTCCGATTTCAATAATTATTTTTTTATTGGAAAGAGTATACTTCGAAATTGGCCACATTAAAATTTTATCAAAATTGGCTAGGCCATTTTTGATAAATCAAGAATAATGTGAAAAATGCTACATCGATCCGTGCGAAATATTCGCGAATTCTGTACACGGGTGAAGTCGGTCATGCTATTTTTTGCAAAAAATAATTATTTAATTTTTTCAATCGCTTTCTCTTATGCATTGGAGCACGTTAATTGCGGTACTCCGAGCGTTGAACGGTGGCGAAAAAAATTAGCCGACCGTGGTCGAACAAACATAATATTATAACGCATGTGATATTGCGTATGTGTGCACAATTCCGACGCCGCGTGGCGTAGTAGTGAGCACGGGCGTAGGGAGCGCGCGGTAGGCATCAGTTTGGCGGGCGAGTGTACCCCGGCGTCTCATCTTTATGGCTCCCGCGCGTACCTATATTTCGGCTTTTGCGCAGCGTTCTGCGCATAAATTCCCATCCACCGACTTGTGTGGCGCTTAGTATAGCTAACTTCATAGCCGCCAAGATAACATCATAGTATCAATAAAATTTAGTTAATATTAGAAACCATAAGTAAATTGACATAATTTGTCTTTAATATGGGAGAAGACGCTGGTCCCCGTAGTACAGCTCCTGGCTAGTTTGGTCATCAGAGGCTTCATCATTTTTCATGTACCTTATTTTATGTCAATAAATTTTTTTTTGATTGATTTGAAGAAGTTTGACCACAAGGGCTAGCCAGCCGGCCCTCACCAACTTACATTTTTTCGCTTCATTATCATTAATAAGGTACATATTATAAAACAAAATCGCTGCCAGCTGTGTCCCCATGTATGCTTATATCTTTAAAATTACGCAACGGATTTTGATGCGGTTTTTTAATAGATCGAGTGATCCAAGAGGAAGGTTTATATGTATTGTATAATACACCTGTGCGAAGCCGGGGCGGGTCGCTAGTAGTTCATAAAATGGCTACTAAGAAAACATTTCAAGCCTGTTTTAAGCCAATACAAAAGACTTCGACCATCCTAAGACCATTTCTCAAGCTAAAAGCTGTCTCACCAGGTCAAAGGTAGGAAAGTAAAAGTCATTACAACACGAAAGTGGCCGAAACATGGAGGTAATATGTTCAACTGGATCG
Organism: Hypomecis punctinalis; assembly: GCA_949316475.1. Classification (NCBI taxonomy): domain Eukaryota; kingdom Metazoa; phylum Arthropoda; class Insecta; order Lepidoptera; family Geometridae; genus Hypomecis; species Hypomecis punctinalis. The sequence continues at coordinate 16,566,646 of OX438820.1, read as the reverse complement.
ACATCTTAGTGGAAAAACTATGGTCATGTCATACTTGAATTGAATCTAAAACTTCCGTGGCTCATACCACCCTTCATGGGTAGGCCTACGTCAAAGAAGATATAATAATACTACGAATAGAACGGTCACTCGTCACCCCCCACCCGTTTGAGTCTTCCTCACTTCCACCCCGCGGTTCACGTACCGATCGTGTACTCTGCACGCGGGCTGTACTGGCCGGCGGATTTTATTGAAAATACCTAGACTGTGACATTAAGGAAGACTTGTACTGTGTATGGTTGAATATCAATGATACGTAACAAAACAAGTAATGTTCCCCTTCCCGGATAAAGAAGAACTTTTTTTACATTATTCTCTATAACTTCCTCTTGGTATTTTCTTTCAAATGAAGTAGATCGGTTACCTTTTGTTAAAATGCTTCCAAACTGAGTAATTGTTATACTTTATTAAGCACTAGATTTATATTCATTTTTCTCAATTGAATACGCAGCTGTCTCACTCACGCGGCATGTTCTCACGTCGTGATGATCACTGACAACCATAGTCGATCCGCACACAAATGCACGTGTAGCGATCGTGCGCATGTGTGTTGTCTGTGAGTAAGTACTGTGTAGTGTGCGTAAGACAGCAGATTTTGTATGAAAAATCGCGGAGTGTCCGGGCTGTGCCTACGTCTTGCAGAGGACTATTAAAAAGGCTAGTACAGTTCCGTGGCTCGAATGATAATACGTTAAATTGTGGGTGCCGGTTGTTTTTTTTTTTTTTTTTTTTTTTTTATTTCGAATAGGTTTGCGTTTGACTACACACTGGCTGATGTTAAGCAGATGTGCGGTCTAGGGTGTAGCACGCTTACCTAGAAGATACCTATTTACTCGGGATTTGAAGACACTCACGTTGTACTTTAACGGGAAGACAGACCCAGGCAAAGCATTCCACATTCCGTTCTAACCGTTCAGCTACGTCAGAGGTCTTCAGGCGGCTTAGAAACTCTGACATCCAGCCTATGTACAATAAAAAAGACAAGGACCGAGACTAAACTAAGGAAACTAAGAACTAAGCGATTGAGGCTCCAAGCACCGTAATGATATCTAACCATGATTAGACACCACTACCGTGCTCCAAGTCTATCGGACTTCAGCAGTAGCGCTGCCATTTTTTTTTTTTTTTTGACGTGATAACGTCTCAAAAATTGATGATCGCCGGCTTGAAAAAGTGTCGCGTTACGCCTGAGCCGAGTGTACAAGCGAGAGCGTGAGCCGAGTGTACAAGCGAGAGCGTGGAACAAGCGATAAAGAGGCACGATAGGCCTAAGCGGTCGGCTTGTTTCAGTTGTTGATTCAACAATATTTTGTTATGAAGTTATCACGTAAAATTTACGTCTGAAACCTGACTTTACAGACAACCCATAATTCTTTTCGGCATAAAGAGTTTTACTTTACGTAACCAAATAAGGAAAAAGAAGATAGTTTAGGTGATGTTCTTTTTTAAATTGAAGTTAAAAATTATGACCATACTTTTACCATCGGGCTGTGACTCCAGTCGTTACATATTACCATCATGGGCCAAAGTGGCCGACAAAGCCTTGACAGCGTTGGCAATAAGTCAAAAGAAGTCACGCAGCAACTCTTTGTGCTTCGATGAATGATGGTGCGGCCAGTGGTTGTGAAACTTTTCGGGTGCACGCCCCCTGGACTATACATAGTCACGAGAAGTTTCGAACTGTATATTATTATAAGCGACATTGAATAGCGAGGATTAGTATTTGGTTTTTGACACATATAGTAGTCTATAAGGGTGATATTGTTTAAAAGTAAATTCTTACCGTATGAGTATTTAATTGTCCTCTTTTTGACATAAGCCTATATAGGAGGAAGATTAAATAATATCCAATAAGCTGGCATTAGCAGTGTATACACTATTGTGTTATCGTATCAAGTGATAATATGTCAATATTTGTGATATTTTTGTGCGTATGTGGATAACATAATATTTTGTAAGTTTTAGACATATTCTATTATACATAGTACTACACGGGCCCCGTTGCTTTTGGACACTGCGCAGTTTTTTGGATCTACTCACAGAATACATAGGTACAATGTAGTATTATTACGTGTAATTTGTTATTTTTATAATAATTATAATTATAAGTAGCCCGTTACACTTGAACAGAGCTTTTTTATTTCGTATAGATTTGCGTTTGACTACAGCTTCCTGATGTAAAGCGGATTACCAGTCTATAGTTTTTAGATAGATCTAGATACCTATTTACTCGGGCTTTGAAGACACCCACATTGTAATTTAGCGGGAAGACAGTACTCAGGCAAAGCGTTCCACATTCTGGCTGTTTGTATGAGGAATATGGATTCGAAACGCTTGGTTCTAACGCGCGGAATGTCCATAAAAATAAGTTCTAATATAGGGCGTTTGGCTAGTCCTGGTGTCAGTTTTTAAAGCACCTGAAGATCTATGACAAAGCTAAACGGTTAAAACAACCGGGATCTACAACGAAAGCGGACCTAAGTGCTTACAGTTTGACAACCTCTGCATTATGTATGTGTGTTGTCTGTGAGTAAGTACTGTGTAGTGTGCGTAAGACAGCAGATTTTGTATGAAAAATCGCGGAGTGTCCGGGCTGTGCCTACGTCTTGCAGAGGACTATTAAAAAGGCTAGTACAGTTCCGTGGCTCGAATGATAATACGTTAAATTGTGGGTGCCGGTTGTTTTTTTTTTTTTTTTTTTTTATTTCGAATAGGTTTGCGTTTGACTACACACTGGCTGATGTTAAGCAGATGTGCGGTCTAGGGTGTAGCACGCTTACCTAGAAGATACCTATTTACTCGGGATTTGAAGACACTCACGTTGTACTTTAACGGGAAGACAGACCCAGGCAAAGCATTCCACATTCCGTTCTAACCGTTCAGCTACGTCAGAGGTCTTCAGGCGGCTTAGAAACTCTGACATCCAGCCTATGTACAATAAAAAAGACAAGGACCGAGACTAAACTAAGGAAACTAAGAACTAAGCGATTGAGGCTCCAAGCACCGTAATGATATCTAACCATGATTAGACACCACTACCGTGCTCCAAGTCTATCGGACTTCAGCAGTAGCGCTGCCATTTTGTTTTTTTTTTTGACGTGATAACGTCTCAAAAATTGATGATCGCCGGCTTGAAAAAGTGTCGCGTTACGCCTGAGCCGAGTGTACAAGCGAGAGCGTGAGCCGAGTGTACAAGCGAGAGCGTGGAACAAGCGATAAAGAGGCACGATAGGCCTAAGCGGTCGGCTTGTTTCAGTTGTTGATTCAACAATATTTTGTTATGAAGTTATCACGTAAAATTTACGTCTGAAACCTGACTTTACAGACAACCCATAATTCTTTTCGGCATAAAGAGTTTTACTTTACGTAACCAAATAAGGAAAAAGAAGATAGTTTAGGTGATGTTCTTTTTTAAATTGAAGTTAAAAATTATGACCATACTTTTACCATCGGGCTGTGACTCCAGTCGTTACATATTACCATCATGGGCCAAAGTGGCCGACAAAGCCTTGACAGCGTTGGCAATAAGTCAAAAGAAGTCACGCAGCAACTCTTTGTGCTTCGATGAATGATGGTGCGGCCAGTGGTTGTGAAACTTTTCGGGTGCACGCCCCCTGGACTATACATAGTCACGAGAAGTTTCGAACTGTATATTATTATAAGCGACATTGAATAGCGAGGATTAGTATTTGGTTTTTGACACATATAGTAGTCTATAAGGGTGATATTGTTTAAAAGTAAATTCTTACCGTATGAGTATTTAATTGTCCTCTTTTTGACATAAGCCTATATAGGAGGAAGATTAAATAATATCCAATAAGCTGGCATTAGCAGTGTATACACTATTGTGTTATCGTATCAAGTGATAATATGTCAATATTTGTGATATTTTTGTGCGTATGTGGATAACATAATATTTTGTAAGTTTTAGACATATTCTATTATACATAGTACTACACGGGCCCCGTTGCTTTTGGACACTGCGCAGTTTTTTGGATCTACTCACAGAATACATAGGTACAATGTAGTATTATTACGTGTAATTTGTTATTTTTATAATAATTATAATTATAAGTAGCCCGTTACACTTGAACAGAGCTTTTTTATTTCGTATAGATTTGCGTTTGACTACAGCTTCCTGATGTAAAGCGGATTACCAGTCTATAGTTTTTAGATAGCCGCATCTAGATACCTATTTACTCGGGCTTTGAAGACACCCACATTGTAATTTAGCGGGAAGACAGTACTCAGGCAAAGCGTTCCACATTCTGGCTGTTTGTATGAGGAATATGGATTCGAAACGCTTGGTTCTAACGCGCGGAATGTCCATAAAAATAAGTTCTAATATAGGGCGTTTGGCTAGTCCTGGTGTCAGTTTTTAAAGCACCTGAAGATCTATGACAAAGCTAAACGGTTAAAACAACCGGGATCTACAACGAAAGCGGACCTAAGTGCTTACAGTTTGACAACCTCTGCATTATGTAAGCTCTAATTTTACAAAAAGTTTACTGTTCTGTTCTGGTCTGAGACCGTCTGGCCATGATTGATTTGTGGTCAGGAGAATAAGTTTAATGACCCTAAAGATTGTTCTTAGCATACTTCCAAAAACGAGAAGTAGAAGTTGGTTTAGTATTGTGTATGTATCAGCCTTTTTAATAGTCCACTGCAGGACGTAGGCCTACCCACGAAGGGTGTTAGGGCCATATCCACCACGCTGGCCCAGTGCGGGTTGGTGGATTCACATACGCCATCGAATTTCTTCTACTGACATGTGCAGGTTGCATCACGATGTTTTCCTTCACCGAAAAGCCAGTGGTGTTAAATTCCGTACATAAATTCCGAAGAGCTCATTGGTATGGGACCGGGATTTGAACCCACGACCTCACGATCGTAAGGCGGGTGTCACCACCACTAGACCACTATGGCTTCACGGCTTTTTAGTAGTGTAGTTTTCTTGAAGATTAAAAGCGTCTATAACATACCATACCATGACCGTGATAGGAACGTATGAGGCACGGCTAACAACACGACCCGTTCTGCTATGCGCACTACAACGTATGTAGGAGTATTAAAAAATCTTTTTAGGAAACCAGTTTCCTGAAAGTATAAAGAAGCCATTTAGGAAACCAGTTTCATAACCCCGGTTTCCTAAACGGCAGAAGCGTCGGCTCTGAGCTACCCAGCTCGGGCTCACGCACTTCACTTTGCCTCCAGCAGCCGACGTAGCCACAAGTCTTCAAGAAGTGTTGTATCGTTACCCAGCTCGGGCTCACGCACTTCACTTTGCCTCCAGCAGCCGACGTAGCCACAAGTCTTCAAGAAGTGTTGTGTCGTTCTAGTTTGAAATAATGTGGTAGGTAGCACATTATTTCTCTAAGTGACTCTCTGATATTTTCTGTACATAGACATTAATTCATATGATGTTAAAGTGATTCATAATTCATGTAAAGTCCCCAACAATGGAATAACTACAGAATAGGAATAAATGTTCATAAATATTTGTATTGATAACCTGTCTTTCCTTCATACAAATTGTGTTTTTTTTATGTTTTTAGGGTTCCGTAGTAAAACGACAAGCCCTTAAAACGTAAATCGCACGCTTACTAGTTACAAATGCACACGTTCATTCGTCACTACGGCGCACCGCGACTGATTAGCATACCGAGAGCATACCAAACTCCGAGACGCGTAGGTTTTGAAATATGGGTACGCGCGGAAGCCAGAGAGACGAAACGCCGGGGCACACCCGCCCGCCAACCTCATGCTTCCCGCGCGCTCCCTACTCTCTACTTCGCCATTTGTATAGGCATTGTGCACACATGCACAATTATTAGCGAATCACGGCGAAGTGTCATCTGCGGCTAACTTCCCATCCTTCAATTTGTAAGGCGCTCAGTATACATATCACTACCCTGACCCAACATACAACTCGGCGGCTGTGGTGTCAGACAGGATTGGGTTATCCGCAGCTTACAGCTAACATCACAGCTGTTCAGGTATTTGATTCGACATATATGTACGTTGTAGTGGGCATAGTAGACCGTATCGTATTGTTTTCCGTGGCAGATTCCTAGTGCGGTCACGGTATGGTACTTTATAGTGGGCAGATACCTTTAACTGTAATATTGGAGTCCTGCGCTTAGTCACCCAGATTCCAAGGATTCTGATTTACTTGATTCACATCTTAATATGTCTTTTTTGCCATGACTCAGTCACAGTCACAGCTCTGTTGCTGAGAACAGTCAGTGTTTGCGGAATTCCATCGGACTTTAATTATAGCTCGCTGGTTTTTAGAGTTCCGTACCCAAAGGGTAAAAACAAGATCCTATTACTAAGACTCCGCTGTCCGTCCGTCTGACCGTCTGTAGGTATGTCTGTCAGTCACCAGGCTGTATCTCATGAATCATAGCAGGAACGTTGAAAATTTCACACATGACATATTTCTGTTGCCGCTATTACAATAACGAACGATATTAATAACGGTGACAGGAATATACACGAAATATTCACAGAATATTTAGTTACATATTCACTTCAACAATAAATAATTAAAATAAAATATATTAAGCGGAGATTCCATACGGTACGGAACCCTTCATACGCGAGTCCAACTCGCACTTGGCCGATTATTTTAATTATCAAGCAATGAGACATTTAAGATGTGGTCACACGATCTTTATGTTTCCGCATTGATCACCCAGATATCAGAACTATGATCTACCATTATACAATGTCAAAAAAACTTTCTAAGCGGCCTCGCTATCCTATATGAGGACGTAGGTTTAAAGTTTTAAACCTCGGTCCCGTACCAATAATTTTTTTGGAACTTAATTATGTAGGTACGGACTTTCACACCACTGGCTTTTTGGTGAAGGAAAACATCGTGTCGTCAGGTACCTTACATATAAGTAAGTAGAAGAAATTATATTATTTTATGGCTAATGTGAATTCGCAACCCGCGATAGGCCAACTTGATGGATATGGCCCAATCACCCTTTGTGGGTAGATAGGACTTTTTTACGAGGGGGAAATCTTCGAAAGATGCCCGATTGCTTTGGGGTGCAGTCGGGTTATGTGGGATCGAATCAACTAAAACCCTCTCGGTGGCCAGCCTTTGTGCTTTCTTGGGAGCTCCGGGATCTCCAAAAAGAACGCACCGGTGCTTCCGGCGCTTTGTGGGTCTACTCGCCTGGTAGTAGAACCAGGCATGTGCGGTCCTTTACAACAGCGTTGCCACACACGCTGCCGTCCTCCTCGGGCCCGTTTGAGTGGGTGGCCTGAGCCCCATCTCTGACCACCCACGAGCCCTGGGGTCCCCTTTTAGTAGGCTCTTACTACAGGCAGGGGATACCGATCCCGTATTCCAGTGCTCCGGCATCAGTGCAATCGTGGGTAGGCCTGTTCAGTGTAAATTACAAAAAAAAAGTACCACAATGAAATCGCTCAATCCCACTAATATTATAAACGCGAAAGTTTGTGAGTATGTATGGATGTTTGTTACTCTTTCACGCTCAAACGGCTGAGCCCACTTGGATAAAATTCGGTATGGAGGTAGCTTAGACCTTGGATGAACACATAGGCTACTTTTTATCTCGGGCTAACGCGGGGCGCAGCTAGTATATTATAATAGGCTTATCAATATTCTACAATAGGTATATAATTATAATATGAATAATTTAAATAATTATGAAGCGGAAGTTGTAAGCCATATCAGTAAGCGATTTCAATTGTCCTCCGATTTGGGGCGGTTAGGTTAGCAAGTTATTTTTATAACTATTCGCATATAGTACATAGAGCAAAATTATGCAGAAATGTGTATTATGGCGTAGCCCGCCGAGTCTATGCTCGGAGTCACTCTGCGAGATCGAATCAGAAATGAGGAGATCCGTAGAAGAACCAAAGTCACCGACCTAACCCAGCTGATTGGCAAGTTGATTGGCTCGAAGGATTGATGACCGATAGGGCCGAAAAATCATCCAGTGGAGTCTACGAGTGGACGTCCTACAGCAGATAATGATAATTAGCATCCAATCAAACGAACCGTCACATCTTTTTCGTCGCGGGACTCGTCAATGTTTTTTTAATCTTTCTCCCATTTTTAGACAGGCTAAAGGCTTTAAGGCCATACCACCACGTCATTTAACTTATTTATTTATTAGTTACTAGCTTATACCCGCGGCTCTGCCCGCGTGGTATTTTGACTTTTGTGCTATGGGATACCAAAGGAACCCTTTATTTTTTCGGGATAAAAGTAGCCTATGTCACTTTACGGTCCTTGAACTATATCCATGCCAAAAATCAAGTCAATCCGTTGCTCCGTTGCTGCGTGAAAGAGGAACAAACCAACAAACTTTTCGGATTTATAATATTAGTATGATTTGTTTTTTTTTTACTCTTCTTCTTCTTCTTAGTAAAGCAGTGGAGACTTTACTAGAAGCTTCGACGGAGTTTTGAAGATAACTCGAAAAGACATGTTTTACCAAATTATACTACTTGCCTACACTCATGCATATATTTTTGCTATTAATAAATGAAACACCACAACTTTTACACTATTCATAGTAATAAAAACACAAGTTTTAGAAAATAATACAATGCATACATGATTTTCTCGCGTTCCTTCCAAAACTCCTTAGTCCTTACTTTTCAACTTTCGTGGTAGTTCTTTTCTATTTTTTTTAAACAGGTGGTAACTGAAAATTAACATTTGCTAATTGTTGGCAACATTTGAGAGCGGGGCGAAAGAGTTCCATTTCATATTCCTTTCAAGAGCACTATTACGTTAGTGCAAGTGTACCCAATTCATTTTGTAAGTGGGCTCGCATTTTAAATTCATATTGCGGGCCGGGTACAAGTTTGAATTAAGAATTTAAATATCTGCTTTCTGTGAGAGTTTTAAAATTTAGTCTTTAATTTTTTTTATTTGATTTTCCTGTTCCAAATGAACCACCAGCAATATCTCAGCAACCTAGTCCCATTTCGACTCCAACGTCTCTCACTCGTGTACCACCAACCTCGGTCCCTCCTCCACTTTCGTCTCCGTCCGGACCGATTCCCAGCATACCTACGCCAACTCCCACCATTACCAGAGCCGGACGAAAGGTCAGATTTAGGAATGTATTAGATCTCTAGTTGTCATTGTTTATTGTGTTAATGTAATTAATAAGTGTCTTCTACAAATCTATTCTCATCACGGATTCCTTTTCTCCGTGGGGGGCTGGTGTGGCGTTTTGTAAACGCACCCGTAATTCTACTATATTATAATCTGTGATGAGACATGGTCACAACACTAGTTTTTAGTTTAAAATGCAAGCTGGCATGTCCCATCACTAATTACAAAACAAGTGTCAAAAAACCGGCGGGATACTCAGTCAATTTAGCGATTCTTTCTGCTGTATTATTTCCAACATTTCGTTATAATTAGGCCACTGTTACAGGCCACTAATTATAGAAATACTTAGCACGCCATTGTAAACTGTACCCATCTAAGTTGGAATTATAGAAGTTTTTATCCGGCCCTCCGAGTTTCTTTGCCAACCAACTCTCCGATCGCAATCAGCAAGAAAAGGGACCTGGGGAAGATCTCACATCATCCCTAGCCCCAAATTTAGCTTGTTTTTGTGAGAGTACGAATGTGTTTATAGGCCTATAGGGCCTAATTTATACATCATTAAATAAGGTATTTAAAGATGTATCTTCACGACTGGTCGACGCAACACGTGACCAAAATGGCTGGCCTTTACTTTGTACAAAAAATAGCATTGCTATCCAACGTGGCAATGGGGCAGCATTTTGGGAATTGTGCCCAGTGCTCACTGGCAATGAGCTTAAATATTAAATTCAAAAATAAATAATTTACTTTAAATAAATAAATATTTAATAGGGACTGCCATACAAGAAATGTTATATTTTTACACGATATTTATAACGATAACAGAAAGATGGAATATTTAAAGAATATTAAGTTATATATTCCCTTCAAAAATAAATACATAGATAAATTAAAATAAAATATATTAAGGGTCATCCATGCGGTACGGATCCCTTCGTGCTCAAGGCCGACTCGCACTTGGCCGATTATTAAAATATGAAATCAAAACTAGTTCAAATAGATAGAATAACTCATTATATTATTCTATCTACTATTTGAACAGGTTTTTAATCACATTTCCGAGCGGAGCGGGCCCAACTTTGGACGTACGTGCATTACCCACTAGTGTGAGTCAGTGAGTTAGTTTGAAACCAAGCAATCCCATTGTCCGTCGGTATTTGTTACGTAACGTACTTTACATTTACAATACATACTTTTATTTAGGCTAAAAGAAGTTCAATGTGCCCATCGTTACGCAGACTTTTCTATGAAATTGAGTAATAACATTACTGCTGTTTATTTTCCGATCAACGATTTAAGCTGGAAACATACTATCGGACGCGGCTCACGGACGCGACTGACAGCTGCGACTTAGTCCTGAATAACCCTGATACAAGTACCTGAGTATACGGACGTACCAGTAATGTTCCTCATACTTCTTTTGCCGTATTATAAGGCCGTGGCTGCCCTTTGAAAGCATACAAATGTTTTGTATGAAAATTACGTTTTTAAAGATACGGCCTTTTTATCAAATTTTCACTTAAATACGGTCTTTTTGAGGTCAACCTCAAATAGGCTACTAAAATTGACTTGGAACAACACTGGGACGAACTTAAAAGGTTTATTACAAAGGAACAATCCACCGTTTGTTTACTTAATAAGGTCTGCCAAAGACGTTAACAATAGAGGTATCGAGATATGTAAGGAATGTCGCGCGTCATAGGATGTCCTAGTTTAAACCTGTCGTGTTGACAGATTAGTTGATTCTAGATTAACCCACGCAGGTATCTCTCTATACACTAGAATCTCTAGATGCTTGATCAAGGTAATTGCATACTTCACATCTACCTAAAATTAATAACAATCTACATTTAACTAAGTACCTATATTATGTACTAATGTTTAATGTAAACTTTTTGGTAAATAAATCTTTTTGTATTTTTATTTTTTTTTGTTTGTACTTACTGTGCCGACTGGCACATCTTAAAGCCGGAAACATCTGTTTCTAAATGACTAGACACCATCACAGGTTAGAGAGAAGCAGCGACAAATGTCAGAGGTAAAATAACCGTGAACGGACTAGCTACCCCTGTGCCGCCTCGCCTGCACCCCGCCATATTTTTTACGTAACCTAAAGCACTTCGAACACACACTAATTAAATGTATCGCTGCAAACATGTGTAACATGTTTATGTTCGTTAGTGGTACGAACGTGCAAACAAAGTTGTGGCGTATCATGCAAGCGCAACGCGAATCGCCATAAGAAGTCCGCTGCTGGACATAGGCCTCCCCTATGGATCGCCAATAAGACCGGTTGGAGGCGGCTTGCATCCAGCGCGATCCTGCGGTCTTAATGAGGTCATCCGTCCACCTTGTAGGTGGACGTCCTACGCTGCGCTTGCCGGTACGTGGTCTTCACTCGAGAACTTTTCGACCCCATCGGTCATCAGTCCTCCGCGCTATGTGCCCTGCCCATTGCCATTTCAACTTGCCAATCCGTTGGCTATGTCGGTAACATTGGTTCTTCTACGGATCTCCTCATTTCTGATTCGATCTCGAAGAGACTCCGAGCATAGCCCTCTCCATAGCTCGTTCGTCGCGACGCATAATGTTTAATACGTATAACGTTCAATATGCTAAATGTTTAAGACGCTAAATATACAATAAGTGATCAAAACGCAAAATATTTAAATCGCAAAACAATAAAAACGCAAAACGTTCAAAAAGCAAAACGTTCAAAACGCAAGACATTGAAAACTAAAAAAGTTCAAAGCACATTCTAAATGTAAAATACCTAGTTATTTACCAACAAAGTACGTAGTTATTATTTAATTTAATTATTACACTACAGAATGAAAGTTAAAATAAAAAAGAATCCGAACATTCTTTACTTGATCAAAAAATTATTGAAAGAATTGTCATTTATTGATACGAGATGAGTCCCTGCCAAAAAACATAAGAAAGAAGTATTATCGGTTTTGATAAAAAGTATGATGTGCTTTTGAAGCTGTAAAAAGTAAACAAAATTACAGCAACGGATTTATTAAAAATAATAATATACAGTGTGTAGTCAAACGCGAACATATTCGAAATAAATAAAAAAAACATGAAACTGCGTTCATAATTAAACATATTTCTTCATTATAATAATTGTTATGTTAAACAGAAGAGTTTTTTATTTCATTTGGAGTAAAAATTAAACAATAATCGATATTTTTTACAAAAGCAAATATGTTTTAAAAATTGTAGATGTATATTCGATCGCTTCAGTAAGGTACTCGTTTTCAACAAACATAGTGTATTCCGTGAATTTAAATTGACAATTTCGCGAATTGAACATCCTGCGTATTGAACTTTGAGAGCATTGAAATTGTCAATTTTGCGAATTTAACATTCTGCGTATTGAACATTCTGAGCATTGAACATTCTACGTATTGAACATTCTGAGCATTCTGAGCTCTAATAGCTCGTTGAGCTACTTGGAGCTTACTAATAAGGCCCATAGTGAGAAACCACGTTTCTGTGCCATAAGTCATCACTGGCAACATTCACTGGTCGAAAACGTTTGACTTGAGGCACTGAAGTATGTCGGACGAGAAGACGCTACGCAATTTTCCGAACGCTGCCAATAGCGAATAGGATACACATTTTTGGCTCAAAAGCCTCAAACACAACCTAATATTGAAAACGCAAAATAGTAAAGAGGTGCGGCCCTCCCGAAATAGCCAACAAATTGTCACATCCACCGGCGGGGGCGCCACAATAGGTACAATAATTACGATACGGACACAACAATTAAGACAATTAACATTGTTTTGCATGTTTATGTTGGTAGTAGTTTAGATACCTATTGTAGTATTTGATAGACAATGATACTTAATTAATTGTTAAACTGTTACTTGTTGTTTTATTTTAACTATCAATCCAAAACTCAATCCTCTGACTGCCTCGATGGCTCAGTGGTTAGTGACCCTGACTTCTGGATCAAAGAGCGTGGGTTCGATCCCCACCCAGGGCAAATATTTATGTGATCAACATAGGTGTTTGCTCTGTGTCTGGGTGTTTGTTTAGCCAGTCTCTATATAAGTATGTATTCAAAATAAGTATAATATGTAGTATTTCATTATCTGGCAGCCATATCACAAGCTTTAAGTACTTAGTTTGGGGCCAGAATGTAACATGTTCCCTAATATTAAAAAATACATGATATGAAAAATAAATTACTTTTAATTTTATTTTACATGATACGATACGATACGATTAACCTTACATGATACGATTTACTCACTTTGAATTTTGGACCCATATTTTGTGAATTTTTAGGTCCTATTTTTTGTGAATTTAAATAAAAATGTACAGTTTTCAGATTTATTCCTATATGTGTACTCTAAGACAATGCTTCTCGCCAATTTTCATAGTTCTATGTCAACGGGACGAACCCTATAGGTTTTGATTTTTGTGAGTGTCGAAATATGCGGTTTGATATATATAATATAATCGATACGGTATACGGTTTAAATTTCAACTCGATATCTTTACGCGTTTCCGATATATAGAGTCTTGAGCTTGACATACACACAGACGGACAGACGGACAACAAAGACATCCTATACCCTTATAAGGATCTCTTTGTTATCGGTCTGTTTTTTCCGTCTGAGGTACGGAACCCACAAACTTGGAAAATTACGTTACTTCTTTCCATAGGCAATATGTAGCGCTCATAGCGTAGTTTGACGAGCCTTTTGTCAGTGATCACCGAAGTTAAGCATTTTCAGAAGTTAAGCGTTCGGCACGGTCAGTCTTCGGATGTCTTTGGTGATCACGGGTGGCATTTTCAACTGACCGCTACCGTGGCTCGGATGACACTTTAAATTATTAAATTGTAGGTTCCTTTAGCAATGTCAGAGGCCTTAAGGCGACATAGTCTGTATCAGACTAACTAACAGTAACTTACCCGGCCTTTACGAACTTGCTAGAATTATAATAGGAAACCTCGAGTGGAGACCACGTACCGGCAAGCGCAGCGTAGGACGTCCACCTACAAGGTGGACGGATGACCTCATTAATACCGCAGGATCGCGCTGGATGCAAGCCGCCTCCAACCGGTCTTATTGGCGATCCATAGGGGAGGCCTATGTCCAGCAGCGGACTTCTTATGGCGATTCGCGTTGCGCTTACATGATACGCCACAACTTTGTTTGCACGTTCGTACCACTAACGAACATAAACATGTTACACATGTTTGCAGCGATACATTTAATTAGTGTGTGTTCGAAGTGCTTTAGGTTACGTAAAAAAATTGGCGGGGTCCAGGCGAGGCGGCACAGGGGTAGCTACAGTCCGTTCACAGTTATTTTACCTCTGGCATTTGTCGCTGCTTCTCTCTAACCTGTGATGGTGTCTAGTCATTTAGAAACCGTACTAAAATAGCAAGAGATATACATCACTTTGTCCTTTTCTCTTTTAAATATGAAATTTAAAAGATACACATACCTACACCCGAACTTGCGTAATTTGGAAGGGTTTCACAAACTAACATTGAGCTATCTCGGGTGTCCAAATACAAAAAGGTAAAAGTTGAAATGTAAAATGATCAGCGATTTGAACCTTCTTACTGGAACTAGAGGGTTCAAATTTCCGAAAAAGACAAATGACCAAGTGGAACCAAATTGTAACTATTTTGACATTCCAACTGGTGATTTTGACGTATGCGACAGCCATTGCATTTTTTTTTCCACCCACTCTCGCGCATGCGATATGAATAAGACAGCTGTAACGTAGTTTTTATTTGAGTAAAATTTAGCAATACTTCTATTACTTGTCATTCTTCTGAGTTCTGAACGAACTACCTATAACTCTACATTTTCCAAAAAACTTTCTGGTACTTCATAATCGACCTCTTCCAACAGAGTCGCGATAGAGTACACGGCAGAAAAAAAATCTTTACATAGAAAAGTTTTTTTAGTCTAAATTTTGTATAAGTTATCTCTAAAAATCCCTAAATACCTAGGCGAATCCTGCGAACGGGAGTTCACGTACGCAAATTCGTATTCGTTTTGCTCCTTAATACGCAAATATAGCCGAAAACGAACCACTCAACATCCCAACCCAAACAAATAAAATCCAATCCATATTGATTCATTATTTTCGTTGATGTGGAACTAGACAGACTTAAATTACAATTTAAATAGATTAATCAACTCCATAATTAAATTCAAAATTAGACACAGTATAGCTTACGTATTGCAAAAGCTGACATAAAGGAACACCTGTCATAGGCCATTGGGACATCACAAGAACTGGTTTTCCAAGGCTGTTCAACTGTCTGGCTGATGATTGCCAAATATTGGCCTGTTGT
The DNA here is from genome assembly GCA_949316475.1 of Hypomecis punctinalis. Classification (NCBI taxonomy): domain Eukaryota; kingdom Metazoa; phylum Arthropoda; class Insecta; order Lepidoptera; family Geometridae; genus Hypomecis; species Hypomecis punctinalis. The sequence goes on along the minus strand of OX438820.1, from coordinate 16,551,158 downwards.
ATCGCCGGCCGCTTCAGACTATATTAGCCCACTACTAAACATAACTATAGGTGGAATCATACAAGTCGGCGGATGTGAAGTTAGCTACAAGCTGCGCGAAACTCAATCAAAGCGCAGTATGCTGAGTGTGAGTTTTGTCGTAAACATGACGCGCTCTTCGGTGAGCGCGTAAGCATGTAATTTGTATGAAGAAATGTACAGCGCTATTAGCGGCGCGTTTTTGAAACAACAAGTTCATACAAATTACATGCTTACGCGCTCACCGAAGAGCGCGTCAGGTTTACGACAAAACTCACACTCAGCATACAGTTTTATGTGAGATGTGAGATTGGATATTGTATATAGGTTCTTTTAGCAATGTCAGAGGCCTTAAGGCGGCTACATAGTCTGATACCAGGGCTAACTCATCAGGCCTTTACGAACTTGCTAGAATTATGATAGGAAATCAGTATGCTGAGTGTGAGTTTTATCATAAACATGACGCTCTCTTCGGCGAGCGCGCAAGCATGTAATTTGTATGAAGAAATGTACAGCGCTATTAGCGGCTCGTTTTTGAAACACAAGTTCATACAAATTACATGCTTACGCGCTCGCCGAAGAGTGCGTCATGTTTACGACAAAACTCACACTCAGCATAGTTTTATGTGAGATGTGAGATTGGATATTGCGCAGCTTGTAGGTAACTTCACATCCGCCGACTTGTGTGATTCTGTCTGTACGCGCCCTATATAGGCCGAATCAAACTTCTTGGCGGCTGTAAAATCAGAGAGCTACAAGCTGCAAACATCTTCTAACATCTCTTGATCTGCAAACATCTCTTGTGCCACTAACATATGAATATGGAGTGCTACTCTGCAACCAATCGCCTCGTGTTCTCATAGAATTTTAATTTGGCCTATGCCTACTAAAAATATATTAATTGCTTAATAGAATTGATGATTTGGACATGAAAACATCGATTGTTTTCGCGCTCGCAGCGCTCACGCAATATGAACTCTTTTAGGATTTAATTTTATTAAACCAATCACCCCCACTCCCCACGCCTACCAAAACAGAAACCTAGTAATAACAATATGCTTATTTTTTTATAATTATAAACCCTTCTTTGTGATAGTATAACGTAAGTAAATAAAATTAGACCTGTAGCCTGAGTGTGAGTTATGTCGTAAACATGACGCGCTCTTCGGCGAGCGCGTAACTATGTAATTTGTATGAACTTGTTGTGTTTCAAAAACGCGCCGCTAGTGGCGCTGTACTATTTTTCATACAAATTACATGATTACGCGCTCGCTAAAGAGCGCGTCATGTTTACGACAAAACTCACACTCAGTAAACAGGAGACTTGGAAGTTGTTCCACCAGAGAGCCCTGTAGACTGAGTGTGAGTTTTGTCGTAAACTTGTATGAACTTGTTGTGTTTCAAAAACGCGCCGCTGGTGGCGCTGTACATTTCTTCATACAAATTACATGCTTACGCGCTCGCCGAAGAGCGCGTCATGTTTACGACAAAACTCACACTCAGCGTACTGCTTTAAAGTGCAGATGATGATGATAAATAATTAACATGACAACATGCAAAGCTTGCTATCAATTTTTCCTCAAAGGTAAGTTTTCAACCTAAAATCATGAATGAGCAAACCCTGATTTCTAAATATAGTCATGATTTAAATGGTGATTTCATTCGACATATTATTATGTATTTTCCAGGTAATATGTATATTGTATGAGTAACAGACGTTGCACACTAATCACATCAACTTGTTTACATTATGTTATTTATGCAAGTTTATACAGGGTTCTTCGGCAGCCAACAGCATAGAGCTACGCTCTGTTACTATAAGGAACAGCCCCCCTACCGCCTAAAGCCATCAATTGCTTTGCGCGGATTGCGAAAGCAATCGTTGAATGAACAACTTTGATGGCTAACGTCACATAGGCGGTGCCAAATGACTAAAATGAAGTCATAAACGATTGCTATTACGATTGCTATTGCTTAGGCGGTAGGGGGGGCTGGGCTGGGCTGTCTCGGGTAGACGCTGGAGTGGGATATGCACAAAACACCCCATGCAGGACATCAGTGCAGGACTTATCTTTCCCACACTGAATAAAAATAAGAAGGGTTCATTGGAAAGGGTAAAGTTCAGAAAAGTAATAAGCCCCATGAATAAACAACACTCGTAAACTTAACCGACAGGAATGAATAACTTCCTGTCGGTTAAGTTTACGAGTGTTGTTTATTCATGGGGCTTATTACTTTTCTGAACTTTACCCTTTCCAATGAACCCTTCTTATTTTTATTCAGTGTGGGAAAGATAAGTCCTGCACTGATGTCCTGCATGGGGTGTTTTGTGCATATCCCACTCCAGCGTCTACCCGAGACAGCCCAGCCCAGCCCCCCCTACCGCCTATTTTGAACAATTGCTACTATGCAGCTAACCCAGAATTACCCTGTATATACAAGGATGTTTATTTTACCAGACTGCCTATAGACGGAAAGATATTTGAATATTTACTAAGACTGCTATGTCTCCATGACTTCACAAACATATTGATAAATCAAAGAAATCAAAATAAGATGAAGCAGAAACCTACTTAAATATTCTTATTAAATGTTGTTAGTAGCTTAAAGCATAACATAGATGTTAAGTGGTATTATATCTTACTGTGAACCAGGTCCATGTAAAATTAAATAAAAAATTCAAATAACCTTAGTACCTACTAATAAACTTACACCTAATTAAAACAGAATACAGTTCACTGAAACTTAATAATTATTTAAACAATCGGTGTACAGTGGGGCCCACACTAGGGGAGCCTGCGTCATGTCTAGATATTAGGTACATACTACCATGTACCTTTTTAATACACTTAATTTGTACCTGTTTATTCATAAAATGGATAACAGCTGGAATTCTGTATGGATTTTACACTGTGGTTTCAATATAACTAATTAGTCAATATTACAAATTTTGTCATATTTCTAAGTATTGTATGTTCTAATGATGTGTGTGACCTGGCCTTGCTCTACATACCAGTATTATTAAGTTTCAGTTATAAGTAGTTATTGGGTAACAAATATGAAGAAGTTTTTAGTTATTTATTGTTTATTGAATGAAAATGGATGTTTTACTATTCATCATCATCATTACCTAATCAAAAGAGAATTACAAAATAAACAAGGGCCTACTAAACCTTCACTATACTGTTCTGGCGTTTTTAATAGTCTCCTGTTGGACGTAGGTCTTCCCCAGAAAGGACTATGGCCATATCCACAATGCTGGCTCAGTGCGAATTAGCAAATCCACATACACCATTGACATATTTTCAGTATTTAAACCTATGAAATTGTGATTAAAAAAAGTTAAGTTAAAAAGTAAGAGTAAGACTCTTTAACTTAACTTTTTTAAACTATGGTATTTTCCGTGACAAACCTTCTGGTATGGAGTAAGATATTATAGCCACCCACACTATTAGTTGTTAGCACAAAAACCAATTCAGTCTCGCTATCTTAATGTTTGAGAAAATCACTGCGCTAGTATCACAGAAGCACTACAGCACTTGACAGTATTACTGATAAAAGGATATATTAATAAAAAGTTCATTGATATACCTACTGTGTAAAAATAAAGTACTATTTATTATTGACATTATAACGTCTTATATATCAAACTGTATGAAATGAACACCGACTGTAAAACGAAAAAGTTTCATGTTCCGCCTGAGCCCAGCGTGCAAGCGAAAACGTGGAACAAGTGATAGAGAGACACAATCGGCCAAAGCGTTAGTCTTGTTTCCATAGTTGAGTCTTATGATGTGGTTTTCTTATGACATTATCATGTAAAATTAGATAGATAGATATAACTCTTTATTGTGTGCACTAATACTATTATGGTACAAAGTAGATACTTCAATTAATTATCGTCCATAAACCAACTTTACAGACAATTTTATTGGCTTTTTTGCCAATGCTATTTTTTTGCACAAGGCAGTGCGTTATTTTTAATCAAAAAAAGGAGGATATTCTCAATTAGTCAGATGTTTTTGTACATTACAGTTTCTTGATTTTGAAGATGCATAGATTTATTTGGAATTATTTTTAAAAATGGGTATACTTTCCTGGTGGTCCCATGGTCATTAGTCTCTAGAAATTTAATATTTGAATTACCTATTTTATATGCTTGAAGTCAGTTTTTAATTTTTTGGTCATGAATAATATTTTTTTATTGTGATTTTCTAATTTGAATGTAATTTATATAAAGTGTGTAATATAAGTAAAATTTTGGCTCCAGTTGTAGGTATACTTACTTAAACAAAAATTAAATTGCATTGCCTACTACTATAATAATCTTCCAAAGATTACAATAGCTGGGCTACTAGAGGTCAATGTACTATTTTTAACAGATTAGGTACATAACTATGTAATAAAAAAATATGTACACATCTATCTTTAAAATATTTGGGTAAGTATGCAAAATTAGTCATTCACTCATGTTTATCTCTTATCATGCTTAATCACTGCACTATCTCTTTCTAATAACACTGATAAGGAAGTTTTATACCTAGGTAGTATGTAATTTCGATATTCTTGCTACAAATACAGGGCAATGTAACACATAGGTGGGGTTGTCGTGTTAGTCATCAACATTTACACCCTTGCAGGGGGTCCCTGGTCACCCCTATTCCACGAAAACGTAAAATAAACGTCCCTACAGAATTTGCGCCCTAATTTATTGAATTGCCAGCACAAGGTCAGGCCAGTAACAAAAGTTAATTATTTTATTAGGTACATTTTAAATAGAAGGAATTGCGAAAATATTGCTTTCGAAATTCGAATAATGCAACGTGTGGGGCACGCAAACAAAGAAAATTAACTTTTTAATTTTTTCTTTTTTTACACCTAACTGTGGCACATGCAAGTGTTTTTATTCTTCCTAATTACGATGTCATTCATAAACAGGCCGTAATTACAAATGCAATAGACTAATCGATGAATCGTAACGACCGCACCGTGCTATGTTTACGTTCTAATCTTGGTAATAGAACATGCCGGGGAGCAAAAAAGGAACCCATCGGAGCATTTAATTATTTCTGTACGCAAATAGATCGACGCGTGCATGATGATCTGTCTAATTATTTATTTGTTTTGCTAACCAAAGCTCGATGGTGCGATGAACTTACGTACCTCATTTTGACGGCCTTATCCTTTGTTGAGATCAATCCGTATGCATGATTACACAGCACGAAACAAATGTTCACTTATAAACACCATTTCACTATCACACACATTCATTTTCACGTTATCGACTAAAGTACACGTCTGGGATTGTCCGGTCGGTAGCCATTTTTGTCAAAAAAAAACTTTCACGTCCCGATTCCCGTTCCCGATTTCGAAAGCTCGCGAGCCGAGCCGAGCGCAAGTGTCTGTTTGCAAGTTGTGAGAGAGATGACACTAGCGTCGCGTCGAGACAACGAATGAAAATAAATGGAACATTGAACTCTGTGATAGCGAATCCCAGTATTTGCGGAGAACAAAATGTTTTCCTACACTGTAGAGGTGTAGAGTTTAACAACTTTTTAATATTAATGAATTTATCCATAAATAAAGCAGGAGTAGTAGAACATTGCAATAATTACTTTACAAAGAAGTACAAATATATTATTTTTTACACCGTTCTGCGATACATTCGCATTTAGCCGGGCAATTTTAATCCTTTTCCTTTCCACGATCTACCAATCATGAATCAACATCCTGAAACTAAAACTTGTTTTGTGACGATCAGTGCCATCTGTAGTCAATTTGTGCAACTACTTTAAAGAGCTGCATTTTGATCAATGGCAACACCGCTTATACAAAATCTATGCAACACCGTACTGTAAAAAGAGATGGGGTATCGATATTTTTTATATGCCTCGCTATAAATTAGTAAATTGCCTTAGTCGATTCTATTCGGTCTCGAATTCATGGTCCGTTCTACATGACACATGACCTTGATTTCAATGATTTTCTCAGAAATATAAGAAAGTAGAAAAATGCTTTTTTAAAAAATGGATCTTCATTTGCGCACAAGAAAAACAAAACATTTTAGAATTATTATAAAAAAATAGTTGTCTGTAAAGTCAGTTTAAGGACGATCATTTGACGTAATTTTGTTAATATTGTTGAATCGACAACTGAAACAAGCCGAACGCTGGGCTGATAGTAGCTCTCTATCGCTAGTTCCACGCTCTCGCTTGCTCACTCGGCTCAGGCGAAAGTCGAAGGAACGTGACACTTTTTCGTGCGTACAGCCGGCATTCATCGATTTATAAGACGTTAAATATTGAGATTCAAGGGGTTGCTAATAATTACTGTCATGTTAGGATAAATGACGGTAAACCTTTTTCTTCTTCTCTGCTATATTTACTATTTGCTCTTCTGCTGATAAATTCTCAACGTTTTACAATACAATACAAGAACACGACACATAGAAGCCGCGGTAGTCGAAAGGTAGTGACACCCGCCTTACAATCGTGAGGTCGTGGGTTCGAATCCCCGGTCCCGTACCAATGAGTTCTTTGGAATTTATGTACGGAATTTCACACCACTGGCTTTCCGGTGAAGAAAAAAACATCGTGAGGCAACCTGCATGCGTCCGTAGAAGAAATCCGATGGTGTATGTGAATCCACCAACCCGTACTGGGCCAGCGTGCGGGATATAGCCCAATCATCCCTCGTGGGTAGGCCTACGTCCCGCAGTGGACTATTAAAAAGGGCTGGTACAGTACAGTTCAGTACAAGAACACCTCATTGACACCACAAGAAATAAAAAGTGATAGAAAAAAACGACAGAATAAAGGCACAAAAAGTGGTCTGATATGATATGACTAATAGCTATTTCTTCCACACAATCTCTACCTACTCTATTAGTTCTTTTAGTCGATAGCATTAGAAATCGACTATAATCAACAGCGACTATGAAACGCACATCACTGTCCTATTGTTTATTTACTTTGACAAATGACAGCAGTTTCTCGAGAAGTCGTTCAGCCTGTTTTTCATTTTGATATAATAGTTCTTTTTTCGAAAACCTAAAATAATGGTGGGCGCAATGCCTGTGAATTTAATACCAAAATTTTATAACGGTAGCATGGACAACCACAATGGTATTGAAGAAAACGAGTTAAAAGTGCATATCGGTAGTCGCGTCAAGTGTGCTGATGATTTTGGTACTGTGAAGTATGTTGGTGAAATTCAGGGGTACAAGGGGATCTGGTATGGGGTGGAATGGGATGACCCTGCCAGGGGAAAGCACGACGGTTCCGTGGATGGCGTCCAGTACTTTAGAACCTCGAAACCTGGCGCTGGTTCTTTCGTTCGTCCGAACAAGATATCTGCAATGCGAACCTGCGCTGATGCTATAAGACAGTACTACGGAGACAGAGAAGTAAGTCTCACAACTTTTAAACACTCTTACATCGATATTACGCCATATAAAGTAGTGTGAAAGTGTTCTGGAGTCAATTTTAGGTCATACACCTACATTGACAATGAGCAAGCCTGTGTGGGTGGCATAAATGATTTGTTTACATCTGTTTCTATTTCAATTACTCAATATTATTCTTAAGTTGGAGTACAGGGAAGTAATATGTAGATTAAACTGCAGTATTAATAGTAAATACCTAGAATTTATGCTTTAGTTTTCATCATAATGTCAGTATGACTCATCATCAGACCTGGTTGACAAACAATGGTCCTCGGTTTCTTTCTTTGTAGACTTGGCATTGATACATCCAATTGCCACTTTATTTAGTGCTTTTTTAGGTAGTATTTATCTGTTTAGGTGAACTGTCTGTCTGTCTGTCTGTGTCAGTCTGGGAATACCTATTTTTTTTGAATGGCTGGTTCAGGCGGTTCAACTCTGACACCAAGGCTAGCCACCCCACCCGGGATCCCTATAGGAACTATGAATGCCCATTATTATTATGTACTACGGGACTATGAGATAAACTGTCTACCCGTGACCATGATCAATGCATCTTGGTTGAAATGTAAGGATGAGGTATTTATTTATCTCGTAATTTTAGTGTGTGATTAGTCCCATAGTACATAATAATAATGGGTAAAGTTCAAATTGCAAAAGTTTAAAAACAACATATAAATGCCCAATTCTGACAATTACAAATGTGTAGTTCTCAATATGGAAAAATATAAGTAAATTAAATGAAGAATTTTACATAAAAAAACATAAATTTTCTAGACACTGGGTGACCAGTAGCTAATGGTATCAACCTCTAAAGATTCAGTTAAGTACATTCAGAAAACTGACTTTTACTATGGGACCAACTGAAACCAAATTTGCGAAAAAGTTAGCAGCTCTACAGAATAAGTCCATTATAAAATATAAATATTTTGGGACATCTTACACACGGCCTCTGACTCCAAACTAAGCAAAGCTTGTGATATGGCTGCCAGAGACTGATATACTACATAAACTTATTATTTTTAAATACATCCTTAGATAGTAACTAAATAACACCCAGACACAGAGCAAACACTTATGTTCATCACATAAATATTTGCCCTGTGTGGGGATCGAACCCACGCCTCGTTGGTCCAGAAGTTAGGGTCACTAACCACTGAGCCACCGAGGCAGTCATTGATAATCAACAAAATATATGTGACAGCCAAATGTATGGATTGGTTGTCCTCATATTAAAAAATGTTCACTTTGATGTACTTAACTTGCCGTTGAGAGGTTCAATGCCACTTACCGGAGACATTGTGTATAAAATGTATGATTTTTAAAATTTCCAATTTAATTTATTTTGTCATTTTGAGAACTGGGCATTCTTAGAAATAGGCATTTGTATTATTGGGCATTGTTAGAACCATATGCCATTGTTAGAATTGGGCATTCCTTGCTTAAACCATTTGACATCATCATCTTCTCAACTATAGAATGGTCACCATTGGAAATAAGTACTAAGCCTTCCCTATACATTTCCAATAAGATCAAAATTTCACCTTAAAAGTTACTAACATCTAACAGTTCCTGGAATGAAAAATGTGGAGCTTTCTTCATCATTTATGCCATGTAATATGTATGAAAATGATGGCATACATAATGAAATTTTATTGTGTCCAGACATGGAAGTTACCCCCATGTTGGGCTCGATGGCATTTTTAGCATTTGCAAAATTAGTGTTAATGTAAACCACACACTAAAATTACGAGATAAATAAATACCTCCTCATCCCGACGTTTCGGCTGAGTTGCATCGACCGTGGCCACGGGTAGATTGGAATGTAGAATAGCTGGTACCTCCAATTCAATTTGAACTTGAAAAATTGTCATTACGACACACAACACTGACGGTATCTAACAATGTCCTTCTACCTACACTACGCGATTTGCATTTGTTGACAACAGGATTCCACGACGCCGATAACTTAAATCCATCCTCCTGGTAGAAATTAATCTCGTAATTTATTTATCTCGTAATTTAGATTAGTCCCGTAGTATAAAATAATAATGTGTTCAAATCGCGAAAGTTTAAAAACAACATTAATGTAAACCATTCGGTTTGGGAATTTCGCACATTTCGCCAATGATGCCACTTTTGCTCACTACACGAAACAAACACTAAACATCAAACTCTAAATATCAGAAAACAATCACAAAGTACCCACCTTTGCAGGTAGGTCAAAAATGACAGTTCACAATGGCATTTTTAGCTGCTTTCGAGCTATGAAAATGGTGAATAAAAACAGTTAAAAATGCTACTTTTGCTCACACATTCTCAAAACAAACGATAAATGTGATAGTTATTGGTGTTTTAAATGTTAATTTTGCCATCAGTAGGCTACCCAAACGAACCTATAGTCTTTAATAGCAAATGTCTACTTATGCTATACTTATATTCATATGGTAATTTTGTAGACAAGATATTCATAAATAAATGAATATATTAATTATTTTGTATTGTGTTTTCTTATGCACACCTATTAGTTAGCGTAGCACATCGGCTTGTGTTTAAACACCTACCAGAAATGATCTTACTTTGCATAGTAAAATTCCATTTACCTGCCAAAATATATGAATGCTCACCAAATTGTGTTTCCAAAAGTATTAAAAAAGTGTAAGTAAATTTCATTGCATCCAACAAAACTTTTTTAACTCTGTTAAAGTTAATTTCAAACCTACAGTTTTCTTAAATATCCAAAACAGCAAAATTACTGCTTATTGTTTAACCAACTAACCTAACTAATTGAAAATGTATTTTTTTTTTCTATGTAAGTAGAAGGCTTTTCAGGCTGTTATAAAACCCAACCTCACTTTGTTAGTTGAGGTTGGCTTTTATAACAGAAACAACCTACCGAAAATATAGCGTTTTCTGAGTAAGATAAGCTAAGCTTTTATAAAAAAAGCCTAACAACTTATCGAAGTTGTAGCATAATTACTGTGAAGCATTCATCCATTTTGGCAAGCATTATATTTTGTTTGGTACCAATTGTTTGGGTCGGAAAATGTATTTTGGTCAGCATTTAAATTGTTCCCTTACACATTAATTGATAAGCAAATTGTTCATGCTCAAGAATTATTTTCTTGTTTCATATAATATGGTAAGTAGTTTTAAAGCTTGATAAAGGTTCATTAACTCACTTAAGTTTCCTTCACAGTTCTATAAATAAATAATAAAAATTGCCTTTATTCCTAACTAGCTGACCCATTAATATTAATATAACAGAAATTTAATGTAAAATAATACCTCTCATTCTCATTCTCATATGAAGTAGGGGCGATAAGTCCTGCACTGATGTCCCGCATGGGGTGTTTTGTGCATTTCCCCCTCCAGCATCTACCCCAGCCAGCCCAGCTCCTTAAAATAACAGAGCGTGGCTCTGGGCCGCTGGCATAACTGCTCCAGTGGCTTGGTTGGTATACCAGATGGCGATGAGGATGACGCTGTAGATGCTGATGACAAAGCAATAGCAGCGTCATGCAACCCGAAAGCGATTCTAGTTTCTGCCGTGGCCTTGCAATGCCACAAGACATGCTCTACCGTTTCATTCTCCTGCAGGCAACCACGACAGAGTGGGCTGTCGGTGGCTCCCAGTTTATACATGTGACTATTCAAGTTGCAGTGACCAGTGATGACTCCTACCATAAGTCGGAGGTCTTGCCGCTGCAACCTCAATAGATCGTTTGTAATGTTTCTGTTCAGGGCTGGGAAAGCAGCTTTACTTACTTACTTAATAATACCTCTGTCAGTTGATTGTTAAGCATTTAAAAAACCGACATACTCGCGTTTGGAATACTTTACCAGACTTTTCAACAGTCCACTGCAGGTCTTAGGCCTCCCCACGAAGGGTGATTGTGCTATATCGACAATGCTGGGCCAATGTGGTGGATTTGATATGCTGCGCAAAATCCGATCAACACGCAGCTTAAGGAGGATTGGATATTGCGCAGTTTGTAGCTAACTTCATATCCGCCGACTTATATGATTCGGACTATAATTAGGGTACTAATACCACTGTCTTACCAGTCTAGTATAAGCACAGTAATGTTAAGGAACATTCGGCATGGCCAGTCTTCGGATGGCTGACCAACCGCAGGTGGCATTAACACCTGGCCGCTACCATGGCTAGAAAGACACATTCAGTTGTAGGACCCAGTTGTTTTAACCGTTGTAAACAAAGGCCTTCAGGGGCTTATAAACTGACACTAGGGCTAGCCACCCGGCTTAAACAGACTTACCTTTATTCTAGGATGAAACAGTGGCTGCTCACCGTAGAACCGTGATCAACGAGTGGAAGAGAGAGATGGGAGCTCCCTTCATCGAAATGGTGGGCTTCGAGAAGATACATCAAAAGCAGTGAGTAACATTTTATTTTGATAAATGCGTAAATTAAGAAAATAAGGACTGACGATATATTGAAGACTACAGGAACGCGCTGGATTCTGGTTGCTGTCGTGGAAATCCATAGGGGAGGCCTATGATGCCTTTGATTAAATGGAAATACTATTATTATTAAAAAATTAATATAATTATTTAAAAATTCCGCATCTGACGAACTAAATCTTGCCAATTTTTTTTGTTTGTACTTGTGTTGTTTTTGGCTTATAACGGCAGCATTAGAGTTAGATTAGTTAGCTACAAGTTGTGGATTTCCCAATCCTGACTGAGGCTTACTTAACAGCGTTCTGAAGATTGTGTTTTCCACAGCATGTGGTTACCACCACAGCAGCCAAATAGGCTTGATGACTAAATAAATATAATTAGTCCGTCAGATAGACTATCAAAAAATATTAGACACATATTTTTTCTTTTGTCAATTAAACAAAAATTAATGAAGCTAGAGCCCGTTAAAGTTCCGCGTGACGTCACAAGTGCCATACAAAGACTTCTGTAAGAGAGGTGACGTCACGAACCCCACTCATAATCTTTGACAAGGTTTATCTTTGTCATTTGTTGTTTGATTGACAAAAGAAAAAAAATACGTGTTAAATATTTTTTGATAATCTAACTCACAGACTAATACAATAATGATGTTTTTACCCAGCCCGTAATTATGCTTATTGTATGTATGATTCGGCTTATAGGAAATATTGCATTGTTTCAGAAAATTCGACCGCCTACAGGAAGTATGCGTCCACGACCAGAACATCTTCCGCGGCGGCGACGTAGCTGCCCTCTGCCCCAACGTACGGAGCCTCGACGTCTCGGCCAATTTGTTCTCCAACTGGCGGGAAATCATCACTCTCTCCGCTCAACTGCCCGATTTGACTGAACTCGACCTTAGGTAACTTTACTTAGGGTGCATTTTCCTATTGTGTCTCTGTAAACTAACTTGCAGAGTCACTCTCTGTGCTCAGATCATTGATTTGGCTGAACTCGATGTTAGGTAACAATATTTAGGGTGCATTTTGTCATGTAGCCTCTGCTTTAACATACGAAGGCTTGATTTGTCGGCCAACTTGTTCTCCAACTGGCGGGAAATCATCACTCTCTCCGCTCAACTGCCCAATTAAAAATTAAGCTATAAAACTAATGTGTAGAGTAACTCTCTATGGCTGCATTTTTATGGTGTGTTTTGTCTTGTAGCTTCCCTCTATACAACATGTGAAGTCACTCTCACGCTTAGCTCATTGATTTAACTGAACTCCACCTTTGATTACAATCATTGATTATTATCTAATGCATTTCTGCGTGTAGCTTTCCAATACGTGCATATGTAGGATTGTCCAAAACTGGTGTACTAAGCCTAAGTGCCTAATCTAAGGAGGTGATTTGGAACATCATTATGAATAACTTTTACAATGGGGCCAACCCGGAATTCGAAAAATAAAATATATATAGTATATTTATCGAATTCCGGATTGACCCCATAGTAAAAGTTGGTCACAATGATTGTCTGTAATCATCCCTTCGGCTTGGTCACAGGGTCACAGGGCAAGCATATAACTCGGTATTATTTATATTTTTATATTCATATTTTTTCCTTGTTACAGCAAAAACCGCATGTCCATTGACATGACGAGCGACACGCTGGCCCAATTCGCAGTCAACTTCAGTTCGCTGGAAAAGCTGAATCTCTCCGTGTGTGACCTGGACTGGCCTGACCTACTCACTCTCTCCCATTTGTTCCCTAATGTAAGTATTATCATCAATAGCCAGCGATAATCCACTGCTGGACACGGTTTTCTCGCTTTGTTCTCCGACCCTTGATCTCACAACGAAATTCAAAAATAAAATGAAAAAGGGAACAATTTAAATGCTTACCAAAATACATTTAACTGCACTAAGAATAAGGACCAAACAAAATATCGTGCTTGTCGAAATGGATGAATGTTCACCAAATATTGTTTCACTGTAACAGACTAACAGAAACCTTATATCGGCCTATAAGCCTGAAAAGCCTTCTACTTACCTACACATGAAAAAGTCCTATTTCGATAGAGATACTTAATATGTAATATTACTGTATTTGGTAGTAAGAAAACTGTGACATCGACTACCATTTTTTTGCCTCCGCAATAAATTACAAAATCACAAGCAAGTACCTACGCGAAATAAAATATTGGTTGGTCTAAAATTAACTTTATCGGCGTTTAAACGATTTAAGAAATGCAATACCTACATATAGATAAAAATAGCTTCATTTCTTTAATACTTTTGAAAACATAATTTGGTGAGCATTTATCCATTGTGGCAGGTATTAAGAATTTGTTGAAAGGCTAACAAGAACATTTCTGGTAGGCGTTAAACAACACAAGTTTTTAAAAGTATAATAAATATACAGGGATATTTCTAATCAATTAGCATCCTTCTAGGGGCTTATTCTGTACATAAAAACTATCAACTTTTGTTCTTAGACTTTCGTCAAAACTCTAAAAAAAAAACAGATGTTCCATACAATTTGTCGCGGATGAACTAAATTTTTCTATGGAACAACAATTTTTTTTTTGAGTTTTGACGAATGCTAATTGATTAGAAATAACCCTGTTTAAAAATAATTATTTAATGAGTATTAAATCTTAGCTTTGTGGTATGAAGGAAGCAATGTTAAATTAAAGCTTGAGTTGAAAAAAAAAAGTTAAATAATTTATCTTTATTTCCAGTTGAACGAGCTGATTATAGCCCATAACCGTATAAAGCACATGTCCCACCCGCCCGCTACGCTCGCTTCTCTCACCGTGCTAAGACTGGACGGAAATCCTATAGATTCCTGGTTCGAAGTTATGAATTTAGGTGAGAATTGTGTTATAATCATAGTTAAGTCTGTTATAATCATAGCAAACAATAGAACATCTGTTGTTCTACTTCTAAAAATTCGTATTTGTTATCTTCCATTTAAAATTAATTCGACTGGTTTAAACTTAATTAAAGGCCTGATTTTAGAGGCGCCAGCGTAAATTTAATAGCAACGTAAAACGCGTTCTCTCTATCGAATGCCTAAAGTGAAAAAGAAACAGAACTATGCTATTTAGCTAATATAATGACGATGGCGCCTCTGTAAAAGTGCGCGCACCGCCACATATAACATATTGTTTATACATTAAATAAATAAATAATAAAAAAGAATATTGCAAATATGCAAACACGTGTAAATTTTTATTTATTTTATTTATCACAGGTTACAGCACCATTACAGTTCAAACCAAGTTGATGCTGCCCTTAGCAGGTTAAATATAAGACACAAACATAATAGAAGTAGAACATAATCATTACATACACAACACAAACTACTTATTCGAAATTATGGGTTTTCACATATTTTCTGCGCCACTTCTGTGGAATTTGCCATCCATTCATCCATCAGCCAAAGGACGCCCACTGCTGGACATAGGCCTCCCCTATGGATCTCCAATAAGACCGGTTGGAAGCGGCTTGCATCCAGCGCGATCCTGCGGTCTTAATGAGGTCATCCGTTCACCTTGTGGGTGGACGTCCTACGCTGCGCTTGCCGGTACGTGGTCTCCACTCGAGAACTTTTCGACTCCACCGGTCATCAGTCCTCCGCGCTATGTGCCCTGCCCAATGCCATTTCAACTTGCTAATCCGTTGGGCTATGTCGGTAACTTTGGTTCTTTTACGGATCTCCTCATTCCTGATTCGATCCCGCAGAGAGACTCCGAGCATAGCCCTCTCCATAGCTCGTTGGGCTACTTGGAGCTTACTGATAAGGCCCATAGTGAGAATTTGCCAGACTGCACCCAAAAATATCAATTTCACTGGCGATTTTATTTAATAGTGTCAGAGCGCGAGACGTGGGGGCGTACTTTACCGAGGTTCGTCCTACAGCTAGGCACTCTAAACGTGGGGAACTAGCTAATATTAGTTAAGTATGTAAAAAAAAACAATTGCAAAGTTGCCGATTCCACTATTTAAAAAAAAATAGGAAATTTGTTGAGATTTGGGAAATGTCGTAGAACAAAAGTAGTTAGTTTTGATGTACAGAATATATGCCCCTAAAATAATGCTAATTGATTACCAATAACTCTGTATATTTTTTATTTATGGGAATGGCATGGTCGGAAATCGACAAAACTCCCCAAACAAATAAGATATTTTACAATGTAACAAATAGACTAATATTTCTTTTACCCGGTCGTCATGCCTAATAGTATTTTTTGTGGTTTCTTTCTGCAGGTTGTATGAAAAGTCTGAAAGTGCTAAGTCTGAACGACTGTCAGATAGAGGAGATCCGTTTCGGCGACGGCGACCATTCCCAACTGTTCCAAACATTGGAGGTGCTGTTTCTGAACCGGAACCGGATCAATGACGTAAGTTAATTATTGTCAGCACTATTATCATCACTTTCATTATTATCACTCATCACTATCATTATTATCACTTATCACCATCATTATTATCACTCATCACTATCATTATTATCACTTATCACTCTCACTATCATTATTATCACTTATCACTCATCACTATCATTATATCATCATCATCATCATACGTCTAAAAATGTGTAAGTGCTAAGTCTTCTTTGTGTATTTTGGTATTTACAGATAAACTGCACGTTATAAATTAAAAATAAAACTCATTTAACGGCCATAAATAGACAGTGTTAACGAGGTATATACCTAGAAACTAAAGTGCAAAAGTTTGTGCACAAGAGCCCACTAATTAAAAGCTAAGATGAAAATCAGTAGATGCGCTTTAGTGCATAAACTGATCACTAATTTGGTTTTTATATGTACGTAAACACTTATTCATGGCCGCTAAATCAAATTTTGTAAGCTTAAAATTAGTAGTCAGTATGGAAAAAGCCCAAAAAAAAAATGAATTTCGCGTCTGACCGAGACGATTGGACTTAGGGGTGGGTGGTCGTCCTGCAACATGCTTGTTGTCCATAATATCTGTATTCTTATTAATATTTTTAACACGCTTTTATAAGTTTCACCTGTATGTTTGCTTGTAACCAACCCCTTTGAGCTCGATTTTGACCTACTTTGAGCGATCAGATTTTCTTTAAACTTTGCACACCTCTCAAAGACCTATGACAATGCATTTATTAAAATAATGAATGACACCAAAGCGTGTTTTTTAGTTTTTTATTTAAACTACAATTTATATTCTTACTTTTCAGTGGCGATCTATAAGCGAGCTCAACAAAATACCTCATCTAAAGAAGTTATATTTTCTGAAGAATCCAGTACAAACTAATGAAGACTACGACACCGGCTCACAAATGATTATTGCGAAAATTGGCTCTTTACAGGTAATTTTTGACCGACGAACCGGAAGAGGTACTCAATTTGACGCGTGTATTTTTTTTAGGTATAACCACGCATATAAAAGGATTGGACGGAGGTAGCACAGAACAGAAAGGAATGGAAGGAATTGGGGGAGACCTTTGCCCAGCAGTGGGACAGAACAGGTTAAATAAATAAAATAAAAAAATAACCACGCATAACTTATCAGTGCGCGTGCGCCAGTCGACGGGAGCGCGCGTATTCCCTGACGAAGGAGTACTAATTACTCCGAAACCGGTCGGGTTACAAGCGGCCCGGCCGCGATATTATACGTGTGTAAAAACCGGCGTTTTCTTTAGTATAATGAATTCTCACGTGAGTTTTAATGAAGTCACGCATAACTTTTTGCTTATTCTATTTCATCATTTCGATCATTCTTTTTTATTGGAAATAATATACTTCGAAATTGGTCCCATTTGAATTGTATCGAAATCAGCTGTGCTATTTTTCATAATACAAAGATAATGTGAATAATGCTACATCGATCCGTGCGAAATATTCACGAATTCTGTACAAGGTTGAAGTCAGATGGTGAGATAAAGTTCAACGCCGCAGCCAGTGTTAATATAATAAACTGTTAGATCTAAAATTATGCGTAAAATTATGGCGTATGCCGTTCTAATGAATAAACAATAGTACATTGTTCACCGAGAGGAGAAAGTGACCGATTACCGTCGAGGGTGTCGTTTGAACAGTCGTTTGCTTTAAAACACCCGAGATCGGGAATCGCACTTTCTCTCGAGTGATACATAGTGCTTTATACTACACCTACGAGGAATATAAAAAACTAAATCTTTACTAATTGAAATTTATATTGAAATTGTTGCAGTTAGTGAAGCTTAATGTAACACTTTTTCCAACAACAAATTGAAAATGGCGACAATGGCGTCTGCAATTTTCACATGTTCTTTTTTCAAATTGTTTGACACCATCCAACACACAGCTAGTGGCCAGTGTCATTTTGCGAACTTGGAGATAAAAACCATTGAGGAAGGAATCAAGAATGGAGATGGTGTAATGACATTAGTTACTTTGACATGTAATAGTTTAAAAACCGAAATAATAATCATATAGGCGTCTCTTTCAAATGTACGTAATAAGAATAGACCAACATTATACAGCACAGTTTCGCTACAGTGTCTATATTTTTCGTGACTTGTCGCGCGTGCCTGGTCCGCCATATTGAGTCGAAAAACAATAGCGATGTTCTTATTATAACAAAAAAACTATCGATATTTTGGTTAGTTTTTATTCGTGTTATTGATTTGCTAAAATTTTGAATTTTTATTTCATTTCACTTTTCATGTCAAATTTGACAACTGTCATTCCAGAATGAATACAAGTAAAATGGTATGACAGGTGTGAAAGTAACAGCTGTCAAACTTAGAAGTATTATTATCTCCGTAACTATCGAAGCTAGACCATTACTGTCTTAATAGCAGTAATAACACTCAATGAGATCTATTAGATTGTTCTAATGACTGCTGTCAAAGCTTAAAAGTGAATTATCTCCGTAACTATCGAAGTTAGACTACTGTTGACTTCACAAAAGTGACAGAGCGCAATTAGATCTATATTTTAAATGACAGCTGTCAAACTTAAAAGTGGATTATTTCCGTAATATTGATAGCTGTCATCTGAAAGATATCATATCTCTCTTTGAGCTTTATCACTTTTGTGAAGACAGCAATGGTCTACTCTTTTATATTTTGAACTGATGTAATAGACTCAAAATAATATGAAGTTTCTCGAAATGTAACAAGTGCTGTGGTTAGAATTTTTGATTATTATTATACCAGCCTTCATACATTTTGTGGACATGTCCATTAATTTGTGTCGATAGTTTTATCGATAGGTACGGGAAAATCGATAAGTGTAGTGTGGTAGTAACAACACTAATCCGCCGTATTATGTGCGGTGGGTATCCAGGTTTTTTTCGTCGTTAGGGCAACTCCATTCTTGATTCCTTCCTCAAAGATAAAAACTCACTGTAAAAACTTTTTGGCTTTTGATATTTAGGTTACCAGCGCATAGTCTTACCCAAAATTAAAAAAGAAAAACCACGTAAGAAATGGATTTTCATACACTTTTCTCTCCCGCTCAGATGCGTTTTCTCGCCGCATATTTGTTCGATATGCAATGACGTACTTTCTACCGTAAATTTGATAAAGTATCAAGGTACTTTCCGAGCAGGTGTAGTATAAATACAACATTATAAATATGTATCCTACTAATATTATAAACGCGAAAGTTGAGTTTGTGAGGATGGATGGATGTTTGTTACTCTTTCACGCAAAAACTACTGAACGGATTGAGATGAAACTTTGCAATAATATAGCTTATATATCAGAATAACACATAGGCTATAAATTATAATGATATATTGCGTATGCGGGCGAAGCCGCGGGTAAAAACTAGTGTGCCATAAAATAACGATAAGTGTTAAGTAAGTAGGAAAGATTCAGCTATCTGCGAGCAAGACGAAATGTCAAAAAAAAAAAACAACTGTCGAATCGAACAACCGTCAAATCGTTTTTTTTTTATTTTCTACCTCCTTAAAGCCGGAAACATACTATCGGACGCGGCTGACGGACGCGACTGACCGCCGCGACTTAGCAATGTGCACAGTCTTAAGACATCCGGCGCGCCAGATCGCTCTCGGACGTCCGAACGCTCAAGGTCGTCCGAAGGTGACGTCCGCGACTTATGTCCGATAGTGTGCACGGCTCAGTGTACTTTCATAGTCTAGGTCGCGGCTGTCAGTCGCGTCCGTAAGCCGCGTCCGAAAGTATTTTTAGCTTTATTAAGGGTGGTAAGGTAGGGCATCGGGTTTGAAAGACGGAGAGTGACATAGTTTACTTTTTATCCCGGATAAATAAAGGGTTTCCATGGGATAGCACAAAAGCAAAATATCATGCGGGCGAAGCCGCGGGTAAAAACTAGTCACACATAAAAATGTTGATCTAACTGTTTATCCTAATTACAGACTTGTAATATAGGTGTGCGATCTATTCGAACTCTGTACACGGTTCAACTAAATTATGCCATTTTGGCGAAAAATAAATATGTAACTATTTCAGAGTATTTTCTATTAATTTTATAGGAACTGAACGGCTCAATAATCACACCAGAACATCGGCGCGGCGCGGAATATGATTATATGAAGCGGTACGGCGCCGAGTGGAAACTGTCGAGAACCGAACCTGCGCTCTCCCGGGCCTTCGACGCCGAACACTGTCGCTTCCAGCATCTCATTAACAGTAAGTTATATTATGAAATCGGTTCTTGGATAATCAGTTAAAACGTCGATTTTTCACTTAAAGTCAAAGTCAAATAATTTATTGCAACATATGAAATTTACATGCGGTTCTTAGTTAACAACAAATAAGGGTACGGCAATTTTATTATTTGTATTGGAACGATTTATTATTATGTTTTCTAGATTATCGGTAAAAAATTCGTCTAATGTGTAACAGCATTTCTATAAAATGATTATTTTTAGTTAGTTTTATGAAACAGTTTTCTCTTTCGATATGTTTTAGATTGTTTGGTAATTTATTGAATATTTTTATAGCCATAGAATTTGGGCTAGAACTGTGCATTGCTAAGTTAGACTTTGGTTCTACGAGTTTATGTCTATATTGTGATCTAATTTTGTGCGATTTATCAGACGCTTTGTTAAAATAGTCAGGGTGCTTTTTGACAAATTTGGCACATTTCAAATATATAAATAGATACCAGGGACATAATTTCAAGTTTTATAAAGTATGGTTTATGGAATTTTGGTTTGGTAATATCGGGAGTTTTTATATTTTCTAGAATACAAATACATTTTTTTGTATTATGAATACTTCATGCGCGTTTACACTATTTCCCCATAAAATAATTCCATATTGGAGCCACGAGGACGCAAAGGCGTGATAGGCACTTTTGACTGTCGGTAAATCTGTAGCAACGTAAGTGAAGCTGCTTAATTTGGTCTTAAGTTTTTTAATATGTGGTTTCCAATTTACGTGCGAATCTACTCGTAGTTCTATGCCAAGCAATGTCGCCGAGTTGACACATTCAATTTTATTGCTCTTATATTGAAAAGGTGACGTCCACAAGTGGTATATTATTCAGAGAAAAATCGAACCAAGATGATATATACATCATTTGAAAGCTTGATTTATGGGCTTCTCAAAAATATTAAGTTTTGATTTTTTTATCCATCGATTTTTTTTTAAATGTGAAAAATAAATTGTATGAAAAATAATAATACAGCTCTGTATTATTTCTAGTTCAGCAATAATAAAGTGTTTCTATCGTTATTTTACTTGCATTCGTAGCAGATTCTTCCACATTCATTTTTTAATTTGCTAAAATTAAAAATTATAACCTACCAGTGTGACCAGTTAGTAGGTACAATGTGACAAAAAACACTTAAAATCTGTGCCTAATTGGTAAAAATGCTTCTGTTTAACAATAATGGAGGTTACTTAACCAGGGTTGATAGATATAAACTACCTATTGAGCCAAATATATTTAATTATCCTAATTGATTCAAAATTAATTTGAAAAAAGTCGGAGGGCTCTTTTTTGGTTTTAACTGATGTAATAGACTCAGAAAAAATATGAACTTTCTCGAAATGTAACGAATGTCTTAGTTAGAATTTTTGATTATTATTATACCAGCCTCCATACATTTTGTGGACATGTCCTTTATATCAAGAGGAGCTTTTTGGTAGGGTCTAAACTGTAATATTTTTGTTTTTGAAAAATTTAATTCTAAATTATGTTCGCTCATCCAATTAGTTATTTTGTCAAATATTTCTTGAAGCGTATTATTTAGATAATCATTTGAGCATGAAGTTAGTTATTTATAGATATATCATCCGCAAATAAAATACAAGTATCGTTAATAATTTTATGTAGTTCGTTTATGTAAAAGAGAAACTGGATGCAACCAAGGACGCTTCCTTGTGGGATAGCATGGTTTACTTTTTCGCAAGTCGATCTTACCGTTTTTATTGTTTTGGAGTCGTAATCAAAATTTTCAATTTCTACGTATTGATCACGATTTTCTAGATAATATTTAAACCAATCATGAGCAATTCCGCGTATTCCAGTGTCATGCATTACACTTAAAAGAATATCATATTTAATATTTATAATACACTCTGCACTTTATTGCACACAAATCACTTTTACACACATACCTCAGAAAAAATAGACGTTTTTTATCAACTTTCCACTAGATTTCCGATCCAATTTTTTTTAAATAAGGTTTAGGATCACTTACTGAGCATGAAATCAGAAAATGCTGACAGATCCAGGTGGAGCTTCAAACGCCATCTTGAAGAAACGTTTTGGCTGATATCTCGGAAACTATGCACTTTAGGGAAAATTTCTACGTCTACATGTTCGTATGTTCCCTGATGTTCGCAGAATATTTGTAAAACTAGTAAATTTTCCTTTCAGAATATGGCATCCCCGACGACAGTCTCCTAGTAAAACAACCGAAAAACACCACCCTCACATCCCAACTGCTACAGATCACGCTGCGCGACGAAACTGGCAACACATTCCAAAAGAAATTCCCCTCCACTATGGCTGTGCAGAAGCTGGTAACACTGGCCCAAAGACTGTTTTCAAAATTCGGACACAAAGGAACCCCCACATTGCACCTATTGGATGAACAACTGAAAGGAAGAGACATCATTTTGGACAATAATATGAAAGATTTGACATATTTTTCTATAAAAAATGGCGATGTTATCATGGTCCGCTTTAGGTAATTTTGTTATGGCAACACTGATTTTTCACTGCGATCTCTTTAGACAGAATCTATGGAGAATGTTTTCTCTGAAGTAGGCCGAAGCAAAATTCTTGGCGGAAGTGATGTTGCGGGAACCCAATCCTCGCTCAGCTGTTAAGGGAGCTTTAATCCTGGTTGGGTTATTTGCAGCTTGTAGCTAACTTCACAGCCTTACTGTTGCTCATTGACTGATTTATTTTTTAATATTTCTTTGAACATGTTTGAGAAAGTTTATGTAGCGGTTTGGCAAAAACGTTAAGGCGCAGTTTTTTTTATTTTATTTCGTCAAAGTTTGTCATTCGCTGGTCGAGTGAACAAATTGAAACCAAAACAATATCAAAAACAGCCAAAAAATTGTATTGCGTACTTGCTTCATTCATATTTGTATACAAACGTAAACTTGCAAGTGTCGGTTGTTATAGCGTATTTTTTTATTCGGGTAGAGTATACAGGGTGACTGGTAAAAATTAGTAACCTTTTAGGGGCTTATTCCGTACATCAAAACTAACAACTTTTGTTCTGCGACTTTTGTCAAAACTCAAAAAAAAAATCAGCTGTTTCATACGACAGCCTCGGTGGCTCAGTGGTTAGTGACCCTGACTTCTGGACCAAAGAGGCGTGGGTTCAATCCCCACGCAGGGCAAACATTTATGTGATGAACATAAGTGTTTGCTCTGTGTCTGGGTGTTATTTAGTTTCTATCTATATAAGTATGTATTTAAAAATAAGTATATGTAGTATATCAGTCTCTGGCAGCCATATTACAAGCTTTGCTTAGTTTGGGGTCAGAGGCCGTGTGTAAGATGTCCCCTAATATTTATTTATTTTTATTTATTTATACATTTGATCGCAGGTGAACGATATTTTTCTATGGAACACCAATTTTTTTTTTGAGTTTTGACGAAAGTCGCAGAACAAAAGTTGTTAGTTTTGATGTACAGAATAAGCCCCTAAAAGGTTGCTAAATGTTTACCAGTCATCCTGTATATTTTATAGTAGCTGTAGAAATACTGTCAATCA
The DNA here is from genome assembly GCA_949316475.1 of Hypomecis punctinalis. NCBI lineage: Eukaryota > Metazoa > Arthropoda > Insecta > Lepidoptera > Geometridae > Hypomecis > Hypomecis punctinalis. Next base: position 16,527,088 of record OX438820.1, on the reverse strand, counting down.
TGTGAATTAAAAAAAAATATAAATATATTTCGAATCCATAAAAGGATCCGCATCAGTTATACTTCAATGTGGTAATGATTTTATACCATCTGATCCAACAATGCTTCAGTGTGGCGTGGGTTTAGCGGGCGAGGAGATAAATGCTAAGTCACGAACAATCAGTTTATTTCACAGAGGATTACTCTATGATTACAATTATAGAGAAAACTTTAAGCAAAGGACATGGCGTTCCGCAGCGTAACGCACGGTGCCACCATTTTATCAAGAATCACCACTCGAGCTGATATAATCACAGTTCGCACACCACCTCCTCCGAACAAGCTCTCTTTATCACTGACAAGTGACATCTGTCAAGTCATCATCGCATTTTCCCGCCCATCGGCCGATCATGCGATATCACTTGAAAACCTCCTTGGAACCAATCAGCAGCGTTCGTCACAAGCGTTACCCCAGGAATGTTGCCACTACCATTCCTAGTCCTTCGAAATTATACTAAGTGGCACTATTTAAAAATAAACTTAAAGCTATTGTCCCGACATATACATTTTACTTTTGCATGCTACTTGTGTAAAACGAGAGTTTTTACTCAAGTGACATGCAAAAATACCATGGATTTTATGTAGAAGAGAGGATCGGGCGTAAGGTTATTCGGTAAATTCAGTTTTGAAGCTGTCAGCCATTTAAGAAAGTCTTGCCTGACATTTGAATAATAGTTAAAATGTTACCATAGGGCATAGAACAAAGAGGAATTGCCCTAGGGCAGAAAACTTGAAAGTATAGTCACCATAAAATGGCGTTGAAATCGTATAAAAACTACTATGTAATCATAACTTGACACAAGCGTCATTCGAACGATTGACCAAATGTTACATTGGCGTCTCAGCAATATACAGACACACATCTAATTATTTGAAGACGGACCTTATTTTTATAATAATATCGGAATTATTTCTCTTTAGCTTTCTATTCGTTGTTGGCGGAGCCATTTTTAGAAGACTTAGCTAAAGGCCATGGACTAAGGTCCGATTCCTTTATTTTTTACATCCATGCTATAATAAACTTAGATCTATGTTGCGTGGAGTTGCCAGTGCTTAAAACATTTGCGACAGTGGTGCCTTTATTATTTTCTACACTTTTTGCCAAGCTGTATAAACATACTTTGTCAGTAGTCGTTGAATGAAAAACATTGATTTCGAGTAAATAAAATGATTCACTATTTATGTAATGACTGTTACGCTTAGAAGTATATTTTTCAAGTGCCTGTAACTTGTTTTTTTACTTATATTTTTATATTAGTAAACCATTACTTGCTATAAATATGTAATTGTAAAACATTACTATAAAAGACAGATTAAATAACTATTATGAGAAAAAGATAATATGTTAGAAACAGTAAAAAATCAAAGAAATTTAATTATTTGATATTTATTTATTTTACATAAATAATAAAGTATTGAGAATGTATTTAATTCTGGCTAAGTGCAACAATCGTGCGAAGCCAATAAAAATGTCAGCAATTGGACTAGTGGCGACATTTATAACCATTGGAAATGTAAAGGAACTTAAAAAGTAGATCCATAGTTGTCGAGATCGCAGATTCAAAGCGCATTTTACGTTGAAAATCTAAAGCTTTGTAAATAAATATTGTTCCAAATTGTACTTGTATTTATTGCAAATATTTTTCTGATTAAAATGACCGATTATGTATTTTTATATGTGTTTTTTATTGAAAAGGAAAGTAAGAGAGAGAGAAGGACAGTGATCAATATGAAACTTCCTTGGTCAGAATATCTTTGGTTCACAGAGCTAGTGCTGTAAACTCTGTGCTTTGGTTGGACCTCGTAAGATTAGTGTTACAATGATAAAAAATAGATAATAACTCATCATCATCATAGCGAACGTGGTTTCCTAACAATCACCGAAGTTAAGCAACGTTCGTTACGGACAGTCTTCGGGTAGGTGACTGCGGGTCGCGTTTACAACTGAGCGCTGCCATGGCTCGGATGAAACGTTAAATTGTGGGTCCCGGTTTTAACCGTTTAGCCATGCCTAGCCTGGCCAGGGTGCGCACCACGAAATATTTATTTCGACGTGTCAGAACGGAGTTATGGCGAAGTGTACAGGGTTATTCCTAATCAGTTAGCATCATTTTAGGGGCTTATTCTGTACATCAAACCTAACAACTTTTGTTCTGCGACTTTTGTAAAACTAAAAAACTTCGAGTTTTGACAAAAGTAGCAGAACAAAAGTTTTGATGCACAGAATAAGCCCCTAAAAGGATGCTAATTAATTAGAAATAACATTGTATACCTATATGTCACTTTTTCACACGTCGAAAAAGTTATTTTCGTGGTCGCATGCTAAGCTAGCAGAGCTATTGACTCGGCTCCATCCACTCACAAAAACTTGGCGGCTGTTACGTTAATCACAGACTGCGGATAACCCAATCCTCGCGCAGCTGTAAAGTGAGCTTCAGTCAGGCTTGGACTATCGGTAGCTTGTCGCTAATATAACAGCCACCAAGTTGTTTCATCCAGCTGATATACTGAGCGCCACACAAACTGACGGGTGGGAATTTAAGCGCAAAAGCCGAAATATGGGTACGCGCGGAAGCCAGAGAGACGAAACGCCGCCACACGTGTCGAAGCTGTTCGAGCGTTTGTTGCTACGGAGATTGCGCCCCCACTTCACACCCAGAGAGGAGCAATACGGATTCCGAGCACATCACTCCACCACACTCCACACACGTGTGCTGCACCACCTAACCAGCGAGTTGAACCTAGGACGATACTCTGCCGTTGTCTTCCTAGACGTCGAGAAGGCCTTTGACCGGGTGTGGCACGAATGCCTCATCTATAAGCTGATGCGCACCACGACGCCGCCCGCGCTAGTTCGAGTCGCGGCGTCATCACTTGAAGGCCGCGTACGTATCCGTCGAGAACGTCAGCTCCGGATACAGAAGAATTGCTGCGGGAGTTCCTCAAGGGAGTTGCACATCACCTTTCTACTATGCCATTTATACGGACGACATACCCGTCCTGGAAGACCTCAGACCAGGAGAACGGGGAGTCGTCCTCGCCCTCTTCGCGGACGACAGCGCTTACATCGCGTCGTCCAGAAACAAGAAAATAGCCGCTGGCAGAATCCAACGAGTCCTAGATATCCTGCCAGAATGGCTCGATAAATGGCGGATTACCGTCAACGTGGGAAAGACGGCAGCGCTGTTGACTGGGAAATCACCAAGACTACCACCATCGATGAAGCCACTGCAGCTTAGAGGACAAGACATCGCGTGGGAAAGCAACTGCAAGTACCTGGGTGTCTACATCGACCGGGCCCTTCGCATGAGCTCGCAGACCTTACACGCCGTTCACCAGGCGAAAGCTGCTCGAGCTCTGCTGCGACCTGTGCTGAGCTCTAAGCTGCTACTGAAGACCAAAGTAGGAATCTACAAAACCTACATTCGTTCCCGGTTGACTTACGCAGCGCCCGCTTGGTACGCGCTCTGCTCAGCCAGCCAGAAGAAGAAGATGCAAGTGGTGCAAAACGTCACTCTGAGGATGACCTCGGGAGCCGGCCGGTACGTTCGCAATGACGTTATCGCCCGGGACGTGCGGATCGATACGGTGGGGGAGTTCGTGGCTCGTCTGTCGCGCGGCATGTTTGACCGCGCGGACAATGGGCCACACCCCCACCTGGACAACATTGCGCCGCTTCACGCACGCCCCCCTGACGAACGTACATGGCGTGCCCTCCCTAGAGATCTCCTCCTGGCTGATTCGGACATGGGGCAGGACTCTGAGGGACCAAGCGGCATCCAGTAGATAGATGAAGCCTAAAAAATTAAGAGAGTACCACCAAGCCAAAGAATGGCCACCCCATTACAACCAAGTCCAGATGTGGCCAGCGATGGCCATACATGTGGCTAGCGAAGGTGCTGAGAGAAGCCGCCCGTCCTCGCAGACGGGAAGGGTACTCGCACCCTCCCAACATTGCCCCTCAGTTCGATAGCTGAGGCGTCCAGCCTCCGAAAAGAGCGCAAGCTCGAGTCGGAACCCTCACTCTCGCCAAACACGGGGGGAGAAGAACCCGGATGATGATGACGAAACGCCGGGGCACACCCGCCCGCCAACCTCATGCCTCCCGCGCGCTCCCTACGCCCGAGCTCACTACTTCGCCATTTGTATAGGCATTATGCACACATGCGCCATAATTAGCGAATCACGGCGAAGTGCCATCTGCGGCTAACTTCTCAACCATCGATTTGTGTGGCGCTAAGTATACCACCAGCATTAAAAATCAATTGAGTACGCGACTAAGTACACAGAACAACGAAATCATTTAAAAGTGTACAAAATCAATAGTAAAATCTTTGTCGCGGCGAAGCAAAGTATCATTATGGAAATTATAACAGCTGTGGCCTCAGCGCGTCATTGAGCAAATTCAATGAGAACACCTGTTGACTAGTGAACTACAATTTACAACAACATTTCATAATATTTCAGTTTTCGCTAAGAAATACATAATTAAAATATCAAGTTTATTTTTTTCTGATAAGTGCTCATTCGTTCACGTCATCTCGTGAAAATTGCTTCCGTGACGCGTTCGGAATTTAAACATGGATAGTTTGGCGCGCAATCTCAGACACGCTTTAAAACTCTTTCCTTCATGGACATAAAATCATAAAACCTCCTTTGTTGCCATAGCGAATCAATCTGGCCATACGATTGCCACTGGCAACCGTGTGTCAACAAAAAAACATTCATGTTTACAAATGTCGCGGGATATCCGAATGGCGTAAAAAAGTGATTTTTCGCTCGCTCGATTTTAAGTTAAAAGTGATAAAATGGGGAATTGTTTAGCCAGTGTTTTTAAGCGGAAAAATGTGAGAAGACACATCGTTCTTATATTGATAGGGTTGGACAATGCTGGAAAGACGAAAACTGTGAATAATCTTGCTGGTGAAAAAGATGACAAGGTTTTGCCGACAGTGGGATTTAAAGCCGTGAATTTAGTGCACAAAGATACTCCAGTGACGATTTATGATTTGGGTGGGGGCCCGCATTTTCGTCAAATATGGGGTCAATACTACAGCGAGGTCCATGGTGTCATTTTTGTAATCGATTCTAGTGATTTTTCACGCTTGGATGAATGCCGTACCGTGTTGGAGGAGGTGTTATCGCACGATAAAATTGCAGGTGATTTTTTATTTATTACTTTGCCGCGTGGTTTTAGGATTGTGGGTATGCCATTGTCATGGTAACCGGTAGGGATGGGATAAATTTTACAATGTGGAATGTGGGTAGTCCGAATAAGATTCGAGACTTTTCGAGTAACATTGTATTTTGGATTGGGTCATAACTTATACACTATACAGGGTTATCCAGAACTGCTGTATTATATACCTAGGCTACCTATTTTGTCGATAACAAGTTACAATTTTGTATGGAACAGTTGATTTTTTTCAAATTCCGGGTCGGCCCCATAGTAAAAGTTGTTCATAATGATGGCCTCACAGCCTTCTATTTTTAGTTGTTTTTAGTGTTTTGTTTCTGTGTAGATACCTAATTGTTTTGTCCCGAATAAAATTTTCTGTATTTCTGCTTAGTACTGGCAAGAAGATATTCTTGTATAGGTAAAACTGTTTAATAGGTACCACTAAGCTATGTGGAAGAAATCATCTTGCCATTAGCTCTTTGGAGAAGGAAAATATCGTGACTAAACCTGTAGACATACAGGGTTATTTCTAATCAATTAGCTTTCTTTTAGGGGCTTCTTCTGTACATTAAATCTAACAACTTTTGTTCAGCAACTTTTGTCAAAACTCGAAAAAAAACCATTGTTGTTCCATAGAAAAATATCGTTCACCCGCGACAAAATGTATAGAACAGCTGATATTTTTTTGAGATTTTGCAAAAGTCGCAGATCAAAAGTTGTTAGTTTTGATGTACAGAATAAACCCCTAAAAGGATGCTAATTGATTAGGAATAAGCCTGTATACTTATATGTACATATAAACCTACGTCTGGAGATGAAATCCAATGGCGTAGGTATGAGAATCTACCAACCCGCAACTATGTCAACGTGGTGGACATGAACTAATCAACCTTCGAGAGAAGGCTTATGTTTGAGTAGCCAACTAATAAAATCTGATAACAGTCCACTAAACCGTGACTGAGCCAGCGTAGTGAATATGATTATATCGACCGACGAGGCAGGCTCCAACGAGCTATGGAGAGGGCTATGCTTGGAGTCTCTCTGCGAGATCAAATCAGAAATGAGGAGATCAGTAGAAGAACCAAAATTACCGACATAACCCAGCGGATTATCAAATTGAAATGGCAAATCAGAATATCGTTTATTGCTATAAAACTGGTACATAGGTTGTTAAAAAATTATAAAACAAGTATCACAGCCTTACCCTTTTCGGGCGTTAAATATTTTATACAATAGGTATGGCAGTGGGTAGGCCTTAGATTAAAGAAGGGTGGGCACATAGCGCGGAGGTCTGATGACTGATAGATTCGAAAAGTTCGAGTGAAGACCACGTACCAGCAAACGCAGCGGAGGACGTCTACCCACAAAGTGTACGGATGAACTCATTAAGACCGCAGAATCGCGCTGAATGCAAGCCGCTTCCAACAGGTCTTATTGGAGATCCATAGGGGAGGCCTGTGTCCAGCAGTGGACGTCCTGTAGCTGATGGATGGATGATTATGATGACCTACGAAGGCATTAGGCCTGTGTACATCAGTGGACTAATAAGGTATAACTGTCTCGGTGGCTCAGTGGTTAGTGACCCTAACTTCTGGATCAAAGGGGCGTGGTTTCGATCCCCACACAGGGCAAAAAATTATGTGATGTTAGTGTTTGCTCTGTGTCTGGGTGTTATTTAGTTACTATCTATATAAGTATGTATTTAAAAATAACTATATGTAGTATATCAGTCTCTGGAAGCCATATCACAAGCTTTGCTTAGTTTGGGGTCAGAGGCCGTGTGTAAGATGTCCCAAAAATATTTATTTATTTATTTATAAAAATAATATTTGTTATCGGCCCTAGGTCACGGTGGAGTTCACTTCGCAATAAAGTCGTTATCGCTGCTTTACTAGCTTGTATGCTGATAACAGGGGAAATTAAGGATGTAAGCACTAAGCAGGATATACGAGCCAATATATTGATGAAATTAATAACAATATAATCAAATAATCGGCCAAGTGCGAGTCGGACTCGCGCACGAAGGGTTCCGTACTGTATGGGAGCCACCCTTTAACATATTTTATTATATATTTTTCAAAAAACTAAACATTCTGCGAATATTTGAAGCATCTACCTGATGCCGTAATTAATATCGAGCAAAAAACACGTTTCTTGTATGAGAGCCACCCTTAAATATATATTTTATTCTGTTTTCAGTATTTGTTGTTTTATTTATTTATGTATTTGTTGTTTATTTCTAAAGTGATTATTTAACTTAATATTCTGTAAATATTTCAAGCATCTACTTGCCACCGTTATCAATATCAAGCGAAAAATGGCTAAAAATATGTTTGTTGTATGGTAGCAAAAAATGTTAATGAATTTAAAAGTGCTCTGGCCCAGATAAAGTGGAACGAAATCATAAACAAAAATAATGATATGAATAAAAATTATAACGAATTCGACAAAAAAATTGGTGAACTATTAAATAAACACATACCCTATAGAAAACTTATTGTAAAATCACGCACAAAAAACAAATGGCTGACAAAAGTACTTAAAAAAGCGTGTCGACATAAAAGAATACTACAGATAATAGTCAATGATACGAACAATAGAATTTTAAAGGACCATTATAAATATTATAAAAAAATATTAAAAAGAAGCGTGAAGACATCAAAAAAGATAAATTATATAAAAGCAATGGATAAATCAAATAATAAAACGAAAACTATGTGGAGCATTATTAAAGAAACGACTAAGAGACAGAATAATTGTAAAAACCAAAATATAAAGATAGAAATAAATAATACCATAATAGAGGAACCGAAAGCCGTGGCAAACATGTTAAACAAACATTTCGTATCCATTGGTCAAACCACTAAAGCAAATGCTATCGCAAATAATAACGGTATAACAGAGAGAATGACAAACTCAATGTTCCTGTCGCCAGTATCGGAGCAGAAAATATTTAACATCATTAAAACCCTTCCCAATAAAAACAGCTGTGGAGTGGATGACATCCCCTCAACACTAATTAAAAACTGCATTAAAGAGCTAACACCAATACTCACTGAATTAATAAATCAATCAATAGAGGAGGAATGTTTCCCAGAAAAATTAAAAATAGCCAAAATTAAACCCATATGCAAAAAAACGGGAAAGTCTACTGACATTAACCAGTACAGACCAATAGCCATATTACCTGCAATATCTAAAATATTTGAGCGCGTGGTATCAAACCAAATCTATGATTTTTTAGAAAAATACCAGCTATTAAATAAAAACCAATACGGTTTCCGCAAAAACTCCTCCACTACCTTGGCAATCTACAATTTTACGCAACACATACTGACAAACATAAAAAATAGAGAATACTCTATCGGCCTCCTCATGGATTTAACAAAAGCGTATGACAAAGTATCACACGATATACTTCTGCAAAAACTGTACAAAATAGGAATACGAGGTAAACCCTATAACTGGATAAAATCATGCTTGGCGAATAGAAAACAATTCGTACAAATAGACCATCAATCAAATAATCATACCATGAAACAAACTATAGATTCAGATTTACAGACACTCAACTGGTCCATCCCTCAAGGCAGTATAGCATCATGCGTACTATTCTTGATATACATTAACGACTTCCCAAAAAATGTTGATACCCCCTGTGTAATATTTGCTGATGATATATCATTACTTTTCAACTGCACATCGGAGAATGACGCACTAGCCAAAATAACCAAGACTTTTACAAATGTGAAATCTTGGCTTGAAGTACATAACTTAGAACTAAACACTAATAAAACAAAAATAATCCAATTTCACCCATATCAAAAGCCACCATTGAACCTTTCTACATTAATCAACAGCATAAATATGAATGAATCATACACAGCAACACTACTAGGCATTACCATGGACACATATCTCAACTGGCAAAACCACGTTAAAAATATAAAAACCAAACTGTCACAATTTATATACGCATTATCGATTTTAAAAACAAATACAAATCTACAAGCAGCAAAAACAGCATACTATGCATACGCCTACTCTTGGCTAAAATATGGTATTGTCATATGGGGAAATAGTACAGACGCAAAAGAACTCTTTATAATGCAAAAAAAATGTATCCGAATACTGATGAATATCCGACAAAAAGATAGCTGTAGACCCCACTTTATTCATCAAAACATACTAACACTCCCAAGCCTTTATATACTAGAAGCGGCAACATTTGTTAAGAAAAATCCAGAACTATTTACATATAACACAAACTCTCGCAGAAAAAACCAACTAATAGCCCCGGAGCCAATATTAGAAATAGTTAGACGAGGACCGGAGTATATGATAATAAGAACATACAACCACCTACCTAAAGACCTACAAGAAGAAACTAACCCCAAAAAATTCCAAAATAAACTCAAAAAACTTTTAACAATAAAATGCTATTATACCATTGAAGAATACCTGAACGAAAAAGTTTCAAGCTCACAAATCATCGCGAAATAACGCTAAATTTTGACATCTACGTTATACCTACTTTGTTTATACCATGGATTTATCATATAAACAGGATTGAGTACTGGCAAAGAAAAACGTGCCGACAAGGATACCACATCAGATGATTGTGTCTCTTTTCCAAGTAGGATGACCAAAACATCTCGATCATCTCGGGACATAATATTTCTTTTTTACTGAACCCAGGAATCGCAGTTATCTTACCCTTAACTCGTCGTCCTTCGTCATCGTCGTTTTAGCAATAGGACGCTCACTGCTGGGCATAGGCCTTCCCTAAATATCTCTATAAAACCAATCCCCATAAAAGCAATGGTCAAGAAATAATAAATACGGAGATAATTCAGTTTCAAGTTTGACAGCTGTTATCGGAAATGTAGATCTCGAAGAGTTATTACACCTTTGTTAAGAAAGCAATTATAGTCTACAATTGATAATGATGGAGATAAACCACTTTTAAGTTTGACAACTGTCATCGGAAATGTAAGTCTCGATGAGTACTTTCACTTTTGTGATGACAGTAATGGTCTGGAATCCAAATTTACGGTGTTAAACAACGTTTAAGTTTTATAGATGTAATCTTAACACATATCACGCAATCCGTGTCAGTACTTAACCACGAAAAACTTTTTCACGAAAAACTTTGTCACAAATAGACTTTATCACGAAAAGATCTTATCACGTAAAATCTTAATCACGAAAACTTTTCCACGAATAGACTTTGTCACGAAAAATCTTTATAGACTTTATTACGAAAAGTCACAATCATTTTTAGGCTTCCGTAGTAAACAAGGCATCCATTTTGAAATAAAAAATGAAAAACTCACTTTTTTGAAAAAGTCGTCACGGGTGTAGTTTTCGAAGTTTTTACCTAGGGGTGCCATCTTCAATTCCAAAATGAATGCCAATTTTGAAATATACACCCCCAAATTTTCAAAAGCGACACCCATGACGACTTTTTCAAAAAAGCAACACCCGCCATCTCTTATTCTAAAATAGATGCCATTTTTGAAATCTACACCCCCAAAAACCTATTAAACGACACCCATGAAGACTTTTGCAAACAGTGACATCCGCCATCTTTAATTTCAAAATGGATGCCATTTTTGAAATCTACACCCCCAAAAACCTATTAAACGACACCCATGACGACTTTTTGCAAAAAGTGACATCCGCCATCTTTAAATTCAAAATGGATGCCATTTTTGAAATCTACACCCCCAAAAACCTATTAAACGACACCCATGACGACTTTTTGCAAAAAGTGACATCCGCCATCTTTAAGTTCAAAATGAATGCCATTTTTGAAATCTACACCCCCAAAAACCCCAATATTTACATCCATGACGACTTATTCTAAAAAGTGACGTCCGCCATCTTTAATTTAAAAATGGATGCCATATTTGAAATTTACAACCCAAAAAAATTAAAAACGACACCCACGACTATACACCTAATTGTACACCCTGCATGTCTAAGAAATATGTCCAGCATAGTCACCCTACCACACTTCTTTGTATACACCATAGTACGCCATTTGCAATCGACGGTGATACTCTAAGCAAAAATAAAAAATAACCATTAATCATAAAGACGTGGGTATATTCATCCAAATAAATAAAAACTCTGTTTTATTAGCATCTATTTGCAATTTTAACTAAAATCTTATCAAAATACATGGTTATAAAAACTAAGAATTGTTTAAGACAGTCGCGGCTTTACAGATAATAATTCTACCATACATAAGTGTCGTTTCGAAATGGCAATAGTGCGAGCGGGACAACTTCATCACTTTGGGAAGTCTCACTCGGCACAGCGTCTCTCTTATGCCATTTCAAAGGAATATATGTTTTGTTACAACGCATTAAGGTTGAATTTTCCTAAACTAACTTTGAGCCAAATTTCGTCTGTGCGCAGTCCAGATAGTATACAAAGTCCTTGGTTTATACCATTTGCGACACCCTAACGACAGGGTATGGTGTGTACTGTGTTACTATTATATAAGTGTAATTGTAACTAGACATATTATAAGGCAATTGTATACCGAAATAAATAAATAAAAAAATAAATAGCCCCCTTTAAATATTTCTGTTTTCTGTATTTGTTGTTATAGCGGCAACAGAAATACCTACATCATATGTGAAAATTTCAGCTGTCTAGCTATCACGTTTCATGAGATGCAGCCTGGTGACAGACAGACAGACAGACGGACGGACAGCGGAGTCTTAGTAATAGGGTCCCGTTTTTACGCTTTGGGTACGGAACCCTAAAAAAGATACACGGAGAAAGCATCTGAATCGCAAATATTATAGGTATGGCTTAGAGAGAAAAAACAGCAACAAAATCAGTTCGTGCTAGGAAGCTGCGATGATATACATAATCAGACATGGTTACATGAATGTAAACGAATTACTAAAATGCTTCTTCATTTTAGCCTGAGCACGTCTACTGCTGGACATAGGCCTCCCCTATAGATCTTTAATAAGACCGAGTGGAAGTGGCTTGCATCCAGTGCGCTCCGGCGTCACGTCTTGAATTTTTTTATTTTTTTTGTGATTTTATTTTGAGTGCTTTCCACACTAGATTTTTATCTCAAAGAAATATCTTTGTGATAAGCATATCAAAAATCTGAAGCGAACGCAGGATTTGAACCTGCCCCTTCGGATCACTAGCCCGACGCTATTTATTTAAGAATATATATATAATATTAGAAGATATATCTTTGAGATATTTATTTTATTTATTAAATACGTATCCGTGTGTTTGTTCAGGTAAACCGGTGTTGGTGCTGGCGAACAAGCAAGACAAGTCGGGCGCTCTGGACGATATCGACGTCGTTGAGAAGCTTAACATAGAACCTTTGGTCAATAAGTAAGAATTACTACTTTTAAATACACACGTAGGTATTTTACCTGTATTTTCTACCAGACGCAGGCAATTGCAGCATCCAACGATAAGTTAGATAGACGTTCTGATCGAGATTGCAGGATATCATGTATCATGATCCTGATCATATTAATATATTTATTATCAATGATGATATTTGTGATATTTACGTAAGCACAATGTAAATATCACATTGATATTTTATATTATTCTGACATTATTTAATTTTGTATTCAATTGTCCCTCTACAGCATTTAATCTTATTGTTAAAGTAGATAGTTATTTATTATCATTTTAATCAATTTTAATTTTAATTTTTGTGATTGTGTATTGTGAAATGACGAGATCCAATTTGAAGTACCACATGTTATTATACAAACTGTTGTATGTTTAATTTTAGTATTAAGCTCAATACATCAATAAATGATTCTAATTCTAATGCGTACGTGGACCAGCTACCTTAGCATACAAGACCACGGCAAGTGTTTATCGACGCGTGCAAGTGTCTGCTCTGTCACGTTCTGACTTCTGACACGTCGATAGTATTATCTTATGGGACGTATGCTAAGCCCGCAGATGACCTCATCAAGACTGCGCGATTGGATAAAGATGGCTGTGAATGATGATGATGTATATACTAGACAAGTGCCAATGGAAGTTAGTGTATCGTTACAGGCACAATCGCCGCCATGGGATGTACACAGCTGGACATAAGTCTCCCTAAAAATCTCCAATCCAAGACCAACTCGACCGATTCGATTTAACCGAATCGGTCAAATGTCAACCGTGTCCAGTTCGATCCGCGATTTCGACTACATCGACCAGCCATCTTGAGGCCGGACGACCAACGCTCCGCTTACCTTGGCTCGGCCACCATTCTGTGACAGCCTTACTCCACCTGTCGTCACTTCGCCTCGCTATGTGTCCTGCCCAACTCCACTTCAGTTTCATTGACTACGGTTTTGACGTCCCGAACTTTAGTTCTTCGTCGGATTTAGCTTAACTTAATTACTAAGTACCTACTTTCAAATGTTCACAGATACCGATGCCCCACTCTAGTAGAATCTTACAGCGCAGAAACCCATCCAAATCGGTCAAAAAAGCCCAAAATCGATCCCGGACTACGCAAAGGCTACCACTGGCTCCTGAACTATATCATCAGGCGCTACGGAGACATAAACTTACGAGTACAGACGGACATACACGCAGAGTTAGAGCGTAGAAAGCGAATGTTGAATAAAGCTTCTAACACCACCTCTTTTTGTGATGAAATCGGGACCCAGACTGGGTTTGAAAACCCGACTTTTAATAAGAATTTTGAGGAAGATAAAAAGGATAAGAATGAGGGGGTTATTGTGGTGAAACCGATAACGAATAGTGTGGACTCGACTATTACGATCGAGAGCATGGAGTCGGAGGCGACTAGTGCCAAACCTAAGGTGAGATTCGTCAATATAGCTACCTAGGACTGCCTCGGGTCTTCTGGGCCAAAGATGCGTGGGTTTGATTCCCACCCAGTGCAAATATTTATGTGATGAACATAAGTGTATGCTCTGTGTCTGGGTGTTACTTAGTTACTATCTATATACGTATGTATTTTAAAAAAATAAGTATATGTAGTAAATCAGTCTCTGGCATCCATATCACAAGCTTTGTTTAGTTTGTGGTCAGAGGCCGTGTGTAAGATGTCCCAAAATAATTATTTATTATTATTCAAAGTATAGGTATTAGGTACCTATACATACGAGTACATATTTTTTAAATAAACTAAAAAGATTAAAATTATTCGTGTTAGATCGTATCTAAGCACTCAACTCAGGCCAAATAAAAAAATGATGACAGCATTTTGTGAACAAAACAAGTGAGGCCGGCAAAACTACGCCTCGCCGTGTACAGACACAATTACACACACATACACGTATCTACAAGGAAACTACGTCTTGGATCGTCAGTCGAAATATGGCGCCAACGACGTTCCTACTCACCACATGTATAAAAAAATCGACCTCACTTATTTGTTCACCACGTTCTGTCTTGATTTTTAGGGTTCCGTACCTCAATAGGAAAAAACGGAACCCTTATAGGATCACTTTGTTGTCCGTCTGTCCGTCTGTCCGTCTGTCCGTCTGTCCGTCTGTCCGTCTGTCCGTCTGTCCGTCTGTCCGTCTGTCCGTCTGTCCGTCTGTCCGTCTGTCCGTCTGTCCGTCTGTCCGTCTGTCCGTCTGTCCGTCTGTCCGTCTGTCCGTCTGTCCGTCTGTCCGTCTGTCCGTCTGTCCGTCTGTCCGTCTGTCCGTCTGTCCGTCTGTCCGTCTGTCCGTCTGTCCGTCTGTCCGTCTGTCCGTCTGTCCGTCTGTCCGTCTGTCCGTCTGTCCGTCTGTCCGTCTGTCCATCTGTGTGTATGTCAAGACTCTTTATCTCGGGAACGCGTAAAGATATCGACTTGAAATTTAAACTATATACGTAAACCTATGAATTCTTGCAATTGTGTAAAAGAAAAGCTTCTCAGTTACCGTATAAAAAAGTTAGAGCCGTTTATGTCTTAAAAAAAACGCATATTTCAACTCTTGCAAAAATCAGAACCTACCGGGTACTTCCCGTTGACATAGAACTATGAAATTTGGCGAAGAGCATTGTCTTAGAGTACACATATAGGAATAAATCTGAAATCTGTACATTTTTATTTAAATCACATAAAAATAGGGCCTCAAAATTCACAAAATATGGGTTCAAAATTCAAAGTGAGTAAATCGTATCATGTAAGGTATCATATAAAATAACTTCATTAGCACATGCTAAAACAGGTTTTCGATTATTTTAACAATATGTTTGTACGGAACCCTCGATGTACGAGCCTGACTCGCACTTGTCCGGTTTTTTTATTAGGTCTGAGGGCCTCACTTATTAATTTATTTTTATCATCAATGTCATAGGTAGGTTAGGTTAGCGCAAAGAAATTTAGCTTATAGAAAATGCTTCCATTTTTTGCGCTAACCTCCCGGGCTATGAAATACTATTTAACTCATTTAAGCTAATGCTCCACGCGTTAAGACTCACTTAACGTGTGAATCTAGCGCGCTAATTAAGCCGTTTACAGAGGAGCCTGTCTATGAATACAAGTGTCGCCGCCGTGTAATGAAAAGCCTGCCTTATAGGTACACGCAGTATTATCCAAAAAATTACTCGAATAGCAATGTACTAAAGTAGTTTTTTTAGTTGTTTTAATTTAAAATATGAGTAAGTATTTCCGTATCTAACGTATGTAACAATCTGGAATACAAACAATCTTATTTACTTTACTTCCAGCTGTCGCCTTTATTCGGTCGCGCCAGCAACTCAACCGTCACAGAGACTGTGAGGATAGAGCTAGAGCCGCGGAACGAATTCCGCAAGCTGTCCCCAATAGTGCGGGCCAAGGCCAACCACATCGACTTTACAGACCGCCCTCACTCCAGCCCCACTCTCGACAAAATTAAGGTGAGATTACCACACTTACACACCCATTTATAAGATAGCCACGACATTCTTAGGTATACTCACAGTCATACACTACTTACACATCAAACCTATAATTAAACCCCATTCATTTTCAGTAGAATTTTCTGGTGATAATATTAAAATAAGAATAAGACAACAACATATATAGGTATCGCAAAAAGCACACAATTCGACAGTGACATAGAGAATGAGGATAAAGCTAGAGCCGCGAAACGAATTTCGCAAGCTGTCCCCAATAGTGCGGGCCAAGGCCAACCACATCGACTTCACAGACCGTCGGCACTCTAGCCCCACTACAACAAGATTAAGGTAAGGAAGAAGAAAGAAAGGAAGAAAAGGGTAAGATGACAATTCTTTAATTTAGGCCCACGGTCAATATTATCCATCAGCCATAAGCAGTCCACTGCTGGACATAGCCCATATGGATCTCCAAAAAGACCGGTTAGAAGCGGTTAGCATCCAGTACGATCCTGCGGTCTTAATGAGGTCATCCGTCCACCTTGTGGGTGGATGTCCAACGCTGCGCTTGCCGGTACGTAGTCTCCCCTCGAGAACTTTTCGACCCCATCGGTCATCAGTCCTCCGCGCTATGTGCCCTGCCCATTGCCATTTCAACGTGCCCATACGTTCGGCTATGTCGGTAACTTTCTTCTACGGATCTCCTCATTTATGATTCGACCTCGCAGAGAGACTCCGAGCATAGCCCTCTCCATAGCTCGTTGGGCTACTTGGAGCTTACTAATAAGGCCCATACTGAGAGACCACGTTTCTGTGCCATAAGTCATCACTGGCAATACACACTGGTCGAAAACTTTCGACTTGAGGTACTGAGGTATGTCGGACGAGAAGACGCTACGCAATTTTCCGAACGCTGCCCAGCCGAGTTGGATTCGGCGATTGGCCTCTTTCTTGAAGTCGGACCTACCTAACTGGACTACTTGTCCTAGGTAGACGTACGAGTCAACGAATTCAAGAACCGAGTTCCCAACAGAAATCGGGGTGGGTACAACATGGGAAATACCCGTGACTTTCGTCTTGTCCATGTTCATCTTAAGACCCACCTGTTGAGAAACCCGATTGAGGCCTTCGAATATCGTGCTGAGCTCTTCCATCGATTTTGCCATGACTACTATATCGTCGGCAAACCGAAGGTGAGTGAGGTATTCGCCATTGATATTAACTAATCTCGGTCAATAAGATAAGGTAACAACACAATTTATACTCTACACACTTTCACACTCGTATACTACCATGCACGCACACTGCTACACACACGCACACTGCGACACACACGCACACTGATACACACGTATGTTACTCCAACACACACTCAACAACACACATAGATCTTGGGCTAATCCACAGTGAGGATAGAGTTCTTGCTCCACTCTCTTCGAAATTAAGGTAAGACATACACAATTACACACACAGTTCTCACAACACACACTAATAGCCAACCACAGTCTATAAAATACATTCACGTAAGCACACACACGAATACAATACACCAAAGAATGAATTCCGCAAGCTCTAGCTCGGGAGGTAAGACTAAAATATACAGGTACTTTTTATAAGCTGAATTTTTGGTATTGCGTTACCAAACCGCCACCGCCGGTAGTGTACAACAATATCCTGTGTCAGTCAACTTGGTATCTTAGCGTTTGGTGGGGATACCTACTGAAATATTAAAAAAAAAAAATATAATTATATGAGTATCAATCTCACAACTATTTCTTAAAACTGAAAATTGGTGTACGCGTAGAAAAATAATTAAAGGTAATTTTAGTGACAGCCAGTCATCTCAAGATGCATGTAAGAGTGGCTGTCAGTCAGCCATTACAGATGCGCGTTGTCATTTGGCTGCGCGCAAATATAATTTGTAATACAAATAAATTATGTGTAGAGTTCTGTGTAATATAGTTATACTAAGCGCCACACAAATCGGCGGACGGGAAGTTATGCGCAGAGCGCTGCGCAAAAGCCGAAATATATGTATACGCGGGAGCCAGAGAAACGAGACGCCGCCGGGGCACACTCGCCCGCCAACCTCATGCCTCCCGCGCGCTTCCTACGCCCTTGCACACATGCGTAATAATTAGCGAATCACAGCGAAGTGTGATCTGCGGCTAACTTCTCATCCGCCGATTTATGTGGTGCTCAGTATACTTACTAAGCCGAGCTACTGTCGCCAGAAGTGCAGAGTAATTCTGATTTTTATATCTAACTAAACATAAAACAATAGACCCCGCCGCGGCACATCTCTTCAACTGGATGTTCATAAGCCTATATCGACTCGTTCTTGACTGTTTTGGTTCATAGTCGCAAATAATGTTAGGATTTAGATTTAGATACTAAACGATCTTGCCAAATATTATCGGAATCGACTGATAAATAGCGTGACAGCAAATTTCTCCCTTTTTGAATGTATAGCCCTCAATCAGAAATCGTCGACGACAAGAAAACCTCTGTACCTACCAAGTTTCGTTGAGATTTGTTGAAAAAATGCGATCTGTAGAGGAACATCAACATTTGGACAGACGAAAAGAATATCGCTGAGTTAAAGCAGCAACGCTTCGCTTTGGTTAATAAAATAAAATGCCTCGTTTCCAGCAAGAGCCCCAAAGCAACTCGTCGACGCAGGACGAGGAGATCCCATCGGAGCTCACGTACACAGAGATCCGAAACCGAACGTGGGACGGTCGGCTCGAGAAGCATACCGTCAGACTCGACGACGGCGAAATGAACCATATGCAACGAGAGGTGTCGCTCGCTGAAAGAGGTAAGTAAGGCTGGGTACATGTGCTCATTTTGGGGATCTAAGTCAATTACAAGAGGTAGGGGTAATTGTGTATAATAGTAAAAACCAGCAATCACAGTTTGGAACTTACATGTTATGTATATGTTCATGTTAGTAAGGATTGCGTTAGTGAACATTAGCGCACTATTTTTTGCATCCGCTTTTTTAGGCTATTTTGAAAAGTCATTTTCTGTTCATCACGTTTCAGATTATACCAACAAGCTGTCATATTCTGACGTGACAGTGTCGGCGGCGACGCTGCCCGCGGCGCTGTCCCCGCGGCCGGCATCCGCCTCGCAGCTCGTGCGGCGCCAGCTCGAGCTCGGCGCCGCGCACCGCCCGCGCCGCCGGCTCAGCCTGCGATGTGAGTACACACACACATACTACACTGCCCGCGTCCGCCTCGCAGCTCGTGCGGCGCCAGCTCGAGCTCGGCGCCGCGCACCGCCCGCGCCGCCGGCTCAGCCTGCGATGTGAGTACACACACACATACTACACTGCCCGCGTCCGCCTCGCAGCTCGTGCGGCGCCAGCTCGAGCTCGGCGCCGCGCACCGCCCGCGCCGCCGGCTCAGCCTGCGATGTGAGTACACACACACATACTACACTGCCCGCGTCCGCCTCGCAGCTCGTGCGGCGCCAGCTCGAGCTCGGCGCCGCGCACCGCCCGCGCCGCCGGCTCAGCCTGCGATGTGAGTACACACACACATACTACACTGCCCGCGTCCGCCTCGCAGCTCGTGCGGCGCCAGCTCGAGCTCGGCGCCGCGCACCGCCCGCGCCGCCGGCTCAGCCTGCGATGTGAGTACACACACACACATACTACACTGCCCGCGTCCGCCTCGCAGCTCGTGCGGCGCCAGCTCGAGCTCGGCGCCGCGCACCGCCCGCGCCGCCGGCTCAGCCTGCGATGTGAGTACACACACACATACTACACTGCCCGCGTCCGCCTCGCAGCTCGTGCGGCGCCAGCTCGAGCTCGGCGCCGCGCACCGCCCGCGCCGCCGGCTCAGCCTGCGATGTGAGTACACACACACATACTACACTGCCCGCGTCCGCCTCGCAGCTCGTGCGGCGCCAGCTCGAGCTCGGCGCCGCGCACCGCCCGCGCCGCCGGCTCAGCCTGCGATGTGAGTACACACACACATACTACACTGCCCGCGTCCGCCTCGCAGCTCGTGCGGCGTCAGCTCGACAACATTCCAGACTGCACTAACAATATTCCAAGTAACACGAACATACGAACAATGTTCCAGACCTCACTAACAACATTGTAGGCCGAACCAGTTCCAGACTACACCGACAACATTTCAGGGTGCACTAACAATGTTTCAGGCTACATGCGTCGTGCGTGATGCACAAAAATGAGCTGCTGTTTGGTGAATTAAAAAAAAGAAGCACCTCTGCTAGGAACTCCACGAATTACAAAAAATTTATCTGGTGATATGTCTCATTTTTTTAACTTTAAACATTTTGCACCCTCATTCTAAGGGTTGGTGGGGTTTTCCCTTAAAATGCCTCCTTCCTTTCTTTACAGTCTTCCCGTGCCCGGCAATATAATCAAATAATGTATAATTAAATTAAGATACCTAACTGAATAAACTGATATTCTGAAAATTATGAATATTTAGGAACATTAATTTGAACTGAATTTGCACGCGACGGTATATCTTGCGGGGGTGGCGCAACTTGCGGGACCTCACCTTGGCACGACGGTGTTTGTACTCACACTGCTCTGTAGATCAGTGGTCGTCACACTTTTCTGGTCAAGGGCTACATAAGACAGTGCGATGTATCACTGCGGGCCGCACACGGATGAACTTGATTATGTCATAGGTACTAGCCCGCGTTGTTTTAGGTTACCGCGCTGCCCACGGAACAAGGGAAGGAATAAAAATATGCTCGAGCGACGCGAGCGCGTAATTTTTGTAGGTTTTTTAGTAATTAAAAAACAGACATCAGGAAAACAGCGAAACTAATTACTATTAGCATTTTAGCATATTACCAAAATTTTTCGGTTTTTTTCAGTAATTTCATAACAGATTTCTGATTATACGCGTATGTAGCTAGCGCGATGTTATTAGCTTTTCTAGTAGTTTGAAAATATATATGATAATAGTACACCATGACCTCCACCTGTACCGCGGGCCGCACCAATCACGTTCAACCAATCACTACCCACAACCACACTTACAACCAACCAATCACGTCAAACCGCGGCCCGCGAGCCGCGTTTGACGTGACGGATGACAAAGCTTTATTACTAATACTTACGTGTGCGCCTGACTTTACTTTACTAAGCATTAACTAAATTCCAGACATCTAGACATTTTTTTCCATTTTACATATATTCCAGGTTGAACCGACAATGTTCCAGGCAGCAACAACATATCACAATACACCGTCACAAAAGATGACAATCGGTTAGCCTTTTAATGAGTGACCGCGAGTGGCATTTACGACTGATTGTTGTTGTTTTAGTAGTTTAGCCATGTCAGAGTACACTTGTTATAATGTGTGTGTTGTTGTAGACTAATTGTTATAATGTGTGTGTAGATATTTGACGAAGCTATACAGCGAATTTTTTACATTGATTATTACCTAATTATAATATATTGATTTTATTTTGAATTGTAAGCCTCTTTACAACTTGCGATTTGTATTTATAACTAATATATTTTACTGGAAGCCGTGGTGGTCAAGAAGTAGTGACACCCGCTTTACAATCGTGAGGTCGTGGGTTCGAATCCCCGGTCCCGTACCAATGAGTTCTTTGGAATTTATGTACGGAATTTCACACCATAGGCTTTTCGGTGAAGGAAAACATCGTGAGGCAACCTGCATACGCCCGTAGAAGAAATTCGATGGCGTATGTGAATCCACCAACCCGCACTGGGCCCGCGTGGTGGATATGACCCAATCACCCTTCGTGGGTAAGCCTACGTCCTGCAGTGGACTACTAAAAAAAAGGCTGGTACAGTACATTTTACTATATTAACGACTAGCGACCCGCCCCGGCTTTGCATAGGTGTATTATATTTAGGTGAATACATATAAACCTTCCTCTTTACTTTATTTTGTGATAAAAAATTTAGATGACACTGCATTTCTGTATCTAGTATCTTTATTAGTAAAAATGTGAAAAAACGTTAAACCAGACGAGCATGTTAATGAATCAATAATATGCAATATATTTTTGTAAAATTAGGTTCTATTAATATCAATAAAGTTATGAAGTAATGTATTATGTGTGTTGTTGTAGACATGCATCGCAACAAAACGAGTCCGTCACCGCCGTCGTTGCTTGTCTACGAGCCGAAGGCGCCGCCGCGACTCGACAAGGGGGACTTCGAGCAAGCGCCCGCCATCAACTGATCAGGTGACCTTTTTATGTAGAATAGGGCTACTGTAGCCGAAGATGGAGCATGTAGACCTAGAAACCTATTCACTCTTGATTTGAACATATCCAAATGGTAATCGTCAGGAAACAATGACGGAGGCAGGCAACTTGAACTTGGTCTATCTAAGGTAGTCGGTGTTTGCTGTTCTTTTCGATACACAGTCTTCACTGAGAAAATTTCGACTTGAGGCATTGAGGTGTGTCGGACGAGAGGACGTTGCAGAATTTTCCGAACGCTGACGCTGCCCAGTTAGATTCGCCGATTGACCTGTGTGTGAGGGTATGCCCCCGTGTGTATCCAAATGCGTGTTTATGTGTGTATAAAACCTCACTTTCATTTTTGCAATGGCTTTTGCCTTTTTTATTGATTAATGTTTGTTTTTCAGGACCTTCTATAGATGGATGGCACCGGACATCTCAATGCGAATGTATTTTAGTGCTACAAATGTATAATTAAAATTTTATTAATATAATTGTTATAATGGTAAATTAACAGGGTATAATAATATTTATACTTTCGCGATTATTATATTCTACGGGACACGGGACTAAAATTACGAGATAAATAAATACCTCATCATTCCGTCTCCCTCTCGTAGTCCACCCGTGACCACGGTCGATGCAACTCGGCCGAAACGTCGCGACGTTTCGGCCGAGTTGCATCGACCGTGGTCAGGTCCCCACGCGTCGGGATGATGAGCTAATTATTTATTTATCTCGTAACCGAACTTCGATTAGTCCCGTAGTATATAATAATAAAATATTTATACTGTATTTGTATCAAAAACCTCGGTCAGTTATTTAGCGGTCATTTTAGACAATGTAAAGTTATAAACCTTGTAGTACCTAATATTAGTCAATGTTTTGTATTTCTGTAAACGAATAACATAGGTACCTACAGGGTTATTCAGAACTGATGTACTAAGCCGATAGGAGCTAATTCAGGCATCATTATGAACAACTTTTACTTTGGGCTAATCCGAAATCCAAGAAAGAAAATCATCTGTTTCATTTTTTTTCGTTTCTGAGTTGCATTTTTGTATGGACCCATAGTAATAGTTGTTCATAATAATAATCTTAATCACCCCCTTTCAGCCTAGCACAGGGTAAGCAGATAACCCTGTATAATAGCATCTCGCAACAGACCACATTACATAATGGTAAGAGAGATTAAAACCTTTTTTCTTCAAATTTAAATCTTCAACCGAAATAATATAAATTCATTGTACCTACTTTCTTGTTTTGCAAGAAGTTTAAAACAATATCCGTACTTAGTCTGATTGTTGATTATTATAATTCTGACATAAGTAATTACTTTCAAATGTTTCAATCACAGATAGGTGGTTCTGAGTAGCCTCAGAATGAGGCTGAAATACTGATTTGTAAGTGATTCGTTTATAGAAGTTGAAAATTATAAGAGAGTATAGTTTAGTTTTGTATTTTGTGTACCTATCTACTTATAAAAAGATAATAAATGTTATGTTTAAAGGTTAAATTGTTTTATTTTTGATTTTCGATGAAACGGAATAACTGAATATAGCTAGTTCAATCGTGACACGGGAAAGGACATGTCCACAAAATGTATGGAGGCTGGTATAGTAAAAATCAAAAATTCTAACCACAACACTCGTTACATTTCGAGAAAGTTCATATTTTTCTGAGTCTATTACAACAGTTAAAAACAAAAAAGACCCCTCCGATTTTTTTAAAATAAATTTTGAATTTTTTAGAAAAAAGATATATATTTCCCTCAATAGGTAGTTTATCTCTAGCAACCCTGATTAAGTAACTTCCAAATTGTTAAAAGCATTTTTACCAGTTAGACACTTTAAGTGATTTTTGTCACATTGTACCTACTAACTGGTCACACTGGTATAGGTTATAATTTTTAATTTTAGCAAGTTAAGAGATGAATGTGGAAGAATCAGCTACTAATGCAAGTAAAATAACGATAGAAGCATTTTATTATTGCTAAACTAGAAAAAATAATAAGCTGTATTGTTATTTTTCATACAATTTATTTTTCGCATTTAAAAAAAATTGGAGCGGTGAAAAAATCTAAATTAAATATTTTTGGGAAGCCCATATAACAAGCTTTCAAATGATGTATATATCATCTTGGTTCGATTTTTCTCTGAATCATATACCACTTGTGGACGTCACCTTTAACTTAAACGTCTTTCACCGATCATCTGTCAGATGATAACCAGGTAAGACATTATTTTTTTATACTTATTACCGTTCAGTGTGATTGCCAGAAAGCCATCAACAAAAATAAGTAGGCAAGCCTACCAAGCCAATATATTCTAAATAATAAAAAACTATCAGATTTTAGAGTAAAATAATATAAATATAGTAAAAAAACATTAAATCACGCCTAGAAGTTATCAATAGCGGAAATACACTAAATATTAATTCAAAACATAGATAGTAGAAATGGGCAGTGCACCTATCCCTACCAGAGGGGATAGCTCGGTAAGGATAAGTGCACCAGCCGAAAAATATTCACAATTTCATCGATCCAATTAAATAACTTCAGAATATGTAGTAAGTACTACTACTAGTTTTTAAGCCAGTTACATCAAAATAAATTTTTGAATTTTTTTTTCGATCTTCTTAATCTCAGTATAAGAAGTTCGTGATCACAGACTAGAAAAAAATTGTCAGTATCCCACACTCTTACTTACACAGATACACAAATCTGTGTACGTTTACGTTGTGAATTTTTTTATACCTACATGCCTCAAAATAACACTTCACTGCGTATCGGATTTAAAAAAATAAAACATCAAATTACATTTATTAATGATTGTATTTTGAATATCAATTACACTTTTTTGTTTTATTGTTATTTTATAAATTTTACATACGTACTTATATTATATTATGTATGTATATAAATGTGCTTCCCTAATTTAGCATTATGTATACGATCTATTGAAGTGGATTTACAAAATTAAACTGACATTTAAAAAATAAAATTTTGCATTCCAGTTTTTTTCAGATTTCGTTGTCTTACAGTATATCTTTTATATATTTTTAGTTACTCCAAAAATAAAATGATGAATAACCTTTCAGAGTCACTTTTCTATAAAAAAAGGAACTTTTACACGTCACGGGTCTATACTTACTTCACAACCACGTTTCTCTTTTTTATAAATCAAGGAATTAAAATAGATTTCTCTAATACAAAAAGAATAATTCTAAATTGAGCAACGCTGAAGTGACAATCAAACGTTATTCGTCAATAAATTATTTAAAACTTTATGACACTCATTTTAAAGTTTACAATCGCACCTGTGAGTTTGTCTTGAGAAGAAAAAAATAGATTACAATAAGATCATCCGCACACGGGCCGCACGCCGACAAATTGCCCCAACTGAACTACACTGGACTGCTAATTTCGTACATTTTATTTACAAACTTACTTTTCATTTACACTAGTAGTTATTGAATTATTTTATTATGATTACGAAAACGTAAAAAAATTGTTCCATACAATAATTTCACTGACCTTCGACATTATGCAAAATCTGCTAAGCTTTATTGAAAATGACATTTATAAAAAAAAATGATTTTTTTAATTATGGGCACAGATAATAAAGATCAAGACTAAGTATAATTAAACGAAAAGGTCAACTAGTTAAAATGTATATCAGAAAAAAAAATGTAAAGATGCCGTATACGATTGTATGTATTAGTCGCCTCCTGAAATACATTATTTAACTAGTTTCGGAGCTTTTTATAAATTCACTGCACAGGGGCTGGAATCGCCTGTAGTTGCTACTCATTTTAGTCGTTTCGTGTACGTAGTGTATGGCTCGTGTGCGAATGGGCTAAATTTCGAAACCAGTCAACAGGTATGTTGTGATTAATTTTTGTTACTTTACCGAGAAAAGGCCTAAAGATAGAGTGCAGTTAAAATTGAACGTGCTATTATTTTGATTTTCCAATTAATTGAATGCCACAAAAACAATTTTAAATAAGCTTTTCATGATTAGGTATTAAACATAATTACTTTGTGATTGACTTGATTTTTTCTTAATTCTAGTTTCACGTGATCCCATCTCTATTATTTTAGCCCATTTCTTGTTAATTGGGAATAGAGACAGCTATGAAAAAACTTATATGTTTTTTTTTATAAACATATAAGTAAAGTCAAACATGTTATACCACAATTTTATATCATGAAGCTTAAGATAAATTATTTAAAATAACAACCAGTAAAATATCGTAGCATTTTTAAATTCCTCTATTTTATTAGATTAACAAAGTATTCAAAATCAGAGTATTAGGCTGACCGCAGACGAGCACTCCATCGCAGCTACTAACGCCGCCACCGACGTTTTTCATACAATGCGACATAAAAGAGTTGAACATAAATGAGGGCGCCACCATCGCTTTGTTAGCATATTTTGCACTGTGTGTTTCTGTTCACAACTAAAAATTAAGAATTACTGATAGCTTAGGGCTTAGGAAGTGGTTCCAGTAGTAGGTAAGTGACTTTTTAGTTTCCGAATAATTAATTTCAACTATTTTATGTCGCACCAATTCTACGCTTATTAGTAACCAGTGGCCGAAAACAACGTTAGACGCCAAAAGAGACCACTGACTACAATAGACGTGATGCCCGAGTAAAAACAATATAGTTATTCCGTTAATCAGATTATCAAGTATTATTGGACACATATTTTTTTTTTATTTTTATATCAAACGAAACAAGACAAAGATAAAGCGTATAAAATTGCGGGAGGGATCGTGACGACATCAGTAAAAATGTAGCTACGACACGTATTGTACATGGAACTGTGGCGCTTTATCTTTATTATATTTGGTTTAATTTACAAAAGAAAAAATACGTGTCAAATGGTTTTTGGTAATGTAATTAATAAAAACCTATGTTTTTTTAGGCACATTCTTAGCATATTGTTTGAAAATTGTCTGCCGGCGTTTGTGGCTGTGGTCAAACGCTCGTGCGCGATGAAACTTAATCGAAGTAAGAATTATCATTTTTTCAGCTTAAAAATTATCATCGAACAACGAAAAATATCATGATACCCTGTCATTTCATGCCACAAATTACAAAATCATCGTAAATGCATAAAAAAGGCAAAACTAAGTATACGTTTGGCACTACTCTGATGTTCAAAACAAAAGTATATTTAAAATTGTCTTATTCTATCTTATAGTGTTATTAAAGCTTTCCTTATGTGATATTTCACATGTTTCTTTTTGAACTTCATGTCAACATAGATTTTTTATGTGAAACGTGTGATGTAGGTATTTGAATTGTCTTAAAAGTTTGTCGTGGTTCAATTTGCAATGAAGGATTTATTATAAATCTTCTATCTAAGAACGAAATTAAGAAATAAAGTTAAAAGTGATATCTGCATTTTAGAAATAAACATTAGTAAGTCTATTTTACGAGTAAGTACGATAAATGAAGTTACAATTGTTTATCTTTAAAGTATAGATATATTACACTCAAAAGCGCAGTAATATGGGACAGAAAATATTAAAAAAATATATGTCACAGTTGTAACGCGCCGTGTAATTTTCCTTTAAAATATCTTTTTTTTTTATTTGCTTTGATTATTTAATAGTCAAAGATAAAATGCACAAATCATATCAAGAAGCTATATCACAAATATGAACTGAACATAAGATGCGGCGGCACCATAATTATTTTGTGGCATAACAACAATTCGATATTTTTAAAATCAAATCTGAGGTTTAACCTACATTTATTCGTGTACTTAAAGTATCATCATTAGAATTTTATTCAAATAATCATGTGTATATACATAGTCGATTCAATTAACACAACAGGACATAAGCCTTTTTCTCCCTTCGATATTATATACTTAAATATTTATCATTTATCTATTCAGTCACAGTGATTTCAGACTTTGAAGCTAGTTCCTAATTGCTAAAAAAAAGTTCATTATATTTTGGATTTCAGATATACACCTAGTAACTGTAAGTCGTAAGTAATGTATGCATAATAGTTGTACTTATGAATTCTTATATGAGCATACATGATATCGAAATTATATTAATTTTATATTGCAGAGTGGTTTAAGACATTGCTTAAAAATGTGTCACAAAAAGATTTTGTCATCTTCATCAATTTCAACCACCCCTCCTTGCCCCTGCTTGTTAAACCAGATGGTTCACTGGCTCACACTGCAAAAAAACCGACCTATTTGCTTCTCTCTTTGCAGATAATTAACGGATTGATGTCAAAAACAAAACTCCACCAACATTACCTAGTTGCACCGAGAGCATGCGAGATGTTCGCATCAGTCAGAAAGAGGTTCTCAGAAGAAATGAAAAGTCTTGACGAGAAAAAAGCCAGTGATCCAGATGGTATTCCTGCTTTGCTGTTAAAAATTTACTTGTCTCTTCCGTCTCTCTTTGAGGACTGGCATAGTTCCTGACTGTTGGAAGATCGCAAACGTGCAACCAGTTCCAGAAAAGGGTAGCTGTGCCGACCCAAGCAACTATCGTCCTATTTCCGTAACTTCTATTATATATGTAAGACCATGGAGCGTGTGCTAAATAGAAAACTCCTGGCAAACCTAGAAGACAATCTTCTCCTCAGCGACGGTCAGTTTAGTTTCCGTCGCAACCGTTCTACTGGGGATCTTCTTGTGTATGCCATTCACATTCTTGGAGAAGCCATTGAAAAGTACGGCGAAGCCTTGGCCGTTTCTTTGGACATTTCAAAGGCCTTTAATAGGGTTTGTCACGATGGTCTTATCAGTAACCTCCCATCCTACGGTTTGCCCCCGGCTTTGGGCGTTTGGATTACCAACTTTCTGAGTAAACGATCCATCCGTGTTGTAATCGATGGGTGCTCATCAGATCTAATGGAAAATAATGCCGGCGTTCCCCAGGGTTCCGTATTCTCTGCCACGCTATTTCTGCTGCACGTCAATTATATGCTTGTACCCGGAATTATCGGGTATGCTGATGACAGCACAATTGTGCAGAGATATACAGCTAGTCCTCGAGCCAGTCGGTCGGATATAGAAATTTTGCGTAAGGCCCTGGTTGAAAGAGTGAACCAGACACTTTCTATGGTAGCAGAATGGGGCGATAACAATCTTGTTATTTTCAACATCAACAAAACGCAAACCTGTTTGTTCTCTGCCAAGAAATCCCAACTTTCTACCCCTCCCACTTTTCGGGATGTACCTGTTGTCAGACCGCTTAGAGCTTTTTGGTCTTACTCTCTTCCCCACGTTGAACTTCGGTACTTATCTGGAGTCTAAAGCTAAATTAGCTGGGGAAAAGCTTGGCATCCTCAATAAGGTAAAAAGGTATTTCACTCCGGGACAGCTTCTTAAGGCCCTTCGCACACGGTGTCGTAGCGTAGGACGAGAGCAATACGAGCGCGTACATGTTCAAACAAGTCCGCACACGGAGCGTTTATTTAAAATGTTTTTATATGCAATATGGGCAGCATATTTGGAATAAATAAATTGAATATGAATTACAACAAAAAGTAATCGCTTCACATAAATCGCCTATGTTACCATGAAAGCCCCCAATTTTCATATATAATAAACTATTTTTTAAAGATTTTCTAATATATATTAGGGTTCTAACAATCCTGTGATGTTTTAAACAAATAATAATTACCAATAAATAATATTTTTGGGTGGGCATCCCCACAACTCACTTTAAAATTAAAATTACATATACATATTTAACACTACGTATAACAAAATTTGTCATATCCATAATATTATATATACTTTTCTGTGGATGGATTGACACAAATCACTACACTTTAGATATATTATTTACAAACATTTTAAGCATTACTACCTTTATAACTATATTATGTAACTAAAAATTGTGATATATAATATAATTATGACAAAAAACAACACCTATTCTATTTTACTTACCCTTTTTTCATTATAAAATAAATTAAGGTTTTAAAATGGTCGATTTTAAGAGCTACGTTACATATTTTACACAAAAAAACTCGCAATAAAATGTTAATAATACATTTAATTATAAAGTATACTCATATTTTTCATTTTATTATTAGGTAGTATTCAATTTAAAAGAGCGCCAAAATTACAATCGAAGGAGGTTACATTATTTTGACGAAACAAAATCTGTAACAATCTATCGAAATATTTTTTTTCAACATAACAAAATCTCTAACAATCTATCGAAATATTTTTTTTCAACATAACAAAATCTCTAACAATCTATCGAAATATTTTTTTTCAACATAACAAAATCTGTAACAATCTAGCGAAATATATTTTTTAACACACCTGCTCATAAAGTGGCTCTAATTTCACCGCAATTAGGCGCATAAACACGTCTGTAATCAAACTGTGACTTTTACACTGCTATTATTCACAAGTGAGTTATAGAGTTTTTATTTAATTTTATTGTTTGAGTTGCTTTGTTCTTTAAAATAGATTCGATACAAAAAAGATCGTGTTCAATAGTAGTAAATTAATTTACCTACTGCTTGGTCATTTCATGCAACTTCGTATTTAAATAGATAATTTCAACTTGTACGTGTTTAATAAATAAAACTTTCACTCAAATATAACTTTTGTTTTCTGTGTAATCATTAAAGAAAACTTGAAATTCCCCATTTTGTACGCGGCTAAACGCTATCCGCGAAAAGCCAAAAAAAGAAACCTCATTATTTTAGTCTATAGCCGATTGCCATTGCGCGCGCATAGGAAAACTGATTAATTTATCCCGCCATTTCGAAACATTTTTCACAACTCGTTTTCACTTCAAAAAATATTATTTGTGTTATTTTATTCACAAGTGTGTTGAAAAACGTCGTATGCTACACGTGTGTAATGTGTATTGATGATTACCGTCTTGATGATTACCTCGACTCTCTTAAGACCATCGCCTACGGTTCGGGGCTTAGTGGCGCCTCAGCGGTAATCACCAACATTACACGCTTTTACCATAGTGTACTATTATTTTATGGATAATAGTAACTAGTCTTTGTTTATACTTACTAAATACCTTCATGACAAACAACATAATTAAGATGGAACTCCAGTCTTGGTAAGTAAGTTAGTTTTATAAAATTCGAGTTTATGACCCTAATAATAATGATAAATTACAGAAGTAAAAAAATATAGCAAAAAAACATCTGTTTCATAAATTTTGTCAAAAGTCGATGAACTTTTAATATGACGCAGCAGATATATTCTGATCTGTCGTCGTTTAATAAAATCGCATAAATTGATAGCTCTCAAAATCGGCCATTTTATCACCAAAGATCTCATGGCAATTCGTTTTGGCCTTACTCGAGTAAATCTAATAATAAAGAACTATTTATTTTTGCAATGTGCGTTAGTTCCGATAATATGTTTAATGTTAAATGTACAGTTAAAATATTACAATCACAAAATCCGCTAACTAATTCCCATAAAAAATCTGCTACAAAGCGACAAACGTACAAAACATTACAAAACTTCCACAAAATAATATCTATGTAGAAAAACTAATTTATATACCTATTTCCAAAATATTTGAACTACACGTTGGCAAAACATTGAGCAAATTGAGCAATACTATTTTATCTATAAGCATATTTCAGGAAGCCATTTATTCATCTTTCTATTACTTCAAAGGTACAACAGATTAAAAATAAACATCTTTATTTCACAAATTCCTTACATTAAATTTATCTATATTTACATACAGTTAATAAATAGGTAACGTCTTTGTTTTTCATTATATTGTTCGCGCAAACGGCGGCAAATTCACTTCACTGGTATCACTTGTCCCTACAGTCTAACAGCTGATCTCTGACTCCGCGACGAACTCTCCCTTGCTACCCTGTTTGATCACTTTATTCCTATCTTTTCCTACGATAACTTCACCGTATTTGTTTTTCTGATTATTGACTATGTTCTGATTGCTTCCTGAACTAGAGGAAGTGTTGTCGCTGGTGTCTGCATACGGTACGTCAGTCATGGGACCGTTTAGTAGACTGGCTGCAGAATTGGATTGTTTCAGTTTAGTCTTCTCTGGCTCTTTCTGGTCGTTTTCTTTCGGAAGATCGTCGATTACTGCTTTTTTGGGGTCGATCTGGATGGTTTTTGATTCGGATAGCTTGTTTGGTGTGACGACATTTATGTATGGGGGTAGAATGTTCATGGTTGTTAGGTTGACTGAGCCGCTGTTCTTTTTTAGGGCGTTGAGGTTTTGTTCTAGCTGTGCCGCGTCTAAACACAGGGGTTTGGGCTTGGGATTGTATATTTTGGGGGGTTCTTTCCAAGCGGCTATTCGAGGTGGGTCGGGGGATGCTATGGGAGCGGACTTGCGTTCGGGGACGAGAGTATTTTTGTGGTTAGTTTTATCTATGACGTTGGCCTCGATGGCTTTGGACAGAACGTTTTCTGGCGGCTTCGGCGATGTCGGTGTGATGCTTATTAGTTTGTCCACCTGTGAAGAAATGGTCTCATTATTGATTACCATAGTGAATTCGATGGTGTGCCCATCGACTTAGCATTTTTTCTTCCATATAAATGGGTGTAACGAATATTTTACCACTGGTTGATTTGCAGAAGGAACAACAATATCAACTACCTCTATTAATAGTATCGAAACAATAGTTGTTTAATTCCGACAAAACTTAAAAAAACATTTCAATGTCTATAGTATCGAAACTATAAATATTTTTTTATTCCACTATTTGAAGAACACATAATAATATAGTAGAGTGTAATCAAAAAGTTTTTAGAAAATAATTACTCCTTTGTCAAGTTATTAAATCGTATAAAACCGATACTACACGACTTGAGAGACAAACAAATCGGATGTACCAAATTTCGACGTATCTATAAAGTTCACAAAGGTTCCAGTTCCGTTTCGTCATTTTTAAAAAATCACAGTATCAAATAGTAATCCCTATTCAAAATAAATGAAAATTACGTCAGTTTATAATATAACAAATAAGTCACTTACAGCAGGACCGTTGTCTAGCGGTCGGTCGGCGCTGCGGTCATTGCTGTCTATGCGGTCTATGCGGTCGGCGTGGTCCTTGCGGTCGGTGCGCTCAGTGTGGTCGACGCGCTCGGGCCGCTCAGTGAAGGAAGTTTCCCATATGACTGGCTGTTCGTTCTCTGGGATGTCGCTTTCGGAAGCTGTGTCATCGTCCAGGGAGGTGCCTTCCACGGAGCTTAGGAGTCTGCATTTTGAATAAACAGTTAACTTCATGAATAGTTATTATCATAAGATGAGTCTTATGATAAGATGTTTACCACAAGATAGGTCTTTCTAATTTTATCAATTTCTGATAGATCAATAAGGACCTAAAGAATTTGAGTTGACGCTATAAATAATGCTACCATAGACACCTGAGGTACATTTGGGATACCGTGCTTTATTTGAGGTTTTTACCTTTTGACCCTTACGACTCCATTTTATTTAAAAGATTATCGAATATGTAGTCCGATTTTTTGACGATTATAGATTATGACGTTGTCGCCCGGAAACGCAGGTCACTTATTTGGTTTGACATTGCGGTCAACTGACGAACAGAAAAAAGAATCAAGAATTATGAAATTCAACACGTGCCTAAAGCATCCGGCTTATAGCTCGCGCGGGCTATTGGAATGTTGCCATATTCTTGTGATACTGTTGAAGTGTTCAATAACTGTTACGTGTATGTACGCACCTGTCAGTGGAGTTAGACGGCAGAAACTTTGTAGCGGTCCTTGTCTCTGCGCTGGCGCCGGAAGCACCCGGCTTCACGTCGCTCCCGCGGGCTATTGGAATGTTGCCATATTCTTGTGATACTGTTCAAAAGATAAATATAAAAAAGCGTTTCGCTTCCTCCTTCATAAGATTAAGAGTTTGCGAATTGCATAAAGTAATCGCAAATATTACAACTTTCGAAATACCGATTTATTTTTAACCATAACACTAACTGTCCAAAATTCTAAAAAAAAGAGAGATAAAAGTCACTCTCAAAACAAAAAAAAAGATATAATTTATTTATCTATATTTTTCTTATAATTTTTGGACTATATTTTTATTCTCACCTTTCAGTAGACGTTGATATTGTGAATCCTCTAATTCCTCGGGGTCCATTGCCGCCGTTTGCGATTTGCTATGAACTACCAGCGGATCCGTTACACTATAAACATAAAATATTATTATAGTATTTCACTCTACATGCAAATAACTTTTAACCATCGATTTTGAATTTATAAGTATCTTCTCAATTAATTGTATTCATCCAGACTTAATTTACTTTTTGACTTTTTTAATGTCTCCATTATAAGAAATTCTAAATTTTGTAAATAAACTCATGTTGGGATTCCATTTTGAAATGTTAAATAAAATATGTGGGTATTTGCAGTTTTTATTTTCAGCTTTTAGTTTAGTCTTTAGCTTTAGGAAAGTCTGTAGCATCACTAACACATGCTCGACGCTCTGTCTTCATGAGCATTCATTCACATTATTACTCTATATTGTCCAATTTTCTTTGATGACTTTATAGGCTAAAAGAATGTACAGCTAATGTAATTAATAACTGAGTGAAATATGATCAGATAAATAATAAAATTGAGTCTCTATTGAAATAATTTGGATTCATGGAAAATTGGACAACATTTGAAGCAATTTTTCGGGTTCTCGAAAAATTCGGGTTACATGACGACATCGATTTTGGAAAAGGGTGATACATATATCAAAAGTTAGATAGTTTGGTTCGATTAAATAATGAGTTACATGCAGAGGTTGGCGGATATCCTTAGAAAACACTAAATTTCTCGTACATGGATCTTATTTGTGCATATTTCCAGATTAGAGTTACAAATATTTTTGCAGTTATAAATTTATAATCGTTGCTAAAATCTATCAAATTAATTTTAGAGAATATTTATAATTATTTTTTTAAGACAAAGATTTTTATCTTGATTCTACAATTTTCTTTTATATCATACTTGCTTCTACTTGCCAATTACTAATTTTTTGGGCGACATTCTTGTTCGCTCCAAGTAAAAATCTTCTTGAAACAATAACGTTCCAGTGG
Organism: Hypomecis punctinalis; assembly: GCA_949316475.1. Taxonomy (NCBI): domain Eukaryota; kingdom Metazoa; phylum Arthropoda; class Insecta; order Lepidoptera; family Geometridae; genus Hypomecis; species Hypomecis punctinalis. The sequence continues at coordinate 16,491,734 of OX438820.1, read as the reverse complement.
AATGTGAATACACACCCATATCGGGTAAATACATGTATACTATAGGCCGAATCGGACATCTGCTGTGATGTTAGCTACAAGCTGCAGATAACCTAATCCTGACTGATATTGACTTTATAGGTCGAATCATACAAGCTGCGCAACATCCAATAAACACGCAACCTTATGCGAGTTTTAGTCAGGATTGGATATTGCGCAGCTGGTAGCTAATTTCACATACGCCGACTTGTATGATTCAGCCTACAACAGCTGCGCGAAGATGGGTTTCCCGTAGCTTACTTCATGGCCGCCAAGAAGTTTGATTCGGTCTATAAGAGATGATAACGATCTTCAGTTTAGCTCACTTTCTAGAGAAAACATCTCTCTTTGACAGGAAACTTTGATATCTGGTCTTGAATCTTACTTGATTCGATATTGAAATTGTTGTGGTTTTTAAACACAAAATTATCCTGTAGGCGTAAAAACGCTGTTCATAGACGTCGTCAGGTCCCCTAGTTATGCTCACAGCGTTGTTGATAGATACCCCAACCACGCCCCATTTTTAATCGCGAATAAGTCTGCGCTTTACCACGTTTGATATTTTCGTCGAAAATGATTGTCAGATGTAATATAGATGATGGTATGGGATATTCCGCCAACCTCCCGGAGCGTTACCTATGGTCCTGCGCGGAGTCCTGCGGCGACATCGGCACGAGGTAGTCGCCGCCGCCGTCGTGCTGCCGAACATGCCACGCTCAGTACACGCGAGCGAGGGGGAGGAGTGCTCATAGCGATCCGTGCTCTTTCAAATCTTATTTTAAGCTGATCTTTTCCGTGGTCTTAATTCTTATTTTAAACTAGCATTTTCCCACGGTTTCTATTCTTATTTTAACATAGCTTTTTTCTGCGGTTTTAATTCTTCTTTTAAACTAGATTTTCTCGTAGTTCCTATTCTTATTTTAAACTATCTTCCGCGGTTTTAACCTACCCGCTACCTGACCTTGTGAAATTCATATCACCTTCATCTGTCACACTACGAGTTACGAGTTAATTTTACATTTAGATTTACCATCGGTCAAATGCGGTAACTTTTACAGGTATTCTTTATACCTAGTGACAGTTTCACATTGTTACTATTTTTCTTGAATTTAACTTTGTTAAACATTTTTCTTTTGTGCCAGTAATACCAGTTATTTATTTGCTTAATTATAATATAACATGAGAAACCATTGGTACCCGACATACAGTATTTGACTAGTTTGGAAGCCTCGGCTAAAATGTAATAATAAAAGTGTACAGAACACTTTTATTATTGTGCCCAATAGTTGGTTATTATTATTGATTACTATTAAATGAAAAACCACGGAACCGCCTTTCTTAAAAAATATATGTACTGTATTTTACTTATTTCAATTTCGTCGTCCCCCTGCAGTTTTGAGTTTGAAACTACGCGTGCATTTTAGACACTAGGTTTTAGAAAATATTTTTAAATTACAAATTTATTGAATTCGATTTTTTTAATATTCATAGACAAAAATGGTCAATACAGGTTAATTCATATGAGATGTAATAAGCCGAAAGGGGGCGAATGAAACTATCTTTACGAGCACTTTTATTATGGGGTCAACCCGGAGAATAAAATATGCTGTCACGTACAAAATTGCAACTTGCTAGATTTATGAAATATCAGATTTTTTTGACCCCATCACAAAAGCTGTTCATAATGACGGTCTAAATTAACCCTTTCGGTTTAGTAACATTTTCTGCTTAATCTTGAACATCAAAGCCGATTTTTTTTCTAAAACCCAGTGCGAAGGACATAGGTAAAATAAAGAATATAGGTAATTAGATTCCCGCTATAGCTACTAGGCAAGTAAACACTCATTTTGAAGTATTCATCGAAGAGATTCCTTGAAATTTCGAAAAGCATGATCGTTATGTCGAAGATGTTCGAAATGATTTAGATGACCGCGACATGCATGTTTGAGCGAACCTGAGACAGAGCTATTTTTATTGCCAAATTGATATCGACCTCGCAGCTACTCATTTAAAGTCGAAATTATATGAGCTTCAAATACTCCTGTCTAACTCGCTCTCAGATCAGAGATCAAGAACCTTGTTCTCTGATCTGTGAACTCGCTCATGTTAAAAAAATATTATAGGCATGATCGAGTAACAGGCCTGACCCGCCTTAGTACAAACGCAGAGTTATTTTGAAGTAGTAAGTCCGTGTTTTGTTTTTTTACAAATTGCTTTACCGTTTCACCGCCACGCATCAACTTTTTAAAATTTCATATTATGACTTACAATTTTTTGGCATCGTTGGCGTCAAAAAGGTTTAAGTAAGTAGTCAAGAATGATAAAGATAAAACACAGAATAACTAGTCCGAAGTTACTTTGCGTTTATTAATATGTCGGGAAGAGCTCAAAGTCGAAAATAACTGCTCATTTAATTTCGATTTCAACAATCACAAACAACGTTGAAAAACATTTGGCATTAAAATTCCGCTGTATTTGTTATATTTTATGATTCCAATTTTTATATTGATTAATATCAATGAAATGAATAATTCCAACGAATCTCTCTAATCTACAAGGGACTATGTTCTACGCGGCTTTCATTCAAGGAAGGGGTGGGGAGAGTTAGAAAAAATTAAAAAAAAATGTATTGTAACATGCGCCATCACCAAGCATGGCCAATCACGGGCTAACACCAATTAAAAAAATAATCTTTTAATGAATTCAGTTACTTGCATCTAGTAGCCAGAGCGAAAACATTGGGACAAACAAAATGGCGGATTAGTATGTCTCGATTTATTTCCGTTATATTTCTGAGGGATAAATGATTATCAATAATAAGTAAATTATAATCAACAGTAAATAAATGATTACCAATAATTTATAAATTATTATCAATAGTAAATAAATTATTATCAGTTACAAATAATTAACAATAATAAATAAACTATTATTAGTAATAAATAAATTATTATCAATAATAAGGGGCTATTATGTAAAGTAGGAGCAATTGATAGCTATTTGTTTTTTTTATTTTGTGGCGGTGTTCTAATTTGTTGGTAACCAACCGTTATTTTAAAATTAGTGTGAAACAGGTATTTCTGTGTAATATATTCTAATAATTTAATATTTATTATTATAGTAATATTTTTGAAAATCGTTCAAAATTCGCATTTATATGTCGATATTTTTATCTCTTTTAATAAAATTCAATGCTTATTCAAGATTTTCAGATCAAAACTGTCAACACAACTGCTTTAACTGTGGTAAAATTGGTCATAGAGTAATATTCTTTGGAAATAAGGTATTCAAGCTGATTTCTCTCTGATTTCCGTTATAAAATGGAATAAAAAGAAATTTCATTTCCCCTTCCCTTTGGCTTGTCATATAAATGTTTTATAGAGGGGAATAATAATTATATTTTCTTCATAAATAATAATAATTTTAAGCTAGTCGTTTAATCTTATTTTCTAGTTTAGTAATCGTAAAAATAAATTACGTTCGTATTGGTGTAAACTACAAAATAATAATTAAGGAAGTAAATAAATTGAATTCATATTGAATTACTTTTGTTGTTTCAAATTTTAGCGACAAATAAATCTAAAATAGGCAATAGATAACTAGAACACCGCCAGCAAAATTCAACCTAATAAGGGTATTAAAGGGGGGATATATACATACCTGGGGTCCGTTGGGAAAAGATACCCCTATGGGCAGGGGCAGGTGAGACCTCACTATCGGCAAGGGGGTGCTGATTATAGCGGGGTCCTGGAAAAGGGGGGAAAACACATATAAAACCATCGACTCACAAAATGAAAAGTTTTGTGTAAACATATAGGGCCCATATAATTAGTACCCCACCACTAAGTTATTCATACAAAATAGCGATTTTTTAATTTTTACGATCATATATCTTTACTATGCCCCAAGGGAACCTTATATGTTTTCCGGGATAGCAAAAAGCCTACTTCCATACCAATTTTAATACAAATTCAATATCATAATAAACTGGTACGAAGGTGTATAATCACCAAAAAAAAAAACCAAATCGATGTGTATAATTAATTTCCTAAAAGAAACGTACAATTTCACATTCAAAGCTTATTACCGATTTATCGATTTTATGTACCTATTTGTAATCTATCTATACAGGATTATCCAGAACTGGTGACCCAGCCGAAAAAAGGTCATTCAGACCACCATTGTAAATTTTTTTTGGAAATAGTGAAAAAAAACTGTTTCATACATTTTGTCGACTCCCAGTTGCAATTTAGTATGGAACAGCTTATTTTTATCTCGAATCTTGGGTTGGCCTCATAGTAAAAGTAGTTTTTAATGAGGTTCTTAATCATACCTTTCGGCTTAGTACAAGCGAGCAGATAACCTTGTATCTTCAATCATAATTTAAGAGCGCGGTTCTTGTCGGTGGAGCAACTTCCATGTCTCGCGGTCTTCCACAAGTGTCTTCACCTCCCTGTACGACATGACCTCTACCTTCTCTTTGATCTGATCTAAAAATGCCCTCCGTGGTCTTCCTCTTCCTATCTTGCCTTCTACTTTTCCTTCTATTTTGATTTTCATTCGATTGTCATGTCGTACAATGTGGCCATCTTTTCCCTTCTATTTTCAATTGTTAGGATTTGTATGTAATGTACCTATTTTTTAATCATGTTGACAGGTAATGTATGTTTGTATGTAATCTACCTATATTTGAATTACTTGACTGACCTGTATAAAGAGCTCTATCCGGTCATACATGGTCGCGAAGGACGGGCGGTCGGCCGGCGCCGGGGCCCAGCACTCGCACATCAGCCGGTAGATGTCCGGCGGACAACCTGACACACAAAGATTTATGTAAACACGCAAATTTATGTAACCGGCAATATTTGTTTCTTTTTAGTTACCACCAATATTTTTTTTTCTCACGAAGTCGCGCGAAACTTTAAATCTGTAACCCGTCTAAACCAAGGGCCACCAAGATAAAGCTTAGCCTAGTTTGGGGCCCACTGATAATTCACAGACCACGAGTATGTCAATTGAATTACATAAATGATTTAAACACATATTGTAGCGGCAATTATTAGTAATTATTATGTAACTAGTTTAAAAAAAAGGTCACGCAAAGTGGGACCAGACTGTGATGCATGTAGCAACGCTCGTCGTTCCATATGAGTAGATATTGGTAAGAAATAAACTACTTTCTAACCAGTCGGTTTCTCCAGTCTCCCGCCCCCGGAAACCATCTCCATGACCTCCCGGTTGGCGCACCCTGTGTACGGCATCACCCCCAGAGAAAACACTTCCCATAGTAGAACACCGAAGGACCTGTGAAAGAAAACCACCCATGAGCTACAGTAAGAATAGATACGTGTGGCGATCATGCTTTGACAAAAACCAGGGCCCGCATAATGTACGCGTTATGACATTCATAGCCATAGCCGTGGTGGTCTAGAGGTAGAGACACCCGCCATACAATCGTGAGGTCGTGGGTTCAAATCCCCGGTCCCGTACCAATGAGTTCTTTGGAATTTATGTACGGAATTTCACACCACTGGCTTTTCGGTGAAGGAAAACATCGTGAGGCAACCTGCATACGTCCGTAGAAGAAATTCGATGGCATATGTGAATTCACCAACCCGCACTGGGCCAGCGTGGTGGATATGGCCCAATCACCCTTCGTGGGTAGGCCTACGTCCTGCAGTGGACTATTAAAAAGGCTGGTACAGTACAGTATGACATTCGGCTTAGCTTTTCCTCCTGCTCGCGTCGGTTAGTTGCGCCACGAGAGCAAGCGGGAGGAAAAGCGAAGCTAAACGCCAGAACGTGTACACAATACGGCCGCTGACAACAGCCTTCTGAAAATTTAGCATTTTGGCTCATTTAACAATGGAGGAGAATTTTGTCCTCAAATTTGAGTTTAGGCGTAGGGGCCTAAATTCAAGAATGAGTACAGTAACCTCCTACGTGATAATTAACCAAATCACCTTTAGAAACACTAATTTTCCGATCCGATTTTTTTTAATAAAGTTTAGGATCACTTACTGAGCATAAAATCAGAAAATGCTGACAGACCAAGCTAGAGCTTCAAGCGCCATCTTGAAAAAAAACGTTTTTGGCCGATATCTCGGAAACAATGCACTTTAGGGCAAAAGTTATGGACTGACCGTTATAGTAGGGAAAAAAAATTGCATTTTTTGTTTTTAGTAAACTTTTTCTTACCGTCGCCGAAAATAAATCAGCTGTTACATACATTTTGTCGGTTCCAAGTTGCACTTCTGTATAGAACAGCGGATTCTTTGTTGTTCATAATGATGGTCTAATCACCCCCTTTTGGCTTACTACAGGGTAAGTATATGAATAACTCTGTATAATCCTCAGGTTCACTCGGTATAAGGAATATGAAACGGGAAGCGTCATTCATGGCCTAAAAGAATATGACTCACCAAACATCTGTCTTGCTAGTGAAAACGCCGTCAAAATAAGTTTCAGAAGGTATAAACTTGATGGGAAGCAAGACTTTTCCTCCCTTCTTGTAGAAGTCAGCCCGACATTTATCTCACGCCATGCCAAAATCGAAATCTATGAAAACGACGAAAGCAGATGCGACACTCATGGCCTAGAAGTATATGACTTACCAACTTCGAGCTATCTATAGAGTCACAATCGTGCAAAAATGTGTCCTGGCCAAAACCCTGCCCAAGCTACGAAATGGGCAGGCTTTATAGTTAGTCTTAAGATGAATGCAAGTCGAATACAACGCTACGCGACATTAAAGTGCTCGGTTACAAGCACTAATTAAGTGGCATAACGTCGAGATTCGACAAAACGGGTCGTTGGGAATTATTTAATGTAAATAAATAGCTAAGTCGGATGTATGACGGCATTCGGACATTTTTTTTCTACTTTCACTTAGGGACTGTGGCTCTGTAGATATTTGCTCGGAACTTACCAAACATCAGGCTTAATAGTGTCTACGTCGTCAATATACGTTTCGGGTGGCATCCACTTGATGGAAAGCATGGCTTTCCCCCTTTTTTGGGGTATTATTAGCTAGTTTTATTTCACGTGCCATTGACTACGTGAAATAAAACTAGAAGCATGGATATATAAGGGCACACGACTCACCAAACATCAGTCTTGATAGTGAAGACGCCGTCAATATAAGCTTCGGGCGGCATCCACTTGATGGGAAGCATGGCTTTCCCCCCCTTCTTATAGTAGTCAGCACGATAGATATCCCGCGCCATCCCGAAGTCAGCAATCTTCACCACACGGCCTGGACCGCGAGATGTTAGCAAGCAATTGCGAGCTGCTATATCCCTGGAAAGTATGATGACATTGGGTTATGTTTATTGCCATGTTGTTTTTATGATGGAATAGGATAATGATTAAATTAAGGATGAAGGATGGATAGATATAGATTTAACTAAGATGTCAGTTTTAAGGGAGCAGTCGCGGGCTTCTACATTCCAATATGACAGCATTGGTTGTAGTGCGCACAATTTTAACTGTACGATTGAATGGAAGGAAGTTATTCATTATTCAGCTGTCCTCCAGTCGGTAGCTCGATCATTATGAACTTTAGCCATAACACATTCAGGGACAATCTTACGGTCGCTTTCTAACTACCTACCAGCTTTATTAATAGTCCACTGTAGGACGTAGGCCTACCCACAAAGGGTGATTGGGCCATATCCACCACGCTGGCCCAGTGCGGGTTGGTGGATTCACATACGCCATCGAATTTCTTCTACGGACGTATGCAGGTTGCTTCACGATGTTTTCCTTCACCGAAAAGCCAGTGGTGTGAAATTCCGTACATAAATTCCAAGGAATCCATTGGTATGGGATCGGGATTTGAACCCACGACCTCACGATTGTAAGGCGGGTGTCGTTACCACTAGACCACCACGGCTTCAACGGTCGTTCTCACCTGTGTATAAACCGCTTAGACTCCAAGTATCTGCATCCTCGGACAACATCCAGCGAGCACAGCAGCAGATCTTTCATCGTCAACGCGCTAGCTCGCTCCGGCTTCGGCCGACTCTCTCGCAGGAAGTTCTTCAGGTCTCCACCGGCCAGCAGCTCCAGGACTATGAACCTAAGTAAGTAAGGAAGATCGTATAAGCCTGGTGGCTAGTCTTGATGTCAGAGTTGTTAAGTCGCCTGAAAACTTCCGACATGGCTAAACAGTTAAAACAACTGGAATCTACAATTTAAAGTGTTATGCGAGCCATGGTAGCGCTCAGTTGCAAATGTCAATCACCCTCTATGAACCTAGAAGACGAGCTACAGATCACTATGCTGCCCTGACTACTTTATCATAAGATAAACAGTCAGATCTGTGACTGGAGACACACTGTGAGACACATACTCTGCCGGTGTGACACATACTCTGCCGCTGTGACACATACTCTGCCGCTGTTTATCATAAGAAATACAGTATAATAACCAGCAGTAAGTACTCTTCAAAATCAAAGTCAATATTTATTTATTCCGTAGGCCAATTATAGGCCGAATCATACAAGTCGGCGGATGTGAAGTTAGCTACAAGCTGCGCAATATCCAACCCTGACTGAAGTTCACTTAAAGGTGCGCGTTGATTGGGTTTTGCACAGCTTACAGGCACTTGATCATCATTACTGACTGCCTCGGTGGCACAGTGGTTAGTGACCCTGACTTTGACAGAGCAAGCATTTATGTGATGAACATAGGTGTTTGCCTGTGTCTGGGTGTAATTTAGATACTATTTATATAAGTATGTATTTAAAATATGTTCATGTAGTAGTTCAGTCTCTGGCAGCCATATCACAAGCTTTGCTTTGTTCGGGGTCAGAGACCGTGTGTAAGATATCCCCTAATATGTATTTATTAATAATTCGATGCACGCCAATTTTTCAAGGCTGAGCTCTTGATGCCTAAAATAAATTTAATACAGAACCAAAATACAGGTGTTTATTTGGCTCAAGGTATAAGCATTGCCATTCAGCGTGGCAATGCTATACTGGCAGCATTGCAACGCTGAATTACAAACACGCTGGTATTAGTTTAAGTATGTAATTTGTCTTATTGTACTTCAATAGAAATAAATCTTTGACAATATCGCATCACAATTTCATTTGTCAACACCGACATATAACCAAATCTACTAATTCTGATATACTGAGTCTAAAGCTATAGATTTTGGATCAAGTTGTCAATTTGATCCCAAGAAATTGCGTTTTCTTTACACACTTCTAATAACTGTAAAGTCCCGAACATCCAATAGCAATACATTGAGCATTTATTTAATTGAAGTGGCATACCTCTATCTATTTATTCCATTCAAAGTAGACTCCCAAACAATACTGCTTGGAAGCATGGTGTTGTATTAGTTTGAAAATTTCCTTTGAATCAACAAGAGACAGAGGTATGCCCTTTCTGACAACAACTATAGCCAACATCGATATGAGTATTTGAACTGGCTTGGACACCCAAGTTCTTATACCTATGCAGCCTGTGGAACTTTTCTTCTGGAGAAACTGCCCTCGATGCCTGTTCATACGCCTCTTGGCCCATATAGCGGGATAGCTCCGCAAAACTTCGCAAACCAAAAAACAAGTCTTAAAAGCAACTTTTGTGGCATTTTTTGGTTGAAATTCTGCCAAAAGTTTAAAATTGAAAAGGTAAAGCATTCAAAATAATTAAAGAATTAATAATATTTAAACAATATAAATGGTGTCGATTTTAATGGTACCAATAGGCCGAATTAAAGTTCTTGGAGACTGTGAAGATAGCTACAAGGTGCGCGAAACCCAATTCTCGCGCAGATGTAAGTGAACTTCATTCAAGATCGGTTTTTGCGCAGCTTGTAGCTACACGTCACAACCGCCAAGAAATTTGATTCGACCTATATAAAAAATAATGCCAAAATATCCAAAAAATATAAAACGGTAATCATAAACACCGAAGAAAAAAATAGTGACTGGAGTCCCCGGACGCGGGAGAAGTGAAACTTCGACGCAACAGTGCTTTCATAACCCCTCCAAGTTGCATTAGAAGTTTCACTTCAAAAGATCATAATGAAACATCGCGTATCGAAAGCGTATCTGCCCCCCAGAGTTTTTTTGCTTTCGGCATTATTCCGATGACTATGATTTTACTCGTATACAAGCAATCTCACTTCGTACAAGTAATACAAGTAACATGACATGATGCAGTAGATGAGTAGACGGTACTAGAGTACAGAATAAGGCGGCCAACCGTCCCGCATTTTGCGGGACCGTCCCGTAATGCTAGACGAAATCCCGCTTTGAAATTATTAGTAAAATAGTCCCGTAAAACGTTGTATGCGTCCCGCATCCCTATTTTTCTACCACACTTCTACACAACACCCACACGCGCGCACGGTCAACAGCGTTGGAACACAGATTACCTATAATAGCGACAAGCGTGTAGCGCACGCGCTAATCTCGTTCTCTTTCTCTCTACTGAACTCATGAGGCGTAATTAGAGTGTCTAATTACGTAAACAGTGATATTCTTAGGGGCTGGGAGGAGAACAAGTACAGCACTGAAAAACGATGGTTGGAGGTAGCTTACTCGTACCAGGGACGAACGCGCCTACCGAAAGAGTATTTTCTTTAATGAATGCTCTGTGGACGTCCGAAAAGTCCCGCATTCAGTTTTCGGAAAGTTGGCCGCCTTAGCACAGAATCACTAGGTCACTTGACTAAAAAAACTAGGTACATTCTTCGCAAACCTTCTATACGAAACGAAGAAGCAGAAGGTAAATAAGATCCAAGTAAAGTAAACGATAAGTTAAACAACTAGAAACACGTCTTACTAGCACCTCTACACTGTCTATTTTCCTTTGATACGTACAAAGCAATTTGACTTAACATTTCTGATTCGTACCGCCAGGGAATGGAACAGTCTGCCAGCTTTCCTTTTTCCTAAGAGCTTATAACTTTTCAGGATCAGAGTGAATAGGTATCTTCTAAGTTTTTTTTAAGCGTACTTCATCTTCGACTACAACGTCGCTTAACATCAGGAGAGTAGATGGTCAAGCGCGGACTTATTCGCGTTAAAAAAACCAAAATCGTTTTTCTCTCACCTGGGATGCCGGTCAAAACAAACTCCGATCATATGCACAACGTTCCTGTGGTTGAATTTAGCCATGATAGCGGCTTCCATGAGGAAGTCGTGCTCAGCCTGCACGGTGGACAGCTCCGGCAGGGTCTTCACCGCGACGGGCATCTCCACCGCGTCTGCTGTTCGGTGGCGATAGAGCCCTTGGTAGACCTCTCCAAACGCGCCTTGACCCAGTGCCCTGGAAACAAATTAAAGGGTAAGTCCACCAGAGATGGGTGTGTGCGTAGCCAGGGAGATATTTGAGGTTCGACTCTTTTCCTTCCCTCTACCAGCGCTGCTTTGTACGGTTGTATCTCTTGCTCTATGACTCTATATTTTTATTGTGGTCACCCAACCATCCTTCCTCACTAATATACTAAATCCGAAAGTGCAATGTATTTATTGGTGTGTCCCTCTTTCACGTGGAATGGAGCAACGGGTTGACTTGATTTTTGGCACGGATTTAAAAAGACGGAAACTACTATTATCCCGAAAAAATAAAAGGTTCCCATGTGATAGGACAAAAATCAATATATTACGAGGGCGGAGCCGCGAGCAAAAACTAGTTATTCAGTAAAATTATTTTCCGCTATGACTACGAGTATAGTGATTCGTATAGGCTGGGTGGCTAGCTCTAGCGTCAGAGTTTTAAGCCGCCTGAAGGCCTCTGACATGGCTAAACGGTTAAAACAACCGGGACCTACAATTTAGCGTGTCATCTGAGCCACGGTAGCGCTCAGTTGTAAATGCCGACCGCCGTCACCCAACCGAAGACTGACCGTGACGAACGTTGCTTAACTTTGGTGATCCCTAACAAACACCTAGTCAAACTACGCTCTGAGAGATAGAAATGCGATGAATGCAAGCTACTTTAACCGGGCTTGGTGGAAAATAAGAGCGGTTTATATCCTACAATAGATGTTCTACAGCTGATATGATAATGGTGATGATACAGATGGCTTCGAGGACTATGTATGTTCTGATCAGTGATCATAGAACAGTTATTGCATAGTCAGTAGAGTGTACAAAAAGAGAAGCGTCGTAGGCGAGGTCGCCCGTGTTCCATTGTACTAATTTTGTTAGTAGACACCAATTCGGTTTTCATCAGTAGACTCCCGTCTACCAAGTAGTCGGTACCTTGGCTGCTGATTAAAATCTTATTGTTAGTCCACCGTAACGCCACGACGATTCCCTTTTTGCACAAACTCTATAGCAATAACAAGTGTGTTTGCACCTGTGTTAAGCAACCATGTGGTTAGGCATAAATACTTACTTGACAAGTTTCAAGCTCTCTCTAGAAACTTGGGGCAGCTCCCTGACATCCACCCCCTGGGGCAGAAAGCTCTCGCTGCCGTAGTGGGGGTTGAAAGCCATGCTGAGGGGGTTGTCATGCCCCCCAGGGGCTGCCCTGAGCCTGTGCAGCTGGACCTCTTGCTCTATAATCTGCTTTCGTCGGACTTCTGCTTCTTTCTTCCGCTGGTACGTGTTGTCTGTGAAAGAATGGTAGCGATAAAGTAAGTAAGTTCGTAAAAGACGGGTGGCTAGTCCACTGCAGGACGTAGGCTTAAAGGGTGAAGGGTGAAGGGTGATTGGGCCATATACACCACGCTGGCCCAGTGCGGGTTGGTGGATTCACATACACCATCGTTTTTCTTCTACGGGCGTAAGCAGGTTGCCTCACGATGTTTTCCTTCACCAAAAAGCCAGTGGTGTGAACTTCCGTAAATAAATTCCAAGGATTTTATTGGTACAGGACCGGGATTTGAACCCACGACCTCACGATCGTAAGGCGGGTGTCATTACCATTAGACCACCATGGCTTCGGCAAATCACGTCAAGGTTTAGTGGGAAGGAAAAGCTATTAATATGATGCGTCCTAGTATAGTATAGTTTAGCATCTATATTGGCCTCCGTGGGTAGGCCTATGATCAGCTGTGGGCTATTAAATAGACAGGCATAGTAGGCACCGTAGGATTTATATTTTATACCTAGAGGATTTTTTGTTTTTCTATTTAGGAAGTATAGACCGCCCTGGTGTCATAGTTTTTAAGCCGCGTAGTTTTTAATGGTTAATAAAACCGGAACCCATAATTTAACGTATCATCCGAGCCTTGGTAACGCTCAGCTGTAAATGTCGCTGTAAGCGCTACATTTAAGCATTTACGTAGTATTATTACATTTACTTTGATTTCGGAAGTTACCAATGTGCTATGCAGTAGTGTAGAGAATGTGCAAAAAGAGTACCGGCTGTGACAATGCTAAGTGCCTACAATAAGATTTTAATCAGCAGCCAAGGTACCGACTTGGTAGACGCGAGTACTGATGAAAAACCAAATTGGTCTACTAAGTATCAAATACTTTTAGTTGTACTAGCAATGACAGAGCAGTGTTGTCAACGTCACAAAATTAGTGAAATGGCACACGGGCGACCTCACCTACCACGCTTTTTTGCACAATCTCTACCTTATGAGCGGAACGTATAAAAACCTTATCATAAATTTTAATGCGTTGTAAGTACCATGTTGTACCTATAGGTAATTTTCCACGACATATTATGGGAGGAAATCCGTAAACCGAGAAATATTTTTCTACACGGTGGTGATAAGAAAATCGTCTCCAAGTGCGTATAACGTGAAAGTGTGTAGGTTCTGTATTCATATCATTTGTATTGACATCATCATTATCCATCAGCCATAGGACGTCCACCGCTGGACATAGGCCTCCCCTATGGATCTCTAATAAGACCGGATAGTAGCGGCTTACATCCAGCTCGATCCTGCGGTCTAAAGGAAGTCAGTCCACCTCGTGGGTAGAAGTCCTACGCTGCGCTTGTCGGTACGTGGTATCAACATATAAGTCGTAATAAAAGTAACTAGACTGACATGGCTAAGTCGATACTGGGCTCTACAATTCTAACGTGTCACGCGAGTCACGATAGCCTACTGTTTAACACATAACTCAATTCGACCGGCATGATTTTTCTTTCGATGCTTTCGATGTTTATTGATAAGTTTAGGAGCAAACCAAGAAAACATGTAGTTTTAATCAGCGCGAGCATAGCGAGCCCAATATGATTTGGAGAAGCCTTTGAGAATCTGGGTAGAATTACATGATGTGAGAGAGTGGCATATTTATATACAGGGTTATCCAGTTCTAGTGTATTAAGCCGAAAGGAGATGATTCAGACCATCTTAATGAACAACTTTATTATGAGGTCAACCCAGAATTCGAGAAAAAAATCAGCTTTCATTCATTTAGCCGATTTTAAGTTGCAATTTTTTTATAGAACAGCTAAGTACTTTTTTTCTTGAATTCCGGCTTGGCTGGACCCATAAGTAAAAGTTATTCTTAGTGATGGTCCGAATTACCCATTATCGGCTTAGAACAGGGCATGCAGATAACCTTGTATAATGATTTTGATGAAATGATTTCAGTGGAATCAGTTTAATTTCTTAAACCAGTTTCTTGACAAGTTCTATAAATCACCACTAAATAAATACTATCATTACCATACTACCATTGCCCAGAGAACCCTAAATACTGAAGAAACTTTATCCATACACTAAAATACGATTGTATTTGACTAGTTGGTCCACTTATCGTCAATTCGTAATGTCAAATTGATATTTTTGTACCAAAAATACACCAAATGTTTTTATCAAAGTTTTGGAATTTAAATTTGCAAGTCATGGGCAATTATAACGTGGTTTTGCTATTATTTTTCTCATATTTTTGTTGTAGTTTTTGTGATAAATTTTACTATTACGCGTATGGAAGCAATTTGACCGGGAAACGATTAAAAATAAATTCGCCGAGCTCTGAATTTTACGGTGTAGCAATCCTTGAGGTGAGGTTGAGGTTTTAATGTTGGCCTTACTTCGAGCAAATATCTATAGAGTCACTATCGGGGAAAAAAGTGTCCGAGCCAAAACTCTGCCCACGCTACGTAGTGGGCAGACTTTTTAGTTAGTCGTAAGTTAATTGCAAGCCGACTACAACGCCGCGCGATGCCAGTGCTCGGCTACAAGAACCAATTAGGTGACATAACGTCGAGATTCGAGAAAACGGGTCATTGTAAATTATTTAACGTGTTTATATATGACGGCGCTCGGACTTTTTTTATTGCTTTCACATATGGACTGTGGCTCTGTAGATATTTAAACGTAGGAGCCTTATGAATAAGCTCAAGATAGCCGACCTATGGAGAGGGCTATGCTAGGAGTCTTTGCGGGATTGAATCAGATATGAGGAGATCCGCAGACGTACCTAAGTTACTGATATAGTCCAGCGGATTAGCGAATTAAAGTGGCAATGGGCAGGGCACATAGTTTGAAGAACGGATGGCCGATGGGTCCGTAAAGTTATCGAATGCAGACCACGGACCAGCAAGCGCAGCGTAGGATGTCCATCGGTGGACTGACGATATAATGAAGATCGCAGGAACGCGCTGGATGCAGGCCGCTTCCAACCGGCCTTATTGGAAATCTATGGGGGAGGCCTATGTCCAGCAGTGGACGTCCTATGGCTGATAGAATCCTTAAGGTAAGGGAGATCGTAGACGGGCGTGTAACCAACTCGCCACAGCCAGGGACGCTGACCCGACAAGAAAACCACAATCCTCGGACAGCTGTTCTGTGAGTTTCAATCAGGATTGGGTTTTGCGCAGCTTGTTGCTAACTTCACAGCCGCCAAGGAGTTTGATTCGATCAATAGGTACCTAATACACGTCATTGGCGGCGTTTGTGGTTATTTTATTGGTCATAGAAATAATAAGTTTGTTAACCTAATTAGTGTTTATATGTTACATCTTTTGACGAAATGTGTAAAGCAACTAATCACTATCATCACTTTTTCACGTTTCCCTGTCTGTCTGTCCCTATGTATGCTTTTATCTTTAAAACTACGCAACGGATTTTGATGCGATTTTTTTAATACATAGAGTAATTCAAGAGGATGGTTAAGGTATATGTATAATACATCTGTGCGAAGTCGGGGCGGGTCACTAGTTTTTTTTATTAGCTTATAATCATGAGTAAAATAATGTTCAAGAGTATATCGGTCGTTTAATTATTTAAAGTTTTACTTTTAAGCTCCATACCTACTTTGGTCTCGTTACGTCGATCATTGTTCTAAGGCTTAAGACCGTATTTCCAGTTGGAAGAAATCGATTCTATCAATAAGGCCTTTAGTTGTAGCACTGCTTTCGAGAAATCTTAAATTACGCTAATTTCTTGTATTTTATGCGTATGAGTAATAAAGAGTATCAATCTAATTTCTAGAACCATAGACTAGATTTCAACATGTACAACAAGATGTGGAATGGTGCCGTAGCCACGATAGTTGAAGACCCTGGGGAAAGCGTCACTGGCGCCCTTTGGACCCTTGACGATAAAGATATGAAGAACCTGGATAAGTATGGTTTGAATTCTGGTATATTGACAAAAATGCATCGGTAGATTAAATGGCATGCAGTCACAGAGCTATTACAACTAGAGAGACAGCGGTGATGTCGCTTGAAGCAATACTCAGCCACAAAAATGTATGGAAAATTTAGCTCAGCGCTGTCAAAACTGTCAAATATGACTAGCCACTGAATCGAGATATTTTTTATCTCTTGCTAACTCATGTCATATTAAATCATTGCATCTCTTTTTTTCTTTTCTCGATTATCCCTCTGGTATTTCTGTGTACTTATGCAGTAGATCTGTTTTTTTTTACATTTATTTAGTTCGCATTAGTACCGCAGAGTCGCGCTTGATGCAAATCGGTCTTATTATTATTGGAGAGCTATAGGGGAGATGCCTGTGTTACTGTACACTGATGCTTTAATAATTGGTATAGGTGCGGTCCTTACTCAAGTGCCTTTGATTACTAAATGATTATTTATCAAAAAAGCCCCAATATCAACTAAGAGCAAAAAATCCTGCGACTGCATTTATCGTAGCATACGTAGTTATGTTTTTTAAATCATAACACATGTAAAATAAATTTATTTATTTTACTTTAATCATATAAAGTTATAGCGAAGCATTGATTCATATTGAGTTGGAAGTAAGATCTCTTAAAGAACAAAGCTAATTATAGTATAAATAGTCATATAACCGCGTTCGCATGAATAGTTTTATATCTAAAATATCAAATTAATTTCAATTAATGTAGACAAGAGGGAGTGAACAAAGGGTGGTACTTCGCGAAAAACGTGACTGTCACCACCTTAGATGGGGAGGAGGTCTTGGCACGGACTTACGAAGAAGTGAACAACCCTCCTAAGAGGAGGGCGTGTGATGATCTACCTTACGAGAGGAGACCTTCCAATACTTATTTGGAGGTATGTACTTACCTTTATTTCATACTTCATAGGTGTTCAAATACTAAAATACTTACCGTTTATTTTTTAACGAAATCGGCTAAGCCGTTTTTAAAAAGTCAACGATAATGTAATTTTTTATCGGGCAAAAATGCCTTTATTAACTACAACAAAGTACAATACTACTTTAGATGCTAAAACTACATACTACACTACTAGTACATAAAAAACAATCGGATCATTCACATACCCTCCAAGGTATAAAGATAATCCAAATGCTCAAGCCCACTGCCAGTTGGCAGCGTGCCCAGCATGCTGGCAACATTGCCACGCTGAATAGCAATCAAAATGTTTTATAAATATTCGTCAGGTATTAATATTCGGAGCTGTGGAGTCCGGCCTGCCTTCAGACTACATCGGATATCTGGTGTCATTCCCAACCAACGGCAACCAAGCTTCGGATGACATCCGGAAAGAGCTGGGATACCCCTTCGGACCAGCGCAAAATGATAAGGAAAATCAAGATTAAGTTTATAACATGAAATACATGTTTTTTACTAACTTTTTTTTATTTGTTTATAACGAGAAAAATATCTGGTACAAAATCGATAAAATCAGCTGTCCTATATAACAAGTCCATTGACTTTCGCCAAAATGTCTGATACAGTTTGGTTATTCTCAGATTCCGAGTTAACCCCATAGCAAAATTCGTTCACAATGATGGTTTCAATTATTCTTTTTCAATTTTGTTCTCTTTTACAATAAACCTGTAACTTAAAGGTCGAATGTGAGGTAATTGTAAACTATACTTAGTAATTTGTTTCATTCACTCCCCATTCAAATATTATAAGTTTTATATGGCGCAGCCGGTAGGTTCTACGTAGGATCTATCTACTATCACCTACGCTCCCACTAGGAGTCTGATTCAATATTCAATGGTAACTAAGCTTCGGACCGGCACTAAATGATAAAATCAAGATTTATTATTCGAACATGAAAAACAGATTATTTTATTCTGTCCATCACAATCTTCTATCCTTCTGTCTTTTGTTGTTTAGTGCCCATATGCGTTCTATTAGTAGCAGTTTTCGTACAGAATTCAAATTATTTTAACCCCTTGGGACTTTACCTGATATAATTTTAATGCCGTCTCAGTGTTTTACATTGACATTGTACATGATTAATTATCTACGAGGTTATTATCCAGCAGGTACTTTATAACAAAATAAAATATTGCTATCTTTTATTAGAGCGTGCGATAAAAAAAGTCAATTTTTTACTTACATGGCAAATAAGTTTGCGCCTCGAATATAATTAATAATATTTTACTGTTCCGTGTTCTTACATAACGAAGTAAAATGATAAAGTTCACAGACTAAACAAATGTATGTTTTTATTATTTAATCTTCGAGCAAATATCTCTAGAGTCAAAATCGGGCAAAAAAAGTGTCCGAGCCAAAAGTCTGCCCAAGCTACGTAGAGGGCAGGCTTTTTAGTTAGTCATAAGGCGATTGCAAGCAGACTACAACGCCGCGCGATGCCAATGTGCTCGGTTACAAACACTAATTTGGTAACATAACATCAAGATTCAAGAAAACAGGACATTGTGAATTATTTAATGTAATGTTGTTTTTAAAGTTTCGCAATTTGAACACATAATTAATATATTCTCCGGGACTAATCGCACACTAAAATTACGAGATAAATAAATACCTCCTCATCCCGACGCTTCGGCCGAGTTGCATCGACCGTGGTCACGGGTAGACTGGAATGTAGAACAGCTGGTAGGTACCGCCAATTCAATTTGAACTTGAAAAATTGTCACTACGTCACACAACACTGACGGTATCTAACATCTATCTCGTAATCTCATTTATCTCGTAATTTTAGTGCGCGATTAGTCGCGTAGTAGATAATAATTATATTTAATGTAAATATCTAAGTCAGTATGTGTGACGGCGCTCGGACATTTTTTTACTACTTTCACTTTGGGACTCTGTAGATATTTGCTCGGAGTATTATAATGCTATCTGAACCTACTATATACTTACATACTTAAGTAGGTTAACAGTTTGTTTGGCCTCAAAGCAAAAAATAGTATGTAGAGATTAGGTTTTGGCAATCATGTTTTTGACATATGTATGTCAGTGTTCCATTTAGATTGACTTAAACAAGACAATACTGCTGCGTGAAACCCAATCCTAACTAAAGCTCATAATATTCAGAATCAGAATCAGAACATTTATTTGCACCAACAAGAGAGTATTAACATATAGAACTTAGTATACTTATATAAGCTTACGTCTACTTGAGGACCCTGTTTTATAGGAGCAAAACAAGGTAAATCTTATTAGCTAAAGGACATGTCCACAAAATGTATGGAGGCTGGTATAATAATAATCAAAAATTCTAACCATAACACTAGTTACATTTCGAGAAAGTTCATATTTTTCTGAGTCTATTACAACAGTTAAAAACAAAAAAGACCACTACGATTTTTTTTTAATTAATTTTGAATTTTTTAGGAAAAATAAATATATTTCGCTCAATAGGTAGTTTATCTCTAGCAGCTCTGATTAAATCCAAATTGTTAAATAAAAAGCATTTTTAAATCTATGTTTTGAATACATATTTAGTGTTATTTCCGCTATCTTGTTGTAGGCAAATAAGTTTAAGGGCATTAAGGACATAAAAAATTACAAACAATTACTAATGTTACAATAATTATACATTCAAAAACTTAATTTTACAAAATAGATAAAATAATAATAAATATCACTTATTTTCAGTACACTCTATTATATTATATATACATATATATATATATACACGTTATAACAGATTTAGACTGTATATATATTTTTTTAAATACTATATTAATAATTCGTTAACAACAAATAAATATTATAAAAATCTTTTAAAAATAATATGACAAAATATTTAAAACACTTCACTAATAAATAACACCCTTATTCTCACTGCACTACACTCTGTTCGACACGTGTTTCGCCTCTCAACGAGGCATCTTCAGGACGTGTTGACTCTTCGAGGTCGCTCGCAAGAATTTTTACCAATTAGACGCACTTTTTAGGTGATTTTTTGTCACATTGTACCTACTAACAACTTTACAAACCTAATAGTTAACCAAGATTCCACTTAAAAACAAAGGTAGTCATTAATTAGTAGTCATTAGTAACTAGTAAAGATTCTGGTACGGGTTAAGAGAGGATGCTTTGTCCCTTTCCCACAAATCATTACACATTATGGCGAATGTAGTACACTTACGGACCGTGACGTCATATATTGCTATAGTGTGCTCTTTATCTAGCAAGAAAATAAAATGCTTGTATAGGTCCCGGCAAGTAACTTGAACAAAAAATATCACTCTTTCCCTTTTGTTAAAAGAGAAAACAAAAGAGAGGTAGCTATGGTTTAACGTTCAAGTTGTTTGCCGGCTACTTTACCTTCTTTATTTCTAAGTTATATTTTATTTTTGTTTTATTAATCGGCTCTGTTTATGGTTAGCTGTTACAAGAGGACATAAAAAAAAATTGTCAACTAGTCTATTATATTAAAGAATCATTTCAAGATGCATTTCTGTTGCAGCTATAACAAAAAATTCTAAAAATTCGCACTTGGCCGATTTTTTATTTACTCGCAGAAGGTATTATGAAACGCGCCACTAGAATGAAGCTTATCTTCGTCTTGGCCGACTTGAACCCATCGCTTCACTCAGGGTTCTAAATAATTTGAGTGATACCGCCAAGTGCACAAAGATAATGCTAGATGCTAAAACCATCGAACGGAGCTCTGACGTCGAGACAAGCTGGCAAAACTGGGCGGTACCAAAGATACAATGGGTCAACGGGGTACCAGGATGTGGCAAGACAACATGGGTGATTAGACACTTTGATGTGGACAGGGACGCTATCATCACAACAACAACAGAAGCAGCAAAAGACCTGAGAGAGAAGCTATCGCACCGAATAGGAGATCTAGTAAAATCAGTTGTGTGTGTGCGAACCATGGCTTCATCCCTCGTAAATGGTTTTGGAAAAGAGAGCTTCAGCCGCCTTCTGGTGGATGAAGCTCTAATGAACCATTTCGGAGCTATAATAATGGCTGCACGACTGTCTGGTGCTAGTGAACTTGTCCTCATTGGGGACGTCAATCAGCTGCCTTATATCGACAGAGAAAATCTCTTCGAGATGAGGTACCATCGCCCGACCCTGGTTGCAAACGTCACCCAGGAGTTGCTCTGCACACATAGAAACCCAATGGATGTCGCGTATGCGTTGAGGGAATAATTTGAGTGATAAATAGCGAGGGAATTAACGTTAGAATATAATAGTTAACAGTGTAGAGTCCCTCACGTTCAGTTCAATTTGTCGCCAGTGACATAAGACACGACTTCGTTCTCTAGGTGCATAATCCTAAGCGTCACACAAGTCGGCGGATGAGAAGTTAGCTGACAGATGATACTTCGCCGTGATTCGCTAATTATTGCGCATGTGTGCACAATCGACGCCGCGTGGCGTAAGGTTGAGCACGGGCGTAGGGAGCGCGCGGGAGGCATGAGATTGGCGAGCAGTTGGGCGTCTCGTCTCTCTGTTCGTCTCGTCCATCTGGCTCCCGCACATACCTATATTTCGGATGTTGCGCAGCGTTCTGCGCATAATTTCCCATTCGCCGGCTTATGTGGCGCTTAGTATAATACTAAATGTTACTGGCCCAGTGACGTTTAACACGTGTTTTATAATATTATTTTGACATCCTGACGATATATATTTTTTTTAATTTCGCAATGTTTTATTGTTTTCTTTTGAGAGAACCACGTAGAGTTTTCTGTTTACAGATCTTTCTTTAGGAACCCTATCTTTTTGCGTCTTTAGATAATTTTAGTATCTAACTTGCCATTTATTATGAACATGAGGTCATACGTACCTCAGTTCAAACCAGATAAGTCGAAAAGTTATCTTGAAGTATAAGCAAAATAATATCTCATATATAATAATCACTTAATTACAGTTGAACGTCAAGAAAAGATTGTTTTTTGCATATGTATAATATTACAATAATTATTATTTGAGACAGAACTTTGAAGCTTTAAATTCAACGAAAAGCTTTTTTTAAATTTACTAATTATAATTATTTATTAAATGATATTCTAATAACAAAATAATACTTTGTACTTTTTTCTCTTCAAAAATCAAATCACAATTTTGGTAAAGTGGGGTAAAGACGTAATATTTAATCATGCATTGTTTTAATACTATTGTTTTATTGATATTTTGGTCGTGTGTAAGTCTCGCTGTTTGTGATCATTTTTACTATTTTGGCTACGGAAGCAACTTGTCGGGAAAAAGGTTGAAAATAAGTTCGCCCAGTGCGGAGTATTACGAAGTTGGTGTTTTGGCGGTGAGTACAACTTTAATACCTATCTGTTCTCACCTTGTATAAACCGAATAAAATTTCTTGGCAGCTGTGAAGTTAGCTACAAACTGCTCAAAACCCAATTTCTCCTGTTTTGTAAATGTCAGTCAGGATTGGGATTACATATAAAAGTTACATATTATAGAAATTCAACTTATTACGTCCTTTCAGCTAGCTTACAACCGCAGTACACTAGATACACGTCAAGTCTTGTTCCATTTAGATATAAAGTTCATTTACTCACGAAAAAATGCATGGAAATGCTGTTTTTTTATTCGCAATATTTTTTTAGTTCCATAGTAAATGTTGATCATAACAATGATGAGTACAATGATATCCTAGAACGTATCCGTGGCTTAGAAAAGAATATAGACAGTAAAGAATGAAGCACTTTTTTCCTTTTTTCCTTACTCCGCCTAACCCACGGCGCGGCTTCTGAATCGCGTCATTACACATCCCCGTGCATTTCAGCCAAGTACCGCTCTGGCTTTTGTAGTCGAGATTTGCACTTTAAACCCCAGAGCGATATGGCCGAGTTGCTAACATTAATCGAATTTTGTCACTACAATTCCTTGCTAAGTTCGATAGAGGTCGGTTTGAAAGATTAAAGAAAACCTGAAGTGAATTATTTGAAAAATCATCTATACTTAATTACTTACGAGAGTAGGTATATTAACCGGTGCCTAAATTAGTATATTATGAAATGGACGTCCAGACTGAATTTTGTTTCATCCTTTAATACCTCCTTGAATTCTTCTTGCGATCGATGTTAAACATACATCAAAACTAACAACTTTAGTTCTGCGACTTTTGTCCAAATAAAAAAAAAATCAGCTGTTCCATACATTTTGTCGTGGGTGAACGATATTTTTCTATGAGAAGATTTTTTTTCTCTTCTTTTTTCCCTCTTTTTATCTTTACCATTTTATATTCGTCAGGATTATAGGCTGGACTTCGACTACTACTACGATGACTGGGACGGAGCCTGCGCCACTATTGTAGAGGATCCTGGAGCGAGCGTCACTGGCGTCCTCTGGCGAATTGACTACAAAGATCTGCCAAACTTGGACGTGTAAGTATTTCGTAATAGTACATTATGATATAGGTAAATGCGGTAAGTTGAAACGATTACAGCCGAGGCGATATTGCTAGGAAGCAGAGGCTGTGTTGTTGTAATTTTCATAGCGCACGTATGTCATACGACGTTTTATAACAATTTGCGAAGA
This sequence comes from Hypomecis punctinalis, assembly GCA_949316475.1. Classification (NCBI taxonomy): domain Eukaryota; kingdom Metazoa; phylum Arthropoda; class Insecta; order Lepidoptera; family Geometridae; genus Hypomecis; species Hypomecis punctinalis. The sequence goes on along the minus strand of OX438820.1, from coordinate 16,467,660 downwards.
AATTAATAAAACTGACTTTCTTAAACGAATAAATCTTTAATTACTTGTTAAAGCAGTTATAGAAATTTGAACAATTTTTAAAAGTGATTGTTACGTTGCCAGTTGGCATTTTTAATGTTGTCAAGTTACAATTTCCCCAGTCTCTCTCTCTCACTCTCTTGAGTGAAAGTAAATTCATCACTACATGACGACATTTTCAAATAAAAACAATACTGCGAAAAGAAAAAGCGCGCAAAATAATTTTTATCTTCCAAAGTTAATTTTATTCATAAAATATTGACCACTTTTGTGACATAAACTCTTTGCTAAGATTTTAAAAAGTATCGTTCAAGACGGAGCATCTTAAAAAAACCGTGCATGTTACTTTATTTAAAAAAATCGTGCGTTTTACATTACAATAACGCACAAGTGCGTAATGAAATACATTACGATATTGAAATTGGTGTAATTACACCCACTACAATACAGCCACTTTACGAGCAAACGTGTTGAAAGCTAGTATTTAAATAGATAATTTCAACTTGTACGTGTTTAATAAATAAAACTTTCACTCAAATATAACTTTTTTCTCTGTACCTAATCAATAAAGAAAACTTGAAATTTCCTAATTTGTACGTAGCTAAAACGCTCTCCGCGAAAAGCCAAAAAAAGAAACCTCATTATTTTAGTCTATGGCCGATTGCCATTGCGCGCGCATAGGAAAACTGATTAATATTTCCCGCCATTTCGAAACATTTTTCACAACTCGTTTTCACTGTTGAAAATATTTTTTTGGTATTATTTTATTCACAAGTGTGTTGAAAAACGTCGTATGCTACACGTGTGTATTGATGATTACCGTCCTCGGCTTCTCAATGGCGCCTCAGCGGTAATCACTAACATTACACATTTGTACCATAAGGTATTTATATTTTGTATTCCCTAAAAATGACAAGACCGATTTCAATGTTGCAATCTAGGTACGAGTATTCTAGGTACAAAACTTGAATAGTTAGATCTAATCGATGTAAGTAGGTATACCATTTTTAAATAATCGTTGATTTTTAAAAACCACAATCAATTCAGATAAAATTTAAATGTACCTAATTAAATTTAAAACCCTCCCCTCATCATTCCTTGTGCAAAGGTGCCCATAACTCTTGTTGGATTGCCGCGTTGGATGGCGATGGACATTCTTAGCACCAGAAACGAGGTAGAACGGGAGTCACCTCACCTCCTCTCACCCGAATCCTGCAACCTACTACTGAGGTTGAAATTTCGTTCGTTTTAGCCGTCAACTGCTGCACATAGGCCTCCCCTATGAATCTCCAATAAGACCGGTTCGTAGCGGCTTGCATCCAGCGCGATCCTGCGGTCTTAATGAGGTCATCCGTACACCTTGTGGGTGGACGTCCTATGCTGCGCTTGCCGTTACGTGGTCTATACTCGAGGACTTTTCGACCCCTTCGGTCATCGGTCCTCCGTGCTATGTGCCATTTCAACTTGCCAATCCGCAGTCAAAATTGAAATTTAAATGTATCTATTACAATTCAGGCAAGAAGAACTAGATCTAGGCCGGTACTACGCTAAGAACGTGACAGTCACCACTCTGTCCGGAGAGGAGGTTGGGGCAAGAACGTATATTCAGACCGTGAACCCGCCCAAACTGGCCGCGGGGGAAGACTTGCCGCCGAGAAGACGGCCTTCCAACACTTATTTAGAGGTAACTATATTAACAGTGCTACCTAACAAACAAGACAAGTAAATTGAAAAAAAAAAAACGTGAATTCACCAGAAGTATTGTTGTATATAAACCTATTTTCCTTTGGTGGATGAAGCTCTAATGAACCACTTCGGAGCCATAATAATGGCTGCAAGGCTGTCTGGTGCTAGCGAACTTGTCCTCATTGGAGACGTCAATCAGCTGCCTTATATCGACAGAGAAAATCTCTTCGAGATGAGGTACCATCGCCCGACCCTGGTTGCAAACATTACCCAGGAGTTGCTCTGCACACATAGGAACCCAATGGATGTCGCGTATGCGTTGAGGGAAATATACTCTGGTATATATTCCTCAGCTCCCCGTATTAGGTCTCTTGAGCAGAAAAGGTTCAAGGGGGCTCAAATATCCAAAACCCTCCCCAACACCCTTTTCTTAGTGCATACACAGGAAGAAAAGGAAATCCTCACCAGCCAGGGTTATGGAGAGGGCGCAGGATCACGTACCCTTACCATCCACGAAGCTCAGGGACTAACGTACGAGTCGGTAATCGCCATCAAAACTAAGCCTGGAATGAAGCTACACGAGAGCGTGTCACACGCTGTCGTTGCATTATCACGGCACACTGGAACCTTCATTTACTACGCCGACGACATCGAAGATGATGCCATCAGCCGATTCGTGCGGCGTGCATCTTCCGCGTCATTGAGGGCCATCAAAGAGTACAACCTGCAGATGGCCATCAGAGATCGGAACGAGGCAGTGATGGAGGCTCTGGGCCGGGAGGAGGCAACAGAGTTGTTATAGAAGGACATGGGAGCGATCACAAGCAGAGTTGAAACCACCGAGTAACACACGGAGTCGTAGCCTCGGACTCTGCAGATGATCGCTTTCACAAAGGAAAATCATGACAAGTGTGTAATATCTAGAGTTTAGCATTGCGTGCATGCCCTGAGCATTCATTCTCGCCATCGATGGCTCCTTCTTGCGGCGGCGTTGTGTGTCGGGTCGTTCTCTTCCCTCAAATATGGTCGAGGAGAGCGATGGCTGGCACATGCGTCACACTCGTGATCGGGTGCTGCATGCGGGTCGCCGGTTTGCTCGTGGCATTCACGCAATGCACTGAAACTACTAACTTAGGCTAAAACTTAAACTAACCCATCTCTATTGTACTAACTCTTTTTGTATAGTAAAATCGAATAATTGAATATTTTAGTTAACAAAAGGCACAGACCCTGGAGTCTGTGGTTTGTAATTTTCAAATAAAAAAAAAAAAAAAAAAAAAAACCTATTTTCCTGTGTATTTTTTTTTAATGTTATGTACCTATGTTACGCGGTTATGGACCAATTTAGACGATTAGTTTTCCTGTTTGGTTGATCATACCTACTTCACAGATAGTCGTATTTTCAACAACTGAAACAAGCCGAGCGTTTGATAGATCGTGCTTCTCTATTGTTTGATCCGCGCTTTCGCTTGCACGCTCCGCTCAGGCTGAACGTGACACTTTTTCGTGCGTGCAACCGGCGCGGCGTTCGTCGATTTACAAGTATCACGTCATTATTTTTTGTCAAATCTTTGCCAGGTCCTGATCTTCGGAGCGGTAGAATCAGGTCTTCCATCAGACTACATCGGGTACCTAGTATCGTTCCCGACTAACGGTAAACAAGCAACCGACCCCATCAGGACCAGCCTCGGATACCCTTACGGACCAGGGTCTAGTTCTAATTACAATAGATATAAGTTAATTAATTAATGACCAGATTTTGAGCTAAATAAATGGAAGTAGAAAAATGATGATCAATATTTTATGTAGTATAATGATACTTTTAAAATAAAAAAATATTGTTTTTACTGGAAATGGTTAGGTACTTTTACTAAAGAGACAGAAAAGGTATGTAGGTATATCTATATTATTTTAATAAAATTTTATTTTTGAAATTTAGTTTTTTTTTTATTGCCGACATTGCTAATAATAAAAACGGCAATGGTCATGAACAGTTATGAGTTACACTCAAATAGGTATATACGTAACACACACTGAGTACAATGGGAGCGCAAACCAACATGGTGAAGTTTTGGTAAGAACAAAGAAATCCTGACTACACATACAGACTTGATTATATTGATAATGATGGTAATGAAGACGATGATGATGAAAATGATGAGAAAAATACTGCACTTCTTGTGATTAACAAAGTACTGAAATGTGATCCTTATGACTGGAGTCAGAAGGTTGCGTTTTGCCGTCGCAAGACACATACTTTGTATATCATAAGAAGGGCAAAATAATAAACATGACGATCATTAATAATCATTATAAGAAATCAAAATATATATACTCACATAGGTAAAGACACACGCAGAGCACAGCGAGGGCGCAAACCAACATGGCGACTGACAAAACGATCACCACCACCCAGGAAATACTCGGCCACGCGTCCGATACTGAAATGATAATATTTGATCAGATATTGAAGAACTGGGAGAACAATCAGACATCATATTTAATTATACCTAATATGTAAAGTAGGTATTACTTTACAAAAAGTATTGGCATATTTAGAATTTTTCTGTAGGGATAAATGGCCACTTAGGCACACTCCAGAAAAACAGAAACTTTCAATTTTTACAGGGTGAGCAAGGATGTTTCTATGCTGATCACCGCTTGAGTATTTGGATTTGCCCTGGATGGGGATCGAACCCACGCCTCTATGACCCAGAAGTTAGGGTCACTAACCACTGAGCCACCGAGGCAGTCAATTTAGGATTCATCTAGACTTTCAATGGCCTTTGTCTTTTCAATGTTTTCTGCGGAAGGAGCTTAATAAGATGTATATTTTGTTGTACTTAATTAACTAAGTTACTTGGCTCCAGTCGGTGGGGCAGTAGCAGGGGACTGTGCTGCGGAACTCGTAGTAACATACAAGGATAAGTAAAGTCATACTTACGGATACACTTGGTGGGGTCGTGAGTGTCGGTGATGCAGTCGGTGGGGCAGTAGCAGGGGACTGTGCTGCGGAGCTCGTAGTAACACACAAGGATAAGTAAAGCCATACTTACGGATACACTTGGTGGGGTCGTGAGTGTCGGTGATCCAGTCGGTGGGGCAGTAGCAGGGGACTGTGCTGCGGAACTCGTAGTAACACACAAGGATAAGTGAAGTCATACTTACAGATACACTTGGTGAGGTCGTGAGTGTCGATGATCCAGTCGGCGGGGCAGTAGCAGGGGACTGTGCTGCGGAACTCGTAGTAACACACAAGGATAAGTGACGTCATACTTACAGATACACTTGGTGGGGTCGTGAGTGTCGGTGATCCAGTCGGTGGGGCAGGGTTGCAGGGGACTGTGCTGCGGAACTCGTAGTAACACACAAGGATAAGTGACGTCATACTTACAGATACACTTGGTGAGGTCGTGAGTGTCGGTGATCCAGTCGGCGGGGCAGTAGCAGGGGACTGTGCTGCGGAACTCGTAGTAACACACAAGGATAAGTGACGTCATACTTACAGATACACTTGGTGAGGTCGTGAGTGTCGGTGATCCAGTCGGCGGGGCAGTAGCAGGGGACTGTGCTGCGGAACTCGTAGTAACACACAAGGATAAGTGACGTCATACTTACAGATACACTTGGTGAGGTCGTGAGTGTCGGTGATCCAGTCGGCGGGGCAGTAGCAGGGGACTGTGCTGCGGAACTCGTAGTAACACACAAGGATAAGTGACGTCATACTTACAGATACACTTGGTGAGGTCGTGAGTGTCGGTGATCCAGTCGGCGGGGCAGTAGCAGGGGACTGTGCTGCGGAACTCGTAGTAACACACAAGGATAAGTGATGTCATACTTACGGATACACTTGGTGGGATCGTGAGTGTCGGTGATCCAGTCGGCGGGGCAGTAGCAGGGGAATGCGCTGCGGAACTCGTAGTAACACACAAGGATAAGTGATGTCATACTTACGGATACACTTGGTGGGATCGTGAGTGTCGGTGATCCAGTCGGCGGGGCAGTAGCAGGGGACTGTGCTGCGGAACTCGTAGTAACACACAAGGATAAGTGATGTCATACTTACGGATACACTTGGTGGGATCGTGAGTGTCGGTGATCCAGTCGGCGGGGCAGTAGCAGGGGAATGCGCTGCGGAACTCGTAGTAACACACAAAGGTAGGTGTCGTCATACTTACGGATACACTTGGTGGGGTCGTGGGCGTCGGCGATCCATCCATCGGCGGGGCAGTAGCAGCGGACTGTGCTACGGAACTCGTTCAGCGACACGCAGCGGTAGTCACAGCCGCAGTCCTGGAACAAAATCAATATATTTATCCAATCGTATCAGCAATACTCGAATACTCCAACGCAAAGTATAAGCCTACCAAAGATACAGATCATAAGATACCAAAAACAGAGCATTTTTGAACCAAAGTTTACCAAAGCTACCAAGACACGACTAATATAAATGTATGAATAAATAAAGCGTATGATTGATGTGCCATGGATGAATAGCACGTACTTACAAACAAGCGTATAAAATAAAATAGTCTATAAGAATTTACTACTTATCGAATGGGACAAAATCAATAACCCAATAGACAGTTATTTATTAAGACAAAAATAAAATTAAACAAAACCACAAAACAAACAACACATTAAAACAAAACAAAATAAACAGCATAAACAATCAATCTTAAATATTTTACAAAGTCATCCTAATTACTTAATTTTATTTTTGTTACAACCTCACCACCTCACCTCAGCATATTATGCTGGTTGTGGACCAACCAGCACTGGTCTTCCGGAAGGACCGGCAATCCGGTTAGTATAAATTAAAGGGTTTCCACATGGCTACTTCAAAACTGTATCAACAAGACATTATTCTAGAGCTTAGCTTTCACCTCATCTCCTGTCCTTCTACCCTCAACTCCTCTCATTAACCTTTCCTGGAAAAGGGGATGTTCTCCTATACTCACGTGTATAGCAGGTATGATGAGCACCTCCCTCGGGCCAGTCTTGGCGGCCACGGTGGCTTCGCTGCACTCCTTGATGGTTCGAGAGGTATTTATGTACGACAAGGCTCATACATCTTGACCTTTATATCACCCATCGATGGAAACTCTGCAGTTCTTTTAAACAGGGAAAAGTTGAGTATCTTGTGGAGGTATAGTGTTTATCTTATTTTACGGATTCAAATCTAGGTAAAACTACATTTGGCTGGAACTTTCCTCCTTTCGTCCGACCGATCCGTCTTGTTGCCGACCTTACTATCCTGTAAAAGTATAGAGAAAGTTTGGTCTACTTACATGTATAGCAGGTATTATGAGCACCTCCCCCGGGCCAGTCCTGGCGGCCACGGTGACCTCGCTGTACTCTTTGATGGCTCGAGAGCTGTCGATGTACGACCAGCCGCCGCCGCCATGTTGCCCTTCGCCCTCTGTGTTGCCTCCTGACAAAACAATTTTTTGTTAATGAGCTTTACTAAATAGATATGGGTATCTAGAACTGGTTCACTGGTGTACAAAGCTGAGGGGAGATGAGATTCACACCATTTGTTCATAATGGAACAAAATTTAATATGAAGCTAACCCAGTATCCTATAAAAACAGGTGTTTCACATATTTTTTTCGATTCCGAGGTAAATTTTGTATAAGAACAGCTGATTTTTTTCTCGAATTCCTGGTTGTCCTCTTAAAAAAGTTGCTAAAAATCTCCTTCTAACGTCAACCTAAAGTCTAACTTTCAAATATTCCATTTGTCTTACCCAGCCATCCTCCCCCTCCACCGCCCCGCAAGCACCCCCCGCCCCCGCCGCCGAACCCTCCATGCGCCCCGCCGGAGCAGGCCGCACCTCCCCTCCCCCCATCTTTAACTGCTTCTCCTCGTACCAACTCGAAGCCAGGAGTTATCGGCCCCAGGCGCGGCACCCAGCCTCCACCAGCCCCTGGAATGACAGCAAATCAATGGTAAAAACTACTAGTAGCTCTCCGAACAGTAGACCTCGCGGCTTTAACTGAATCTTCATAAGTCTATTTCTCGACTCGTTCTTGATCAATTTGGTTCATACTCAAAGTCAATATCAAAAGTATTTATTCGTAGAAATTGTAAATATTGTTAAGATTTAGATATTAAACGACCATCGATATCAACTGTGATCACGATCACAGTAAAATGGCGCATGACAATAATGTTACTTGTGTCAAGTTAAAGTTATATCGTTCATTAGTGGTTAATTACATGCCAGTTTCCATGCGCCATTTTGCTGTGATCACACGATCAGATCAAGATGGTGAATCGGAACTGGCATGTAACCAACGACATAACTTGAAACAAGTGAATAACTGGTTCAATCGGTGAATAATATTTCGTTATAAGTGCAATGCAGGCCTGAGCTCTAGTTTCATATGTGATAATATAGATGGCACTATTACATGTATAGTGATGGAAGTTCATTATTATAATATATATTTTTAATTTATTATAATTGACTTGCTAATATTTGTTTGTCAATACATAGCCTACCTTATTGGTTATTTTCATATAGTAAATAATAAAAACAATGGTAGCTATTGACAAGTAAATTAAATATTTAATGAATAAATTGAATGTAAAAATGAATATAAATATACAGTTAATTTAGTTATGGCTAACTGGGTATCACGTTCCTTACCGGAAGACCTGATTGGCCGTACATATACTCGTATCCAGACTCAGGAGTAGAGTTAGTATCGGGTTGGTATGGAGCCGTAGTCTTGGAATATCCCCACCAAGATAACCCCTCCACCGCCCACAAGCAGTGGGGTGGGATAACGATAACTACCACGGTGACTGCTAGTAGAGGGTGGGGTAGATACAAATAGAGGTTAGAATAATAGTCATTAAAAGGTAGGACAAAATCATTGGAGGACGCTTAAATGTAAAGATAATATAAAGGGTGAGAATCTTACCGTGAGATAACTACCAATAGAGGGTGGCCTCGTCGGCGTCGCTAGCGCTAGTTTCTCATGCGACAAAATAGATAGCACTGTATGTAGTGGAGTTACATTCGTTGCAGTACTTTAGGGCTATTATCAGGTGCTTACCAGATGTCTTCTTTTTGTGTGGAATATTTCCTATACACAATGCAGGCTAGTTTCTCCTGCGGTAAGTTAGATGGCGTTGTATGTAGTGAAATTTATACCTGTACTTTAGGACTATTAATAGTTTTCTTGCCGGAAGGCTTCCCCGGCTGGCCGTACATGTACCCAGACTCGGGAGTAGAGTTAATGTGGGACTTGGCATGCTGCGAGCCATCGTCGTGGAATATCCCCACCGAGATCCCCCCTCCACCGCCCGCGACCAGTAGGAGGTGGGATACCGATAGAGCGTACGATGACTGCTAGTAGAGGGTAACTACCAATAGAAGGTGGGGTTGCTGCCAACACAGGGTTGTAATACTTACCGGAAGTCTTGCCCGGCTGGCCGTACATGTACCCAGACTCGGGAGTAGAGTTGGTGTGGGGCTTGGCGTGCTGCGAGCCGTCGTCATGGAATATTCCCACCGAGATCCCCCCTCCACCGCCCGCGACCAGTAGAGGGTGGGCTTCGCCTTGCTTGTCCAGCTGTGGACAAACATTAAACTAGTACTCCAAACAGTAGGCATCGCATCTGCTTAACTAAATCTTTATAAGCCTATATCTCGACTCGCTCTGGACTGATTTGATACATACTCACAAATCTTGTTAGAATTTAGATAAGATCGCATTAAACTAGTAGTTTTACGAACATAAAACCTCGCGACATATCTCTTTAACTTGATAAGCCTATATCACGACTTACTCTTGACCAATTTAATAAATATTATTGAAATCTTTACTTTACACCACACAACACGTTTCACACCACAGGCTTTTCGGTGAAGGAAAACATCGTGAGGCAACCTGCATACGTCCGTAGAAGAAATTCGATGGCGTATGTGAATCCACCAACCCGCACTGGGCCCGTGTGGTGGATATGGCCCAATCACCCTTCGTGGGTACAGTACAGTACAGTATTGAAATCTGCGGCTAATAAATAGCACGGCAGCAAACCTCCTTTTTGAAGGGAATAAATAAAACTTGTCTACCAAGTTTCGTCAAAATTCGTTAAATTTTTTTACCTATAGACGAAAATCAACTTCCGGACAGACGAAAGCAAAATCGTCAACTTAAAACGAAGACCGTCTCTGATTTAGTTCGCTCAGCCTAAAAGTTTAAATTCCAATCATTGATACAAGATTTGCTCAACATTATGTACAAGTTATAGAACTAATTGTAGAATCACGAAAAAATCAACGACTCCGTACATTTTGTTGAAAGTTAACTGAGAGGTCACACAGCCATTGGCTATACATATATAAAAATCTCTTTAGTAGCCAATAGCGATAATAATTGCACAATCCTATATGACTTGTTAAAAGTAATTTATAAAGCCTTTGAGACCTAAGCAAAACTTACCAAAAACACATAAGTGGCGCCCCCACCCCCACCGCCACCGTCGCTAACATGCGTATTGCGGACTTCATGCGTTTTGCTCGTAAATAGCATACTCTCGTTTGCACGGCGAAGCGAACATTCCTGGCTCTCTTTCGCTGATAAAGTCTGAAACAGACGAAAGATGTCGTGAGTATTTGGCATTTTTAATACTTATTAATTAATTAGCTATTTCTTACAACATAACCTCTCGAGAGCATGACGTCCTTGCTCCTCTATGAGCTTGTGATTAAGTTCGGCTTGTTGCAACTAACACAGCGGTGGGATACTTGTTCCCACTAATTTAGACGCTTCTTACACTTATTGCACTAAAATTTAACCTATTGAGTTACTTCAGGATACATTTTTTGCACAGCTATTTAAAAAGGCCTGTTTGGAACAACCTTCTTGCACGCGTTGAGTCGCCGTGGCTCCATAAGATACGCCTGACACTATTTTTTTACAATATATAATGCAACGACAGTGAAGCTCTCAGAACAGTAAGGTTGGAAGAAACTTCATACACCTATTGCGCTAAGTTTTGTTCTTTTTAAGTTGAAGTTAACTTCATGGTACATTTTTTGTACAGCTAGTCTATTTTATACAACACTAGCGACCCGCCCCGGCTTCGCACAGGCCTTCCTCTTGAATCACTCTGTCTATTAAACCGCATTAAAATCCGTTGCGTAGATTTAAAGATATAAGCATACATATACAGGGACAGACAGATTTTGTTTTATATTATGTATTGATGATACCTTCTTGCACGCGTTGAGACCTTGCTGGCCCACGAGCATGTAGATGAGTTCAGCTCTGTGCAGCGGCAGTAGGGCTCTGGCCGTGGCTCCGTGTGACACGCCCGCCCAGCCCGAGCCCAGCCCGCCGCTCGCACCCACTGCTATTATACTGTAACAAGAGATATAGGCTACTATTGGTGGATATAAAAGAAGGTTAAATAAGTTACGTAGATATAGTAGGTTAGGAATGTAGATATTATAGTACACAGCATAGGTATTTTTTGCAGTTTACTTGCGTGTCCTACTGCTCGGCAAAGGCTTCTCCTTCGATTTTTCCAGTTTTTGCGATTAGTGAAAGTGTCGAGTTTGTTGCACCATATCTTTCAGGGTCTGCCAGGCAAGTGTCTAGTTTGATGTACTACTAGCTACTATTGGTCCACTGTTCAACCTTGGGGTCTTGGGATCAGCCATGACGGTCAAACTGACAAGAGATTTGTTGTAGGCCCCATCAAACATGGTCTGGTTTGGGCCCAACTGACCTTCGCGCCGCCAGTTGTCAATTAGTAAGTATGTAAGTAAGTTCGCATAGGCCGGGTGGCTAGCCTTGGTGTCAGAGTTTTTAGGCCGCCTCTGACTTAACTAAACGGTTGAAACAACCGGAACCTACAATTTAACGTGTCATCCGAGCCACGGTAGCGCTCAGTTGGAAAATGCCACCCACGTATACCGTTGTAGTTTTACCCCAATTAGTATACTGTTGGTATATTGGTCTATTGTCGGTCTACTGGTCTACTATTGGTCTACTGTTCTACTATTAGTATAATGGTCTAATGATGGTCTACTGCTGTTCTACTGATGGTCTACTGTCGGTGTACTGGTGATGGTGGTATACTAGTAGTCTATTGTTCTACTGTTAGTACTTACGTATAAAGTCCTTCGGCAGGAGCCTCCCACACCTGTATCCCCTGGACATCCTGGTCCGCCATGACGGTCACACTGACAGGCGTGTTGTTGTAGGCCACATCACACATGGTCTGATTCGGGCCGAACCGACCGGTCGCTCCGCAGGTTGTGAAACGGTAGACTGGAGAAGAAAAAGTATTTTATTTCAATATCATAGTTACAGATAAACATAATCTTGCAAAAGCCTCTCATTATGTATATGTAAAAAAAATTGGAGATACGGAGCAGAAACGTACATAAAGGTAGAATCAAACTTAACGGCGTCTGTGCCGCTAAAAGTTACACAGAATCCACCCCTCACCCTCGCAGAAAGATATATAAAACTAGCTACGTGTTTAGAAAATTGATGGTGTATAATGTGTAGTAGCTAAACAGAGACAGTAAAAACTTACAAGGCTTATCAACAAAAGACGCATGAGGCGTGGTTTGCTCCTCGAAGACTGGATCGTAGTAATTATAATCCCCAAGTTCGTCCGGGTCGATGTTCAGGCCAAAACACTCAGGAGCCATGGAAAAGTCGTCTATCGCTGAATCGGAGTATATCCTCATACCCATTCGAGTCTTGAATTGGAGGTAATATCTGAAACAAACAATTTGTTGTAATACATACGTGTGACCAAAACCCTGGAGATTATATTAATTGAATTGACATTCATAGTGATTCTGTCAGCATGTTAGACACGCTGCAAAGTGGGTAGTTGGCGCAATATGTAGTAGTACCTAGCTGTAGATCTTTAGATTGTAAATATCGTTGTAGTAAAGGCACTATGTAACTGTTTTTTCAATGTATATTCATCATCATCATCTGGCAGAGTTCTTCGACATTGTTAAGAATCTAACAGATACACTCGTAGTTCATTCTTACCTTCTTGTGATGTTGGGTAGAAAGATGGCAGCCCGATACCAGTTTTCCCCCTTGTCCTTGGTGGAGAACCACAGCGAGGTGGAAATATTTCCTCGGCCGGTGATCTCCACCACGTCAACGCTTAGCGAGCCGTAGTTACGGCCGTTTTGCTGGTAGTAGAAGCGGATCTAGAAATTAAAACATGAGTCATGATGACCACAAATGTTTTACCGAAATACTTCGAAACTAGGACATGGACAATGGACATTATTTGTAAGCTTCGAATAGGACAACGAGCTATGCTTGGAGTCTCTCTGGGGGATCGAATCAGAAATGTAATTCGTAGAAGAACTAAAACTTACCGATAGCCCAGTGGAGTGTCAAGTTGGAATGGCAACGGGCAGGTTTAATAGCAAGGAGGACTGATGACCGATGGAATCGAAAAGTTCTCCAGTGGATACTATGTACCAGCAAGCGCAGTGTAGGACGCCTACCCACAAGGTGCACAGAAGACCTTATCAAGATCGCTGGATGCAAGCCGTTTCCAACCGAACTTATTGGCGATCTACAGGGGAGTTCTATGTCCAGCACTGGATGTCCTATGGCTTATGGATGGTAGATAGATGGATGAACTTAGTGAATTCGCCTATAGCGAGATAGTCTAGACCAGACAAAAAAGAAACGCAACAGTTGTAATACTTCAACGTCATATTCCCACGGACCTCCGGCGGGGTATTGAATACCAGTCTTCAAAAACATACCAAACAGTTGTAATCGAGAGAAAAAGAAAAACTCACCATACAACAGTTGTAATATTTCGACGTCATATTCCCATGGACTTTTGGTGGAGGATTGAACACCACAGTCTTCATTACAGCAGTCGACGCAAAATCCGCTTTTTCCTTATTGGGTCCAGTCACGTTCATGTTTACGAAGAAGTAGTACCCCACACAGTGGGAGAGCGTTTGGTTCATGTGCGCGGGAATCAGAAGTGGGATCGGCTGGGTGGGGCGAGGGATGGGAGGGCCACATGTGTGGTCGTAGTTTGGCCCAGTCTTGTCTGTGGGGGTTGGCCCGTAGTGCCGGGACCATTTTAGGATTGGTCTGTAAAAAAAACGTTCAAGGAGTAGAATACAATTATTTTTTGACAAAACCGGTTCAACCAACCTCAAACAAGCTCTTTCAAATCAAAATGAAATGTAAGTGGGGTTTTTGCTTTGTGTTTTGGCTAGCATTATTCATGAATTTTCTGGAACTGTTTCAAAATTATAGAACCACAGTAGATTAGATTAAAATGGGACCTTTTGGTGAACTTTTTCTATAGTTTGGAAAAAAACACGAGAATTTCCCGTAAATAAGTAATAAAAAGTTATCAAAATTAAGTATTATCTCTATTAGAAATATTTGAGTTAAAAGTTTTATATATAAACTTACTGAGGTATATCTTCAAATCCACAGTTGTCCTGCTCAAAGTTACAGTATGATCCATGCGGCATTTTATCTGAAAAATAAAATGGATTCTATAAGGTTTACTACAAGGAGACCCTATTTCACCTATTATGTTAGTGTAAGCTACGTTGGAGCAGCGACTCAAATGTCTCATGGCCTCTGACTCTAATTTAATCATCGCTCTTATTTATCTTACAGATAGAAAGATAAAGTAGGAGAGGCTCTTTGTAAGCTTGGGATTGAAGCCTTGCACTTACTTGCTCAAGACAGCTTAGTGTTAAATGTTTCTTATTTTTTCGCACGGGATAGGAGCGTAATGAAGGACACCATGAGACGAGTTGGCGACTTATTCGCGTAAAACGTAGACTTATTCGCGGTTTAAAAATTTAAGCATCAATAAACAATCAACAAGATTCTGTTTTTACTACTTGATGACTGAATTTTGGCAACAATCTGATATAATCTGTCATGAATTCAGAGTGAAGAAACTTACCACAATTTTGATTTTCATCGCTCCCATCGTCGCAGTCTCGGACCAAATCGCACACCTGGCTCAGCTTGATGCATGAATAATTCTGAAAACAAAAATACAGAGTTTGCATTTAAGAGATATTAAGAATCATCATCATCATATTAGTAGCAAGATTCGTGACCATAGAGATATAGATTTCTAACAAAAACCTTTTTCTGTCTGAAGAAACTTAATGTTTAAGACTCTACCAACTCGCAACGGGGAAGCGTGATAGATATGGCCTCATATCTTATCACAATTATATAAGCCACTAGCTTATGTTCAGCAGTATGCTGTTTAAGGCTGACACTGTATGCCCGTAGAATACATTTAATGGCGTATGTGAATCCACCAACTCGCACTGGGCCAGCGTGGTGGATATGGCCCAATCACCCTTCTTGGGTAAGCCTATATCCTGCAATGGACTATTAAAAGGGCTTTTACAGTACAGTACACAGAGATACCAGAGAGATAATGTAATAAAGAGATTAAAGCATCTCTCTAAGATTTTCTCGATTTACTATACAGGGTTATTTCTAACCAATTAGCATCCTTCCTTGGGCTTATTCTGTACATCAAAACTAACAACTTTTGTTTTACGACTTTCGTCAAAACTAAAAAAAAAATTTGTTATTCCATAGAAAAATATAGTTCACCCGCGACAAAATGTATGGAACAGTTGTTTTTTTTTTTGAGTTTTGACGAAAGTAGTTAGTTTTTAGTTAGAAATAACCCTGTATATTTTTCATGTCTCTTAAAAATATCTCGCTTCGGTGGCTGTTGTTAGATTTTTAGACAGGGAACGTTAAATTCTAATACTTATTTGACAGTTTTGACAGCAACTTGGCAGCAATACCAAATAAAATATAATCTAGCATTTTTTAGCTGCGATGTTCATTGGATGTTCCTAAGCCAGATCATAATTTAGTCCAAAGTATACACTCCTATGCTTACATTCTGTAGTAAACCATCAAAGCAAAGACTGATGTTGTAAAGGTCTACTTACTCTCATAATCTGGCATTTGAGCTGCCCAGGCACGCAGGTCCCATTAGGCACTGGGGGCTCGGGCACGCACTCTATCATCCGCAAGTTGTCTATAGCGATGTGGGGCAGGGCTTGGTTGGTGTAGACATAGTTGGGACGAGTTATCTCGATAATGATCCGCACTTCTTGGGTGATCTTGCCGATCATGAAGCGGAAGGGGTGCCAGCTGGAATAAAATAAAGTCCAATAAAGGAATCGGCAAATAAAATAACTTTTTTTAGGGTTCCGTACCTCAAAAATGGAAAAAACGGAACCCTTATAGGATCACTTTGTTGTCCGTCTGTCCGTATGTCAAGACTCTTTATCTAGGGAATGCGTAAAGATATCGACTTGAAATTTAAACTATACAGGGTTATTTCTAATCAATTAGCATCCTTTCAGGGGCTTATTCTGTACATCAAAACTAACAACTTTTGTTCTGCGACTTTTGTCAAAACTCAAAAAAAATTGGGTATTCCAAAGAAAAATATCGTTCACCCGCGACAAAATGTATGGAACAGCTGATTTTTTTTTTTGAGTTTTGACAAAATTCGCAGAACATAAGTTGTTAGTTTTGATGTACAGAATAAGCCCTTAAAAGGATGCTAATTGATTAGAAAAAACCCTGTACCTATATATCTATGGTCTCTTCATCCATCCATCCATCAGCCAAAGGACGTCCACTGCTGGACACAGGCCTCCCCTATGGATCTCCAATAAGACCAGTTGGAAGCGGCTTGCATCCAGCGCGATCCTGCGGTCTTAATGAGGTCATCCGTCCACCTTGTCTATGGTCTCTTGCAGTTGTGTAAAAGAAAAACTTCTCAGATATCGTATAAAAAAGTTAGAGCCGTTTATGTCGTAAAAAACCGCATATTTCGACACTCACAAAAATCAAAACGTACCGGGTACTTCCCGTTGACTTAGAACTATGAAATTTGGCGAGAAACATTGTCTCAGAGTACAAATATAGGAATAAATCTGAGAACTATACATTTTTATTTAAATAACAATAAATCTAAGCCCTAGATTCACAAAAAATGGGTCAAAATTCAAAGTGAGTAAATCGTATCACGTATGTTATCATTTACTTTTTTATGATAAGCTTCATTAGCACATGCTAAAACAGGGCTTTTATTATTTTAACAATTTGTAATTTTCGATGTATGACGAGAAAAGTGAAAAAACAATTTTTTTCTGATGATTATAGTGTAGAGATTTTAACAAATTACTTCTCAATTTTGTGAAATTTACTGGATTTGTACGGAACCCTCGGTGTGCGAGCCTGACTCGCACTTGTCCGGTTTTTTTTATTATTATATTGGCATAACCGACTTCAGCCGTGTTCAGAGGCGCTATTTTTGAACTTCTCACGGCTTGGTCGTATACAGAACGATCCTAGCCGTGCGTTCGATATGGTCCCTGATCTGTAGGATCCACGGGACTCCAGAAATTAACTTGATACTGTTTTTTTGCAATCAATACGGCTCATTTAACATAAGAAGAGGATTGGATCCAAAATACTTACATCTCGAAATTGTTCCCGGCCACCTCCTGCAGGATCCACTGGACTCCAGAGTCCGCCGACTCGGATATCAGCTTGATGCTCCCGTTCTGCATCTTGCTCTGATGCAACTTGGCTTCGAACTGGTGGAAAAGGTTTACATTAGTGAATCGTGTTAGCAGGGCCGGACCGTGAGTTTAGGGGACCCTGGGCTAAACTAAATAAGGACCCACCTAATTACTCAAAGTATAGGATAGCAAGAAAGAAAGAGGCAGAGTCTCCGAGGGAAACATCAGAGCTCGATCGTGATCAAATGAACATTTCAACTGTCAGTTCGAAGTTCCAACACCTGAACATAGAGACTTGAATTAAATGACTTGAATGGGTTTGATTAGTCCTAGGATTCCCAGGGCTGCAAAACCTTACGATCTGTTTACCTTAGTAAAATTGTTTTTTTTTTCGTATCACCGTCTATTTTTACTTTGCCTTGATTTAGATTGGGGCCCCTGGAATCCACGGGGCTCTGGTCTGCAGCCCAAAAAGCCATTTGGTAGATCCGGCCTTTGTGTTAGGGATGACGAACTTTATATTGAACGGGCCGTGTTCAGTATGAGCCCGGACGGAGCCCGTGCATTGTCAATGCCTCGTGCATTGACGGAGCATGCCGCCACACGCCATGCGTGCCTGGTCCGGGCCCGTCCCGGACATATTGGCTCGTTTTTTTTTTGTTTGTTTAAGAAACGCTGACGAACATTCCTTAAAAAAATACTGTCTGGCTATGGGCTAACTAATAAGTAATTTAAATGTAACTTAAATTGCTGGGTGTAATAAGGCTAGGTACTAAGAATGTGTCCATCGACACTTTTGTTATGTTAGGAAGACACTACGTTGCTACACTACGTCTGTTGTCGGGAGCGCGCGTATTCCCTGATGAAGGAGTACTAACTACTCTGAAACCGGTCGGATACATAGCGGCTCGACCGTTCAAATAATCGTGAGTTGTATCCGGTGTTCATATAAATTTTAAGAAACTACGTGTTCTTGTGTTCTTTATACGCGGCACTAGCACAATAGCACTATGATTACGAGTTAGTACTCAATTAACTTTTAACTGATTCAAACGGTTTTGTTCGTTTAAGTCTTCTCACTGTGTCCGTTTGGTTGAGGAGCTGGATTGCCTCAACATTCACATGATGGTGAAGTCTATAGTCGTGAGCTTCTGCGTATTTTTGTATAATACTTTTTACGGATTCCACTTTAAGGTTCCAATGGAGATCATCATTTCTTACGTACGTTACGTTCTTAGGTATTTGTGATGTCGCTCAGTAGGTACTTTATTTTGGAATCTTAGTATGATACGGATGTTAGTTTGGGCGGTACAGCCCCATAGCTGTAGATATACCATAAGTCCACACTGGCATCAGGACTTGTTTGTATAGTACCTAATAGTTTGTTCTGAATCAACAATAAGGGTTCAAAAACAAATAATCCATGTCAGAGGCCTTCAGGCGGCTTTAAAATTCTGACACTAGGGCTAGCCACCCGGCCTATACGAACTTTTTAATAAGGATTGTCTCCCAAGCAGCCAATACATCTTGTTGTACCGAAGGTTTAGTTCTTCTCTCTTTTTCTTGACGTTTCTCCCAGCGAAGCTTTGCGTCAAGAGTCATTGAATTAAATTGAATTGAATTTATTTATTTGCATAGTATACAGAGCATTCTTAAACGCTAAGTACATACCCTGCCTAGTAGGGCATAGCAAACATGATAATATAAATAGGGTCATTGTAAAAGAGTGATAGTATATAGGGTCCCAGTATTAAGGGTCACTAAATAAAGGATAAGTAAGTAAGTATAATAAATAAATAATAAATATTTTGGGACATCTTACAAACGGCCTCTGACCCCAAACTAAGCAAAGCTTGTGATATGACTGCCACTGTTATACTACATATACTTATTTTTAAATACATACTTATATAGATAGTACCTAAATAACACCCAGACAGAAAGCAAACACTTATGTTCAGCATATAAATATTTGCCCTGGGCGGGGATCAAACCCACGCCTCTTTGATCCAGAAGTTAGGGTCACTAGCCACTGAGCCACCGAGGCATTCAATGTTCGTTTAGCCGGGTAGCTAGCCCTGGTGTCAGAGTTTTAAAGCCGCCTGAAGGCCACAGTATAAAGGGACATAGGTATAAATAAGGTTCATAGTATATAGGTACCTTGCAGAACTCCCACAGGCCGTGGAAGGGCGGCGACTTGATGACCATGTTCTCCATGGCAGGGTCCACCGGAAGGTATAGGAAATGACCTGCAACAACCACGAACATTCATTAGACATCCACGCACCTAATCCATGCAAGTACCTTTAATTAACTACAACAAATATCTGTATCCTTCCTAGTAATATTATAAACGCGAAAGTTTGTGAGGATGGATGGATGAATGGATGGATGTACGATGTCTCTTTCACGCAAAAACTACTGAACGGATTGAGATGAAACTTTGCAATACTATAGCTTATATATCAGAACTAGCTTAAAACCCGCGAATTCACCCGCGTTGTCTTAGTTCATAGGTACTTACTTAAAATGAAAATAGCACGCGGTTTGATCTACGTTGTCTTTGTACATGCTTATAAATCTTATAATAGTATCTAATAGTCCGCGATTTGGCCTGCTTTGTCTTAATACTTGCTTAAAATTACTTGCAAGGATAATGCCCACGGTTTGGTCAAAATTGTAACAGTATTTGCCTATACTGATAATAGGTCACGGTTTGGCCCGAGTATTGTTAGTACTTGCTTAAGATGGTTATTTATAGCACGCAGCATGGACTGCGATGTCTTAATACTTCCTTAAAAATATAAAAGCTTGCCGTTTGGCCTGCATTGTCGTATTACTTACAATGATAATAGCCCATGGTCTGGCCCGTATTGTCTTAGTACTTGCTCAAAATGATAATAGCCCGCGGTTTAGCTCGCGTTGTGTTAATAATTAGGTACTTACAATGACTTAATTATTATGATTCACAATTTAATAAATTAGTTTTTGTTTGACATGTAACTTATAGTTATGAATAAATGAATATGAATATGATAATAACCCACAGTTTGGCCCACGTTGTTTTAATACTTACTTAATTAAAATAACAGCCCGCGGTTCAACCCGCTTTATCTTGGCATTTGCTTATAATAATATCTAATAGTTCGCGGTCTGGCCCGTGTTGTCTTAATAAATCCTTAAAATTATAGTAGCATGCCTTTAGCCTGCGTTTTTGTATTACCGTGGGCTATTATCATTTAGCCCACGGTCTGGCCTGCGTTATTTTCGTAACTGCTAAAATGATAAAAAACCCACAGTTAGGTCCGGGTTTTCTTGGCACTTACTTAAAATAATAGTAGCTCGTGGTTATGCCCACATTAGGCTCGATTATGAAGGCGCCATCGTAATTATAATAGCTAATTATCATAATTATTTCTGTTTCTTTTTTACTTTAAGCATTCGATAGAGAAAACACTTGTAATGTTGTTATTATATTTACCATGGCGTCTTCATAACTGAGCCTATTATCGTATTACTTGCAAAATAATGCCTACGGTTTAGCCTGAATTGTCTCAGTATTTGGTTATTTCATTTACTTGTATCTAAAGCTTATTACGGAGTACGAGTACGTGAAATTTTGGATGATAAATTGCCGAATTTCTGAAATTAACTCAATAATAAATAAATATATAAAATAAATATTGGGGGACATCTCACACACGGTCTCTGATCCCAAACTAAGTAAAGTTTGTGATTTGGCTGGCAGAGACTGATATACTACATATACATGTACCTGTAGGTTGACTGGCTGATAATGCTGGTTAGCGTTAAGTCCTCCTTTTGTACAAATGGTGTGCAAGAAAGTGTTAGAGTTTTGGCGGGAACGCGGAAAAATCATGTCGCCTCATTGATTTATTTTATTAAACATGTGTTTTTATTAGTGATAATTAGTTAAAAATTGTGGTATTTCGTTGATTATGAGCTGATTTATGTGCATGAGTGTAGGCAAGTGATATAATGTGACGTATCATGTTGTTCTGTGTTGTTACCAAAACTCCATAGACGCCTCTAGTAAAGTCTCCACTGTTTTTCTGAGGTATGACTTGGACTATGTTTGGACTTGACCGCGACTTTATTGGACTATGACGAGACTTCGACAGTGATTATTTTGATAAAATATTATCAAAAATTATTAAAACTTAATACTTGACACTGGCAAATGCACAATAATGCGACGCCAAAACTAAGAAGAAGAAGAAGAAAATGTTAAATAATTAAATAAAAATACATTAACAACACCCAGACACAGAGCAAACACATTTGAACATCACATAAATATTTGCCCTGGGAATCGAACCCACGCCTCTTTGACCCAGAAGTAAGGGTCACAAACCACTGAGCCACCGAGGGAGCCAATAATTATAATTGTATGAGTAACTATGTAAGAAATTTCACTTTTCATTGCTGGAAAACATTGAGGCAACCTGTACATACGTAGAAAAAATCAATGTCGTATGTGAATTCAGCAACCCGTGCTCGGCCGGCGTGATGGATATGGCCCAATTACCCTTCGCGGATAGGCCTATTTTCAGTCATCCATCAGCCGAAGGACGTCCACTGCTGGACATAGGCCTCGCCTATGGATCTCCAATAAGACCGGTTGGAAGCGGCTTGCATCCAGTGCGATCCTGCGGTCTTAATGAGGTCATCCGTGCACTTTGTGGGTGGATGTCCTACGCTGCGCTTGCCGGTACCTGGTCTCCACTCGAAAACTTTTCGACCCCAACGGTCATCAGCCCTCCGCGCTATGTGCCCTACCCATTGCCATTTCAACTTGCCAATCCATTGGGCTATGTCGGTAACTTTGGTTCTTCTACGGATCTCCTCATTAATTATTCGATCTCGCAGAGAGACTCCGAGCATAGCCTTCTCCATAGCTCGTTGGGCTACTTGGAGCTTACTAATAAGGCCCATAGTGAGAGACCACGTTTCTGTGCCATAAGTCATCACTGGCAACACACACTGGTCGAAAACTTTCGACTTGAGGCACTGAGGTATGTCGGACGTGAAGACACTACGCACTTTTCCGAACGCTGTCCAGCCGAGTTGAATTCGTCGATTGGCCTCTTTGTTGAAGTCGAATCTATCTAACTGGACTACTTGTCCTAGGTAGACGTACGAGTCAACGACTTCAAGAAGCGAGATTCCAACAGAAATCGGGGTGGGTAAAACATGGGAATTACACATGACTTTCGTCTTGTCCATGTTCATCTTAAGACCCACCTGTTTCTATTATCCGTAGTGCTATCCGTAGTACCTATTTTCAGTAGTGCACTATTAATTAAGGCCGGTACAGGTGTTCGACATGTTTCATTAAGTCATTAGAAATTTAATTTTCCAGGCAAATGAAAAATGGCACTCAAGTCGTAATTCTAGTCAGGCATGTTCTATGTTCTAGGATGCTATTATACTCATAATTTGATTAACTTTTACAATGGTACCAACCCCAAAAGCACGTGAATAAAATCAGCTGTTTAACACAAAAAGTTCATCGACCCGCGACAAAATGTATGGGAAATGTAATAAGTAATTTAAGTAAGTAATTAAGTAATTTATAAGTAATTTTCGCTTGTCAGGGTTGATCCCACAGTAAAATAGTTATATTGATCCATATGTGCGCTAAGTTTAAGACTATTGGCTCACAAAATAAAAAAAATCGTAATCTTTTGGGGACCCATTTTGCCCCATTTTATAAAGATAAACTATCATTATCATAATCCTATTCTAGATACTACATTATTTAAAAAAGCGCATTGAAGTTTTGAGACGTATCTGACACCTAAGGCTTTTTTTAAGGAAAATTCAGAAAAACAGGTACAGCCATATTTTTATTTAGTCTCAAAAGCATCTATACAAAGTTTCATGTCAATCGGTACAGGGAATAAAAAGTTACATGCAAACAAAAAGGGCCCGTTTTACCCCGTAAGTTAGAGTTGGGTACGTTTTTCATCCTTAGTGCTTCATTATGTCGTACGATGTACGTATATTCCAAATTTCAAGCTCATATCTTCAGCGGTATAGGCTGTAGCCTAAACTTATTAATTTTGCGTATCCCTAAGGAACCTTATAGATTTTCCTGGATTTTATTAGTTCCTGTATTAAAACATGCTGTGTGCTTCCTTCATACCAATTTTCAACCATAACCGTTCAGCTAGTTCGATGTAATTGACGCTTTTTTCACCAACTTTGGGATCTTATTTGACCCCTTAGATGAAGAAAATTCGGAAAAACAGGAAAAAACGTAACTTTTATTTTGTTTGAAAAGCATGTATACAAAGTTTCAAGTCAATCGGTACAGGGAATAAAAAGTTACATATAAACGAAAAGGGCCCGTTTTACCCCCTTAGAAGTCGAAAGTTCAAAATTTTCGTCCTTAGTGCTCCATTACGTCGTTCAATGTATCTATATTCTAAATTTCAAGCTCATATCTTAAGTGGTTTGGGCTGTAGGCTGTCTGTCAGTCAGTCACTCAGGGAAGCCTTTTATATAATAGATAACACATAGGCTATAAATTATAATGATATATTGCGTATGCGGGCGAAGCCGCGGGTAAAAACTAGTAATATATAGTCTACATATACGTCACAAACCGAAAGATTAGACCGATTGTGCCTCCCTATCGCCTGTTCCGCGCACTTGGTTGCACGCTCGGCTCAAGAGGAACGTGACAAGGAGTCAAGCTTTTTCCTGCGTGCAGCCGGCGTTCATCTATTTATAAGTCGTCATCACGTCAAAAAAGCAATAACAGTTCCTACAAAACTTAATAGATGGTGCGCATCTTTGATGTGTGATTACTGAATCGCGCAATCGGGTCGTACCGAGACTAACATACCTAACTTCATATCTACTGACTTGTATGAGTCGGCTTATAGTGAGGAGTCTTTCTACTTGGTTTTTAGGGTTCCGTATCCAAAGGGTAAAAACGGGACCCTATTACTAAGACTCCGCTGTCCGTCCGTCTGTCTGTCTGTCACCAGGCTGTATCTCATGAACCGTGATAGCTAAATCGACTTTTTACAACGTATTTTTTCTCATATTGATGGATAGCTAGAAAGTTGGAATTTTCATACTTAGATGACATATTTCTGTTACCGCTATATTCAAGGGGTGACCTACAAGAAACGTGATTTTTTTGCTCGATAACGGCAACAGGAAGATGCATGAAATATTAACATAATATTATGTTGTATTGTACATTCTTTTTAAAAATAAATAATTAAATTAAAATAAAATGTATTAAGGGGGCTTCTATACGGTACGGAACCCTTTGTGCGCGAGTCCGACTCGCACTTGGCCGATTATTATTTATATTATGCATTTTATTTTTACAGTATATTTTAGAGAACATGAAGTGACAATAAATCACGAGGATGGAGTCACGGGTATAGCTAGCATAGAAGACGACTTTTATTTGTGGCTAAACTTAGATGAGTGCGCGCGCAGGACTTTGGCGCACGCGTTTCTCCATGGAGTAGGTAATTAAAATACTCAAGATAGTTTCTCGCAATCGTAAGGACTGTGAATCGACCACTGTTATCTAGACACGCGGTAGCGGCCATGATGAACCAGCCATGACAAAGAAAAATGTACTGGTGACGCGACTTGTGTAATATTACACGAACCCCTTCATAACTCGAAAACGATTTAACCTAAATATATATATATAAAATTTAGCCTATTTATTAAAGTTAGCTATTTAGCCTATTTATTAAAGCTAGCCTAGAATACAAAATTTTGTTAATTTTGCTTCAACAGTTAATTATATATTAACGTTTAAATACCGGGGTTTGATTTACTGACTCACTCACTGACTTACATATAGATCAAAAACCTAACCCAGATTCCAGATGACCTAGAAACTTGATATATTAAGCATTGACAAAGGAAAAAATCTAAAACTTCGAACTACAGTTTTAATGAAGTGGAAGCTCAAGGTAGCCCAACGCGCTATGAAGAGAGCTATGCTATGAGTCTCTCTGCGAGATCGAATCAGGAATGAGGAGATTCGCAGACGATCCAAAGTTATCGACATAGCCCAGCGGATTAGTAGTTAGTAGTGGGCAGGGCACATAGCTTGAAGAACTGATGGCCGATGGGGCAGTAAAGTTCGGAGACCACGCAACGGCAAGCGCAGCGTAGGACGTCCACCGACCAGGTGGAACGACGATATTATTAAAACCGCAGGAACGCACTGGAAGCAGGCAGCTTCCAACCGGCTTTATTGGAAATCCAATGGGGGAGCCTAATGTCCAGCAGTGGGCTTCTTACGGCTGATAATAATGATGATGATGTATTGGTACTCATTACAATTTGGACCCTCTCGAGCCTCTCAGCCAGCCAGGGGGACCAATTGAGCCGTCGCCCCAGACTCGACGAGCCCGGAAGGTGCGAATCAAGTCATTCAGCGAATTACGTCTCGTCTCATCGTCTGGTGACAACTCTAAATGGCTGTAATTTGCCTAGGTGTTTCTCAGCCATCACCAAAGCTAGTTTTTAACGGACTTTAAAAGAGCTGGTTCTCAATTCGACAGGTTGTTTTTTGAGCTCCATAAATATTTTACATTTACCTTGAACGATATAATTTTTTTTTAGTTTAGTGTAGGTGTACATCGATCCGAGAGAACTATTTGAATATTGTACACGATTAAAGTCGGTTGTGCCATTGTTGGTGCAAAATATAAATATGTAAGTCAAAAATTAAGTATTGAAAATCCATAGAAAAAGCCTTTATCCAACTCTAGAAGTCCTACAGCCTTCGAGCAATTATCTATAGAGCCACAATCGTGCAAAAAAGTGTCCGAGCCAAAACTCTGCCCAATTCAACCTACAGAATCAAAATCGGAATCATTTATTGACGTATCAAGCTTAATACTATTTTTTTTTATTTCGAATAGGTTCGCGTTTGACTACACACTGCCTGATGTTAAGCAGATGTGCGATCTAGGGTGTAGCACGCTTACCTAGAAGATATTTACTCGGGATTTGAAGACACCCACGTTGTACTTTAACGGGAAGACAGACCCAGGCAAAGCGTTCCACATTCCGGCTGTTCGTACTATGAGTAGGTATAATTAAAATACACAATCTGTATTATAATACTTAATCATTCAAATCATAATGAATGTGTACAAAATTGAGATGGCTATAAATATTTAAAACAATTGACTATAAAAAAATCTACCTACTACATAGTGGGCAGGCTTTTTGGTCACTCGTAAGGCGATTGCAAGCCGACTACAACGCCGCGCGATGCGATGATACTCGGTTACAAGCACTAATTAGGTGACATAACGTCGAGATTCGAGAAAACGGGTCATCGTGAATTATTCTTATTATGACGGTGCTCGGACATTTTTTACCACTTTCGCTTAGGGTCTGTGGCTCTGTAGATGTCTCGAAGCCTACAACTGATATGATGATGTTAAACTGAAAATAATTTCAAAGCGTTGTTCAATAAAATATCAAAATACCAATATTTTATATAAAAATACAGAACCCACGTAATCCCTTGTTTTTATCGAAATCTTGAAATAAAATAGATATTATTGTCTCAAATCGTCTTAAAAATTTCGTAAACAACAAGTAAACAGCTTAGGCACATAATAAATACCAGTAATGAGTGCCTACGTCTAGTGATAAGTGTTGCCAGGTAAAAAATCAGCTACCTACAAAATTCTAGAAAATCGTTGAAGGAAAAAATATTCTTGAAAACGAATTTTGAAATAAGAAAGCAAATAGGTATAACATATAGTAAATTGAGCGGCCGGATCTGCGAAATTTAATAATACAATTTTACATGATTTCAGATACAGGATATCATTGTAGGTACACACTAATTTGGTGTTATTAAACTTTCGCGATTTGAACCCATTATTATGTACTACGGGATTGATCGCGCACTAAAATTACGAGACAAATAAATACCTCATCATCCCGACGTTTCGACCGAGTTGCATCAACTCGCTCGATGCAACTCGGCCGAAACATCGGGATGATGAGGTTTATCTCGTAATTTATCTCGTAATTTTAGTTCGCGATTAGTCCCGTAGTTTATAATAATAACACACCATTATGAACAATTTTTACTATGGCACCAACTCAGAAAATGCTGTTCCAGATGAGTTACTGAACATCTTTTTCGTGATTTCAGAGTTGATGCCATAGTTAAGGTTGTTCATAATAATGAGGAATTCATATAATAATTTATACATTTAAAGTAACATATGCTGAAACCATGGAAGTAATGTTGCGGCTTTCTTATTTCCTAAGAAATATAATCCGAAGTTTTTCAAAGCCTAAAAACTAATAGGTATCTTCTAAGTCTGCGTGCTTCGTCTTCACCCCAACGTCGCATACCATCACCATCGGGCGAGTTGGTGGTCAGGCGTGGACTTATACGCGATTTAAATGAATCGGCCAAGTGCGAGTTGGACTCGCGCACGAAAGGTTCCGTACCGCATGGGATGGCGAATAGGCCCCTTTTCCTTTAGCTCCATTTTAAGCGTCACTCTGGTGCCGTTATTAATATATAAAAAAAAACGGTAAAAAATCACGTTTGTTATTTATTTGATTATGTCTGACATCTTTTAAATGATTTGTTTTTGTATGCTTAATTATGACTCAATGATTGGTCGAAATAAATGATTTTTGATTTTTTTTTATTTGTATGGGAGCCTCCCTTAAATATTTTTTTTATTTTGTATTTGTTGTTATAGCGGCAACATAAATACATCATCTGTAACAACTAAATAGCAATAGTCTGTTCCAGAACCACTGAGAATAAGTGAAAGCGAACCCTTGCAGGTACTGCAGACATAACCAACCTTCGGTTAGCTTTGAAAATATCAGGATATTCTTGTAACTTTATGAAATACCTACAATAAATAGACACAAATGTGTAAACGTTAGTAAAGTAGCCGGCAAACAACTTGAACGTTAAACCATAGCTACCTCTCTTTTGTTTTCTGTGCTAACGAAAGGGAGAGAGTGATATTGTTTTGTTCAACTTACGTGCCGGGA
Source organism: Hypomecis punctinalis (assembly GCA_949316475.1). Classification (NCBI taxonomy): domain Eukaryota; kingdom Metazoa; phylum Arthropoda; class Insecta; order Lepidoptera; family Geometridae; genus Hypomecis; species Hypomecis punctinalis. Next base: position 16,439,321 of record OX438820.1, on the reverse strand, counting down.
CCTATAACCTCTATTTTTCGTTTACTGATACATGTGTAAACATGCGCTTTTCCGAGGAGATGTAAAATCTTTTCATTGTTTCTTGATAGCGGTAAAGACGACGCAATTGCTCTATTTCACATCACACATACAAGTTCGGTGCCACAATTATTTACAATCTAAAAACTACACAACAATACTATTAAAAAACAACAAACGATAATTAACAATAAATAGCATTCCAAGTCAAAATAAGATCCACGCGGTACTACTATTCTCAAAATATGTTTGCAACCTCTGATCCTTTACCAAAAAACCTTGCAACTGCGTAATTGACAAAAAAACCATACATATTGAATAGGAAACGATACGTTTGTTTTCATGTCGTCAAGATGGGAGTAACATAATACTTTCGTTTATTCTCAGAGGTTCGGGAATGGACTATATCACGGTTCATGCGATTTTTCCTGGTGACAGGCAGAAAGACGGACGGACGGAGAACGGAGGGGTCTCGTTTTTACCCTTTGGGTACGGAATCCTAAAAATGGTCCTGCGCCTAAAGATTGACTTTTGGCATGAACATCGTTTTAAAGACAGAAAATGACTTTTATCCCAAATAAATAAAAGGTTCCAGAAATTAAAATAGCACGCGGGCAAAGCCGCAGGCAAAAGCTAGTCTAGAAATAAAGCACGCATGAAAAAAAATACAAGTTGATGGAGTTTGTTTTTTTTTTCACGAAGCATACTTGTGAGGTGAAGGAACGAGCGTTCACAGTCGGCCGTCTGCGATGGTAATTAAGGAGTTAACAAAGGGCTAAATATAGCTCCCTTGCAGTCAGAGAAAACTAGACGTCGCTCAGCGCCTTCCGTGCACTTGGCGACTTAACTACGTGCTTAGGACTTAACGGTTGTTGTTAAAAATAAAGGCTGCTCTTTACACCCGTGCTTTTGCACGGGTGTAGAGAGCAGTACTTCCTGTACTTACTATGTAATAAAGTTATCTTTTAACACTCTCCGACCTTTAGACTATATTCATACAAAATCAAGTCAATTCGTCGCTCACACAAACAAAATCAAAACCAAAACAAAAATTCAACAACCCTGGATAAATAAAAAAAAGAAAAAAAAATATCACTAGTTATTCTGCATTTACTAGTGAGAAGAAACCAAATATAAGTTCAAAGTAGTAACCTCCACGTTTCGCTCTATGCAAAAAAGGATAATAAGTAAAATTACAAAGGGCTAAATAAAGCTTCCTTGCAGTCAAAGAAATTAGACGGTGACGTTAAGTGTCTCCTATGCACTTACTACGTGCTTATGACACAACATAACGGTTGTAGTTAAAATATAGTAGTGGCTGTCATGTTTCGCTCCATATAAGAAAAGATAATATTTTCCTTAGAGAATAAATAACTAAAGTATAGAGCGCTAGCACCGCACTAGACGCCCAGTGCGCGTCGTAGGCAGATGTAGTATAGCTACATACATATCTATGTTGGCGGTTCCTAGGGATGGGCACGCGGGGAACGCAAACTCATTTTGTTGTCGATAGATGCAGGTTCAGCGCGGTACAAACAAGTACAAATAATTATATTTCGTGCGATAACATCTATAAGTATAAGTAGGTAGGTATTTATTTTAAGGGATTCATTAAGGAATCAAATCAATCAGTGTACTGAGCAAACTTTATTCCATATGTTTGTTTTAAAGCGATAAATCGTTTTCGGTCTTTTGGAAATCTGAAAAATAAGAAAACAATTATATTTTATTATATTTCAACCCTTTTTTAGGAAAGTTGTTCAGTATTTTGAGTAGGTTTATCCTTTACATATTTTACACTATATTTGTAGGACTCTGTATTTTCAGTCAGTCAGTATTTGGATGTGTAACCGTGGGTAGCATTTTCCAACTGAGCGCTACCGTGGCTAAGATGACACGTTAAATTGTAGGTCCCGTTTAGCCATCTCAGAGGCCTTCAGGCGCCCTAATACTTATTACAAAAATGTTTCTCTCACTGTCACTTTTTTTTAATTTAATTTTACTCCATTCGATACCAACTAAAATCTTCAAAATCAAATTGTCATTGTAGACGTGATATCGTAACATTACATAATTATGTAGATACTTTAAGTTAACGCTATACCTAATACTTACGCATTAAAAATATTAGAAAGTATATGTACAAAACACTATAAAATTACCTATTTATAGTAAATTATTATAAGCTTTTAAGTGAACATGTTAACACATTCACTGTGTGAATGTCCATTCATTCAGCAGTGAATGTGTTAAAGTCACAAAAATCTATTACAATATTGTGCAGTAGTTCTATCAAACATTATATCGACTACCGTTGGTCACGTCCCATCTCTAAATCACGCGGCGGGAGTGCGGTGCCTGTGGCGGTGCGCAGGCGGGCCTGCGCGTCCCCGCGTCTCACGTCACCTTCATCCCCGCGATCACGGATTAGTTTTTATAAAAATAAGTATAATAATCGACTTAGCGATGAAATGTGATACTAGATTACAATTTCGTGTGTTTTCTAGTATTGTTTTTGTAAGGTCGAACTGCACATTTCACCATTTTAATACGTAAATTTGAAAAAAATCCCTCGAGATACGCAGAGTGCGTTTCTAGTACTCAGCTACGACTACAAGCGCTCGCGGCGGGAGCGTCGTTTTGTTCTCACTTGTGCCTACTGTTCCCACTTCGTTGTGCGCGCTCTATAGTTATTAATACTCTAAGATATTTTCTGAAAAGAAGACAATGATGCAAAATAGCAAAGGACTAAACCCTTGCACTCAAAGCAACTAGACGGGGGGCGTTAAGCGCCTTCCATGCGATTGGCGACTTAACCACCTACGCTAGGACACAACGGCAATGGTTGTGGTTAAAAATAAAGTTGCCAGCTAGCTTAGCATACAAGACCACGACAAGAGTTTATCGACGTGTGCAAAGGTGACAGATATATGCTTCATCATAACTCTGTCACGTTCTGACACGTCGATAGCATTATTTTTTGGTCCGTATGCTAAGCCCGCAGGGAGGTGAACGCAAAAAAATTGTAGAATTTTCTTAAAGCTGAATGTTTGGTATTACGTTACATTGGCGGTGTAAACAATACTCCGGAGTCAGTCAGCTGGGTTCTTTACGGTTATTCTCCAATTTGGCATTTTTCCTGATTATCGTACCCCCGTATTTTTCGTTGGTTTGACGAAGAGTGAAAATATTAATTTGATAGTATTACCTACGTACTATGCAAGCCGACACGTAAAAACTTGTTTATCGGGGAATGATTGTTAATTCTAAAGCAATTAAATGTAATAATTAAAAAAGGGGGACAGTAATTAGGCGAAAAGCGCCAAATTAGAGCCGTTTAGCATTCGGCGAGGAGACCCGTTTGAATTAAAAAAAATATGAAATCTTGGTTGCGGTCCGCTGTACAAAAGGAAAATATTTTCTGAAAAGAAAAAAAAGGATACAAAATAGTAGCTTGTATGTTTCCTTCTGCCATGATAATTAAGAAGGTAACAAAGAGCTAAATATATTAGCTCCCTTGCAGTCAGAAACTAGACGTCGCTCAGCGCCTTCCGTGCACTTGGTGACTTAACTACGTACTTAGAACGTTAAGTGGCTAAAAATATACTCGTGAACGGACCGCGCTTCGTTCTGTGTAAAATGCACTTTTTTGGACGGTTTTCGAGATCAAAAATATTTTATTAAAACAGGACTATCCAGAACTGGTATACTTATCCGAAAGGAGGTAATTCAGACTATCATTATGAACAACATTTACTGTAGGTACTTTTACCTTTCGGGTCAGTACACCAGTTCTAAATAAACCCTGATTTATAATAAGTTTATACCTGGGAAAGTAACTGCCCTATGCAAAGCAACACCCTATAGTGCTACTCCACAACGCTGTCCTCCTAACTAGAGTTGGTGCAAATATAGAAGCGTCGTAGGTGACGGTTTTCATCAGTACTCGAGTCTACCAAGTATAATCGGTAATACTGAAAAAGTGTAAGCATTGCGTGCATGCCCCAAGCATTCATGCTCGCCATCGAAGGCTACTTCTTGCGGCGGCATTATGTGTCGGGTCGTTCTCTTCCCTCAAATATGGTCGAGGAGAGCGATGGCGGGCACATGTGTCATACTCGTGATCGGGTGCTGCTAGCGGGTCGCCGGTCTGCTTGTGGCTTTTACTAAATGCATCTACTGAATAGCTTAGACTAAGATTTAACTATGCACCAACTCTCTTTGTACAGTAAAATCTAATAATTATCTATAGTTAACAAAGGGCACAGACCCTGGAGTCTATGGTTAGGAAATTTTCGATAAAAAAAAAGTATAGTCGGTACCTTGGCTGCTGATGAAAATCTTATTGTTAGTTCACCGTAACTCCGCGACGGTTCTCTTTTTGCACAAGCTACTAATTGATTACGAATAACCCTGTATATGAGCGCTACATGTTGGGATTTTAAGTTAAGTTTGCACTGTACTTAGGCATTTGACTATCAACAGCTGCATCAGTTAAGTGCGCACTAAAATTAGCACGTGATAAAACCAAAGTCGCTGTAAGTTCAGAATAGCCCAACATGTGAATAAGTAGGTAGCTATGGAAAGGGTTCCCAAACTAGCGAATATTGAATGAGCCACCACATTACAAAAATAAATACACGGTTATTGGCAATCAATTAGCATCCTTTTGAGGCTTATTTTGTGCATCAAAACTAATAACTTTTGTTCAACGACTCTCACTTTAAAATAAAGCTGTTCCATAGAAAAATATCGTTCACCCGCGACAATATGTGTGGAACAGCTGTTTTTTTTAGTTTTGACTGAAGTTTAAAGTTGTTAGTTTTGATTTACAGAATAAACCCCTAAAATTATGCTAATTGATTAGAAATAACCCAGTACATCGAAAAAAATGGACTTATAAAACTCGCTGCGATTAAAAGTAGCTCGAGTTAAAGTTGATGTCGAAATGTACATTATGGCGAAACAGGAAACCATTTCATCATTCGCACACATCAAGCACCACACAAGACGTTGCGAAATCGTGAAACACCCTCACAGAAGCCACAAAATTAAAATGAAATGGAATTTCATCATTACCATTAAAACAACTTTTTTGATTTGAGTTGGTTGATAAATTATATTTTAAAAGTTACAACACAAATAAAAAAACTGCTCTTGGGTCGCTGTCCACGGGCAATGTATTAGGTAGGTACCTAATAGGCTTTGCCCTGATGCCGGGGCACTAGAATACGGCATCGGTATCCCCTGCCTGTAGTAAGAGCCTACTAAAAGGGGACCCCTGGGCTCGTGGATGGTTAGAGTTGGGGCTTTGGCCATCCACTCAAGCGGGCCCGAGAAGGACGGCAGCGTGTGTGGCAACGCTGTCGTACAGGACCGCACAAGCCTGGTCTACTACCAGGCGAGTAGACACACGAAGTGCCGGGAGCACCGGTGCGTTCCTTTTGGAGATCCCGGGTCTCCCAAGAAGGCACATAGGCTGGCCACCGAGGGGGTTTTAGTGGGTACAATCCCACATAACCCGACTGCACCCCAAAGCGGTCAGGCATCTTTGGAAGATTCCCCCCTCGTAAAAAAAAAAAAAAAAAAAGGTACCTAATAGGCTGCTGACATTACCTCGTTGGATAGCAATGCTGATTCTTTGACCGAGGTAAGCACCAGCCCTTTGGCTCATTTGCTCTAACAGTTTTTTTAGATAGATCTCCATACCAGCAAGCATCACGCGCTAGGACCCCACGGAACCAAAGTTTCGACCCCAAAAGGCATAAACTTTTGTGGTTTTCGGCTATTGTCGCCGCCGCGCCTGCCGATTTAGAGGTGGAAGGTGTGTGGGATGCCGCCAATGTATCCGCAGCTTAGTCCTGTGTCGGTCGTGATTGAACGAGTCCCAATGACCGAAACATAATCAGCGCATGATCGAATCGTTCATTACTTGTTCAAGATCTCGATCATTTGTACCATGCGTCGCATGTTCCGTGTCGCGCGATTCGTGCCAAAATGAGGCGTGAAGCACTACTTGCACCTCAACAAACGGAACTTGCAATGATACTTCGCGATTAAAATTCTAAATTAAACTTTACGTTTTAAGTAATAAACAGATAAACATATTTATTGGTAATTTGGTTTTAAAAATTACGTGTCATTCAAATCTCAGTTAAGTACATCATTTGGACCATTCATTTGTTAAGATACTAGTTAATATGATAGTTATTACTACAATGCATGCAAACAATGTTCCATTTTCCATTTATTTGATGATTGTATGTCTCTTTCGTTTTTTTATTTCCAAAATAAACTTTCTTGTCTCGTAATAAGAATTAATTTCGTTGACTTTTCTAATGAGCGGTCAAAGATTGTGAATGTACGTAGGATCTTATCGCCACCGTATGGTTCGGTCACGTGACCGATAAAATTTCGCTGGTCGGTCATGAACGATCCGGAACATGGAGAATGTACGACCAACACAGGACTACCGCAGGTGGCATCCCACCTTGGAGGATTAAGCTCTGCATCCCACACAAGCGGTCTGCCACGACTCCACGGAACTAGCGTCATACTGTGGGGTCTCTTACCATCATCGTTGCTTGAAGTCTTTTATAAGAATTGGTAACCGTAAATTTTCCTAGACGTGTGTTTGCTAAATCTAGAACGTTCGTGGAACTGGTATACTTATCCGAAAGGAGGTAATTCAGACTATCATCATGAACAACTTTTACTGTAGGTACTTTTACCTTTCGGGTCAGTACACCAGTTCTGAATAACCCTGAATTATGATTTGATTCTTCTTCGAATCTCCTCATTCCTGATTCGATCTCGCAGAGAGACTACGAGCATAGCCCTCTCCATATCTCGTTGGGCTACTTGGAGCTTACTAATAAGGCCCATAGTGAGAGACCACGTTTAAGTACCATTTAGTAGTATTAAGTAAACTTAAACTGTAGTTTAAGTTTGTAGTTTTAGCATTAGTACGTAGTATCGTATTCGGTTATATGTCTGCATTCTCTAGTACCTACTGCTATGTGAGTTTAGTAAATATACCTACAGTATGCGGTGTTTTGCGAATTGGCTATTTTTTTTTTATTTTATGTCATTTATTCCTACATGTCTCGCGCCTGATAAAGAAAATACCTCTCTAAATCTCTGTGGTTAGATAAATTTTCTCTGTAATGTTTGAGCGCGCTATAAGAAGTAATCTGTATTGACTTTTTGACCGACGAAACTGAGGAGGTACTCAATTCGAAGCGTATAAATATATATTTTATTTATGTATAACCACGCATAACTTTTTTAATAGTGGTCCGATTTCGATAATTCTTTTTTATTAGAAAGAATACAAAATATATAAATAAATAAATATTTTGGGACATCTTACACACGGCCTTTGACGCCAAACTAAGCAAAGTTTGTGATATGGCTGCCAGAGACTGATATACTACATATACATATTTTAAATACATACTTATATAGATAGTAACTAAATAACACCCAGACACAGAGCAAACATTTATGTTCATCACATAAATATTTGCCCTGGGTGGGGATCGAACCCACGCCTCCTTGATCCAGAAGTTAGAGTCATTATAACCACTGAGCCACCAAGGCATACTTCGAAATTGGTCCCATTTAAATTTTATTGAAATCGGCTCAGCCATTTTTGATAAATCAGCAATAATGTGAAATTGCTACATCGATCCGTGCGTAGGTACTATTCGCGAATTCTGTACACGGGTGAAGTCAGTCGTGCCATTTTTTTGCGAAAAATAACAATAGAAGTTACAAAGTAACATTTATTTTCGTTATTGAACCTATTGTACATATGCAAGTATATACCTATGCAATTTTTAATAAGATTTAACTACTCGTAGTGTCGTACGTAATATTAGGGGGCGTCCATACATTACGTGAGGTGTTTTTTTAAATTTTCTGACCCTCCCTCCCCCGTTGGTAAGATGTCGTGAGATTTTGTTCAACCCCCTCCCCCATCCCCCAATCTCACGTGAGATTTTTCAGAATGTGGGTTTCTTACGTAAACGCGTTGGGTTGTTATTGTAGAAAGAAAAAAAAACAATTTGCTTCGTGCTTTTATTTACTACTAGTTAAGACTAGTAGGTAATCAATATTGCTAAGAGTTATAAATGTAATAAAAATTTAACAATAGAATACTTAAATCATGACTACTGTGATAAAAAGAAAATAATATGGAATAATGGCGCGAAAACAAAGGACGGGCTACACTGTACCATAAATTCAGACAAAATTGAGCTATTTGGTATAAAATAAATATGGTGGTTTGACATTCAGTAGATGTATAACGTCGAAGTATGAATGAAATTATTTTCTTTCGAACAAATTAGTGAATAATCTTGACAGTATTACGATGACGCTCAAGATAAAATCTTGAGCATGTACATACAATTTGGATAGAATGTACCAAAACAGTATCATTTTTTTTGTTTCAATCAGAACAAAAATTGCGTGATATTTGTAGAGACCCTCCCTCTCCCTATCGTGAGATTATATGAGATTTGAATCGACCCCCTCCTCCCCTAAATCATCTCACGTAATTTATGGACGCCCCCTTAGCGGATTTTTTTCTTGTGTAACTTTTAAGTTTTTCATTGAATTTTGACACTGTTTTATGTTGTAGTAGTCGTAGGTACCTACCTATTGTATTTTATCTTAGCTTGATAATAAATACACTTAGCCTGTATTAAAAAAAATCGGTCTTTTAGGAAGATAATTTTTTTAGCGAGATTTCTCGTAAATCCCGATGCTTATCGGTAAAAAACACGCATACGTAAAAAACACGTCGGCATAAAAACTGAGTTAACGGAAAAAGCATGTAAGGGTAAGAAACAACTAAGATTGACACATGCACAGTACCTATATTCGACTTTGAACATTAATTCTCAAAGTTACAATATAACCCCGATAGGTTGCGTCCATACCGATGTGTACTACACTATTTGTACTGTATCGTGGCGCGTGTGACAGTTGCTTTTTTAAATTAATTTAGGGTTTTATTTAATTTACTACAGTTATTAATTATTAATATATTACGAATGTGGTACTGCTGAAATACTAAGTCATAATTTGTAAATCGCGGCAAGTTTAACCCTAATTAAATTTAAAAAAAAGCAACTGTCACCCGCACCATGCTACAGCGCAAATAGTGTAGGTACATCTGTACAGACGCAACCTTGCGGGGTTTTTGTATAGTTTAGTATAGATATAGTTGCAAAGTAGAACTAAGTAGAAAGAAAAAATAGTAGAAAGTACTTAGGCATCAGAAATAAAACACACAAGAATGAAAAACATGTATTAGTAAAAGTTTAAAAAACATGTTAACATAAAAAGCACGTCAATATAAAAAAGCACGCAAACATAAAAAGCACGCAAACGTAAAAAGCACGTAACCGTAAATCCCTACCTCCAACGTTGCCATCCGCGTCCGACCCTGGCCCCGTAAACTTCAAACTCCTTGAACTCTCATTCATCCTGACCACATCCGGACCTGTGGCCACCCGGAACCCCAAACTCTGCTTGGAAACCGTCGCGTTCCATTGCCACAAACACATATTGGACTCTGAAGTCTCATTCTCAAAGTTACAAAAAACTCCAGTTGCTTGCGACGGGTAGTAGAACTTGTTTGGAGCTTCATACGTGGGCCCGCTCGGTCGGAGTTTTGTCATCTTATCATACAGCGTATCGTTCTCCAAGGCTTTCAAATTCGTCGTCAACGCTCCCTCGTTATCATTCATCATATTCCGATCATCATTAATTTTTCTATTATTCATCTGATGTATTTTCGTAAAGGAATCTTTACCGCGGCGGCGATTCTTCCTCTCTGCCTCTGTCTTGTTGCTATTCATCAAAGAAGTCAGTTTCTGCAAGGAACCCTTCTGGGCCGGGTTCGCGGACCGCGACTTCTCTTTTTCCGCCTCCAAGGTTTTCTTAGCTTTTCCCTTCGTGACTTCATTTTCGCCGAGCGCGATGAAAATTAAAGTGATTATTATGAGTAGTGTTTTTAACGCCATTAGTGCGAGGATGCTGCACTCAGAGTAGAACGTACGGCCCTCGAGCGCACATTCTGTCTGGCACGCTGTTCCGAGTACATAACAAAAGTGTCTGCTAGGCCGACTATACTGGGCGGGTGCAATAACATGCGCGCTTTTCGCACCTTTGGCCTGTCGCCAGTGGGTTCTCGAGCCCGGCGGTCAATAAAATAACACAGTCCGAACACATTTCGACGTAAAATCTACATCAAAAAACACGTTTAACATCGATTAACGCACAAATTCACACTCGGGAACTATACACCCGCACGGTCCTCCAAGATGATGGACGACGACGTAGCTCTTAGAAAAACACCGTGTACGCGCGGTCCGCTCTCAAACTAGCGCAATAACACAAAAGCGTCGCGTTTTAAACTCGATAAATCACTATTACGGATTAATAAACGCAATATTTCAATTTTATTCGCAATACGTTTCATGTCCTCTATATCGAGGTACGTAGCACGTTACAGCGCCGCCGCGGGAGTATGCGGAACTAAATCTTGGACCGAAATAATCATTACTTTTCGCGAGATGTGATCTCGGAGTGGCGAGAGAGATGCGCAGGTGTTAGTCCCGCCTTTCAGCGCGTTCCCGGGCTTTCCGCGCAGGATGTCATCGCATCCCGCGCCGGATATTGCATTGGTCCAATTAGGATCACTGTCCGCGTCACCTCGCTCCTATTGGTCTAAACAACCCGTGGGCGCCTATGATTTGCCGGTTCCGAAATACCCGGGAAAACGTTCCAATTGTGAGCCACACCGGAAATTAGATGAAAATTTTCCTCAGAAAATTGTTTACGGGAACGTAGGACGGTTGTCGTTTTTCCTATCTAGGGAAATTGAATTGTGTTTTATTGGCTCCGTAGCAGTGATTTCCATCGGGAAACTGTATTAGGGTCGTATTAGCATCGAGCCGTAATATTATTTTGCTTCGAGTTTAGCGTCTGGAACATGGTCTGGAAACAATAGGCAAACCTAGGCAAGAGGTCCTGTGGGATCGATACTCTGCGTTGCCTTTTGTTGTTCTACTGCAAAGATCCATACTCAGTGTGTAACCATGGCTACAAATCATAGCGCTCAACTGATTTTACCAAATTGCAGCATAATCTGAATGTGAGTAAACCTTTTTTTGGAATAACGCAGTTATTTGTATGTATTGTAACTATTTTCGGTACCCCAATGTAAAATGTTGTGAAAAATTGAAAATGTCTGGAAAATTAAAAATGAGAACAGCAAGTGAGTGCGTTCTAAAACTAAACTATATACTTACTGTAATTATCGATATTTCGATAATCTTATTTTAGTCCATAAGTAGCAGTAAATAAATAAATGATAAATCATTGTAAGCTGTGAAATCAAAAAGAACAAAAATTCGCACCTGGAAGAAACATTTAGTACAATATTTTTATTTTACAATTTATTATCTGGATAACATCTGTCAAACTGATCTGTCAGTCTGTCTAATTTTTGAACGCAACCAGTACCACTCGTACCACTCCTTCAATCTGTCTTTGTGAGTTTACACGGCCTATTTTCAGTAAAAAATATTTTTTATCGCCAATTATCCTCTATAATCAAATAAATTCTTATACTAACAATAAAAACAATCATTTACAATGTTCAGTGAAACCAAAACAAGTGTACATACAGGATAACTGCATCGAAATCTATTGTTTATATTACGGTAAGCACTTGATTTTTTTCATTAAAACCTTCAATCTTTTTTTATTAAAAGAGTTTTTAACTGGCAGACAATAGAGTTCCCACGTTCTGTATTTAAACAAGCTGTTTATAAAAACTCCATAAAACGCCCGTGTATCATTTGTTTATGTTAAAATTGTGATACATTTTACTAATAACGAAGTATCGCAGAATTTCTATTTATATACCGAGTTTATCAGTACTTTCTTAAGTTTTCTATTAATAGGGTACAAAGGGCTATCTGGAACTCAACACGACGCAACGTAGTTAACGTACGTGTAATGATGTCTTCTTCATTCATCATAAATTAGATGTCCAGTTATATTCACAGTGAAATGAGTCATGACAGAAACAAAAACTTTAAATTACCTAATGATTAACTCTATGTTTCACTACTGACAGTTATGTATAATGCTAGACTTGCTTGGTATTTTAGTGAAATTTTTTCTTAGTCTTTTTCTCAGTGTGCTCAGTGCCCCCTTTGGTATCCTCAGACCGATCCTTTTTTTTTCACGAAAAAGAAGTTATTTCGTATTCCTAATTAGTTTTAAAGGGATTAACGAACCACCGTTTTTAGTCTATCGCACGAAGTGTAGTAATGTAAAAAATTTGTTGGTAGCGTATGCGGAAAAAAATATTCTTCCTAGGCGACTAGTTGCCTACGAAGAGGAAAAACTTCTCATAGGCAACCAGTTGCGAACATTGGTTGCGTACGCGGCCGAAACCTAATTAATACAGTATAACATATTCCATACAAATTCTCAGTTTGATGGCAGTATGACACAAGAGTCTTGTGTGATACTGCCAGGTGTTTCACAATGTCTTGTCACAAGACATTGGCAAAATTGTGAAATACCTTCACAGAAGCCACAGAACCAGAATAGAATAGAACACATATTGAGAATCAAGACAAAGCGTGGAGGTGTCCTATTAAATACATTAAAGGTCATAATTTCAAAATTTATCTAACATTATGCTGACTAAACATAAAACAGTAGCAATTTAAGAGAGTTATGGATCAAGATATAATTTGCACAACGCATACAAACACATTATTTGGCTGAATGTGTGTGTGCATGTGGGTGTGTAATGTGTGAGTGCGTGTGTGTGTGTATGTGATGTGTGAGTGCATGTTGTGTATGTTGCTAATTTATTCTGCACGAGCATGTGTGAATGAAAGGTTTTGGATGTACTCATTAACCCTGTAAAGTTTCTGTTTCGTCTTAAGACAAAGTAAGTAGCCAATTCCGGACTATATGGCTTACCCTATGAGTTTTTCTATAATTAACTCAGGAAATAATTTAACTACCCTGTTGTAAATTTTAGGCAGAAGTGACTTGGGGTGGCGATCCGCAATGACAGAGTTTACTCCTAAATACTTTAAAGAACACTTAAACAAACAAGTTTTTAGTGACAACAGTTTTGTTTGGCAGTATTGTGTTTTGATAACACAGCTTTCTGGAGAAAAACTTTGTCGCACCGTTAACACTTGGCTTCTCTGAAATGAACTGCAGGGAAGAATAATGTAAACCGGCACCAGAGTGTAGGTACTGGAGTGCCGGTGTAAATTATTCCAGAACATATCACTTGCTACGGCTGCCCGCCTTCAGTATTTTAATTTCATCTACTAACTCTTTACAACAAACAAATATGAATGACCTAATGAAAAGTATACCTCGAACTGGTTCCAACCAGTCTTCTAGAACTATCAGAGAGGCTTATGTTCAACAATGGATATCCTACAGCTGGTAGATGGATAGATGCAGAATTAGAAGGAGATTGAAAAAAGAGAATTTAAAAACTGTCATGACATCATTTTATTCGTTTTAATTCAGTCACCGTCATAAATAAATATACAAAACATTCCCCATATTAAGTCTTTATCAGAATATTAGTTACTTATCAAAATGATAAGCAATAAGCTATTAGCATTATAAACCTGAATTTTATAATTTGATTGATAGCAAAAATTCCTCTGCTATTTGCTATAATCTACATGTGACAAATAACACATATTTAGTGAAGAAAAAATACAATTAATGACAGTGAAAAGTGATAGTTTAATATTTTTTTAACAAGGTGCTCAAGTTACACAGTTTAGAACTCCTCTGAAATATTTCGTTTTAAAAAATAAACAAATTTGAATCTGAATCATTGAAAGTGGATTTTTAAGTATTTTATCTGTACCTTGATTGTACTATCTAGACGATGTGATATTTGACAAAATGTTTTAAACTTTAAAAAATAAATGAATCCCGGAGACAACAAGACGGAACGGAAGAATTAGTTGCTAAAAATGGTAAATTACATCTATCTATCTATTCAGCCTGTTCCACCCACTGCTGAGTTTAGGCCTCCTCTCTTTCTCGCCATTCTTTCCTTGACTGCCTCGGTGGCTCAATGGTTAGTGACCCTAGCTACTGAGTCAAAGAGGCGTAGGTTCGATCCCCACCTAGGGCAAGCATTTATGTGGTGAACATAGGTGTTTGCTCTGTGTCTGGGTGTATTTAGATACTAAGCCCGATTATAGAGACGCCAGCGTAAATTTAATAGCAACGTAAAAAGCGTTCTCTCTATCGAATGCCTAAAGTGAAAAAGAAATAGAACTATGCTATTTAGCTATTATAATTACGATGGCGCCTCTGTAATCGGGCTTGCTATCTATATAAGTATGTATTTAAAATATGTATGTATAGTCAGATGTCAAGGTCATGCAGTGGTACCCAAGAGACGGGAAGCGACTCAGGGGACGACCTCAGAAACGGTGGGACGACGACCTGCTGCCAGGGTGGCGCAGGAAATAGGGAGCTCTGGCAAATTCTAGAGGAGGCCTATGTCCAGGGTGGACAACCTAATATTTAAGAAACAGAAGTAAGATTAATGTATTTTTTTCAAAAGTTATTTGTATATTAGTGAATAAAGGCTATTTTTATTTTATTTTTATGTATAGTATATCAGTCTCCGGCAGCCATATCACAAGCTTTGCTTAGTTTGGGGTCAGAGGCCGTGTGTAAGATGTACCCTAATATTTATTATTATGTATGTTGCGCGATTTCTCCGCCACTTATGAACCGATATTGTTAATACTTTGTTTGACCATAACACCCAGACACAGAGCAAACACCCATGTTCATCACATAAATATTTGCCCTGGGTGAGGATCGAACCCACGCCTCTTTGATCCAGAAGTCAGGGTCACTAACCACTGAGCCACCGAGGCAGTCATCGTCATCTATTAAAAAAAACCGCATCAAAATCCGTTGCGTATTTTTAAAGATACGAGTATAAGCATACAAAGGGACAGACAGAAAGGGAAGTGACCTTGTTTTATACTACGAGTATGTAGTGATGTGAAAATTACTACATCGATAATACATCGATCCTTGCGAACTATTCAAATTCTGAGGGGTTATTCCAGGAGTAGGTAAGTTAAGTTCTCGAGTGGAGACCACGTACCGGCAACTGCGCAGTGTAGGACGTCCACCCACAAGGTGGACGGATGACCTTATTAAGACTGCAGGATCGCGCTGGATGCAAGCCGCTATCAACCGGTCTTATTGGAAATCATTAGGGGAGGCCTATGTCCAGCAGTGGACGTCCTATAGCTGAAATGATGATGATGATTCCAGGATTACACGTAAATTGAAACTACAGCGGTTTTCGTTCGGCTTTATACATTTTTGTACAGCGCCCCTGGCGGAAACGAGGGAGAACTAACCAAAATGTATGGAGCCACACGCGAACGCGAAAGGTTAAGTAAACTACCTGGACTAAGGGCTCTGTACTCGGTTGAAGTCATGTTTAGCGTTATGCCATGTTTAGCGAAAAATAATTATTGTTTTATTGGATAAACCTCAATAGATATAATATAATATATGCGCCGTATCTTCCTTGATTAGTTCCGACCAGCTCCGTTATCAGAACCATGTCTTAATGAGATTGGTAAGATAAGATAGCTTTTGTAAGAAACCTGCTATCGATCAGTGACGCTATACAATATTAATTTGTTTGAAAAACAAAACTCACTAAAATTGTAAATTGTTTAGTGATAACGTACAGTGCTACACAAAAGAGATGAAATGAATTATTCGGGAACTAAATTATCACTTTTGCTGGAACCACAACCTGAGCTGTCAATCATTAACTTCCTAGCATTTTTCTCGTTATGTGATTTATGCAAAAAATAATGCAAAATATACTATTAACAAAGCGATGGTGGCGACCTCATTTATTTTCAAGACTTTTATGTCGCACTGTAGAGTCTTAACTATACTTGTTCGTTGAGCCAAATAAACACAAGCATTTTGGTCAAGCATACAATCAACCAAACAGGTTTAAATTCTTGGTCAGGTCACAGGTCAATAGTTCGACTAGGCGTTCAATCGCGATCATCGTTAAGCAACGTTCAGCACAGTCAGTCTTCGGATTGGTGACCACGGGTGGCATTTACAACTGAGCGTTACCGTGGCTCGGATGACATGTTAAATTGTAGGTCCCGATTGTTCTAACCGTTGTTGTAATAAGCCATGTGTCAGGCCTTCAGGCGGCTCTAAAACTGACATCAGAGCTAGTCTCCTGACCTATACGAACTTAGGTACTTATCAAATTAAAACAGGGATCACCAAGCATTCCACTAGGGACTTTACTAGATAAGATAATTTATTCATAAATACCTAACCTAAGAACACCAACCAATAGAGATTCAATTTTAAGTACCTACTTATTAACTATTCGAAAAAAAATTACAATTCAGATAGGTGCATGGACAAGAAGTAAAAGCACTAACTGAAATTTACAAATTTACCGGAGTTGGAAGGTAGGTACTTAATAGCCATTAACATCGTCTTGTATTGCTAGTGGGCTCCAAACTAGGCTAAGCCTGTGTCTTGGTGACCCAAACCGTGAGGTAACGAATAGAATTTCGCGCGATTACGTTAGTTGGTATATAAATACAGTATGCCTATTCTGTACATTTGTTATGTGTAGCGTGCCTGTATGTAATGCATGTTTTTATTTGTCAGTATGTTTGATGTATGAGAGGGTGTGCATGTGCGTGCGTGTGTATGTGTGAGTGTGTGTCTGACTGAACACTGCAATACGCAAGATCTCATGAGAGTCAGGGTTTGCAGTCTATACTAGTATCCGTCATTGTTTCCTGACAATTACAATCTGGGTATCTTCAAGTCAAGAGTGAATAGGTATCTTCTAAGTCTACATACTCCATCTTCGGCTACAACTTCACTCTCCATTAGGCGAACTGATGGCCAAATGTAGCACTTATTATGTATTAAAAAAAGCGTATGAAGGTTTCCGTACTGTATGAGAGACATCTGGTAAAAATAATCATGTTTGTTGTACGGGCGCCCCTCTTAAATATTTATTTTATTATGTATAAATTTAGTATTTTTTGTTATAGCGGCAACAGAAATACATAATCTGTAAAAATCTCAACTCTGTAGCTATCACGGTTCATGAGATACAGCCTGTTGCCTCCCTACCGCCTAAAGCAATAGCAATCGTAATAGCAATTGTTTATGACTTCATTTTAGTCATTTGGCACCGCCTATGTGACGTTAGCCATCAAAGTTGTTCATTCAACGATTGCTTTCGCAATCCGCGCAAAGCAATTGATGGCTAACGTCACATAGGCGGTGCCAAATGACTAAAATTAAGTCATAAACGATTGCTATTACGATTGCTATTGCTTAGGCGGTAGGGGGGCTGGTGACAGACAGACAGACGGACAGCGGAGTCTTAGTAATAGGGTCCCGTTTTACCCTTGTCCCTTTGGGTACGGAACCCTAAAAAGTGATATCCGCATTGGGCAGGGCATATGACACCTAGTAGAGCTGCCAAAGTTCTCGAATAGAGATCTAACCAGCCGGCATGCGCAGCGTAGGACGTCCACAAGTTGGACAGATAACCGCTGACTGTTAATCGCTTACTATTGGTCTCTAGGAAATTATAAATTGATTTAATTCTGAGTCAAAAAGTATTTCCCTAGCTAGAGGATCATGAAGCATTGCTCTGAAATTATTCTCTATTTTGCTTGTTATTTAGTAATATCACAGGAAAACCCCAAATACTCATTTAAAGTAGGTAGCTACATGATAACATACATAAAATATTATTAGACCAAAACACGGAAACGGATACAGAAAATAAAAGGTTTAATTTTTTTTAATTTTAATATTAGGGATCATCTTCCACACGATTTCTGTAGGTACCCCAAACTATATAAGCAAAGTTTAGGATATGGCTGTCAGAGACTGATATAATACGTCATATACATACTTTTATAAATAACTAGCGCCCCGGCTTCGCACAGGTGTATTATACATATAAACCTTCCTCTGGAATCAAAGAAATACATAACTGCAAGAGACCATAGATATACGTATATAGTTTAAATTTCAACTCGATATCTTTACGCGTTTCCGAGATAAAGACTCTTGACATACGGACAGACGGACAACAAAGTGATCCTATAAGGGTTCCGTTTTTTCCTTTTAAGGTACGGAACCCTAATAACTCCTTTTGGAAGACTATCTTTTGCAAAACTTTATTGAACTGCAAACGTAAAACGCAGATCACGTATGAAACTTAATCTTATTTGCAGACTAACAATGAATTGAGCACCATGTCCGGAGGCAACTCGTCCAAGAACAAAGCTCGCAACAAGCGGCAGGAGGGATGGGAGGAGGCGGGGGGCGAGTTCTACCAGGTAACACATTATTGTTCATTTTGTGATTAACGCGGTTTTAAAGGCACACTGCACATGAACCCCATGATCAAGGCTCCGCGCTTTATGTAATGCTTAACGATGGTTTGACAAAACGTTGAAGAAAACAATCGTGAGGCAACTTGCATAAGTTCGTTGAAGAAATTCGATGGTGTATGTGAATCCATCCAACCTGCACTGGGCCAGCGTGGTGAATATGGCCCGATCACTCTTCGTGGGCAGACCTACTTGTTGTAGTAGACAATTCAAAAGGCAGGTACAGTATACCTGATAGAACTCGCCCCCGCCTCTTCCAACCCCTCCTGCCGCTTGTTGCGCCTTTATTCTTGTACTAGTAGTTCTCCGAACAGTAGACCTCGCGACACATCTCTTTAACTGAATCTCCTTAAGCTTATCTCTCGACACGCTCTTGACCGATTTGCAAGTATGAAACTTGCAAATCTTGTCAGGGTTTATATACTAAACAATCTTGCTAAGTATTATCGAAATATATATAAATAAGCTTTATATAATATAATATCATATCAGCTGATAAATAGCGCGACAGCAAATTTCTCCCTTAAGGGGACCCATAAAATCGCCGACGACAAAATATCCACTAATGCCTCAGAGCAAATAAAAAAATCAAGAGAGAACGTCGTTGAACAGTCAAGTGAGGCCGGTTTTTTAAACATGTGTGAGTGTCGCTGTTGCGTCGCCATAGTTCGACTGACAAGCCAAGGCGTAGTTTCCTTGTACGTGGATGTGTGTGTAATTGTCTGTACACGGCGAGGGATAGTTTTGGTCGGCCTCACTTGTTTGTTCACAACATTCTGTCTTTATTTTTTTATTAGGTCTCAGACTAATGCATAGAACCTGTGTGTACCAAGTTTCGTCGAGATTCGTTGAAAAATGCGATCTGTGGAAAACCAAAATAAGGATAGGCGAATGCAAAATCGCCGTGTTAAAACGAAGATCTTCGCTTCTATTTGGCCAATAATTAAATAGATCAGTGGACAATAATGTGTTAATTAGATGATTTTTATCGTGCTTCACACACTAGGCTTATAGAAATGTCCTTTGCGTGATAAACGCTTCAAAAATTGACGCGTTCTGTTACGCCCCGGGTTTTGGGGCTGTATTGCTCACCCAGCATCCCTGGATCAGCACTATAGTCCTAGGCTTGGGAACGGGAACGTCGGAGCGTCAGTCCGTTTTGAACCTCAGACCCGGCCGGTTGCCTAAGGGCTACTTTCTATTATTTTAATCCGCTTTATTTAATTAATTCAAACTGTAAAAAGGAAATAAAAATCCTTCGTTTGTAATTCGGCTTTTTTTTAAAAAGCCTTTTCCAATCCACCGCACAACAGTGGTGGCAGCGGTGGGATCCGAAAATCCCAGTGCCCGCGACCGTGCCACGGACTCATCATCATCATCATCGTCAACAGTGAATTTTGTGAAGTCTGTGAAGTGCGTGAAGCACCTAAGCCCTGCCCAAGACTGGGCAATTCCTGCATCCATATCCAAGAAGAGGCCATTCCGTGTCCACGGCCGTCCTTCTATCATCAAACCACAAGGCTGCCCTGAGTGAGGGGGCCGCATCCTGTCTGCCAGCCGCTACCTTATCGATCTCCACAACGAACACCGTGAGGAATGCAGCCAAGCGTCCAGCTTATCATCGCCGCCCACGTACTAACATTACAGTGAGTCATTGGTCATTGCTATATTATTAGGGTTGTCACGTTATAATTTAAGTCGAAATATTATGTCTAAGTCAAAAAAACCCGAAGGCGAACTACTGTTAGATATCGCCACACCCATTGTAGAGGGCGAAAAATCACCCTTAGCTACCACCCCTACGAAAAAATACGCCAACACCATGGAAATGGACCTGAACATATTATTTAAATTCATTAAACCGTTTGACGGAACCCGAGAAAAATTGAATTCATTTATCGTAAATTGCTCTAATGCGTATGACCTTGCGTCTGAAACTCAACGTCCCGTGCTTTTTAAGTTTATCGTAAGCCAATTGAGCGGGAAGGCGGAAGTGGCTTGCTCCATAAAAGAATTTACCTCTTGGCAACAACTTAAAGAGTTTCTCAAAACCCAATTTAGTGAAAGAAAACATTACGCCCACCTGCTCACTGAGCTTCAGGAAAGCAAACAAAGCTCCGCCGATAATGTTAGTCAGTTTGCTCTAAGGGTTGAAACTATACTTTCACAACTCCTCATCGAAATATCCTCATCCAATACAAAATTGAAAGAATTACCCGGGCGTAGCGCAGCCATGGAGGATCTAGCTCTTCATCATTTTCTAATGGGACTACACCCCCGAATCTCTAACATCGTTAGATGCCGTTCACCGAAAACTTTAAATGAGGCCATAAACATGGCAGTTTCGGAAGAACGAATACAACAAACCTTGTACAAACGACCAGAAACGAGACCCAATAACAACACTAATAATAACCCTAACAGATTCAATAACAGGCCCAATCCAAGGCCTAACTTCAATACGTCAGCCCCTCAGCAGAGACCTGTTAACGCTCAGAATCAGGCCGACTACAGAGTGGTCTGCCGCTACTGTAAGATCCCGGGACATGACATTAGTGTATGTCGTAAGCGCGAATTTAACAACAACCGATTCAAAATGGGTCAAGGTCCTTCGACCAGTCAAAACTACAGGCCACCAGCACGAGTAAACGTGACACAACCCGATGATGAAAATAACGACGAAGGCCATGACGAAGTTGACCTGCCTGTCGACGAAATTGACGATTTAAACGAATAAGCGTCTCGCCTCGGTGTCGCCCGAGACATAGCCTTAAAGCCGACACCCGTTCAATTCCTAAAGCCAACCAACAGGGTAACCAGCCCCAAACTGACGGCATTTCAATAGCCAATCAACAGGGTAACCAGCCCCAAACCGACGGCATCCCTAAAGCCAACCGACAGGGTAATCAGCCCCAAACCGACGGCATTCCCAGGGCCAAACAACAGGGTAACCAGCCCCAAACCGACGGCTCCCATAAAGCCAACCGACAGGGTAATCAGCCCCAAACCGACGGCATTCCCAGGGCCAAACAACAGGGTAACCAGCCCCAAACCGACGGCTCCCATAAAGCCAACCGACAGGGTAACCAGCCCCAAACCGATGGTGAATCCAATACTCAAGTATTCGAAATAAATCTCGATACAACCAAACGACTTCTTCCCCATGTGGTGGTAATCTCTCACATATCCAATATCCCTTTAAGTCTCCTAGTAGATTCGGGATCAGCCGTGTGCCTGATAAAACAGACAAGTATTCGAAAATCCCAGAGGCTAACCAAAGAACCCATCAAACTCAAAGGCATAGACCCCGGTGATGAACCGACCTTAACGGAAGGTCATTTTCCCCTCAAATTGAAATTTGAGGACGCTAAACCCGTATCCTTCAAATTTCACGTAATAAAGAACATAAATTTACCATATGACGGAATCATAGGCACCGATTTTCTCACAGCCTCAGGGTGCAAGATCGATTACACCCGAGACATCCTCCAAATTGGTAAAACAAACATCAAACTTCATTTTGTTGACCCCTTCTATGTAATTCCACCCCGTTCAGAAACGGTAATCGAATGCTCCGTGAAAAACACGAACCTTACTGAAGGCATCATCGTGGACCAACACCTATCTGAAGACATCTTAATTTCCAATTGTATTGTGAAAATAAAAGACAACAACCGCGTAAATCTTACTATCGCTAACACATCGGAATCCTCTGTTAATATCAACCCAAATTTTAAACTCACAGTAGAACCATTGACTTCAACGGCAATACCAGTCAACCTAACCCAAGATGCTACGGACCGCACTGACGAAGTTCTGAAATCCTTGAGGTTAGACCATCTTAACCAAGAAGAGTCCGAAGTCCTTGTTGAACTCTGTTCTCAATATTCAGACATATTCTCTGTCCCTGAAGAAAATTTAAGTCACACTTCTGCTTTGCAACATAAAATAAGGACTACCACAGACAACGCCGTGCACACGAAATCGTATAGATTCCCTGAGTGTCACAAGAAAGAGGTAGAAGTACAAGTCGACAAAATGCTAGAACAAGGCATCATTGAACCTTCTATATCCCCTTGGAGCTCTCCAATTTGGATAGTCCCCAAGAAGCTAGACTCTCAAGGCCAACGTAAATGGCGGATAGTTATCGATTATCGAAAACTTAACGACATAACCATTGGGGAAACATACCCCATACCACAAATATCCGAAATTTTGGACCAATTAGGCCATAGTAAATATTTCTCTACGCTCGACCTCACTTCCGGTTTCCACCAAATCTTAATTTCGCCGGAAGATGCCCCAAAAACAGCCTTCTCAGTGCCTCAAGGACACTTCCAGTTTAATCGAATGCCTTTTGGGCTTAAAAACGCCCCGTCAACTTTCCAGAAATTGATGAATAATTGCTTGTCTGGGTTGCAAGGAACCAGGTGCTTTGTTTACCTAGACGACATAGTCATTTACTCTTTCGACCTCCCATCTCACATCGATAACCTCAAAGCTGTCTTTGACAGACTCCGACACTTTAATCTAAAACTACAACCCGATAAATGCGAATTTCTTAGAAAGGAAGTGGTATACCTCGGACATGTCATCGGCGAAGATGGTGTCAAACCAAACCCAGATAAAACCAAAGCTGTGACAGGATTTCCGGTCCCCAAGTCACCCAAGGACATCAAATCCTTCTTGGGGCTTGTCTCGTATTATCGGAGATTTATATCCGACTTCGCTAAGCTAGCGAAACCACTGACATCTCTACTCAAAAAAGATGTCCCTTTCGAATGGAGAAATGAACAACAACTCGCTTTTGAGACCCTTAAGACCAAACTTGTCACCGCCCCGATATTAGCGTATCCGGATTTCTCACAACCGTTCCTTCTAACCTGCGATGCATCCAATCTTGCAATTTCGGCTATACTCTCCCAAGGCCCTGTAGGGCAAGATCGCCCCATCGCATTTGCCTCTCGCACCCTTAACAAAGCTGAATGTAACTACAGCACCACCGAAAAAGAATGCTTAGCCATTATATTTGGTACTAAAGTATTTAGACCGTATCTCTTTGGCCACCGTTTCAAGATTTTAACCGACCACAAGCCACTTCAATGGTTGTTCAATTGCAAGGACCCTGGATCACGACTGGTTCGCTGGCGACTCAAGTTAGAGGAGTTTGAATATGACATCCAGTACAAGAAAGGGAAAATTAATGCAAATGCTGACGCATTATCGCGATATCCGGTGAACCCAGTACAACCGTCTACACCGACAACTGCAGAAACTGACGCCCAGGAGGAGCCCTCTCGAACATTAGACGAAGACCTGCTAGACCTACTCGTATCACCACCATCGTTTAATCCAATCTCTCCGGACCAACTAAGTCTGACCGACGATCTTGTACCTCTACCAGAGCTGAACCTTCCACCAGATATACCAAACGAAATCTCAGCAAATAATAGTAACGAAGAACCGATGACAACTTCAGATCCTGTCTCTAACCATGAGCTACCTACCGAAGTCCAGGGCCATGACTCGCCAATTCCATCCACAAGTACCGGCCCTGATGTTTCCAATGACGATTATCCTGCCTTCCTCAAAGCTATGGCAAAGAAGGACAATACATATAACACGGAAATCGAAGAGCATAACGAAAGCCTGTTAAAATGTCCCTCAAAGATAATTCTAGTCCCGACATCTCTAGACCTAGACGAATCAAATCCGTATATACAAGAAATATTAAGTGATCCCGAAATTAATGAACAAATCACCAATTCCGAAAAAGAACTCTTTTCTCACCAGAAAATTGAAATTGGCTCCAAAATGTATTATCTAATCTTCACTAAAGTCCACCATTTCGACGAAGCATCGTATCCAGAAATCTTTCAGACATTAAAATCAATAAGAAATGAACTAGTGATTTTCCAAACCGCAAGTGAAATCGGTATATCAGATATGAAAAACCCGTTTGAAAAACATTCATTTGTAAAAATCTATAACATGTTGACTTATTTGTTCCACAATACAAGAATCAAAGTAAATATTTATCATAACAATATAATCTACCCAGCGCCAACAGAAATCAAAAAGATCCTCCACGACAACCACGATATCCCAATAGCAGGGCACTTAGGCACCCTGCGGATGTATAACCGAATAAAACAAACGTATTATTGGAAAGGCATGCGAAATGATATAGAGTCTTACGTCAAACAGTGCAAATCATGTCAGGAAAACAAGGCGTTAAGAAAAACTAATCGGGCCCCGATGCAAATCACCAGCACATCCACCGCTCCGGGCCAACGAATAGCCCTTGACATCGTCGGTCCTCTACCAGAAGCAGGACCTGCAAAATTGAGGTACATCCTTACCATCCAGGACGACCTCACCAAGTTTGCTTCCGCGTACCCAATCCGTAGCACTACAGCAGAGGAGACAAGCGAATGTCTACTTCATTATATCTCTACCTTCGGTATCCCCAGAACTATCCTGACAGACCAGGGAACCAATTTTACAGCAGACGTTTTTAAGAAAACTTGTGAGTTCCTAAAGATAAAGAACCTCTGGTGTTCCCCTTATCATCCACAGACACAGGGCGCTCTAGAACGCAGTCATTCCACCCTTAAGGAATACCTAAAGTCTTACATAAACGAGGATCAAACAAATTGGCCCCGCTATGTATACACAGCCATGCTCGCGTATAATACAGCTGTTCACTGCACGACCCATTATACGCCCTACGAACTCATGTTCGGAACGAAGCCCAGCATCCCGAACTCCATATACGACGACACCTCAGGAGCAACTTACCCTGACTATGTTCGGATGCTCCAAAACCGAATGAAGTATTCGAGAGAAAAGGCTCTCGATTTTATTAGGAAATCCAAAGAAACATCAAAAAATTACTATGACACGAACACCCGTCAACCTAAGTACAAAACAGGTGACTTAGTGTACCTGAAAAATCACCTAAGATTGCGCAAGGCTCTCTCGCCCATCTGGAAAGGACCCTACAAAGTTGTCAAGATAAATGGCAACAACACGCTTACACTACTCATCAATCGGCGCCACGTCACCCATCACTTTGATCAGGTGAAACCAGCGACCACCGATAGTAGCTTGTAAATACATTTATTCGTAAATATAGGCATAGACAATTAGACATAGTATGAAATATCTATAAAGTTTAGAACATTAGTATCTTTTTTCTTATCTAGGTAGGTACCTAAACTCATTCATCCTACGCTACCTTACTTAAGGCGCAATAGCGAGGGGTGAATGACAATTTTGTTTGGCAGTCAGTGTGGAGCTGGTACCTCTTCCTCTTTTTCTTTCTCTACCCATTACCATTACCCATTTATGGTTAACATTATGTTAGGTTAGGCTTAGATTAGTAATATATAGGATGAAGTATGTATAGCTAATTATAATTATTATATTATTTACAGTACAGTATGGGGCCAACCTCATCAAGAGCTCGTCCAGCCGATAGTATCAAGTTCAGGCATTTATTTCGACCACTTAGGCACACTCCGCATAAGCAACGTGCAACTAAGGGTCGTAATACCTGTAGACATATCCCATTTTGGACCACATATACAAAACGTTGAGTCGGACTTAAAAACTATAGAACACTTGTGCAATAAGACAAGGGTTACAGAAATTGAAACGGGCTGTCGTAGTAGACTTCATCCCTTAACAGCTCGATATCTAGACATCGTGTCTGAATTTTCCTCTATCTCATACTTATTAGACAATAGGAACAAACGTAGTGCTTGGATAGGAGGTATAGGCACCCTAGTAAAACACATTTTTGGAAATTTGGATGAGGATGATGGACTGAGGTACGACGCAGCTATAGAATCCATGAAACAAGATCAAACCCAGCTGGTAAAGTTAATCCGGGAAAACATTCTAGTTACTTCCGCCGCAATTTCCTCATATAATCGCACTATTGGCAGAGTTAGAGACAACGAGGCTAGCCTTAGCGCAGCTATTAGCGAGCTTACACGCATTGTTGCAAATCTTACCGAAAAATCTAACGGATTACAAATACTAAATAGTGTAAACGAAATGTTAAACTCACTCGAGACAGCCCTACTCACTTTATCATTCCAATTAGAGGACGTAACTAACGCAGTTTTGTTTAGCAAGCAAAACATACTGCACCCGGCAATAATGTCGCCGCACCAATTGTACCAGGAATTAGCCGATAACTATAGGCATTTGCCTAGCGATCTCGAGTTACCGCTCGAGCTAAATGTAAACACTATACATACTTTATTGAATACCTCTAGTATAGTTTGTTATTATGTTAATTATAAGATAATTTTTGTATTACATGTACCTTTAGTTAACTCTAAGAGATTTATGTTATCCCATAGTATTAGTCTACCAACCCCATACAGTAAGGACACAAACGCCTTCAGCGTTATAGTGCCCTCCTACAAATATATAGCAATGACCAAGGATCAGGCTCAGTATTGTGTATTAGACAGTCTTCGTGACTGTACCCCAGTGGACCCAGAAACATACATATGCAACATTGAAAACATATACATAACTGATGCTAAACCAATATGTGAAAGTGAATTACTATCTAAAGTGTTAAAAGTGAAACCTCCCCAGTGTAAAACCAAAATAATTACGGAAAAATTAGATGTAATATACCCGATTTCAAACAATAGGTGGATCTATGTGTCATCCGACGCTAGCAAAGTTAGAATAGATTGCCAAAATTCTAAATTGTACGAAACAACCCTAGCGGGGACTGGTATCATTACCATCCCCGAGGACTGCATCGGTTATTGTAAAACAACATCACTAGTTCCTAAGTATAATGTATTAAATATAACAACCCCTATAAAATATATGCCGGGGTTTAATATAACGAATGACGCATGTTGTGACGTCACCAAACTATACACTCTAATCGGTGACAATGTGTTCCCTACTAGACCGAGCAATATAACAGACCTAGACGACATCGATGTTCAGGAAGAGTATGTCCAATCTCTCCTAGGCCGACTAAATTCTATCGAAACTCGGCAGTACAGCTCCGAACAGTATGGGACACATCATTCTGCGTTATTTTATGTAGTGATAGTTTTAATTAGCATATACTTAGCTTATGTTACCTTTAAGTATTTTCATAAGCCTGGCAGCAACCGTAAGTTACGCGCAATTTTCTCTAGAGCAGCTCCGACGTCACCAGTACCATCTTTGGACACTGCCGTTGACTTAAAAGTAGTAGAGATTCCTAACCCAGTGGCACCCCTCAGGAGACACCTTTGAAGGAGACCTGGAATTACCCCATGTCTCCTCTAAAAGGGGGAGGTGTTACGCCCCGGGTTTTGGGGCTGTATTGCTCACCCAGCATCCCTGGATCAGCACTATAGTCCTAGGCTTGGGAACGGGAACGTCGGAGCGTCAGTCCGTTTTGAACCTCAGACCCGGCCGGTTGCCTAAGGGCTACTTTCTATTATTTTAATCCGCTTTATTTAATTAATTCAAACTGTAAAAAGGAAATAAAAATCCTTCGTTTGTAATTCGGCTTTTTTTTAAAAAGCCTTTTCCAATCCACCGCACAACAGTTCGCAGGATTTGAACCTGCATCCCTCTGGGATTCTGGCCCAGATGCTTTGTCCAAATTAAGCTAGAACGCTGTACTACGAACCCGCCAAATAAGTGAAGTGTTTTATCTTTTTACTACCAACTTCTACAGTTTTGTAAGGGCCATCTGTGAGAACTGTGTTAAACCAGACAGTCGTCACTCAGTAACCAGACAGCGTAGAAGTTGATAGTAAAAAGATAAAACACTTCACTAATTTGGCGTTCGTATTACAGCGTTCTAGCTTAATTTGTACAAAGCATCTGGGCTGGAATCCCAGGGAGATGCAGGTTCAAATCCTGCGAACGCGTCATTTTTTAAAGTGTTTATCACGCAAGGGGCATTTCTATAAACCTAGTGTGTGAAGCACGATAATAATCATCTAATTAACACATTATTGTCCGCTGATCTATTTAATTATTTGCCGAATAGAAGCGAAGATCTTCGTTTTAACACGGCGATTTTGCATTCGCCTATCCTTATTTTGGTTTTCCACAGATCGCATTTTTCAACGAATCTCGACGAAACTTGGTACCCACTTACACAGGTTCTATGCATTAATCTGAAACCAAATAAAAAAATAAAGACAGAATGTTGTGAACAAACAAGTGAGGCCGACCAAAACTATCCCTCGCCGTGTACAGACAATTACACACACATCCACGTGCAAGGAAACTACGCATTGGCTTGTCAGTCGAACTATGGCGGCGCAACAGCGACGCACTCATACATGTTTAAAAACCGGCCTCACTCGAGTGTTTAACGACGTTCTCTCTTGATTGTTTTATTTGCTCTGAGGCATTAGTGGATATTTTGTCGTCTGCGATTTTATGGGTCCCCTTAAGAAAAGGGAGAAATTTGCTGTCGCGCTATTTATCTACTGTTATTATATTATATAAAGCCTATTTATATATATTTCGATAATACTTAGCACGATTGTTTAGTATATAAATCCTGACAAGATTTGCAAGTATGAACCAAATTGGTAAAGAGCGTGTCGAGAGAAAAGGTTAAGGAGATTCAATTAAAGAGATGTGTCGCGAGGTCTACTGTTGGGAGAACTACTAGTACAAGAATAAAGGGCGCAACAAGGGGTAGGAAGAGGCGGGGGCGAGTTCTATCAGGTATACTGTACCTGCCTTTTGAATTGTTTACTACAACAAGTAGGCCTGCCCACGAAGAGTGATCGGGCCATATTCACCACGCTGGCCCAGTGCAGGTTGGATGGATTCACATACGCCATCGAATTTCTTCAACGAACTTATGCAAGTTGCCTCACGATGGTTTTCTTCAACGTTTTGTCAAACCATAGTTAAGCGTTACATAAAGGCAAGGCGCGGAGCCTTGATCATGGGGGTCATGTGCAGTGTGCCTTTAAAACCGCGGTTTTAAAGTCGAAGACTTTTTGCACGTCGATCAGCGGCTTCAGAAAGCTAGAATTGTCGACCTGCCCTTGTAACACGGAGTGGTCAATGATTGCAGGAGTTATACCCCGGCGGGGAGCAAGAATTATTCGAGCACTTGCAGCGGACGGACGCGGCCAAACTCGCTACTCTACTGCCCTCGAAGCAGGCTAGGAATAGTGAGTTATCCTACTAATATTATAAACGCGAAAGTTTGTGAGGATGGATGTATGGTTGGATGTATGGATGTTTGTTACTCTTTCACGCAAAAACTACTGAACGGATTGAGATGAAACTTTGCAATAATATAGCTTATATATCAGAATAACACATAGGCTATAAATTATAATGATATATTGCGTATGCGGGCGAAGCCGCGGGTAAAAACTAGTCATCTATAATAACGTCACGATATATTGTCCTTTTAGATCAGCTCGCAAATTTCAACTTTTCTTGTGTTTTTGCCAATTTTAGCGGAACTAGTTAAAAAAACTAATGTCACGACTAGAATAGGTAGCGTTTACGAGATTCATCGAAAATCCAAGACAAGAAAATCAGTTTAAGCACAAGACTAATTGTACCCTGACCTAGCTAAACTAAAGACATCTA
Source organism: Hypomecis punctinalis (assembly GCA_949316475.1). Classification (NCBI taxonomy): domain Eukaryota; kingdom Metazoa; phylum Arthropoda; class Insecta; order Lepidoptera; family Geometridae; genus Hypomecis; species Hypomecis punctinalis. The sequence continues at coordinate 16,409,154 of OX438820.1, read as the reverse complement.
AGTGGTAATTATGTCCATGATTACTTCGTACAGACTTTGTACGACAGCAAAGCTAGCTCTTTTGAAACGATGATGAGTATTTGCACAGTATTATCAAGTATACAGTATGTATAAAGAAATGTACAGGGCCACTAGCGGCGCGTTTTTGAAACACTTTGTGCGAGTGCAAGTTCATACAAATTACATGCTTACGCGCTCGCACCGAGCGCGTCATGTTTACGAGAAAACTCACACTCAGCATACAGTAGATAAATTGCAATAAAACAAGCCGTAAGAAAATTTATTTTGCGAGCTGGCATAAATGTTAGACCTTACTCTAAAACTAATACTCGTAATAATAAAAAAAAATATCTTTCCAGCAACAACAGTGAAGCGCGCGAGGTCTCAAAATGAGCGGCGACAGTCGACATTCGCGCGAACCACGCAGAGTCGGGACATACACCTGTCCATGCTGCCTGACCTCTCTGGTAAGCTCTCTTACGAATGACCTCTCTAGTAAGCTCTCTTACTCTTACGAATGACCTCTGGTAAGCTCTCTTACTCTTACGAATGACTTCTCTGGTAAGCTCTCTTACTCTTACGAATGACCTCTGGTAAGCTCTGTTACTCTTACTATTGACCTCTCTGGTAAGCTCTCTTACTCTTATGAATGACTTCTCTGGTAAGCTCTCTTACTCTTACGAATGTCCTCTGGTAAGCTCTCTTACTCTTACGAATGACCTCTCTGGTAAGCTCTATTACTCTTACTATTGACCTCTCTGGTAAGCTCTCTTACTCTTACGAATGACTTCTCTGGTAAGCTCTCTTACACTTACGAATCTAGCAGGTTCAAGTGGCGCTAGGCAGGACACTTGGAAGATAAGGTGGCAAGTGTACATAATTTGCAAACTCAGTGTTAATATAATAAGTATTAATTTCTCCTAATAATAGTTTTGTAGGCTAAGGTCACCACTAAAACGGTCATCTAAACAATTACTTAATAATTTTATATCGGTCTATCAGGTTAAAATTACCTAGTACCTAATTTAAGTTAGTTATAATATACCGACGCGACGATCTGTAATCGTCGCGTCGGTGTTATAAAACGTCTACATGGTAACAAATCCACTTACTAGTAAAATATCAAAAAAATTAAATCAAAGAGACAAAATATATGCCAATAAGTATGGCAAAATTCTACGCTACGCACTGCCCGTCCGCGTCACCTTTCGTTTTGCCTACGTATACTAAGCGCCACACAAATCGGCGGATGGGAACTTATGGGCAGAGCGCTGCGCAAAAGCTGAAATATAGGTATGCGCGGGAGCCAGAGAAACGAGACGCCGGGGCACACCCGCCCGCCAACCTCATGCCTCCCGCGCGCTCCCTACGCCCGTGCCCACCACTACGACACGCGGCGTCGGCATTGTGCACACACGCGCGCGCGCAATAATTAGCGAATCACTGCGAAAAGTAAGTTTCATCTGCCGACTCGTGTGTCGCTTAGTATACCACATGACCATAATCACTATTCAATTTAGCAATAACAATCATAATCAAGGAAAATCATATTATGTATTATTGTTTTATTTTTACATGTAAAGTTTTATAACAATACGTCCCCAAATAGTCATGTATACTCGTATTAAACATGTTTTCATCTATGCTATAGCGGTACCTACCAACTGTTTTTAAGGTGATACACTGAAATCGCAGCGCTCATAAGCGTAGTTTTACTCTCAGAATAAGGACTAAAGTAATAGAAACCGTACTAAAATAGCGAGAGATATACATCACTTTGTCCCATTTTAAATATGAAATTTAAAAGGTGTTAAAAAAAGATGCACATACAACCGAAGTTACTTAATTTCGAAGGGTTTCAACAAACTAGCATTGAGCTATCTCGGCTGTCTAAATTCAAAAAGGTAGAAAGTAGGAAGGTAAAATGATCAGAGATTTGAACCTTCTGATGGAGCTGGGGGGTCAAATTTCCGGTCATATAGTAAAAGATAAAGTAGATAGACCAAATTTCTACCTTTATGACATTCCAATGATTTTGACGTTTGACGACAGACAATGTGTTTTTTTTGTTCCACTCACTTTCGCATATGTATTATGTAGCTATGTATACACGAACTCACATGAATAATGATACCAATAACCACGACATAAATTAAAAAATATTCTTGGTGAAATCTAAAAAACTCACATGTTATGGGTCCACTTGTGTGCAAAAATTTGCCAGGCTCTATAATATCAGCACCGACGCTGAACAGCTTCAAATTCCGCCTCCAGCGCTGGCTTATTGAGCACTCCTTTTACGATTTAAGTGAATTCTTCGATGATAAAATTATTGATTAATTTATTTATTTAATGCGACAAATTAAATCAGTTTTATTAATTGTTTTTAAACGTTAATATTTTTTGTAATTGTTTTGACTTGTAAATACTGAATGCTGAATAAAACAGCTATGACGTAGTTTTTACTTGAGTAAAATTTAGCAAGGTTTTCTGTTACCTACTTCTCATTATTCTAAGGTTTTACTATATGATTTTTTAAACATCACCGAAGTAGATCGTTCGGCGCGATCAATCTGCGGATTTAGTTGACCGTGAGTGGTATTTACAACTAAGCGCTACCGGAACTACGATACCGCTCAGTTCTAGGACGTGTATATAGATGACACGTTAAATAGGCACGATGACTTGATAAAAAAAACATCATTTAATTATTTTTTCTTTTGTTAATCAAACAACAAACGACAAAGATAAACCTTGTGAAAGTTAGGGAGTGGGGTCGTGACGTCACCTCTCTTACAGAAGTCTATACCTTTGTATGTCACTTGTGACGTCACTCAGAACTTTGATGGATTAAATCTTTATCAATTTTTTGTTAACGGACAAAAGAAAAAATACGTGTCTAATGTTTGATAGTCTATCTGACGAACTAATTATATTTTTTAGTCATCATGATATTTTTAGTCATCATGATATTTTTTAGTCATCATGATATTTTTTTGTCATCTTGCCTATTGCGGATTCCACTTACCGTTTAGCCATGACTTTTGATAGCTTTGCTGTCGTAATTTTTCTAATTCATGAAATAATTCCAATAAATAACGAATGCGTTGTGCATATTATAAAAAAAACCTCTCTTAGTATATCACCTTAAAACTGACCTATATTGGTAGGTAAACAATAATCAATCACCAATTAGACTGATCAGCTAAAATTAACACAAATCAGTTCAATGTACCTACTTAGTGCTTCATAAAACTTCATAGCGGCTACACGTACTAGTTCTCGCGTATTTTTTACTCTATTTTATACAAATACATCGTTTAAAATCGCATTTGTGCAATTGTGATGCCGAGAAATCGATTTTGTGAAGAGACAACTTACGTACGCGTGCCAAATGCAGGTAATACCATACTCGTCGTGCCGATATAGCTCAGGATTGTAAGTTGAAATGGCATTGGGCAGGGCACGATGAGGACTGAAGATCGATGTAGGTCAAAAACCCTTCGTGGGTAGGCCTACGAGTACGTCCTACAGTGGACTATTAAAAAAAGGCTAACTGCCCGCTAAAAGTTTCTTTTGTTAGTGTTACATGTTCCAAATTCAAATTGCGGCGCACTTATAAAGAAGATTAATAGTAGATTAGTAGCCAAGGGCTGTAAGGCATCAATTGCAGGCCGAGATATTTATAGTTCGAGGATGCAATTGGTGCTTACACCCGAGCTAACTATTCTGCTTTACATCTACATTGTGAGGTAAGTAGAAAAAACAGGCATTACAAGAACAAAACATTTTATTGAAATTGAGCTCCGCCGTTCGATATTTAAAATTGATGACTATAATTATACTTACACGAAGACAAGGCTGAATAGCAAAGCGACCTCTTTGGTCATTGGGCTGAATGCATGATGTCTATTGCCAGTATGATGGTAAGATGTACGCGAACTTTTTGAAATAAAGAAGTTTTTTTTTAAATTACTTACCGCCCTAGGGCTTTTCTAGCTACATTATTACCCTAGAGCGCTAATTAGTTACCTACAAGCACCCATTTGGAGGTAATAAGATAATAATACTTACTACTAATAATACTTAGAGCTGATACGGAAACCAAAGAGGTTTATTCGATTTTACAAAATATAACCTCTTTACGATTTCTTTAAATGTTGTAAGTTAAGAAATTTTCATAAGAATTGGATATACCAAATTTAAATCATTTTACTCCCTAGGGAGTTTCATACAACATTATCGACCTGCCATAGCCCTCAAAATTGTGTTAAGATAATAATGTTTATTTTTTTATTTTTGTCAAAGTAATGCCCACATTTCCAACCATGTTTGAGAAAAGACAATTTGTCTTTTTGCCATGATTGGGGCGCTGGCGTAGATAGTATGTCTAAAATATGAGTAATAAATCAATAATGTTAAACAATTTAAAATGTTTCAGAGAACCTATCGAACGAGGAGCGCACGTGGGAGGAGATCATGCAGATCAGAGCCATGCCGGTGCCCATGAGCCAGAAACGGGACCTCAAAGACACGCTACAGGTACTTCAACACTCATTCTATGCGAAACGTTTATTGTTAGCTCTCGAGTCGAGATAACTATTTAGAAAACACAAAAATATAGATTTATTCGAGTCTGTCTAGACTCTACTAAAGTAATAAACTAAAACTATAGATTTACAAATGCAATAAAATCATAACTAACAGAATACGGCTAAAACTCACGTTATAATTATACGGTCGATCCGCAAGAAATCCGACCAGTTTCGGAGTATTTAGTACTCCATCCTCAGGGAATAAACGCGCCCCCGTCGACTGACGCGCGCGCACCGTTGCGAATCGACCGTATAATTATAACGTGAGTTTTAGCCGTATTCTGTTATAGTTATGATGAATACTCACGGTAGTTTTAATGAAGTGAATGCAATAAAATGATTCGAAAACATATTTAAAAAATTACTTTAAAAGTTACACAATAATAATTACAAATTTTTTACAACATTAAAATCAATAAATTCTGGTTACGACTTCTTTATATCTCTGTGTGCAAGGTGTAACCGACAAGCGTGCTGTGTGCACGGGCAGTCGAGCCTCTCGGCGAGCGCGGCCCGCAAGCCGTTGGTGCTCCCTCGACTTAAAGTAACTTTGAACTGTGAATGTTTACAGAACGCAACAAAACTCCGTCTCCAAGGCCTAGAACAGCTTCAATGGCGGCAACGGAAAGTTTGGCATCGATTCCGCATCAGATTCGCCGAAATTGTGGGGAAATTGGAACTCTGGCAATCCCCCATGAGGGAAATCGAGGGGAAATTCGGCACCGGCGTCGTCTCCTATTTCCTCTTTTTAAGATGGCTTCTTTTTTTAAACCTTGCCATATCATTGCTCATAATTGTATTTTTAATCCTACCAAAGACTCTACTAGTCGAAAAGGTGTTGCCATGCGATGGAGACCCAAATTCTACAGCTTGCTGCTCAGAATATTATTTCCAAAAAAATAACACAGAATCCAATATTTTCTTCGATATTATTCAAGGAACTGGGATTATGGAAAGGACGATACTTTTCTATGGAGTGTATACGAATCAAACATATGAATATTCCTTGAAAAACTTTGATAGAACGTTGTATTACAATATGCCAATGGCGTATATACTAGTCCCTATCACTTGGGCTTTAATATCTCTTATAGCTATAGTCAAAACTGCTGCGAAAGGTTTCAAAGAAAAATTGATAGAAAGTGAAGGACAGTTTTATATGTATTGTAATATAGTTTTTGGGGGGTGGGACTTTTGTATACAGAACGATAAGTCCGCCAAAATCAAGCACAAAGGCTTGTACAACGAGATCAAAGGTTGTTTGGAAGAAGAGAGGTATAAAGAAGAGAAGCAACTGCGTACGAGGGAACGTCAAATTCTTTTGCATTTTAGAAGAATTTTGATCAATCTTTTGGTGTTATGTATTTTGGTAGCAGCGGGTGTGTTAATATATTTCACGTTTGATTACTCCACGAGCAAATTAAATCCAGATTTAAGTACTAATAACACGGCTCAAGCTGAAATGCTCACTTTAAATTTATACACCACTTCAGACATAAATGAAAGCGTGATTTCTTTATCTGAACTCCAAAATACTTTATTAGAATTCTTGCCATTTATAGCCATTGTAGTACTAAACTTAATCGTGCCGGAGTTATTTAGCTATTTGATCAAATTTGAGAATTACACGCCTCCAAAAGTGATTCTTATTACTTTGCTCAGGACAGTTTTGCTCAGACTTTCCTCTTTAGGAGTTTTGCTCAGTCAAATCTACATTAACGTTACAACTAAAGGAGGGGAATGTTATGACGTAAACTCGGAATTAAACTGCTGGGAGACGTATGTTGGTCAGCAATTTTATAAATTAATTATAACAGATTTCGCGGTACAATTTTTCACGACATTCTTTATAAATTTGCCGCGAGCCTTTGTAGCGAGACATACGAATAGCAGATGCTTCAAAATCATCGGCGAACAAGACTTTTACTTACCCAAACACGTTTTAGACATCGTTTACACGCAGACTATTATATGGATGGGCGCATTTTTCTGTCCTTTCTTACCAATTATGGGGACTATTTTCTATTTCCTAATATTTTACATTAAAAAATTCACTTGCTTGATCAACTGTACTCCCTCCTCTGTCGTATACAAAGCATCAAAATCAAAATCTCTTTTCATGTCGGTCCTTTTGCTAGGTTTTGTTGTATCCATAGGTCCTGTAGCTTTCTCAATAGCGGAGTTGCTACCTTCGAAAAATTGCGGGCCGTTCCGCGGTTTCGTAACCGTTTGGCAATACGTCGTGAAAACTTTTGAAGGGTTCCCGTTTGTAATAAAAGAGGTTATATTCTTTGTGGGTACTTCTACATTCGCGATACCTACTTTTGCTGTTTTACTCCTCTTTTTATATTATTACTGGGCAGTTGCAGTGGCTAATAGGCATATGGTAGCGGTGTTAAAGAATCAGTTGGTTTTAGAAGGTCACGATAAGCAGTTTTTACTGAATAGGTTGAGTGCGTTTATAAGACAGCATCAAAAGAGGTGCGAGAGGCGGAACAGGACTAGCTTTGCTGATGATGATTCGATTCGACAAAGCTCGAGGTAGACTTCAGTAAAATAAAATAACCGTATCCATGGAAGAGAGAAAATTTGGAACTTCTTCTTTTGTTTGGCGTCGCATTGTTGTGCATTTGCCAGTGTCAAGTATTAAGTTTTAATAATTTTTTAAATTTTATCAAAATAGTCTCTGTCGTAGCCACGTCATAGTCCAATAAAGTCGCGGTCAAGTCCAAACGTAGTCCAAGTCATACCTTAGTAAAGCAGTGGAGACTTTACTAGAGGCGTCGAGTTTTGGTAATAACACCGAACAACATGATACGTCACATTATATCACTTGCCTACACTCATGCACGTAAATCAGCTCATAATCAACGAAATACCACAATTTTTCACTAATTACCACTGATAAAAAACACAAGTTTAACACTGTATACTGAGCGCCACACAAATTGAAAGATGGGAAGTTAGCCGCAGATGACACTTCGCCGTAATTCGCTAATAATTGCGCATGTGTGCACAATGCCTATACAAATGGCGAAGTAGTGAGCTCGGGTGTAGGGAGCGCGCGGGAGGCACGAGGTTGGCGGGCGGGTGTGCCCCGGCGTTTCGTCTCTCTGGTTTCCGCGCGTACCCATATTTCGGCTTTTGCGCAGAACGCTGCGCATAACTTTCCATCTTTCAATTTGTGTGGCGCTCAGTGTAACTAGTTGTTATTAATAAAGAGTATGAGTTTAACAATATAATACAATGAGGCGACACGACTTTTCCGCGTTCCCGCCAAAACTCTCAATGTGAAACTTTTGTATGATGTGCGAAATACCCACAGACCTATTACAACCAGAGGGATAGATTAGATCGAGAAAATCTGAAGGGGATGCATGGCATGAGTCAGAAAGAGACAGGAAAAACATCTCGATTCAGTGGCTGTTGCCGTGTTTTTCTCCCTATAGTGTCAAATTCCAATTCATATTTGACAGTTTCGACAGCTCTAGGCAAGATTTTCCATTCATTCCTCGGTGGCTCAGTGGTTAGTAACCGTAACTTCTGGGTCAAAGAGGCGTAGTTTCAATCCTCACCCAGGGCAAGTATTTATGTGATGAACATAGGTGTTTGCTCCGTGTCTGGGTGTTATTTAGTTACTATCTATATAAGTATGTATTTAAAAATATGTAGTATATCAGTCTCTGGCAGCCATATCACAAGCTTTGTTTAGTTTGGGGTCAAATACCGTTTGTAAAATGTCCCCAAATATTGAATAGAATAAATATTTATTATTACTGTTATTTTTGTGGTTGACAATTGCCTCGAGCGATAACAGCGCTATATCTCTGGTTTTATTAACTCTATAGAAATACCGGAACCATTTGCTAAAATTATACTAACTGAAGCCGTGGTGGTCTAGTGGTAGTGACACCCGCTTAGCAATCATAAGGTCCTGGGTTCAAATCCCGGTTCTTGAACAATGAGTTCTTTAGAATTTATGTACGGATTTTTCACACCATTGGCTTTCGGTATGACCGTACAAGAAATTCGGTGGCGTATATGAATCCTGAAATCCGCATTGGGCCAGAGTGGAGGATATGGTCCCATTACCCTTCGCGGGTAGGCCTACGTCCTGGACTATAAAAAGGCTGATACAGAAGGGAATATCTATTTCTGTTTTATCTCTTCCATGGCCTTAGCTCATAGTTGTAGGTTTCTATTCTCTGTACACTTAAATACTCTAAATAAATAATAATCTACAATTAAATATCTCGATTCCGGCCTCAAGTTACCAAATTAAACTTAGTTCTTTTACAGCTCACGCCAATTAAACTGAAACCATTTACTTATGGCGCAATTTGAATTAGAGATAGATACGTATAATTCCTCATTAAGCCCGATTACAGAGGCGCCATCATAACTATATTAGCTAAATAGCATAGTTCTGTTTCTTTTTGACCGACGAACCACCGAAGGAGGTATACAATTCGACGCGTATATATTTTTTTTATGTTTTATCACGCATAACTTTTTTCATAGTAGTCCGATTTCAATATTTTTTTATTGGAAAGAGTAGGTATATTTCGGAATTGGTCATATTTAAATTTTATCGAAATCGGCTGCGCCATTTTTGATAAATCAACAATAATGTGAAAAATGTTACATCGATCCGTGCGAAATATTCGCGAATTCTGTACACGGGTGAAGTCGGTCATGCTAATTTTTGCAAAAAATAATCTCGTTCTCTTTATGCATTCGATAGAGAGAACGCTTTTTACGTTGTTAATTAATTTACGCTGGCGCCTCTGTAACCGGGCTTATTATCCCGACTATACTTAGCTGAAACTTCAATGTTTTCAAGTCGCGTATGTTCAAAATTGAAACTAAGTTGATGCAATATGTGCATCCGTAGTATAATGAAACAACCTTGTTTCACTACTGCAAACCAGTTGTCACCTAAAAGTTGACTTGGAGTAGATGACTTTGACTTGATTGACTTGGAGATCCTGATGTGGCACAGCTACTGTATTTTACTAATAGAAACTAACACAACAAAAGATCTCTATCAAACTAAATAGTGTAAGTACTGATCTAAAAAACTACGAAAGAAACTGTAAGAGTAAAGCCGGAAACATACTATCGGACGCGACTGACAGCCGCGACTTAGCAATGTGCACAGTCTTAAATCATCCGCCCCCCGACCGCCTAAAGCAATAGCAATCGTTTATGACTTCATTTTAGTCATTTGGCACTGCCTATGTGACGTTAGCCATCAAAGTTGTTCATTCAACGATTGCTTTCGCAATCCGCGCAAAGCAATTGATGGCTAACGTCACATAGGCGGCACCAAATGACTAAAATGAAGTCATACACGATTGCTATTGCTTAGGCGGTAGGGGGGCGGTGTGCCAGATCGCTCTCGGACGTCCGAACGCTCATGCCTATATCACACCTCCGCTGCGAAACTCAAAGGGCGAAACCGCCATAGTTTCGCTTTGAGTTGTGAGTTGTTGGGCGGCGAAACAATAGCGAAATTCCCTGCTCTAACGTACAAAACAGACTATGATGTTGTCTCTTTCTAATATGATTTCGCTCATTTGCTTAGGCGCCGTCGATATCTCCGCCCGTTGTCCGCCATTTTGGAGCGGTTCCGCGTGTATCTCGGACGCGTCTGTAGCAATCGACAATTTTTATAAGCGAAATAGGAACTTATTTCTTAGTCTCGTAGTCTTATTTCTCAACTTCTCAAGGTTTCGCTCTGTTTCGCTATTATAGTTTCGCGTAAGTGAATTACTGTTGCACAGCGAAACTCACGCAGCGGTTTCGCAGTTGTTGTTTCGCAGCGGAGGTGTGATATAGGCATCGAGGTCGTCCGAAGGTGACGTCCGCGACTGATGTCCGATATATATATGATGGCTCTGTGTACTTTCATAGTCTAGATACCTTTCAGTCGCGGCTATCAGTCACGTCCGTAAGCCGCGATAGTATGTTTCCAGCTTAAAAGCGACATTTAAAATTTACCTATACTAAGCGCCACACAAGTCGGCGGATGAGAAGTTAGCCGCAGATGACACTACGCCGTGATTCACTAATTATTGCGCATGTGTGCACAATACCAAAGAAACAGCAGTCGACCACACTTCACACAACAGAACATACTGACGCTTCCAATCATATGCATACTAGAAGCAGCAACATTCGTGAAGAAACATCCTACTCTATTCAAATACAATACTAACGCTCGCAGACAAAATCAACTCGTGGCTCCCGAACCTAAACTCGAAATAATCAGAAGAGGACCAGAATACACGCTAAAAGAATATTTAACCACCTGCCAAAAGACCTAAGAGAAGAAACCAATATTAAAAAAATCCACAATAAACTCCAAAAGCTGCTGATTAAATAATGTTAGGTATTACACAATACACGATTAGGTACCTTCAAGAATTTTTTTTTTAATATATTTACTATTGTAACATACTAGACATATTATGTAGCAACTGTATATTCTAATAAATAAATGCCGACGCCGCGTGGCGTAGTGTTGAGCACGGGCGTAGGGAGCGCGCGGGAGACGTTAGGTTGGCGGGCGGGTGTGCCCCGGCGCGAGTCTCTCTGGCTCCGGCGCATACCTATATTTCGGCTTTTGCGTTCTGCGCATAACTTCCCGTTCGCCGACTTGTGTGGCGCTTAGTATACCTACTCGTAAGCTGTTCCGGTCTCGCCTAAACTTGTAAAAAAAATAAGATTACAACTTATTTGACTTTTTTTAGTTTCTTTTTGTAAAAGACAGATAAAGAACTAAGTTTTGTTTCGTAAAAAGACGCAGAAAGCAGTTTGCAAAATAAATTGCAACAAAATTGAATGGCAACGGTGTCAAGTTGATGTTATACGAATTCCGATGTTTTTTATCGTTTTGTCTTCCAATATATTTAACGAAAATAACTAAAGATCAGAACGACTGATAGTAGGTATTATACGTTTAGAATTTCCGTAATTTTTAGCATAATTGCATTTTTTTTTTTAAGTTACATTTATTTAAGACTAATATTGTATAAAAAAATTGTCCAAAACGGCTCAACCAAATTCTGCAATATCGCTCAAAATACTTTTTAAATAACAATATTGTAGTTCCACGGTGTAAGTACATTTTTGAATGTTTTACTAATATTTTCATAAAATAATTTCAAATATAAAACTTTTGCACAAATTAAAATTTAACGTCATTTTATTGTAAAAAAAAACACTCCCTTTTTACCGAAGTGCCAAAGTAAGCAATTTTTTATTTTATTTTAACAAACTCTTGTGCTCGAATGCTCAGAAACGAGCATTTCTTTGAACTGAAGACTAATGATAAATTCAAATCAAGATGAGAGTGCTCAGGGCAGTATCAGAATTATTTGGCATATTTGTCATCTAGGTATGAATGGGCCCTAACTCTTTCACATTCCTCATGCCCCTCAAATTATTTCTACTAAATTAGGTGCTTCGCTGAATGACGGCCATATTATAGAATATCATTGTAGTCATTATGAACTAATGACCAACCCGACTTCGGGACCAACCCGAAAATTAAGAAAATAATCAGCCGTGTCATCCTCAAACAATTCATAATCCATGACATTTGTTGTTAGTAGAGGAAACTTTGGTTTAGAACAAAGATCATTTTCGTGATTTTATGGTTGATTCCATAGTAAATGTTGAATATGTCCCATCTTTTACAGAAACAGCCAGGATATATTATTATGTACTCTATACAGGGTTATTCCTAATCAATCAGCATCCTTTTAGGGGCTTATTCTGTAAATCAAAACTAACAACTTTTGTCAAAACTCGAAAAAAAATCAGCTGTTCCGTACGTTTGGTCGCGGGTAAACGATATTATTCTATGGAAAACCATTTTTTTTTTAGTTTTGACAAGTCGCAGAACAAAAGTTGTTAGTATTGATGTACAGAATAAGCCCCCTAAAAGGATGCTAATTGATTAGAAATAACCCTGTATAAATCTTAATTGTTTATATCATAAATGTACCTTTGTCCCAAGAAAAAGCAGCATATAACATCGGTCGACTCGCTTACAGCTAACAAAAAAGATGCCACAATTCCATATTTAATAGTAATATACCTAATTAATTTGTTTTTCTTTTGATGACATTTATGAATGTATTTTAAAAGCATTTAATTAGAAATGTAACTTTTTTTTACTACAAAGATTTTCCTAAGTACAGTATTATAAATGGGCTATGCTAGAACTACAGGGATGTTAAGACACCAAAAGCTTTTAAAGTTTTTAATTTATTAAAAACTACTTAGAATATTTTATATGTATTCCTAATGACTGAAATGAGAAGCTTGTCATGACATATATGTAAAAAAATACAACTTATTTTACTTTCAAATAGTTTAGTGCCTTTTTCTGTTTAACCATTCACCATTATGTTTATTATTAACCTTCGCACAGGTGTATTATACATATAAACCTTCCCCTTGAATCACTCTATCTATTAAAAAAAACTGCATCGAAATCCGTTGCGTAGTTTTAAAGATACATATGATGAAAGGTTTTGATTTGCGACTTATGGGTGCTTTTAGAGGTCATAATTATGAACAAATTTTACTATAATACACAGAAATCACAAAAAAAAATCAGCTGTTTTGCTCTTAGTCGACTCAAACTTATTGTATAGAGACGCTGATTTTTAGGGTTCCGTACCTCAAAAGGAAAAAACGGAACCCTTATAGGATCACTTTGTTGTCCGTCTGTCTGTATGTCAAGACTCTTTAGCTCGGGAACGCGTTAAGATATCGAGTTGAAATTTAAACTATATAAGTATATCTATGGTCTTTTGCAGTTGTGTAAAAGTTGTTATCGTATAAAAAGTTGGAGCCATTTATCTCGTAAAAACCGCATATTTCGACACTCACAAAAATCAAAACCTACAGGGTACTTCCCTTTGACCTAGAACTATGAAATTTGACGAGAAGCATTGTCTCAGAGTACACATATAGAAATAAATCTGAAAACTGTACATTTTATTTAAATCACATAAAAATAGAGCCCAAATTCACAAAATATGGGTTCAAAATTCGAAGTGAGTAAATCGTATCATGTAAGGTATCATATAAAAGAGCTTCATTAGCCCATGAAAAAACAGGTTTTAATTATTTTAACAATGTGTAATTTTCGATGTAGAAAAGTGAAAAAATAACTTTTCTGTCGATGATTATAGTATTGAGGTTTTAACTACTTACTTCCCAATTTCATGAAATTTTCTGAATTTGTACGGAACCCTCGGTGTGCGAGCCTGACTCGCACTTGTTCGGATTTTTCCTTCGTGATATAGTCCCATAGACTTGCTTAAGCAGTATCCCAATAAGCATTTCGTGTAATCTGTAAAGCTATATTTTACTGTAAATAAATAATTTGAATATCGACCTCTGGAAGTTCCTGCAATTCGCAAAGCTAGTAAGCAATAAATGTGGCAATGTGTGTGTAATAAATGATTAACTGATACATTTTTAAATTACATCAGTTTTTTTTTTACATTTGCATTGTAATTATTTATGTAACTGCGGTTTTATCCGTAGATTTATTTAAACAACTATACTTAAATAAAATTTCATATAATTATTATTCATTACAATATTGGCAATTGTGTTTACTTTTTGTTAGTACTGCTTTTAATGTATTTTTTGTAATTTATTTGTATTTAAATGATCAGTTCATTCTTCTTCGTCGCAAGTGGGCCGCTGCAGGGATAACCTCGTGAAATGGGGACACTCAGAGAGCGCTCAATGCGAGTGTGGAGCCCCGGTGCAAAACATGCAGCACCTGCTTGCATGCCCTCAGGGCCCAACCTGCACTCTCCAGGACCTGCACCATGCATCTCCTCGCGGAGTGGCAGTTGCGAAACGTTGGGAAAAAACCTTATAAATATATATTTGGATTATCGACACGACGAAGAAGAAGATTATTTCAATTACAAACAAACATATATTTATTAATTTGTCTATAGGCGAGCAGTATATACTGATGTGCCTATATCAAGTAGAGTCGAATAAAATTGGTATTTGTCTGTCAAGGATATTTTTTCCTTCTTTATCCAAAGGTCCAGTCTATTCTTAAATGTGTTTGTAGTGCTTGAGATGACATCCTCCGGCAACCTGTTCCAATTGTAGACAACTCTGTTGCAGAGGATGTGGTGTGCAGTGTTGGTTTGTGATGGTGTAGGCTGCAAGAATAAGAATTCTATAAGAATTTTTATCAAAAACTGAACAAAAAGTACCTAAATAAAAATTACTTCCAATGTTTTTTTTTTCGAGAATCATTTTATGAAATACAGTCTAGTTTGTAAATTACTTAATATCTTCCAAACATTGTAACTGCCGTATGTACCTATACTTACCTATAATAATTATCTACATGTATAAAATTATAATTTATTGTGTATATTGTAAAAGTAATAAATTGTATAAAATAATCTGATGTTCTATGATAAGTAATAATGCATTTTATTTACGATTATACTTAGTTTATCACATTGTACTATTAATTAATTTAGTTTCTAGGAAAAACAATTTAGTTGACTTTTGCTATATTGCCCAACTGCACAAAAAGAAGGCAAACTAAATAACTTCTACTAGCGTATTCTGCGCATCTGCGTAATAAGTACTGCGCAGTGAAACACTCACCCTTCAAATAAGACCTTTAACTCATTACTGCCCACTGTACCCGTGAGTGTACAGCGTTATAATATGATTTTGTATACCTAATTAAATGAAACGTTTATTGTTCTAAAAAGTTTTCACAAACAAGTTGTGCACTAGATCCCACCCTAGGGCGACCTGTGCCGTTGGACCTAGGCTCTTCCTTATTATAATATGCAATTATACAAATAATACAAGGTATTACGAAAAATATAAAATATTAGTTTTTACCCGCGGCTTCGCCCGCATGATATTTTGATTTCTGACGCAATATCATTATAATTTATTGCCTATGTGTTATTCTGATATATAAGCTGTATTATTGCAAAGTTTCATCTCAATCCTTTTAGTAGTTTTTGCGTGAAAGAGTAACAAACATCCATACATCCATCCATCCATCCTCACAAACTTTCGCGTTTATAATATTAGTAGGAGTAGGATAATAAGCTGGAAATCTATCGCATATTAAAAATCTGTGCACGCATGGGTACGGGGGGTGTTAATGGGTTAATTAAACAACATACAACAACACAAACATTGTATATGTGTTGAACATAGGCCTATCCACGAAGGCTCGTACAGATTGGTGGTTAAAATAAAAAAAAATACATAAACAGGTAATTAATTAGTTATGCAATTCAAAAATATAATGACTAACATACAATGCTTCTATATATTATTATTAATTAATACATAGAAGCAATGATGTTTAAGTTTTTACTTCTATCTAATAATAAATAATCTAGTTAATTATTGTCATAATAATGTACATTGTAAATAATATAGCATTTATAATATTGTAAAATGTAGTGATCTCAGTAAATCTTCCTTTTTGATGTTTTATAATTTTTATAACGAAAGATAGTATAATATTATAATAATTATAAAGTATAGATTTATAGTGAATTTAGATACCTTTTGCGTTTCAGCGGGACTGAGTTTCATATTCCATAGTTAGAGTTCCAGACCAGCTATTTTGGGGTTCCGTAGTAAAACCATAACCAAGAATCGTTTTTGTTGCGCCCGTTCGTCCGTCCAAAAGTCACAATCTCTTTTGTGTTTTTTTTTTCAATTCTCATAAGTAAATTATGAATATTCGAAGCTAAAATTCAAATCAACGTAGTTATGAGCAGTAAGTTAGCAGTAATTTATTACAAATTAACGACCCGCCTCGGCTTCGCACTGGTGCATTATATATACGTTTATATATATAATACACAAGTGCTAAGCCGAGGCGGGTCTCTTCAATCACTATCTATTAAAAGAAAATCAAAATCCGTTGCGTAGTTTTAAAAATACAAGCATACATGGGGACAGACAGCGCGAAGCGACTTTGTTTTATACTATGTAGTGATAGTGATGATGTTAATAAAAGTGACTTAAACAGGCAAATAAAGTTAAAAATATAGATTCAGATAAACTTCATTGTTAACTGTGGTACATAGATCTTAATAAGAATACAAAAACGTCTCAACAGATAAGTCCTTGATGAACATACAATAATAGGTAGGTACAATGTCAAAGAATTATAAATATAATTAAAATAATATCTAATTTTATTAAATGTCACATGAAATTGGTACCTATTAATAAAATACAAATCATATTATTTATGTATACAAAAAACCGTTTACAGAGGCGCCATCGTAATTATAATAGCTAAATAGCATAGTTCTGTTTCTATTTCACTTTAGGCATTCGATAGAGAGAACGCTTTTTACGTTGCTAATAAATTTACGCTGGCGCCTCTATAATCGGGCTTATAATATCATTAAAAAAAATTGTTGTTGTCATGAATATGGACATAAGTCTTTGTGGATTTCCCATAAGAGTGATTGGAAGCGGCTTGCATCCAGTAGCAGACTATGGTGACGACAATATTCCAAAAAATACAAAGTCAATAGATCTTGCCGCCATTTTGAAAATACTACGGAACCCCATCACAGGCGCGTGTCGACACATTCACTAGTTATTATTTCTTAGTTATACTGATCCAAATAGTTTTGTTGGCAGCATGAGACTGTCTTCACGTCTTTAATTATTATATAATATTTTATCATAACTTATAGGCATCACATAACTACTACACTGCCATAATAATGTAATTATTGTAAAGTATGACAAATAAAGTTATTGTACTTACATAATTTTGTCTTTTCATTTCAAGATTTCTAGCTCGGTGCAAGCCTGGGATGATAAGCTTTCTAAAAGAATTGGTTGTCTGTAAGGTCGATTTACGGACGATAATTTTAGGTGAAAACGTCATAAGAAAACATAGTAAAAAAAAGTTTATTATCAAAACAAAACAACAACTGAACTGAACAGTTTAACCAACCACCCGAACACTTAGGCCTGCCTCTATTGTTTGTTCCGCGCTCTCGCTGTTACTATATATTATACTAAGCAGATATATGTTGACTGCCTCGGTGGCTCAGTGGTTAGTGACCCTAACCACTGAGCCACTGAGTTCGATCCCCACCAAATATTTATGTGATGAACATAAGTGTTTGCTCTGTGTCTGGGTGTTATTTAGTTACTATCTATATAAGTATGTATTTAAAATTAAGTATATGTAGTATATCAGTCTCTGGCAGCCATATCACAAGCTTTGCTTAGGCTTTGGGCTTTTTGGGGTCAGAGGCCGTGTGTAAGATGTCCCAAAATATTTATTATTTATTTATTAAGCGCCACACAAGTCGGCGGATGAGAAGTTAGTTGTGCAGATGACAATTCGCCGTGATTCGCTAATTATTGCGGCTGTGTGCACAATGCCGACACCGCGTGACGTAGTGTTGAGCACGGGCCTAGGGAGAGCGCGGGAGGCATGAGGTTAGTGGGCGAATGTGCCCCAGCGCGAGTCTCTCTGGCTCCTGCGCATACCTATATTTCGGCTTTTACGCATCGTTCTGCGCATAACTTCCCATCCGCCGACTTGTGTGACCGCTTAGTATACTTAGATACACATTACATAGAGTACATTACCCAGGTAGCAAATTGATGAAGATGACGGATAAATGACGTCATTTTAAGATAATTTTAAGGTCGGTACGATCTTAGTCTTCTACGTAGGTACGTTAATTTGACGTCATAATTAGGTAATTTTTTGGACGTCTTAAGACTCGTTGTCTGCAGTACATTATTTTGACGTCATAATTAGGTACTTTTTTGGACGTCTTAGACTCGTTGTAGAGTATCTATAGATACTCTATGGCTCTCGCTCAGACGCAATGTGACACGTTTTCGTGCGTGCAGCCGGCGTTCATCGATTTAGGGCGTCCGCTGCGTAGTCGTTATCACGTCAAAAGTAAGCAGATATATTGAAAAATACCTCTACGACGTTACACGAAAACTGAAGGTCAATTTCACTAAGCTGCCCTCCGAAAGAGCAAATCCCGAGGTACGCCAATGCATATTAATTATATCGAGGTGATAGGCTGCAACAAATCTCAATACAAGCTCTGTATGAGGCTATAGGACTAATCAAACAGTTTCAGTCAGGCTATAGCCTTACAGACCCATTGGGGTACCGAAGGCACGAAAGGAGGCGCTGTTTAGTTTGCTCTGGCGGGCGCTCCGCATTCACACAGGTTCTGTTTTTAAAATGATAGCCTTCTAAGCCGTATGGGTAAATGGCCACAGAGCATTGAAAAGCTGTTACTACTTACGTGGAGATGATGATAGGATAACATCTCGCAATGGAGTACTCCTCCGGGCGAGGTGTTGTGCCCGGGGATAGCTGTCCGACAGTGTAATAATCCGCGCCACACAAGTCGGCTGATAGGAAGTTAGGCGCAAACTATTTTGGTTTTATTGTGGCTCCATATATCGCGATTACTTCGCCTTTTTTTGCTTGGTAGGTCATAGGTGGTCCCATATTAATTTTATCGAAATCGGCTGAACCGGTTTTGAAAAATCAACAATAATTTGAAAAATACTACATCGGTGACACATTCTTCGTCGAGTCAATGGTTCAGAAATGATTATTTATATAATTTTCTCCCAGTATTTGGCCACCGCGACCCCCCAGGGTGTAGCCTTGTATAGGTCTTCCATCGTGCAGGGGCTCGGACACTGTGGGCACGTAAGTAGGTGATCCATACTCTGCTCAGAGTAGGCTTACCATCTGACCGGATAAAGCCGGTCTAGGCCGGATTTTTACGTGTTAGATCGGACTCCGCCCGGATTTTACGTCAGACCGGATTTATGTCATACTTGCATGTCCCCCCCGCCCGCTCAAGCGACGGGTGCCGCACGCACTGAGCCCGAATAGAAACAGACTTTCAGTGGAGTCAGTGAGAGCCATATTGTTTTTCGCAATATACCTAACTATAAACACGTGACGTGAGAACAATTTTATTGCGAAATAGCTGGAAAAACAACTTTTTGCATGCGGTTGCTAGCAACCAAAAATATGGGTCTAAATAATATTAGTAAATAATAACGTACCTACTTAGATACTATGATTTTTATTCAATGCAGGTCAGGATTTTTGGACATGCCAGACAGGATTTTGCATTTTTAGGCCTGGTAACCCTAGCTGAGGGACACCGCAATCACATTGTACCTACCCTGTTAGCATCCGAAAATCCCCACTTGGCTAAGTTTACCCTGCAAGGACCCACTTGGGTCCGGAGGCGGTTTAATGACTTCACGTGGGTCGCGGGAGGTCGCTACCCATCGATCCATGCAACCTATTTGAATTCTGTCTGTACGCGGTTCAAGTCAGTTAAGACATTTTAGGAGAAAAATAACTACCTATTGTTAGTTCTTTCTTGTTTCCGCCAGAGGCGCTGTACAAAAATATCTAAAAATAAATAAATCTAAAAATAATTGACTGCCTCGGTCAAAGAGTCGTGGGTTCGATCCCCACCCAGGGCAAATATTTATGTGATGAACATAAGTATTTGCGCTGTGTCTGGGTGTTATTTAGTTACTATCTATATAAGTATGTATTTAAAAATAAGTATATGTAGTATATCAGTCTCTGGCAGCCATGCCACAAGCATTGCTGAATTTGGGGTCAGACTCCGTGTGTAAGATGTCCCAAAATATTTATTTATTTATTGGATTCACCCCTCACCCAATTATACAAAAACTAGCTATTGATATTTTGATTATTGTGCTATCCCATTGGAACCTTTTTTTCGGGATAATCAGTAGCCTATGTTACTTTCCACTATGGTAAGGATGCATGGTGTAACCATCAAAATGGAATAGAAAAAATGCTAAGTCGATGGGTGTAACCCCTCAGAGCCCCAGGGCACTCCTGCAACGGCCCTGGTGTCCTAAATAAAGGTTATTTTAATAAAACAAAATATTGTTCCGACATCGTTTTATTCGTTTACAATTAAATAATATTTTTTACAAAATTCTAACATCAATATCATCATAATACAAATCTCCCGGCTCTCGGCGATTAATTTTAAAAACTCGCTTTTTAAAGCTTGCGTATTCTAACTAACACTAAAATGAGATTATTTGCTGTACTTTACAATCATTCGTAAATAAATAATGTAAATAGAAAACATCATTTTCAACCCCCGAAAAAGAGAGGCGTGTATGGTTTTTTTTGTCTTGTTTGTTCGTTGCTCCCGAACGAATAGGTTGTGCTCAATTGCTCATAGCATAGCTTGACTAGATGTTTCTTAGCAATCATCGAAATTAACATTTGTCACGGCCAGTCTTCTAATGGGTGACCGTGAGGAGCATTAACAACCCAGCGCTACTGTTAGATGACACGTTAAATTGTATGGTCGGTTATTTTAGCCGTCGAACGCCTATACTTACTTTCTTGAACAAATGGACTTATTTTAATCTATTCACATTGTTTATTTACGTATATAGTGGTTATACTATACTTTATAGGTACCTATTATAATAGCTATGTGGCTGAAGCATGTTTAAAAATGTATTTAATCTACATGTGACATAATAAACATAATACATACATAATAGAAAAGATTACTAAAAAAATCGTAAAAATTCTGGCAGGTAAGGTAAGACATCTGTCACTTTATATCTTTCTATCTCACTTGTGGACATTTTATGTCTACGAGAGTGACAGAGAAACATAATGCCAGTCTATCATAGTACAAATAAACTATTGTACATATATTGCTTACTAACATTTACAACAAAATGAATATGTAATTGCAAAAATGTTCTGAGTTGTTCCAATTCTGTTACTTTTCTACTTAACTTTAGTCTGGACTAAAATTGTTCTTTCTCTGCAATTTTGAACAAAGTAAAAAATCCGTTCTAAAAGTATAAATCTGAACCTAAAACCAATCAAAATAAATCAACTAAACCTGAATCAAAACAAACTTATAAAAAATAGTACAAACATAAACACTAGACATTTCTATTCATATTTTATTGAATTTTTAAAATTAAAGCTCTAATTAAAATAGCTGACTAAACAGACATAAGTATCGAGTTGGAACTCAAAACTTATAACTTTATAAATCGAAACTATCTTATAAACAAATCATTTGAGTATTATGATCGGAAAATATATAAAAGAAATCTGAATCATTGAACAAAAATAACATTTCTATTTCAATACAAGCAATTTAATATTTTATTATTCATGTTATTGTGATGTGTATAATAGGTATTGCACTACAAAATAAATAAAAACTACTTGAAAATTCGAGCAATAATTGTGCCCGACAACTACAAAAAAAAAACATCGATGTATTTATGAGCAATGACGTAAAATGATATTTTAAGCTATATTATATAAATGATCACCAATTCCGTTGTTTCAATCAAAACTAAAGAAATAAAAAGATATAATAAATTATTGCAGTCGTGTTCTCGAATAAAGAAAGAAAGAAAAAGACAAAGATTACTATTATGAATGAGTTTAGTTTGAATGACATAACGGAATAGGGATCATTGGACATTATTAATGCGATGTCAAAAAAGTCAACGATTGAAATTGCCAACGACGCAAATTAGAACCAACTCGATTCAATAGAAAATCTTTCCATATCGTGACGGTTCTCTTTAGCGCTATTCGCGTGTTCAAAACAGTTGGCATAATTCGGACAATTTTTTTACTACTACATAATTCTACTACATAATCTAACTTACTTTTCAAGTGATATATATGACTGCCAATTCTAACAATAGCTAAATACGCATTTTATATTTAAAATCACATTTATTTATTACATTTTATTATAACCTTAAATGTAAATAAGAAAAAATCTATATAATCACTTCTATATTTATAGATACCTATTTCATTGTAAAAAAATTGCAACTCTTGTGTATAAAAAAAAAATAATTTGTGCGAGTAAAAAAAAATTGCATCAGCCCAAAACCATTAAACAAAAAATGAAAAAACAAAAAATCATTAAATTATAATTTGGAGGAATATCATTTGACAGTTTTATTGATCGTGTTTTATCGCAAAAAAATACAGTAAAATGTACTGCTAATTGTACTTTTTTATTTACTTTCTTTTAAAAGATCTTGCTAACCTAGATACGGCAGCGTCTAAAATAAAAAGTTTCTTATTCTGCGGCTTATATCAATATTTTATCTGTGACGACAGCTTGGTGGAAAAAAAACTGGAAACTGACTACTTATGGCAATACTTTTTTTTCTTAAATACAGTTCGACATAAAAGGGTAGAAAATGTAGAAATTAATTATTCGGGAACTAAAATGTTGCCACTAGCTAAGTTATCAGTCATTGCTAATTTTTTACGGATTATGAAAGGAAACAGAGTAATCTTGAACAAAATATGCTAGCAAAGCGATTGTGGCACTTCATTTATTTTCAATTCTTTTATGTCGTACTGTAACAGTGCCGAAGCTATTTATAATATGAAATAATCCAAGTCCTAGTCGGAATTCGAATTTGATTAAATCACTAGATGTTCTAAATAGAATAAAAAATTGAGTATTGCCATTACTGACGAGACATTTGCCGTTTTGTTTTAAGGCTGGTGCTTTCCGTCAGCCCGCAATTTTTTATTGGCTTTTTTGCCATTGACAGATAAACTACTCATTGTAAATTTACAAAAATTCATTTAGTGGCCATGAATAGGTAGCGTTTACGAGGTACATACATCTAAAATACAAAATAGTGGTCAGTCTATGCAATCACCAGATTTTCTACTTAGTTTTTAGTTGATGTTGCCACTATTTTGGTTTCTATTTATGTATACCCCGTTAACACTATCTATTCATGGCCGCTAAAGAGTTGTTGTAAACTGAAGATTATTAGTTTATCTGTAAATGCCAAGAATCTCAAAAAAAATAATAATTTCACGCGCTGACCTCGTGAAACGACCTTAAAACAAAATGGTGGATGTTTTTCTCACGAAACCACCTTATAAGTGGCGTCACGTAAACGCAACGTAATAGGAGTTAAATCTCCTAGCTGCGTACTAGGAGATTTAACTCCTATTAACTGAGCAATAGGAGTTAAATTTCCTTGTGCACAACTTGACACTCCAGCGTTTTCATTACGTGACGCGACGTATAACCCAAGCTGTTATAAAGAACCAATCACACAGATCCATCTATACACACAATATCACATAATGCCATAGCATTTTCGACTCTAAACCGTAGTCGTTAAAAGTCGTTGTCGCTCGAAACGTCGTAGCTCTCATTTATTTGGTTGTCCGGCGGATGGTAGCGCAGACTCGTAGAGCTCAGCACTGGGCCGTGGAAAGATTGAGAGCGGAGCACGCTGCTAAAGAAAAAGGCGCGAAATTTGAATTTGGAACTTCTTTTTTGACAGATGAAAAGTTAGTGCTGCCAGATGGCGTTGATAAAATTGTTTAAAAAATTGTTTTTTACGGAGGATAACAATATTAAATGATAACGTTATAAGAAAACTGTTGAATCAACAACTGAAACAAGCCGAGAGCTTAGCCCGATCGTCCCTCTCTATCGCCTTGTTCCGCGCTCTCGCGTGCACGCTCAGCTCAGGCGGAACGTGACACTTTTTCGTGCGTGCAGCAAGCGTTCATCAATCAAGACGTCATCACGTCAAAAATACCATACCACATTGTGGCAACCCATAAAATCTGCGCGTATGTTCGGACGGCAATTATTTATGGGTTGCCACAATTCGAGTTGCGTCCGAGTAGGTATCTGAGTCCACTTGGTCTAAGCTGACTCGGATAGTGTCGACATAGACTTATTTAGAATAAAAAAATACAATATTAGAATTGTCAATTATTTGTATAATAATTCACAAAAATATTGTATAAATCTTTGTGAATTATTGGGTAATAACCCAAATAATTGACAAATTCAGTTTTATTTTTTAATTATGTTTTTAAGTCGTTGATTCATGTTTAATCGCGACTGAGGCTTCAAATATCTAACTATTAATTAAAACACATATCTCGATGACGACATTTTTAATTTAACAAAACAATAATATTTTATCGAGTATGATAAAAAAATCTTTGAATTTGGTCAAATTTATCAACGCCACATAAGAAATGAAATCAAAAACAAATAAATAAAAAATGTGAAATATTAGAAAGAGTATGAAATGATTATTTATTTAAAAAACATACACAATATTAAGCAATACATTATAAAAATATTAAGCTGACAACGGTGTTATGCATGAGTAAAAATATATTACGTATATTTGTAGATACGTAAAAGAAGCTGATAAAATACACAAAAAAACTTTATAATTTAGACAAAACATTTTAATACATATTTCCTAACCTAATTTCGTGACAAGCGGGTGACAAGCACATAAATCTCTATATTTCATATAAATAAGCAATTAAACACATTTTGTACTAATAATTGATAATATAAACGTAAAAAAATATGTGAACAGCATTAAAAATACACCAAAATCCAGGTGCTCGTAAAATTTGACGTTTCCCCCAATTTTGACAGTTTGAAACGTCAAACTGACACTTGACTAACCTCACAAGATGGCCGCATGTCACTTTGTAGCAATTCATGCATTTTGATCACGCTCTAAAATTTACAAGAAATATTTCACTTAAAATCAACATAATATTAGTGGACTACTTAGTTTAAGTATTGTTAAACATAGAAAAGAACATAAATGATGACAACAAATATATTACACAGCAAACAAAAAGTTATACGCCTGTATCCACTAACTACTGGTCACACTGTAATTTAGGTACAGTTAAAATTCATTTGGCACTAAATAAACAAATAGATATGTTTTTGTGTTGTCACCTAAGCGTGACGTCACGCGAAACGATGGCGGGTTATAATTTCATAATTTTTTTGTTTAATTGACACAGTAAAAAATATGTGTCTAATATATTTTGATCATCTAATTGATGGACTATACTATGTAAAATTTAACTTGATCTCTGCGACAGCTATCAGAAAAATCACGCCTATAAGTAAGTAAGTAAGTTCGTATAGGCCGGGTGGCTAGCCAGCTATACTGACGATATTTTAAATAAAACTTAATTTATCATTAATTTTATTTTATATTTTAAAATCATAACATTTTTTACATGTGTAATTAAATTAAACCCAATTATATGTTACATAAGCATCGATAATAGTGAAAAACGTTGATAAATAATATGGTAAATATTATTACTTGATCTAAGTAAATAAAATCCAATTTCTCACCTTCAACTAGGTACTCATTCGATTTCATTACAACATTGTTTGAAAATCGATTTTTTCCACCACTATCTCAACTCTAAAAATGTCAATCTTCTATGTCAATGTCACTGTCGCAGAGATCAAGTTAAATTTTTATAGAGTATAGATATATTTTTTCGTCTAGGCTATTACTTGTATTGTATTACCACGCACCAAAGTTACCGACATATCCCAGCGGATTGGCAATTTAAAATGGCAGTGGGCAGGGCACACAGCTCGGAAAACTGATGACCGATGGGGTCGAAAAGTTCTCGAGTGGAGACCACGTACTGGCAAGCGTAGAACGTCCATCTGCTACGTGGACAGATCTTTTTTTTATTTTTTTATTCTGTATAGGTTTGCGTTTGACTACATACTGCCTGATGTTGAGTAGATATGCGGTCTAGGGTGTAGCACGCTTACCTAGAAGATACCTATTTGCTCGGGATTTGAAGACACCCACGTTGTAGTTTAGCGGGAAGACAGACCCAGGCAAAGCGTTCCACATTCCGGCTGGTCGTATGAGGAATGAGGATCTCGTCAAGACCGCAGGATCGCGCTGGGTGCAAGCCGCAACCAACCGGCCTTATTGGAGATCCGTTGGATCCTATGTCCAGCAGTGGACGTCCTATGGCTGATGGTTGTAGACATTACCTGGCAGTCTTGGGCTGCGGCTTGGCAGTCCGGGCGAGCGCGGCGGCTTTCCGCGGATCATATGACGCTCTCCGTTTCCACTTCTCTAGCTCTTGCTTCTTTTGTTCTGCAAAAGAGTTAATGCAAAAATATATCGAGCTTCGACAATTACCTTGTACGTACAGTATTCAATTATTTGCCTTACTAATTATTGTACTAATTGTTTGGAAAATGAGTTTCCTGTAATTTTTTTTTACAACAATCTTTATTTCAAGGAACTTCACGTTTTCTGATCTTATTATCTTTTGACATTACTTATTACACAATACAAATAGTATGGTTAATTTTTGATAAAAGTGTTACCAATTTCGATATGCTGTTTGCTGGGTTTGGGCGGCGTTTGCGCGAGCACGCCCACGTAGGTCTTGCTGGGGTCGCGCCGGAGGAAGTTTTTGGGCGACGACTCGTTCTTATATTTGGAGATGTCGAGGTACCGCGGCTGGATATCCCGCTTCTGAGCTATGGACGTCGTTGACGATGACATTGAGTAGTCACCGCTGTACCTGGAAATATACAAAGACGATTCTACTAACAGAGCGTACGATACGAGTGAAGGAAGGTATGCTTCGGATGGCAAAATGTTCATTCATCTGTCAGAAAGTTTGTTAGTTTTAATGTTACTTCTCTACAGGACACATTTATGAACGAATCTCTTTACTTTTCGTCGGCTATTTCTGCTTTAAATGTATAGTCGCGAGGTGTACTGGTAGGAGTACTACTAGTTTTTCACTGACAGACATGACAGACAGTTCACGATATGCCTTGAGATTTGGTTAAGTTTTACACCCTTAAAATCTGGCTAATTTGGAATTGCTTTCTAATGGCCTCTATAACCTAACAATTAAGCCTCGCAATTTAGACAAACAATGCAGATGATTTTGTCTTCTTAAGTTTTTTTTCTGACTGCAAATGGATGAAACTCGAGACCTGTTTCCATTTCATTTTGAACGCGTTGAACTAAACTCAGAACTCTAAGGTTTGATACCCTTAACAATTGGATGTTTTGGGGCTGCCTCCAGGTGGGTTCCAAACCTACCCAGCAGCCAAAACCTAGTGCTATCGCTGTACTTTACATTGGTACAGCAACATCTTCCCAGGCTTTACACCCTTAACATTTAAGTAATTTGGGGCTACCTCCAAGTGGCCTCCAAACCTCCCTCTCCGCCATCTCAAGCGACACAAATTTAACAACGTAAATGCTTCTCATATCTCTGTTCAGGCTGCACTTGCTTCCTGCCTTTTCTGAAAACAACTGGGGCACTTTTCGCACCACTTTCTCCATCTGACTGTAGATGGATGAATCCCGAAGACTGCTTACATTAGTGTGTCGCTGTACTTTACATTGGTACAGCAACATCTTCCCAAGTTTTAGACCATCCATCCATCCATCCATCCATCAGCCGAAGGACGTCCACTGCTGGACATAGGCCTCCTCTATGGATCTCCAATAAGACCGGTTGGAAGCGGCTTGCATCCAGCGCGATCCTGCGGTCTTAATGAGGTCATCCGTCCACCTTGTGGGTGGACGTCCTACGCTGCGCTTGCCGGTACGTGGTCTCCACTCGAGAACTTTTCGACCCCATCGGTCATCAGCCCTCCGCGCTATGTGCCCCGCCCATTGCCATTTCAACTTGCCAATCCGTTGGGCTATGTCGGTAACTTTGGTTCGTCTACGGATCTCCTCATTTCTGATTCGATCTCGCAGAGAGACTCCGAGCATAGCCCTCTCCATAGCTCGTTGGGCTACTTGGAGCTTGCTAATAAGGCCCATAGTGAGAGACCACGTTTCTGTGCCATAAGTCATCACTGGCAACACACACTGGTCGAAAACTTTCGACTTGAGGCACTGAGGTATGTCGGACGAGAAGACACTACGCAATTTTCCGAACGCTGCCCAGCCGAGTTGGATTCGGCGATTGGCCTCTTTGTTGAAGTCGGACCTACCTAACTGGACTACTTGTCCTAGGTAGACGTACGAGTCAACGACTTCAAGAACCGAGTTTCCAACAGAAATCGAGGTGGGTAAAACATGGGAATTACACATGACTTTCGTCTTGTCCATGTTCATCTTAAGACCCACCTGTTGAGAAACCCGATTGAGGCCTTCGAGCATCGTGCTGAGCTCTTCCATCGATTTTGCCATGACTACTATATCGTCGGCAAACCGAAGGTGAGTGAGGTATTCGCCATTGATGTTGATGCCGAATCCTTTCCATTCCAGGAGCTTGAAGGCGTTCTCCAAAGTAGTTGTAAACAGTTTCGGAGAAATTACGTCTCCCTGTCTAACGCCTCTTTTTAAAGGGATCGCCTTGGAGCTCTCTTCCTGTACTCGGACCGACATAGTGGCTTTATTATACAAGCACTTCAACACTTCGATATACCGATAGTCAATTCGGCATCGTTGGAGAGACTCGAGCACAGCCCATGTCTCGACCGAATCAAAGGCTTTTTCATAGTCCACAAACGCTAAGCAAAGTGGCAGGTTATACTCTTCGGTCTTCTGTATAACCTGCCGCAGCGTATGAATGTGGTCCATGGTGCTAAAGCCTTTTCGGAAACCGGCTTGTTCGCAAGGCTGGAAGTCATCAAGCCTGCGCTCGAGACGGTTCGTAATGACCCTTGAAAACAGCTTATAAACATGGCTCAGAAGTGAGATGGGTCTGTAGTTCTTCAATAAGGTGTTGTCGCCTTTCTTGAAAAACAACACCACCACGCTTCTGTTCCATGCTTCTGGCGTGATGCCCTCGAGGACGACGGTGTTGAAAAGCTTCTGGAGGACTTTTAGTACCGGTGTTCCACCCGCTCTCAGCAGCTCTGATGTGATACCGTCATCACCCGGCGCCTTGTTGTTCTTAAGCTGATTCAGGGCCATTCTAATCTCGTACAGGCTGATGTCCGGGATATCTTCGGTGAAGTGTCGGGTCAGCTTGGCTAAATGTTGGTCTAGTTTTAGACCAACATTTAAGTAATGTGGAGCTACCTCCCAGTGGCCTCCAAACCTCCCTTTCAGCCGTCCCAAGCGACACAAATTTGCCAAAGTAGACGCTTCTCTTACCTCTGTTTAGGCTGCACTTGCTTCCTCCCTTTCCTAAGAACAACTGGTGCACTTTCCGCGCCGCTTTCTCCATCGGAATCGCTAGCGTTGGTCGTCAGAGACTTCTCTTGGCTGTAGATGGAGGAAGCTCGAGGGCTGCTTCCATTTGTAGTGGAGTTAGTGTCGCTGTCTAGGATGAATGTGCGCCGTTTGTCGATCGCGTCCTGACAACAAACAATACTCTTATAAAACTAGTCATTCTCCAAACGGTAGACTTCGCGGCACATCTCTATAATCTTCATAATCCTATATCTCGACTCGCTCTTGGCCGATTTAGGTGATACTCGCAAATATTGTTAGGATTTAGATACTAAACGCTAAAAAAAATCTTGCTAATTTTTTTTTTTTATTGGAAAATTACAAACCTCAGACTCCAGGGTCTGTGCCTTTTGTTAACTAAAATGTCCAATATTCGACTTTACTATGTTGTACAACAAGAGTATAGTACAATAGAGATGGGTTAGTTTAAATTTTAGCCTAAGTTAGTAGTTTCGGTGCATTGCGTGAATGCCACAAGCAGACCGGCGACCCGCAAGCAGCACCCGATCACGAGTGTGACGCATATTGTGTTAAATATTATCGAAATCGTTCGAAAATTTCTCCTCTTTTTGAGGGAATTCCCAAACCTAATCGACGACGACAAAACACATCTATTAATGTATCGTTCGTTCGTTTCAGCCATAGGACGTCTACTGCTGGACATAGACCTCCCCTAAATATCTCCAATAAGACCGGTTCGTAGCGGCTTGCATCCAGCGCGATCCTGCGGTCTCAATGAGGTCATCCGTTGTGGGTGGACGTCCTACGCTGCGCTTGCCAGTACGTGGTCTCGACTCGAGAACTTTTCGACCCCATCGATCGTCAGTCCTCCGTGCTATGTTTTTTTTTTTTTATTTCGAATAGGTTTGCGTTTGACTACACACTGCCTGATGTTAAGCAGATGTGCGGTCTAGGGTGTAGCACGCTTACCTAGAAGATATCTATTTACTCGGGATTTGAAGACACCCACGTTGTACTTTAACGGGAAGACAGACCCAGGCAAAGCGTTCCACATTCCGGCTGTTCGTATGAGGAATGAGGATTGTGCCCCGCCCGTTGCCATTTCAACTTGCCAATCCACTGGGCTATATCGGCAACTTTGGTGCTACGGATCTCCTCATTCCTGATTTGAATCCCGCAGAGAGACTCCGAGCATAGCCCTTTACATAGCTCGTTGGGCTACTTGGAGCTTACTAATAAGGCCCATAGCGAGAGTAATATAGCCATAAGTCATCACTGGCAACACACACTGCATGAAAACTTTCGACTTGAGACACTGAATCTGAATGATATACGATTTAGATTTATGTCATTTACATTAATATATTGAACCAGATTGAGATATATGGGACATGTACAAGAATATTAACATCCGGTCAAACGAAGGCAAAATTGTCTAGTTGAAGCAGAGAGCTCGCTTCGCTTCGGTCAACTAACCTGTTTGGGCAGAAAAGCGATATTTTCCTTGGTGGGCGTGATGTCGTCTATGAGATACGTCTTGCGTTTGTCCTCATACCGCTTCTTGTCCATCGGACTCGGGGCCTGGAATCAATAAGTAATAATAGTAGATTATATCATATGGTAGCAAAATAATAATTTAACGGCGAGGGCGTTTTATTGAATCCAGAGCGAAGTGAGGGATTCTTTAGTAGAATCCTGAACGTAGCGCGGGATTCAAAGTACGTCGCCCGAGACAATAATATATTTTGCGCCCGAGTGGTGCACTCTACTTGTCATCACTTCTATGAGAAAATAAAAGGCGCCTTATATTTTATTGTAATATTATTAATTAATAAAACGTAGAGTAACAACTATATTGAAATTAAATGGTATCTAATAATAAAACAAATGAAAACTTATATTTACATTATTTTCATTCATTTTCTTGGCGCTGAACACTAACATCCTACTTTATACTAATATTATAAACGCGAAAGTTTGAGAGGATGGATGGATGGATGTATGGATGTTTGTTACTTTTTCACGCAAAAACTACTGAACGGATTGAGATGAAACTTTGCAATAATATAGCTTATATATCAGAATAACACATAGACTATAAATTATAATGATATTGCGTCAAAAATCAAAATATCATGCGGGCGAAGCCGTGGGTAAAAACTAGTTACAAATACTTCCAAATTCAAGGAGTGCGCGGCAAAGATAATTCCGGCGCACTTATAAAGTTTCTTATAGAAAACACCATTTTTGGGCGCACTTAAAGGCGAACCAAGTAGTCTTTTTCGAATAGATGTGATGAAAACTATACTAACAAATTAAAATTCTACTTATTAGAGGTGCCTATGTTCTTTAGGACTTTAATGTTCTTTATTTTTATTTCAGATAGATAGGAGACAAGATACGGAATAGTAACAGATACGGAACAACACAACATAGAGCTTTGATTCCAGAAGGATAGATATACAGGGTTATTTCTAATCAATTAGCATCCTTTTAGGGACTTATTCTGTAAAAAACTAACAACTTTTGTTTTGCTATTTTTGTCAAAACTAAATTTTTTTTTTTAGTTTTGACACACAAGTCGTCCAAAACCTATACAGGGTGTATACTGTATAGGTTTTATATTAATAAATGTTAGAATCTGTGGCTGTGTTGTGTACGCGTTCTGACGTTCGTTTTCGCTTTTCCTCCCGCTCGCTCTCGTGGTGTGAGTAACTGGTGCGAGCAAAAGAAACAGCGAAGCCGAACTTCAGAACGCGTACACAATACGGCCCCCGCACTATAGACTGCAAATGTTCCAAAATACAACCATTGGCTTTGAAAGATTCCATTTCCCTAGGATCAAACCTGGTAGTTACACTTCGAATTTCACGTTTCCTGAAAAAATGACGACCATTGACTCTGATAGACTGTTCCATTAGGCTTGTTATTGACCCAAGTTTCCTGAAAAGGTGACCACCATTGGCTCCTAAAGAGTACAAATTTTCGATCTGACCTGGCAATTTCACGTTATATTTCAAGTTTCCCTGAAAAAATGGCAATCTTTGTCTATGAAAGACACGATTTTAGAAATGACTTGATAGTTTAATTGCCCATGCCGAGGGCGCAGATCCATGATATGTGTGTAAGTGATACTGCTTGTACGGAATAATTTAGATAACTTTGAGACTTTGAAGTCGAAACGGCACAAAAATACGCTACGAGTGCCTAAAGTTAGGAAAGCTCTATTTAGTAAAAGTATTTTTGTTAAAAGAATAGATATCTATAATAAACTACCTAAGAATATAAAAGAATCAGAATGTGATATGATATTTAAATTTAGACTAAAGAAATGTTTGATTGAAAAAGCTTATTACACTATTAATGAATTTTTAAATGGAAAAGCATGATATAATGATAAATGTAATTAAATAAATATTGACATTATTAAATTATTAACAATTGGGATATATGTACCAATTTTAAAATTAATTGTAATTGTAACTTTTAAAGATGACTAATTGTGTAAATTTGCATAAACGTAAACTGCATGTAATATCTACATACGAGTATGTTGCAAATAAATGATTGAAATTGAAGTTTAAGTGACTGTGATAATAGTCCAACTGCTCCTTCAAAATGTGACTACCATTGGCTCTTAAACAGTACTCCAAGTTACTAGGAACTGACATGATAGTTTCACGTTCAAAGTTTCCTGAAAAATGGCAACCTTTGAGTAAGACTTCTAAAAGACGACATTACGCAACTGACCTGATAGTTAAAGTGCAGATGCCGTGGCCGCAAGTCCAGGATGTCGCTGCAGGTGGAGTGCAGCATGGGGTCCGGAGGAAGGGTGAGCTGCTCATCCTCCGTCTCCTCCGAGGAGTAGCCGGGAGTCATGGGCAGTTCCGCCGCCATGCTGGTCGAGTGGAACGACTGCGAGCGGTGCACGGGAGACGATTGGCTGCAATATACAAATAAATATCAGGGGACATCTTACACACGGTCTCTGGCCCCAAACTATGCAAAGCTTGTGATATGGCTGCCAGAGACTAGGCCCGATTTTAGAGGCGCCATCGTAATTATAATAGCAATTTAGAGAAGCTCTGTTTCTTTTTCACTATATGCATTTCAAAGAGAGAACACTATTGTCATTAAATTTACGATGGCGTCTTTAAAATTGAGTCTACTGATATACTACATAAACATATTATTATGAAATACATACTTATATAGATACTAACCATCCAGACACAGAACACTTATGTTCAGCACATAAATACTTTCCCTGGGTGGGAATCGTACCCACGCCTCTACGGTTTAGAAATCAGGGTCACTAACCACTGGACCACGTCAGTCATATGTTAAAGAGTATGTAAAATACCGTGAAGAAGATAGATTTTAAATTAGATAGGCTAGAAGCTATATTAAAAAGAGCTATGATACCACACACAAATATAAAAACACACTGATATACTATGCGCCACACAAGTCGGCGGATGAGAAGTTAGCTGCAGATGACACTTTGCCGTGATTATTGCGCATGTGTGCACAATGCCTACATTAGGGAGCGCGCGGGAGGCATGTGGTTAGCGGGCGGGTGTGCCCCGGCGCGAGTCCCTCTGGCTCCCGCGTATACCTATATTAAGCCTTTTGCGCAGCGTTCTGTGCATAACGTCCCATCGGCCGACTTGTGTGGTGCCGATTATACAACAAACAAAATTATATTTTTTGGCGAAAAATAGTTATTTAGAAGCGTTGGTTCCAGCTGGTTCATTAATAATTATTAGCCTTACCTCGGTGAACTAAGGTCGTCCTTGTTGCACTCGAGCCGTTTCGCCTGCTGTTTCTTTCTGCCCTCTTGCGCAGCCTTTATAGGATCGTAGGTGGACCGTTTCTTCCAGTTGGCAAGCTCGATCTCTTTGGTGGCTAGGGCTGACGATGACCGGTACTGGCTGGGCTTCTTTGGACCTGGGGGGAAAACGTATACATTTTTAGTAAATATTTTTGACCGAATAAAAGCGAGGTCCACACGATTTTGATTTTTTTATGTAGATTAATAAGTGTACATTTGGCCACCAACTCGCCCGATGGAAAGCGAAGTTGTAGCCGAAGATGGAGTATGTAGACCTAGAAGATACTTCACTCTTGACTTGAAGATATCCAGATTGTAATTGTCAGGGAACAATGACAGAGGCATTCCAATCCCTGGCGGTCCGCATTATGAAGGAA
The DNA here is from genome assembly GCA_949316475.1 of Hypomecis punctinalis. Lineage (NCBI taxonomy): Eukaryota > Metazoa > Arthropoda > Insecta > Lepidoptera > Geometridae > Hypomecis > Hypomecis punctinalis. The sequence goes on along the minus strand of OX438820.1, from coordinate 16,374,238 downwards.
GAAGCGAATCGCTTAGTAAAAGCAGGTGGTACGTCGACTATGTAGGGATGGTAGTTATATGCGACTTCCGGCTTGTTCTGTCGTGAAAAGGAGATGATTGCTTTCGACTGTCCAGGTGTTATATTTGTTTACAAGTCATATTTTCCAACTAATCTCGACGAAACTTAGTACACAGGTTCTATAATAATAAATTAATTGAGTTTTTTGTCGTCGGCTATTTTCGATTTGATATTTCCTTAAAAAAGAGGGAAAATTTACTATCGCGCTATTTATAAGCTGGTTTCGATAATATTTGACATGATTGTTTAGTTAAATCCTAGTATTTATTTGACAGCCTCGGTGGCTCAGTGGTTAGTGATTCGGACTCCTGGGTCGAAGAGTCGGTTCATCACATAAATATTTGGGTGGGAACCCAGGGCAAATATTTATGTGATGAACATAGGTGTTTGCTCTGTGTCTAAGTGTTATTTAGGTATTATGTATATAAGTAATTATTTAACAATAAGTAGGTATATGTAGTATATCAGTCTCTGGCAGCCATATCATAGCTTTGTTTAGTTTGGGGTCAGAGACCGTGTGTAAGATGTCCCCTAATAGTTAGTTAGTATAGTTAGTTCAGAAGATTGTAACCGAATACAAACCAAATTGGTTAGTTTCGGTTGTCACATTGGTTCAAATATGCGCCTGCTATGAAACACTCCCAGGAATTTTGGCTTGAGTAGAAATGAAATACAAACAAAAACAAACCAACACAATAAACAAACTTGTGAGAAATTAATTCTTTCTTTGTCAAGCGGCCTGGGCTGCTGAGCTTCCCTCATAAACCTGGATTTTGTGAGTCTGGTCAGGACCGCCTGCCGCGTGGGTTCAGATATGCGGCGGTTCTGGTAGCCTGTGTTACTGCACTTTTAAGACACTAAATCTACTCAGACCCTCTAAATTAGAAGATGTAAAAGAAATAAATTCTACCTTTGTCAATCGGCCTAGGCTGCTGAGCTTCCTGGTGGAAGACCTGGATTTAGTGAACCTGGTCATGACCGCCTACCGCGTGGGTTCAGATATGCACCAGCGTTGGTGGCCTATCTTAATGCGCTCTAGCACTGACTCCAGCAGAAATCAAATGCAAACTTGAAATAAATAAGAGAAGCAGTGACAAAAACGTCTTCTACCTTTGTCAAGCGGCCTGGGCTGCTGAGCTTCCCTGGTAGAAGACCTGGACTTGGTGAGCCTGGTCATGACTGCCTGCCGCGTGGGTTCAGATATGCGGCGGCTCTGGTGGCCGGTCTTGGCACGCTCGTCTCTAGCCGGCTCGGCCGTGCGCGCGGGCGCCGTTTTAGTAACTCGGACCGAATTGCGCACCAACCCTGGAAAATATACAATGTCATCTAAGATTTATTTTGATTTTCGGTAGCGTAAACAACCTGTCTAACAAATTATGTATACTATAGCTATAGATATAGACTACATCTAAACAAGCCTCTCTAGGACGCCTACGCAAGCTTTATGTTGATCTCCTGATGATATCTACCTGCCACCATAGATAGCTTTATCCACTATTTGGATGATACTGACTAATAGTTTAAGACAATTTTTTTTATCATCTCGTGACTCGATGAATAAAAGTATGAGTTATAAATCATAAGATTTAAAAGCCTATTGGACCACATGGTATGTAGGTTCTTGTAAGTGCCCTGTAGGAAGTGCGTCACTCCCTGGGTCTGATGTAGTACGAAAATTTTTGAGGTGAATCCTAGCCACAGAATAGACCCTATTACATACTAGCATAATGCAATCCTATATGCAAGAGCGAAACAGATGTTACTTCGCATATCATAAAAAACTAATAACTATGTTTCACCAACTTCCAAAAAGGAGGAGGTACTATGTTCGTCTGTATGTATTTTTAGTGTATGTTCATATTTTCGCCAATTGGGAACCGATTTAAAAACTGTTTTTTAGTTTGAAATAAAGTTCGAAGTTTATAGCATAGGTACTTCCGAAGTGGTTCCATTTAAATTTTATCGAAATCGGCTAACCTGTTTTTGATAAATCAGCAAAAATGTACATGGATGTCACATCGATTCGAATTCTGTACAGTCTGTACACGGTGGAAGTCGGTGTTGCCATTTTTAACCTTATTTCAAAAAGTTCACAGACCTGGTCCAAACTTCCTCTGCATCTCCGGTGTATTGGGACATCTCGGCGAGTTCGCCGGCGCGATAGACTTGACATCCGGCGACTCGACCCTCCCCCTACCAACCGGCCTCTTATACCTCTCCTGCGACTTATCGTACGACCCGTTGTCCGACTCGTCCGAATCTCTATACTCTTCAGAATGTCCGCTCGACCGCCTCGTCAACCTCCCGTCAATATAATTGTTATTCTTATTCACCGTATTGAAAGAGCTAGACCGTTTAATCGATGTCCCAAACGCAACGGGGTTCTTATAAGACTTGCTGTCGCTCAAAACTCTCTGGTGCTTCTTGTCTCCTTGGTAACGAACTTGATCGATTCTCGGGTACGCTTCTGCGTTGTTTTTCAAGACAGTCTTAAGGCATACGGTAGCGTTCGCGTTGTGGATATCAGAGGTGAAGATTTCTGGGTTCCGACCGTCGAAGGATTTGTGCCGCGTGTGTGTCTTTCTGTGGGGAGACAGGATTGCGTTTACGTCGTATGGGGGACGATTTGATAGTGTCTTGTCGTCGGAACTGTTGCTAAGTCCTCTGTCAGAGGATGGGCTGTTCATATTCGAGTCGCGATTCCGCTCAGCGTCTAAAGACCTGGATGCCGTGTTGAGAAGGATCTTCGTGCTTTCTGGGAGTTTCGAAGACCCAGTTATAACGTAGTGGCCTGGACTTCTGAGTGGACTGCTGTCGTTTGAGTGTTCTTTCCGTCTGAGGCGGTAGTTCAGTGAATTAGAGCGGCTGAGTTGAGAGACCGGGAGGCGAGAGACCGCGGTCTTTTCGCTGATGAGACTGCAGGTGAGCTGAGAGGGAATGTTGGTGAAGTTGTTAGTGCGGGAAGACTGCAGCTTGGCTTGCAGGTTGGTGATGGCGTTTTGCGTCTTTTGGAGGTACGCTCCCGTGTCTTGAGGAGGTATGAGATCCTGTAGACAAAGAAATAATATTTTTAATTTGCGTAAATACATAGTATACATAGCTTATCACATAGCCTGACATATACAGGGTTATTCCTAATCAATTAGCATCCTTCTAGGGGCTTATTCTGTACATAAGAACTAACAACTTTTGTTCGTTACGACTTTCGTCAAAACTGCTGTTCCATACATTTTGTCGTGGGTGAACTAAATTTTTCTATGTAAAAACAAAATTTTTTTTTTCCTTTGACGAAAGTCGTAGAACAAAAGTTGTTAGTTTTGATGTACAGAATAAGCCTCAATTTTATGTCTTTATCGAGCATTTTTGTGTGTATTTATTTGGTTTTTAGGGTTCTGAACCCAAAGGGTAAAAACGGGACCCTATTACTTAGACTCCGCTGTCCGTCCGTCTGTCTGTCTGTCACCGGGCTGTATCTCATAAACAGTTATTGCTAGAACGTCGAAATTTTTACAGATGACGTATTTTTGTTGCCGCTATAACAAAAAATACTAAAAATAAATATTTAAGGGCTCCCATACAACAAACATGAATTTTCAGCCGTTTATCGCACGATATTAATAACGGTGACGGCTTGAAATATTTACAGAATATTTAGTTAATTCCATTTAAAAATCAATACTTAAATAAAAAAAAAAACGTATTTCCATACGATACGGTGTGCGCGAGTAAATTATTTATTTATAGAAAATTGGGATCTTGAAAAAGACTCCAACAATCGTACAAGACGAGAGGCCTATGATCAGCAGTCGGCGATTACTTGATTGTGTTGTGAACATCGCTAACATGACATAATATATAAAATAGAACCATAATATGACAGGCTTTGCTCAGTTTGGTGTCAGAGACCGTTTGTAAGATGTCCCATAATATTTATTTAGGAATCAAATTCTCGTCACCCTATCAGTTAGATACGTAAAACCTTGATGCGACACCGCCATATTAATTTGTATTGTAAATGTAACTAAACAAATAAACAGCTGTGGAACATCTACTGAACAAAATTATGATTAAAATATGAGTAAGAAAAAAAAACACAGAGTTCGTGACTTTACTCTAGAAAAAACCTCATTAATATAATCACGTTATAATAACTCGTTATCTTATCCTTATGTTACCGTTATTACAAAACAATGGGTACATAAATCTTATCCAGCGTGAATAATACCTAAGCTTTACTCGCTTCAACCATTGATGTATATCTCTAGAGGTGGCGATGAAACATAATTATACAATGTTAAATACGCTTGGCACCTCTAAGACTTGCGGCAATCATAATAATTTATAGAACTAGAGCCAAGAAAACTTTGTGATAGATATAGGTTTATTATAGTTAACTATAAATCAAGCTTTTTATACTTTTCTGAAAACAGTCCTGAACAGCTTGGATAAAAAAGTACCTGCTTGTGCGCTTTATATGGATCTAACTAAGGCATTCGACCATGTAAATCACGCTGTACTGTTAAAAAAACTACACAAATATGGTATCAGAGGCAATGTGTACAACTATATAAAATCATATTTATCTGGTCGACAACAATGCACCCAAGTAAGTAGAGTCTGCCCAAAGCTAAAAAAAAGAAGTTGTTTACACGTCAGATTACAAATCGGTTAAGTGTGGCGTACCGCAAGGAAGCGTATTGGGTCCGCTTCTATTCCTCATTTACATAAATGATCTTCCCAAGATTACTACGTACCCTACAATTTTGTTTGCCGACGACAGTACTGTGCTGTTTACAGGAAAAGACAGTTCAGAAATCAAAAATGAAATAAACAGGACATTGAATAACATAGTCGAGTGGTTGACATTACATAATTTGAAAATTAATCTTACTAAGACAAACATAATGACATTTAGAAATAAAATTAATAAATTGGATAATTTGGAGATTAATTACTCAGGACATCAAATAGAATCTATTGACATTACAAAATTTTTAGGACTAAATATTGACTGTCATCTAAATTGGAAAAATCATGTAGGTACCGTGGTTAACAAATTAAATCAATATTCATACGGACTATACATGCTCTCAAAATCCGTCAATGACTCTACCGTTCTCACAGCATACAATGGTTATGTCTCGTCATCAATCAGGTACGGCATAATATTCTGGGGCAACAGTACAAAAAGTGAAGATGCTTTTAAGGCGCAAAAAAAGTATATTAGGGCTATTTGTAAGTTAAAACAAAGAGACACTTGCAAGCCTCACTTTCAACGTCTCAAAATTTTAACCCTGCCCTGCCATTACATATTTGAAAGTATAATGTTTGCACGGAACAATTTACATCTATATAGTAATTTACAGTCACAACGTCATAAACAAAAATTGGCAATACCTTCAAATCAAACAGCATTACTAAACAATAGTGTTATATGTATGCTTCCTTTAATTTATAATCATCTACCCAGAGCTTTAATTGATATAAAGTCGACTCATGTTTTCAAACATAAACTTAAATGTCTCCTACAAGAGAAAGCTTATTATGATATTGACGAATACTTGAATGATGAATTTTAATTTTAAATTATTGACTTATTAGTTTTTGACAAAAGGCTATCTTGACATTATATTATTTTATTATTAACATGATGCATGAGAATGTTATCTTTGACATGCTTTAGGCTAAAATTAAAATCAAATTGTATTTTGTGCAGATATCTACTATGTGAACTCGTTTTATAGGTATTCAATCAATTTGTTAGTAGGTACTTTTTGTAAATTTATTGTCTAATAATTTCTTTGCATGCCGAAAGGTCGGATATGGCGGTTCAATATGGCCATATCCGACCTTTCGGCCTGTTCCACCCACTGCTGAGTATAGGCCTCCTCTCTTTCTCGCCATTCTTTCCGGTCTTGTGCTAGCCTCATCCATTGCTTCCCGACAAGTTTGATGACGTCATCCGACCATCAGGCTGGTGGTCTGCCTCTATGCATTCGTCCTTCTCTCGGGTACTACTCGGTACCCGCCCGAGAGAAGGACGAACACTAGGTACTCGTAACTAACTTAGGTTCACTTATTAGGTATGTCGCATAGAAAATGTTTAAATAAAGAAACCATTTTAAAATAATTAACAGACGTTTATTTGTCAACCATCACTACATTAAAAATTCAAAATGGTGCACATAGCTGCAGTACTCTTGAGCACAATTAGAACGTTTAGTATTCTAAGCGTTGGCCTGCCCGCTCCTTACAAAACCTTATAGATGTCAATGCCTCGTACACAATACTAAATTGAACCATTGTATTTAGCATGTCTTTAAGACTTCCTGTGACACCTTTCTGTTGCATTCGATATTTCTAGGTCCCTTTCAGTCCAAAGACAATAAACAATAAGAGAGAAAAAGACAGAGACTGTCAATTGTGATCAAATTCTGGATTATGTTTGGTAAAATGAGCTCACTTCTGTGTTGTGGTATGTAAAATGCATAAGTACGAATAACTGTATGTAATGTTCCAAAATTCTGTGCATGTGTGTGTAAGATGTCCCAAACATAATTTGTTTAATTATTTATATTATAAGTACCTAAGAAAATTTGAGAAACTCTAAATACTCGTAGTTCTAAGTAATATTCTTTTTTAACACGCTTTTATTAGTTTCACCTGTATGTTTGCTTGCTTGCTTGCTTGTAACTCGATTTGAACTCGATTTTGCCCTACTTTGAGCGATCAGATTTTCTTTAACTTTGCACACCTATCAAAGACCGATGACAATGCATTTATTCGATTACTAAAAAGTGAAAAATAAATTTAGTTTTAAAAAAACTAAAAAAACACGCTTTCATAGCTTATCAAACTAAAAAGTGTTCAATTCAGGCAGAAAATAATAATTATTGAAAAATATGAATACTATCGTAAAACAGCGTGGGGTGCTCAATTTACGAAAAATTAGGGCACAAAGCGCCCCACGCTTTTTTATAATAGTATTAGTATTTTTCGTTCATTATTTTAATAGTCCACTGCAGGACGTGCAGGACCACACAGCGTAGGGGTAATTGGGCCATATCCACCACGCTGGCCCAGTGGATTCACATACGCCATCGAATTTCTTCTACGGACGAATGCAAGTTAGGTCCTTCACTATGTTTTCCATCACCGAAAAGCCTTTTACTTCATTATATTTTCGTTCACCGAAAAGCCTTTGAAATTCTCAAAGGTGCCAAAAAAACTCATTGGTACGGGATCAGGATTTAAACCCACGACCTCACGATTGCAGGGCAGGTGTTACTACCATTACACCACCACGGCTCCGTAATAAATTTTGTTAAAAAAGTAAGCAAGTTTGGTTAAAAAAGTACTACTAACGAAGCAGATTAGCATCAGAGCTACGTTCGTAACTTACATACGGATGCCAGATTGGACACGCATCTTACTGTAACTCTTTACGTCATGGAATTATTTTATTCTATACAGGGTTACAGGGTAAGTCGACCTATTTCCGTTAAGGGTGTGTAGTTTACTTTGTTTCTGACTAATTGGACTATAAAATACACTATCCTAAATTTAAAAAAAAAAACAGATATTTGGAATTGGTATTTATAAAATTCCCAATTTTCGGCTATCAGCTCAGATATTTCGAAACGTGTAAGTCGTATTATTATTATTATTTGATGTTTACATGTAAAATTATTTTTTATGACCTCATTACCCAAAAATCCGTAAAATTAACCTTTTATAAAAAGTATTTAAATTCAAATATCTCGAAAACTGTGAGATTTAGGATATTATGGTGTTTCATAGTCAAATCAGTCAGAAACGTAGTTTACTAACTACATAAGCATAACTTAAATAGGTCGACTTAGCCTGTAACCCTGTATTTAACGGTGTATGAGATACAGCCTGGTGACAGACAGACAGACAGACGTACAGATGGACAGCGGAGCTTAGTAAAAGGGCCCCGTTTTTACCCTTTGGGTACGGAAACCTAAAAACGTTGTTCATAACTATAACTACATATAGGTACATATCACCTGTAGGTATAAATAGGTACGCAATGATGCAAAATATACGCTTACATCTAAGCAATGATGGATATCGGATTCGCAACCATCTTACATACAATAAACCCGCAATTCTCGTGAATCTTGTGACCTACTTGCGGAGCTATTTCAGTGCTCTCAGTCGGATGGGTCAGCTCACGTATTCTGGTGAATTTATTGTTTCTTTAGGGATTTCGGCTTTAGGTATACAGCCCGTATTGGGTTTTAGTGGATCTGGCAGGCTCTTAAAATTGGATAGAACAGTTTTGCTGCTTTTTTTCAACTAAGTTAGAAATGTTCGGGTTGATATTATTACTCAATTGCAATTTCAAATCAGATTCCACATGTAACCTATTCCTGTATTTGTTTTTGATGTATACAAGAGTAGAGAATGCCTTTTCTCATAGGTATGTGGTGGAGAAAAGCTCAGTAAGCGTGATAATTACGAGATGTTAGGCGTAGGTAATTTATTTATTTGTGTTAATACTCTAAGTAAGATAGATGCGTTTGGGACCGCGGTCCTCCAAACATATGCTCGCCAAACCTACGTCATGTACTAAACTGAACAAAATGATTAACTATATTATTATAGTCTTCATCGTAATGAAGTAGATAGGTACGCGTTGAAATCTTTGGATCATTTGGAGAGCAATGCAAAGCCTCAGTTTGGCATAACAATAACGTCAAAAAAAACAGGAAATAATTAACGTAATTAACATAAAACTCCTACACGACAAGTTAAAGCTTGAAAAAAGATTTTTTTGCGATTCCTCCAAAGATTTGGAAAAATCAAAATCGCAGTGTGGTAACAATGCAGCATCGTGTGAGTGAGAGAAAGTGTTTCCCTCTCAATTTAGGGCTGCCATATTAATATTTTTTAAATTTGCCGCGCTTTGTCAGTATCAACTTTCGTTAGCCAGACTCTACAAGAGGACATAAAAAAAAGTGTGTTTTAGCCTATTAGAGTTATTAGTTGTCATTAGACGTACCCTTTCGGGATCAATAAATGCAATTGTGCGATTTGCAGACACTTAAATTAATAATTTAGAAAGCTAAACCCGCCCACTTAAAACATTAAAAAATAAATACTCATGTTTTATCATACAACGTGACACAGATAAACTACACGCACATTAGTGTATAATAGCTCATTGTGTTTTACGTAGTTTACCTACTTTTTGTAGGAAGTAAAAAAATGAACAATAATATAATTTGATGTTATACAAACCGGTGTACGCGCAAATGTTTAATTATTGTAATATTAGTAATTGTTTGTAATTTTTTTTTTTTTTTCCATAAATGTCCTTAATGCACTTAATGCCCTTAAACTTATTTGCCTACAACAAGATAGCGGAAATACACTAAATATTAATTCAAAACATAGACTATAAGAACTTACTTACTATTCTTATTATTATATACTACGGGACTAATCTGGCACAAAAATTACGAGATAAATATATACCTCATCATCCCGTGCGCGATTAGTTCCGTAGTTTGCCTAGTTTATTTAAGTTTTGGTGTGGCAATAGCGAGTTGATATATCTATCTATCTAGTATACAGGGTTATTTCTAATTAATTAACATCATTTTAGGGACTTATTCTGTACATCAAAACTAACAACTTTTGTTATGCTACTTTTGTCAAATCACAAAAAAATGTTGTTGTTCCATAGAAAAATATCGTACACCCAGGACAAAATGTATGGAACAGCTGATTTTATTTGAGTTTTGTCAAAAGTCGCAGAACAAGAGTTGTTAGTTTTGATGTACAGAATAAGCCCCTAGAAGGGCTAATTGATTAGAAATAACCCTGTATAATAATAATGTGTTCTAATCGAGAAAGTTTAAAAACAATAATTACTTTTACTATATGTTTTACACGACTGTCCAAGACAAGGACTGTAATATTTTTAGGGTTCATGCCCTTATTATTTTTAACAAATCTTTTCTACCTAATTGATATCTGAAAGTGTGTTAGTTAGTTTGTGTGTTACAATTTTATCCAGTAACGGAGAGACGGTTCAGCGGATATCTACAGGGTTATATTCATATTAATTTTATTCATAAAATATTTTATTTAGATGTCAATACGATAGGTTTACATAATCCCTATATAGAAAAATTGCCGATTATTGACAAACAAATATTACATTTCAATACGTTATCTGCTTGCCCTGTACTGAGCCGACAGGAGGTAATTATGACCACCATTATGAACAACTTTTACTATGAAGCCAACCCAGAATTCGAGAAAACAAAACAGTTCCATACAAACTTGCAACTCGGAATCAAATATGTATGGAACAGCTGACTTTTTATCGAATTTCGGATTGACCCCCTATAAAAGTTGTTCATAATAAGAACGTCTACTGAACAGAGTTATGATTAAAATATGAGTAAGAAAAAAATCACAGAGTTCGTGACTTTACTCAAGAAAAAACCTCATTCATAATAATGGTCTGACTCACCTCCTTTCGGCTTAGTACACCAGTTCTGGATAACCCTGTATAGTATAATAGTTTTAGTTTACTAACGCCTCTGACCCCTTAGTCCAGGCTCCATGCATTTTGATTAGTTCTTCCTCGTTTCTGCCAGGGGCGCTGTACAAAAATGTATAGAGCCATACAGAAACAGCCTTAGTATCAATTTACTTGTAAACCTGGACTAACCCCTGAGTAGGTAAATACATAGCCTGAAGGATAATATAATTTTTATGAGCTCGTTATTAATATCTAGATGCTCATCAGAGTTACGGTTCCAGTAAGCTGAAACCAAGACGTTAAAAGTGAAAGCGTTTGCGGTGGAATGCGCCGGACCTAGATCTGGCTAAAGTCAACCGCATTTCATTGTACCTGCCTTTATTATCCAACTACTGAACTGAGGCCTCACGACGGGCCTTATTAGTGTAAGGTTTTCAGTATTTCATCATATTTTTTACTATGGCGACTTTGGTTGAAATCGGCTCTGAAAGAACGGGCAACACGAGACATCGGAGATATCGCTCTCGGGGGGACTAGTTTTGTTTTCGGGCAGAGGAAGAGATTTTTACTATTGGGGAGTAGGATGTCTAAATTGTAATAATGAAGAATAATACAACAAGTATTGAAGTTGAATCACCGTGTTTTAATAGTCACAAAGCCAACCACGCCACAAATGCAGAGGTATTGGATTTGAGATAGATGGAGCCTATATTAGTAAGCTTTAAATAGTCCAACGAGCTTTGAAGAGGGCTATCAAAAAAAATCAAATCAAAAATCATTTATTTCGACCAATCATTGAGTCATAATTCAGCATACAAAAACTATGCTCGGAGTCTCTCTGCGAGATAGAATCAAAAATGACAAAATCCGTAGACGAACTAAAGTTATCGACATAGCCCAGTGGATTGGCAAGTTGTAATGGCAATGAGCTAGGCACATAGCGTGGACTGATGACCGATGGGGTCAAAAAGTTCTCGAGTGGAGACCACGTACCAGCAAGCACAGCGTAGGGCGTCCACTTACAAGGTGCACGGATGACCTCTTTAAGACCGCAGGACCGCGCTGGGTGCAAGCCGCTACCAAATAGTCTTATTGTAGATCTATAGGGGAGGCCTACGACCAGCGGTGGGCGTCCTATGGGTGATGGATGGATGGAAAATAAGCCTGCTCCTAAAGGGCGATTGGGCTATACAGGCTTATTTCTAGTCAATTAGCATCTATTTAGAGGCTTATTCTGTACATCGAAACTAACAACCTTTGTTCACCCGCGACCAAAATTGACCAAAAGTATGGAACATCTGATTTCTTTTTTGAGTTTTGACAAAAGTTGCAGAAAAAAATTGTTAGTTTTGATGTACAGAATAAGCCCCTAAAAGGATGCTAATTGATTAGAAATAACCCTGTATACGAGTACACCACGCTGCCTAATTTACGGGTTGCTGAAATCACATAAGCCATAGAATTTCTTCTTCAAAGATATACAGGGTGACTCATAATAATATGATGCACCCTGTATCGCTAATGTATCGCTTCACCGAAAGCCATTAGATTCATGATCCTACACAAATTACAACAAGATTAAATTAAAAATTAAAAAATAATAACCCAACGTAGCATAGTAGTCCTCCTTACGTTCCTACGCTCTTGATCAGAACGTTGGTCCACCTTATCGGTGAGATCTTGATCAGATCGTCGGAGGACGTCCTACGCTACACTTGCCGGTATTCTGTATCAGCTTTTTTTTAAATAGTCCACTGCAAGACGTAGGCCTTCCCACGAAGTGCGATCGGGCCAAATCCACCACGCTGGCCCAGTACGGGTTGGTGGATTCACAAACGCCACCGAATTTCTTCTAAGGACGTATGCAGGTTGCCCCACGATGTTTTCCTTCACCGAATAGCCAGTGGTGTACATAATTTTTTCCAATTCCGTACATAAATTCCAAGGAATTCATTTGTACGGGACCTTGATTTGAACCGACGACCTTACGATTGTAAGGCGAGTGTCATTAACACTGGACCACCACGGCTTTTTGCCACCACACTTGCCGAACCGAAGAACCCCCAACTCCATAATCGCAGTTAACTAACCGTGTTAACCAAAACCACTGGCACCAATGTGTAGCCGCGTGTCGCCAAGGCTGTGAAAGTGGTCGGTGGCCCCTGTGCTGCCAGAGCCTTAATGGTCTAACTGTTACTGTCGCAATGGCTAGATTACTTAAAAAATATAATTAGTCCGTCAAATACTTTATCAAAAATTATTAGACACGTGTTTTTTCTTTTATCAAACAAACAATAAATACATATATAATACACACGGTCTCTGACTAAGCAAAGCTTGTGATATGGCTGCCATGTACCAGGTGCCATACTACATAGACATTTTTTTTTGTTAACCTATACTGTCCCACTCCTGGGCAAAGGTCTCCCCCACTTCCTTCCCTGAGTCTCGATCCATCGCAACTTCTTGCCAACCCCTCTCGAATGAGTCAAGATCGTCACGCCAGCGCTTCTTGGGCCTTCCCTGGCTGCGTCGTCCATCAGGCACCCACTCCGTTACGATTCTGGCCCATCGATCGGGGTGCGTCCGCGACACATGTCCCGCCCAGTCCCACTTTAGTTTGGCAGCTTTTTGGCCGACATCAACTACCCCTGTCATAGAGCGCAGTGTGCTGTTGCGTTGTATTTTTAAATATATACTTAGATTTATATAGATAGGAACTAAATAACACCCAGACAGAGCAAACACCTATGTTCATCACATAAATAGGTAAACCATGTCAAAGTTCGGGAGTGGGGGTTCGTGACGTCACTACTACGAGAAAAGTGCTATACTTTTCACGTAGAAGTGATGTTACAGGGAACTTAAGGGGCTATAACTTCATCAAATTTTTGTTTAAATAATCTGCCCAGAGTTTTTGATAACAACACTGACCATCACCCATCATCCATTATTTTATTTTATTTTGTGCTCTACCGACACGAGCCAGGGGCCTTTCTAGGTTTTGAATGAATGTGGCCCTGTTAAAGTTGTCGGTGGTCACTGCAAGCGAGCCTTAATGGCTAACTGTCGCTGTGGCTATTGGCCTACTGGACTATATGAGCTTGGATAACAAGGTGAACATTAACATACTCGTATCACATAAAAATATGAAATAACTATAAAATTATCATACGCGCACGCACTGAGCCGCTCTATTCAATCATTTTGATCAAAGGAGAGTATTCGCAACTCTACCATTAATATAACGTGAAATCTATCATATCAAACGTCTACGTGAAAAAAGATTTCTATTTTAAAGGAGGTTTAAGCCACGTAGCCAACATAAGGATAAAAATTGCGCGAGCGCATCTAGCGCGAAAACCAAACTGCGTATTAATTTAAAAGTACTAAGTAAACAGTAGCAAATTATCTAATGTTTATTCCAAGTTTCCACACATGATGTCATGTATCATCACACCAGCGCAAGTTACTTACCTACTCTGCAACATTAATATCTGACCCGATGGCGGTGTCGCTACCATCGTTTATACAGTTGCCAATGTTTTGCTAAAAATTCCCTGACTTCTGGATCAAAGAGGCGTGGGTTCCATCCGCACCCAGGGTATCAAATGAAAGGGATGGTTGAGAGTAACTCGAAAAATAATGTGACGTCACTCTAAATCAAATATGGCGGATCATCCAAGATAGAGGAATAGTTATTTTTAATGCACTTCTACAAAATGGGTTTCTAATGAAAGGGATGGTTGAGAGTAACTTTGATCCCCACCCAGGGCAAGCATTTATGTGATGAACATAGGTGTTTGCTCTGTGTCTGGGTGTTATTTAGGTACTATTTATACAAGTATGTATTTAAAATATGTGTAAGCAGTCTCTGGCAGCCATATCACAAGCTTAGCTTAGTTTAGGGTCAGAGACCGTGTGTAAGATGTTCCCTAATATTTTTTTTTTAATTCGGTGAAAATGTCACAAAACACTAATGCGAAAGCTAAAGTGTGTATGTCTGTTTGTCCATCCATTTCTTTTTCAAATGGCATTTTTTCAAAATGTCTCATTAGTTCCTCTTTCAGCCACCGTGGCAGATAAGGTTGTGGCTCTTTACAACATACATACACACACGAGGTAAGTAGGCGCGTGTGACTCAACACAATGACTCAGGCTTCTCCAGTGAGGCTGTATTTGGTCATCTTCGGTTCGAACTTGACCTCTGTTGCAGAATAGGAGGATGCAGATTGAGAACTTTGATAACAATTTTATCTGACACAGATATACATACCTACTGGTCTTCGAAAAGAAATTAACTAAATTAAAAGTTTAAAATAGCCCCCTTCACTATTTTTTTTTACTAAAATATAGCTAATAGCTAGGTATATCACCAACAATCAACTTTCAAAGGAAAACAACAAAGTGATTCTACAAGGGTTACAAAGGTTTTCTTCTTTTGAAGTACCTACGGAACACTTAAAATGCATCAAAATACACAGACAGACACACGGACACTGCATATACAGTTATACACATTTGTGAAAAATAATTAATTAGTTATAATATTGTATCATTCTTTTTTTCGTTGTGATTTTTAACTCTCATCATAAATTGTCTAATGTAGAACATTTCAACAAAACGAATGCAATACTGCTAGAAAATAGATATTATAATACAACGCTCCAAAAGCAACGCCACAAAAACAGCATCTTCATCGAACACAGCATTGTTGAAATTAAATATATAAAACCGTATAAAGATCGGTCCATAATCTCACGGATATAATCGTTACTAAGAGTTATTTTTGTGATACCTAAACATTTCAAAAATTCGTCGCGAATGCAGGACTCGAACCTGCGTCTTCGGATCACTAGCCCGACGCTCTCCCAACTGAGCTAATTCGCAGTCCTGGCTTTGCGTCGAATTTGTGAAGTGTTTATCATTTTAACCAACTTATAGCGTTGCGGCGCCACCTGTGATACCCGTATTAGACAGGTTATCACTCAAGTGAAGTTATACAAACTTCTGAATATTGACGAGAGGCGCACTGCTAAATCAATGAAATAATTTTTTATTTTATAGTGCATACCACACTAGGTTTATCTCAAAGAGTTATTCATTTCATAATCGTTACAGTCAACTATTGACATAATATTGAACTTAGGTTTCTGTTAAAACTTTCCTCTGTGTACTTCTGAAGATAACAATGTAGTTAATGAATTGTAAGTTTCAAAAGGAAGTTTAATTATTTTCGATGCTTAAAATAGCACTACAATAAGTTGACAGTGTGTTCGTAGGTGTTAAACGGACTAACTGGGCGTGGGTTCGGTTCTCGGAGCGGAAGCTAAATTATTATTTGTCAGTATTTTAAGTAGGCAAGTAAGATTATGTGAAAGAATGTAATTTTAGTGTATTTATTTTATACTTTAAAACGGGCAATTCTTTTATATTTATTTGTTTGTTGGTAAAAATGTTCTATCTCGGTAACGGCTCTAACGATTTTGATGAAAGTTACTATTGAGATAGAGCTTTTTTAAGTCTATCAGGATTTATCTGTTTTCTGTAAATGGACTACTAAATGTGAGTTAGTATAGCCCTGGTGTCAGAGTTTTAGAGGCCTTGAATTGGCTACTGTTACAGTAGATGTTTTATGTAAATTTGGTACTCCTGCGCAGCTTTCAGTAATTTTTGACCGACGAACCACCGGAGGAGGTATACAATTTGACGCGTATATATATTTTTTTATTTATGTATAACCACGCATAACTTTTTACATAGTGGTCCGATTTCAATGTTTCTTATTTTATTGGAAAGAATATACTTCGAAATTGGACCCATTAAAATTTTATCGAAATCGGCTGAGCCATTTTTGATAAATCAACAATAATGTGAAAAATGCTACATCGATCAGTGCGAAATATTCGCGAATTCTGTACACGGGTGAAGTCGGTCATGCTAATTTTTGCAAAAAATAGTCTTTGAAATTATTTTTATCGTGCTTCACACACTAGGTGTATAGAAACTTTCTTTTTGTGATAAACAGAGAGCGTTTTAGTTTAATTGGCCAAAGCATCTGGGCCGGAATCCCAGAGGATGCAGGTTCAAATCCTGCGAACGCTTCAATTTTTGAAATATTTATCACAAAAAGAAAGTTTTTAAAAAATAATCTTATTGAAAAAGCAGTAGATTTTTTGGTGATGCCAGCTTGCGGTATGCAGATTACGTTTGTACGAAGAACCTTTCATTCTTCAGCCAACTCTCGGACATAATTTTTTTTATTTCTTCTTTTTCTTGCCAATGTAACTGTGCTCTACAAGTTTATTACGAGCTCATAAGGCACTATATTGTGTTTTCACACGAAACATAGACATGCGATGAAAAAAACAACGTGTGGCCTTGTAGTATGGCATTAGCGAAAATTAAATTACCCTAATTTCACCACCGCGAGGTCAGCCTGGTCACACCTTAGCACATGTGGCGTGACGATATGAGGCTTGGAAATACTTGATATTTCTCAAAATCACAAGCTCAATGGGCGCTTCACTTTTCTTTAGTAAAACAACTAGTGCTGTGTAACTAGTGATGTATCGCACGATGTCGTCATATACTAATCTTGAGTCCCGATGGCGCAGTGGTTAGTGACCCTGACTCCTGGATCCATGTGGCTTGGATTCGGTTCCCAGCATTTATGTAATGAGCATAGGTGTTTACTCTGTGTCTGGATGTTATTAGTTATTTAAGTGTGTATTTAAAAATATGTAAGTATATGTAGCCGTGGTGGTCTAGAGGTAGTGACACCCGCCTTACAATCGTGAGGTCGTGGGTTCAAATCCCCGGTCCCGTACCAATGAAATCTTTGGAATTTATGTACGGAATTTCACACCACTGGCTTTTCGGTGAAGGAAAACATCGTGAGGTAACCTGCATACGTCCGTAGATGAAATTCGATGGCGTAGTGAATCCACCAACCCGCACTGGGCCAGCGTGGTGGATATGGCCCAAACACCCTACGTGGGTAGGCCTACGTCCTGCAGTGGAATATTAAAAAGGCTGGTACAGTATAATAATATGTAGTACTTATATCAGTCTCTGGAGAATCACAAGAGTTCAAGTTTCGCCCGCGATAACTACACGGGTGCATCTATCCAACTTTGATGCTCCCATATAATACCTATATGAGGACTGAATAAATAAACTAACTTGTGTTTACATTTACTTTTAATGTATTATGTGTATTATGTATTATGTGTTATGTGTTACTCGAGTTGTTGCACTTTTTATATGCTATGCTCAGAGAAAATAAAAAAAAAACAAAAGAGAACGTCGTTGAACAGTTAAGTGAAGCCGGTTTTTTTAAACATGTGGTGAGTTCGTTGGTGTTGCGTCACCTTAGTCCGACTGACAAGCCAAGGCGTAGTTTCGTTGTACGTGTATGTGTAATTGTGTATATACGCGGCGAGGAGTAGTTTTGCCGGCTTCACTTGTTTGTTCACAACATTCTGTCTTTATTTTATATTTGGACTGAGACGCTATGTTTTTTGATAGGACATAACTTTACACTTTATATTTATAACTTGTCAGAGACCTTCACTTAGCCAGTACAGTACACACTATTACTTCTTCTGTGACTTGCCGTTACAGATATAGTGGCAGGATATGTCACGGCCTTGAAGCGAAATCATCAATAGTTTCGTGTCCGAACCTAAATGTTTCGGGCCAAGGCTCTCTTAGTCTCTTACACCCCCTTTCTTATAATGCGACTTATTTAGGAGACTGGCAGTATCACAACATCATTCATTACGAAGCTTCCTTACTAATATTCATTGCTAATTTAAATTTAGTTCAAAGTCCGGAAACTCCGAAAAGTGGTAGCCTATTTCACTTTTCGGAGTTTCCGGAATAAATCCGTGACAAAAATCAAGTCTCTGTTGCTGCGTCAAAAATGGCCAGAAAAAAGAAAATAATAAATAAGAGTCAAACTATCACGCTGGCGGATCCGCGAGCAAAAGCTAATGTCTTCATAATTAGTCTCGATCAGAGAGGCTCGCGGTGTTACAGCGAGTAAGTTCAGTAAGCTGTGTGGCTAGCCCTGGCGTCAGAGATTCTTTTAAGCGCAAGTCTAAAGCCCAATTAGCCTCCAAAAAACTTGGTGTTCTCTCTAAGGTGAGTCGGTATTTCACACCTGAGCAACTGCTTAGTCTTTATAAAGCACAAGTCAGGTCTTGCATGGAATACTGCTCTCACCTTTGGGATGGCTCTGCTAAATATCAACTGGAGGCTCTGGAGTCGATTGAGAGGCGAGCCAGGAGGCTGATTGACAACGACACCTTGACTAAGTCACAGCTGCAAAGTCTTGAGCATCGTCGCAAGGTAGCGTGTTTGTCGGCCTTTTACCGGATACACTTCGGAGAGTGTGCCCAGGAGTTGCACAATCTGGTCCCCCCTGCCCCTTTCTTCTATCGTACGGCTAGACAGACGCGACCAAAGCGCCACCCTTTTATAGTGGACATTCCGCGCGTTAGAACCAAGCGTTTCGAATCCTCATTCCTCATACGAACAGCCAGAATGTGGAACGCTTTGCCTGGGTCTGTCTTCCCGTTAAAGTACAATGTGGGTGTCTTCAAATCCCGAGTAAATAGGTATCTTCTAGGTAAGCGTGCTACACCCTAGACCGCACATATGCTTAACATCAGGCAGTGTGTAGTCAAACGCGAACCTATTCGAAAAAAAAAAGCGGCCAGCATGGGTGTCAGCTGTGCCACGGCAGCGTTTAAACAAAATTACCGTGCTTCAGATGTAAATGCCACACGCGGTCACCCAACCGACGACTGACCGTGTCGAACGTTGCTTAACTTCGGCGATCGCTAATAATCACCTAGTCAAACTATGTTATGAGCGCATAGTCACAAAATAAGTATTTTGTGACTTAACCAAAATAAGTATTTTGTGACTTAGACACAGAAATAGTGGCAGGATATGTCACGGCCTTGAAGCGAAATCATCAATAGTTTCGTGTCCAAACCGAAACGTTTCGGGCCAAGGTGCTGTCTGCATTTCAATGGCCGTCTCGCTTTGGACATGGCTCCGATTTCAACCGATGGAAAGCAGTTCTTATTATAATCTATGTGTTGTCTTACTTTGTTTAATTACATTACAAAGGATCTATTCGAGGACATTGTACTCATTTATGTAGAAGCGAGATTTACTAGGTGACCAACTGACCAACTCTGCAGGTCGATTCTGTATGAAAAAGTGCGCGTTACGTGCTCTAAAGTTAGTTTTAATAAATACATTTATTTTCCATTAAAAGTACCTTAATTCGGGTTATATTTCATTTCAGAAACATCTTTAACGTGTAGGTAGTAATTCCAATCTCACCTAAATAATGTATGACCAATATTACGTGACCCATCATGTGCCTACTGCCCGAAGTTATTGACGCGAATTACCGGACTGTGCAATTTGGATTGTACATCCCCCTTTGTCGTCTCCCCCGGCGCCCCTGTACCGCGCAGGCGAGGAGTAAGTTAAGCGGTAGGATTATAGCTGTTTTACGCATTTAGAATTTAAAACATAAATATACCTTCCATCCGAGGGTTTTAAACGTAAGTATAGGATAGTAAGAGGTATAGGCAGGAAACTATTAGAATTCAGCAGTCAAAGGCTGCAGACACGCGCGAACAACAATCGGGCGTCACGGCCGACCGCGCACGCCGCAAGTGTATCCTGCACTTACACACAAGCCATAAACAATACGCGATTTGATAATAGAATACTACGTATAATATGTTATGCAAGTGATGATCATTCAATTAATTCACAATCACAATAATGTACAATCCATATTGCACAGTCCGTTAATTCCTGGCATACAGCGTAACTCCGGACTGTACGTGATGGGTCACGTAATATTGGTCATACATTATTTAGATGGGATATATTAGCGACACGATTAAAACATACTATCGGACGCGGCTTACTGACAGGTATCTTGACTATGAAAGTACACTGAGCCGTGCACACTATCGGACATAAGTCGCGGACGTCACCTTTGGACGACCTTGAGCGTTCGGACGTCCGAGAGGGATCCGGCACACCGGATGTTTTAAGACTGTGCACATTGCTAAGTCGCGGCAGTCAGTCGCGTCCGTCAGCCGCGTCCGATAGTATGTTTCCGGCTTTAATAATATATCGGATGGATCCGAAGGTTTTATACGTACCTAATTATAGGATAATGAGGGGTATGGGCTGGAAACTAAATATCAGCCGACAGTAGAAAACTAAATATCAGCCGACAGTAGAGTCAAAGGCAAACCGCAAGTGTATTAACGAATTTTAGGGAGAAACAAACTTCTTGACGTCTGTGAAGATTGCTAGAAACTGCGAAACCTAATCTTCGCTCAGTTCTTGAGTGAGCGGCAGTCAGGATTGGGTTCTGCGCAGCCGCAGTCGCCTAGTTTCATTAGGCTTAGGTACGCTCAAATATATATAGAGTCACAATCGTGCAAAAAAGTGTCCGAGCCAAAACTCTGCCCAAACTACGTAGTGGGCAGACTTTTTAGTTAGTCGCAAGGCGATTGCAAGCCGACTCCAACGCCGCGCGATGCCAAAGTGCTCGGTTACAAGCACTAATTAGGTGACATTCCGTCGAGATTCGAGAAATCGGGTCATTGTGAATTATTTAATGTGGTATGTAATTATGACATTTTTCGGCGCTCGGACATTTTCTTACTACTTTCACTTAAGGACTGTGGCGCTGTAGATATTTGCACGAAGGGCCTTAGATATAAATCGCGTAATGTCCATAGCGTGTGTGTTAAGTGAAGGATACACTAGCAGCGTGCCCAGCCGGCCGGCTATGTGGTACGTGTCACGTGTGTGCAGGACTTATTTCGTGTGACGGACTCTACGACCTTCGGGCTATAGATACATTATTGGCCGCGTAATATTAATCAATATTCAATACTACCTAGAAGAAAATCCGTATTCTGAGAAAAAAAATTAGGCAAACTTTTTCAAGCCTAATCGAAGCCTAGATAATTTTATTTTGCGATAAATGGTATAACCGACGACAATCGTGAACAGAATTTGAATAGCTCGCACGGATCAATGTATCATCATACAGTAATTTTCACAGTACTGTTGATTTTTAAAAAGCGACTCAGTCGATTTCGATAAAAACCAAATGGGACCAACTTTGACGTATCTACCTACCAAACAAAAAATATTGATCAAAATCAATTAATAATTGCCGGGGTAATCGCGTAACATACGTATAAAAGAAATTTAGTTACACTCCTATTTTGAAGTCGGTTAAAACGAATAAGACCACAAGTGATTGTGTAAATATTAAAAGAAACGTGTACATCGCTGTAAGCTCGAGCCTTATGCCGCCGCCACGCACCGGCTGTCGGGTAATGTTACTAGCGCCGACACCTGGCGGCACCTGCCACCCCAGTTGTTGACTCATACGGAAAACAATACGCCAAACTGATGGAATACTATTTTGAATTCCCGAATTAGAAAGGAGGAGATCCGTAGAAAAATCAAAGTAGTACAGGCCGAATCAAACTTCTTGCGCCGGCGCAGCGACGCGACGGTGACGTTAGCTTCTGTACTGTATGCTGAGTGTGAGTTTTATCGTAAACATGACGCGCTCTTCGACAAGACCGTAAGCATGTAATTTGTATGAAGAAATGTATAGCGCCACTAGCGGCGCGTTTTTGAAACACAACAAGTTCATACAAATTACATGCTTACGCGCTCGCCGAAGAGCGCGTCATGTTTACGACAAAACTCACACTCAGCATACTGTACTGTATCAGCCTTTTTAATAGTCCACTGCAGGGCGCAGGCCTACCCATGAAGGGTGATTGGGCCATATCCACCACGCTGGTCCAGTGCCGGTTGCTGGATTCTGGATATGTAGGTTGACTCACGATGTTTTTCTTCACCGAAAAGCCAGTGGTGTGAAATTCCGTACATACATAAATTCCAAAGAGCTCATTGGTACGGGACCGGGATTTGAACCCACGAGCTCACTATTGTAAGGCGGGCGTCACTACCTCTAGACCACCACGGCACGTTAGCTTCAATCTGCGCGAAATCCAATCATGGGTAGATTTCAGGATTGGGTTGATTCGATCTGGAGCCGACTTAGCCCAGAGAATTAGCAAGTTGAAACGTCATTGGGCAGGGCACGACATGGGAGACTGATGACAGGATGAAATCTTAAACTACGAGATCAATTCTGAGTTCGCGAAAATATCCCGTACAAAATTCCATTAATTTTCGAAATGTTCTCGTATTGACTCCTTTATAGATAGATGTGTTAGCAGACCTAGTTTTGACGTAATAAAAACATACCTAATTAAAGTCCAAGACAGTGGCGGTTTTACGTATTTGCCGCCAGTAGGCTGTTGAATTTTGCCTCCCGAAATCTGCCGCCCTAGGCTTCAGCCTACGCGGCCTGCTGGTGTTCACACTGGTGTAACAAAGCGGTGTAGCCACGAGTTCGGACCCGTAAATACGCCACTAAATCAAAGCCTACACCAACGTAGGACATTTCATCATCATCGTCATCCACTTTAATCTACTACTTTCTTTAAAGCGTCCCCCAAGCAGCTGCGCGGCTTCGACCTAGTGTTCGACCAATCATAAGGCCCAATCAATTAAAAAAAAAACAAGTATTGTGATTGGTGGATGACTAGGTCGCAAGTGTCTGGGGAACGCTTTATCCTACTTACGTGTAGGTGAGCGTAAGCACCCTAGACCCCATATCTGCTTAACATAAGGCAGTATATAGTCAAACACAAACCTATATTAAAAAGGACTCTGTACTGTACTGTACCAGCCTTTTTAATAGTCCACTGCAGGACGTAGGCCTACCCACGAAGGGTGATTGGGCCATATCCACCACGCTGGCCCAGTGCGGGTTGGTGGATTCACATACGCCATCGAATTTCTTCTAAGGACGTACGCAGGTTGCCTCACGATGTTTTCCTTCACCGAAAAGCCAGTGGTGTGAAATTCCGTACATAAATTCCAAAGAACTCATTGGTACGGGACCGGGGACCCGAACCCACGACCTCACGATTGTAAGGCGGGTGTCACTACCTCTAAGCCACCACGGCTTCTAAAAAGGACTCTACCAGAGCTATTTCTAAATAAAATTGTAAAGAAAAAACAACCTTCATTGATATTAGACTTGCTATTATTTTCTACAAAACTAGAACATCTGTTCAAATAGTCTGATTGTTATAAAAATATGCCATTTACTTTGGAGTAAAATGAGAGAATACGCGTGAATAATTTTAGCATAAATGTATATCATTATTAACTTACAATATTGTTATTGTACGTATATTATTGTTATTGTAGATGTTGTTTGTAATTTGCCAATTTGCTATGCCAGGGGTTCTCAAACTTTTATAGTGTTTGCTTGAACCTATAGGCCGAATCTAACCATATGATTGTTACACGAAACTCACATTTGACTCAACATTTGAGCCGTGGTGGTCTAGAGGTAGTGTCACCCGCCTTGCAATCGTGAGGTCGTGCGTTCAAATCCCCGGTCCCGTACCAATGAGTTCTTTGGAATTTATGTACGGAATTTCACATCACTGGCTTTTCGGTGAAGGAAAACATCGTGAGTCAACCTGCATGCGTCCGTAGAAGAAATTCGATGGCGTATGCGAATCGACCCACCCGCACTGGGCCAGCGTGGTGGATATGGCCCAATCACCCTTCGTGGGTAGGCCTACGTCCTGCAGTGGACTATTAAAAGGCTGGTACAGTACAGTACAGTACGAGAAACTTAATAGATGTTAATTGGGCTTTAGTTAGTATTCGGTAATCCGTAGCCAACATCTCAGCCGCCAAAAAGTTTGATTCAGTCTGTAGTCTATACTATGTGTACCTATATCGGCATATGGTCTATATGTATAAAAAATAATGTTTGTTTGTATGTCCGTTATAGAATCGTAAACTATGCATTTGATCATGTGATGATCTTTAGCAAAGTTGTGCATGAGCCAAAGAAGGTTTCTGAGTTGGTGAAACGAAGTTCGTCGGGTCAGTTAGTTACTGAATAAATGTTCACCTTTACACCCATGTCAAGCTAGCTACCTTGCGTGCCCCCAGATTATCGTGGCGCGAGTAGTCAGAAATGGTACTTTTTTTCTAAAATTGGAATTACACTCAGTACCATTTGAAAATAATCCACACGTTGATTCATGTCTCCTTATAAATACGAATAAGTAATTTATGTAACTAGGTAAGTATATACATTACTGTTTCAGACGTCATGAGGAAATTCGAACTGCCACCAACCTTTATAAAAATATGCCGACATTCGTGTCATATTATGTACTTAAAATGTCAATAAATGCAAAACTAAAGCGCAATTATGCATTAAACGTAGTAATAGTCATCATAATTAAAGGAAGGAAGGTAAATTTGATTCACGGATTGTTGTTTGCCTGTTGACCAATATCCGTTTCAATTCTAGTAAGGACCTAACTGTGCTGCCATATTTTAGCAATTTAATATTTATGTTCAAGTTGTTGAACCAGTCACTTTGTACTATATCTATCTATCTATCAGCCGTAAGATGTCCACTGCTGGACATAGGCCTCCCCATGGATTTCCAATAAGGCCGGTTGGAAGCGGCCTGCATCCAGCGCGTTCCTGCGATTTTTATAATATCGTCAGTCCACCTAGTCGGTGGACGTCCTACGCTGCGCTTGCTGGTCCGTGGTCTCCATTCGAGAACTTTCCGGCCCCATCGGCCATCCGTTCTTCGAACAATGTGTCCTGCCCATTGCCACTTTAATTTGCTAATCCGCTGGGCTATGTTGGTAACTTTGGTTCGTCTGCGGATCTCCTCATTTCTGATTCGATCCCGCAGAGAGACACCGAGCATAGCCCTCTCCATAGCACGTTGGGCTATCTTGAGCTTATTTATGAGGCGCACATTAAAAGACCACGTATTATGTATATTCCTGTGTGTGCATGTAATTTTCCGTAAATTTTAAAACGAAAGCTAAAATTCCTCCTCTGGCTCACAGAGATACCAGAGGGATAATGTGGTCGATCGAGAAAAGAAAGAAAGAAATGCCATTATTTAATATAGTTAGAAAGAGACATGAAAAATATCTCAGCGCTATCTCTCTAGTTGTAGGTAATAGCTCTGAGCTCTGGCTTCACTAGTGAGCCGAGTTCTGTGTTACGTGCGTCAAAAATCTTCTTGGCATTTTTTGGCGTCGATTTTCTTTGATCTTAATTATTTTTCCCTAATAATAGCACAAGCGAACAAAATTGGAATAGTTCGATGGAATCGAAATAAGTCATTTTTAGATTATTGTTGATTTTTCAAAAACCACTCAACCGGTTTCGATAAAATAAATGGGACCATTCCTGAGGTACCTATGTACTTCAGAACCTATATAACTTTATGTAGAAGTGGCATTTAAATTTTATCGAAATCGGTTGAGCGGTTTTTGAAAAATCAACAATAAAAGAATTTCCGTAATTATCCGAATAATAAGCGGACCATACAAAAAACAAGATATTTTTGCAAAAATTAGCATGACCGACTTCACCCGTGTACAGAATTCGCAAATATTTCGCACGGATCGATGGAGCATTTTTCACATTATTGATGATTTATCAAAAATGTCTCAACCGATTTCAATAACATTTAAATGGGACCAATTTCGAAGTATATTCTTTCCAGTAAAAAAATAATTATTAAAATAGGACCACTATGAAAACCCGTCGAATAGTAAACCTCCTCCGGTGGTTCGTCGGTCAAAAAACTTACAGTCCAATTATTGAGAAATTTACGTTCATGACTCCTTTACACGCAAATTCAAATACACAATTTTGCACCCAATAAAATGCTAGCTCTCTTGGCAGCTTCTACTAGTGCAGTGAGAAAATTTGCCAAAAAACCAAATCAATAGAAGAGTACGTTGGATCCGCTCCAAAGTTCTGCTAAATGACCAAAACGTACTGGTTTAGAGGAAAACACGCAATTATATTTATCTTTTAGGCGGTCTTTGACACTATACAGTTAAATCACCAAAGGTTGTCCACAACAGGTTTTTTTTTGTTTAATTCAGTACGTAAAATTAAAAAAAATTGCAGAGCATCAAGTGCTGTTATGCCAATACATTTTTTGAAATAACCAAAATCTAGTTAGATTCTAGTTTGAATTTTTTAGCTTATGTCTCCATTTGAGTTATATGTTCCTACCTACGTGTACTGTACTGTACCAGCCTTTTTAATAGTCCACTGCAAGACGTAGGCCTACTCACGAAGGCTGATTTTTTTTGAGGTACGAAACCCTAAAAATGTATTTTGTTGAACATTCACAACTATACATTTTACATATTGTATCTATGTTGAGAAATAAATGAAATGAAAATGTTTAACCTAATCTTTTCTAGTCAAGCAAAAGTAGATAACTATGCCTTCGTACCGTTGGAATCAGTAAAAACAAGATGAATCATAATGTTTACAATAAAGAACTTGTTTTAGCGAAATTTATTTGTTTTATCGATCCGGTATTTAAAGGTGCGGCAGCGGCCCTAGCCGTTACAGCTTGACATCATATTCATAATAAAAAATAACTGCGAATGCAAAAATAACCTTTAACCTCGATACCTCAAGAGCCAAAACGGAATGACCGTTATGACACTGCCCAGACGAGGTGTGTTCGTTTACGATTTGAAAATGGAATTCGCCATTTGACATTTTGAAATTAATTTTGGAATGCTTGTTCGTTTCTTTTTAGGGCGGACATTTGCGCTCTTTAGTGTTATTTTATGGCAGTTACGAAAGTTAATGTCGTTTTAAAAAGTTGAGCAACTATGGTTTTAGTGCTGTTTTCAAAGGTCAATTTGTAATTGAATCGTTATCGGCATTGTGTGAAACTGGCCATAGCTGGGCATTCGCCCTGGTGCCTTAGGCCGAATCATACAAGTCGGCGGAATAAACGAAAAGATGAGAGAAAAAATGGGACCATCTCTGAAGTATAATCTACCAAAAAAAAGATCGTCAATATCGGTTTATAATTGGCAGAGTAATCGCGTCACATAGGTACACTGCTACATCATTATTATATTTCGTTAAAAATGGCACCATTTACTTCAGCCGTGTCCATAATTCAACCATGTACAATTGTACATTATTGTTGATTTATTATTATAATAGATAAAATTTAAATGAGACCACCTCGGAAGTATACCCTTTCAATACAATAAAAGTATTTTTTTATAATTATTTTTTGCAAAAAATAGCATGACCGACTTTACCCGTGTACAGAATTCGCGAATATTTCGCACGGATCGATGTAACATTTTTCAAATTATTGTTGATTTATCAAAAATGGCTCAGCCAATTTCGGTAAAATTTAAATGGGACCGATTTCGAAGTATACTCTTTCCAATAAAAAAATAATTATTGAAATCGGACTACTACGAAAAAAGTTATGCGTGGTTAAATATATAAAAAAAATATACGCGCCGAATTGTATACCGCCTCCGGTTGGTTCGTCGGTCAAAAATAGGTTCATATTTCGCGAAAATATCGACAAACATGTAAAAAAAAATCATACATTTTTGGCATACGAACATCTCATTTTTGAAGTCGTTTAGTCGAATTGATTCCTCCTTTTATGAAGTCGGTTATAAAGAGTACCAGGGCCACAGCACAGATGAGGAGAGCCTCTCTATCTAGCACTTCCAGCAGTAGAGTAAAAAATTAGATGACTCAAATCGTACCTAGTGACTGTAAGGTAAAAATACCTCGCAGAATACCATGAATATTGCAAACAAAGCACTCCGTCGGAATCTCATACATTTACCAACGAATGTCCGATGCACTGCACATGTTTCCTAGAAGGAATGTTTAGAATCCCTGGATTCCATCTACAATTGAAAACGTATCTTATATCGGCTGCATTTAGGTTGATTTTACAATAGTTAACTTACAACAATTACGTACATAATAAGTATGGATGTATATTCAAAGCGTGATCAAATTGAATGGTATGGAAAAGCGACTGTAATTTCAGAACGATAGAGTTCAATATGATGCCTAATTAAGTTGATGGAAAATCCTATCAGATGGGAACAGCGGTACACGACCATTTCTAGGTAAGAAAGGACTCATTGAACAATGAGAATCAGGACATTACAAATTATAAATATGTAAATTGTTACGTGTGTGGTAGTTCTGAGTATGTATCAACACAATTACTTAAGGTGGTATCACTGGGTCAGCGTGCGAAATTCATTTTTAATGACATTTACAGATAAACTGTTCCTTGTAACTCATGTAAGTTTAAAAAACTCATTATCGGCCATGAAGCCCATGAATACATAGTGTTAACGAGTTATATACTTACACCTAGAATCCAAAATAGTGGCCAGTTTACACACAAGAGTCCACTAACAAACACTAATGTAAAAATCCGTTGATGCATTTTCGTGCATAAATTGACCACTAAATTGGTTTTTTGACTGACGAACCGGAGGAGGAGGTATACAATTCGATGCGTATATATTGTTTTCTTTGTTTATGTATAACTTTTTTCATAGTAGTCCGATTTCAATGATTCTTTTTTAGGGTTCCGTACCTCAAACGAAAAAAACGGAACCCTTATAAGATCACTTTGTTGTCCGTCTGTCCGTCTGTGTGTATGTCAAGACTCTTTATCTCGGGAACGCGTAAAGATATCGAGTTGAAATTTAAACTGTATACGTATATCTATAGTGTGTAAAAGCAAAACATCTCAGTTATCGTATAAAAAAGTTAGAGCCGTTTATGTGGTAAAAAACCGCATATTTCGACACTCACAAAAACCACAACCTACAGGGTACTTCCTGTTGACATAGAACTATGAAATTTTAGCGAGAAGCATTGTCTCAGAGTACACACATATAGGAATAAATCTGAAAATTGTACATTTTTGTTTAAATAACAAAAAATAGGGCCTCAAAATTCACAAAATATGGGTTCAAAATTCAAAGTGAGTAAATCGTATCATGTAAGGTATCATACAAAAGAACTTCATTAACGCATGCTAAAACATGTTTTGAATTATTTTAACAATGTGTTTGTATGGGACCATCGATATGCGAGCCTGACTCGCACATGTCCGTTTTTTTTAATTTTGGATTGAATTTGGAAAGAATATACTTCGAAATTGGTCCCATTTAAATTTTACCGTGTGAAATAATCGCGAATTCTGTACACGGCTGAAGTCGGTCATGCTATTTTTGCAAAAAATAATCTTGCAGGTTTACGTAACTCCTAAACGCTACCTATTCACTACCGCTAAATGAGTGTTCGTAAACTTAACCTATGAAGTTTATCAGTAAAAGGTAAAAACAAAAAAAAATGATTTCGCGTGCTGATCGAGACAATCAGCCTTAAAAGATTTTTACCCCCGCATGTTTTTTTTTTCTGAGAGATTTGGTGTATCGGTACCATTCCACCAGCTGCTACCACAGGGTACACGCTTTTGACATAATAATCCAGTCAAAATTGATTTTAGCAATAATTAATAGTCTACTGCAGGACGTAGGCCTACCCACGAAGGGTGATTGGCCATACCCGCCACGCTGGCCCTCACATACGCCATATAATTTCTTCTGCGGACATATTATGCAGTTAAATGTCTATCTTGACTGGACTATAATTATGGTGGATTCCCGATCTTGTTTCGATTGATGACATCTTGTTTCGATGAAAACCATGACACAGTTAGATTCTTAATTCGATTAGCTCACAGTTCTCATTGCGCGGCAAATAAACCAAGTGCAGTTATTCCAAAAAAAATAAAGATTTCGAATTTCGAATGTCATTTTTTTTCGTTTAACACAAAGCTGAGTCATAGACCAGGGATGGGAAGTTCACTGCCCCCGACTCCCGCGCAGCGTGGCGGATCGCTAGGGTTACCATTACCAATTACTGTAATTACTCAATGGTTATAAGAAAAAAAACTTCAATTCAATATGAATGTTTTATTTGTCTTATTTAGTTATTGACTAACATATGTGAATGAACTATGGAATAAACTAATTGAATGACTACCGACCCCCGCAAGCCCAGAGTAGAGAATATAACTCAATCACCCTTCGTGGGTAGGCCTATGTTCAGTAGTGGACTATTAAAAAGGCCGATATGGTACAGTAAATTAAATTAATAAAAAATATTTATTAATTAGCTATGAGTAGGATTATAATGATTTATCCATCCATCAATTCATCTATCACCCATAGGACATCCAATGCTAGACATAGGCCTCCGCTATGAATCTCCAATAAGACCGGTTGGTAGCGGCTCGCATCCAGCGCTGAGGTCATCCGTCCACCTTGTGGGTGGACGTCCTACGCTGCGCTTGCCGGTTAGATGATTTATAGATCATTCTTAATTAAATAAAAAGATAAACAAACGCGTCGCCACGCAAAAAAAATCAGCTGTTTCATACAAAAAATTCATCAACCTTTAACAAAATGCATGGAACAGCAGATTTTTTTGCACGATTTCAGGGTTGGTGCCATAGTGACGTCTGCATAGAATTAGAATTAGAATCATTTATTGATGGATTGAGCTTAATACTAAAATTAAATATACAACAGTTTGTACAATAATAATTAGTACCGCAAAATACATCTCGTCATTTCACAATACACAATAGCAAAGTTAAATTAAAAAATTGGTTAAATAAAAAATAAATAACTAGGTATCTATTTCAGCAACAAGGTGGTAAATGCTGTGGAAAGGCCACCGAATACAAAATTAAATAATGTCGGAACAATACAAAATATCAAAAGTACAAAGTAAATATCATAGATTATAGAAGTAGGTCAATTAAAATGTCATGGATTTTCGTCATTACATAATTACAAAATTAAATTAAAAAATGGTAATGTAAAATTAAATAATAAAAATATAAATAACTATCTACTTCAATAATAGGATTAAATTGCTGTAAAGGGGCAATTTTAATATTAAATTATATAATGTCAAAGTAACATGAAATGTCAGAGCAAGTACAGTGTAAATATCAATAAATATCTTAGACAGAAGTAGGTCAAAATACAATGTCATGGATTTTCGTCTCATGGTATAAATCCGGTTCTGGGGCTATAGTCGTTAGATAAATATTCCGGAATACTGTATATAGTTTTCTCTAATAGAAGTTTTTTGACTTTATTTAAAAACACTGTATCACTAGATGTAGTTTTGTCACATTCTGGCAATTTGTTGTACAACACACGTCCCATTTGTATTGGGAGTCGCTTGGTCATTGCCAGTCTAAAGTCAATATGCTGTAGGAGTGACTTGTTCTGTCCAGATTTTCTGTCTTTAATAACATTGACAGAGTATTTTTCAATATTAAATCTCACATATTTTAGAATTTGGTAGATATAGTATGCAACTGATGTCATAATGTTTAACTCTTTGAAGTGTTCTCTGCAACTCTCTTTATATTTAGCATTGACTAGTACTCTCACAGCTCGTTTTTGGATCTTTAGTACTCGTTGAAAATCTGTGGAAGCTCCCCAAAAAATGATTCCATATGACATTAACGAGTGGACATAGGAGTAGTATATTTCTTTTAGGTTTTCTGGGGTCGTGAGTTGTTTTAGTTGTTTTAGTGCATATATGCCCTTCGCCATCTTTTTACAAGTGGTATCTATATGTGATTTCCAAGTAAGTGCAGAATCTATTTCAAAGCCTAGTACCCTAACTATGTTTGAGCTCTCAATTTCAGTACCATCCAGGAAACTGACCCGGATGGTTGGTTGTTTTGGGGATTTTGGATTAAAATACACGACGTTAGTTTTGTCACTATTCAATCTAAGACCATTTGCTTTGAACCAGAAGTTAATCTTACTCATAATGTCTCTTAACTTGTCATTAAGGTGATCTATGGAATCTGCTGTAATTACTACCGTAGTGTCGTCTGCGTATTGAATGATTTTACCATCAAATTCAAGCCTTGATAGATCATTTACAAGAATGACGAAAAGAATATTGCCCAGTGAGGAGCCTTGGGGGACGCCTATATTGATCGATTCTGGTGTGGATCTTTGTCTACTATGATTAATTTTTATTTCTACAGTTTGTTCTCTATTGACTGTGAATGATTTTATTAATCGTAACTCTTCGTTGATGATTCCGACTTTCATGAGTTTCTTCATTAATAACTCATGATTTACTGAGTCGAAAGCTTTAGACAGGTCTAAGAAGACTGCTGCAACCTTCTTTTTACAATCAAGACCCTCTATCACATAATTAACTAGATCATGGGCTGCCGTTATTGTAGACCTGTTCTTCCTATATGCATGCTGAGATTCGGCAATAATGTTATTTTGATTAAGGTGTAACATAATGTTTTCTGACATTACTGATTCAACAAGCTTTGAGATTGTTGGCACAATTGTAATGGGACGATAGTTTATTACATTCGATGTTTCTCCCTTGCCTTTATATAATGGTATTATCCTACATTTTTTTAGATAATCCGGGTAACAATCTGATATGAGAATATTATTTATGAGGTAAGTGAAATGATCACAAAGATTCAGTAAAACAGGATACAGGAATGCCCCGGAGATATCATATATATCTTTAGTGTTAGATTTTTTAATTTTATTTTCAGCGATTTTAATCAATTGTTTTGGGGTGATGGTCTGAAATTTAAAATCTTTCTTTACTTCGATGTTATTCATAAGTAGCAAGGCTTTATCTATATTTGGGGGGTTGTCCACCCTTAAGTTATTTCCTATGGATACGAAATGGTTATTTAGGTATTCTGCAATGTTGTTTAGTGGTATTGAAACATCAGTGTTGTCTACAAGGTACCAATCGGATGTTTTTGGGTTTTTATTGGTTTCTTCCCTAATAATATTCCATATTTCTTTTTTAGGGTTCTTTGAATTAGCAATTCTATTTTTCACATATTCTTTTTTGTTTCTTTTAGTGACTTCATCTCTTTTCTTTTTCTTATTGTTTATGACCGTTTTAGATAGTTGTGGGTATTGGCGTTGCAAATGGTATAAGTCGTTTATTTCATTATGCAATATGTTGTGTTTTATGATTTTACTGTTTATTAGTTTTAGTTTTATATTAAGTGTTATACTTTATAACTACTATTATTCGTATAATACAATGTCGCAGTCCGCGGGTCCTTCGAACACAAGTACGAGTACATCAGAATATATGCAGTGTACGCTATGCTCACAGCCTCGGTTTTTTAAAGGTACTAAAGGTTTAAATATTCATTCAGGTAAAGTGCACGGAAAAAACATAGCATCTAGTCAAATTTCAGTAACCACCACACCACATTCTGATCCACCAAACACCTCCAATCTATCACCAACATCTATTCCATTCTGGCAAATCTTATCAAACCACAAATCAACTATTCCAGTAGTCAAAAGGATTCCAAGAGGGGCACGAATTTCCGTGGCTCAAAATTTGTGCACAAAGATTAAAAAAGTGCTCTCCGATCATACCTCCATTAAACCTTGGGAAAACCTTTTAACTTTTGCTTATGAAATTCTCCATGTCGAAAAAACCAACCAATCGCTCACTTCTTCTATAAAAAAGAATTGCGTCCATTCTTACAATCAAAACATATCTTCTGGTAACCAAGATGATGGACACACAAGAGCTCATTCAGCTCAATTTCATAATTCACACAATCTGATAAAAAGAATAGAAGTTAAATTTAGCGATGGAGATATAAAGGGCGCCGCTAAACTACTTTTTTCCTCTGACTCTATTGCCCCCGACACACTAGATACTTTGACCGCGCTCCAGGAGAAGCATCCGTTTTCACCATCTCCTGTGACTCCATCCTCATCAAATCCTTCTGTGCAGACGATCGAAGCCACCGAGAATGAAGTGCTTTCTGCAATTATGTCGTTCAGGTGTGGCTCTGCCAGTGGTCTTGATGGCTTGAGTCCTCAACACCTGAAAGACTTAATAGGAATATCAGGAGATGTCGGGAAGGCTCTCCTTGTCGAACTTACCGGCCTAATAAATCTAATGTTATCAGGTAAAGTGCATAATGATATCAAACACCTTTTATATGGAGCAAACTTATGTGCTTTTAAAAAAAAAGATGGTGGCATACGCCCTATTGCAGTAGGCTGTACATTTCGGCGAATTAGCTCCAAAATTTGCTGCAAACATATTCTTCCTAAGCTCACTGAAAAGTTTCAACCAACTCAACTTGGTTTTGGAAGCAAAGGAGGATGTGAAGCAGCTGTACACGCTTTGCGAACCTTTTTAGAAAAAGACGGAGGCCAGGTGATTGTGAAAGTCGATGTTAAAAATGCCTTTAACTCTGTTTCGAGATCTACCATGCTTCAAGAAATCAACAATGTTATCCCAGAAATTTATGATTACATTTTTCAGTGTTACGGGTCAAACTCATCGTTACTTTATAAACAAAACCGTGTACTTTCATCCACTGGCTGTCAACAAGGTGACCCTCTCGGTCCTGCCATTTTTGGTCTTGCAATTCATCCGATCATCTCAGAACTTTCATCAAAACTAAATATGTGGTATTTGGACGATGGCACTTTAGGCGGTGACTCAGAAACGGTACTTTCGGACCTTGAAAATATAATTGAAAGATTTAGTTCTATTGGTTTAGAGCTGAATTTTTCTAAATGTGAACTCTATATTTCTGATTCAGTCACTCCATTACTTAAAAGTCAGATTTTAGAAAATTTTAGAGCTGTTGCTCCTGATATCAAACTTCTAGACAAGTTTTCCCTTCGCCTTTTGGGTGCTCCAATATTTAATGATTCTTTCTCTACGTTTATATCTGAGCAAAAAGCAAAATTTGACGAAAATGTAGACCGTCTTTCAGAAATTCATTCTCACATGGCTTTCCACATCATTCGGTTTTGTTTGTTTGTCCCTAAATTAACGTATGTTTTGAGATGCAGTCCATTTTGGAAGGTTAATGATCTTCTTTCCACTCTAGATACCTCATTAAAAAACCTTTTAGTCAACATACTAAATAGCCCAATATCAGATAGTTCTTGGTGTCAGGCTACACTGCCCATTCGGCACGGTGGCCTTGGTATCCGGAAAATTACCAAAGTTTCTTTGCCTGCTTTTTTATCATCTGTATATAGCACAAGGGCTCTTTTCTCAAAAATCATTGAGAAATCTCTGGGGAAGGTAGAAACTGATTCATTGACTGAAGCAACAGATGCATGGTCCACAATGTGTCCAGGTGAAAACTTACCGGAAAAACCTAGTTTGCAGAGACTCTGGGACGAGCCGTTAATTAAAATCGCTCAAAACGATCTACTTAATAATTTAACCTCTCCTAAAGATCAAGCTCGTCTTTTAGCATCTGCAAAGCGAGAGTCGGGGTTTTGGCTTCAGGCGCTACCTTCAGCCAATATTGGTACCCTACTCGACAACAATACTTTTGCTCTCTCCATCAGCCTCAGAATTGGATCTAACACAAACGAGCCCCACATATGCCACTGCGGTGCATCTGTGGACCGACTAGGTCACCACGGACTTTCTTGTCGCCGAAGCGCTGGTCGACAGTCTCGCCACGCCTCATTGAACGACGTCATCCGCAGGGCTCTTGCTACTGTCAACGTGCCGGCCATATTGGAGCCGAACGGTATTGCACGTGATGATGGTAAGAGACCCGACGGTATGACTTTAGTTCCATGGAGTCGTGGTAGACCGCTTGTGTGGGATGCTACCTGCGTCGATACGTTGGCGGCATCTCACATACCTTCCACCTCTAAATCGGCAGGCGCGGCGGCAACAACGGCCGAAAACCACAAAAGGCAGAAATATGAATCGCTCGGCGATGGATACATGTTTATGCCTTTTGGAGTAGAAACTTTAGGTCCGTGGGGTCCTAGTGCCTGGCGCTTGTATAAAGATCTATCAAAAAAATTAATAGAAAGAGCAAACGACCCAAGGGCTGGTGCTTACCTCGGTCAAAGACTTAGCCTTGCTATCCAACGGGGTAATGTCACCAGCCTCTTAGGTACTTTGCCCGCGGACAGCGACCTCAAAGCAGTTTTTTATTTATAATGTAAATATACCTATAGTCCTATACCCTATAAAAAGTAATTGTTTTAGATATAACTTTTGTTGTTTTTTAAGGTTTATGCAATTCAATGATTTCGCTGGAAATCCATGGGCACTGGTTTTGGACTTTAGATCGTACATTTGTCATGGGAAAATAGATATTAAATTTCCATAGAAATTTTTCCATAAAAATTTTAAACGTGTTGTTGTCATAGTTGTGAAATATATTATCCCAATTATATGACATCATAGCATGACATAATTCCTGTAATTTAATCTCATTAAATACACGTTTATTAATATTAATATATTTTGGGCCGACTTTATTTGGAGTAACGATATTTACAAGTTGCGCATCATGATCTGATATACCAGTTGGGAGGGGAATAACATTTATATCTGTATCTTGTATATTAGTTACTATGAAATCTACTGATGTGCTAGAGTTGTCGTCATATCTTGTTGGAAAGTCGACTGCATTTCTATAGCCACACGAATGCAATATGTCATTTAATTTAGTTTTGTTTGATGAATCAATCAGGAAATTTATATTCCAATCTCCCGCCAAAATCACGTTTCTATTAGAGAAATTATTAAGGAGATGAAATAGTTTTTTAATTACTTTGTCAAATATCTTATAGTCCCCATTACCAGTCCTATACATACCTATAATAATAAACTTGTTTGCATGAACATTAATTTCTACCGCAGCAAGTTCGCAATGGTATTCTACAGATAATTCATTTATTTGTTTATTCGGTTTATAAATTAATGCATTGCTTACAAATACAGATACACCGCCATGTATACGCTTACTACGAATGAAAAAACCAGCATGGTTGTATCCGTGCATTACAATATTATTAACATTTGTTTCATTCAGCCATGTTTCGGATAGGACTAAGACGTCAGGTTTGTGAGTTTCCACAATTCCTTGAAACACTATAACTTTGCTTGTGTTCAGAGATCTAACATTTTGATGAATTATTTTTAAATTGTTATTCTTTACAGTGCGCGACATTTTTACACTGCTGTGTCTAAAAAATCTTGGGAGTCACAATTTTGTTGCGTAATCAAATGTAAGTTTTTATTTACATTATTGCATCCAGTCAAGTAAATCAAATTATTGTTACAATATAAACTTTTGGTTTTCAAATTTTTTGTTATTTCATGACACATAAACTTTATGAAATACTTCGATAAAACCTTCCGGGCTGTGACGAAATTCTTATCGTATAAATTTACATCTATTATTGACATATTTCGAGATTGTGAAGCTAGTCTGAACAAAATTTTATTAATTTTAAATTTTTTCACGTTTTCTACATTATCTGAAGTGTTGATATATCTATAGGGCAGAGTTGTGACTTGTAGTTTAAGTTTTTTTAATGTACATATGTTAATAACATTTTTAACGTATTCTATTTTATAATAGGTTAACCTGGAAGAAATAATAATTACTTCGTCATTCTCGCTTAACTTATTGGTAAGGTTGTCGGCATTGGCCACAATTTCTTCCAAAGTGGCATCTGGTTTACAAAACGAAGTAACATTATTGTGCGGCGCGTTGTTCATAAGATTTTCGGCTAGAGATTTTCCGTATGCGTCGCATAAAATTAGGATTTGTTTCTGAATAGAATCTCCATTGTTTTTTTTTTCTCGTCCCTTGGAAGTAAACTGAGGTGTTTCTAAACTTTCTTCTTCAACAGTTTCAGTACATGTATGGTTTTTATCGTCACTTCTGTTTTCCTTTAGGTGAACGGCTTTATCATTATTTTCTGTGAGTTTGTTACATGTGTGAATAGTTATATAAGTTTCATTTTCATTTTCAACTATTGATTTTGTTTTATCTGTGGAAGACATTGTGTTGTTCTGACATTTCTTTGTTTTCATCTCGATGTTTTCATTCTGATTCTGCAGACTAACAACTTGATTTTGTAACGTAAGAATCTGTGTAGTAAGAGAGTCCATTTTCTCCATATATTCTTGTTCCGAAGCTTTCAGGAGTGTATCAAACATGGCCGTATTTTTTTCATGGATTTGAATAGTTTGTAATACATTCTCGTATTCATTTAAGTCCTCTAATCTACTTTCTGTAATCTCTTTGAGTATGTTTGTTTCCGATGTTATGTCAGTTATTTCTTTCTCTTTTTCTGCTAATTTTGCTTTTAACAAATAAACCTTTATATTTTATGAAAATTTTAATTTGTTTTCTACATAACTAATGGCAACCCTGATGATGTTAAGGATGACTTCCGCCAAGTTTCTCACTTTATTATTGTTTACATTATGATCCTTATGATAACAGCTGCGTTACGTGCCGACCAAATTATTTTAACAGTTGGTTCAATAAAGAACTACAAGACCAGTTTAGTGTAGAAGTAAACAAAAAAAAACTGCACTGACCATAGATTTTTAGGTCTCAAAATTACACTACTTGCTTGTGAGCTACGATAGCACTGACATACTGAAAAACCAAAACCGCCCTTTTCTCCCACGTTAAAATAGAAAAAAATGGACTTGTGTAAAGTGAGTTTACAGACGATAATTAATAAATAATAATAATAAATAATAAATATTGGGGGACATCTCACACACGGTCTCTGACCCTAAACTAAGCAGAGCTTGTGCTATGGCTGCCAGAGACTGATATACTACATATACATATTTTAAATACATACTTATATAGATAGACACCCAGACACAGAGCAAACACCTATGTTCATCACAAAAATGCTTACCCTGGTGGGAATCGAACCCACGCCTCTTTGATCCAGAAGTCAGGGTCACTAACCACTGAGCCACCGAGGCAGTCGAATTTGACGAGATAACGTTATAAGAAAACGTTGATTCAACAATGGCTTAGGCCGATCGTGCCTCTATCGCTTGTACACTCGGCCCAGGCCGAACGTGACACTTTTTCGTACGTGCAGCCGGCTTTCATCTATTTATAAGACGTTATTACATCAAATTAATGGTAAATCGCTTTAATTTTGGAGTCGGGCGAATAAAAATAATACTCAAATTGAGAATTTGCCATGGACGTAGTAAACTAACACTACATCCATAGCACTTACTGGAAATCACTTAAACACACAATCACTTAGACAATGCGACAGTGGCGCTCCCAACTATAACAAACAGACGAGACGTTAAATTAGTTATAATAAATATACAATGAGTTATGAACGCTATGATTAACGACGTACGTTTATAGTTATGGAATTAGGCGCTTAATTATGGGTTTCCATAATAAGACAGCTAACAAAAAATAACACGCGGTGACGTGAAACGGTTTTTTACGACTTTTCTGACTCAGGAGATGAGAAGAAGAAAAAGAAGATATGAGAAAAATAACAGCTATTTCATACATTTTGTCGATTCCGAGTTGCAATTTTGTATGAAACAGCCGACTTATTTTTCTCGAATTTTGGGTTGGCCCATAGTAAAAGTTGTTCGAAATGATGGTCTGAATCACCCCCTTTCGACATTATAAGCATTTGTATATTATAAGGGTAATTTTGTTTTTGGTACTGTAAGGAAGAGCCTAGATCTCACGACACAGGTCGCCCTAGTGTGGGATCTAGTGTACAACTTGCTTTGTGTTAATTTTTAAGAACAATAAACGATTTATTTATTATTTATTTATTTTTTCGGCTTAGTACAGGGTAAGCAAATAACCCTGTATTATGAATGGTTCTATATTCAGCAGCCACAGCCATTTCCTCCTGTTGCCATTCTTGTGACAAGGATCGCGTGACTCGGCAGCGTTTACGCAACAACCAATGCAATGTTTCAAATCCAATGCAATAATATGATTCGACGCGCTAAGAACGAGGAGGTAGGCCGCAGAGCGACACCTTGGCACTCAGAAGAATGACAAGTAATAGAAGTATTGCTAAATTTTATTCAAATAAAAACTACGAGTACGTTACAGCTGTCTTTTTCATATCTAGTTATACAGCATACGCGAGAGTGAACGTAACAAAAAACGCAATGTCTGCTGCTCAGAAGAATTACAAGTAATAGAAGTATTGCTAAATTTTACTCAAAAAAACTACGTTACAGCTGTCTTTTTCATATCTATTTATACAGAATACGCGAGAGTGAACGTAACAAAAAACGCAATGTCTGCTGCTCAGAAGAATTACAAGTAATAGAAGTATTGCTAAATTTTACTCAAAAAAACTACGTTACAGCTGTCTTTTTCATATCTATTTATACAGAATACGCGAGAGTGAACGTAACAAAAAACGCAATGTCTGTTGCTCAGAAGAATTACAAGTAATAGAAGTATTGTTAAATGTTACTCAAATAAAAACTACGTTACAGCTGTCATATTCATATCTAGTTATACAGCATACGCGAGAGTGAACGTAACAAAAAACGCAATGTCTGTTGTTCAGAAGAATGACAAGTAATAGAAGTATTGCTAAATTTTACAAAAAAACGCAATGTCTGTCGCATACGTCAAAATCACCAGTTGGTATGTCAAAATAGTTATAATTTGGTTCCACTTGGTCTTTTGTCTTTTTCGGATTTCAAACCTCTGATCATTTTACTTTCCTACTTTTTACCTTTTTGAACTTGGACACCCGAGATAGCTAGTTTGTGAAAACCTTCGAAATTACGTAAGTTCGGGTGTATGTACATCTTTTTCTACCACCTTTTAGATTTCATATTTAAAATGGGACAAAGTGGTGTATATCTCTTGCTATTTAGTACGGTTTCTATTACTTTAGCTCTTATTCTATGCCTTAGCATATCAGTTTAGACGTGATAACGTCTTATAAATCGATGAACGCCAACTGCACGCACAAAAAAGTGTCACGTTCCGCTTGAGCCGAGCGTGCAAGCGAGAGCACGAAACAACCGATAGAGGCAGGGGCAACCTAAGCGTCCGACTTGTTTCAGTTGTTGATTCAACAATGTTTTCTTATGACATCATATAAAATTATTGTCCGTAAAGCTCGAAACATACTATCGGACGCGGCTTACGGACGCGATTGTCAGCCGCGACTTAGCAGTGTGCAGTTTTAAAAAATCCGGTGTGGCAGATCGCTCTCGGACGTCCGAACGCTCAAGGTCGTCCGAAGGTGACTTATGTTCGATAGTGTGCACGGCTCAGTGTACTTAGTCATAGTCATAGTCTAGGTCGCGGCTGTCAGTCGCGTCCGATAGTATATTTCGAGCTTAAAGCTTTACAGACAACCAAGTCTACATAATCCATCTTCGGCTACGACTTTGTTTTCCATCAGGCGACTTGGTGGCCAAATGTAGCCCTATAATGTAAAAAAACCGTATGTAGCCCTAGATAAAAAAAATGTATTCCTAGTCGAATACATAATCAGTGAGAATACCTAGTATAATTACAGATATAATAAATATTTTTTTAAATTTGACTCTCTATATTTTTCTACTCTGCGGCTGAATGAACGTTTCAAGAATGTTTAGTCTGCACGCGGCGGTAAATGTATTGTCATTTGTCAGTATATTTCATTTCGTCAAGATTGTCCACCATTTACAATTTGTGGACAGTAATAACTTTAAAATCCAATATCTAGCAAATGCACAAACTTAAGACGCCAAACTTTTAAATAAAAAGAATCGGTTGTCAGTATTACAGTAAAGTCGGTTTACGAACGAATATTTTACGTGATAACGTCATAAGAAAATATTGTTGAGTCTACAACTGAAACAGGCCGAATGCTCAGGCCGATCGTGCCTCTCTATCCGAACTCTCGCTTGCACGCTCGTCTCAGCCGGAACGTGACACTTTTTCGTGCGTGCGGCCGACGATCATCGATTTACAAGACTTTATAAAAAAAATATTTTTTCAAAAGGACGTCCATGTAACAAAGTCATTGCACAATACTCGTAAAACGATAATTCGTAAGTTAGAGCGCAAGACTCTTAAGAATCTGCTAATTGTTAAAAAATATAATCCACGCTCTACTGCCCGCAGCAAAAAGATCACTTTCAAATTGACGATATCAATTAAATAATAAATGGCAACACTAACATGATTAAAGACAGCCTTGAACAAAATCCGACAAAGCAATGAAAAAATATAACTATCGCTTTCACTTCAAAGAGATTAGACTCGGCCCAATAAACAACATTTTAATTTCGCTGAAAACTACCGAGATGTGGATACATCAAAGCCTCATAAAAATGTGAATAAATAAAAATAAAACCAGAGATCGTGATTCAGATACCGTAATGCGCCATCTTGGGTAAACGCGCCATTTTTTCCGCGCGAAAGTTTTGACAGGTGAATCACGTTCGATTTTCGAAACCGAATTTTTTTTTTGTGGAATTCTGCCGTCATTTGAAGAGGCTAGATGACTAAAAATAGAAATCATTTACCAGTTAGTTTCTCGAAAAATATTGGACATGTATTGTTTCTTTTGTCAGTCAGACGTGAAAGGATTATAGCCTTATAAAATTCAAACAAAAAACATATCAAATCAAGCTCTAATGACATCAAGGAACAAGAGCCCGTCACTCTCGAACTTAGACGGGCTTATCTTTGTAATTATTTGATTGATTGAGATTATTTATCCAGTCATCATACCTATTAATTCGAAACCAATTTTATTTATTAGTGCATCATGTCATTACTTTTTTTATCAGTTAAATTTCAACCCATTTTTTCGTTGGTGCATTTCGTGAAATTCTATTCAGTCAATCAGGGCTGGATCTATCATGTGGCTTCAGCCAAGGGCCCCGTGGATTCCGGGGGCCCCAAACTAAGTAAAGTCAATGTCAAACATAGACGAAAAATCTATAATTTTATTAATTGTTCGACAGTTATTACACATTCATTGATCTCGATTGATCTACGCTATTTCACTTTCAGACTCTGTCTCTTACTATCTTGCTATCCTATACCTACGTTGGGAAATTACCTCTAGCCTAGTAGTATTACCCCAGGGCCCCCTAAACTCACGATCCGGCCCTGCAGTCAATTGAATTACGTTCGAAATTCGCAGCCATTTTTCACATTCGAATTTCAAATCAGATTTATTTTTCTGTAGCTGCATCTTGTGGAATTCCATTCAGCCAGTGTGTATTGTTCATAACCAAGGCTGGTGGCAGAATACTAATGTCGTTACGTCACTTGTGCAATATTGTAGCTCGCTTTCAATAACTCAAGTCTTCCGTAACTATAATATTTAAATGGACCATGGACTGAACTTTCTAAAAAAACATCGATTTATCAAAAAAATATGGACACTAGATATTCTTCAAGTTGCAGTCGTTGCGTATTTTTAACCTCCGGCGTAAAACAGTGTAAAAGTTTTGTGACATCATATCTCTAGTATTGTATAAACTGAATTTGTAAATAGGTACATATTTATGAAGCTTTTTGTCTGTTCAAAAGGTGACATAATCGAGAATGTTCTTAGAAATAATTCGAGAGATTTAAAACCTGATCGAATAAATATGTTTTTGTTTTTCCTTGCGAACGCAAAAATATGGACATTAATATAACATTTAGCATATTTAAAGACTTATGCAATTGCAATATGCATATTTGTACTATTTCGAATAAATCTCAATTTCTTTTCACTTCATTTCATTTAGTTATATTTGACTTTCACACAATACCTGATTATAAAAAAATTAGATTGAATACAAAATACCGTTGTGAATTAACCTAAAAATATAATTAAGGCCGAAACACACAGACGGCGGGCGCGGGTCGGGTCGTGTTCTTCGCGTGACACGCGCTGTTCCATTATCAACACACATCGCGCGGGCACGGCGCGGGCGGTGGCGTGGCGGGACGGGTCGACCTACCTTGTTAGCAGCATCGATTGCTGTGAAAACTCAGTGTGATTGAAAATGTCGGAGGATTCGGACACGGAAGAAGAACTACTTTTTCGTTACTTTTTCGTTACTTTAAACACTTACTACTCTCATTTAATTGATCTGCAATTTGCTGCCATATCCTTGCCTTCAGAACAGCATTATTGTACTTGTTGTCCCTTGGTTCGTACAAACAAGCATGTTTACGAACACTTTCAATATTTTTTTCATTGAGATCCATAGCAAAATTGTAAAAAAATACAAAATCTCATTGACGTATTCACAACACGCGCTGAGCACGACCCGCGCACGCTCTCTGTGTGAACACTTGTTGGTGAATACTTGTATTACGACGAAATCCAACGAATGCAACGGCGCCCGACCCGCGCGTCCCGCGCTCTGTCTGTAGTGGCGGGCGACGGGCGCGGCTGGCGCGCGGCTCCCGCGCTCGGCCCG
Source organism: Hypomecis punctinalis (assembly GCA_949316475.1). Lineage (NCBI taxonomy): Eukaryota > Metazoa > Arthropoda > Insecta > Lepidoptera > Geometridae > Hypomecis > Hypomecis punctinalis. The sequence continues at coordinate 16,329,298 of OX438820.1, read as the reverse complement.
CCCCGCGCCCGACCCGCGCACGCGATCTGTGTGTTGTCGTGCATTGAAACAGGTACTAATAGACACGCCGTACTCCCGCCCTGCGCCGCGCCCGACCCGCGCCCGCCGTGTGTGTGTTTCGGCCTTTAGTTAGTTCGTATAGGCCGGGTGGCTAGCCCTGTAGGCTGAGTGTGAGTTTTGTCGTAAACATGACGCGCTCCTCGGCGAGCGCGTAAGCATGTAATTTGTATGAACTTGTTGTGTTTCAAAAACGCGCCGCTGGTGGCGCTGTACATTTCTTCATACTGACTACATGCTTACGCGCTCGCCGAAGAGCGCGTCATGTTTACGACAAAACTCACACTCAGCTTACAGGTGTCAATTAATACAATTTAACGTTTCATCCAAGTCACAGTAACTCTTAGTAATGCCACCCGCGGTCACCCATCCGAAGACTGACCGTGCCGAACGTTGCTTTACTTTGGTGATAGTCAAACTAATCTCTATGCGATACAATATAATATAATGTACTTGCGTTACTTAGCTCCATTTCTCAATCTGAACGCAGCATCATTAATATTAATAAATCAAATTAATTACAAAAGAAGGCCACTTTGAAACGAACGCACGCGTTTCAGGGTTGATTTAACAACGGCTTAATAAATTGTCGCCTTTTACACATCGACAAATGACGCTGGCAACACAATATTATCATTAGGGGCTTCTTACCGATTTATTGGAGAATTTAAAGTTTAATTCTTTTGCCTTTGTCAAACAGGTAATTTTGGCATCGTCCTCGCACACATTTGCCAGTAAAGTGTTACTTTGAAGTATGTATATTTTAGAATAATTATCGTACAACTACCAAAAGACTCATCAATGAAGTCATTGTTAAGTTTTGTTTCACTTAGCTCCATTTCACAATTCGAAACGCAAAACCATTAATATTGATAAATCAAATTAATTACAAAAGAAGGCCACTTTGAAACGAACGCACGCGTTTCAGGGTTGATTTAACAACGGCTTAATAAATTGTCGCCTTTACACATTGACAAATGACGTTGGCAACACATTATCATTAGGGGCTTTTTACCGATTTATGTAGAGAATCTGACACTTGATATTTTTCCTTTGTTAAAGGTACGGCTGTGATGAGATAGGAGGAATTTGGCGTTGTAATCGCATTCATTTGCCAGTATAGTATATAGCATAGAAGATATAATAAAATTACGTAAGTAAAATGTAGGCACGAATGTTTGATATAGAATGTTAGTCAAGTCATTATTAGTGTTAATAATTTAACAACAGCTTACACTTTATAAACGGTAGGTTTTTAAATTGCCATGTTTTCTAGAATCAAAATACTTTTTCGAGCAAAATAATATATTAAAAATATGTTACTCAACACATTTTACATTATTATTAAATTAAATTGATCTGACCTATCTGATGCGATCATAAAAATCAATATTTTACATATAAATTCTGTAAAAAAAACTTAATCTTCAATTTACATGACTAATGAGCACGTCTTAGAAAAACAACTTTTTCATTACCTATATCGAATGCCACTGTTTTTAGGGTTCCGTATAAGACAAGGAACCCTTTAATGATCGTTTTGTTCTTCCGAAGCAACTCGGTCGGATGATGAGGTAATTTTTTTATCTCGTAATTTTAGTGCGCGATCAGTCCCGTAGTATATATCATAATAATAATGTGTTCAAACCGCGAAAGTTTAAAAACAACATAAATATCATCATCCACGGAACTCTATCACAAGCGTGACCCGCTCTTGACCACTTTTTTCTTTTTTTCATTGTATCGCCTTATATCAAGCCACATGAGTGGTTAGGTCATAAATAGAATTAGTCCTTAGGAACATGTGCGCGCTCGAAATAGACCTTACTAATACGGTCGATGCAACTTTTTGCAATCAGATTTGCGACTGTGTAATATGATATCATCGTCATCATCATCTCAGCCATGGGTCGTCCAGTGCTTGATAAACTTCTTGACTTGCAACTAGACAGACAGACAGACAGAGATGAAAAGTTAGCTGCAAAAAAACTTCATAGCCTAGAGCAGTGTTTTTCAATCTTTTTTATGGCGCGACCCCGTTTACTCACTGTATTATTGTATTCGTAAACTATATTTCTAGTTAACTATGTTCAAATTGAAATAATGTAATATTCCACTACTTTATGTATACTTTCGTCGTTTTTCGACGAAAACAGAAGAGAAGAACTAAGCAAAGGAAGCATTGTACCAAACCAGAGCGTAGTGAATGGGGAATTTTTTCGATGTTTTTTTCGCATGTAGAAATGCGATGCTGCACAGACCCCGGGCCTTATTGTATAAGCGCTCTGACGTTCGGCTTCGCTTTTCTTCCCGCTCGCTCTCGTAGCGTGAGTAACTGGCGCGAGCAGGTGAAACAGCGAAGCACAATAATGTTATGTAATGTTATGTTTATTAATTCTTTATTTCTACTGTAACCTTATTATGTATTTTTTTTTGACATTTACAAGTATACATATAATTGTATAATATTATAAACGCGAAAGTTTGTGAGGATGGATGGATGGATGTATGGATGGATGTATGGATGTTTGTTACTCTTTCACGCAAAAACTACTGAACGGATTGAGATGAAACTTTGCAATAATATAGATTATATATCAGAATAACACGTAGGCTATAAATTATAATGATATATTGCGTATGCGGGCGAAGCCGCGGCTAAAAACTAGTTGTATCTATGTTGAGAAATATATGAAATGAAATGAATAAGCCCCCAGCTCTTCAATTAATGTTTTCAAGTATAAATTTATTTTTAAATCATTTTTTTTCTTATATTTATGTTTCGCGACCCCCTTTTAAAGACTTTGCGACCCCTCCTGGGGTCGCGACCCACACTTTGAAAAACACTGGCCTAGAGTACCGCCGTACACTACTAGTAGTGCTACGGGTAAAAGTACATTTCCCATGACACTGCTTGTTCCCAGTAGAGTCACGTGCAATATTATTTCCTGTGACACGACCGGGATAGCCATTAAGGAATTTCATTTGTTAAAACTTCTGTCATGTATTATTATATCAATCTTCTTGATTTGAGAGAAAATTTCTAGAAAATAAAATCATGATATCATGGAACAAACGGCACAGGAGAATCAAAATGATTGCCTCTTGAAAGTTAAACGAAGCGTCAAATTACTTTAGCATCCATCAATGATCTCGTATACCTTTATGATGATGTATGTCTAATACGGTAATTGTACTACCTTCATATCAATACATCCATGTTAGGATTTCACAACAGTAGAAGGCATAAAACAGCGCTTATAAATACAGGTTATCCAGAACTGTACTAAGCCAAAAGGTGATGTGACGCAGAACTTTGTCCCTTAGCGTATTCGTGGTAAAGCGAATCAAACTTCTTGACTGCTGTGAAGTTAGCTACAAGCTGCGCAAAACCCAATTCTGAGTGTCAAGTGGGAGATTTGCAAATCATATCGAATTACTTTTACGTCGCGTTAACCGAGTGCGCCGCGCACACACGCGAGCACATTGACACACACGCTTGAATTAGCCAATCACAGACGTTGCCGCGCTCGTGTTCGATCAGTTTAGCGCTCGTTACATTACCGTAAAAAATACTCACACTTAGCTATTCAGTTTTATGTACGTGACACACGATGGCACTGTGCCATTTCCATAGAAATCACATCAAACGTTAACGCGATCGAGCTCGAGCGAAAATCTCGCACTTAGCCCACTGAATGAAGCTCACTTAACTGCGCGAGGATTAACTTCTCCGCAGGTTATAGCTAACTGCCTCGGTGGCTCAGTGGTTAGTGACCCTAACTTCTGGATCAAAGAGGCGTGGGTTCGATAACAGGGCAAATATTTACGTGATGAACATAAGTGTTTGCTCTGTGTCTGGGTGTTATTTAGTTACTATCTATATGAGTATGTATTTAAAAATAAGTATATGTAGTATATCAGTCTCTGGCAGCCATATCACAAGCTTTGCTTAGTTTGGAGTCAGAGGCCGTGTGTAAGATGACCCAAAAATATTTGATTGAATCAGGCGTTACTTTGCGGAAATTCATCTACAAATCTTAAAAAAAAAAATTATCTATATTAAATTTTGTAAAAATTTAGTTTTTTAAATGTATAATTATTGTAATATTAATAATAGTGTTTTTAAATACCCTTAAACTTATTAGTCTACAACAAGATAGCGGAAATACACTAAATATTTATTCAAAACAAAGATTCCAAAAACATTTATTTATTTATTTATTTTTGAACTTCACAGCCGCCAAAAAGTCTGATTCGGCCTATAGTTTGAACGAAGTTTTCCAGTACTCCAAAATAATTATGCAAACGCGCTATTCGGAGTGGAACAGACAAGAGCCGAGTTTCACCACAGTTTTACACTAATAACGTTAAATCTGCTTCATCTTATCTATACATTATATCACCTGATTCTGTATACGACAAGAGTAATGAATATATTTAGAAACAAGCTTATGAAAAACAAAAAAACTTGTCTACAACAAGTTTTATTGCATCAGAAATAAATTCTAATCATACAACATATTTAGCCATGACATAATATGCATATCTTATACAGAAGAAATGAAAAATAAACAGCCGTGGTGTTCTAGAGGTAGTGACGCCCGCCTTGCAATCGTGAGGTCGTGGATTCAAATCTCGGCCCCGTACCAATGAGTTCTTTGGAATTTATGTACGGAATTTAACAACATTGGCTTTTCAGTGAAGAAAATCATCGTGAGGCAACCTGCATACGTCCGTAGAAGAAATTCGATGGCGTATGTGGATCCACCAAGGATTATAGAATTATTATTAGAAGGATATGGCCCAATCACCCTTCGTGGGTTTTATTATAATTTAAAAACCATAAAAGCCTTCTACGGTAGAGAATGAAGATAATAAAAACACATTATAAAATCTCAATAAAACCACCATAGCCATATAAAATAGACCTGCTGCTGACTAAAATAGTAGCCGAACTATAAAACACTTGTAGATGTATTTTATAACTTTAAAATTGTCCGATATTTAATCGCTCCTTAAAAATCTCACTTGTCAAACAAAAGTCTAAAGAAAACTATGGATTGCACCACACATAAATTAAAGTTTATGCATGAATCAAAATAAGCAAATAAAATTAGGTAAGTTTTGTTTGAAAAAAGGGTATCATTGAAATTCTAAAATAAAAATCAAAGCCCCGAAGATAAATCAGTTGAAGAGGATATCTGCAAGGTGGACATACTGTTTGATTAGAACAGTAATATCGCACTGGTTGTAGCCCTAAACCATATGCAATAAGTCTTATTGGAAAACCATGTGGGAGGACCTGTGTCCAGTGGCAGCAAATGGGTGATATGATGACAAAAGAAAGAAAAAAAAATGAAAAAACTCTCAGCAACCAGTAGTAAATGGAAAAGGAAAATGTTTGTCGAGTTTTGCTCTACAAAGACATTAGATTTAATTGAGACAATTTGACGCGTGTCAACAGTAGATTCTAATGAGTTATTTTGACGCGCGTTAATAAATTCTGATGAGCGATAAATTATTCTAAACTTCTTAGTTAACGACTTGATTTCCCAATAGAGTTTATTTGTCGCCTGATCAATTAACTTTGATATGAAGTGTTAAAACCGAGTAGGTATATTTGGATTTAAGTCGTAAAACCGTGATCGTGTTAAAATAGTTATAAAAAGACAATAAGGTCCAAAATGTTAACGCATAAACAATAAATATTTTAAAAAAGCGGACTCTTATAGGTGAGCGATTTATCTGTTTCTACACATATTATGTTTTGTGATGTAAGTATATCGTTTATATCGTTTTTTTTTTATCCTATTTATCTGCCTGTAGCATCGTTGTCCCAAAGAATTTGACCGTTTTTCTTTCAAAGCTGGTGTTATAGAGGTAGTTCTTAGCTCAACATACTATATACGAGTATGTTTACCTAAAACAAATATATAGCTTATACTATGAGACTAACTGCGAAATCGTTAAAGAAAATCAGCTGCTCTATACTAAAAGTTATTTGACTCTCGAGAAAATGCATGGAGAGCTCGTTCGTGCAGTTCGCTCAGTTAGTCCTGTAGTAAAAATCCCTGTATTTTGAAAAATAAGACTTTGTATTTCAATAGTGGATCGGAGCTTTTCATTTTATTTTAGACAAATAATTTATTAGGTGTTTGCCCCACATCTGAACAATTTTAAAGTTTTATTAGAAGGATTAGTCCAGGTTTACACGTAAATTGAAACTACATAGGATTACGTATAACTCTATACATTTCTGTACAGCGCCCCTGGCGGAAATGAGGAAGAACTAACAAAAATGTATGGAGCCACACACGAACGCGAAAGTTTAAGTAAACTGTGCAAAAGGGCCAAGTGGGAGTTTTTCGCTCGAGCTCGATCGCGTTAACGTTTGATGTGATTTCTATGGAAAAGGCACAGCGCCATGTTGTGTCACGTACAGAAAACTGAATAGCTAAGTGTGAATATTTTTTACGGTAATGCAACGAGCGCCAAACCGATCGAACACGATCGTGGAAACGTCTGTGATAGGCTAACTCAAGCGTGTGTGTCAATGTGCTCGAGTGTGTGCTCTACGCGTACGGTCAACGCGACGTCGAATTCGATTTGATTTGCAAAACTGCCACTCGGCACTCTGGACTAAGAGCTTAGAGCGTGGTTATACCTTTATAGAGATTTTATCATTTTATATTGCCGTAGGTATATAAAATGATAAAATACGTTTATGTCTTAAAGTGTTACATAGGTAGATAATATGTATAATTGGCTAACGCAACTAGTACTACGCAGCAAGTACACAGTCATTGGTATTACTCAGAGACTATCAGGGAATGCCGTATTGTAAACATTAGAGTATTTCGAGTAGGAACACCACATGGCCTGGATTATCTCATAGACTGTATTATAAAACTAGGCCTAAGAATTAGCACAAAAAAATTACCGTACATATTACAAAGCTGGACGTCGATGTGTATGTCTGTTTATTATTTTTCAAAGTACCAAAGTAAACCTACCTTAGCCAGTCGGATCGGTAAGTTAAAATAGCAGTGTGCAGGGCACATAGCACGGAGGATTGATGTCTGAAAGATCGAGGTCGGTCGTCGTCGGACGTCCGTCCACCGCAAAGCGCAAAGGAAGCACAGCTATCTTCATTTTTTATTTAATTGACATAAAAATTACATATATAGGCCGAATTATACAAGTTGGCGGATGTGAAGTTCGGTACAAGCTGCGGAATATACAATCCTGACTGAAGCTCACATAAAGCTGGGCGTTGATTAGATTTTTCGCAGCTTGTAGCTAACTTCACATCTGCCGACTTCTATGATTCAGCCTATACAATATTTCTATTATAAACCTAGGGGGTCATTATAATTTTTTACCCAGTCATCGTGCCTATTGCATTACTTTTCTATGTATTTCTCGTTAACCCTTAATAACTAAACATTCGTCCGCTCGACAAAGCGTCTCCTTGCAATTCTCAGGTTCATGGACTTCTAGCTATCCCCGTTTGTCTCTTTGTTTACCTTCCTAAGTTGCTTATTAATGCACTCTGTGACGTGGAGGTGGTCATGCGGTAATTAGATCGGAAGATATGACCCTAGCGTCGTCCGCTCGACGAAAGATTAGTAACAACGGGAATATTTTGAAGTATGCAGATGTTGATGTTTACAATACTTTTTCAAAGTGTTTGCTTGTTTTATTGTTCTGTAAGAACTTAGGAAGGTAAACAAAGAGATAGGTACGGGGATAGCTAGAAATGCATGATCCTGAAAATAGCAAGGAGGCGCGTCGTCGAGCGGACGAATGTTTAGTTATTAAGGGTTAAACTGTATTCCTTGGTAAGTAAAATTGGATGGAAAATTATTTTTCGCCAAAAATGGCATTTAACCGACTTCCACCGTGTACAAAATTCGAATATGTAGTTTGCACGAATCGATGTAGTAATTTTGTTTAATTATTGATTTTTGACCGACGAAACGGAGGAGGTATTCAATTTGACGCTCATACATTTTTATATATAACCAAAGAAGCTATAATAATATGGTATTAAACCACACATAACTTTTTATATAGTAGTCCGATTTCGATAATTCTAAGGAGGAGGAACTCAATTCGAAGTGTATATATATTTTTTTATGTATAACCACGCATAACGTTTTACGTAGGGGTCAGATTACGATCATTCTTTTTTTTTATTGGAAAGAGTATACTTCGAAATTGGTCCCATTTAAATTTTATCGAAATCCGCTGAGCAGTTTTTGATAAATTAACAATAATGTGAAAAATGCTACATCGATCCGTGCGAAATACTCGCGAACTCTGCACACGGTTGAAGTCGGTCATACCATTTTTTGGGAAGAATAATTATTCAAAAACAGTCGATTTTATTAAAGTTTAAATGGTACCACCTCGGGAGCCTGGGTACCTTCTGACCCCAGAAAGAATGAACATACTGTGTTTATCATGAGGAGGGCAGCATAGTACCTCCTCCTCCTTTTTGGAAGTCGGTAACAATTTAAAATGAAATGTAATCACAAAAGCGCGTTTCACTTCGACATTGACCAGATTAGAGACATTAAACTTGTCTAAAACCAGATGGTATTTAGCTAAACCAAGGTTAAACTCACGCCACAAATAGAACAACGTAACCAGAACAACGTTTATTGCAAAAACATAGATAAAAGTACAAAGTAATGTTATAAAAAACTAACTACATACTTCTTAATAAAAGCATTTCTACTGAAACAGCTGTCTCACTCGCACTTTTTTAAAATTTTACTTCGAATGAATTTCTAAAAACCCTATGTATCTACTCTAATACATTTTTATTTGTTTATTTAATGTATTTTACATCTGTCATGTTCGGTAAGTAGGTTCTTATTACCTCCAAATGGCTTGTAGGTGACTAATTAGCGCTCTAGGGTAATAATGTAGCTAGAAAAGCCCTAGGACAATAAGTAATTTAAAAAAATCACTTCTTTCCTTCAAAGAGTTCGCGTACATCTAACCATCATACTGGCAATAGACATCATGCATTCAGCCCAATGACCAAAGAGGTCGCTTTGTCACCTTGTCTTCGTGTGAGTATTATAGTCATCAATTTTATTATCTACTATTAATTGACATCCTCATACTGAAATAATGTAATGTTTGTCAATAATTGGATATTTTTCTAGATAGTGATTATGTAAACCTATCGTATTGACAGGTAAATGCAATATTTTTATAAATAAATTGAATATGAATATCATCATACTAATATTATAAACCCGAAAAGTTTGTTGGTTTGTTCCTCTTTCACGCAGCAACATATTTATAGATAGAATATTTACGGATTGACTTTATTTTTGGATATAATTCAAAGGTTAATTCATAGGCAACTTTTTATCGCCGAAAAATACAAGCGAAGCCATGGGCAACAGCTAGTTTACCAAACATAACACATATGAATGTACCAAGGAAATATTTTTGATATCTTTTGATTAAAAAACGAACATTCTTTTTAGATGTTTATCGTCGTATCGGGCTTATTAATCCTTTGCTGAACATAGGCCTCCCCTAGATTTCCAATAAGAGGTTGGAAACGGGTTGCATCTAGTGCGTTCCTGCCGTCTTCATCGGAAAGCATGTTAATAACGATTCCTATAAAAAAAACTATTGGGAAGGCCTATGTCTAACAGTGTACGACTGTACGTCCTATGGCTCAAATAATGATAACGTTCCGTGCTGTACGGGCCTTTTAATAGTCCACTGGGCTTACCCACGAAAGGCAATGGGGTCATTTCCACCACTCTAGCCCCACTGCGGGTTGGTGGTTAACGACAATAATAAGGTTATTTCTCATCGCACTTTGCGCATCTTTTTTTAACTCGAACATGCGACGAGTTATATTTAGTGCGCGATGCGTTCTTTCGCTACAATTAGATAATTATTTTGAGATCGCTGCACAAAAACAATCTAGTCTTGAACGTTTCGTGATAAATAATCATCATCATATCAGCCGTAGGACGTTCACTACTGGACATAGGCCTATCCTACGTACTAATTATACGTACGCGCAACCTCTTTTAGTACATCAAAAATGCCAGATTTCCTAATGCCAAATTGCCAATCATCCAAATGCACGAGTGAGAGAGCTGTGAAACTCTATCCCCTTCCCCCTTAAGTCACATTCTCACGCTAAATGATCATTGATCATCAAAATCTTAAATAAAATATATTCGCAGAAAACAGTTGTTCAACATAACAGTTCATCTTCTATTGGAGCGGCACAAACATGGAGTAGTATCGGAAATTCTTGGGGAGATCCTCCTAGAACCATTAGGGTGTGGTTACTGACTGACTGACTGCGGCAGGTGACAGACTGACTGACTGACTCTGGCTGACAAAGCTAGAAGGACCGATGGAGCTGTAAAGTCAGCATATGGAGGTAGTCGACTGTATGTTTTTTGAACTTCAAACGCCTCGGACGTATACTTAACTTTCCGGTTGACTTTTTTTCTCGAAATTCATTTAAGATTATTAATTTCACGCAAAACTTTAGTACTGGACATGAGAATATTAAAAGAAACCATATACTGCAAAGGGGGAAATCGTGAAATGGAACGTTAATTAAAAGGAAACTATTAAAACAAACATGGCGAATGGCTTTCGAACTGTCACTGTCAAAGTTGCGTAAAAGTTCCTAGGGCGTTCGGAGTTCAAAAAACGCACCCCAGACTCTGTCGCCGCGACACTTCTGCACTACTGTTTCTATGAAACTGAAACTAAATATTGCACGCCCGTTAAGGGTCTACTATTGACACTAATCTAAGTATAATTAAGTAACATATTTGTACATAGTATTGCAATAAATGATTCTTATATGAAATATATTCCGTTAGCGAGGTGTAATCTACTACTACGCTTGTCTACAGCGCCTCACGATAGTGTAGTCTGCTGTGCGAAAGATGATATGACAGAGAAAGGAGTTGATAAAGAGGTGGCGTAAACAGGGTTATTCCTAATCAACTAGCATCCTGTACATCAAAACTAACAACTTTTGTTCTACTACATTTATCAAAACCCTAAAAAAAAAATTGTTGTTCCATAGAAAAATATCGTTCACCCACAACAAAAAGTGTGGAAAAGCTGATTTTTTTTTTTAGTTTTCACTAAAGTCACAGAACTAAAGTTGTTAGTTTTTGATGTACAGAATAAGGCCCTAAAAGGATGCTAATTGATTAGGAATAACCCTGTATATATACTACCTATAGACAGTGGGGTGGCGAAAGGAAACGTGCTGCGCCGTCTTCTTGCCCTTATCCCACCTAGTGATATAAGGGATTGAAAATTCTCCTCAAAAGTTTGTGAAAATCGGAAAATCTATCGTTTCCGAGGCGGGAAGCGCGCGCTTAGTTAACTAATTAAAGATCCACTCAGCAAATTAACGCTGGCAACTTTCCCACGGAAACTCGAGAGAATCATATTACGGCAACTGTAGAACTTAACTTCAGCATTTCTACGAGGTAGCTTTTAAATAGGACACCTGGGATGTTTTCACACCAGGTTGCAAATTCACACTAAAATACAATAAAAATAAAAACGTAACAGTAACAAACAAATGCATTTTTGTTCATACACCCCCATAGGACTCAGTGAATGACGCCCTCAATATAATGCAATTGTTTATTTTTTCCATTGACTACTTTTCTACTTAAATGTACAGATAAAAAAGTGGATCGCGGAAGTAGAATTACCGGAATTAAGAAGAAGTAATTACCGGAAGAAGCTTTACAATCTAAAATTAATCTGACAACACAGAATAACAGTGATATGACGAGTCCTGCGTCGTTTCGCCCCGCAAGCAGTTCGGCTCGCGGGGCGAATCGCCCAAGACTCTTTTTGAAGGTCCCCATTCGGCCCGCTCCAAACAATGCGGTTACGGTAATTATAATTAAATTTATTCAATTAGAAATATAAGTATCTACCAACTTAGGTACTTATAATTCTAAGGGAGCCATTAAAGTTAATGGATAAATAAATAAATAAATATTGGGTTGGGGGACATCTTACACACGGTCTCTGACCCCGAACTAAGCAAAGCTTGTGATATGGCTGCCAGAGACTGATACACTACATATACATACTTATTTTAAATACATACTTACATCTTCGAGCAAATATCTACAGAGCCACAGTCCCTAAGTAAAAGTAGTAAAAAAATGTCCGAGCGCCTAGAAACGTCAAACGTCAAACGAAACTAGAAACGTCTAGAATCCCGACATTTGTCATTTAATTGGTTCTTTAACCGAGCACTTTGGCATCGCGCGGCATTGTAGTCGGCTTGCAATCGCCTTACGCCTAACTAAAAAGTCTGCCCACTACGTACCTTGGGCAGAGTTTTGGCTCGGACACTTTTTTACACAATTGTGACTCTATAGATATTTGCTCGAAGACTTACATAGATAGTATCTAAATACACCCAGACAGAGCAAACACCTATGTTCACCACATAAATGCTTGCCCTGGGTGGGTATCGAACCCACGCCTCTCTGATCCAGAAGTCAGTTTCACAAACCACTGAGCCAATGAGGCAGCCGAGGATAGATGCTGCTACTTCTAAGTAGTGGTACTTATCTAGATACTAAATAAATTATAGGACTAATTAAACTTCTTGGCGTACATGAACACGAGGCGAGTGGTTGTGCAATAGCAATATATTCATATGTTAGCGGCGCAAAAGAGGGGATAAGCGTAGCTTGTAGCACAGACGCCATGAAATTAGTAATTCGGCCTAAAACCCATTTGTATCACATTATATCACAATTTTTCATGCCGGGGCTATACATTATACAGCTATAAGTAGTATTATTATATCTTCTTTGGCTACATGCCGCGCCCTCAGAGCAAATAAAAAAAACCAGAGAGAACGTCGTTGAACAGTCAAGTGAGGTCGGTTTTTTATACATGTGTGAGTGCGTCGGTGTTGCGCCGCCATAGTTCGACTGACAAGCCAAGGCGTAGTTTCGTTGTACGTAGTTGTATGTACACGGCGAGGCGTAGTTTTGGTTGGCTTCACTTGTTTGTTCACAACATTCTCTCTTGATTTTTTATTTGCTCTGAGGCCGCGCTACACAAGTTGGCGGAAATGAAGTTAGCTACAAGCGGCGCAGTATTCAATCAACGCGCGGCTTTGTGTGAGCGTCAGTCAGGATTGGATATTGCGCTCATTTCCGCCAACTTGCGTGGCGCGACCTATATGTTGGCTACAAAGTGTGGTCTTTGTTCCTATACTCCAATGTGTGGTCTTGGACTGATATTGGAAGCAAACCGATCAATAATTGGCTATTGAATTCGCAGCCCAGCTTGGACTCCAGTGCCAGCCAAGCCATCATTCAATGAGCGAGTTTAGTGCCCTGCCTCACCGGGACGCCATGGCCACGTCGCCGGCTACGTAGCCAAACAATTAGTATTCACATGTATGGCACCTCACTCACTTGGCGACGGTTTGGCAACGTCGCCAATTTGGAAGCGTAGCCACGACGACGGGTCACTTGGGTGGAGACTGGCTACTTGGCAGCCTGGCGACGTCGCCAACAAAATGTATGCGAGCAAGTTGCGTCTCACTCACTCGGTAGCCAACGGTCCGCCAAGCAAGACGTTAAATTCGTGCTCATTGCAAAGAGCGACGAGCTCTTTGCGACGCACGTACCAATAAATAAGTGCGATTTCTTCTATTGATAACGCGTCCATTTTCTACAAGCCGAGAGAACTGACTGGCCAGAAAATGGCTGCTATTGGCTACTCCATTTGGCATCCGAAGGAAGCCAGAGGTAGCCAGGGCTACGTAGCCGGCGACGTGGCCATGGCGTCCCGGTGAGGCAGGGCCCTTAGGTAGAAGAAGTACCTATTGAGACTTGTGTTTTTTTTTGTATCGACCTAGAACAACAACTATCACTGCAAATTCATATGTTCTCTATTCCGATATGGTACTTTACAACAACACCAATGTATAAACTTACCGGCGTTCTTCGACTAAGGAGCGTGCCGACAGGGCTGGGTATCTTGGTGGGTGCGCCGCCGTGTGGACTGAGTGCTGAAACAACAAACACAGCCAATTAATTATATTAATATACTTATAATTACCTAATACACAGGAAGTAGACGACATGATATTAATTTATTTTGAGTAGATTTTGGTTGAATGCAAGTTGTAATCAGTATACAATGTATACCCTCAGCTCAGGGTGCTTTTAGAAATAGGCCTACCCCAACTATCTCCACTGTGGTTCCAGACCAGCACAGTATGGTGTCAAACGACTATAAAAATTAGACACAGTAGGTATAGTTTCAAACGACTATAAATATTAGACACAGTATGGTCTCAAACGACTATAAATCTTAGACACAGTATGGTCTCAAATGACTATAAATATTAGACACAGTATGGTCTCAAAGGACTACAAATATTAGACACAGTATGGTCTCAAACGACTATAAATATTAGACACAGTATGGTCTCAAACGACTATAAATATTAGACACAGTATGGTCTCAAACGACTATAAATATTAGACACAGTATGGTCTCAAACGGCTATACAAATTAGACACAGTATGGTCTCTAACAACTATACAAATTGGACACAGTTTGGTCTCAAACGACTATACAAATTAGACACAGTATGGTCTCAAACGACTATAAAAATTAGACACAGTTTGGTCTCAAACGACTATAAAAATTAGACACAGTATGGTCTCAAACGACTATAAACATTAGACACAGTATGGTCTCAAACGACTATAAACATTAGACACAGTATGGTCTCAAACGGCTATAAAAATTGGACACAGTTTGGTCTCAAACGACTATACAAAATAGACACAGTATGGTCTCAAAAGACTATATAAATTAGACACAGTATGGTCTCAAACGACTATACAAATTAGACACAGTATGGTCTCAAAAGACTATATAAATTAGACACAGTATGGTCTCAAACGACTATACAAATTAGACACAGTATGATTTCAAAAGAATATAAAATTAGACACAGTACGGTCTCAAACGACTATAAAAATTAGACACAGTATGGTCTCAAACGACTATAAACATTAGACACAGTATGGTCTCAAACGACTATAAACATTAGACACAGTATGGTCTCAAACGGCTATAAAAATTGGACACAGTTTGGTCTCAAACGACTATACAAAATAGACACAGTATGGTCTCAAAAGACTATATAAATTAGACACAGTATGGTCTCAAACGACTATACAAATTAGACACAGTATGGTCTCAAAAGACTATATAAATTAGACACAGTATGGTCTCAAACGACTATACAAATTAGACACAGTATGATTTCAAAAGAATATAAAATTAGACACAGTACGGTCTCAAACGACTATAAATATTAGACACAGTATGGTCTTAAACAATTAAAAATTAGACACAGTATGGTCGGAAACGACTATAAAAATTAGACTCCCTACATAGTAACGCTAAATATTATCTAAGAAGTTCAATGTGTCGGTATGCCACGAAACACAAAACACAAGGAAGATTGTCACCCACGCCCAGACAAGATATTTAAATTCATCATTCGAACATCTGCGCAGCCGGAAATTGAAGGTAGACATAGACATAGATCTCCCCTGTAGTGTAGGTTTCAACGTTTAAAACTGCTTGCATCCCGCATAATCCAGATACTTCGTCTTTACACGGTTATTCCTAATCAATTGGCATCCTTTTAGGGGCTTATTCTGTACATCAAAACTAACAACTTTTGTTTTGCGACTTTGTCAAAACTCGAAAAAAAATCAGCTGTTTCATACATTTTGTCGAGAGTGAATGGTATTTTTCTATGGAACAATAACTTTATTTTTTTTTGAGAATTAATAATATGAATGAATGAATGAATGATTTATTTGTCTGTAAAACTAGGTGTAATTTACAAAGTTCTTAAATAGTCGTAGAACAAAACAGAATAAGCCCCTAAAAGGATGCTAATTTGATTAGAAATAACTCTGTATATGTCCTAGTCTATGTATTCCATGATTGCAAAAAAGTGATGTAGTCAAACTTAAGCCTGTACATAAGTGTTTCAAATATAAAATACTACACAAAACATATCCACGGTTAGTCCAGAAACAAAATGAAATGAAAGCGTTAGTATAATAAATACCTAAATACAGAACTAGTACACATTTTTTCATTCCATTCAGCGAGGCAGAGTAATAAAAAACGTAATAAAGTTTTAATAAACAGCTTACAAAGATTTTAGAAAGCATTACAAAGTATAAAGTAGATTGCTACCGTACGGAGTTTTACGAAAGTGAAAACGACTAAGGCTGAGCTAAGCTGTGCATAGGCAGTTTATTTTTGTCTACTTTGCACATAGGAACGTTTAAAAAAGTCAATTCGTTGAATGCCAGTTAGTCAACTGTACTGTACCGGTCTCTTTGGTAGTCCACTACTGAACAAGCCTACCCACGAAGAGTGATAGGCCATATGCGTGGATTCACAAATACCAACGAACGTTACGAACGTATGCAGGTTCCTTCGGTACCAGCCTTTTTAATAGTCCACTGCAGGACGTAGGCCTACCCACGCTGGCCCAGTGCGGGTTGGTGGATTCACATACGCCATCGAATTTCTTCTAAGGACGTACGCAGGTTGCCTCACGATGTTTTCCTTCACCGAAAAGTCACTGATGTGAAATTCCGTACATAAATTCCAAAGAACTCATTGGTACGGGACCGGGGATTCGAACCCACGACCTCACGATTGTGAACGAACGAACCACGGCAGGTATAAGTCGTCACGAGATAGAAAAACTTGTTCATTAGATGGACCATAAATCGTAAACGGTAAATTTTACAAAAATGGTTACAAGCCAAAACAGAGATGCGAAATTTTATTTTCTACAATAATGATCTCAAATGTCTTCATTAACTTTTGCCCCAAAGTGCATAGTTTAAGAGATATCGGCCAGAACCTTTTTTTAACCGACGAACCACCGGAGGAGGTACTCAATTCGACGCGTATTTTTTTTGTTATACATACTCGTATATAACCATGACTTTTTTCATAGAAGTCCGATTTCAATAATATTTTTTTATTGGAAAGAGTATATTTCGAAATTGGTCCTATTTAATAATTTTATCGAAATCGGCTAAGCTTCTTTTGATAAATCAACAATAATGTGAATAATGCTACATCGATCCGTGCGAAATATTCGCGAATTCTGCACACGGGTGAAGACAGTCATGCTATTTTTTGCAAAAAATAATCTTTGAAGGTGTGTTTGGATTGATCTTTTTTTTGTATTTGTCTTTCAAGAGACCTGGATTTTTCAGCATTTTGTGATTTTATGATAAAATAGGATCAAAAATTTAGTGCGAGGTTAAATTCTATTTTTACTGGGGTATAAAGGAAAATATCGCGAGGAGCATGTCAGTAAACACATCGGAAATGTAGCTCCTGCAACGGGAACCGCAACCGCCTTGAACCGATCCAGTTACCCACAAAGCAATGGAGGCCGTCCCAGGTGTATTATAATGCAAGTATGTGACCTTTACACGCCTATTGCGCTAGCATATTGTAATAGTTGTTATGTGGCCTGCCATGTTGTATGTCGCAATGCTAGTACACATACTTGAGACACATTCGACATGAAGATAACAACTAATGTTTCACAAACCATACACTATTACACTTTACCAGTCTTTTTAATAGTTCACTGCAGGACGTAGGCCTAACCACGAAGGATGATATCCACCACACTGGCCCGATGCGTGTCGGTGGATTCACATACGCCATCGAATTTCTTAAAATTCAAATCATTTATTGCAACATATGAAAATTACATGCGGTTCTTAGTAAACATGTTTTGTATAGTTATACTTACAATATAAGAATATGGTAATATTATTATTTGTATTGGAACGATTTCAGTTTTTTTAGATTATCGTTTAAAAAAATCGTCTAATGTGTAATAGCATTTCGATAAAAGGATAATTTTTAGTTGTTTTATGAAACAGTTTTCTCTTTCGATATCTTTTAAATTGTTTGGCAATTTTTTGAATATTTTTATAGCCATAAAATTTGAGTTGTGTTTAACAAATTAATTTGTGCGCGAGTTAATTATATTATCTGATGCTTTACCAAAAAAACACTGTCTAACCAGTACAAATTGCACGGTTAAACAGTGTTTAAAGCGTGTTTAAATCTTTTGTGGTAAAGCTAAAAGTTAGATCGCAATATAGGCAAACTCGTGGAACCAAATTATAACTTAACTACATATTTAGTTCTGGCACAAATTATATTCTATAAAAAAAACCGGACAAGTGCGAGTCAGGCTCGCATATCGAGGGTTCCGTACAAATTTTGAACCATGTTTGTGAATTTTGAGGCCCTATTTATTTGTGATTTAAATAAAAATGTGCAATTTTCAGATTTATTCCTATATGTGTACTCTGAGACAATGCTTCTCGCCAAATTTTATAGTTCTATGTCAACGGGAAATACCCTGTAGGTTTTGATTTTTGTGAGTGTCGAAATATGCGGTTTTTTACGACATAAACGGCTCTAACTTTTTAAACGATAACTGAGAAGTTTTTCTTTTACACAACTGCAAGAGATCATAGATATACGTATACAATTTAAATTTCAACTCGATATCTTTACGCGTTCCCGAGATAAAGAGTCTTGACATACACACAGACGGACAACAAAGTGATCCTATAAGGGTTCCGTTTTTTTACGGAACCCTAAAAATAACATATAATTAATTTTATTTCTAAATAAATCCTTACTAACATTATGAATCTAAAAATGTATTTGTTTGTTTGTTTAGCACTCTTTCACGCAGCAACAGAGCGAGTGATCGACTAGCATGGATAAAAGTTAAAGTGGCATTAGACTACTTTTTATCCCGGAAAAATTAAAGATGAAAACTGCCACGAATCGCAACCCTGTTAAAACTAATTACACCTAATCACAAATTCTGAGGTTCTCAAACTGTATCACTGTTGCCCCCTTTTGCGCGTCGCTCGGTTCTTTAGCCCCGATTTAATAATTCATTTGACCTAGACATTAGCCGGTTATACTTTCATTGCATATTTAATTTTAAATACGTGGGGACCGAGCTTTGTTGGTTTGAAATTTCTCGTGTAAAATTAGTTTCAACAAGAGCTGGAGTCAAATAATTTAATACGCAACCGAGCGTGACAATATTTTAGTTATTTTATTTGTTGTATCATCCGACTCTCAGCCATATCAATCCACTGCTGTGCATAGGCTTATGCTCGAAGGGTGATTGGGCCATATCCAACAGCCCAGTTGCGAGTTGGTGGATTCACATCATCACCATCAACTGCCTATCCTTGTCACGCTTATTTATTTAAATCAGCATATTACCAGTCATCTATTATATCTGAATTCAATCCCGATTTACTCATATCTGCTGAATTCACATCTTTCCTAACGAGCATTGGTATAGACCGAATATAAGTTTTTGGCCGCTGTGAAGTTGGCTACAAGCTGCGTTAATCTAATCCAATCTAGACTGAAGCTCACATAACAGCTGTGCGAGAGTTAGGTTTTGAGCAACTTGAAGCTAACTTCAGCGCCAATAAGTTTGATTCGTATCTACAAGACCATGATTAAAACCCATAACCTTACACAATAGCAGGGAGACAATTTCCCACGAGTCTACTTCCACTTATTGTAGTCTCCATTCCAGTTCAATTAATTAGCTGTATTGACCTTAGAAATAACATTAACTTATTTTATTATACCTACTTTAGTGTTATCGGACGATATTTACAACGGGTCAATGACATCACGTAGGCGTAGCTTACTCGCACTAACTAATTATACCTATCGGTCTAACTGGGGAGGCGTTCCGAGAGGGGGGCATTGATCTCCCTCACCCCAACTTCAATTCAAGACTACAAGTTTTATGCTATTTGGAACCAAACTGCCAACCAGTGTCGTTCCAAATTAATTTTAGAGTGGCCGTATGTAATGATAAGTTAATAGTAGTAGGAAAGGTCGACGGGAAAAGACCACGCGGTCGATCCTACAAGATGGATTGATCATTGATCGGCATGCCCATCCCTGATGCCATGAGATCCGCTACAGACAGGTCCGAGTGGGGGAGTATTGTCCAAAAGGTGGTCCGAGATCAAAACGCTCCAATTTAGACACGACCTTCAGTAATGAAGAGGACAAAGAAGAGATGAAACCCCCCAAAAAGCCGCATTTTAGAGAAAATGTATGGGAAAAATTGATAAAGAGGCAGTTTCGTTACACAAAAATTTTTGTGTGAAAATATTTCTATCAGCCGGTGCTCCTGCTGTAGGCAGTTGCAGTTGGCAGCTCGGTTCTAAATGGCATCTTCAGAAACATCAAATCCAGACCATCATGTCGTTTTAGATCATTAGACAATTAGTATTCGTACGGGAAGGACATAAATCTATGCCCAATTTTTGGATTGCGGGGCTGTAGTGATACTGTACCGGCCTTTTAATAGTCAATTGTTGAACATAGGTTAACCCACGAAGGGTGATTGGGTCATATCTACTAAGCTACACCACTTTACACCAGCATTGGGCGCACGCTGTCCTACAGCGGGTTACGGTTAAGTACTTGATGTAATTATTATTATTATCTTTAGCTCGTCTCAAAAAGTAAAAAAATGGATTACAATAATGTAAGAAGCATGATAATTTCAATAATTTAATGTTCAGGCAAAGAATAGATTCAATGACTCATAATGAAAGGATACCATGACACGATTATGACCAAAACCATTGTTTATAACTTTATTACGATTAAAAGAGTCAATAAATTGTATTAATCACTACCAAAGTTCACGACTCCATACAGGAAATAAATAACAACTTCGATATTATATAAATTGTACGATAAAATAATATACGAGGTCAATAGTTATCGTTGACATAATTTCAAGAGGTGGTGATCAAAAACATAATCATATTTTTATGTGTGGTTTAAAACATATATTATTTCGATTTATAATTCTAAAAATAAGTAATATCCACTTAATTCACAAAAGCTCTGTGACGGTCTAAAACCTTACAACATTCATTCATTTTTCACAAAAACCCAATGTAATACCATTAAATTTAATCATTTTCTAATGTCATCAGAGCGGAATTTAGTTTTTTATTCCTCCTTTAATTTATTTGTCTACATGCAGATAGAAAATCTTAGAGAGTCACGAACTACCTAATTTACTCAGTGCTATAGCATATTTTATTCAGTAACCTAATTTTTTTATCGCTTTGACGATAGGTTGACAACAAACTAATTTTCTTTTACTAATTTCTAGGAAACTGAGTAACCGTTTTGATTTCGATATTTTGTAATTTATCGTAAACATTTTTTAGACCCATTCACTCACTCGCATCGTTCTTCATCTCACTCGTGCACCCTGTGTTTGAAAAGTATAATTACCGTAACTTTATGACTGTGAGAGAAATAACTTAATATCTTGCCCTAAATATTAGTCCCCATTTTGAGCGTTCACAATGTCCTTAGTAAGTAAATTATAAGTCAATGACTAAGAGACACATTTTAAGCGTTGGTCCTGTCCTTGAGTAAATATAATAAGTCAACTACCGAGAGAAAGGCCTATCGTTTGCTCTGAATACGTTAATGAAAACTGCGATAAGTACGTGGGTGTTTACATTATTATAATTATACGTAACTACAATAGGGAAGTTTCCCGTTTTCTAGTTTTATTTTTATTAAATTACACTAAGTCTGCAATAAATTATGGTGTTTTTATTTTTTAATTATCTTCAAAAATGACGGAGTTATGAATTTTTAAACATGACCGCACGAAATCAAAAAACCTCGCGACGGATTTACGCGTGTGACGTCATACGGCTCCAGAGCCGCGCCGAGGGTTAGGCGGGAGTAAGGAAAAAAGGAAATAAAGTGCTTCATTCTATATCGGGTATTTTTCTAAGCCACGAATACGTTCTAGAATATCATTGTACTTATCTTTATGTTATGATCAACATTTACTATGGGACTAACCCCCCAATATAACGAATAAAAAGTCAGCATTCCCATAATTTTGTCGTGAGTAAATGAACTTTATATCTAAATGGAACAAGACTTGGTGTATGTGTATAGTGGTGTACTGCAGTTTTTACATCTGTAACTATTAACTAGTAGCTCTCCAAACAGTAGACCTCGCAAGTATACATTTTCTTGTAATAAGTTCTCAAAAATGCACAACTTTCACAGGTAAATATATTCTTAATCATAAAAATGGTAAGGTTCTTTACTAAGATATTATTGTAAATTATGGGCAAATTTTACTATGGGACTAAGTAAGTAAGTTTGTATAGGCCGGGTGGCTAGCCCTGGTGTCAGAGTTTGGGACTGATCCCCTATACAGGGTTAGCTAGCTAGAACTGGTGAAGCGTAATATATTTTGTTCTAATAAAATACTTTACATAATTTTTTTCAAGGCTTTTATTTTCTAGTTCCAATAAGTTGTCAAGTGCGTGTCGAGACATGCGTATGATAGGCTTCCGTAGACGTGACGATGATTATGCTGATAATAAAAACCAATTTTTAAGACGGTTGATTACTAGGAAAACGTAATTTAGTATGAATTCTTGGTTGCCTGAAAGAATTCGCTTAAAGCGATAAGGCCACCAGTTAGAAACCTATTAATTGTATATTGTTTTGTCCATGTAATTTTTTTATGTTATGTGGTTGTCTAATAAAGTGTTATTGTTTGTTTGTTTGTATGAAATATACATGTGAGGTCGATGACCTCTAATGTTTAAAAATTTCATTTTTTTTCTTTATAGCTCAAAAATGTATAATTCCACAGTGCTCAAAATAATTTTCAGGGAAAGTTTTTAATATGGTCTGTAAACGGCGTTCGATCGTTACACGGACATAACGAAGTCTTAAGGGTTCCTCGTTTTACTAAGAAACCCTAAAAATGACTGAATAAAGTGACAACTGTTAAATTCTAGAATCCATACTAGGATGACATGTCAGGTCTCAAAGTGACAGCTGTCAAACTTAAATGAGGTTTATTTCTGTAACTAACGATTTTAGACCATTGCTGTCTTCACAAAAGTGATAGAACTCAACAATATCTATATTTCGGATGACAGCTCTTTAATGTAATTTATCTCCGTAACTGTCGTTTCTATACCGTTACTTTAGGCACAAAATTGATAGAGCTCAACGAGATCTACATTTCGGATGACATCTGTCATGCCACTCTAGTATGAATTCTATAATAATATGCCATATAATGGCAGCTGTCACTTTGACATCTGTCATTTTCGGAACTAAAAAATAAGTCCTGAAAAACCTATTACCTACAATGACTTTATAAGAACAAATATTAGGCTGAGAAGTTTTGGATAACCCTATACAAGGGATTAGTCCCATAGTAAAAGTTAGTCATAATTTACAATGATATTTTAGGACAGAATATTGTAATTATGATTATATTTGCCTGTGCAAGTTGTGCATTTTTGAAAACTGATTACTTACCAGAAAATGTTCACCGAAATGTATACTTGTGAGGTCTACTATTTGGAAAACTACTAGTCAATATACAACGTGTAACAGAACGGTTCAACAATACTTAAACCACGCATGCTCAGACATATTTAAAACTTACCCCATAAGGTCTCACAATCCTCAGTATGTTAGATTACGAGATAAACCAAGTTAAAGTTTTGCGTAAAATAACCTGATGTCAACCCTAAACTTATCAGCTGACGGTAATGACAAAGACTAATAAGTGTACAGAAATATTTTATTTTTGCCTACGTAATCGTGGACGGGCTTTTACACACAAACATTTAGGTAAGTAGGTACATGGTCATAGGTACAAGTTACAAGGTCCTAGATTGATCTACCTAACTCATCTAAACTGCCTAGACTAGAACATGTTGTAAGTACTACCTGTCGCATAAAATTATTACATCGTCTATGTAACACCCTCTCCGATGTAGTAGGACTGTAAAAAAAAGATTAACAAAGTTATTTTTTTTCTTGTCACGTCTAAGCACTCTGCCTATTCCACCGGCTCCAAGTCATGTCAAAATAAAAAATACATACCTACCTAACTGCATTGAAAGTTAAATTGTATTTAACTTACAAAGCATAGCTTGAAAAAATTTTAAACACGACACGGAAATACCTAGGTATTATTTTAACTGTAAAAAGAGCGAGGCAGAGAAGCCAAGTACCTAGGTAATATTGAAGTAAAAATGTTTAAGAGCTTGTGGTAGTTTCACTCCCCAAATACATTAAATTGCTTGATTTAGTTACCACAAAAATACTACATTAAAATAGAAGTCACGCGTAACAATAGGTATCAATATCAAACCAAAGTTGGAGCATTTCAATTACGCATCTTTATTTTTATTCTTTTTTATCGGCTTGAAGTCCACGTGGACTGTCCACGCCGACAAACGAGCCAACAAACGAGCCGACAAACGAGCCGAAACAAACACTGCACTAATCACGAATGAGCGGGTAATATGGCGGCTCTTTGAGCTCCGCCGCTTTTTTGAGCGAAAAATATGAATAATTAAAAATATGGGTTCCGTACATTTTTTTGTACTAGTATTATTTTATTATGGTAAAATGTCTAAAGCTTTGTTATTTAGTTTTTGCTACATCCATCCATCCATCAGCCATAGGATTTCCACTGCTAGACATAGACTTCCCCAAAAGATCTCTAATAAGCCCGGTTGGTAGCGGCTTGAAACCAGCGCGGTCTCGCGGTCTTGCTGAGGTCGTCCGTCTTCATAGTGGGTGGACGTCCGGCTGCCGTGGGCTGCGCTTGCCGGTATGTGGTCTCCACTCGAGAACTTTTCGACCCCATCGGTCACCAGTCCTCCGTGATATGTGCCTTATTTGTGTATTCTTCTATGGATTCCCTCATTCCTGATTCGATCTCGCAGAGAGACTCAAGCATAGCCTTATCCATAGCTCGTTTATTAATAAAGTACCACGTCACGCCACTTTCACGTGAAACTTTTACAATACAATACAAGAACAACTTTATTGACACCATAAGTAAAACATAACAGAAGAAGAAATAACGACAGAAGAATGGTACAAAAGGCGGTCTTATCGCTAAAAGCGATTTCTTCCAGACAACATCTCTCTTTTACGTCGTACTCGTACTTTGCGGGCGCTTGTTAACGAGAATGTTTCTACCCAGGAGGTTACGCCGGAGCTACGCACGGTTTTGAGCCGTAGTGTGCGTGCGTGAGTTCAGTCGTCAGTACAATTGTACAAAAAAAATGAATTTCGCTTGCTGACCTAGCGACCTGATCTACTTTAAGTTCTGGTTCCGTTGAAATCAGTTTAAAGAATAATAATCCATCCATCCATCCAACAGCCGTAAGACTCCACTGCGGGACATAGGCTTCTCCTATAGATTTCCAATAAGGCCAGTTGGAAGCGGCCTGTATCCAGCGCGTTCCTGCGATCTTTATTATATCGTTAGTCCACCTAGTCGGTGGGCATCCTACGCTGCGCTTGCTGGTCCGTGGTCTCCATTTGAGAACTGTATGGTCCCGTCGGCCATCCGTTTTTCGAAGTTTGTGCGCATAAAAAAAACTTTCACTAAAAACGAAATCCGAAATACTACTGAACCCTAAAATTTTGATTCCAATTTTAATAGAAATAATCGGAATATTTTAGTCAGTCGCTCTCTGACCTTGCGGAAGTGAAGACGTTGTCTATCAACTCTTTCGACGTTCGCGATGCCTAGACAGGCAGTCTAGGATACCTAACATTCTCAAATGTTTTTTTATGATATTGGTGATATGAATGGCAACAACGGTGCCGCGCACGAGCTAACATTTTGAAGATGGCCGCTTTCTAACCGACGCGGGCGCGCCGGTGGCGGCGGTGGCGGACGCGGACTTCTTAGATGGATGTGTCTAGTGTTTACGTCTGCACAGTACCTACTGGGAACTTTCACGAAAACAGAAACGACCCGGTGCTCGAGTTGGTTCAAATCGCGAGACGCGCATTCTGCAGTATTTTGAAGATAGCCCAAGGACCAGCACGCGTCGGGCAGGAGCGGCGAGGTCCGAAGGACGTTCAACAGCGCCCGCGCACTATGCGCGCCGCGTCCGCGAGCACCTGGACGAGCGGTTTCCGGGGCGGTGGTCCTACATGAGGCGCGGTGTGCTGACCACCCAGGTCTCCGGACTTTACGTGATTAGACCTTTGATCATGGTACATTGAAAATGTTGTTTATTCTGTGCCGTGCGACTCCAGTCCAGAGAGAAGATGAACCCTTTGCATCGTGGCGGAATTTAAATGTGGTGAACGTGAGAAAATCTATGGCTCGACCACGGCTCGACGTACTCGTACCTACGTACCTACTCGGTTGTGCTGCGACCGGGGAGGTTTGCATTTCGAGCCTTTCCTTTGACTTTTATTGAGTGTTTGTGGACGCCCTTGTGTGTGTTAATTTTAAGTAGGTTCCTAAGTAGGTATGTGGCAAATAAAAATAGTGAATTTAAAAAAATGTATCAATTTGTTTTTTTCTATCATTTCTGAGTGCCCATAGGACCTAATTACCTATGTAGGTCATTTTAAACGCCACGATAAGATAGGGTAAGTACATGCTTAAGTACAAGCTAAGTAGTGTCAAGAAACCTTACAATTAGGTAAGTAAATAGATATTTGCCAAAAACAGGATACCTAAATTGATTATCTACTCATGAAAATTCCTAGGTACATATTCAAGTTACGCACTAAAGTAAAACGTTACCTACTTTCTTTTTGCGATCCACGAATTTATAGCTGTTCTTAAAACTGAATTAGGTCTCGACTAGGTCAAGGGACTAGGTCTGAGAATCTGTAGGTAAGTAGCCTCCTTCAACAGCATTAGGTAGCCTAACTAGTTAGCGTGTCAGGCCGACGGCAGCGGGGGAACCAGCAGCGGGGCGCGGAGCCAGCGGCTTTTGAAACGAGGCCGGTACCTCACTAGTTTAGGGTTGTCCAAAATAATATGAAAAAAATATTTTTTAGTTTTAAATGGAAAAAATAAGATGACTTTTGAAGTTTGAAATTCATACAGGTGATTCGTGACAGGATACACATACATGCCGTTCAGTATTGTTGAACCGTTCTGTTACACGTTGTATACAGATGTAATAACCGCAGAACAGTAGGTACACACGCCAAGTCTTGTTCCATTTAGAAATAAAGTTCATTTACTCACGACAAAATCATGGGAATGCTGACTTTTTATTCGTTATATTGGGAGGTTAGTCCCATAGTAAATGTTGATCATAACATAAAGATAAGTACAATGATATTCTAGAACGTATTCGTGGCTTAGAAAAATACCCAGCATAGAATGAAGCACTTTATTTCCTTTTTTCCTTACTCCCGCCTAACCTACGGCGCGGCTCTGAAGCCGAATGACGTCACACGCGTAAATCCGTCGCGAGGTTTTCAGATTTCGTGCGGTCATATTTAGACATCCATAACTCTGTCATTTATTAAGATATTCGAGTAATTTTTTCACTGCGTCTAATATAATTCTAACGTCCTTAAATGTAAATAATTATTTTTAGTTTTTATGATAAAGGAAACTTCCCTATTGTTACTTCATTATGTAATGTATAATCTTAATTTATTTACACATACACACGTAATATGTGTTAATTAATTGCACTGACATTATATTATAAGTGTTAGGTAAGGTACAGACCGAGTAGCTATCCCTGATGTCAGATTTTTTTACACAGAAAATATTTTGCACCTAGCGCATAAACGAACGATTTCAGACGCCTTAAGGCCTTGTCGTCGACGTTCAGCCATTGGACGTCTACTGCTAGACATAGGCCTACCCTATAGACCTCAAAGGCCAGTTGGAAGCGGCTTGCATCGCGCGATCATGCGGTCTTGATGCGGCCATGTGTCCACCTTGTGGGTGGACGTCCCACGCTGCGCTTGCCGGTACGTCGCGTCGTCTCCATTCGAGAACTTTTCGACCCTCTCGGTCATCGATCCTCTGGTCTTCTGTACTACTTGCTCAAGGCTTCAGGTATAGCTAAAAAGCGGTCAAAAGAAACGAGGCCTGCAATTTAAAAAGTATCGGTGGCTTGCACTTGTAAATCCGCTAAAAAGTAAATTATGATCTTGAATGACTTTGAATAAAAACAAAGAAATAAGCACACAATTTCACAGATCCTAATTATTAGAATCAGTCCAAAAAACTGCAAAACGAAAGTGTACTGAAAAAATGCGGATATGACTCAAGAATAAAACCATTAAACAATTAAGTTTAAATAAGTCGTACTTGAGCATATCAAAATCGTGAGAGCGGTACAATTTAAAACAATGAACAATCACACATCGGTAAAAACTAATTGTTATTACAATTACTACGATTGTAGTTTGTCGAGACTACAATTACTGTAAAAATTATAAAAAGCGTAAACAATAAAATTTACAATGGCTCTCAAATGTTTCAAATCTCTTGCCCTCAACCTTGTGTTGGGAGCAATCTTGGGTAAAATTGGGGTCGCAGAGGGCAATTGCGATTATGCGGGCCGTATATGTTTTTGCCGTGACACCATTTTGATTTTTTAGATCGAGTATAATAATATATAACTCAAGGTACAATCCCATAGTCCATTGCACGTAGCAGCAACAGACTACAGTGTCCGTTAACGCGATCGAGCTCGAGCGAAAATCTCGCAGATTTTCGCTTTGATGAATGAATGTTTTAAGCTCGATCGCGTTGACGTTTGATGTGATTTCTATAGAAATGGCACAGCGCCATCTTGTGTCACGTACAGAAAACTGAATAGCTAAGTGTGAGTATTTTTTACGGTAATGTAACGAGCGCCAAACCGATCAAACACGAGCGCGGCAACGTCTTTGATTGGCTAATTCAAGCGTGTGTGTCAATGTGCTCGCCTGTGTGCACGGCGCGCTCGGTCATCGCGACGTAAAAGTAATTCGATTTGATTTGCAAATCTCCCACTTGACACTCTGGTGACACGACACACTGGCGTTGCGGCAGATTACGCATTACAGCTAGCTACGGAATATTATATTTCATAGAAATACGAAATACGTAGAAATCAGTAGTGTTCCGTACAGATACAATATTATTTAATTGAGGTATTCCATGCACTGATAGTTTCTTAGGAAGGATTTTGTCAGAGAAATACTCAGCAAGAAACAAAATTATGCAAGGCACCGTATTATCACAAATAATTATTAAAGGTACACTTAATGCGTATACTGAAAGGAAATTGACTTTATTTCAATGCCAATCAAATCTTTATCTTTTAATCTTCAGTGATAAGTTTTTTTCGATATGATCGACAGCGATTTGTCACACACAGCTGATTTTAAAAATCCATTAATGTTGTTATATTTGTATTTTAACATGATGTTTATTTAATTATTTGTTTATAGGCGAGCAGTGTATACTGATGTGCCTATATCAAGCAGAATCGAATAAAATTAGTATTTATCTGTCAAATATATTGTTTCCTTCTTTATCCAAAGGTCCAGTCTTTTCTTAAATGTGTTTATGGTTCTTGCTGAGATTACATCCCGGATTAGTAATTTTTATTTATATCTTTAGATAAATCTTGAAACGTAGAGTGATCAGCGATAAAACATTTCCTTGTTGTTTTCTTTAACCCGGCTGCTAAGTACAGGTAGAATCACACAAGTCGACGGATGTGAATGTAGCTACAAGCTGCGGAATATCCAATCCTGACTGAAGCTCACATAAAGCTGCGCGTTGATTGGGTTTCGCATAGCTTGTAGCTAACTTCACATCAGCCGACTTGTATTATTCGGTAAGTGTTGTTTTTGTCCAAAATATTTTCACATTTAACGATAAGAAGCTGTCACCCGTAAGTTGTTGATAAATGAAAATACAGTGCAATATATGTATCTTTCCGAGTGATAAAAACCTTTGGTAAATCTAATATTATAACGTTTGAAAATAAGTAACCGACAAGTTGAGCATCCTTGATAGCCTTTATTTCAAAGTTACGGTGGAAATGATTTATTCCGTTTAACAATCTTGTCAACTAATAAATTCTTCAAGTGAAAATTTATGAGTACTTTAACGGACTTACTTTGTGGTTTGTATGAATGTAATCAACAACTTAGGCTCCCTGATTATTCGATTGAAAATCCAATGCAATCCAAAAGTTGAGCGGCCCTGGTAGCTTTTGTTTAGTAAAATTGTGACCGCTTCCGATAAAATTCAAATGGGACCAATTTCGAAGTATACCTACTCTTTCCAATAAAAAAAGAATTATTGATACTATGAAAAAGTTATGCGTGGTTATACACAAAAAAATATATATACGCGTCGAATTGTACAAATCCTCCGGTGGTACGTCGGTTAAAAAAAACAGCATCAAAATCCGTTACGTAGTTTTAAAGATATAAGCATACATGGGGACAGACAGCGGGAAGCGACTTTGTTTTATATGTAGTGATTATAACTCATATATTTAAATTAGAATTAAACTTACTTTATTAAAATACTATGTGACCCACAATTTAGGCGCCCTTGATTTTTCAATTGGACACTCATAATGACCCAAAGGTTGGGCACGTCTGGTAGCCTTTGTTTATAAGTTCAACGCGCTAAGTTCAACAGTGATTCATTCCCCACATTCTTGTAACTCATAAATATTTCAAGTGGAACTTTATGGGAAGCTCGAGGGCTATACTTTGTAAGCAGTTGTAATGACTTAGTACGTAAAATAAATATTATTTCGGTAACTCGTAGGCGAGTTTTGAATTTGGCCAGCTGTTTTCCTGGTTCTTTTCTTTTTCCACTAAAGTACTGTCGTACTTTAGTGGAAAAAGAAAAGAACACTCGGGATTTGAAGACACTTATGTCTAAGTGTCTTCAAATCCCGAGTAAACAGGTATCTTCTGGGTAAGCGTGGTACATCATGTTGCTTCTTCGTTAGTAGAGTGAGGTCTCTCCTCCCCGATGAAACAATTTATACTGTGAAAGATTTTTTGACCGACGAATCGGAGGAGGTACTCAATTCGACGCGTATATTATATATTATTTTTTTATGTGTAACGCATAACTTTTTACATAGTGGTCCGATTTCGATAATTATTTTTTTTATTAGAAAGACCTCGAAATTGGTCCCGTTTAAATTTTAACATAATCGGCTAAGCCATTTTTGATAAATCAACAATAATATGAAGAATGCTACATCGATCCGTTTGAAATATTCGCGAATTCTGTACACAACCGTGTACAGAATTCAAATCATTTCACACAGGTTCAATATTTTAAATTTTTTTGTCGTCGGCGATTTTTGATTTGATCTTTCAAAAAGACGGAAATTTGATCTAGAGCCATTAACCAGCCAAATTTGAAAATAATGTATTATTAGTTAATATCGTTTAATATACTCGTACAAATCCTAACAAGAATTTCGAGTAAGTGAGTATGATCCAAAACTGTGAAAAGCGAGTCGAGATATAGGGTTGAAGATTTATTATTGAATATTTATTTAAAGAGATTGAACTTTAACGACAACTGTAATTCAAATCTATGTTTTGAATAAATATTTAGTGTATTTCCGCTATCTTGTTGTAAGCAAATAAGTTTAAGGGCATTTAAAAAAAAATCTTTAAATATAATATGGCAAGAATTCTTGCGAGCGATTTCGAAGAGTCGGGTCGTTCCCGAAAGTTCTACTATTAGTTCTACTAGTAGAATTACCAGGAAAATTTTGTCCCGGTAGTCCTACCGTAGTTGAAGATGCCTCCTTGAGAGGCGAAACACGTGTCGAACAGAGTGTAGTACAGTGAGAATAAGGGTGTTATTTATTAGTGAAGTGTTTTCAATATTTTGTTATACATTAAATATTTATTCAAAACAAAGATTTGAAGATGAATTTCCGCAAAGTAACAGGTCCAGACTCGTGGTTACACCGCTTTGTTACACCAGTGTGACTACGAGGAAACTTTTTTCCTCGTGGTTACACTACTCTAAAAGGATCGTGCTTGACTAAATATTAGGTAAGTAGTGATGTGCGGGATAATTGAAAATATGATTGAGGTCAAGATATGTTGTTGCAAACTGTTTAGTAATGTCATGGAAAATAAAATATATCCACTATGTATAACAAGGTCGTAAAGTAATTTTTAGTGTTTTAGCTCCTTTTCAAAGAAAACTAAGTGAAACAACAAATGGTAAAAATAATCATAATTTTATGTTTCAAAAATGACATGTGTCAAAGTGACAGCTGTCATATTCTAGAATTCATACTAAAGTAGCATGACAGCTGTCAAACTTTAAAGTTGTTTATCTCTGTAACTATCGATTTTAGACCATTGCTGTCTACACAAAAGTGATAGAGCTCAACAAGATGTACATTTCGGATGACAGCTGTCGAACTTTAAAGTTGTTTATCTCTGTCACTATCGATTTTAGACCATTGCTGTCTTCACAAAAGTGATAGAGCTCAACAAGATCTACATTTCGGATGACAGCTGTCAAACTTTAAAGTTGTTTATCTCTGTAACTATCGATTTTAGACCAGCGCTGTCTTCACAAAAGTGATAGAGCTCAACAAGACAGACATTTTGGATGACAGCTGTCAAACTTTAAAGTTGTTTATCTCTGTAACTATCGTTTTTAGACCATTGCTGTCTTCACAAAAGTGATAGAGCTCAACAAGATCTACATTTCGGATGACAGCTGTCAAACTTTGAAGTTGTTTATCTCCGTAACTATGGAGTTTATACCATTGCTGTCTTCACAAAAGTGATAGAGCTCAACAAGATCTATTTCATAAATATACACATTTCAGATGACAGCTATACAAACGAAACGCCATTGAACGAATCGATAAAATGTTGCATATTGTTATTTAAAAATATTTTACTGCTATGTCCGTAGTATAAAGGGTAGACTGTAACTAAGCAACGTTTCGCTCGGTCAGTATTTGGATGGGTGACCGCGGGTGGCATTTTCCAACTGAGCGCTACCGTGGCTCGGATGACACGTTAAATTGTAAGTCCCGGTTATTTTAACCGTTTAGCCATGTCAGAGGCCTTCAGGCGGCCTAAAAACTCCGACACCAGGGCTAGTCACCCGGCTTATACGAACTTACTTACTCAAAGGGTAGACTTACCTACATGTAAGTATAAGCCGAATCCTACATCCAAGGCTTGAAACCGATTGAATACAAACCAGAATTAAAACGGTACAAACCTGATTCTCAATTTTTTGGTTTACAAGGTCATCTTATATAGTACTTACCTACAGATTTTTTTTTATTTCCCTACACTAGCAGTGTGACCACGAGTCCTACGTTTTATTAGTTTACTCGTGGTTACACCAGTTGGTGTAACCACGAGGAAAAAAGTTTCCTCGTAGTCACACTGGTGTAACAAAGCGGTGTAACCACGAGTCTGGACCCAAAGTACGCCTGATCAACTACTGTAATTAAATTGACAGTCGCAAGGTCTGTTGTCCGAATATTTCCACAAAGTACTATAAAAACAGAAAAAATGCCAGGTCGAAGTATAAAAATAATGAAAAAAACGTCAACCATTTCCACAAGTTGTTATCAATGATAGCCCGCATGTCGCGAGCGCCGTAACGGTACAAATTACTGCTTCAATAGTTTTTACACCCGCTCTACCGGCTCTATGGTACTGTTCTGCTTTACTTTTACCTGAAGTTTTGCCTAGTACAAGCCTTTTTAATAGACTACTGTTGGACATGGGCCTACCTTCGAAGACCGATTGGAAGGTTACGCAAGCTGGTGCATTCACAATTCACTTGACAACTTATTTTTGATAGTTTTTAACCCTGGAAAGATAATCAGCGTAAATAATTAATTGTTTAAAAAAACACTAGAAAAACACGCTTGGTCCATCAAGGGGCCTTTCTCACAAGTGCAAACACGACTATGATACGATATTCCATCATGGAATGCCAGTGCCTATCTTCCAGCTTCATCATCAGACCTTGAAACCTAATCGTGGTCAAAGTTCATTACAAGACTTTTCTAAGAAATCCAAAACAGCTATGATACGATTTTCCATATAACGAAATACCAGTTCATATCTTCCGGCTCCATCATCAGATCAGTTCGACAGTACCATATTATTGTATTGTCATCAGAACTACATACAGCTCCCAATTTTCATTACGTTACGACCCTTGGAAGATGGTTAAATTAGTTACCTGTATGCTGAGTGTGAGTTTTGTAGCATGTAATTTGTATGAACTTGTTGTGTTTCAAAAACGCGCTGCTAGTGGCGTTGTACACTTCTTCATACAAATTACATGCTTACGCGCTCGCCGAAGAGCGCGTCATGTTTACGACAAAACTCACACTCAGCATATAGAGATTCCATTACATAGTTACATACAGGTCGACTTAATAAAAGAGTGTTAAAAATACGCATCCGAAATCGAAATATAGCTCCCATTTTCTTATTTTCGCGAATCTGACTCCAAGTTTTTAGGTAATCTCAGTTTTCACGTGGACTTTTGGTGAGGCATATACATATGTTGCTGAGGTACGCGCTACCGTTTTTGAAATATAGCAGTGGACAGCGGAGAGCAGAGTAAAAAATATGCATGATTATCTTTAACGTGACTTTTCAGATTTTGACTTCTATAACAATTCGTCTATGACTCGATACTTCAAGAACTCGGCATCCGGTAGCGTCTGTCGGCCACAGTACAATCTCGTATACTTGCATTCTTCGGACACGTTTCGAGACGAGGTAGTCAGTCCTTAGAGCGTCTAGTCCAGGGCAAAGTGGAAGGCAAAAGACCGCGCGGAAGGTCGCCCATGCGATGGACCAACCAAATCAAATCTGCTGTGGGAGGACCGGTGCATGAATGTACCAGATTGACATCTAATAGATAGAGATGGCGCGACATCGTGAGGCGTATTACATCTGCCTCTACCACCACAAATACTTCGTGAAGACCACTACCGCTCTTTCAAAAGTTTAACGACTAAGAAGAAGAACAATCTATTGTCAAGATTTTTTGTTAAGCTGATTTGTGTGATTACATAGGCACATGGACGCCTATGTAACATGCCATATGATGGTCAAAAACGGCTTTAACCGTTATTATTATATACTACGGGACTAATCGCGCACTAAAATTACGAGATAAGGCCGAAACGTCGGGATGAGGAGGTATTTATTTATCTCGTAATTTTAGTGCGCGATTAGTCCCGTAGGATATAATAATAATGTGTTCAAATCGCGAAATGCTTTAACCGTGTTAGAAAAAGGCTAACATGATACCTAATAGGTACTATTTGCCATCTGTCTGCTGCAGTGTGTCAGTGAGTCAACACGCCTGTGACCTAAAAAGGACCAACGTAAATGGATCGCCTACCTACAATGCCTACTTAGTGCTTACACAGAGCATAGAAAGCTCAGATGTACAACAAAGAAAGCATACCAGTGTAGGCCGAACCAAACTTTTTGGCGGTTGTGATGTTAAAGGGTTATTTTTGTGATAAACATTTCGAAATTCGTCGCGGATGCAGGACTCGAACCTTGCGTCTTCGGTACACTAGCCCGACGCTCTGCCCAACTGAGCTAATCCGCAGTACTGCCGCCGCGTCGAATTTGTGAAGTGTTTATCATTTTTGACCGACGAACCACCGGAGGAGATATACAATTCGACGTGTATATATATATATATATATTTTATGTATAACCACGCATAACTTTTTTCATAGTAGTCCGATTTCAATTATTATTTTTTTATTGGAAAGAGTATACTTCGAAATTGGTCCCATTTAAATTTTATCGAAATTGGCTGAGCCATTTTTGATAAATCAATAATAATGTGAAAAATGCTACATCGATCCGTGCATAATATTTGCGTTCTAGCGATGCACCCCGGTTCGCACAGGTGTATTATACATATAAACATTTCTCTTGAATTACTCTATCTATTAAAACAAGCTGCATCAAAATCCGTTGCGTAGTTTTAAAGATATAAGCATACATGGGGACAGACAGCGGAAAGCGACTTTGTTTTATACTATGTAATGATTCTGTACACGGGTGAAGTCGGTCATGCTATTTTTTGCAAAAAAAAATTATAACCAACTAATAGCGTTGGTGGCGCCACCTTTGATACCCGTATTAGCTACAAG
The DNA here is from genome assembly GCA_949316475.1 of Hypomecis punctinalis. Taxonomy (NCBI): domain Eukaryota; kingdom Metazoa; phylum Arthropoda; class Insecta; order Lepidoptera; family Geometridae; genus Hypomecis; species Hypomecis punctinalis. Next base: position 16,293,029 of record OX438820.1, on the reverse strand, counting down.
TTGCGCAAAACCCAATCCTGACTGAAGCACACATAAAAGCTGTGCGTGGATTGAAGTTCGTGCTGTTTGAAGCCAACATCACAGCCGCCAAGATGTTTGATTCGGCTCATACCGGTCTTTTAACAGTCTTTAGTAGGCCCACCGACATAGGGTCATATCCACCACACTGAACTGATCAGAGATGTATGATTTATGTGTTTTCGATAGACTTCTAATAAGGAAAGAGTTCTCAATTCGTTTGCATTTGTTTATTTTTATAAGATTACGTTCTGCCAGATGTTAAGCAGATATGCGGTCTAGCGTGTAGCACGCTTACCTAGAAGATACCATTTACTCGAGATTTGAAAACTTAGTTTTTTTAGTTTAGAGTGCCGAGCGGGAGTTTTGCGAATCAAATCAAATTACTTTTATAATCCTCGCCACGTAAGTCGGCGGATGAGAAGTTAGCCGCAGATGACACTTCACCGTGATTCGCTAATTATTGCGCATGTGTGCACAATGTCGACGCCGTGTGGCGTAGTGGTAACTGGTAGCCACGAGCGTAGGGAGCACGCGGAAGGCATGAGGTTAGCTGGCGGGTGTGCCCCGGCGTCTCGTCTCTCTGGCTCCCGCACATACCTATATTTTACCTTTTGCGCACCGTTCTGCGCCTAACATCCCATCCGCCGATTTGTGTGGCGCGGACTATACGTCACGTTGACCGAACGCGTGGAGCACATTGACACCTGCTTGAGTTAGCCAATCACAGACTTTGCCGCGCTTTTTCGATCGGCCTGGCGCTCGTTACATTACCGTAAAAGAACTCACACTAAGCCATTCAGTTGTCTGTACGCGACACAGGATGGCGCTGACCGCTGTGCCATTTCCATAGAAATTACAACAAATGTTACCGCGATCGAGCAGGTTTCGAACAAAGTTAAAAACTCTTACTCGGCCCTCTGTAGTAATTAAGTCATTCCAAAATATTCACGTAAACTAACTACATATAGAATTCGAATAGCGAAATCGCTACTGAGTGTCAAGTGAGAGATTTGCAAATCAAATCGAATTACTTTTACGTCGCGTTGACCGAGCGCGCCGTGCACACACGCGAGCACATTGACACACACGCTTGAATTAGCCAATCACAGATGTTGCCACGCTCATGTTCGATCGGTTTGGCGCTCGTTACAATACCGTAAAAAATACCCACACTTAACTATTCAGTTTTCTGTACGAGACACAAGATGGCGCTGTGCCATTTTCATAGAAATGACATCAAACGTTAACGCGGTCGAGCTCGAGCGAAAATCTCGCACTTAGCCCTCTGTTGTTGGCTTGAGGACGATTACATGAAGTCTGTTGTCGCTTTTTTGTCAAAAAATATTATTTTTGGTTTGATTTATCTCTCTGTCCATATCTATTCTGTAGATATCTTCTTTCAAACGTGGACAGCTAGAGTGGGCGGGGCATTCAAACACTGTTATTGTGATATTATATGGCCGGTGATGATTTATACTGTTTAAATTGATTTAATATATTAATATGGGTAATTTTATGTACTGTTAGTTAGATGTGTCACTTTTTAAACCCACATGTAGGATTATGCTTAATATTTAAATTTTCCTTAAAGCGATTTCTCATTCAATCATAATTATGTAGAGAAATACGTACAAAACATAAATAAAGACTGCCTCGGTGGCTCAGTGGTTAGTGACAATAACTTCGGGGTCGAAGAGGCGTGGGTTCGATCCCCACCCAGGGCAAATATTTATGTGACAAACATAAATGTTTGCTCTGTGTCTGGGTGTTATTTAGTTACTATCTATATAAGTATGTATTTAAAAATAAGTATATGTAGTATATCAGTCTCTGGAAGCCATATCACAAGCTTTGCTTAGTTTGGGGTCAGAGGCCGTGTGTAAGATGTCCCAAAATATTTATTATTTAAGTATATTTATTTAATTGAAATATCTATAGGACAATTTTTAGGACTACAGCTAGCGCCAAGTAATTTGAGCCAAGATACCACGTTCTGCGTATCTGTAGTACAATGCGAACAACGAAGGACGTGCGCAGTAAAACAAGATACCCAGTAGAGGATTTAAGCATACGCTGAGTGAAGGCTAGAGCCTTCGAGCAAACATCTACAGAGCCACAGTCCCTAAATAAATGTAAAAAAAAAATGTCGGAGCGCCGTCATACTTACCGACTCTATATTTACATTAAATAATTTACTATGACCAGTAGGCCAATCGCGCTAATTTTAAACAGCTGCGTTCCGTCTGCAATTCAGTTAAAGTTCGGTTACAATTGTAGTTAAGTTTCAATCCAGCTTTAAAGAATTCGGTATTGCGATAAAATAGAAACACCAACCGTTCGTTTGACAGCGGTTACGTTCCAACTCTGATTGAGTTGCGTTTCAACTTTTGTCAAAATCATTAGCGCGATACGAAAATAGACACAAACTTGAAGTTCGGTTAAAGTTCAATTTTGATTCAGCTGTATTTTTTTAGTGCGATTGGTCTGCAGTTTTCTCGAATCTCGAAGTTAAATCTCCTAATCAGTGCTTGTAACCGAGCACTTTGGCATCGTGCGGCGTTGTAATCGGCTTGTAATTGCCTTACGACTTGCTGAAAGCCTGCCCACTACGTAGCTTGGGTTGGGTTTTGGCTCGGACACTTTTTTGGACAATTGTGACTCTATAGATATTTGCTCGAAGCCTAGAGCGATTTAGGGGACGGCACCAAAATTACCCCAGGAACGTGGCGGAAAACTATTATTGCAAAATAGTAGATACGGGTGTAAATATCATCAAGGAACTGACATATTATAGTGGAAAGCCGTGAAAAGTGTGAAGCCGTGGTGGCTTAGAGGTAGTGACACCCGCCTTACAATCGTGAGGTCATTGGTTCAAATCCCGGTCCCGTACCAATGAGTTATTCGGAATTTATGTACGGAATGTCACACACTGAGAAAAAAATCGCCACTAAATATTACAAAAGTCCTTTGTATTTGGCGAAAACACTAAATTTTAGTATAATTTAGCAAAGTTTTGCTGTATTTGCAATTTTTATTATTTTTTACTAACAGTTTTGTTTTTGTAATTGTAATTCCTAAAATACGATTTTAGTAAATGCAGATATTGCAAAAGTTTAATATTTATTACAAATTTATAGTAAATATTGTTAGAGTTTTGTAAATTCCGCAAATTCGATTACTATTTTCAAGAAAAGGTAGTTGTGTTTCTAACAGTTTATCTATTTTGTAATTCTAAGTAATACTTTTAATCAATTTTAAAAAACGTTTGTAATTATAAGAATTAACTATAGTTGATACAACAAAAATATTTAGTTTTACCTTTTTGTAATTCCAAGCAACACGCTTTATTTATTTCAACACGGGTTTGTAATTTTTAGAAAATATAAAATTATTGGTACAAGAAAAGATTTAGTTTTTACCTTTTGTAATTCCAAGCATCTCGTTTTATTAATTTCAACACGCATTAGTAATTGTTAGAAAGAACTTTAATTGGTACAACAAAAATATATTGTTTACCCTTTTTGTAATTCCAAGTAACATTCTTTTTTAATTTCAACACGCGTTTGTAAATATTAGAAATAACTTTAATTGGTACAACAAAAATATTTAGTTTTTCCCTTTTTGTAATTCCAAGTAACACGCTTTATTAATTTCAACACTCGTTTGTAATTATTAGAAATAACTTTAATTGGTACAACAATAATATTTAGTTTTCCCCTTTTTGTAATTCCAAAGAGCATGCGTTATTAATTTCAATACACGTTTGTGATTTTTAGTAAGAACTTTAATTGGTACAACAAAAATATTTTGTTTTACCCTTTTTGTAATTCCAAGCAACATGCTTTATTAATTTCAACACCCGTTTGTAAATATTAAAAATAACTTTAATTGGTACAACAAAAATATCTAATATTTCCCTTTTTGTAATAACAAGCAACACGCTTTATTAATTTCAACACTAGTTTGTAATTATTAGAAATAGCTTTAACTGGTACAACAATAATATTTAGTGTTTCCGTCATTGTAATTCCAAGCAACATGCTTTATTAATTTCAACACGCGTTTGTAAATATTAGAAATAACTTTAATTGGTACAACAATAATATTTAGTTTTCCCCTTTTTGTAATTCCAAAGAACATGCTTTATTATTTTTTTACACACGTTTGTGATATTTATAAAGAACTTTGACTGAGCAAAGTTGAGTAAAGAATATTGATACAACACAATTATTTAGTTTTTCCCGTTTTGCAATTCCAAATAACACGCTTATTTAACTTCAACACACGTTTGTAAAATTTAGCAAGAACTTTATTTGGTACAACAAATATAATTAATTTATCCCTTTTTGTAATTCCAAGGAACACGCTTTAATTATTATGAGCTTTTAGCGGCTTCGCCCGCGTGGCCTACAGGAATCAAAATATGACGTACTGTTTTTTCAGAAACAAACATTATAAGCGCTCTTACGATAATAATCTCAATTGAAATTACAAGATGACAAAATTCCCAAACAAAGCATTATTGCTTTTCAACAACAAACAAAGTTATAAAATTGACAAAACTAGCCGTAAAACGTAAACTTATCGCCTATAACAATAGCAAATATTAGATCGTAAGTATTAGTACAAGTTAGTAACAGTATTTTTCCCAGAACAAATTATAATAAAATGATTTTACGTTATTGTCTTGATTCAAGAGTAAAAAAATAAAGAATAGGCATAGCTGCTGGATTCTAAACGCTTACAAATAAAAATCAAATTTTTGGCATTAACATTTAATAAGGTATGGTTAAATATATGAAGCTATTAAACGGAAACGGAAAAAAGTTTACGTTTACTATCAAAAGTCATGGTAAGGGCACTGAAGTTACTGGAATAATATACGAGATAAGTTTACACTTTAATACTCGAAAAATCTAAAATAATACTTATGCATTAATTCTAATTGCATTAATTGGCATTAAGATTTTTTCTGATGCCGCGTTTTCTGTTCCCGCCAACGTCGTTGAAATATTCTTATTTGACGGCTTTGGCTTTGGTTTGAGTAGTTCAGTACACTAAGTATCATACGAGTACTTCGTAGGGTTTGACATGCTCTTAGGCGATTAGTACTAAGTACTTACAAAATAAAATCCACCGCGTTGGTACCTAGATAAGTACTGGTATAGACAAGTATTGGTATCTGACATACCACTGGTTTGGAAGATGAAAAAAAGTTGATTTACCTTGTTTCGTAATTACAAGCGTGGGTTTAATCATTTTGAAAACACGATTGTCATTTGTATTGAAAGGAAGAATAATTTCAAGCATGAGGCTTTATTAATTTCAAGACACTATTGTAATTTTACTACGATACTTTAGTTAATGCAACAGAAACATTTAGTTTTTGGTCTATTTTGTAAATCCAGCAATAAGCTAAGTAATTTCAACGAAATGTTTTGTTATTCCCAGTAAAGTGTCCGGTGTGTTTTGCTTTATGAATACGATCCCGCCTTTTCAGCAGCCATTTCGTAGTTGCTTGCAGTAGAGTAAACATGGAGAGTGAAGTTCAGTACCAACAAACTGTGTTTTACCAACAGATTTAAACACTGTGAGTGACAATTGACAATCTTACCCAGGAGTCATTGTTATAACAGCTAAACAGTCATCTTACTGAGTAATTGGGGTCTCAGTGAATACGATCCCGCCTTTCCAGCAGCCATTTCGTCGTTGCGTGCAGAAGAGTAAACATGGAGAATGAAGCTCAGTGCGTACCAACGTACCAACTAAATGTGTTTAATAGTGTAGTGTCATAAGTACAGATTTAACCAGTGTAAGTGAAAATTGACAATTTTACCCAGAATCTACTGAGTAACTGGGTATCTCCGTGAATACATTATACTCGCCGGCAATGTAAATTATGTTTTATTGTACATGTGGCTGTCTCGTGTGTTATATTATAAATGTAAAATACTTAATAAATATCTAACATGACTTCACTTGAATCTTTATTTTTATGTTTGCAAATTATTATTCACCTTGTAACTTACATTTAGTTTTTTTTAATTTATAACCTTAGATTCGTTTTGTAAGATATGTAAATCAAGTAGTTTCGATAGCTTAATTTTGTATTATCTAGTTGGTTTTTGTAATGTCTAGTTTAGTTCTGTGATATCTACTTAATAAACCCTTTCCATAAAAAAGTTATAAAACACTTCAAATTGAAATATTTAAAACTGTATACTTATAGGTAATTGTTATAAGTAGGTATACAGTTTTTAATATTTAAATTTGAAGTGTTTTATAACTTTTTCTTGGATAGGGTTTACTAAATTGATAACACAGAACTAAACTAGACATTACAAAAATCAACTAGATAATACAAAATTAAGCTATTGAAACTACTAGACTTTTACTAGATAATACTGAACTAAACTTTCGAAAGTACTAAGGCTTACTAGATATTACAAAACTAATCTATCAAAATTACTAGGTGTTTACTAGATGATACAGAACTAAACTTTTAAAAGTACTAAGACTTGACTAGATATTACAAAACTATTCTATTAAAATTACTAGGGGTTTATAGATAATACAAAACTAAAATTTCGAAATTACTAGGACTTTACTAGATATTACAAAACTAATTTATTGGATCTACTGGGGCCTTACTATATGTAACAAAACAGGTATTAATAATTCCTACTAAATATCAATTTGTATTTTTTACAGGGCATTTGTTGTCCTCGGGATTAGTAAAATCTTAGTAAAGAATACTAAGGACTTTGCTAGCTATAACAAAACAGGTATTAGTAATACCTACTAAATATCGATTTGTATTTTTAACAGGGCATTTGTTGTCTTCGGGATTAGTAACATTTTAGTAAAGAGTACTATGGACTTCACTAGATATTACAAAACTAATCTATTGAAACTACTCTTGACCTTACTACATATAACAGAACTAATATTGTAATACCTACTAATTGCATTAACAAAAATCGATTTGTATTTATTACAGGTCATTTGTTGTCCTCGGATTTAGTAAAATTTTAGTAAAGATTACTATTTTTTTGTTAGTTTTTCTCTCAGTGCACCACTGGCTTTTCGGTGAAGGAAAACATCGTGAGGCAACCTGCATATGTCCGTAGAAGAAATTCGATGGCGTATGTGAATCCATCAACCCGCACCGGGCCAGCGTGGTGGATATGGTCCAATCACCCTTCGTGGGTAGGCATACGTCCTGCAGCGGACTATTAAAAAAGGCTGATACAGTGGAAAGTTATGCTTCATTATTGAAAAAAAATGTTTTTTATTTTCAAATAATACATTTTCATCCAACGTGTCGTATAATAGGACGTTAGGGGCGGCAAAATTAGCCTACAGGCAGTAATTGAATCTACCCCCTCAAGAGTCCTAAAAACAGACTTTCGCGTAAATGCTATAATGTGGCGCAAGCTCTGCAATTTAGTTAACAAAAACAACGCCATCAAAGACCAAACTAAACCCCACTGATAACTACTGATAAGGCATATCTCCTTATCAAGACCATACAGATTGCACCACCGATACGCCACACAATAACACACCGTAACACACACAGATAAGACCTATTATTCCTTTATCAATTGATAACAATGCATCTCGTACGTAATTCGTATGAGATGAGTCAGGGACCTATAAACCTTGTTTATAGTTTTATTGTGTTGGAGAAATCTAGTGCCTAAGTATGTCGTATGAAAAAAAGTTGACGCCTCTAGAGATTCTGTATCCTATTTAATACTTTAATTATATTTTAGACTAGTTTTTGCCGGCGGCTTCACCCGCGTGGATATTTTGATATTTGTGCTATTACATGAACCTTTTATTTTTTCATGCATTTATTTTGTGATGCCATTTTTTTTGCAAAAAATAATTATTGGTATTGTAGTGTATAGTAAGGCAGCCATGGTGGCCTAGAGGTATTGACACTCGCCTTGCAATCGTGAGGTCGTGGGTTCTAATCCTGGTCCCGTACCAATGAGTTCTTTGGAATTTATGTACGGAATTTAACTCTACTGGCTTTTCGGTGAAGGAAAACATCGTGAGGCAACCTGCATGCGTCCGTAGAAGAAATTCGATGGCGTAATGTGAATCCACCAACCCGCACTGGGTCAGCGACTCAGCGTGGTGGATATGGCCCTATCACCCTAGGCCTACGTCCTGCAGTGAACTATTAAAAAAGGCTGGTACAGTGTATAGTAAGTATACTGTTTTCAATCTTTACAAGGGCATTCAATGTCGTAAATTAGTCGTTTTGCTATCAGGTCATTTAGATCTTGTATTGTTTTTATAAGAGGGACATTTTGTTCCTTTCCTTGGTCATTTTAATAGGGATAGATCGTAGTAATGTACCTACCGCCAGGCGAGATGGTGGCCAAAATAAAACTAATTTTAGTTTTAAAAAAAACTTCCAAATTTTTCAGTAATTATCGTTTCATCATTATTATATACTACGGGACTAATCGCGCTCTAAAATTACGAGATAAATAAATACCTCCTCATCCCGACGTTTCGACCGAGTTGCATCGACCGTGGTCACGGGTAGACTGAGTGTCTACCCTAGTATTTATTTATCTCGTAATTTTAGTGCGCGATTAGTCCCGTAGTATATAATAATAATGTATTCAAATCGCGATAAGTAGTTTAAAAACAACATTATCGTTTCAATTATAAGACGTCCACGGCTGGACATATGCCTCCCCTATAGATCTCCAATAAGGTCGATTGGAAGCGACTTGCATCCTGCAGTCTTGATGCACTCCACTTTGGCGTCCTATGCTGCGCTTGTCGTGTTCTCTACTCGAGAATTTTTGGACCTTATCGGTCACAAGTCTCCATGCTATATAATAAATAAATAAATATTTTGGGACATCTTACACACGGCCTCTGACCCCAAACTAAGCAGTTTGTGATATGGCTGCCAGAGGCTGATATACTACATATTCTTATTTTTAAATACATACTTACGAGTAAATAGATAGTAACTAAATAACACCCAGACACAGAGCAAACACTTATATTCATCACATAAATATTTGCCCTGGGTGGGGATCGAACCGACGCCTCTTTGATCCAGAAGTTAGGGTCACTAACCACTGAGCCACCGAGGCAGTTATGCCATCAACATTTCAACTTTCAACGCTGGGCTATGTCGGTAACTTAGGTTCTTCTACAGATCTCCTCATTTCTGATTCGAATCTCGCAGAGAGACTCCGAGATAACCCTCTCCATATCTCGTTGCTCGAAAGCTGCCCGAAACCCAATCAACGCGCAGCTTTATGCGAGCTTCAGGATCGGCTTTCCCGCAGCTTGCAGCTAACTTCACAGCCGCCAAGAAGATTGATTCGGCCTATACCGAAATAAAATCTATTCAAGTCTAGTTCACGCTCATTTAGTTTTGTTTGCTCCACCATTGCCTAATGAGTTTTAGGTAAACAAATCGACTGGAATGTGGGTTTTGGGAACTTAGCTTTTAGGAGAATTTGATATTTGCTTTTGATAAACCGTGTTTGATAAATTACGGCGAGGAAGAAAAAGTGGGCCTATGTTGTAAGGCTATTTTTGACCGACTGCAAAAAAAGGATTGTGTTTTTTTTGTATGTTAAGCGATAATTCTGCCAATTACGAACCGAGTTTGACAGTTTTTGACCGACGAAACGTAGGAGGTACTCAATTCGACGCCTATATAATATTTTTTATGTGTAACTACATAGTATTATTATATGTTCTTTGGTGTAACCACGCATAACTTATAACGTAGAGGTCCGATTTTTATTGGAAAGAGTATATTTCGAAATTGGTCCCATTTAAATTTTACTGAAATAAGCTGAGCCATTTTGTAAAAATCAACAATAATGTGAAAAATGCTACATCATGCGAAATATTTGCTAATTCTGTACACGGTTGATGTGGATAATGCCATTTTTAGTGAAAAATAATTTATTGTCGTAATAACGTCTTATCGATGTTCCGGCGTTCTGCACGCACGAAAAAGTGTCACGTTTCGCCTGAGTCGAGCGTGCAAGCAAGAGCTGGGAACAAGCGATAGCACGATCGGCCTAAGCGCTCGGCTTGGGACGATTAAGGTTGTTCACATTATTGTTGATTTTTCAAAAATGGCTTGGTCGATTTCGATAAAATTTAAATGGTAAGTCAAAGTCAAATCATTTATTGCAACATATGAAATTTACATGCGGTTCTTAGTTAACATGTTTTGTATAGTGATACATATGACCCTATAAGGGTATGGCAATTTTATTATTTGTATTGGAACGATTTAATATTATGTTTATTAGATTATCGTTAAATAAAATAGTCTAATATGTAATAGCATTTCGATAAAAGGATTATTTTTAGTTGTTTTATGAAATAGTTTTCTCTTTCGATATCTTTTAGATTATTTGGCAATTTATTGCATATTTTTATAGACATAGAATTTGGGCTAGAACTGTTCATTGCTAAGTTAAACTTTGGTTCTACGAGTTTATGTCTATATATTGTGATCTGATTTTGTGCGATTTATCAGACGCTTTGTTAAAATAGTCAGGGTGCTTTTTGACAAATTCGCATATTTCAAATATATAAATAGATATCAGGGACATAATTTCAAGTATTAGAAGGTATGGTTCATGGAATTTTGGTTTGGTAATATTGGGAATTTTTATATTTGCGAGAATACGAATACATTTTTTTTGTATTATGAATACTTCATGTGAGTTTACACTATTCCCCCATAAAATAATTCCATATTGGAGCCACGAGGACGCAAAGGCATGATAAGCACTTCTGGCTGTCGGTAAATCTGTAGCTAGTCTGATACCACTTTCGAAGTATAATCTTTCCGATAAAAAATAATTATCGAAATCATACTACTACAGTAAAAAGTTATGCGTGGTTATGTACGTACAAAAAAATATACATATATATATGTATAAGCGTCGAATTGAGTACCTCCTCCGTTTCGTCGGTCAAAATGATTACTGTCCACCCACTATGAAGAAAACCAATCTTTTTGTTTTACTTGGCGTGCATTGTTGTAATCCTATGTGAACACAGAAATGAGGCACTAGGTACATACATACTAAAGAAAATATAACATTTTATCTCTGCAATTACCTACTTCAGTCAACTACATATGTAATTGAATTTCACTTATGTATCACTATAATAATTGAGTTAATGAAACTTTCTTACTCTAATTACTTCTTAATCTATACTATAATTATCTGCAATACACCTATCATAAGTAGGTATAGGCCAAATTTGTTTCTCTTCGAAGAAACTGAAAAGTTAATATTTTGGTGTTGGCAGTGGCAAGGTTGGTTATAGAAAAAAAATAGGCCAAGTACGAGTTGAAGTCGCGCATGAAGGGTTTCGTATCTTGCTTTGGGTACGGAATCCTAATAACGAAAAAAAATCCCACAAATATGCCAAAAAACCAACGGGTTGCACTGCCGGCAAAAGTGAAAACTTGAACATTAACATAGTGCATTTTTTAATATTTTGGAATGGTTAGGGAATAATTTCGCACATATTGCTTTATTTATCAGTATAAAAGTACTATCATTTATGTGTTAAAATACCTACACACGCATGCCATCCGAAGGTTGTCGGGAAGAAATTCACTTTCAGTGATAAGGCCACCGGTTCCTTCACATGTTTTAGCATCTATTTTTCTATTTCCTATGTGTGTGAAAGAATCTATTTCCATCTAAAAAAGTGCACAATGCTGCCTAAAGAAGTTTTCACTTAAAAAAGAAACTAAAAAATTAACTTACTTCTTCCGGGCAGGTTCCTCGGACTGACCGGTGGCCTCTCATCAACTTCGTCTTGACCGAGGACATTGTTATACTTCTTCACACTGTCCGCCCAATCCTGGATCCACATCTTATCACCTTTACACCTGTTCATACTCAAGTAAGACAATTTTCCGACTACTTGATCTGTTTCATCTGTAGGAATAGTGGCCATATCGCCATTATCGTGTCTCATAGCTCGCTGTACGTTTCTCAGAGCCGTACTTTCAAACTTAGCATCGTCAAATGGTGATTTTGAGCTAGGTAATGAAACTGGTACCGAAGACTCTCGGGACAACCTTTGCAGGTATTCTATGGATGAATCTCGATTCATTCTCTGTACATAATCAACTGGGACGGAAGATTCTCTAGCAATACGGTGTACATAATCCGTTTGGTCTATTTCGGACTTTGTTAAGCTACAACGTCTTCGTACTGGTATGGTTATCTTTGGAGGCGCTTTTGAGCTTAACACTCCAGATGTAGTGACTGATGTAAAGCTGCCAACGTCTGCTTCAGGTGCCAATTCTTTTGGTGGAGATTTTGCAAATGTTTTTTCTGTTATAGTCCTTACACGGTTTTTGATCTTTTCTAAGTAACTCCGAGTTGACTTAATTTGTTTAGATGTTTGAGCAGCTAAGTCATTTTCAGTAGGAGATTCGTAGCAACAAGATATTTCTAGGACGTTTTTGTCTTTTGAAACTTTGGGGATTTCGAAAGCTTTGTTTGAGATTGGACTACGTAATGCCAAATCTCTTCTAGGCTCTTTAGTTATGACACATTTTGAATAGTCAAACAATAGCTCAGGTTCTCTCTCTTTGACAGATTCAGAAGTTACATTGGCAAAGTTTCTATCAATACTCATTCTTGCTTTCTGCTCTTCCGTGTAGTTATCTCCTTCAATTGTGTATGTACCGGCTGACGAATTGGACTGTCTGTCAACATCGTCATCTATGTACAACGGCTCATTTATGATACACTTTTTAAACAGATCAGGTGTTTCCGACGAAGCTCTACTCTTACGAGATGGACTTTTTTGCTCTGGTGTTGAAAGACCATTATCAGGAGTAAGAATATCTAACTCGGGGCTTGAAATATCAGTCAACAAGATTTCAGGACTTTGGTCAATGATGTCCGCAACAGTCTTTGGTTGGTAAATAACATCTTTTACATAAGAATTGCTTCGTAAAGGTAAATTCAAGCCCAATCTAGGATTTAAAGTAAAGTTGTCGCTTCTAGTCATTATGCTATCAACTATGGGGCTTTTAGATGTGCGTTTGGGTTGAAAATTGTCAGTAACAGGTGATTTGATGTGGCGGTTGGTCCCAGGACTAGTGATCTTCTGGGCTCTATTCTTGATAGAGTTAGAAAGGCCACTGTCTTCTTGGTCGGAGGAAAAGTAGCCTTCAGAGTTGTAGCCTTGAGCTTTTCGAGGCAGCTTGGCGCTCATCGGAGGCCGCTGGGAGGCTGGGCTAGTGCGGGTGAAGCTAGCAGACATCGACTGCACTCTCTGGTGTCGAGCCTGCGATTTCTTCGCTAACTCCTCCAGTCTCCGGTTGTCAAATGGCTTCGCTTCCCCGAAGTCGACGGTGAAAGCCATTGGATGGAGTTTCGGGGTGCTAGCCTCCGATTTGTCATCTTGACCTACCCCAATGTCCTCGGTCTTCGAACTCTGGCTGTCGGTGGAAGACTTCGATATGGTGGGGTCCAGCGTGCTCTGCCCATCGGACAGAGGGCTGGAAACATCCGCTTCGACACTCACACTCATGTTCTCAAGGATTCACGCTAAACAACAGTGACATCATATCACAAACCAAAGCAATGTCGCGTGCACTGCCTTTGTTTCACATCACTTTTTAATGAGACCGTTCGCGGCGATCAGCGTGATAATTAAAAATAACAATGAATCGAATTCGAAAAGTGGAACGAGAGCACTAAAACTAAAAATTAAAAAGAGATCCGCCTACATTCGCATTCACGGACAAACTCGAAAGAAAAATTCCGAATAAAATTGTCAGGACGTGACAGGTGTACGTGACGTCCAAAATTAAACTGTTGTGCTTTTTTTTTCGTAACCATGACGTATTGTGTTTTTTTAAATGGTAACATTAAAGTAAACTGCGCGAGCGCACCTAATCACACGCTGTTTGATTTCTTGAGGATCCCAGAATACAATTTAGGTATGTATATTGAAATCAGCATATATATCTTTAAAAAATAAATCAGCATCTTTGAATAATATACTTCATGGCATATAACGATTTTATTACTGTTAGTAACATTACTTTTTGTCGTTTCAAATTACGCATCACGCGTAAGTGTTAGGACTGTAATTTATTTGAAATGGGTGAAGCATAATTATTAAACAAGAATTCTGACCATAGATTTAGTAAAACCATACGATCTATCTATCTGTAAAGATCGTAAGGCTCCATCAAACACAGGCGGTACGAGCGGTAGAGCGGTACGAGCGGTACGAGCGGTAAAGGGCGGTACGGCAGTACCGCGACCGGACCTGTGTGAGCCCTTCTTATATAACCAGTACAATACAGATGCCCGCCCGTCTGCTATACCGCTCGTACCGCCTGTGTGTAAAGGAGCCTTAAATAAATTAGGTTTTCAAAGAGAAAGATAAATATTTTGTTACAGCTACTGCGAAGCTGTTGGCAATTACCAAAGAGAATGTAATAGGCTGTTACCATGAAGTTATAAGTAAGTAAAAATTTTGTTATTTCACTTGAAGTTTAATACTTATGTGAATTAAATATAATTTGATAAAATTTTCCCACATATCGGCAGTTTTTAATTTTTATATGGTGCTTAGCAGACCACACGAAAGAGAGATCGGACCCCAGACGAGTGAGATGGTGATAAATAAGTATTTGCTTCAAGTAGGTATTAGGAGTGTGGGCTCCATTTTTACCTATAACTTCATGGCTGTTACAAACTCAAGTTTACCGACTCCTGAAAAACTTTTGAAACGGAACGTATTTGTAAGAATATGTCAATGTCAAAAAGATGTCAACTGACAGCTCTATAATCTATGACTGACAGTCAAAACAAACTGTCAATTCTGAATTCTGATTGCTGTCAAAGTCAGTTGTAGCGCGACGACATGAAACATGGCAGAGGCGGCGTTCTCTGAAGACGGGAAATATTATTCTACCATCTCAGCAGACGGCCGCCTGAAGATATGGGACACCCAAACCAATGTTCTGAAGCAGGAGTACACACCAGACTTACATTTAGCGGCACCACCCAAATGTTTACAATGGATAACGGTCGCACAAAACACCGTGAGTATCAACACGTGGTTTTAATTGCAATTTCTTGCATTTACCCATATCACGTAGCCTTATTTGAGCTTAAAACGCTATGAACATCTTAACTTACATATACACGACAGGTCATAACTCTAATTATGGTTTAAACGAACGTAAATACATTCTTAACCTCAAAACTTCAATTCCAGGGTCAAACACAAAAGCAAGGCAAAAAGAAGAGCAGTGTCAGTGAAACTGAGTCACAGTGCATTGCTTTAGGAACTACTAATGGAAAAGTGCTCATATACTCGGTTTCTCTGGCGAAAATTCAAGTTGTTTTACAAGGAAAGAAGACTAAAATCAGTGCATTGGATTGGCATAGAAAGTATGGCTTGTACAGTTGTTGTGGACGAGAGAACTTTGTAACTGAGTGGGATCTACAAACTGCCAGTGTTAAACATAGTTACAGTGTAGCTGTAGATAGTAAGAGTAAACAAGGAAATGTCATAAGTGCTATCAAGATTGTCCCACATAATTTGGTAAGTGTTTATTGTATTTCAAGGACGATTTACGATCAAAATAGAGAAAAGATCAATACAGGGTTATCTGCTTGCCCTGTACTAAGCCGAAAGGGGTAATTAGAATATGAAAATAATTTATCAATGAACATGAACCCATGATTTCAGGAACTTTTTACGTCAAATCTATGTTTTGAATTAATATTTAGTGTATTATTTTCTTGTTGTAGGCAAATAAGTTTAAGGGCATTAAGTGCATTAAGGACAATTATGAAAAAAAAAAAAAAAAAAAAAATTACAAACAACTCTTCGAGAAACCTTGCGAGCGACCTCGAAGAGTCAACACGTCCTGAAGATGCCTCGTTGAGAGGCGAAACACGTGTCGAACAGAGTGTAGTGCAGTGAGAATAAGGGTGTTATTTATTAGTGAAGTGTTTTCAATATTTTGTCATATTATTTTTAAAAGATTTTTCTAATATTTATTTGTTGTTAACGGATTATTATTGTACTATTTTTAAAAATATATATAATATAGAGTGTAGTGAAAATAAGTGATATTTATTATTATTTTATCTATTTTGTAAAATTAAGTTTATAAATGTATAATTTTAGTAATTGTTTGTAATTTTTTTTTTTTTTTTTTTTTAATTTTTTTTTTTTTTTTTTTTTTTTCATAATTGTCCTTAATGCACTTAATGCCCTTAAACTTATTTGCCTACAACAAGATAGCGGAAATACACTAAATATTAATTCAAAACATAGATTTGAAGATGAATTTCCGCAAAGTAACGCCTGATTCAATCAACTAACTTTTTACGTGTCGACATGAACAAAAATGGCTTCCAATACTTACTGTACATGTAACTACATATTACACTTCATTTGTGGCAGTGTTATTCTGATAAGTATGTTCCATCCTAAATACCATTCAAAAAATTCAGCAGAAAGAGGATCTACATGATCTACTATATGATGTTTTGCATATGTGAGGCCACATAGTGCTCAAAAAAATAATGTACATAATAATGTAATTGTCCAAAAATATATTAATACCAGCAACAACTGATTAAGAGTTCTGACCGCCCTAGGCTAATTATGAAGACGCAAATACTACCTATAAAAGTTTTGCAAGCAAAACTAATGTTGTACTTTAATCTGCACGACATTCAACCTTAGGGTGGCAAACCATTTTTTTAGCTGGCTGTACCTACCTGCCAAAAGACAAAGTACAAGGGAAAAATCAGGGAGTCCCAAGCTTTTTCAGTTCACAGCGCATTTAGTTTTAGTGTTTTGTTTATGTCGATGGGAAGATATGATACTAAATGTCTTATAAGTTTCAATGTTTTATTGCATTTCAACCAGTGTGGAATAGAATAATAATTATATTATATTTTTTGGATCTGTCTACAGAATAAAAAAAAATTAATATAATTTTGATAATGTATTATTTCAGGAATCCAGTGCCTGCTACCTGGTGACAGCGTCATGGCAAGTGCGTCTGTGGAGGTTGAACGCGGGTGAATCAACAGTGCTTAAAACATTAGGTCATAATGCATCACAGACTGCGGTGCTGTCTGTAGCGACGTTTAACGACCACTGCTGGCTAATAGAGGGCTCACAGTAAGTATTTATTTATTTGTTTATAGGCAAGTAGTACAAACTGGCGTGCCTATATCGAGCAGAGTCGAATGAAATTAGTATTTATCTGTCAAGGATTTTTTTTCCTTCCTTATCTAAAGATCCATTCTATTCTTAAATTTAATTCTATTCTTAAAATGTATATTATTCCATAATAACATGCATTTTAAGGGCATGTTGGTGATAGAGCTTAAACCAAAAAAAAAACCCCAAAAACAAGATTTTATATTGTGTGATTTCCAATGTTGAAATTAAAGTAGAATAGAGCTTATAAATAATTTCATCCAAATCTTTTACATATTTAATTGCCTTTCCAGAAATGAACGTTTACTCTCATTCTGGGACGTCACGGTCACCGATGAACACAGCGACCAGCCCCAAACCAATGGTGACCCGACACCAACAAAAAAAAAACGGAGAAAATCCTTCTCACAAAGGAAATCTCTATCAGAAGTGCCAGTTATCACCAATGCGGCATATAACTTTGTGCTGGAAGATGCTCCAAGGACGGTGGATGTGGAGTTGAAGGATGAAGATGGAGCTATCAGGGTGAACTTGGTAGCTGCGACAAGAAGTGGGGTTGTGCATTATTACGGACAAATGCTTAATGGGTGAGTCATCATTGGATTAGCCTATATTGACCCACTACACCCTGTAGACCTCTTTTCTCTCGTCCAATTGATCCAGGAGTTATTTAATCTGCGCAACCTGCAACAGATCTGATGTTGCTGACTCATTGATAAGTTAATATTGAAATATCTCGCTATTGGATTATATTCTTACTAGCGACCCGCCCCGGCTTCGCACAGGTGTATTATTACATATAAACCTTCCCTTTGAATCACTCTAACTATTAAAAAAACCGCATCAAAACCCGTTGCGTAGTTTTAAAGATATAATCATACATAGGGACAGACAGCGGGAAGCGACTTTGTTTTATACTATGTAGTGATTCTATTCTTATCTAATGGACGTAGTTAAGCAGAAAGGACTCGACCCATACAACTGTCCAAAATCCTAGTGTAGCAAGTGTATTGTGTTGAATTTTGGACAGTGTGGGTTGAATTCTTTCTGCTAAACTTTGTCCAAATAATGTCAGGGGTAGTTTCACTTTTTACAGCTTTATAAACAGTTGTATAGATGTATAGACTAGTAGCCCCAACAAACCAGCAGAGACCAAAACCTAATCAAAAAACAACAGGTTGGACTCCGGTAGACAGTACTTACCAGTACATATTATGTACTCGCTGGTGTAAACATTAATTATTATCATGATTATTATACATCTCTAAAACGGCAAAACCATCAGGAATGTTTCAATATATCACACTACACCCTTAAATTATTAAAGTACAACATTTTTATACGCATTCGTGAACTTACGCCCTGCTTCGCTTAAACGAAACAGCACGGTAGAAAGAGAGGGGGATATCGGCGGTCTACTCTCCCTCAATCTTACGAATTTTTGATCACGTATCCTGACGCGAGACATTTTGTACACAAAAAGTGCACAACGCCGCTAAAGTTTTCATTTCTAAAATGTAGAACAAAAATACTTCTTAAAAGAAGAAAAAATTGGAACATATCTCTGGCATAACTATAACAGAATACGGCTAAAACTCACGTTATAATTATACGGTCGATCCGCAAGGAATCCAACCAGTTTCAGAGTATTTAGAACTCCATCCTCAGGGAATACGCGCACCCCCGTCGACCGGCGCGCGCGCAGGCTGTTATAGTTATGATGAATACTCACGGTAGTTTTAATGAAGTGATATCTCTGGCAGACATCTTGGTTGTTACCTACCTAAATAAATACCAAAAATTCAGTAAAATTGTTAGGTTTCCGAGATCTACTATACGATACGAAAATGACTTAAGGAATGTTATTACTTACAGATCATCGATAAAGCCCCTGAAGCCATCAGTAACACTGCAAGCAACCACACCGGAAGCTTCCCCTATCCCGCTCCAGTGCTGCCGGCTTCAGGATTCCGGAGACTTACTACTTGGCTACTCCAACGGACCATTGATGACATTTGAAAGTGTTGTAAGTATATACTACACATTTATTGAGTACTAGCTTTTGCCCGCGGCCTCGCTCGCGTAATATTTTGTTTTTGTGCTATCTCACAGGAACCTTTTATTATTTTTATAATATTTAATTTAATATTGTCAAGTACACCATGTTCTTGCACTACTTTTATTTACTGTACTGTATCAGCCTTTTTAATAGTCCACTGCAGGAGGTAGGCCTAGCCACGAAGGGTGTTTGAGCCATATCCACCTCGCTGGCCCAGTGCGGGTTGGTGGATTCACATACGCCATCGAATTTCTTCTACTGACATATGCAGGTTGCCTCACGATGTTTTCCTTCACCGAAAAGCCAGCAGTGTTTAATACGGAAGTTTCCCGTTTTCTAGTTTTATTTTTATTAAATTACACTAAGTCTGCAATAAATTATGGTGTTTTTATTTTTCAATTATCTTCAAAAATGACGGAGTAATGAATTTTTAAACATGACCGCACGAAATCAAAATACTAGAGACATCACATCTGTCATTTTCGGAACTAAAAAATAAGTCCTGAAAAACCTATTACCTACAATGACTTTATAAGAACAAATATTAGGCTGAGAAGTTTTGGATAACCCTATACAGGGGATTAGTCCTATAGTAAAAGTTGGTCATAATTTAAAATGATATTTTAGGACAGAATATTGTAATTATGAATATATTTGCCTGTGCAAGTTGTGCATTTTTGAAAACTGATTACCAGAAAATGTTCACCAAAATGTAAACTTGTGAGGTCTACTATTTGGAAAACTACTAGTCAATATATACAGATGTAATAACCGCAGAACAGTAGGTACACACGTCAAGTCTTGTTCCATTTAGAAATAAAGTTCATTTACTCAGGACAAAATCATGGGAATGCTGACTTTTTATTCGTTATATTGGGGGTTAATCCCATAGTAAATGTTGATCATAACATAAAGATAAGTACAATGATATTCTAGAACGTATTCGTGGCTTAGAAAAATACCCGACATAGAATGAAGCACTTTATTTCCTTTTTTCCTTACTCCCGCCTAACCCACGGCGCGGCTCTGAAGCCGAATGACGTCACACGCGTAAATCCGTCGCGAGGTTTTTTGATTTCGTGCGGTCATGTTTAGACATCCATAACTCCGTCATTTATTAAGATATTCGAGTAATTTTTTCACTGTGTCTAATATAATTCTAACGTCCTTAAATGTATATAATTATTTTTAGTTTTTATGATAAAGGAAACTTCCCTATTCCGTACATAAATTCCAAAGAACTCATCGGTACGGGACCGGGATTTGAACCCACGACCTCACGATTGTAAGGCGGGTGTCACTACCACTAAACCACCACGGCTTCAACTACTTCTATTTGCTACAAAGTAATTTTAACTTTTTTACCACCAATGAGGTCCTATTTATTGAAAAGAAATGATAATATACAAATATGTTCATTATATCACAAGCTTCGCTTAGTTTGGGGTCAGAGACCGTGTGTAAGATTTCCTCTAATATTTATATTAATATTTTTTTATATTTCCCTGTACTACTTATCATTAGCTACAAACGAAGTATTTTGACCTTTCAGACGCCAGATTTAAAGTCCAAAACTCAAGTACTCATCCGAGGAGACAGCAAGCAAGTCAAGAAAGTGAAGCCGAGTCTTACCAACGAGATCAACAAAGTGCGGACAGACGTACACAGCAACAATGCAGCGGTGGTTGAACCTATGGGAGGGGTGTCGAGGAAACGGGCCGCGCCGGGTGCTAGAGTGAGTATATTAACATTTATAGGATGAATCAAACCTCTTGGCGGCTGTGAAGTTAGGTACAAGCTGCGCGAAACCCAATCTGTTAAGTGAGCTACAGCTGCTTTAAGGTTTCGTTCTGCCCCCCGACCGCCTAAGCAATAGCAATCGTAATAGCAATCGTTTATGACTTCATTTTAGTCATTTGGCATCGCCTGTGTGACGTTAGCCATCAAAGTTGTTCATTCAACGATTGCTTTCGCAAACTGCGCAAAGCAATTGATGGCTAACGGCACCGCCTATGTGACGTTAGCCATCAAAGTTGTTCATTCAACGATTGCTTTCGCAAACTGCGCAAAGCAATTGATGGCTAACGGCACCGCCTATGTGACGTTAGCCATCAAAGTTGTTCATTCAACGATTGCTTTCGCAAACTGCGCAAAGCAATTGATGGCTAACGGCACCGCCTATGTGACGTTAGCCATCAAAGTTGTTCATTCAACGATTGCTTTCGCAAACTGCGCAAAGCAATTGATGGCTAACGGCACCGCCTATGTGACGTTAGCCATCAAAGTTGTTCATTCAACGATTGCTTTCGCAAACTGCGCAAAGCAATTGATGGCTAACGGCACCGCCTATGTGACGTTAGCCATCAAAGTTGTTCATTCAACGATTGCTTTCGAAAACTGCGCAAAGCAATTGATGGCTAACGGCACCGCCTATGTGACGTTAGCCATCAAAGTTGTTCATTCAACGATTGCTTTCGCAAACTGCGCAAAGCAATTGATGGCTAACGGCACCGCCTATGTGACGTTAGCCATCAAAGTTGTTCATTCAACGATTGCTTTCGCAAACTGCGCAAAGCAATTGATGGCTAACGGCACCGCCTATGTGACGTTAGCCATCAAAGTTGTTCATTCAACGATTGCTTTCGCAAACTGCGCAAAGCAATTGATGGCTAACGGCACCGCCTATGTGACGTTAGCCATCAAAGTTGTTCATTCAACCATTGCTTTCGCAAACTGCGCAAAGCAATTGATGGCTAACGGCACCGCCTATGTGACGTTAGCCATCAAAGTTGTTCATTCAACGATTGCTTTCGCAATCCGCGCAAAGCAATTGATGGCTAACGTCACATAGGCGGTGCCAAATGACGAAAATGAAGTCATAAACGATTGCTATTACGATTGCTATTGCTTAGGCGGTCGAGGGGCGGGACATACTCCATGTAATAAATTTATATTTTTTTTAATATGATGGGAATATCCAATACCCCATACTGTCAAACATGTACAAACAGAATTGATGATATACAGGGTTATTTGTAATCAATTAGGATCCTCTTAGGGGCTTATTCTGTACATCAAAACTAACAACTTTTGTTCTGCGACTTTTGTCAAAACAAAAAAAAAATGTGTGGTTCCATAGAAAAATATTGTTCACCCGCGACAAAATGTATGGAACAGCAGATTTTTTTTTGAGTTTTGACATAAGTTGTTATTTTTGATGTACAGAATAAGCCCCTAAAAGGATGCTAATTGATTAGAAATAATCATACACATTATAATGGAGTGTGCATAAAACGAAACTGTAGGCAGAAATATTTTTTCTAAAATACAATATATGTACCTATAATATGTGGAACATAGGACACTGACATTCTCGTAGCGCTCGTAGCGTAGTTTGACGAGGTGTTTGTCAGCGATCACCGAAATTAAGCAACGTTCTGCTCGGTCAGTATTTGGATGGGTGACCGCGGGTGACATTTTCCAACTGAGCGCTACCGTGGCTCGGATGACACGTTAAATTGTAGGTCCCGGTTGTTTTAACCGTTTAGCTATGTCAGAGGCCTTCAGGCGGCCTAAAAACTCTGACACCAGGGCTAGCCACCCGGCCTATACGAACTTACTTACTTACTGACATTCTGGCTGAACCGCTGTCGGACTCGGCCAGAATTCTGTTGAAACTAATTCATAGAGTATAAATTGTAAGTTGCAAATTTAATCAGAGCGACATATTCGATCAAGAAAACGAAAAATCTCATTAAAACTGATTTAATAAAATAAAAAACTACAAACAAGCCGAAACTGATTGTGCTCTCTATCGCTTGCTCCGCGCTCTCGCTTACACGCTCGGCTCAGGCTGAACGTGACACTTTTTCGTGCGTGCAGCCGGCGTTCATCGATTTATAAGACCTTATCACGTTAAAACAGCTGTTCCTTGTAACTCACTGTTCAAACCTTCCCTTAACTTCCACGGATATTTTAAGACCAAAATTAGCCAAATCGGTTCAGCCGTTCTCGAGTTTTAGCGAGACTAACAACCACAATTATTTTTTTTGTATATAGATTTTGATATAAATGTTTGTTGTATGTTTTCCCACTGGTTGTTGTTACTCAGATATTAAAGCTCCACCTGCGTCTTAACACGTAAATTAGCGCACTAATTAAGCTTTTACGTAACGTCTAAGAGCCCATTCACACGAGGACGATTCGTGTTTTTGACGAATCGTTTTTTACACGATTCGTATATTTTTTTGACGAAAGCAAAGAATTTTAAATGTCCATGTCCACACGCTTCACGAATCGTGAAAAATGACGGATGTGTCAATTTTACTGCATCGTCCTTTAAAAATCACGTACGTTAAAAAACACGAATCGAGAATATTTTACGACGGGTCGCTATTGCGCTCGTGCGTAACAAGCTGATCAAAGTATGGAAAGCTCCAAAATTTTGTCTTTGCATTAAAATTGGATGCACTCAATGTTTTATTTTTCTTTTAATGTTTTTAGATCGACGATAATACCAAAACAAGATCAAAGTATTCACGTCCATTGTGTTTGGTAGTTCATATAAGGGCGCATTCACACGGGATACGTCATTGAGTATTCTTAAAAAAACACGATACGTC
Source organism: Hypomecis punctinalis (assembly GCA_949316475.1). NCBI lineage: Eukaryota > Metazoa > Arthropoda > Insecta > Lepidoptera > Geometridae > Hypomecis > Hypomecis punctinalis. Next base: position 16,269,068 of record OX438820.1, on the reverse strand, counting down.
ATGACGGATGGACGTTCACATTGCATACGAAATCGTATTTTTCAACTGAAGGTTTTTGAAAAAAGACGAAACGTCATTTAAGACGTATCCGTAATTTTTCACGATTCCGTAGTAGTGTGAACACGGGCAATTAAAATGTATAGCCACCCATACAAAACAAAATAACGATTCGTGAAAAAAGACGATTCTTCAAAAAACACGAATCGTCTTTGACGGATAGTGTGAATGAGCACTAAGACTGAACTCAATGTGAATTCGTGTTTTTTGACGAATCGTCTTTTTTCACGAAGCGTTGTTTTGATTTGTCCCCATTCCGTATGCAATGTGAACGTCCACCCGTCATGACGTATCGTGTTTTTTGATAAATCGCACATTACATATTCCGTGTGAATGCGCCGTAACCCGGCTTATACGAACTTTACCATTACTTTTTCAGATGGAAGTACCAATGGAAGCGCGTCTAGCAAACCTCTCCCTAGATGTAAAGGAGCGAAGCAAGGGCGCAGTCAATCAAAACCTTACCAAGCTACTCATGCAGGGCCTGCGGTCTAAGGACAACAAGTAATTATCCTTTAACTAGCTTTAAAAAAAAAATGTTCCATTGAAAAATATCGTTCACCCTCGACAAATTGTATGGAACAGCTGATTTTTTTTTGAGTTTAGATAAAAGTCGCAGAACAAAAGTTGTTAGTTTTGATGTACAGAATAAGCCCCGAAATGGATGCTAATTAATTAGGAATAACCCTGTATAGAATTACATATATGTATCTTTATTGAACGCTTCCCTATTCATACACAACAAATTTATCTTTTTTTTTAAATTAAAATAATTTTACATCCATCTATCCATCAGCCAAAGGACGTCCACTGCTGGACATAGGCCTCCCCTATGAATCTCCAGTAAGACCGGTTGGAAGCGGCTTGCATCCAGCGCGATCCTGCGGTCTTGAATGAGGTCATCCGTACACCTTGTGGGTGGACGACCTACGCTACGCTTGCCGGTACGTGGTCTCCACTCGAGAACTTTTCGACTCCACCGGTCATCAGTCCTCAGCGCTATGTGCCCTGCCCATTGCCATTTCAACTTGCTAATCCATTGCGCTATGTCGGTAACTTTGGTTCTTCTACAGATCTCCTCATTCCTGATTCGATACCGCAGAGAGACTCCGAGCATAGCCCTCTCCATAGTAATTTTCCAAATTTAATTTTAATTTTCCTTTCCTCTAATTTTACATAATACTTAGATATAAACTAGAAAGAAACTCAAATAGGTAAATAGTAAATAGATGAAATTAAAATATTGAAGGCGGGCAGCCCTAGAGCCTGATACGTGCTGTAGGTATATATTCCAAATCCTGAAAGGGGGTCCTATTGTTATTGGTATTTTATTTTTGACATTGTATTTAAGTTAATTTAATTTTACCATCTTTTATTTTATTATTTGTTACAATTTGACATTATTCTTTTATTATTGACTGAGGAAAATCTACCAAAGTGGATGGTCAATTGGGCATTTGGTTTCGTAGGTTTTCATCACTCACAACTGTACTGTAGCAGCCTTTTTAATAGTCCACTGCAGGACGTATGCCTACTCACGAAGGGTGATTGGACCATATCCACCACGCTGGCCCAGTGCGGGTTGGTGGATTCACATACGCCATCGAATTTCTTCTACGGACGTATGCAGGTTGCCTCACGATGTTTTCCTTCACCGAAAAGCCAGTGGTGTGATATTCCGTACATAAGTTCCAAAGAACTCATTGGTACGGGACCGGGGATTTCAACCCACGACCTCACGATTGTAAGGCGGCTGTCACTACCTCTTGACCACCACGGCGATTGTTGTATTTACATATTTAGAATATTTAGTGTAATGTGGTTGTTAATTGTGTTTAATGTTTATTTGACTGAAATCAACTTGGTTTTAAGAATGTACAAAAATGAAATGAAATGAATTATGATTATGAAATGAAATGAATTATAATTTGTAAACATTGAGTAATTGTAATTTGTTTTGGACTGTTCAAAAGTGTGTCTGTGACACCCATTTGTCGTAACAAATTAACTGAAAAACTGAAAACTGAGTGATTGAGATCATTATTGTGAACAATATTTTACCAATATCTTTTTCTCTGTTCTTCCAGCATTTTAAGCCTAGTGCTGAACCATAACGACCCTAAAATGGCCGCCAGGACAGTCTCAGCCTTACCCCCGGAGTGCGTCCCCATGTTGCTCGAACAATTAGTGGATAGAGCCACCAAGAAAACTTCTACGTAAGTAACACTTATAATTATTTAGTAATAAAAATAACAGTAATGTAATTACAAAATACTCATACGCACACACACATGTGCACTTGCGCATGCACACACCCACAAACAAACTTAAACGTAAGTGTCACTTGCGCACACGGGCGCAAATAAATTGATAAATACGATGAGTATGATAAGTAAGATGACTGAATTTTGCTAAGATTAATACACACACATAATTAATGACGCTAAAGTAGCAGTGACAACTAAAAGTGTGCGTGTGCCCAATCCCATATTCAGATCAGCGCGCAAAATCAAACTGATCAAAAAAAAAATTCGAAGAATATTTTTAACAACTCGTTACACATACGCGCACACATTCACACACACACAAACACACATACACACACACACACACACACACACACACACACACACACACACACACAAAATAAACGACGTTAAAGTGGCAGCCAGGACAATTAGTCGAACAATTAGTGGATAAACCAAGAAAACTTACGTACATAAGTCCATACATCCGTCAGCCATAGGGCGTACACAGCTGGACCTAGGCCTCTCTAAAGATCTCCAATAACACCTGTTGGTAGCGGCTTGCATCAAGCACAATCTTGCGGTCTTAATGGAAGTCATCCGGCCGGCACCGATACGTAAGTAAAACTTTTATATTTTACCATACTGAGTTTATCACAAGAAATTAAATTTATAAAAGATTACGATCAGTAATTTAGCTACAATGAATAAAATATAGTATTAACAACAACACACACACACACACACACACACACGTACACGCGCGCGCGCACACACACACACACACACACACACACACACACACCTCACACCATACACGCATGCACGCACAAATACCTACCTTCATACACGCACAATCAACGACGCAATGTCGAGTATCAAGAAAACGGGTCATTGTGCATATTTAATGTTAATATCTATGTCGGTATGTATAACAGCGCTCGGATATTTTTTCACTACTTAGAGACTGTGGCTCTATAGATACTTGCTCGAAACCCGTGACACAATACACGACTTAGTTCCCTAGGTGCATAATGTAGCATTATGTTACAGGTGCGCGACAGTGTGCACGTGGCTTCAAGCGGTGACGGAGTGCCACGGCGCCTTGCTGCTCGCCACCTCGGCTCATGCGGACCAGCTCACCAGGCTGCTCGCTATATTCACTCACAGGTAAATACAGGCTTTTTTTTTTCAGTGCACATACTTTGCATACGGATAGTATATTAAACAAACAATTAAACCTCTACATTGGTTTCACTCACTTTAGTACAAAAATATTGAAATAACTTCAAGAGAAAGTATACAGATAAACGGAGTCATCAATGTCACCCTACGTCTGAGTACCCGTGGCCGCGTCGTACCTACGCCCGAGACGTTTTATGCAGGTAGTTATTGTCTGGAGTGTAGGGTGCATGCAATATAATTTTCTTTGGAATAGTTTGACAAAAAAATAATGAAAAAAAAATTTCTTGATGAACAGAGAGTTCTCTGTTCTGTACTATTAATGATATCTACTGCGCGATAAAAAATTGTGCACTGAATAAAAGGTCATGCTGTATATATTTACTAGCTGACCCGGTGAACTTCATTTCACCAACTGTCAATGACAACTTTTATATGCAACATCATTTTGTAATGAGAAAAAAAAATACAAACCTTGGCCATAACTAGGCATTGATGGACTCACATATATTGTGTGGCTCGGCTGCTCCTCGGCCCACAACTCATCGATGCCTCTGTTGCTGGCCGCCGCAGTAATGTACTATTACACTGGTCAACAGTGGTTTTGTTGCCCTGAATGACTGAATAAAACTGTTAAGTAAGTGCAACTTTACAAGTATAATAAATGAATAGGTAAAAACACGCTTTTATAAATGCACGTAAAACTCCATGTAAAGGTTTATATACATTTTATACAGGCACCTATGTCAATATTTACACTATTCAATATAATTATAATAGGTTTGTTATTACCTTGAAACCTAGTAGTGTTCAAAGTACATTACGTGGCCTTTCTCACAAGTACAAATACGACTAGGATACGATATTCCATCATGAAATGCCAGTGTCTATCTCCCGGCTTCATCATCAGACCTTGAAACCTAATCGTGGTGAAAGTTCATTACAAGACTTTTCTAAGAAATCCAAAACAGCTATGATACGATTTTCCATCATGAAGTTCCAGTTCATATCTTCCGGCTCCATCATCAGATCAGTTCGACCGTACCATATTATCGTATTGCCATCAGAACTACATACAGCTGCCAATTTTCATTACGCCACGACCCTTGGAAGATGATTAAATTAGTTACCTTAGATTCCATTACATAGTTACATACAAGTCGACCCAATAATATCGTGTTAAAAATCAGAGCCAATTCGAAACTTTATAGAAATCATCAGAAATATCCAGGGCAACATTTTTTTGTATTTTTATCTGGATGTCTCCAGATAGATGCTTGTGTTGTTTTTAAACTTTCGCGATTTGAACACATTATTAGTATTTACTACGGGACTGATCGCGCACTAAAATTACGAGATAAATAAATACCCATCATCCCGACGTTACGACCGAGTTGCATCGGCCGTGGTCACGTCACGGGTAGACTGGGATGTGAAACAGCTGGTGCCAGCTAGTGGTAACAGCTGGTGGTTTATTTATCTCGTAATTTTAGTGCGCGATAAGTCCCGTAGTATAATTATAATAAATGTAAGTAGATAATGGATTGTTATGGTATTTAATCATGTATTATTTTGTGTTTGCAGACGATCCCACCTATGTCAGCTGTTGAACTTGCGCGGTCGAGTGGAGCTCACTATGAAGCAACGCACCAACTCGAAGAAAACCAAGGAGCAAGCGCCCGTGCTACAGTACAATGGTGAGATTTTATACTACTACTAACTATTTAAAGCTTTCTTCTTCTTTTACGTTTTGGCGTCGCATTATTATGCATTTGCCAGTATTCAGTTTTAATAATTTATAATATTTTATCAAAAAATAAATCGTTGTCACGTCATAGTCCAATAAAGTCACGTTCAAGTCCAAGTCAAGTCATACCTCAGTAAAGCAGTGAAGACTTTACTAGAGGCGTCTATGGAGTTTTGGTAACAACAGGGAACGACATGATACGTCGCATTATATCACTTGCCTACACTCATGCACGTAAAGAAATACCACAATTTCTCACTTATTACCACTGATAAAAACACAAGTTTAACAAAATAATACAATGAGACGACATGACTTTTCCGCGTTCTCGCCAAAACTCCCAAATTCATTTGTTGATAAACTTATACTTGTCATGTCATTGCAATAGGCAAGTTGACCAAAAAAATTAGTCCCTCGACTAATACTCTAATATTTTTAGATAGTCGATAGACTATCTAAAAATATCAGAGAGAGATAAATATTTAATAAAAAAAAATATATATAGTAATAATTATGTATAGATAAAAAATATTTTTAGATAGTCGATAGACTATAGATAGAGATAGTCTATCGACTATCTAAAATATTAGACACGTAGATTTTCTTATGTCAATTAAACTAAAATTGACGAAGCTAGAGCCCGTCAAAGTTCCGCGTGACGTCACAAGTGCCATACAAATGTATAAGATTCTGTGAGAGACGTGACGTCATGAACTTTGACAAGGTTTATCTTTGTTATTTGTTGTTTGATTAACCAAAAAAAATACGTGTCCGATAAAGGACATGTCCACAAAATGTATGGAGGCTGGTATAATAATAATCAAAAATTCTAACCATAACACTCGTTACATGCATGCGTTCGGGATGCACCTTCCGCTGGGTCGTTTAGGAATAAATTAAAGTGTTGGCTACATGAACAACTATTTTATGACGTAAAGGACTTTTTGAAATTACCTAAATTGTTTTAAGATTTTGTGACTTATTTGGTAATTGTCAAGTTCTTTTATTTTTTATTTTTTTGTGCTATATTGTATAGTGCCCTAATGTAATTTTTACTTATTGACTTGTAACAAATGGTGTTATGAATAAATGACTATATGACTATATGACATTTCGAGAAAGTTCATATTTTTCTGCGTCTATTACAACAGTTTAAAACAAAAAAGAGCCCTCCGATTTTTTTAAAATTAATTTTGAATTTATTAGGATAAATTAATATATTTGGCTCAATAGGTAGTTTATCTCTAGCAACCCTGATTAAGTAAACTCCAAATTGTTAAATAAAAGCATTTTTACCAATTAGACACACTTTTAAAGTGTTTTTTGTCACATTGTACCTACTAACTGGTCACGCTGGTAGGTTATAATTTTTAATTTTAGCAAATTAAGTGATGACTGTGAAAGAATCAGCTGCGAATGCAAGTTAAATATCGATATAAGCACTTTATCATTGCTAAACTAGAAAAAGTAATAAGCTGTATCGTTATTTTTCATACAATTTATTTTTCACATTTAAAAAAAAATGGAGGGGTGAAAAAATCTAAATAAAATATTTTTGAGAAGCCCATAAAACAAGCTTTCAAATGATGTATATATCATCTTGGTTCGATTTTTCTCTGAATAATATACCACTTGTGGACGTCACCTTTTGATAATCTAACTCACGGACGAACGACGAACTCACGGTTGTAACTAACTTCACATCCGCCTACTTGTATGATTCGGTCTATACACATAAAAAATAATAAAAGTGGTCGAGTGGTTGTAACGCTGGCATGTCATTCTTGAGGTAGTGGGTTCAAATCCTGGTCTCGTATCTATGAGTTTCCTTGGAACTTATGTACTGAATTCAACACCACTGGCTTTTCGGTGAAGGAAAACTTGAGACAACCGGCATACGTCCGTAGAAGAAATTCGATGTCGTGTGTGAATCCGCCATATACACATATTCACGCGCACGCACACCAACGCGCACTGGGCCAGCGTGGTGGATAAGGCCCAATCGCCCTTCATGGGTAGGCCTACGTCCTGCAGTGGACTATTTAAAATGCTGGTACGGTACGGTATATAATAAAAACAATTGGTTGCACTCCGGGACTGCCGGCAGTAGTGAAAACTTAAACATGTAAAGTACTATTATTTATGTTAGTTGATTGAATCAGGTGTTACTTAGCGGAAATTCATCTTCAAATCTTTGTTTTGAATAAATATTTAGTGTATTTCCGCTATCTTGTTGTAGGCAAATAAGTTTAAGGGCATTAAGGACATTTATATGTAAAAAAAAAATTACAAAATATGACTAATATTACAATAATTATACATTTAAAAACTTAATTTTACAAAATAGATAAAATAATAATAAATATCACTTATTTTCACTACACTCTATTATATATTTTTTAAAATACTATATTAACAATCCGTTAACAACAAATAAATATTATAAAAATAATATGACAAAATATTGAAAACACTTCACTAATAAATAACACTCTTATTCTCACTGCACTACACTCTGTTCGACACGTGTTTCGCCTCTCAACGAGGCATCTTCAGGACGTGTTGACTCTTCGAGGTCACTCGCAAATATTTTTTTTTATTTTTTATTGAAATGTCCTTAATGCCCTTAAACTTATTTGCCTACAACAAGATAGCGGAAATACACTAAATATTTATTCAAAACAGATTTATTATTTATGTGGTAAAATACAACACCACACACACACACTCGCGCAAGCGCCCTGCCCCGTCTTACGAATTTTCGATCAGGTCACGTGTCCTGACGCGAGGTTAAAATTTTTTACCCATTCAAAAAGTGCACAACGCCGCCAAAGAAGTTTTCACTTCAAAAAACATTGGAAACCTTCACTTAACCCGTTCAATTCTCTTCCAGACACATCGTCAGAAGAAGAAGAGGAAGAAGATGTAGAAATGGTAGAGAAGTACAAATCAGACAGCGAGCAGTCGTGGTCAGATGAGGAGTTCAAGTCCGAGCCCGAGGGTGATGATGATGCTGGTGATGATGATGAGATGGAGCAGGACGGGGCTAGTGACGGCAGCAGCGGCGGGGGTGACGATGATGACGAATAATATATGTTGATTATTTTATACCGTTGTTTTATTTGTAATTGACCGAGTGAACGAAGTGAAAGAGGTCTCCGTTTTAACTCGACCATTTTGATTTTGTCTGTTATAGTTATAGGATAGCGGTATCCGTCATATAGAGGTCGTTATATATATATAGCGTTCGTCAAGACTAATATACAAATGTATGAACATCTTAAGAGTGAAAGACACAAGGCTAAAATACGCGTACCAACTCGGAGAACTGCATGTTTCGGTGGGGGCATTTGTGGTATGGGTCCGGTAATATACAATCATTTGCCAAAAATCATATTGGAGTCTGTTAGTGTGGCTAAATTTAAAAGGAAGCTGTTTAGTTTACTAGCATCAAAAGCATATTATAAGGTGCAAGAGTTTTTGGATGACACATTTTAGTAGTTATATTTTGGAAGCTATTTTTAGAATATTATGCATGGTTAAGAATTGTTGATTTTATTGATTTTCATAATGTTAATTCTTGCGACATTTTATAATGAAATTTTATTGACATTATTTGTAACAATCTATTTAAATATTGTATGTTCATTATGGACCAAACTGTTGGCACTTTTTAGAACTAAGACCTTATAATGTAACACAGTTTGACAATAAACTTTATCTTATCTTATCTTATCTCGTTCTACAGCTGTGTCCGTCATATAGCAGTCGTTATATAGCGGTGAATGAGGTGAGTATGTAGAAAGAAGTTATAGAAATGGTAGAAAAGTACAAACCAGATAGCGAGCAGTCGTGGGCAGCTGAGGAGTTCAAATCCGAGCCCGAGGGTGATGATGATGAGATGGAGCAGGACGGGGATAGTGACGGTAGCGATAGCGGGGGTGACGATAATGACGAATAATATGTTGATTTTTTTTATACCTACCGTTGTTTTATTTGACTATCCTTGATATTTTGATTTTTATGCTATGCCATTTATTTTTCGAGTATAAAAGAAGCCTAGTATAATACGCGCTACACAAGTCGGCGGATGTGAAGTCAGCTACAAGCTGCGCAATATCCAATCCTGACTGAAGCTCACATAAAGCTGCGCGTTGATTGGGTTTCTCGCAGTTTGTTGCTAAATTTACATCCGCCGACTTGTATGTTTTGACCTAAACCAATACTTACCTACACTTCCGGATTTATAATATTAGCATGGACTAAAAAGTATTTTTAATAATCTTTGATATTAGTAAGGACTTCAGAGCAAATAAAAAATCAAGAGAGAATGTCGTTGAACAGCAAGGAGCATATTAACCAGTGGAGAAAGTGCGCGGGGCGGCCTCGCTCACCATCGATAGGCGCTTTAGATGACTACCGACTAGGGATGCTCGATCCAGGGGCCTTATTTTGTAAGCGCTCTGACGTTCGGCTTCGCTTTTTCTCCTGCTCGCGCCAGTTACTCACGCCGCGAGAGCGAGCGGGAGGAAAAGCGAAGCCGAACGCCAGAGCGCTTACAAAATAAATTGATATTTTGGATTGCAATGGATCGCATAGCAGTGTATCGATCCGCTTGTTTCGATACGATATTTTGGATCGACCCTGTATCGTATTTAAAAAAATAGAACATATTGTCTTTTATACCATCAAAGTTTATTGTTTAGATACATAAACAATAATCATTTACGTCGGCCAACCTGTAAGTGGCAAAGTACACAGAAATAATATTTTCTAAAGCCGCTCTTTGTTGAGACGATACGATATTTGATCCAGTATCGTGTCAATAATTAAAAAGATGACTTATTGCGATACGATATTTTATTCAAATTAGACCCAAGTCAAAAATATCGATATCGATATTTTGCTAGTAACATTTTTGGCACCACTACAAGAACTCTTGTCATTGCGTCATTTTGGCGTCAGCCAATTACAGCCAGCGGAGCTTACCTCTCCCCCCGCTTAAAATCGGTGACCTATTGTCAAAGAAGATATAATAATACTACCTATTGTTTCAACAAAAACCGGGCCCATGCGCTCTCCAGTCTCCTCCATGTTGAACAGTCAAGTGAGGCCGGTAAACTAGTATGACCTGAGAGTATGACCACGTCTGACCACGAGGAAACACCTGCAATTGTTTCAACAAAAACCGGGCCCATGCGCTCTCCAGTCTCCTCCATGTTGAACAGTCAAGTGAGGCCGGTAAACTAGTATGACCTGAGAGTATGACCACGTCTGACCACGAGGAAACACCCGTTTTTTATACATGTGTGAGTGCGTCGCTCTTGCGCCGCATTAGTTCGACTGACAAGCCAAAGCGTAGTTTCCTTTTACGTGGATGTGTGTGTAATTGTCTGTACACGGCGAGGCGTAGTTTTGATCGGCCTCACTTGTTTGTTCATAACATTCTGTCTTTATTTTTTTATTTGGTCTGAGGTAAGGGCAAGCTGCTATAGATATGCCAAATAAGACTGAAGCTCACCGAGGATTGGGCTATCCGCAGCTTATAGCTAATCTCACAGTCGTCAAGTTGTTTAATTCGTTCGTTCGTCCACTGTTGGACATAGGGCTGCCCTAAAGATCTCCAATAAGATCGGTTGGTAGCGGCTTGCATCCAGCGCGATCCTGCGGTCTTAAAGGCTCCATTACACACAGGCGGTACGAGCGGTAAAGCAGAGGGGCGGGCATCTGTATTGTACTGGTTATATAAGAAGGGCTCACACAGGTCCGGTCGCGGTACCGCCGTACCGCCCTTTACCGCTCGTACCGCCTGTGTTTGATGGAGCCTTAATGAGGTCATCCGTCCACCTTGTTGGAAGACGTCCTACGCTGCGCTTGCTGGTACGTGGTCTCCACTCAAGAACTTTTCGTCCCCATCGGTCATCAGTCCTCCGCGCTATGTGCCCTGCCCATTGCCACTTCAACCTGCCAATCCGCTGGGCTATGACGGTAACTTTGGTTCTTCAACGGATCTCCTCATTTCTGATTTTGATAGTTGTTTAATTCGGTCTATAATTGTACCTATGTAGGGGTTCTAACTATGTAATATGACGTCATTATCTACTACTACTTAAGTACTAGATTTATAGTCAACCCCCTAATCTTCCCTCGCGAGTTCTTCATCTGGCTAGTGGGGTGGAATAAAATAACTGGACTCTTTGGTTTAGAAACTTTTCATTTAATTATTTTACATTGTAGGTACATAGTTAAGTAAAATTAAAGAAGTTGATTTCATACTTACCAATTTATTATCCTGTAACTTATACATAATAGGTAGTTTTAAATCAATTCCAGTCTGCGTCGTGCCAGTTGTCGTTGTAATATGCTAGCCACATGGTCTGGGCTGTAAAACAACGAAAAAATAAAACAGATACGTACACAGTTTTAATTTAGCTTTCTAATTATATAAACTGTACAATAGGTATACAGTCATTTTTGAAAAGTATCTCAGTTATATTCTGTTGGTCTAATAAACCACTCAAAATACAAAATTAAATCGTGCTTTAGAAATGCATTTAAATTTCGCGCGTAATTCACGAAAACGATGGATGTCATTATTTTACTCTGTGGTCATGAATGACGTCACTAGGCTATGTAAACAATGCGTGTAAATATTTTTTACGATAATGTCTTTGTTTGTAAGTTTGAGATAAAGAGTTATTATAAGTGGTTAATAATGAGTTATCGTTGGTGTATTGTTCCTGGATTAGTAGTCCGACTGCGATGCAAACATCCGACAAACTATTCAGTGTTTATATAGCCGAATGGCGTCTTAATATAGCGGCGACTATTTTATGTACAGATAATAAAAAACGGAAATTTTGTATTGATTTTTAATTTTGTTATTTTATGATCTAAAACGAACATTTTCTGATTGCTTTTTGCCTAAGCTATCTTGAAAAATTTACAGATTTTATATATTATAAAATACCCTATTAATATATGTATTACGAAACTTAAAAACACACTACAATATTTTTGGGGAGCCGTGATACTACAATTAGGACTCATAAATTAAATATTTTAATATTAGTTTCTTACCTAATTAGAATGCAAGATATCTTCTGGTGGATCACTGATTGTAATTCCACTAAACTTGACTTCAAGTCCGGCCCTTTTTGGGGTACAAGTCATCGGACCCACAAATACTGTGTCCGACACGAAGGGGCAAAGTCTCAGCAAAATCCACGTCACATTATCTGTGGAGTATTTCACGCAGACGACGTTGTCCTTCTTGGTGAGTCGGAGATAAAACTTTTTGGGATTTCCTGTGAAGACACCTGAAAAAAGTTTTCACATATATTGAGAAACCCGAAGTTATACATTTGGCGGACATATAAAAATTCTTAATATTTTTTGCCCCATGTTTGTGTCGAGGAGTAATTTTAAAAGAGTATAAGTACAACGTATTGATTGTTTTCATTAATTAACTAATTAAGAAAAAATTGTAGGTATGTGATGTTAGATTAGGTTTTGATAACCCGATCTAACATCAGATACCTTTTTTTAACCACAAAAAAAGATACTCTGAGTTACATGCATATAGCTAGCTTAGGGGCGAATGAATAAAAATACCTATAAAATACGTTACCTGTAGCCCAATCTGAAAGTTCATTAGTATGAACGCTGCCAATCATCGGTTGCCCATCGTTGTATTCTATTCCGGCTTTTACCCAGTGTTTTTCATCTTGGTAAATCATTGTATAGGCAACATCCACTCCTGTCTAAAGTTCAAAAAGCTGCGGGTTGATTATAGATTTATTGACGGAAAATAATAAATACAATAACATTGAAGAAAAAACTTTATTGGCTTTGTTAAATGTTGGCAAAATTGAAATGACTTTAGATTTAAATTCAATTAATAAAGGCTTGAAGAAACTAGGTACACGTAACAAAATCTGTAAAATTTTGAGATTACCTGTTGCCCAATCTGAAAGTTCATTAGTGTAAACGCTCCCTATCATCGGCTGTCCGTCATTGAATTCTATTCCCGCTTTCACCCAGAGTTTTTCATTTTGATAAATCATCAAACCAGCTTGATCATACAGCTCAGAAAATTCAGCCTCGATACATGCCTGTAATGTACGTAAAGCGTGTCAAATTCAATTTCCGGTAAATTCTACCATAAATTTTTCTATATGGTGGAAAATCTCCGTATTAATAAGCGGAATTCTAAATAAAAATAATATTATTATGTAATGTGCCACAAAACTTACCGTCAAAGTAAAGTCGTCTTTAATTTGCACACCGTAGACATGTCCGGTATTAACATGAAAGCCATACCACGTCCCTTGCCAAAAATCTCCTCCTTCGTTTGTGGTCACCTCTAAGATATCATTGGATAATTTCCATTTTTGTGGTTCGTTTAACCAGTTGAAATCACTTAATGATATGTTATTGAAGGAGCTATTTTCTAACATGAAACTTTGATTTATCTCAGATGTTTCAGCGGGAGGTGTTGGGAAATAATGGCTTATGGAAGCAAATGGAGTAGAGGATTGTCCAGCAGTGGCGCTGCATAAAATAGAAAAAATAAGTAAAAATAAAGGTTCCATATTAACGATTCTAGCACTGGATGGCTAACACTTTAAACGTTGACAAACAAAATGTTTAAATCTTCGATAACTTAACTTTTATACCTATCGCAGCTGAGTGTTGTGTTGTTTTTGTACTCGTGGCAAAGATAATGTCATCTTAACCACGAGTGCAATAACGTGATTAGGTATCTAGTTTAAGTGGAAGACTCTTATCATGCGATGATAAAAGTCCTTCACCAATACATAAAGTAATATATGATTACAATTTAAAGTAGATCAGTACAATACGTCCTGCTATAAAATAAGACTGAACAGTGATGATAATGATAACGATGACATTTTATTTAAGATAGTTATGACGCTAATTCTAGTTTGATTTCATTCTAGTTCTTAGAAACTTAAAATAATCTTTCATCACACATAACTAAGAAAAAATAGAAATAGTAACATAAGTTTTCAGTAACTGTCGCCTAAAAATAAATAACTAGGTATGAGACAGAATAATAAACAGAAAAACAATGAGGTGTAGATTATATAGTTTTAATTAGAATGTAAAATATCTTTCTGTGGTTCACAAATTGTAATTCCACTGAACTTAACCTCGAGTCCAGCTCTCTTTGGGGTACAAGTCATGGGGCCCACGAAAACTGAGTCAGACACGAAGGGGCAAAGTCTCAACAAAGTCCACGTTACGTTATCTGTGGAGTATTTCACGCAGACGACGTTGTCCTTTTTAGTGAGCCGAAGATAAAACTTTTTGGGATTTCCTGTGAAGACACCTGAAAATGGTTTTCACATTAAGAATACTGCAAGTATTGTATAGGCAACATCCACTCCTGTCTAAAGTTCAAAAAGCTGCGGGTTGATTATAGATTTATTGACGGAAAATAATAAATACAATAACATTGAAGAAAAAACTTTATTGGCTTTGTTAAATGTTGGCAAAATTGAAATGACTTTAGATTTAAATTCAATTAATAAAGGCTTGAAGAAACTAGGTACACGTAACAAAATCTGTAAAATTTTGAGATTACCTGTTGCCCAATCTGAAAGTTCATTAGTGTAAACGCTCCCTATCATCGGCTGTCCGTCATTGAATTCTATTCCCGCTTTCACCCAGAGTTTTTCATTTTGATAAATCATCAAACCAGCTTGATCATACAGCTCAGAAAATTCAGCCTCGATACATGCCTGTAATGTAGGTGTTTCTGTCAAACAAAGTGCATTTTCGCTTCCGGTAGAATTTAAACGGTAATTCTCCAATTTGGCGGCTTTTTCCTAATTACTGTACTCTCTTATAATTTTCGTTGATTGAACGCAGCCTAAATATTTTATATGTGATATATGTACTAAGCACCATGCAAATCGGCAGATGGGAAGTTATGCGCAGAACGCTACACAAAAGCCAAAATATAGGTATATGCGGGAGCCAGAGAGATGAAACGCCGGAGCACACCCACCCGCCAACCTCCTGCCTCGCTCACGCTCCCTACGCACTACGACATTCGGCGTCGGAATTGTGCACACATGCGCAATAATTAGCCAATCACGGCGAATTATCATTTGTAACATCTCATCCGCCGATTCGTGTCGCCTACAATTTAACGTGTCATCCGAGCCACGGTAGCGCTCAGTAGGAAAATGCTACCCACGGTTACACATCCAAATACTGACTGACTGAAAATACAGGATTCTACAAATATAGTATAAAATATGTAAAGGATACCTAAACCTACTCAAAATACTGAACAACTTTCCTAAAAAAGGGTTGAAAATAAAAAAAATATCGATTGTTTTCTTATTTTTCAGATTTCCAAAAGCGGATTATAGCTTTAAAACAAACATATGGAATAAAGTTTGCTCAGTACACTGATTGATTTGATTCCTTAATGAATCCCTTAAAATAAATACCCACTTATACTTATAGATGTTATCGCACGAAATATAATTATTTGTACTTGTTTGTACCGCGCTGAACCTGCATCTATCGACAACAAAATGAGTTTGCGTTGTCCGCGTGCCCATCCCTAGGAATCGCCAACATAGATATATAAGTAGCTATACTTCATCTGCCTACGACGCGCACTGGGCGTCTAGTGCGGTGCTAGCGCTCTATACTTTAGTTATTTATACTCTAAGCGTGTCGCGCTTAGTATAGTACATATTACGTTTTATGCAAGCCCAGACACATAAACACTTGCTTATCGGAGAATGGCTTTAATTCAGAGCGATGAAAAATAATAGTATACTGTAACTAGGCGAAGAGCATGGCCGTAAAAATGCTGTCTACACACTTGGCACAAGTTCATATTTTAGTATTTAGCAGTATGTGGAAGGTTGATTTCTGCAAGTGAAACCGTTCGAAAAACATTACAACAGGGTAGTCTCGTTATTTGCAAGCTTACGCCAGTAGTTTAAAAATAAATAATTGAAAAAATAGAGTAATATAACTTACGGTCAAAGTAAAGTCATCTTTAATTTGCACACCGTACACATGTCCGGTATTAAAATGAAAGCCATACAAAGTTCCTTGCCAAAAATCTCCCTCAGCATCCGTGGTGACCTCTAAAATCTCATTGGATAGTTTCCATTTTCGTGGTTCGTTCAACCATTTGAATTCGCTCAGTGACATTTTACTGAATGAGCTTGCGTCCATTTTTAACGATTTGAACTCTTGAAACGTTTATAAATAATTGTTGATATCTTTGTGCCGACCTTTATTATTATAGCCGAGTTTGTGTTGTGTTGTTTTTGTACACGTGGCAGTGTCTGCAGTGTTGATAAAATAATGATTAAAGACTTAGAAGAAATCAAAACTAGTAGAAATTGTAATTATGTAGTAGTAATATTTTTATTTTTGCCATTCTACTGGTAACATTTTTATTCAAGATGGCATCATTTCCGGTGGTAGCTGCGCGGCGTGATGGCTCCGCGCGGTTTATGAAGAAATTAAAGTTTATTTTTGTATTTAGATAGCAGTTATAAATCGTTACATTTGTTTTTTGTTAATTAAATAGTTAGTGCGACACAAATGGGGAAACCTGGTAAGTCATTTTCTCGAACTATAGTTTGTCTCATGTAGCATGGCAACCGCATGGTATATTTTACGTTTTCAGTGATATTACGCTATTTCTTTGAATATTTGCTGAGTAAAACCCTTAATTGTCTTAATACCATTGATGTAAAACCTATTCTGCATAGTAAATATGCTCAATAACAATATTATCGAGTTCAATGTAGAGGTTATGCTTCCATGGTTTTTGATTAAATCTACGGATTATGAGCCTCTATCCAAGTTTGTTCACTTTATTTAACCACGTGATCTGCAATTTACTACTCTTTTCCGATATTGAATAGTATATCGTAGCGAGGTTTGAGGTTATGTTTAGGACTGCACGCCCCACGCTGAGTGGCGTCTTATCGCTTATGAACACGTAAAGTGGGCCATAATAGCCCCATGAGACTTAAATGAACAGTATTCCGCCTGTATCTAAATATTAAGTAGTTTACTAGTAAACAAATGATTTTCTATTTCCAAATTCAATCCAAGGTCGCTTCCAAATTAAACACGTGTGGGCCTGCTATAGAGCATCCTCTATTTGTATCTACTAACGTATATTTCACGTTATTCAACTTAAATATTCCCAATAAAATGATGGCAGAAAGACAATAGTAAAGAAACTATGTTTGCTCAGTGATCATACCTAAGTTTTTTAAAATTAGTCTTAGGGTGCAGTTTTACTTACAGCTAGTTTGTAATACAGAGTAAGGAAAACTACCTTCTTCTCTTTTTCCATTATAAAAGCTCAGCTAGATTCTGTAGGTTTCATTGAAAGGAATGCATAACTTCGCACTCATGACCCCACAAGGCATTCATAGCATTTTGTATAATTTAAATAAGTCTGCTTGACCATCGCCTGCACGGGTAGCATGGCACTGTGACTTTGAAAAGCTTCAAACTATATCTTCGGAAACAAAAAAACTTGGCAGGCTGTACCGTTTCCTGAGCATATGGATTGTTTAATTGAATGAAATGTTAAGTTATTTTGTTTAATTCACAGCGAAGAAAAATCAACAGTGTAGGGGTGATAGAATATATACAAATACAAATAACTTTATTTGCCTTAAAACACTTTTAACCATATTCACTTGTCCATTGACTCTGAACTAGTTAATAACTGTATCTCAGAGCCAGGGAGAAGCCCTTTATATTAACAAGCAACTAAAAGTTATACAAAACAAAAGTAAGGTTAAATTTAGAAAAACAATTTAGACTATTTATCGAAACAAGTAAGAGAAAAAAAAAAATATAAAGCACAAATTACATCGCATCATACTTATAACGAACCACACAATCTCACAACTCAAAACCATTCATTCATTTTTGTCAACAAACATGTACGTGTGTGTGTGTGTGTGTGTGTGTGTGTGTGTGTGTGTGTATAGGCCTTGTGTGTAGGTCTAGCAGTGAACATCCTGGGAGTGATATAATAAGATGTGTCTAATCTCAAGTATTATTTTACAGAGTTCAATGGCGGTAACCGCGGAGGCGGAGGCGGTGGCGGACGCGGCGGCGGCCGAGGCGGCTTCAGAGGAGGCCGTGGGGGCGATAGGGGAGGCCGCGGGGGCTTCGGCGGCGGTGGCGGCCGCGGGGGATTTGAGAAGCGAGGCGGAGGCCGGGGCTTCGGTGGCCGCGGGGGTGGAGGTAACTGTCTATGCAATTGCTAGGTCATTAGTTAGATATTTGGAGTGTTGTATACTGTAGGCATTTTAGGCTAGCCCTGGTGTTAGCGTTTTTAGGCTGCCTGAAGGCCTCTGACATGGCTAAACAGTTGAAACCACCGGGACCTACAATTTAATGTGCCATTAGAGCCACGGTAGTGCTCAATTGGAAAATGCCCTACCCGCGGTAACCCATCCAAAAACTGACTGTGAGGAATGTTGCTTACATTTGGTGATCGCTGACAAACACCTAGTCAAACTATGCTACAAGCACTACTGAGGCCAAAGGTCTTTGTGCATAAGATCATTATATTAGTATTATAGGTAAAATAATCTATTGGCCTCGTAACATATTATCATATCAGGCAAGTTGTATTACAGCAAGCATATAATATTAATAACACAATTAAAATGCAACAGAACTCTGCTATATGAAGCTCCATTTGAGTTTTAAAATCTCAAAATATTTTGGACAATAAAAACTGGTGCTGCCAGCACAAAATTGACCAAGATTTTTGTTATTTTTGTTGTTACCATTGATTTTTATTTTTTGCATGTTATTTTCAACACTAAGTACTTCAATGACTAAATTGTCTTTTTTCTTTTACTATGGGACTAGTCATACAATGAAAATACGAGATAAATATATTTTTGACTGCTGCAATATGTTCTTTGATCTGTTTAGCATTAGTGCGCTTCGTTTGACCCATGTAGGAACTACCACACCTAGTCCCATAGCATAAGAATAATTTGCACAAATTGCTAAAGATTAAAAAAAATTAAATTAGCATTTTCAAAAACTAAAACAGCAAAATATTTAAGAGGGGCTTCCAAATAAAAAACCTGAATTTGTAGCCGTTTTTCAGTCGATATTAAGGGGGCGCCTAATGCCAAAATCAACTTTTTAAAGACATGGTGTAAAGATAATGAACATAAATATCCATATTAAAAAAATACTATAGGAAAGGAAAGAACCTATAGTAGCAGAGTAATCGCGTAGAATTTTGGAAAATAATATGGTTACCTTAGAAAAAAATTAAAACTTCGCATCATAAAAAAAACTTTTTTTTTCAAATGCTCGAAATTATCAGCGACAACACCACATTATTTTTGACAAATTACGTAGCCAGACTAATGTTCTAGTAGAGTAATTGATTAATTTTTTTAATATATGCTTAAATTTTGAATAAATAAATAAAATGTCACCTAAAAATGTAAGCTGGCGCTCGAAGCCAAAATCACCGTGAACTGTGTCATGCGATTTTCGACTCTAAACAAAGCAGCATAGGTGATAGCGGGCGATGCAAGAAGCGCGGGTGAAATCTGTTTTTAAGGTTCCGTACCTCAAACGGAAAAAACGGAACCCTTATAGGATCACTTTGTTGTCCGTCTGTGTGTATGTCAAAACTCTTAATCTCGGGAACGCGTTAAGATATCGAGTTGAAATTTAAACTGTATACGTATATCTATGGTCTCTTGCAGTTGTGTAAAAAGTTAGAGCCGTTTATGTCTTAAAAACCGCATATTTTGCGCTCACAAAAATCAAAACCTACAGGGTACTTCCTGTTGACAAAGAACTATCAAATTTGGCGAGAAGCATTGTCTTAGAGTAGTGTTTGTACGGGACCCACGATGTGCAAGCCTGACTCGCACTTGTCCTGTTTTTTTCATGGCATTAGGCACACTCTTAATGATGGTGAGAAGTAGATGCTTGAAATATTCACATAATAATTATTTAGTTCAATATTCACTTCAAAAATAAATAAATCAAAATAAAAAATATTAAGGAGGGCTCTCATACTGTACGGAACCCATCGTGCGCTAGTCCAACTCGCACTTGGCCGATTATTTTATTATGATACTTTCAATATCAAATGATGAGAACATGGTCCCTCTAATCTCGACCTATTCGTGAAGACTATGATACCACATACCCACTACTGATGCACCAATCACAAAATATTACATTCAACTTACCAAGACTGGGCTAAAATTGATGAAACTTTGCAGGACGCGGCGGCGGCAGGGGCAGAGGCGGGGGCGGCAGAGGCGGCGGCGGCGGGTTCAAAGGCGGCAAGCAAGTCATACTTGAGCCACATAGGTACGTGTAATGTTGAAATATAATCAGTAATCATCAAAGCTGTAGGCAATCAAGCAATGGATGTGATCTTTTATACATAAACGGGATTCATTTGGCCATGGACTCACCTGATGGAAAGCGATGTTGTAGCCGAGGATAGAGTATGTAGACCTAGAACAGCCATTCTCAAAGTGTGTTCCGCGGACCCCTAGGGTTCCGCAAAGCCTCTGTAGGGGTTCCACGAGAATACTGAATTAATGAGAAAAAATAAAAACAAAAATAAATTTCAGCGACTCAGAAAGGTTTCAAGATGACATTTGAAGAATTTGGCCAATATTACTGGGCTGCACTTGATGGGGGCTTCTTTTGAGACATTTTACTGAAGAAACGAGTACAAAAATTTTTTTTTTGTTACTTTTAGGTCTCCGTCAAACATTTTGATTTTCAAAAGGGTTCCGTCACCAAAAAAGTTTGAGAACCGCTGACCTAGAAGATACCTATTCACTCTTGCTTTAAAGATAGTAATTGTCCGGAAACAATGAATAAAATCTTCCCCTCTAAACTGAAAATTACTCACTTCCTACTTTAATAGTAAACCTACAGGGTGTATAATGTATTTCTAGACAATCTAGACCAGCAGTTCTCAAACTTTTTTGGTAACGGAACCCTTTTGAAAAGCAAAGTGTTCGACGAAGACCTATAATTAACAAAAAAAAATGTATGTACTCGTTTCTTCGGTAAAATGTCTCAAAAGAAGCCCCCATTAAGTGCAGCCCAGTAATTTTGGCCAAATTCTTCAAATGTCATATTGAAACCTTTCTGAGTCGCTGAAATTTATTTTGGTTTTTATTTTTTCTCAATTATTCAGTATTCTTGTGGAACCCCTACAGAGGCTTTGCGGAACCTAGGGGTCCGCGGAACACAGTTTGAGAATGGCTGATCTAGACAATAGACATATTCTAGGATATCATTGTAATAATTATTACAACCAATGTTTACTATTGAACCAACTCTAAAATTGTAAAAAAAAAATGCTGTAGTCGTTCCATACATTTTATCAAAAGTCACAGTGTATGTTTTGTATGGAACAGCCTTTTTATAAATGATTATGAATAAAATTGTCATATCTTTTCTAAATGATGTTAATAACAATAACTTTCGTTCTTCTGAAAGCGAACGCTTGAAGACAAATTCTGTTACTGATACAAACCCCACTAAAACCCCCCTTGAAACTCGTCTCGTCCCATTCCTGAACATGATGAATATTTCAGACACGCGGGAGTGTTCATAGCGAGAGGCAAGGAAGACGCGCTGGTGACGAGAAATCTGGTGCCCGGGTCTGAAGTGTACGGGGAGAAAAGGATATCTGTTGAGGTTGGTGTTTAAAAGTGTAATTTATTAAATTACGGAATTATGAAATACGGAAATGAGGAAAAAAAAAATAAGTGCAAAAAAAAAAAAAATGTTTTATTTTTCTTATCTAAGTTATGTTTGATTCCATGGTTTAGATATCCTTTTGAACACAAAATCTGAACAATGCCTAAGAATGTAATTTTTATAAGAGCACTTTTGGCCAGAAAAAATATATTTTTTAACTAGCCTCAAGGTGAATGTTGCAGAACAAATCAAATAGATGTAACAACTTAGGACATAACTATGTTTCATATGTCCCAGTAGATGTTTGTTTCATATGAACAATTTTGCCTGCATTATTTTTTGGAAACCTCTTTTTACATGATGAATTGTGGTCCCTCTAATCTTGACCTATTCGTGAAGACTATATCCACATACCCACTTCTGATCTACCATAGCTATCAACTATCTTAAATATGTATTTTCAAGGATTTGGACTGAAATTGTTGTTTCTTGTTCACAGAATGAAGGAGAAAAGGTGGAATACAGAGTATGGAATCCATTCAGGTAAGAAAATTTACAATGACATCTTTTCTACTTAAAATATTTAGTCCTTATCCATAAAACTTGTTGTATTATAGAATAAGTGTTTTGTTCTTTGTCTTGATCATCAAGTGTTCAAAACCAAGACATTTACCGTCTTACCACAAAAGTTTTACGCACGGCTTAGACTATGTTTAACAGTACAAATTGCATGGCTAAACAGTGTTTAAAGTGTGTTTAAAATGTGGAAAGACGGTTAATTTATATTTTTTATTTCGAGCATTATGTGATGTATGAATTCATTAGGATACATATATCATGTATCACAAACATCAGCTCCAATCAGGGACGTTTTATATCCGGACTAGAAACGCACCACGATTCGCATTCGCTACATTCTGAGGTGCGGGGGAGGAGGTGTTCACTGAAGTTTCGACTTAAAACATATGGAGATAAAGTCGAAACGTTAACGGGTGACGGGTTCATGTAGCAGAGCGAGCGAGAACAATGCAGCCCAGTTGCTGATAATACATTTTCGCCCTTATTGCTTACACGCTTAAGTCTAAAACTCTCTAATAAAATGTCTGGCGTCTCGTTTACGCGTAGGTACTATAATTCTCATACCATGACAGAGGGGTACGCGCGCTGAATTCTTCTCCAGTAGCTAAATCCTCCAAGGCTCCAATGGTGAAGCCAATTTTTCATTTCTGCATGGGCCGAATTAAACTTCTTTGCATCTGTGAACACAAGGCGAGTTTTTTTTTTTATTTGCACAATAACAAAATGCTCAGCTATGCAAAAAATGAGGACGTGTAGATTATAGCTAACTTCACAGCCGCCAAGGAGTTTGATTCCCTCTATACACTCCTCCTATTTTTAGAACAATCCAGTCCATCCAAAGGTTGCCTGGTAGAAATCGCCAAAGGCGATAAGGCCGCCATTGTACAGCATATTGTATAATGTGTAGTTTCTGTACTGTGTACAATAAAGATATATTTATTTATTTATATAGGGAAGAAAAATTGGTATCATCTTTTTTTTTTTTTTTTTTTTTTTTTTTTTCAATTAGGTTCGTTTTAAATAAATAAATATTGGGGGACGTCTCACACCCGGCCTCTGACCCCAAACTAAGCTAAGCTTGTGTTATGGCTGCCAAACTGATATACTACATATACGATTATACATATTTTTTTAAATACATATAGATAGTACCTAAATAATACCCAGACACAAAGCAAACACCTATGTTCATCATAAGAATGCTTGCCCTGGTGGGGATCGAACCCTCGCCTCCTTGATCCAGAAATCAGGCTCACTAACCACTGAGCCACCGATGCAGTCAGGTTTGGATTACAAACCCTTATGACATGAGAATATTGTATAATTATAAATATATTGTTGAACAGATCAAAACTGGCAGCGGCTATAATGGGTGGAGTGGACGCTATCCACATGCCGCCCGGCTCCAGAGTGTTATATCTCGGTGCTGCCAGCGGCACCACAGTCAGCCACGTCTCGGACATTGTTGGACCTGTAAGTTTTTTAATAGTTTGGGGACAACTTACCTACCTATAATATTGTAAAAAAAAGTGTAGTAAGATATTTGTTATGTACCAGCTTCTATACTGATTGATTGGTAAACATTGAGCATCCTTTTAGGGGCTTATTCTGTACATCAAAACTAAAAACTTTTGATCTGCGACTTATGTCAAAACTCGAAAAAAAATCAGCTGTTCCATACATTTGGTCGCGGGTGAACGATATTTTTCTATGAAACAACATTTTTTTTTTTTGAGTTTTGACAAAAGTTGTTAGTTTTGATGTACATAATAAGCCACTGAAAGGTTGCTCAATGTTTACCAGTCACCCTGTATAGGGTACTAGCTAACCCGGCGAACTTCGTTTCGCGCAATGTGTTTAAAAATTATAGCCTGTTATTCTGATGTATAAATTAATATTGGGGGGACATACTATATCTCATCATAATATCAAGTTTTCCTTTATCGTAAAATTGAAAAGAAATGTTGGCTAAGGTAGTATGTTCAACACAATAATGTAAAATGTAACACAATTTCGTACCAAAATGATGAAACAAAAATGCACCTGACCTATTCATGCTGACTATACAATCATCACCCACTATTCTGATCTATCTTCTCTTTCACTCATATGTACGGGTTTCTAAAAACACAAATTAAACTATGAAATCTGTTTTCAGGAAGGATTAGTGTACGCCGTGGAGTTCTCTCACAGATCCGGGAGAGATTTAATTAATGTTGCCAAGAAAAGGACGAATATTATACCTATTATTGAAGACGCTAGACACCCTTTGAAATACAGGTAAAATTCTTTAAAATAGAATAAAAATTAACACAAATACAAGTGTTGTATATAGCATTCATGCCAAATTTACAGAGGTTATTTTAAATGTCTTCAACTTTCACTATGGAACCAACCCTCAAAAACTGACACCAGGGCTAGCCACTTGGCCCGTACGAACTTACTTTTTAACACGCTTTTATTAGTTTCACCTGTATGTTTGCTTGCTTGTAACCAGCCCCTTTGAGCGATCCGATTTTCTTTAAACTTTGCACACCTATCAAAAACATTAAGAAATTAATGAATCGTAAGTGTGGGGTTTTTGTTTTTTAAACTATATAAGCACAGAATAAAGAATAAGCCCATAGAAGGATGCTAATTGATTAGGAATAACCCTGTATTACAGTAAATATAATTGTAAATTACAAGGGATGTCAATGTAATTTATTATTATAATGTACTAGCTGACCCAGCCACGCGTTGCTGTGGCTAAATAAATTAAAATTGCGACTATAATTTGAGATTTAAACTATCCTATCTCTCAAGTTGGATCGAACTGCACATGGTGTGCGAATTTTATTATAATCGGTTAAGTGGTTTAGGAGTCCATTGAGGACAAACATTGTGACACGAGATTTATATATATTAAGATTATGTGAATTTCTATGATGAAACAAAGACGGCTAAATCTTTCATGTTGAAACTTTGAACTCTCTCTCTGAGATCACACCCTCTCTTGACCACGCCAAAACCCCCTATACCTATATTAACACATGTTTATTTTATTTCAGAATGTTAGTGGGCATGGTAGACACGATATTTGCTGACGTAGCCCAGCCCGACCAAGCCAGAATCGTCAGTTTAAATGCACAGCATTTTCTCAAAAATGGCGGACATTTTGTTATATCTATTAAGGTAATTATGGACTAATTCCTCGTCTAGTACTATATAATTGTGTACATTCATTCAGATATATGTATTTTGTAGATTTATTTATACAGGATGTTTGGATGGATGACACAAATTGAAGTTTTACTTAGACACTTTGCTTGTGGTTACACCATACAAGTCAAATTATTTTTCTCTCTAGTTTTCATCAATCCTGTTATCAAAAGTAAAAAAAAAAAATTAATATGCCAGAAATCAATTTTATAAAATTGATTTGACTTTGTATTAAAATTATAACATTAAAGTTCTGAACAGTATGCTATAGCTATACTCTGAATCAAACTTTTCGGCGGCTATGAAGTTAGCTACAAGCTGCGCGAAACCCAATCCTAACTGAACCTCGCTCACCTAACAGTTGCACGAGGATTGGGCATTGTGCACCTTGTAGCTAACTTTACAACCGTCAAAAAGTTGATTTAGTATTTTATAGGCCATAAAGTAAATAATAATAATAAATGTCAGTGGACATCTTACACGGTCTCTGATCCCAAACTAAGCAAATATATATATGTGATATGGCTACCAGAGACTGATATACTACAGATACATATTTTTAAATACAGACTTATATACATAGATAGTACCTAAATAACACCTAGACACAGAGCAAACACCAATGTCCATCACATAAATACTTGCTCTGGGTGGGAATCGAACCCACGCCTCTTTGATTCAGAAGTCAGCCACAGAGGCAGTCAAAAAAAGTGTTCATAGATATCTAAAATTATCCATCTAACCAAACATTCTGTATTGTCAACATTTTTTAACTGCAATTACAATTTCCCGTGATGAAAACAAAATGGCTAAATATTTCATGTTGATAATGAACTCTCTCACTGAGGTACCTTCACAAATACTCCAAATTTATTTCTAAAACTACCCTCGATAACGTGGAATTTTCATTGCAGGCTTCATGTATAGACTCCACGGCACAACCCGAAGCAGTATTCGCAGCCGAAGTGAAGAAATTACAAGCGGACAAGTTGAAACCCCAAGAACAGCTAACGTTGGAGCCCTATGAAAGAGACCATGCGGTCGTAGTGGGTGTTTTCAGGCCTCCCGCTAAGAAACAATAGAATATTACTATTTGCTGAAGCAATTTTGTATAGGACCCTTTTTATTGTGCTGTTGGGACTGGGACTGATTTTTGTTTGGTTTTTTCATAACCGTATAGGCTGAACCAATCTTGATGGTGTCTGTTTAGCTACAAACTGCACAGGTTCCTGCGCCACTGATATACATACTGCCACTATCTATCTGCAGCTATCCTTGTGTCGTCGTGCTAACAGACGCCATTAAGTTTGATTCAACCCATAACAGCGTTTATATTAGTCCATTGTTGAATATAGGTGTACCCTTGAAGGGTTTTTTGTGATGTCTTCCCACCTGAACACAAATAACTTATTTATCTGTTTGCATTATATTGGTAGCGTTACGTAAAAAGAACGCTGGAGGTTCAAACTGCGCACAAGAAAATTAACTCCTATTGCACAGTCTATAGGAGTTAAATCTCCTAGAACGCAGATTTAATTCCAGCATGGAGATTTAACTCCTATTGCATATGCAATAAGAGTTAAATTTTCTTATGCGTAGCTTGACACTCCATCGTTCGCTTACTTGACGCGACGTATAAAAAACTGTAAAAATCAGTTCCAAAGGCATTCAACATTGTAAAGGACCTAAGTGTTACTAGAGTAATATTATTATTTTTTAAGTCTGGATACTGAAAAATCAACTATATTTCAAATGTTAGTGCCATCGCAGACGAAGGTTTCGTAACAGCCACAAACGCAACGTTTTTCGTATGTTAACCAGGTGGTGAAGTTGCAGAAGTAATATCAAAGAAGATATAATAATACTACGTATAGAACGGCCACTCGTTACCCCCCACCCGTATGAGTCTTCCTCACTTCCACCCCGCGTCAGGACACGATTGACTACTCTGCGCGCGGGCTGCACAGGCCGCTGCAAATACCCGTGTAGCGTTCGTGCGTATGTGTAGTGTCTGTGAATAAATATAGTGTTGTGTGCGTAAGACTGCAGATTTTGTATGAAGAAACGCGGAGTGTCCGGGCTGTGGTAATATTACCGACAAATATTACCGTGGGACCAATCTGGGAATGGTGAAAGACTAATCAGCTGCTCCATACATTTTGTCCGAGGTTATCAAACATTTTGTATCGCAACAGTTGGGTTCTTTTTTTCGAGATATCCTGGTTGGTCTAATAGTAAAAGTTGTTCATAATGAGTGCCAGCAGAAGTGAAAACCTGCTTCCTCTGTCTTACGAATTTTCTATCAGGTCACGTGTTCTGACGCGAGCTTAACATTTTTTACCCATCTCAAAAAGTAAAGCCAAAAAAAAAATATTTTACTTCAGTCCCTTGAGTAGTACTGCTCACTGCTTGGTAGTTCTAAGGGAAGGTGCCCGTGTTTATACTAATAAGTTTACTGATAAACATACTTCAGGCCAGAAAAGGCCGCTTTTACATACAGTTCGTTCAGTTATTTTACCTCTGACATTCGCTATTTCTGGCTATTCATCCCATAATATCACAGGTTAGACAGAGACAGCGATAAATGTCTGAGGTAAAATAACTGAATGGACTGTAGCGTCAGCGTTTGTGGCTGTGACGGCACCTTCGTTTGCAAACAGCCTTAGAAACAAAATGGTGGGCAATGTAACCTCAAATGCAGCGGATTCCAGTTTACTGATAAAAATACTTCAGGCCAGAAAAGGCCGCTTTTACATACAGTCCGTTCAGTTATTTTACCTCTGACATTTGCTATCTCTGTCTATTCATCCCATAACATCACAGGTTAGACAAAGACAGCGACAAAAATGTCAGAGGTAAAATATGTGAACGGACTGCAGCGTCAGCGTTTGTGGCTGTGACGGCACATTCGTTTGCGAACAGCCTTATAAACAAAATGGCGGGCAATGTAACCTCAAATGCAGCGGATTCCAGTTTTAAGCCTTTAATTAATGTTAAGTATTTGACATACATGTTAAGCGAGAACGTTACGATCGTATGTTGTTAGATGTAAGAGAGAATGAAATATAAATGATGGTGCGATATATTATGTTTTGTATCATTTCCGTAGTTTTATAGTCTTATTTTAAGCTTTTTTAAATGAATTTGCTTAAACGTGACAGAGTTCAATAGGTCTAGATTCTAGAACATCTATACTAAGCGCCACACAAGTCGGCGGATGAGACTTTAGCTGCAGATGACACTTCACCGTGATTATTGCGCATGTGTGTACATTGCCGACGCCGCGTGGCGTAGTGTTGAGCACGGGACGCATGTCTGTTGGCGGGTGTGCCCCGGCGTCTCTCTGGCTCCCGCGCATACCTATATTTCGGCTTTTGCACAGCGTTCTGCGCATAACAACCATCCGCCGACTTATGAGGCGTTTAGTATACATGAATTGTAAAGTTGCCTCTGGGTGTAGCTCACACAGTAAATACAGCATATAAGTAGGTAGTGATACTAAAATTTTAAATAACATTTTTGATAAATCAACAAAAATGCTACATAGGTCTGTGCGAAATATTCGCGAATTCTGTACACGGTTGAAGTTGGTCGTGACATTTTTTTGCGAAAAATAATTATAACTATGACTTCGTGAATTAACAAGTGTCGGCGGATGTGAAGTTAGCGTTGCAATGTATCAATGCGCGGCTTCATGTGAACTGCAGTCAAGATTGGATATTGCGCAACGTGCACCTAACTTCACATCCGCCGGCTTCGTTTGATTCGCCCCATAATGATGGTATCATTTTCATTCAATTCAGGGTTATCTATTAACCAAGTAGTAAGTCATTATGAATAACTTACTATAGTAAGTCATTATGAACAACTTACCATAGGAAGTCATTATAAATCACTTACTATAGTAAGTCATTATGAACAACTTACTATAGGAACATTTATCTCGTAATGTTAGTGCGCGATTAGTCCCGTAGTATAAAATAATAATACCATAGGAAGTCATTATAAACAACTTACTATAGGAAGTCATTATGAACAACTTACTATAGGAAGTAATTATAAACAACTTACTATAGGAAGTCATTATGAACAACTTACTATAGGAAATCATTATAAACAATTAGCGCTCGTAGCGTAGTTTGACTAGGTGTTTGTCAGCGATCACCGAAATTAAGCAACGTTCCGCACGGTCAGTATTTGGATGGGTGACCGCGGGTGGCATTTTCCAACTGGGCGCTACCGTGGCTCGGAAGACACGTTAAATTGTAGGTCCCGGTTGTTTTAACCGTTTAGCCATCTCAGAGGCCTTCAGGCGGCCTAAAAACTCTGACACCAGGGCTAGCCACCCGGCCTATACGAACTTACTTACTTACTTTTTATTATAAACAACTTACTATAGCAAGTCATTAGGAACAACTTACAAAAGGAAGTCATTTTGAACAACTTTCTATAGTAAGTCATTATGAACAACTTTCTATAGTAAGTCATTATAAACAACTTACTATAGTAAGTCATTATGAACAACTTCCTGTGGGGCCAACCCAGAATTTGAGAAAAAATATCAGCTGTACTACACTAGCTGTACCATAAAGTTGCTGCTCGATTTTTTTTTTTCAATTTCTGGCTTAGCCCTAAAGTGTTCATAATGATCTGAATCATCTCCTTTCGGCTTAGTACAAGTTCTTGATAACCCTGTATCTCGCTTAGCTAAACAGCAAAGCATTACCTAAAACAGACAAACACAAACGTAAATGTAAACAGTGATTTTGTAAACAGAATCGCATGCTCGACATGTTATTCTATCCAGTAATATGAACGTAGTAGCAATAGGCTGGACCAAAAAAAATATAATAAATAGTAACTTGGAGATGTGGGCCCGTGTCGCCGCATTATCTGTTGCGGCGACTTTGCTGATTTACGGCTCGCACTCGTTGGTGAATTTTCGGTGAGTCAAGTTTTTTCATTTCATGTGTTCGAGAGTTCCTCTTATATTATGAGTCCTTCGGTACGTTCAGGGTCCTGTATGTCGCCCGTGACAATATACACGACTGTTCTCTAGGTGCATAAATGTACATAAGTAATCATATTGTACTTTGATTGTACTATTCGCGGGTTAAGAACTTGAGTAGCGTAAGGGAAAATATAAACTTTACAGGAGAGCCGAAAAACAATATCCGTCTAACCACAAATTTTTACGCACGCTTTAAGCAATGTTTAGCAGTACAAATTGTGCCGTTAAAGCTAAGTGAAGTTAAGTGTTTAAGGCGTGTTTAAATCTTTTGTGGTAAGGCGGTATATCTTCTAGCTCTTCTATGGCAAAATCTATTGTATAGATATCTGGTTTTTACTAATAATAAAGCTTTATTTATCCACTACGGAATAGTGTAATTTGTTGGAAAATCCATAGAGGAATCTCAGAGCAAATAAAAAAAACAAGAGAGAATGCTGTGAACAAACAAGTGAAGCCAACCAAAACTTCGCCTCGCCGTGTACAGACAATTACACACACGGTCCAGGTAACTATGAAACTACGCCTTGGCTTGTCAGTCAAACTGGCGGCGCAACAGCGACGCACTCACACATGTATAAAAAACCGGCTTCACTTGACTGTTCAACGACGTTCCCTCTGGATTTTTTTATTTGCTCCGAGAGAGAATTAGAAATCTTTAGCGTTTTTAATTTAATAAAAAATCTTTTTCGAAAAATGGTTGACATATTACGTCATTTTAACTGTTACATACTCACATAAACCCCAATGAAATAGGAATCATGGATTTGATAGTATAAAAAATCCTTGATAAGAATTTTCAATGCATTTAAAGCTCGAAACATACTATCGGACGCGACTGACAGCCGCGACCTAGACTATGAAAGTACACTGAGCCATGCACACTATCGGACATAAGTCGCGGACGTCCGAGAGCGATCTGGCACACCGGATGTTTTAAGACTGTGCACACTGCTAAGTCGCGTCCGTCAGCCGCGTTCGATAGTATGTTTCCGGCTTAACCCGCGTATTACTCTGACAAGCAGTTGCAGTACAAGTGAAGTGAAGCACCTTGAAAGGAGCTTGCAAGAAGTTTTGTTCCAGTTGGAGATTTTGCAACGGCAACACAGCCGGCTGGTTTCAGCGGTCAGAAAATCCCCATGGTAAGTATTATACTCGTATATTACTTACTTAGGTTTTTTTTTTTTTTTTTTTTTAATATGTTCGCGTTTGACTACACACTGCCTGATGTTAAGCAGATGTGCGGTCTAGGGTGTAGCACGCTTACCTAGAAGATACCTATTTACTCGGGATTTGAAGACACTCACGTTGTACTTTAACGGGAAGACAGACCCAGGCAAAGCGTTCCACATTC
Source organism: Hypomecis punctinalis (assembly GCA_949316475.1). Taxonomy (NCBI): domain Eukaryota; kingdom Metazoa; phylum Arthropoda; class Insecta; order Lepidoptera; family Geometridae; genus Hypomecis; species Hypomecis punctinalis. The sequence continues at coordinate 16,236,939 of OX438820.1, read as the reverse complement.
CGACTGTTCGTATGAGGATTCGAAACGCTTGGTTCTAACGCGCGGAATGTCCACCATAAAAGGGTGTCGGTTTGGTCGCGTCCGTATAGGCGTACAATAGAAGAAAGGGGCAGGGGGGACCAGATTGTGCAACTCCTGGGCGCACTCTCCGAAGTGTATCCGGTAAAAGGCCGACAAACACGCCACCTTGCGACGATGCTCAAGACTTTGCAGCTGCGTCTTAGTCAAGGTGTCGTTGTCAATCAGCCTCCTGGCTCGCCTCTCAATCGACTCCAGAGACTCCAGTTGATATTTAGCAGAGCCATCCCAAAGGTGAGAGCAGTATTCCATGCAAGACCTGACTTGTGCTTTATAAAGACTAAGCAGTTGCTCAGGTGTGAAATACCGTCTCACCTTAGAGAGAACACCAAGTTTTTTGAAGGCTAATTGGTGGGCCTCTTTGTAAGAGCCAAAGTTAAGAGAAGATGAGAGTGAAACGCCTAATAGTTCCAAGCTGTCAGTTACCGGAACACGAAAGCGGGAGACAATTGAAAGGGTCTCTTTTTGGCCGAAAACAGACAGCCCTGAGTCTTTGTGGCATTAAACTTGACCAGGTTAGCATCACCCCAGTCGGATACCGCCTGCAGACTCAAGTTGAGCCGTTCAACCATAGCCTCTTTGTGTAACTCGATCTGTGGCCCGCTGGTTCTTGCATCGGATGTGTAGCTCTCCACGACTGTACTGTCATCTGCGTACCCAAAGATCCCAGGCTTAAGCAGATCGTTGATATGCAGTAGGAAGAGTGTCGCAGAAAGCACAGACCCCTGAGAAACACCGGCATTGATAGCCATTTGGTCTGACGAGCAGCCATCAACGACAACTCGTATCGACCGATTCCTCAAGAAATCTGATATCCATGTGCAGAAATCAGCTGGCAGGCCGTAAGATGGAAGCTTGCCAATAAGGCTCTCGTGCCAGACCCTACCAAAAGCTTTGGAAATGTCCAAGGAGACAGCCAGCGCCTCCCCGTGCTTCTCCATGACCTCACTTAGGTATAGGAATACCTATTTTAGTGACCCTTCTTCTTCGTGTCGATGATCCAAATAATATTTAAGTGAGAGTTTATAAGGTATTTTCCCAGTGTCTTGCCACTGACACTCCGCGAGGGGACGCGTACAGATCCTGAACTGTGCAGGTATTTGGGCAGTTAGGGCCTGAGAGAAGATGTTGCATATTTTGTATCGGAGCACCGCGCTGGCACTGTGCGCTTCCTGTATATCCCCATTTCACCAGGTTGTCCCTTATGTTAAAATACCTATACTAAGCGCTACACAAGTCGGCGGATGGGAAGTTATGTGCAGAAATACAGGAATGCGCGGGAGCACAAAAGAGAGAAGTTTGCTGTTCTGTGCGCGGGAGCCAGAGAGACTCGCCGAGCCGGGGGACACCCGCCCGCCAACCTCATGTCTCCCGCTCTCCCTACGCCCGTGCTCAACACTACGTCACGCGGCGTCGACATTGTGCACACATGCGTGATAATTAGCGAATCACGGCGAAGTGTCATCTGCGGCTAACTTCTCATCCGCCGACTTGTGTGGCGCTATACACGTTTATAAAATCATAGATGATTAAAATGTTTGTACGTATATAGGCGCTAGGCGGGGTGGCTAGGCTTGGGGTCCGGCTAAACAACTTGGATCTAAAAATTAACATATCACCCTAGTCACGGTAGCGCTCAGTTGTAAATACAACCCGCGGTCACCCATCCGAATACTGACCGTGCTGAACGTTGCTTAACTTCGATGATCTTTCACGAAACACCTAGTCGAACTACGCTGGGAGCGCTATGAAATTAATTTCTTGACGTGATTACGTCTTATAAGTCGATGAACGCCGGCTGCACGCACGAAAAAGTGTCACGTAAGACCTTATCACGTAAAATTTTTAAATTTTTCCAATTACATATTACTAAGCTAACTTTATTTATTTGTTTACTAGCTGCCCGTCCCGGCTTTGCCCGGGTATGATTGGCTGTACATATACTTACCACGTAATGTAGGTATGCGCCACACACATGCTAGACATACCGGATGAACCATTATGATGAATTAAAACCTACCCAAATCGCGAGAGTTTCCGTAATCTTAAACTGTTCGAAGTTTATGAAAAAGAGATAGTAGGTATTGGCATATATCTAAATAAAAGTGAGTTCGTATGTGTCGGGTGGCTGTACATAACATATAGCCCTGATTTCAGAAAATGACAATGATGAGAATTAAAGCTACGTTAAAATAATAGAGACCCACAGTCTATACATTCTACCTATGTAAGTTAGTTTCTTGATCTTGTCTTCACTCGAGAACTTTGAAAAACATTGGACATCAGTTCTACTTCTTCGAATTGTGTGCCCTACCTAAGGCCTCTTCAACTTGCTAACCCAAAGAGCTCTGATGGAAAGAATCGAAGCGCTGGCATCCAACGTGTTCCGGACGTCACGACCAGATCTTAGATTCACGTGAAGATCTTCGGCTAATACACTTGCCAATACATTGTCTACATTCGAGAACTTTAAGGTCCCATCGACAATTCGTTTCACATACTATATGTAGGGGCGTAGCAACCGCAATATCAGCCGTGTCAATAATACGGGGCTCCCGGGCTACAGGGGCCTTAACGTGTGTAAGCAAAACCTAGTAAAATGTTATGCACAATGTCACTTAATCTCGTGCTTCCCGAAAAAAATCATCTCTTTTTTTTTGGGTTAAGCATTCTTCCAAAAGTTGTCCTAAGAGGCTGAAATCGTCTTCAGCTAGACTTACTTAGCTGATATAGGTAATTGTATTCTATTCATCATCAATTATCAATTTACCGAAAAAAAGGCAAGAAAAGTGTTTTCAATTTCATTTGAATTGTTTGGCTAGCTCAATTTCTAGGAGGAAGTGACAACTTATAAATAACCGTCTTACCACAAAAGTTTTACGCAGGCTTTAGACATTGTTTAACAATACACATTCTACGGCTAAATAGTGTTTAAATCTTTTGCGGTAAGGCGGTACATATTTATTTCAATTTAATGCAAGCATTTTTGTTTCTTTTGTGAGAAATGAGTGATTTGGGCACCCCAAATATGTTTGATTCAGGGCTCCCCAATGCACGCTACGCCACTGCATACCTATTTACTACCAATAAAACATTAATCGACACACTAATGGCGGAGATATATAACTGTGGTGGTCAAGTGGTAGTAACGCCTGTCCTACAATCGTGAGGTGGTGTGTTCAGATCCTGTATCAATGACTTTCTTTGGAACTTATGTCCGGGATTTCAAATCATTGGCTTTTCGACGAAGGAAAATATTGTGTGGCAATCTGCACCAACCCACACTGGGCCCTTGCACTGGTGGTGGATATGGCCCAAGTACCCTTCTCAATTCTCAATGACCCGTTTCCTCGAATCTCGACGTTATGTCACCTAATAAGTGCCTGTAACCGAGCACTTTGGCATCGCGCGGCGTTGTAGTCGGCTTGGAATCGCTTTACGACTAACTAAAAAGCCTGCCCACTACGTAGCTTGGCAGGATTTTGGCTCGGACACTTTTTTTCACGATTGTGACTCTATAGATATTTGCTCGAAGTGAATTTTGTATTATGTACATTGTACAAAGTACATATATTGCCAAGCGGGGTGAGCAGCGAAACGGAACTTTTATAATACCTACTTACATTTTTGAACTCGTGATATCTTTGTAATAAAATGTCTGAATTAAATAATTTAAAAAGTTGCATAAAGCTATTGAAACAGTCTTGAATATGAAATAATTTATTTTGATAAGGATTAATACCAAGATACATATTAAGATCCTTTTCCTGCGACGGTATTTCAATTAATTTTTAAAAATAAAAGAACAGTTATTATGGCTTAACTATAATAGTTAGATATATGCTGTCGCGATATTTTTTGTAAATTATCGTGTGTTCTATAAAGTCGTAGTACATTATTTTATTCCATCATCAATAGTTTTCACAGCGCACGCGATGTAAAGAATATTTTAGGCATTTTTTTACACCTTGGGTAAAATTATTATAGTTTTAATAGGGATCCTTATTTTTTTCTTGCAATTAAAATAGCCTATGTTACTCAGTGATAATGTAGCTTTCTAATAAAAAAAGAATTATTAAAATCGGTCCAGTACTTTTTGAGTTTATTCGTTACATACAAAAATACAAAAATACAAATCTTTCCTCTTTATAATATTAGTGTAGATAGGCGAGCAGTATAAACTGATGTGCCTATGTCAAGCAGAGTCGAATAATTATTATTCGCAAAAAAAGAAAGCAAAACCGACTTCCATTTTGTACAAAATTCGAATAATTCGCTCGGATTGATGTATAGGTACATTTTTTATATTATTGTTGAGTTTCAAAAACGGCTCAGTCGATTTCGATAAACTTTAAATAGGACCATATCGGGAGTAAAGGTACCCCTTGAACTAAAAAAGATTTTTTTTGATTCACAATTGCCGAAAATATCGATGAACGTACACATAAAAAAATACATAGGTACGTACAGACGAACATAAAACCTCCTCCCTTTATGAAAGTCGGGTGATAAAATTAGTATATTTATCTGTAAATTTAATAAAAAAAATTCCTTCTTTATTCAAAGGTCCAGTCTGTAGTTACAGATCGCGGCATATACTCGTACGTCTAGCGCTGAGCGAAGTGTAGAGGGGATGGTTGTGCATGGGTTAAGTCTGGCAGCCACCATGCGCAGCCATTCCCTCCACACTACACTCAGCGCTAGACTTACGTGGCGCTACCTGTACTTAAATGTGTTTATAGTCAACTAATTACAACTTTACAGCCAACTATTTTTTTTAGGCTTATAAATGGGTCTTTTCCAACTCACCTCTTTTCCACGGCGTCATACGAGCGTGGCCCGCCGGAGAGGTACGAAACTCTCCGCCACCGACTCTACTTCTCCACCAAGGAATTGTGGAACTACGTGCAGCAACAGATTGGAAGAGCATTGTATGAGACGTTTGAACAACAGAAGATTATTATGGCTGCCGTTGCCAGGGGAGTCGCCGAGAGGAAGAGGTGGGTATTGTTGATCTAAGACATGGCAGGTTTTTAAGGTTTTAACCGACTTCTGTGGGTCTTATGAGTAAACTCAAGGTAGCCCAACGCGCTAATCATATGGAGAGGGCTATGCTCGGAGTCACGCTGAGAGATCGAATCAGGAATGAGGAGATTCGCAGACGAACCAAAGTTACCGACATAGGCCAACGGATTAGTAAATTGAAATGACAATAGGCAGGGCACATAGCTCGGAGAACTCATGGCCGATGGGGCAGTAAAGTTCTCGAATGGAGACCACGCACCGGCAAGCGCAGCGTAGGACGTCCACCGACCAGGTGGACCGACGATATTATTAAGGCGAAATACTAGTGACGATGAAATTGAGAAATAGGTATTTGGACTAAACTATTGCCGTCGCGATGCGCCCAAACCAGGGAGCTTCAATGTGTGTGGTGATGCAATTGTATTTGTGTGCGTACTGCGCTCGAACTCTCCCCGCACCCTACCTGCGCCCCAACGAGCTCGCTGGCCGACCGATATTTTATTTTGAATTGTAGCAAAATATGATATTACGTAGAGTGCGCGCAAGATAACTCTGCGCGCGAGTCGTGGCGCCACTTACGTTATTTCATTAGTATTCTGTATTCCCTGGCAGAATTGAATTGGTTCCTGATTTTGGCCGTACGTAGAGCTATCTTGCGCGTATTCTACGTATGCTCTGGTTACCTAGTAGGTATGGCGGATAGGCGATAGCAAACAAAAACATAAAAGATAAAAGATTATTGATTATTTATTTTTCTGCCATTAGGAAGCTACAGTATTTGTGACATGGGTTAATTTTTCTTTATAGGCAAATTTATTTTCTTTCAAATAATTATTGTATGACAAAAACGTAATAGGTATGTACCTAACTACAAACTAACATCATATACAATTGGCTATTTGATATCCGTAGGCGCTGCAGTTTACATAATATATTTTTACTGAAATTACTTCTTTCTAAGTATAAATAAATTATTTTTTTATGGAAATATCTTACATTACGTCGTTCTTCTACGGTCTATAATAAATATGCCAAATGCAAGTGGGACTCGCGCTCGAAAGGTTTCATACCGTATGAGAGCCAATTATTTCGATGCAATTATATATTTTTTAAATTGATACATTTATATAAATGATATATTGATATATTATATTACTCGTACTAAATGTTCTGAGAATATTTCAAGCGTCTACCTTTTGTGTATATTAATAAAAATTGTGCAATAAATCACGTCTGTTGTATGGCATGAAAAAATATTTATTTCATTCTATTTTTTGACCGACGTAACGGAGGAGGTACTCAATTTGACGCGTATATTTTTTTATGTATAACATAGCGTAACTTTTTACACAGTAGTCCGATTTTGATAATTTTTTGTTAGAATTTTTTTCATTGGAAAGAATATACTTCGAAATTGATCCCATTGAAATTTTATTGAAATGGGCTGAGCCATTTTTGATAAATCAATAATAATCGATCCGTGCGAACTATTCGCGAATTCGTACAGAATTCGGTTGAAGGTTGCACTAGATATTTATTTTATTCTATTTTTAGTTTTGTTGTTATAGTGGGAACAAATACATCATCTGTGCAAATTTTAACTGTTTAGCTTTTACGGTTCGTGAGATACAGCCTAGTGACCAACGGACAGACGGACAGAGGAGTCTTAGTAATAGGGTCTCGTTAATCTAAAACTTCTTGCCTTTTATATTGTAGGTACCTATAGAAAGAAATTAGAATAAGAAATTAGTCCCATAGTATAAAAATAATTGAGGATTCAATTAAACAGATGCGAGGTTTACTGTTTAGAGAAAAGCTTGTCATACTTTGGTTCTACTTTAAAAACGTTTAAAAAATTGAAACAATTAGCTAATTAGAGCAGCAGTGGGTAGGGCACATATAATAGTAAAACAGGATAGAACGTCCACAATTATTATTAGATTAAAGTAGATTAAAGCATTTAAAGCACTTCTAATTGAACTTTTTAGCAAAACTCAGTGGATTGGCAAGTTAAAATGACAGATGGCAAGGCACATAGTTCAATGAACGGATAGCCGATGGGGCTGTTTTCTCAAATGGATCTCACGTACTGGCAAGCATAGAACGTTTTTTGCTTAGGTGGACTAAGGATAGATTTATATGTTACAGTTATAATACATATTTAGAGAGCACGTGATTTTCCTAATTAGAAATTTAGAACTATTATTTCGGCTTAGACTAATATAATGTAATGAATGAAGTAGTAAGTATAATGGCACATAGTTCCAAGAATGCTCAATTTTTATGAATGCCCAATTCTATCAATGGACAATTCTAAAAATGCTCAATTCTCAAAATGGCAAAATAATTTCAAATGGGAATATCAAATTTTCATATAAAAAATCACCGGTAATTAAAGCACAATCTTTAGGCAAGTTTTACTATTGAAGCAACTAACATATTGTAAGTATTATAAATAATCATAACTGAGGAGCTGGGGAACAAAAGCGGACTTGTCCACTGTACTCGAATTTTTTATTTTTATTTTTTTGCACTCTTTAAGCTCATATCTATCGAACCCCGGAGTATTGTGTATCAAAAGCGGTCCGATCTTAGAGAAAAAAATTGTTAAAAATGATGATTTCGTTCAAAAGCGGACTTGTCCTGTTAGAAATTTATTAAAATTCTAAGGGATTTTTTCTCCAATCAAAACCGGACAAAAACGTAAGGAGAATTGCCGTTAGTACGAAAAATGTCAAACAAAACCGGACAAGTCTAAAAAAAATCATTGTTTTTTTGTTATGATATCCCTAAATCAGTTGTGGCAACACTGCTAAATTAAAAAAAAGATAATCAGCTGTGTGACGGTCATTGCTTTCGTAATTTTGAGAAGAATTTTCCTAGAAAACCGACAAAATTATGGACGGAATCGAAGAAATAGTGGCCAATATAAATGACGGCTCACGTAAACGAAAAAAAACAGGACGGCAAGCGCAAAACAACAGGGAATCGAAGTGAGTGTAAAATTATACCTACCGGTGCGTGTTTGTTATTATTCTAACCTATGATGAATTTAAAATTGCTATTATTTTGTTTTAGGTACGCAGATAAAGACCCCCTTGCTTTGAATTTCGTGTCTGCGTGTGAACATAACAAGGGAAAATTTAAGTGCCAGACTTTGACATTAAACGAAATTGTTTACAACCGCAAACTACTATATGAAAAAATTGGCAAAAAATTACAGGATATTTACTTGTCACGGCTCATATCACCATGCCCCATAGAAAGAGAAAGATCGAGAGAGGAATCTCGCAAACCGCAGAGGAATAAGTACTTTGTGACATACTTTCTCTTCCGTGATTCAAAAAGGTTAGTAAAAGTATGCAAATCTTTTTTTTTGGCTGCTCTTGGGCTCAGTAAGCACAGGGTAAACTTAATTGCGAGCAAATTATATGAAGGCAAAACGCCACTTGACGGCAGAGGAGGAGACAGGAAAAGTTTCAAAAGTATTGATAAAAAGGAATCTGTAAGAAAATTTCTCGGTGGTTTGCCAGCAAAGGAGTCACATTACAATCGAAATAAATCAAAAAGAGTGTACCTGTCATACGAGCTAAACGTAAAAAAGTTGTGGGAGTTGTACAATAATTCAGCGACTGATGATTTGAAAGTCTCACAAACGATGTTCCGAAATGTTTTTGAGAACGATTTTAATATTGGGTTTGCGTCACCATCTTCCGACATATGTAGTACCTGCGAACTGCTGAAAAATAGGCAGAAGACTGAAAATAATCCTGAAGAACTTCAATCATTGAAACTTCAACTCCGAGTTCATAAAGCTAGAGCCAAAGCGTTCTTTTCCCTTACCAAAGAAAAACCTGAAAATTCTATGACAATATGTTTTCATCTCCAACAAATTCAATCCCTTCCTAAAACGCCAATCCAGGAATGTTTTTATTTACGACAAGTTGGACTTTATTCTTTCTGCATTACTGATATGCCTACAAAGGAGCCACATTTCTTCATATGGACAGAAAACCAAGCTAAAAAAGGCGCCACCGAAATTGCGTCTGCCCTTTTAACATACCTGATGTTTACTGATTTTTCTGAAGTGGAAGTTTTACGCCTTTTTTCGGACGGGTGTGGAGGTCAAAATAAAAATGCACATGTCGTCCACACTTTGATTTTCTGGTTGAAAAACTACGCCCCTCAAAATGTCGCCAAAATCGTACTAACCTTTCCTGTACGCGGTCACAGCTTCTTGCCGGCGGATCGAGTGTTCGGGAGGGTCGAAAAGGATTTGCGGAAGATGCCTTTCATTTTGGATCCAAAAAAATATCATGAGGTTTACGCAAAGCATGGCAAAGTTCATATTTTAGCTGAAAACTGGAACCTTTACAACGTCAAAAACCTTGAAGACTATTACAAGAAAGTGGAAAGTATTCGTGATGCAAAGAGAATAATAATAGAAAGAAAGTCAACCATCATCCAAACAGAAACTCCTAGTCAATCTCAACAATCAACACGAAGAAGTCAGGGCCGTAGTCGTGGCAGAGCACGTGGCCGAGGCACTGCAAACATACGAAGAGATCCTACTGCACGTTTAAATCACGTAAACTTTGGTGTGAAAGTCTTAAACACCTATTATGGAGATGAATCATCAGAAAATTTTAATGCTGTATCATTGTTAAAAATGACAAAAAACCATCCGAGTTTACTACAAAGATTTTCAATGGTTAATGAACTAAAACCAAACAAGAAAAAAGATGTTGAAACACTCTTAAAGAAACAATTCGGAGATAGTTGGATGGATAATCAAGAGCTTGATTGGTTTAAAAACAATATATTCCATACCTCACCAGTGGCAATTGCTGAAACAAGTCAAATAAATGACGAAGACGACGACCACAGTGACGATTGTGACTGTTGCGAACCAGATGTGGGAGAGTTCATATAATTTTTAAATAAAAAAATACAATAATAGAATCTAGTTTTCTTTCATAACCGGACATGTCCATAACTCTTTCAATCATAACCGGAGTTGTCCACCTTTTGTAATCAAAACCGGACTTGTCCATTACAAAAAAAAAAAAAAAAATTGAAAACGCATAGTTTTATGACCAACAAGCAGGCTATTAGTTATGTTGTATTAAATACTAATTATACTGAAATGCACAAAATTACAGCCCATATGCATATACCTATTTCAGTTTTTTTGCTCTAGTGTAAAATTTGATTAATTGGACAAATCCGCTTTTGTTCCCCAGCTCCTCAACTAATTGCGCTAGCTCAATCCCTACTTTTTCCAATTCTCGACTACGCTGATGTTACCTACCTTGATCTTACAGAAGACCAATTAGATAAACTTGAGCGCCTTCAAAATTTCTGTATAAGGTTTATTTTTGGGTTACGAAAGTACGACCACATCTCTCAGTTTCGCACTAGACTCGAGTGGCTTCCTATCAGACTCCGCAGAAATGCTCACATCCTGTCACTTCTCTACAATATCCTTTTTAATCCATTCTATCCAGGCTATCTCAAAGAGCGTTTCAAATTCTTTCGTGAGGGCTCTTGTCGTCCTATGAGACCATCATCCTTGCTTTGTCTCTCCACTCCTACCCATCATACCACATTTTATGAAAATGCCTTTTCTGTCACCGCTGTCCGCTTATGGAATGCCTTATCTGTCTCTATTAAAACTTCACAGTCACTGCACATTTTTAAGGAAGGAGTGAAAGATTTTTATCTTGATCAGTGTTCAAAATGATGAAATTGTGTCTTTTCTCTCTCTTCTCTTTTTACTTGTCTGTTTTATATCCTTTGTTTGCTACTTCCATTTTAGCCTTTGTCTCTCTTTTCCTTCGCAATATTATTATTATGTATTATATTATTATGTATGTTTGTTTATTTATATTTTTGTAATATTTATTTGTTTATTATTTACATTTACATTATTATTAGATTGATACCTCCCATTTATACTCTTGTTTGTGATCTCTTTCCGTTCAGTGGTTGCCTGGAAGAGATCGCTATCAGCGATAAGGCCGCCATTTGTGGCACTAATTTAATTTAAGATAAGTTAAGTATCTACTCTGTACTAAGTGCACACAATAAAGAGTTCTATCTATCTATGACATAAAGACCTATATATACACATGAGATCATAATTATCAGTCAGAATTTGTACATTCATAATATTATTTCATGCTATATAAGGTATTTTCAGCGAGCCATTTTTTAAGCTATGTTTAAATTTGTTTGCATCTAAAAATTTTATGTGAAGAGGTAGACTATTGTACACTTTTATGGCTGTATTAAATGAACTTCGATGATACAAAGTATTATTTACTTGTACTACACGAATATTGAATTTATGTTGAGGACGTAAAATTTGCGATCTAGCTGATTTATTACCAAAAAAATAGTTTTGGTTATTTTTAACAAATACACAAACTTCATCTCTTAAAGTAAGATTTTTTTTAGGAAATTTTTAATTGAAATGATGTTGCCATTTTGATAATTGAGCACTCTCAAAACTAACCATTGTGAGAATTGGGCATTCATAGAATTAGGCATTCGCAGAATTGAGCATTCCCGGATTAGTTGGGCATTATGAGAATTGGTCAATATGCACCTAAACTATTTAGATGTCTGCCGTGATACAACACGATATATATATATACTGAAAAATTACTACACAGAATTGTGTAGTCGCTGCAATAAGTCGCAGTAACTAAACGCAAATATTCCATACATAAGATCTTTTTATTCATAAGTAACAAAGTTACATCGGTAAAATTACAAGATTTAAAAAATTAACTAATATTTTTAATAAACATCGATATCGATGGACATCACTAGAGCATCGACAAAAATATCGTCTATTGCTACATCCCTAGTGCATGTGTACGTATAGGTTTGAACCTCCCTCACCTCAACCCTACCTCCGCATCGTGCGATAGGGACAATTGCAGCTCAGAGCAATTTATACCTACAAAAATCTTGGCAAGACAACGTTTCGTATTACGCTGTTTTCTTCATCAACAACTAAATTAATCAAGTATTTTTTTATATCAAAATTTACAAAAAATATGTGTTCATGATTATGTCATTTCATATTTTGTTAGAAATTAATAAGTCTATTCTGGTGGGTCCTTAAAGATGTCGGTAAAAATGGTGAAATTTTTTGAGACTTTGAAGGATCATATTTTGCCTGATAATTAATTAATCAAAAAAATGAAAAGACAGGGTAGTTTAAAAAGCTAAATTTAATTTTATGGCAAAAAATTGTAACTCTAAAATCATTTTCCAGAAAGAAAACAGCGTAATACGTTTGTATGGAAAATTACAGACCACCTCAGCTCTTAAAACCGCAGGAACGCGCTGGATGCAGGCCGCTTCCAACCGGGCTTATTGGAAATCCACAGGGGAGGCTTATGTCCAGCAGTGGACGTCTTACGGCTGATGATGATGATGAACCGACTTCAAAAATTGAGGTTCTCAATTCAACTGCATGGTTATTTTCACAGAAGAGAGATAATTCTGGAGTATTGCGGCATTTCGCCCGCAAGCGGTTCGGCCCGCGGGGCGAATCGCCTATGGCTCATTTTGAAGGTCCCCATTCGCCCCGCTCCAAACAATGTAGGCCGAATGAAGACCTTCAAAAAGAGTCTAGGGCGATTCGCCCCGCGATTCACTTTTCTGTGGTTAATTTACAGAAAATACAGAAAATTTTATTCGGGACAAAACAATTAGGTACACAGAAACAAAACGTACGTATTTTATATGTATATGTTAGAGTATGTGCAAAAAAAGAACCGTTACGGCGAACTAACTATAAGATTTTAATCAGCAGCCAAGCTACCGACTACATACTTACTTGGTAGACGTGAGTACTGATGAAAACCGAATTGGTGTCTGCCAAGTAGCAAACACTACTCCGCTAATTACGAACCAATTTTGATGATTCATTTTTTGTTTGGTAGATATACATACCTACTTACCTACTTCACAGTTGGTCCCATTTTTTTATAAAATCCGTTTTTGAAAAATCAACAATAATGTAAAATGTATTCCTTGCATAATTGTATCGATGAAACGTACGAACGAACGAAACGAGTACGAACTATTCGGCGTAACATTTTTGGCGAAAAATAATAATTATTGAATTACCTAGATAAATAAATAAATAAATATTTTTGGGACATCTTACACACGGCCTCTGACCCCAAACTAAGCAAAGCTTATGATATGGCTGCCAGAGCCTGATATACTACATATACTTATTTTTAAATACATACTTATATAGATAGTAACTAAATAACACCCAGACACAGAGCAAACACTTATGTTCATCACATAAATAATAATTCATTCACACGATTCACCAGCTACTACGTTACAAGCTAGTTTGTTTAGTTTTTATTTGTCTTATTAAGTAGGTACTTAGATTTAGAGAATTTAGTTCTAGCACTTAGTTATTTGTCAGCGTGTGTATAAGAGGGCGTGTGTATTTGCCATAGTTTTGCGGTACCATTTAATTAGTAAGAATTTATGTTAGTGAAATTAAAATTAAGCAATTTTTGCCATTGCGCAGTTTAATTGGTGTAGACACGCATACTTGTATCTATGTGGACCAGTCTTTGCAAATATTCTTTTCCGGACACCTAATTTAGTCTACCTAATGATTTCAGATGGATGTTGTCACTACAAGAGCACCTACCCTTTTCGGATGGGCTGGAGTCCTGGCGGAGGCGCGAGGCGGCCCGCGTCGGCGACCTCGTGCAGCGCAGGCTGAAGTTCCTGCAGCACCCTGACAACTGCAGCCTCGCTAGGAAACTCGTCTGCCCTTATGAAGTATGGCCACTTTTCAAATTGTAGGTCAGGCCGAATCATACAAGTCGGCGGATATGAAGTTAGCTACAAGCTGCGCAATATCCAATCCTGATTGAAGCTCATATGAGCATAAATCTGCGTTGATTGGATATTGCGCAGCTTCCACTTCAACTTCACCTTCACTTCAGCTTCAACTTCACCTTCAACTTCAACTTCAACTTCAACTTCACCTTCACCTTCAACTTCACCTTCAACTTCACCTTCAACTTCACCTTCAACTTCACCTTCAACTTCACCTTCAACTTCACCTACAACTTCACATCTGCCAAATTCTATTATTCAGCTTATACCGGGAATTCTATTTATTAAGGAGCTATAAGAATAAAGCGTTTTTTATTCAAGTGGCACTGCGGCTTCGCCTGTGACCTTTTCTACCTAGCAAGTTGTCTGATCTACGCGTACGCTACAGAGAGGACCCTCATACTAGGAGACAGGCCTTGGCGGTACTACGGGTCAGAAAGAAACCGAGGATGGGCGTATGTGTTCCACCCACTATCCACAAACTGTACACAACATTATTACGAAAAACTATCCAGAATAGGCTCAGGTAATTAAATATATAAATATTAGGGGATATATTACACACGGCCTCTGACCCCAAACTAAGCAAAGTTCGTGCTATTGCTGCCAGAGACTGTTAGACTACATATACATATTTTTAAATACATACATATATAGATAGTAACTAAATAACACCCAGACACAGAGCAAACACCTATGTTCTTCACATAAATGCTTGCCCTGGCTGGGAATCGAACCCACACCTCTTTGAACCAGAAGTTAGGGTCACTAGCCACTGAGCCACCGAGGCAGTAATCAGTTGTCATCATCAATTGTACTTGTATTTATTTTTTCATTAACTAGAGACCATATACAGTTGTATAGTCTTTGCATTAACACAGGATTATTCTAATTATCTATAGAAGATGATTGGAAGCGGCTTGCATCCAGTATGATCCTGCTGTTAATCAAGCCATTTGTCCACCTAGGACCTAGCCTGTGCTTGTTGGTACGTGTTCAGTCAGTGCTGTGTGCCCTGTCCACTGCTTTTTCCACTTTACAATTCTCGGGGATAAATCGATAACGTTAGTCCTCTTACAAATCTCTTCATTTCTGATTTTATTTCAAATATTATTCGAGCTCTACCCATTCCATAGCTTATGCAGTAATATTTTGACTTCTGTACTTTGTTACGCGGCGGAAGTCAAAACGGTTCTGAAATGACCGATGCTGCAGCCAATAGAATGCTAGCCATCCGCCAGATGACACGCCCCCTCTCACGATGCCTCGCGTAGCCCTGCCCTGTCACTTGCCTGATAGGGGACGTGTATAAATACCAGCCAGCCATTCTCATATTTGCTTGAAAAATAAAAGTATAAACTAGCACTCTGAGTGTTTCGTCTTTTATCTCGTTATAACTTACTTTTATTTTATTACAGCATCAGAACGCGACGCCAAAGTAGTGTTAATTCCGCTATCGGTCTACAGGCGGAACTTGCCAGTTGGGATACCACTCCACTACATTCCGCAAGATTTAGTACACAGGTAGCTTTGTATTAAGAGTAACTGTAACTTTAATAACTAGAGTTTTAAACTAACTTCGTAAGAAACTCTACTCCCAGCCAGTTTGAAATGAAATTACTCGCGGGATTCGCAGTTTTAACCATTTATTACAATAAAATAAACCGAGTCCAAGGCTATTTGGTGGCATTGACTAACTCAATTGTACTTACTTTTTAATTAACTAACACTTTTGCAGCATTATTCGGTTCAGCAGCGACCCAGCATCATGGTGGGTCGGACAAATTTTGAAGTACCTTTTAAGACCACAGCATCACATAAAGAAAGCTATCATTGACGCCATTGAAAGAATGGATCTTAAGACACCTCTTGTCGGGTAAGTGTGGAATTCTAAACCATTTCTGATTAATTATGGCTTTAATCGACAAAAATACAGCGTACAAGAATGTTAAGGTAATGACAGCCAGTCACAGAGCTGGTATAAGCGATGTGACAAGCTTTGGTTTCTAAAGTAGGTTGCATATCACTACAGTAAGCAAATATATCTTTGCCTGTGATCAAGTGCATCTTAATGATACATAAATGCAAGTGAAACTTAAGGATATCTTCCGACAAGGTGGACCGGTGATCTGATCAAGACTGCAAGAACTTGCTGGATGTGAGCCCTTCTAACCGGTCTAAATGAAAAAGCACAGTGGATTAAACAATAGGCTGAGCAGACAGAAAGAAAGCTTAGAGCAGCAGAAATCAGGGGGATGGCAACACAAGTGATTTGACCCAAAATCTAGACCTAGTTCTTTTATTGTCAATAATTGTACCCAGTAATAATTACGCAGAAATTGTAAAATACTGGTAGAGAGGCGCTGCAAGGGAAAATATAAAATTCCAGAAAGTTTGAGGGCAAATCATACTAATATTATAAATCCGAAAAGTTTGTTGGTTTGTTCCTCTTTCACGCAGCAACCGAGCAACGGATTGACTTGATTTTTGGCAGGGATAAAGTTCAAGGGCCGGAAAGTGACATATAGGCTACTATTTATCCAGAAAAAGTAAGAAGTTCCTGTGGGATAGCACAAAAGTCAAAATACCACGCGGGTGGAGCCGCGGGAAAAAGCTAGTGTATAAATAAATATTAATGTATAAAAAAAATCTTTCACTAATAGGGGAGGTATAATTTTTAACCACCAGTGAACGTCTACGGGTCTTACCGTTGATATTATTTGTACACGGGTGTACAAATAAAAGGTCTGATCTCCAGTATACAGTGATTTATTGGCACTGAACCGAGGATACACAAACAGTTTTTCAAGCGAGGCACCTTAGATGGCGAAAAGCAAACAACATCGCGATTTAATTTTACCACTAACGCCATCTAGTGAGTGCGTCGTATAACTTATAATAGTATGACGTGCAATTTACGTGAACATTATTATTATGAGTACTTATTATTTGCTAGGGTACATGTCCGTCGCACAGACAAGCTGGTCCACGAAGCAGAACTCCACACACTGGCGCAGTACATGGCCGCGGTGGAGGATTACTACGCCAAGCTCGAACTCACGACTGTAGTCGATGTTCGGCGCGTTTACCTCGCTACAGACGACCCTAACGTAAGTAGACATCATCTCTACTAATTGTAGTTGTAGTTAATAAAAACATTTATGCACACAGTAAAAAAAAAAAAATCTATAGGTACACACGCCACACAATTCGGCGAATGAGAAGTTAGCCGCAGATTACATTTCGCCGTGGTTCGCTAATTATTGCGCATGTGTGCACAATAATAATAATATAATAATAAATCTTTATTTTCAGATAACTAAGATCCATACAAACTCAAAGTATTTCACAGAAATACACAAAAATAATATAGTCTGACATCAGTAGTGTTGACTGTTCAAATCAATAATAAAATCAAGTAAGCTAACAAAACAAAAACATTCTATGTACTTACTTAACAAAAAATTTCTTTCGCTCTTCTACAAAAAACAAAATAGGTAACCAAATCTGCCTCTATTCCTGACGTAACACAACAGAACCGATGCCATCACAATGTTACTCAAAATAAATTATAAAATCATCTTAACAACTTGGACCACAACTTACAATAATTATGTTATTAATTGAACTTATATAATTACCTAACTTGATACGCTTTATTTAAATCGGGAATTATAGATTGTATCCAATGCTTTATAATTGGACAATCATACTTATTACTTATTATATTTAAAATGCTATTCTGGCTGCCTCTCACCCTTTTCAGTAATGATAATATTTTTTTGCGCACAATTGCAGCAAAACCATCGGTTCTTGCATCTGCAAACATTCCCGAAGCACTGCAGTATGGAGGCAGCCCTATTAACATCCTAAATATGTTATTATACTGCACCCGTAATGCATTTAGGGACTTACGCGTATATTTAACCCATAGATTACCGGTGTAGAAACATTGACAAAATGCTTTAAAAAGAGCAATTTTTACTTCTACTGTACACCGGGAAAATCTACGGATAATCATATTGCCCCTCACGGCCAGCGCCCTACGCTCTCTTTCTATATCAGCGTCGTCTTTAAGATCGTGTGTGACTATGTGACCAAGGTATTTAAATTGTTTTACTACATTTAAAACAGTCCCACTCATCACTACTGGTGGCACGTACACAGGTGGTTTGTTACCAGCTGTGAATACAAGAACTTCACTTTTCATGGAATTGTAAACAAGACCATGTTTTGTCGCATACGTTTCACATACTTTGACTAGTTTCCTGAGTCCACTGATTGATGGGCTCAGCAGCACCATGTCATCTGCATAGCTTATATTGTTGACTTTAAGGCCATCTATGGAACATCCTGCCTGCATGCTACTGAGCTCACCGATCAGCTTGTTCATATAAAGATTGAAGAGTTTTGGCGATGTTATTCCACCCTGTCGTACACCACATTCTAATTTATAAGTATCGGACTGTCCTGCTAGCCATTTGACACTATTTAACTGATTTGAATACCAATATTTAAAGATTTTGATTAATTCTTGAGGCAATTCATTATCTAGTTTGTCCCACAATACTTCATAAGATACGCGATCAAACGCTTTAGACAAATCCAGAAAGCAAGCGTAGACATTGGTGTTTCTGTTAGTGTAGTACTTGATTGTGTGTTTTAAGCTCAAAATGGCACTTTCTGTTGATACACCTGCTTGAAAACCAAATTGCGCATCATGCAGGTGCACCGCCTTGCCAAGATGAGCATCAATCAAACTATCAAGTACTTTTGCTGCTATAGTGGCTAGTGAAACTGGTCTATAGTTATTTATGTCAGAAACATCACCTGTTTTGTTCTTAAGAATTGGAACTACTATTGTTTTCATGAGTTGTTGTGGGAGGTAAGAGTGTCCTACACAGAATGAATAAAACATCGCCAAAACACGAGGTAAATGACATCCTGCGTACAAAAAGTGTTCTATGCTAAGTCCGTCGTGTCCTGGCGATTTTCCCCTTTTCATGTACCTGATCACCTTCGCAACTTCTTTAGGTGTGAATTGCACCATTTTTTTTTCACGATCTAACTCGGCATCTAACACCTCATTGCTCTGTTTATTGCTACTGTTATCTATATTATTGTTCCTATTATAAGTATCACTAAACACCGGTAAAGCTGGCACTCTAAAATGATTCATAAACAGCTGTGCGATATTCCGATTTCCTGTAACATTGCCGACTCTTTCTGGCACACTAGGCTTAGTATTCATGCTTGCAGTTTCTTTCCAAAAACTTTTAAAGTCCTTTATTTTATGTTTAGATGCTATTTTGTCCATCTTGATTTGATCTTTATTCTTAATGGCCCATTGTAGTTTAGATTTAAATATCTTTCGATCTTCAGTCATTTTGTCAAAGAAAATACCACTATTTGACTTACCATTCTCAACCCAAGTATGAAAACTAAGCCTAGCCCGCGCATAAGCTTCTTTAACATTTTCATTCCAGCCAGCAACATTCTTTTTTCGTTTAGCATTCTTTCTTTTATTAGTCAGCCTAGCTGCACTACTTAAAATAAATACAATCTTACTGTACATCTTATCAATGATCTTCTTCTTGGTCACAACAAGCTTGAAATTCTGATGGGAAATCAATAGTTTTTAATTTATCATTACAGTAATCGAAATATTTGTTTGTTTGATCTAAATCTCTATCCCCCCAAGTGGCTTTGTTGAATTTTACATTGTCTGTTATTATTATTTTTTTCTTAATGCTACTTATGTTGCATGTTATTTCTATTGGGAAATGGTCGGAAGGAACAACATCATATAATACCTCAATATTACTTATAGTTTGCATTGCCGATTCTGTGACTACACAGTGATCTAACCACCGTTTACTACCATGAGCATCGCTAATAAATGTAAAACTCTGTGACTCTAATATATTCAAATCTGCACAAATCCACCTGTTCTCGGAACAAAAATTTGTAAGCTCATTTCCAAACCTTTCATTCGGATGTGCGTTATAATCACCTAACATGTATACTACCTCTGTATTTGAATTCTCAATTATTGTCTTTAAATCACACAAACAGTTTGTAAAGTCAGCAAGATTTTCAAAACAATCAGTTGGCATATAGACACTGCAAACAATAAAAGAACGATCACCAACCGTCACTTTTACCGCAACGATTCTCTTATTTTCACATAGTAACACATCAACGTTGTCAAAAACACTTTTTCTCCACAAAATGGCAACCCCACCATATGGCCTTCCTTTTAAAATCCCCGCCCCTATATCTACTGCCGACACTCCTGTATATGCGAAATCCTGATCGACGTCTCCTAACAATGATATATCATATGGCAGTAACCAAGTTTCTTGGAGGGCTATTATATCTGCCACCTTGCACAGTGACCTCACACATTCCATCGTATTTTTCAATGACTTGCAATTAAAACTGATGTATTTACATTGCATAGTTCCGTTTGTTGTACTATCCATTATGAATCTTATATTTTTCTGTCTCTTCTTGTTTTCTTTCATCCCTCGGGTGGAAAGTAACAAACTTTCTAAATGATATTCCTTCGGGCCACATGTTACTATCCAAAAATATATCCAAATTTTTTCTTGACACCCAAAGTTTGAAAGAGTTATGCCCTTTGTCTCGTTTACTATTTATTCGTACTAAAGTTACTTTTTCCATAGTTTTCTGGTAAATATAGTCGGTTATATCCTTCTCCATTGTCTCTTTATGAACATTTGATATAAATAGCTGCTCCTTAGATTCTGCCGCTTTGAATTTTGTCTCAACTTCATTATTTGCTATTCCTATTTTTCCAACAAATTTATTCCTGTAACGTTTTCTCTGCACTTCTATTCACTCTTCCGATGGGTTAGTCTCTTTCCATTCTATGTCACTTTTGACAATATCCACCATTGTAGGCCTCGAAACTCCCTGGCATCCCGACGTATCCGAGCAAATCAACTCTGTCTTGTCTTTGCGCGTCGGTATTGGCACATTTTCGTTCAATTTCAAACTGTTTACCGCGCTAATCGCATCACGCGTTAAAACCTTTTGACATGAAATTTCATTCACCTCAATCCCGGCCTCGTCTTTCCTCTTTTCAGGAGATAATATGTCACTATTGCTGGGCTGTTCTCGAGAAGCACGTTGAATGTTTTCAGTCTGTTGCCGCTCTGCATAAGACAAACGTTTGGACAAATGCTTGAACTTCTTCTTTTAGCACTGAGGTTCAGGAGTTTTCCATGAATCACTTTCTACGGCGTCCTCACCGTTATTTGAAATAAGAGCAGATTTATTGCTATTACTGTTACACGAGGGAGATATTTGACGATGCCGACGCCGCGTGGCTTAGTGTTGAGCACGGGCGTAGGGAGCGCGCGGGAGGCATGAGGTTGGCGGGCGGGTGTGCCCCGGTGCGAGTCTCTCAGGCTCCCACGCATACCTATATTTTGGCTTTTGCGCAGCGTTCCACTTCCCAACCGCCGACTTGTGTGGCGCTTAGTATACTTACATTTTTTCATGGGGTGGCCAAATGTACGCAGCTGCCCTTTAGAGAAAATCTTTAGCTACGATAATGAGAAGACGTATACAGTATACGGGCTTATGCAGAACTGGTGGACTAAGCCGAAAGGGGGTGATTAAGACTATCATTAAATCAATAAACGATTCTGATTCTGATTCATTATGAACAGATTTTACTATGGAGCCAACCCGGAAGCGTATTGCCAAACTACATACCTACTGACCCAGACCGGCCCCCCTACCGCCTAAGCAATAGCAATCGTAATAGCAATCGTTTAAGACTTCATTTTAGTCATTTGGCACCGCCTATGTGACGTTAGCCATCAATTGCTTTGCGCGGATTGCGAAAGCAATCGTTGAATGAACAACTTTGATGGCTAACGTCACATAGGCAGTGCCAAATGACTAAAATGAAGTCATAAGCGATTGCTATTACGATTGCTATTGCTTTAGGCGGTAGGGGGGCTGGGTTGCTCTGAGTTCGATCGCAGTTTGCCTTTGTACTCGTAGTTGAAGAGCAAACTGTATACCTATTCAGAGAGTGTCTGAATCAAAATACATTTTGCTCTAAAATACTAGAGCAAAATACATACGAGTCCAGACGTCCTTTTCAACGTTTGGTGTAGTATGTAATGTGATGGCATAGATAATTTAGTTTAGAGCAAAATGCATGCGAGTAAGACTCTTTTATTCCCGCGTGGCGCTAAATCACGCCTGCTTTGTCTTCTAAAACTTTCTTTATTTTATTTGCTAATTACACGGAGAGGGGGGATTTTATTTAATAAAGTGTCAAAATAGAATAACTCACTTTTAAAAATAAACTGACATCAAAACTGTTATTTAAAGATCGGTGTAAGCCTTAACCAATAATTGGAATCAAAATGTCACTTAATAATTTTCGATTCGGAAATAAAGCACAAGAGGCGTGGCGTCGCGTCCGTCTCTTGCTATTTGAGTTTTTTGTTTTTGGCATTAAATGAAAATCGCCAATTTTCTGTTCTTGATTCAATAATTTAAGTACTTTGTTATCAACCACTTATCATATCGAAGCCATTTAGGAAACCAGTTTCCCAGCCCCGGTTTCCTAAACGGCCGAAGCCGACTTAATTAGGGTATTAGCTATCCCGAAAACACAAATAGGTACAATTTATTGCGTAAGTAGGTAGATACATCTTACTTCTGAAAAAAATATAAACAATGTAATTGAAAACACTTAAAGTTTTTTAACACCCTCTGTCTTACCACAAAAGTTTTACGCACGACAATGTTTAACAGTACAAATAACACAGTTAGACAGTATTTAAGTCTTTTGTGGTAAGGCAGCCTGTGTTTAGTTGTTGCAGTTGAAATTGTTACGATTCAAATTTATTTTTAGCTATGGTCCCACTTACATCGGGTTTCCTTTATTTAGTTAAAACTTAAATTGATTCACAATATATATGTTTTTTTGAAAAGTTGTTCAGCTTCACCTATAACAACAGCAACAGCATAGCAATAAAATTCCGGGAAACTATGAAACACGATGTATAGTTGGTTACAGATATTTGCGTGTCACAGTTTGCTTTACATATCTTCGAGCAAAATGCATACCATCTCTGACTGCTCTGAGCTCGTATGTACTTTGCTCCAATTTGTTTGCGATTTCAATGAGCACGACGTAGCTCAGTAGGTACAGACTATGAGTGTCTGGGTCAGTATACAGTTTGGCAATACGCATCCCAGAATTCGAGAAAAAAAGCTGTCCCATACATTGTGTTTTTTTTTCAAACTCCGGGTTGGCCCCATAGTAAAAGTATTTCGTAATAATAGTCTTAATCACCCCCTTTCAGCTTAGTACAGGGTATGCAGATAACCCTATACAGGGTTATTTCTAATCAATTAGCATCCTTTTAGGGGCTTATTCTGTACATCAAAACTAACAACTCTTGTTCTACGACTTTTATTAATTCCCATAAAAAAGTTGTTGTTCCATAAAAATATCGTTCACCCTCAACAAAATGTATGGAACAGCAGATTTTTTTTGAGTTTTGACAAATGTCGCAGACCAAAATTTGTTAGTTTTGATGTACAGAATAAGTCCCTAAAAGGATGCTAATTGATTAGAAATAACCCTGTATATCTGGCAGTGGGGCTAGTGGGTAGACACAGGCTAATAACAATAATAACATATAGATGGCCTCTCGGCGTCTACAATCAATGCAAATAATTTTGCTCCTATTCTCAGGTGATAAACGAAGCTACGTCACAGTACCCTCAGTACAAGTTCTACTACAACTACTCCCGAGCTCTCCAGGCGAGTAGGCTCGCCACTCGGTATTCAATGGCGGCGCTCACCGAACTTCTCGTCGATCTTTACGCACTTACGATGTGCGATTACACCGTCTGTACGTTGAGCAGTAATGTGAGTGACTCTGGTTCCTTTTCTTTGGTCTTCTGTGCTTAAGTCGTGGTAGTCTAGTGGTAGTGACACCGCCTTACAACAGTGAGGTCGTGATTTCAAGTCCCGGTCCCACACCAAGGAGTTCTTTGAAATTTACTTATGTACCTACGGAATTTCACATCATTGGCTTTTCGATGAAGGAAAACATCGTGAGGCAACCTGCATGCGTCCGTAGAAGAAATTCGATGGCGTATGTAAATTCACCAACTCGCACTGAGCCATTGTAGTGGATATGGCCCAATCACCCTTCGTGGGTATGCCTACGTCCTGCAGTGGACTGCTTAAAAGGCTGGTACAGTACAAGCATAGACGCTTAGCTGACTTCGCGAACATACAGCCATGGCCAAAAGTATTAGGCACCTTTAAAAATCAAAATGCATGATTACTAACCAATAACTTAACCAATAACTGAGTGCTTATCTTAAATGACTTACCGGGGTCATAAATAACTTCTTGGAATATCAAGCAGCTCTTTGTTAAGGTCTTAAAACACCTGGTGACCGAAAACAAAAGATTCGGTTTTTATCGGTTCTTATCAGTCAATGTTTGGTCACTCGTGTTCTGGACTCTAACAAGTAAACAAACTTTCATTTCTGTTGATGTGATGAAATTGACACCTAATTTTTTTTAAAATGCCAAAAAGGAGTGAAATTATTTTAGAAAATAGAGTAAAAATACAGGGTGCCTTTGGCCAAGGCTGTAGGTGTATTATATAAACTTTGGTGGGTGATTCTCATAAACTCCACCAATATTGAGTGACGGTGGGGGACTGATAAAAAAAAATTGCTGCTCAATAATTAAGACCTCAGTTTGAGTTTGAAATAATTGTGATATTTTACGCTTGTTTCATGCTCTGCTTTTCAATGTAGTCATGGCAGTATTTATTTTTATTTACCTACATTTCAAGAAATTGACTTCAATTTAGAATGGATGTTTTTTTTTCAGATAGCTCGAACTATCCTCGGGTTGATGCACACACATAACACAGACGTGTCAACTCGCTTCTTATCACTAGATATCACCAACTACCACTACAGGGCAGAGCAGATTTTCCGTAAAGCTGTTATGCGAAACGCAGCCATTTCTTTCGAAGTGAGTAGGTAGAATGCTCTAGCCGTAATGCTCTAGCCGTTGTTATTTTTAGCAATTCAAATTCAAAATTAAATTATTAACAAAAACAATATTGTGATAAGCAGCATAATAAGAATCGAAAGTAAACTTAATAATATACATATAATGAACTGCTAATATGATTATCTTGAGCTTTGGATTACTAAACTAAGCTTAAGTAAGCTTAGCTTGTGTTTTAGGAATCCGTGCTGGCCTCAAAATTGACAGATTTTGTTTTATTTAATTAATTGGAATGGCAATGGGCAGGGAACATAGCGCGGAGGACTGATGACCGATGGAGCCGAAAAGTTCTCGAATGGAGACCACGTACCACAAGCGCAGGCCACCTTGTGGATGGACGGATGACCTGATCAAGACCGCAGGATCGCGCTGGATGCATGCCACTACCAACCGGTCTTATTGGAGATCTTTAGGGGAGGCCTATGTTCAGCAGTGGACGTCCTATGGCTGAAACGAACGAACGAACGAGCTTTTAATGTTAAAAATAATAAAGGACAAAAAAGTACATTGTATGTACCTACCTAGTTACATATTCCGTACCGCAACGGTTGTAGATTCGAGCGCTGTACGCCTCGGCCCTGCTTTGTCACGGGCCTGCGCGCTGTAGGTATTCGATAGCTTATTTATGTGATCGAAATTATGCTAGTACCTAGTTAATTAAAAAAAGACATGAATAATTTCGCGTTGACGTACCTACTTATTATTACATGCTAAAAAAATAAGTAAAAATTAATGATTTCATAAAAAAATATATGGCAATATTTTTTGAGCTTTGATGGCGTAGACAAAATATATTAAATAAATGATTTTGTATTTCAGATCGGAGATGTGATTTCCTCTTATCATTGGAATTGTACTACAGAAGGCACCGTATTGAGGACGGGGGTAGTAAGTACCAAATGATCTAAATCATATATATATATCCTACTAATATTATAAACGTGAAAGTTTGTGAGGATGGATGGATGGATGGATGGATGGATGTATGTATGGATGTTTGTTACTCTTTCACGCAAAAACTACTGAACGGATTGAGATGAAACTTTGCAATAATATAGCTTATATATCAGAATAACACATAGGCTATCCTACTAATATTATAAACGTGAAAGTTTGTGAGGATGGATGGATGGATGGATGTATGTATGGATGTTTGTTACTCTTTCACGCAAAAACTACTGAACGGATTGAGATGAAACTTTGCAATAATATAGCTTATATATCAGAATAACACATAGGCTATAAATTATAATGATATTGCGTAAATGTTCCATAATTTAACGATAAATGTTAAGTAAGTAGGAAAAATTCTGCTATCTGCGAGCTATTCTAGAGTGCGCTTGAAATGTCAAAAAAAACAACTGTCGAATCGAACAACCGTCAAATCGTTTTTTTTTTTTTTTTCCACCTCCTTTATTAAGGGTGGTAAGGTAGGGCCTCGGGTTTGAAAGACGGAACGTGACATAGTCTACTTTTTATCCCAGATAAATAAAGGGTTCCCATGGGATAGCACAAAAATCAAAATGTCATGCGGGCGAAGCCGCGGGTAAAAACTAGTATTATATATAATATAATCTATTATATATATAAAAGAAAGTCGTGTTAGTTACTCCACTTATAACTCAAGAACGGCTGAACCGATTTAGCTGAAAATTGGCAGGGAGGTAGTTTAGAGCCAGGAGAAGGACATAGGATACTTTTTATCCCGTTCCTTTATTTTTATTTTTTTAATAGTTATTCATATTATATTTTTCATATGATCTATTCTCTTAAAAAATCGTTAGCGAAACTGTCACCTATCACAACGACGCTAATAGGCCCAATTTCAAGGCACCATCGTAATTATAACAGCTAATTAGAATATTTCTGTTTCTTTTTCACTTTAGGCATTCGATAGTGAGAACACATTTTATATTCAAATTAAATTTAAGATGGCGCGTTCATAATTGGGCCAGATATGGATTGACGAAACGTAATAAGATGACAGGTGACATACATTGACTGAAGACTTTTTATGAATGTCACGCTTAGCATAGCAAAGAGACAAATTGTCTTTTCACCATTATAGCTCCTCGAGAACGAAATATAGTATGGATTGACAATGACAACTGACATTAAAATTGGAATAAATGGTTTTTCCCTATGCCATGCTATACATATTAAAATGACGTTTAATACTGGGCCGTCATTTTGTATGACATTAAAAATATTTTTAAATATACCACCATTAGAGGTTAAACATGTTTCTTTATTCTACCTTTATGGTACAGAATCCATACTAATATACGAAAAAACGAATCGACTTGATTTTTAGGAGTAGTATGGCATGAGTATAAGTATCTTGACTCTAAGGTTATTAACCTTGACTGTGAACTGTGACCTTGACACGAACATACATTTCTGTTGGTTTGGTTAGGATTGAACAGTGATAAAAGTCTCAGTTCGCCTCAGTTGCGGCACTCCTCATGAGGCACGCAACTTATAAGCCAGCCTCTCAGCTGCTTTAGTTAAAAAGCCCAGAAAAGCGGCCCATCCACGAGTGCAAACTTCTAAGCTGCCAAGGGAGAAATGACCCAAAAAATTGGGAGACCTCGAGCGCCGCCTTCTCAGCTGTCTCAGAAGAAACACAGAGAAACGGCTCTATCTGGGATTCCTGCGCCGCCCATATGCCTCGGCTACTAAGTTCCCCCGCCACGACAAGGCGGGAACCCGTACACTCTAACCTTATCTTAATCAACAGAAGCATTTATAAGTATAAGGTATTATGATGACAGGTTAGGTTTGGACAGTGGCAAGGTGCAAGGGTACTTGACTTTTTTTTTATAGAGAAAGTGCCTTTATTAACAACCACTAAATACAAGACTTATAATGTGAAACTTCATAAACTACTACTACATAACAAGCAATTGGATCATCCACAGACCCTTGAAGGTCTAAAGATAATCCAAATACTTAAGCCCACTGCCAGTTAGCAGCGTGCCCAGCATGCTGGCAGCACTGCCACGCTGATTGGCAATGCTTATACGTTAGCCAAATAAAAACCAGCATTTTGGTCACACGTCGGGTACACCAGACGCTCAGAAAGACTTTTGAAAACAAGACCGGCCACCACGGGCACAATGTCTCAATTTCAAACGGCTCAAATATGTAACCACTGCTAAGGTTAGCATATTTGTGCCGTTTGTGCTGCTCCGAATCGGCCAACGCTCCAGCCCTTCTCCGAGTCTCAGAAAGATGTGACGGCACCCAAAGCGACTTGCGTCGATACGCAAGTCGCGTCTCATACTAAGGACCGTCTGCACTTCCATGGGACCAGCTTCATACCATCAGGCCTTTTGCCATCACTAAGCGCGAACCCATTCGGTTCAAGTACGGCTATATTGGCGGTCGCAAAAGCCCTGCGTATGACATCGTTCACACTGGCGAGGCAACCAATTCGACCAGCCCTTCTTGAGCAAGAAAGACGGTGGTGACCGAGCTGGTCAACTAGGGTACTTGAATAGGTGAGAGCGCTCAGCTATGTGCGGCGCGGCAGCAAGTTAAGTCGACTATCCCGACGATATCATCAATACCGCCGGTCGAGCCTGGTCACGACCGGCAAAGAGCCGAGGCAGATGTCACAGAAAAAGAGAGGCCTATACTCAGCAGTGGGACAAAGAAAGCTGCGGATGATAACCATGACGAAACTTATTAGTTGAGATTGACTGTTTCTTGGGTTTGAAATGATTGTTTGCTACAATATGTGTGTACCGTTTCACATTGAATTGGGGCTAATATTTTGCGGCGCACTTACTATTACTTACTTCGTATCTGCCGATTTTAGACCAATACTCTCTTTATAAAAGTGAGATAGCTCAACCAGATCTAGATTTTGTATGAGAGCTGTCGAACTTAAAAGTAGTTTATCTCTATAACTGTCAACTTTAGAACAATGCTATCTTCACGAAAGTGAGATAGTTCAACCAGATCTACATTTTGTATGAGAGCTGTCGAACTTAAAAGTAGTTTATCTCTATAACTGTCAACTTTAGAACAATGCTATCTTCACGAAAGTGAGATAGCTCAACCAGATCTACATTTTGTATGAGAGCTGTCGAACTTAAAAGTAGTTTATCTCTATAACTGTCAACTTTAGAACAATGCTATCTTCACGAAAGTGAGATAGCTCAATCAGATCTACATTTTGTATGAGAGCTGTCGAACTTAAAAGTAGTTTATCTCTATAACTGTCAACTTTAGAACAATGCTATCTTCACGAAAGTGAGATAGCTCAACCAGATCTACATTTTGTATGAGAGCTGTCGAACTTAAAAGTAGTTTATCTCTATAACTGTCAACTTTAGAACAATGCTATCTTCACGAAAGTGAGATAGCTCAACCAGATCTAAGTACATTTTGTATGAGAGCTGTCGAACTTAAAAGTAGTTTATCTCTATAACTGTCAACTTTAGAACAATGCTATCTTCACGAAAGTGAGATAGCTCAACCAGATCTACATTTTGTATGAGAGCTGTCGAACTTAAAAGTAGTTTATCTCTATAACTGTCAACTTTAGAACAATGCTATCTTCACGAAAGTGAGATAGCTCAATCAGATCTACATTATGGATGACAGCCATTAAACTTAAAATATCTTAATGTAGTTATCTCCGTAAGGTCATTCTACCCACATTCATTAACTTTCGCGGTACGAAGTTCGCCGGGTCCGCTAGTAGATGATAAAGATAGAGTTTGTGCAAAAAGAGAAACGTCGTGGCGTTACGGTGAACTAACAATAAAATTTTATTCAGCAGCCAAGGTACCGACTACTTGGTAGACGCGAGTACTGATGAAAACCGGATTGGTATCTACCAAGTATCAAACACATTTAGTTGTACTAGCAATGACAGAGCAGTGTTGTCAACGTAACAAAATTAGTAAAATGGCCGATGGGTGGCATACATTCATACAATAAATTAGGGCAGGTGCCTCGGTTGTGGCACAGCCCGGACACTCCGCGTTTCTTCATACAAAATCTGCTGTCTTACGCACACAACACTATATTTATTCACAGATACTACACATACGCACGAACGCTACACGGGTATTTACAGCGGCCTGTGCAGCCCGCGCGCAGAGTAGTCAATCGTATCCTGACGCGGGGTGGAAGTGAGGAAGACTCAAACGGGTGGGGGGTAACGAGTGGCCGTTCTATACGTAGTATTATTATATCTTCTTTGGTTGTGGTATCATTTGTGGCCACTTTGAATTTTAACAATGAATTAAACAATTTGATATTGAAATAATATTAAAATATATTTTAAAAAAATATATAATTTGAGATTCACACAAACAATATTTATGTTGTTACATTGTTTATAAACCATTTATGGAATAATTTTGACACCAAAATGGCCACAACCGGGGCACTTGCTATACTATGTGGTATTTTTGATCACCCAACCAAATACTTAATTCCAATAAAACGTGTGAGTTTTGATACGCGAGCGACACGATCCAATAAAATATTATAATTTAAGAAACAGATATATCTGTTTTTACTAAATAAAATCATCTTTTCCTATTTGCCCCACCGGTGAACCAATTCAGGTGGGGATTATTGGAATGCCCATGATGTTATTATGATATGCCCATTTCTTAAACGTTTCTTTGACAGATAAATACTAATTTTATTGGACTCTGCTTGATAAAGGCACGTCAGTATACACTGATCGCCTATAAACAAATAAATAAATATCTCATTTTTGACCGACGAACCACCGGAGGAGGTATACAAATCGACGCGTATATATATTTTTTTTTTCATATATATCCACGCATAACTTTTTTCATAGTGGTCCGATTTCAATAATTCTTTTTTTATTGGAATGAGTATACTTCGAAAGTGGTCCCATTTAAATTTTATTGAAATCGGCTGAGCCATTTTTGATAAATCAACAATAATGTGAAAAATGCTCCATCGATCCGTGTATATTTGCTTTTCAGCGATGCGCCCCGGCTTCGCGAATATTTCGCGAATTCTGTACACGTCGGTCCTGCTAATTTTTACAAAAAATAATCTTGTATTCATATAAACTCCTTTCTGGTTCAGCTACCAGAGATGGAACTCTAGGGTCTACAGGCTAGTATCCGCACCACGAAATATTTCTTTCCACGTGACAGAACGAGTCTGAGTTATAGTGAAGTGTATATATCTGTCACTTTTTCACACGTCGAAAGAACACTTTTCGTGGTTGTATGCTAAGCTAGCCGAACTGGAAAGTTTGAGAATCTCAACCGCATGTATAATATGTAGCTACCTTCTTAATTAGTTGAATTTTTATGGATTGCCATTATTGTTACTTGGTAATATAGATATAGGGCATGGAGGAGACTGGGGAGCGCGTGGGCCCCGATTTTGTTGAAAGAATAGGTCACCGATTTTAAGCGGGGGGAGAGGTAAGCTCCGCTGGCTGTAATTGGCTGACGCCAAAATGACGCAATGACAACAGTTCTTTTAGTGGTGCCAAAACTGTTACTAGCAAAATATCGATATCGATACTTTTGACTTGGTTCTACTTTGAATAAAATATCGTATCGCAACAACACATCTGTTTAACTATTGATACGATACTGAATCAAAATATATCGTATCGAAATCACACAATCGTATCGTCTCAACAAAGAGCGGCTTTAGAAAATATATTTTCTGGGTACTTTGCCACTTACAGTTTAGCCGACGTAAATAAGTATTGTTAATGTACCTAAAACAATAAACTTTAAATACGATACCGGATCGATCCAAAATATCGTATCGAAACAAGCGGATCGATACACTGCAATGCGATCCATTGCAATCCAAAGTATCGATACAAAGCACCTGGATCGAGCATCCCTAGTCGGTTGTCAACTAAAGCGCCTATCGATGGAAACGAGGCCGCCCCGCGCACTCTCTCCACTGGTTAAAATGCTCCTTGATATAGGGCGAATCACACACGCCGACTGATGTGAAGTTCGCAACAAGCTGCGCAATATTCAATCCTGACTGAAGCTCACACAAAGCTGCATAGTGCAGCTGTTGATTGGGTTTCGCGCAGTTTGTAGCTAACTTCACATTCGCCGACTTGTATGATTCGGCCTACCTGTAATAGGTAGGTATGTATATTGTATACCTAATATATGATTAGGCCTATTATCTACACATAAAAACTTCGTGTCACGTTGTTTGTCCGCGATGAACTCCTCAAGTACCTATATACCTACTGAACCGATTTTAACCACGTTTTGGACACTGTGCGCGGTTTGATCCCGTATAGGATATGATAGGATAGTTTATATCTCAATTTATAATCGCAATTTTTTTTATTGTTGATATTTTTAGGGTTCCGTACCCAAAGGGTAAAAAAGAGACCCTATTACTAAGACTCCGCTGTCCGTCCGTCTGACTGTCTGTCACCAAGCTGTATCTGATGAATCGGGATAGGTAGCTAGGGTAGTTGAAATTTTCACAGAAGGCGTATTTCTGTTGCCGCTATAACAACATTAACAACAAATACTAAAAGTAGAATAAATATTTATGGGGAGCTCCGAGCTCCCATACAACGAACCTGATTTTTTTGCCGCTTTTCGCTTATATTAATAACGGCAACTGGTAGACGCTTGAAATATTTGCAGAATATTCAATTGTATGTACTTATATTTACTCCAATAATTCATAATAAAATTAAAATAAAATATTTTTAAGGGTATAAGCCATATAAGCAACGTGGTTTTCTGCTCAGTCCGATATTAATATCGGCAATAGACAGATCCTTGAATTAGTCACAGCATAAATCTAGTAGAATATTCACTTTAAAAATAAATAACGAAATTTAAATAGGGGGCTAATGCAGTACGGAACCCTTCGTGCGCGAGTTGGACTCGCACTTGCCTGTTTATTTTTTTATATTATTCTGCCAAAACAACGTTTGGCGGGTCAACTAGTATCTTCATATAAGTCACTTATATTATTATTATATACTACGGGACTAATCGCGCACTAAAATTACGAGATAAATAAATACCTCCTCATCCCGACGTTTCGGCCGAGTTGCATCGACCGTGGTCACGGGTAGACTGAACAACTTTGATGCAACTCGGCCGAAACGTCGGGATGAGGTATTTATTTATCTCGTAATTTTAGTGCGCGGTTAGGTCCGTAGCCGTAAAGCCGCGGTGGTCTAGTGGTAATGACACCCGCCTTACAATCGTGAGGTCGTGGGTTCAAATTTCGGTCCTGTACCAATGAATTCCTTAGAATTTATGTACGGAATTTCACACCACGGGCTTTTCGGTAAAGGAAAACATCGTGAGGCAACCTGCATATGTCCGTACTAGAAATTCGATGGCGTATGTGAATCCACCAACCCGCACTGGGCCAGCGTGGTGGATATGGCCCAATCACCCTACGTGGGTAGGCCTGGTCCTGCAGTGGACTATTAAAAAGGCTGGTACAGTACAGTACAGTCCCGTAGTATATAATAACAATGTGTTCAAATTGCGAAAGTTTAAAAACAACAAAGTTGTTAATTTATCAGGTCGTGGATCGAAGGAAATAACATCACCGAGTACATTGATTCCGTTTATTAATCATTAATCAACATCTTCAATGTTCTTTAATGTATGATTATATCAATATTTACAGATTAATCTTCCAACAAATAAATGATAAAGAGAAAAATAGACACATGCCGTGGAGAGGCAGAAAATGGGAAGAGAACAGACCAACTAAGTGACAGTTGACGTTGACATGATAGTACATGAAATGTGTGTTACTATATTAAAATACTAATTTCTAACAAAAGTAACTTATATTATTCCAGAGTGGCCGCGTGCCGTGGTACAAGACGGAAGACCAGCTAGTTCTGTACCCGTTCCCGAAATATGAACAAGTGCCGACCAACAGAGCAGACTAAAACATTCTCATCACTGTATAGGCCGACCTAACTTCTTGGCGGCTGTGAAGTTGTGTTATACTCCCTGGGAGTTATATACAGGGTTATTTCTAATCAATTAGCACCCTTCTAGGGGCTTATTATGTACATCAAAACTAACAACTTTTGATGTACGACTTCAATCAAAACTAAAAAAAAAATTAGCTGTTCCATACATTTTGTCGAGAGTGAACGATATCACTATTACTACATAGTATAAAACAAAGTCGCATCCAGCTGTCATGTCTGTCCCTATGTATGCTTATATCTTTAAAACTACGCAACGGATTTTGATGCGGTTTTTTAATAGATAGAGTGATTCAAGGGGAAGGTTTATATGTATAATACACCTGTGCGAAGCCGGGGCGGGTCGCTAGTTTTTCTATGGAACAACAATTTATTTTGTGAGATTTGATATAAGTCGAATGGGGCTAACCCCCAACACCTAACAAAAAAGGTTCAGGTTCCTTCGTACAAATAAATTCCTAGACTCTTAAAAAAATATATACAGGGTCATAGGCTTTAAACGCAAAACCTTTTAAAGGCGGGTCCAGTACATCTAAAGTCTAGATTCTAGACGAACAACTTTTGTAGTACGACTTTTGAAAATTCACAAAAAAATCTCACTTCTCCATACATTTTGCCGCGCGTTGACGAACTTATTGTATGAAAAAGCAGTGCATGACGTATATGTCACATAATAATGAACGAAATTATGGCACAAAGCGCCCACGCTTTTTTTTACAATAGTATTAATATTTTTTCGTGCATTATGTTCGCTTAAATTGAAAATATTTTACACTTTTAAGTTTGATATGCTATGAAAGCGTGATTTTGTTTTGTTTTTTAAACTATATTTATTTTTCACTTTTTAGTAATCGAATTGAATTAAATGCATTGTCATCGGTCTTTGATAGGTGTCAATGAAAATCTGATCGCTCAAAGTAGGTCAAAATCGAGCTCAAAGGGGTTGGTTACAAGCAAGCAAACAAACATACAAGTGAAACAAAAGCGTGTTAATAAAAATACTTACTTCGAAATCGACAAAATTTCTGAAACAGCTGTTTTTTTTTTCTCGAATGACCCCGGGTTGACCCCATAGTAAAAGTGGTTCATAATTATGGTCATCACCTCCTTTCGGGTTAGTTTCACTTTACACCAGTTCCGGATAACCCTGTATGTATATATTAGATGATGTAGGTATTTATGAGATATTTTGTACAAAACAAAAGTTGAATAAAACACGGATTAAAAAATACCATTTTATTTTTCATTTCGTTCTTTCATAATATTTATTTGCATAAATTATTGTTTATCATAATCAACATAATTCCGACTATCTAGGCCTTACTTTAGGAATGCGACAACTAAATACTACCATAAACTTAATACTAACTTAGTTTAAATCATTCTAAATGCTTAGAAACATTCATGTTCTAAAAAAACAAATTGCAAAAACCAATATAGTGAGTTCTGCGCATTTGAAGTACAATACGAACAGCGAGAGGAGTGGTCTGTTGCCATTGCGCAGTAAAACATTCGTCGTCTCTTCTTCAGACAACACAGCTGAGATATGATTTAAGCTACGCCAAATCTGAGTTCCTGCCATCAAGTTTCACCTTATACAAAAACACAAATTCCATGAAAAAGTACTTTTTTACATCTTTTCAGTACAAAAATAGATTTTGTCCTCAAATACATATATTATCACAAATTCCTTATAGATTATGCAAGATGATTTTCTAAATTTTAAAGCCAGTCACAGACAGGTGCGACATTTTTTGACGTTTACCTGCCACGCCAATATGTTAAATTTTGGCGGCAGAAAAATAACGTTAATTCCATATCTCGTAAATTTTTTTCAAAATAAAAGACATTTGATTTCGCCATAAAAATCTAAACATGCACATTCGTTCGTTCGTTTTAGCCATAGGACGTCCACTGCTGGACATAGGCCTCCCTTATTGATTTTCAATAAGACCAGTTGGTGGCGGCTTGCATCCAGCGCGATCCTGCGGTCCTAATGACGTCATCCATCCACCTTGAGGGCGGACGTCCTACGCTGCACTTGTCGGTACGTGGTCTCCACTCGAGAACTTTTCGACCCCATCGGTAATATTATGCACATTACACACATTTAAATCTTTGCATTTATTGGTCATCACTACTGGACTAAAAAAAGCCGTGGTGGTCAAGAGGTAGTGACACCCGCCTTACAATCGTGAGGTGGCG
Organism: Hypomecis punctinalis; assembly: GCA_949316475.1. Classification (NCBI taxonomy): domain Eukaryota; kingdom Metazoa; phylum Arthropoda; class Insecta; order Lepidoptera; family Geometridae; genus Hypomecis; species Hypomecis punctinalis. The sequence goes on along the minus strand of OX438820.1, from coordinate 16,200,661 downwards.
GGTTCAAATCCCCGGTCCCGTACTAATGAGTTCTTTGGAATTTATGTACGGAATTTCACACCACTGGCTTTTCGGTGAAGGAAAACATCGTGAGGCAACCTGCATACGTCCGTAGAAGAAATTCGATGGCGTATGTGAATCCACCAACCCGCACTGGGACAGCGTGGTGGATATGGCTCAATCACCCTTCGTGGGTAGGCCTACGTCCTGCAGTGGACTGTTAAAAAAAGGCTGGTACAGTACAGTACAGTACTACTGGACTGCAGGCCGTATCTGTATGTGAGAGACTTTATTAATACCGTATAGGCTGAATCATACAATTTGGCGGATGTGAAGTTAATCCAATCAACGCGCTGCTTCATGCGAGCTTCAGTCAGGATTGGATATTGCTCAGCTTGTAACTAACTTCACATCCGTCGACTTGTGTGGCGCGGCCTATACTAAGTTTAACTTAGGGTAACTACCATACCAATAGGTATACCTATACACTAATTATAACCTAACATAATAGGTAAAATACATATTTGTCAAATTATACAGGGTTATTTCTAAGTTTTGATGTACAGAATAAGCCTCTAAAAGGTTGCTAATTGATTAGAAATAACCCTGTATAATATACTGTGTACTAATCTTATTATTAAAATAGTGTTTTTAAAGTGACTTAAACATCATTATCATAACTGTAAAACGTACACTATTGGACATAGGCTACTCCTATAAAACTAAAGGGCCGATTGGAAGCCGCTTGCATCCAAAATATCCCTATTGGACCACCTTGCCCTACCTTAATAAAAAAACCTTACCCTCTTTTATTGAGCTTGGGTAAAGTATACAGACAAACAGAAAACAATAATTATTGTTGTTTTTAAACTATCGCGATTTGAACACATTATTATAATATACTACGGGACTATCTACCCGTGACCACGGTCGATGCAACTCGGCCGAAACGTCGGGATGATGAGGTATTTATTTATCTCGTAATTTTAGTGCGCGATTAGTCCCGTAGTATATTATAATAACAATAATTATGATTTATTTTCTAGTTAAAACATCGTCCAAATAAATGACATGTTATGGACAAATATTTAAAAAATTACGTTACGTTTACGTTATAGGCCAAATAAAACTTTTTAGCGGATGTGAAGTTAGCTACAAGCTGCGCAAAACCCAATCCTGATCAATGCTTACTTAAGGTGACGCATTGATAAACTATTGTTTCAAAAATCGAGTACCGCGCTCCTTCACTCGGACAAATTTGACGCGGTCGCGCTCGACAGGATCGCGCCAGAGCGGCGGCCGGCAGTGAGCTTTTAATTAATTACTCATAATGTACACATTAAAATAAATAACTTCTCGGTCTATGAAATAGAAAAGTTATCTGGCTATTTTATTCGTAACAAAAACATGGGGTGTTGTCGCTGATAATTCAGAGCATTCGAATTATTATCCTTTTTTTTGGTGAGAAATTTGTAAGTTATTTTTCAATAAAGCCGGTTACTTTTCAAAATTTTGTCCGGTTACATACTTTTTCAAGATTTTCCCTTATCTATTATATTTTTTAAATTTGAATCAATATCTTTCGTCGTCTCACATCGCACATTCAAAAGTACTCGTTTTCGTGTTTCTCAGCCCGATGCCTCATCTTAACTGCTGCGCGAGGATTGGGCTATTCGCAGCTTGTAGACATCGCAGCCGCCAAGAAGTTTGATTCAGCCTGTATACAAATGTCGCCGTTACGTGGTCACGTTACTATAAAAGTTAATATCCCAATTGTTAACATTAGTAAAATAAATTATGTAGTAATATTAGTAGTTGGTTCGGTAGTTGTTGGTTCGATTTTGGCAGGCACTTGTGGTTCAGTTCTGGCCAGGTTGTACATCTGAAACCAAACAATATTAAATAGATACAGCATCAATATTACTATTTTAAAGAGTTATTTTTGTGATAAACATTTCAAAAATTCGTCGCGAATGCAGGACTCGAACCTGCGACTTGGGATCACTAGCCCGACGCTCCCCAGCTGAGCTAATTCACAGTCCTGACTTTGCGTCGAATTTGTGAAGTGTTTATCATTTTAACCAACTTATAGCGTTGGTGGCGCCACCTGTGATACCCGTATTAGACAGGTTATCACTCAACTGAAGTTATTAGAACTTCCGAACATTGACGAGAGATGGCGCTGACTGACTGCTAAATCAATGATAAGGATTTTGAGTGCTTTCTACACTAGGTTTTATCTCAAAGAGTTATTTTTTTTATAACTCATACGCATATGCGGCGAATTTTTTAAATGTTTATCACAAAAGTAACTCTTTGAGATAAACTAGCGTGGGAAGCACTATAAAATTAAAATAATTACTATTTTATTCAATTTCTATAAAAATTAATTTCACGTTGGATGGCCACCGAGGAGGCCTTTAGTTTGTGGCTAACTTCATACAAATTGTAATACATAAAATTGTAATACTATAATTTTGAATGTGTTTGTTTTTTGCGATAAAAACGTACATTGTTTGACGTGTAATATTTTTTATTGATGATATGAATATGAATTTGAAATAAATACTTAGATACTTAAATAACTAAAATATAAATGTTAGTTAAATAATAGATACGTAATATATGTACTAAAAATAAGTAGATAGAAACATATTTTCCAATTTAGTGTTAATTTGGTAGATACATATATATTAAGCTAGATAAAGTTTTGTAAAAAAAAAGCAAGAAATAAAAGGCTATTTTATTTTTATTTTATTTATGAATATGAACACATACCTTCATAAAAACAGGCGCGGAAAGTTGGTCGACGCTGGTGGCCTTATCTAGTGAGTCGTCGAGATCCGGGGTGTCGGGCCCGAGGGCTACCGGGGAAGCCTTCAATTTAGGCCTCCGCTGCCTTGGAGGCTCCTCATCTGAGTCTGAAGGTGGGGGACGAATCTGGAGAAAAAAAAAACAAATATTATAAACAATCTTTTGCCTGATAACGCTTGACATAGTGACCCCTGCCCCTTTCTTCTATCGTACGGCTAGACAGACGCGACCAAAGCGCCACCCTTTTATGGTGGACATTCGAACCAAGCGTTTTCAATCCTCATTCCTCATACGAACAGCCAGAATGTGGAACGCTTTGCCTGGGTCTGTCTTCCCGTTAAAGTACAACGTGGTTGTCTTCAAATCCCGAGTAAATAGGTATCTTCTAAGTAAGCGTGCTACACCCTAGACCGCATATCTGCTCAACATCAGGCAGTATGTAGTCAAACACAAACCTATACGTGATTTAAAAAAAAACCTTTAGTGAGAGGTAACCTTTTATTTTTCCGGGATACAAAGGAGCGTATTATTTCCGACCTTTGGCCTATATTAGAGATGAATCGGATAGTGGTTTGGCCGGATAGCGGATATTCGGCCAGCTACGAGGCCGGAGCGCCGGATATCTGGCTGCCGGATATTCAGATAAGGTAAAACAAACAAATCAAAAGCTAATGCAGTTTTAAGCTGTTATTTCTGACATTTGGACCTGCCAGCATAATAATTATAGCTTCTTGAGTTTCACAGCCCAATGGTTGTCTCCGAAATTCCAGCTGAACACATGTTTGACTTCTTGCCGTGAATTTATTTAGATGAAATGTTTAATATATTCTACATTGTATTATCGATACTGAATAAAGTCATATATATATGAAACCGTTTTCAGGATCACACACTGGAGTAAATATAGCTAAGTCCAAGCGAGCTAGGATATTGCTAAAAAAAATTTGCTCTTTAATCTATGGTAGTGACACTAATATCGTGAATGGAGATTGAGTTGCAGTGTATGAGTCTGCTAGATGTTTCATACATTCACTTCAGCAAGTTGTTAATAAGTTAATGAAGGTCTTAGCTGAAGTAGTAGACATGATTGCTACTGGAAGACGTCAAATAACTCATTTCAATAATTTAGGTTAAGCACGAGAAAATGCTTGCAATTTGGTATTCATTCCTATATTTGCTACCTACTTGTTAATTTTGCGTAGGTACTAAACTAATTAATAATACAAACATTTTTGACGTGCGGTTATAAAATTACCTAACCATAACCTATTGTGGTATGGTTTGCCTTATGAAATTAATTTTGCCATCCAGTATCCGGCCGGATAATTAATTTACGCCGGATCGGCTGGATAGTTACCGGATATCCGTTTCATCTCTAGACTATATCCATGCCAAAAATGAAGTCAATCCTTTGCTCTGTTGCTGCTTGAAAGAATAATAAATTATTATTATAAAAATACAACTTTTGAAAAATATTCCAAAATAATTATATTCCACCCGATCTTACATTCATAGGTACATCCATCGCAAGTGAAATAAAATCTTGTAACAAAGAAACAACTCTCAGATTTATTAAAACATATTTTATACGATATTTACCTTAAAGAGTTATTTTTGGGATAAACATTTCAAAAATCGCGAAAGTCGCGAATGCAGGGCTCGAACCTGCGTCTTCGGATCACTAGCCCGGCTCTCCCAACTGAGCTAATTCGCAGTCCTGACTTTGCGTCGAATTAGTGAAGTGTTTATCATTTTAACCGACTTATAGCGTTGGCGGCGCCACCTGTGATACCCGTATTAGACAGGTTATCACCTAATTGAAGTTATAAGGACTTCTGAATATTGACGAGAGATAGCGCACTGCTAAATCAATGAAATTATTTTAATTTTATAGTGCATCCCACATTAGGTTTATATTTACCTTTCTGGGACGACCGGGGCCTCTCTTTTTGGTTGGCATGGGCAGCGGGGATGGGGACCGCATCTGTAAAAAATAATTCTAATTATTTTTGTTTATTATAAAGAACCCCGGCTGATTTATTAAAACACTGGTGAGAATCATCTCTGCCAGTAGCAGATTTTCTTGGCCTTAGTTTTTGAATAACCGATTTATATTAGAAACGTATTTTTTTTTTGTCAATTAAACAAAAATTTATGAAGATATAGCCCGTTAAAGTCCGCGTGACGTCACGAGAGTTATACAAATGTATGAGATTTTTGTGAGAGACGTGACGTCACGACCCCCACTCCCAACTTTGACAAGGTTTATCTTTGCCATTTGTTGTTTTATTGACTCAAGAAAAAATACGTGTCCGATATTTTTGATTATTTAACTCATGGACTAATTATGTTAATGATTTTTTGACCCAGTCTACTATTATCTTGTTTTTGTGGCATATGTACCTACTTGTAAATGTATCGTACTTTTTCATTGCAGAAAAACCAGTTTTCTTTAAAGTAGATCAGCTGTAAACTGGTAAATGGATCACCAAAGAAAGATTGTGCGTGCTGAGCGAAGACAAAGCGCTTTAAATACTATAACAGCGGAAATGAGACACTTCTTTCGCAAGACATAAATAAGTAACGGTAGCACCTCTACCAAGTCTACCAACTCACCCTTCTTTTCCTAATGGGCCGGCTCCCATCCGCAGACCTCGTCGTCATATTCAACTTCGAATCGTTCTTCACTTCGCTTTTCTTCTCCACCACTTCTTCTTTCAAAATCCCACTCATCCTGTCTTTAAAAAAGCTATCCTCTGCCACCCTCAACGCTTCGAAACACTGATGCCCTTGCAACGCATATCTGATAATCTTTAAAACCTCTATCCTACAAAGCAGTCTTGTGTCATCATTCATTTTCTTAAACAAAGGTATTAACGAATTCATAAAGAGCTTATCATCATCAAAATGATCTTCAGGCAAGATGGTATTTGCGTCGATTTTAATTTCTAAGGACTGCTTGTCTAAGGAGACTTGGCTGCCTTTGTCTACTGTCTTTGGAGATTTGATTGGGCAAGCTTTTTTCGACCAAACTTGGCTTAAGTCTGTAGTCATATCTAGAGGTTTGTCCAATGGTTTGTCGAATGACTTGTCGATGGGTTCAGTCTTTATTTTGGGGATTTCTTTTTCTTCTGGCGGCGGGTGTTGGGGAGAGCTGGAGACTTCGGAATATGATTCGTATTTGTCTTGCGACGGACGGGGTTTTCTGGAAGAGAAACGGTTACTAAGTAAAGGCAGCAGAGCGTTTGCCGTCTGGCGATGCATCGACGATATTGTCGAAATCACGGGTGGAACAAGTGTAAAAATAAATACAGTACTCTCGCTGATCCGCCACCATAAAATCCTAACCATCAGCGGATTACTGAAAACGGGGGATTATGATATAAAGTAACACAAATTGAAAAAAAAAGTATGATTTATTATAAATTGTATTTAAGAAATGGATGTTTGGGTAACGGCGCCATTTTGGACGTTTTATTTCACGAAACGCAGCGAGGAATGCGCGCACGACCTTTCACCCCAGATGTCGTAGGCGCACTAAAGAGTGGTTTGTCTTACGTATGAAAGAGAGGTAAGACGGAGTCAAAGACTTTCAGTGTCGGTGGATTACAGATTTTAATCAAGACCAATCTCCAGTTCCAAAAACGGCGGATTATAGTACCTGTCGGATAATCGAGCGGCGGATTAGCAAGAGAGTACTGCATATATATTTGGACACGATTGGCACAGGACCAAGGCTCATATCACAATAAGAGAGAGCTATATAACCTAAACCCAGCAGTGGAATATGAAAGCCTGCGGAAGATGATGATGTTGAATTACATATAACTGAGACAAAAGGCACAAAGTGAAATTAAAACACCGTTTTAGCCGATCTCGGTCTTTAGCAATTTAAAAATTTCGACTTACAAATACACGCCATCACAAACACAGATACTGTTAGTTTTCAGTTAAAATTCAAATTTTCTGAATAATAATGGTAAACGAACTTGTCTCCGCTGTTTCCTCGCCGAAATCCCACAATTTAGCAACGCACTACAGTCTCTGATCACAAAAAGAACATAAATGCGTCTATTTAGACAAAAACAACCGAAATTCATCATTAACTAATATTTTTAATCCTAATCATTAACGTAATTGGTGTCATTGTCGTGGTAGTTGTAAATATATTTGTTTTAAAGGTTTGTTTATGCTCATACTTTATACCTTTAGAAATTGCATGAGACTATCTAATTAGCCCATCATTAATAAAACAGAAAACCACGTAAATAAATGTTCAGCTCGGCTACATAGCCGGGGACATCCCCGGCTTAGCTCGAGGGAGCTACAAGAGGTACCACATAATAATTATTTTTCGCCAAAACTGGCATAAATGACTTCAACCGTGTACTGAATTCGAATAGTTCGCACGGATCGATGTAGCATTTTTCACATTATTGTCGTTTTATCAAAAATGGCTCAACCGATTTCGATAAAATTTAAATGGAACCAATTTCGAAGTATATTCCTTCCAATAAAAGAATAATTATTGAAATCAGACTACTAGGAAAAAAGTTATACTTAAAAAAATATATACGCGTTGAATTGAGTACCTCAAGTGGTTCGTCGGTCAAAAAACCATAAAGTCGAGAAGCACCTTTTTGAAGTCGGTTAAGAAAAAGTCAAAGGATAGGCCCCGAACAACTGCTACTTTACTCACTTGCTCATAAGAGCCTGATTAAGGAAGATTGCCCGTTGATAGAGGCATAGTTCTCGAATATACTTTGCTATCCTATAATGACATCTACTCCCTTGTGTATAAGAGCCTGCTTGAAGACGGTTGGTCGTTGATAGGCATAGTCCCGAATATACTTTGCTATCCTATTGACATCTACTCCCTTGTTTATAAGAGCCTGCTTGAAGACGGTTGGTCGTTGATAGGCATATCAACCGAATATACTTTGCTATCCTATAATTACATCTACTCCCTTGTTTATAAGAGCCTGCTTGAAGACGGTTGGTCGTTGATAGAGGCATAGTCCCCGAATATACTTTGCTATGCTATAATGACCTCTACTCACTTGTTCATAAGAGCCTGTTTGAGGAAGGCCAGCTCATGGTGGTAGTTGTATCGGCGCGAGCCCGGCGTGCATTGCTCCGCCGACACGCACTTGCCCTGGCGATACATTTTGGTGTACGAGTCTCGTATGGACCGCCATCGCTTCTGGACCTCTTTGCCTGAAGACAAAAGAAGATAACAATCAATATTTGAAATAAAAATAGTGTATTGAATTTTAAAAATGTCAAAAAATAATGCGAGTAATAGTAAGAGGTCGCTAATCAAATAAGTGCTAAAATAAGTTTTGGAAAACCCGACCAATATAGTATCTTATCAATATTCTCTATTGGTAATTCTAATTCTAGACGGGGGTGATGTGACCTGCACTGACATCCCGCTTGGGGTGTATTGTGCATTCCCCCCTTTGCCGCCTTACTCAAACCAGCCGAGCTCCTTAAAACAACGGAGCACGGCCCTGGTTCGTTGGCATATTTGATCCACCTCTGTTGCGCCAGATGTTTCCTTGCTGGAGACTTGTAATGCGTCTTTTTCTTTTTCAAGGAGTCCCGATTTTATTCTTATATCTTCTGTAGCCTTGCAGTGGAGAAGCACGTGCTCTACAGTTTCGTTCTCTTGACATAGAGGGCTATCCGTAGCTCCAATTTTGTGTAAATGATAGTTTAGGTTTGAGTAGTTTGTTTGTGATGTTTTTATCAATAATCGGAAAGAAGGTTTTTGCATGCTTGCAATCTTTAATTTTATTCCAGAGACTTTGATGCTCTTTTTCTGAGTAAAGAGTTAAGTGGTTTCTTGTTTCCAAAGCTGTTGGTTTACAGAGTTCAGCAACGCTTGTTTTAAGTTCTTTACTGATCCCTTCTTTAGCAAGTGAGTCAGCTTTGTTGTTTCCTTCAGTCAGCTTTGTTGTTTCCTTCTATTGGTAGTTATTACAACAAAATACAATACTACTTTATATGGTAAAACTACACACACTACTACTATGTAAAAAGCTATTGGATCATCTACAGACCCTTGAAGCTCTAAAGATAATCCAAATGCTCAAGCCCACTGCCAGTTGGTATCTATTGGTACTCGTAGTTATTTATACATATATTGTAGTTCTTGATAATGTCAGCTTTCAACGCCATCTGCAGCAGCCCTTTTAATAATCCATTGCAGGACGTGGGCCTACCAACAAAGGGTGACGCAATCATACTCTAAAATCCACTTATTTACATATACATCTCTGAGCATTTGCTCCACTTAGCGGGGGCACTACCGTGGTTCTATAGATGTTCTATAGATCATATACACATGTCTAATTTTTAAAACTTCTAATTTATTTTTCACCTACTTTCAAAAAGGAGGAAGTACTCAATTAGTCGTATTTTTTGTTCCGATATTTCATGATTTTTTCTTTGTTGTAGGCAGAGTTATACGAGTTCCTTATTTATCTAGGTACTTAGGTTATTATTTTACTCATTATTATGTCTAACTTTTACTATGGAACCAACACTAAAATCGCGAAAAAAGTAATCAGCTGTTCTATACGTTTGTACTGTACTGTACCAGCCTTTTAAGTCCACTGCAGGTCGTGGGCATACCTACGAAGGGTGATTGGCCACCAGGCTGGCCCAATGCAGGGTGAGGGATCGAATTTCTTCTACGTACGTATGCAGGTTGCCTCACGATGTTTTCCTTCACCGAAAAGCCAGTGGTGTGAAATTCTATACGGTTGTCGAAATTTATTTTTTTACATGGAACATATTGTTTTTCGATTTTTAAATAACCTTTAAAGTTGGTCTACCTATATGAAGTTAGGTTATGTTTTTGTAAAAAAAATATTATTAAATTACTGCACTGCAGTTATAATAATAAAATGGCGGACCATAAGTCGGCGGTGCTGGCCGAAACAGGGTCAATGAACACGAACAACTTTTATTTCGGATTCGGACCAACCTTGAAATGACCAAAATAGTAAATATTCTGTTCCGTCGACTACATAATATTTTATCACATTCTTTTATTATAAATTATAAAATAAATTGAATTAAGAAACATTTGTTCATAAATAATATTAAATATATTAAAACAGCGTAGTTTAACATCGTAGTTCCACAGACAATAGGCACGATGATTGGATAAAAAAACATTACTATAATTAGTCCGTGAGTTAGATTAGCAAAAAATATTGAACACGTATTTTTTCCTTTGACTATCAAACATGAAATGACAAAGATAAACCTTGTCAAAGTTTGGGAGTGGGGGTCGTGTCGTGACATCGCCTCCTAGAGAAGTCTATACATTTGTGTGGCACTTGTGACGTCACGCGGAATTTGAACGGGCTATATCTTCATCAATTTTTGTTTAATTGGCAAAAGAAAAAATACGTGTCTAATATTTTTTGATAGTCTGTCTGACGGACTGATTATATTTTTTTAGTCATCATGGCTATTCAATTTAATCATTAATTTATTGCAACATATTATGTAAGCATCAAAATAAAAAAAATGCCAAGGATTCCCTATATACATACGTAGGTCATATTTTCCATGACGTTCTTAAGTAAAATGTTCTGTAAAGCCAAATACATATGATACCCTTAAATAAGGGTAAGTAATGAAAAAAAAAAACAAATACTAAAATAAATAAATTATTATATAAATATAACTTTTTAAATACAAGCTATTGAGATCCTAGATATCATATAGCAGCAGAGTGCTAGCCAAGACAAGTAAAACGAGCCCAAACACGACGGGTCCATCTTCTTTAGTAAAGGAGTTCCTATGGCCACCTTCCGACTCTATCATCAGATCAGCTCCAGGGTACCATAATATTGCATTGTCACATTTGTCACGCAATATACATATGCGTGCAAAATTGCAGCTTAATCGAAAACCGGGAAGTTGGTCAAGTTTAACTTGCAAGATTCCACCCGAGCTTACATACTTACATACATACATTGCAAGTTAAATGAAAGGTTGTAAAAAAGTCTAGCCATCGACTCTAAATTAATGAAAAGGGTAGGTATGGCAACTTATTGTTTCCATTGGTACGGTCCATTAGTATGTTTACTAAATTATTAAATATATTAAAATCATCAATTAAAAAAAAAAAGAATTGGTGCCGTCGTGTATTCAAAATTAGGAGCGACGAAAACCGACTTCTATCGTGTACTAAATTCGAATAGTTCCTCGAATTGATGTATACAATTTTTACATTATTGTTGATTTTTCAAAAACGGTTCAGCCGATTTTTATTAAATTTTAATGGGACCACTTCGGGAGTATTCCCTTTCGAACTAAAAAAGATTTTTTTGATTCGATGAACATACCCAAAAAATACCTACATACGAACATAATAATACCTCCTCCTTTTTGGAAGCCCGTTAAAAATTGTTAAATAACTGATGTTCTGATAACAAAATTTTTCGACAGTTTTTTTTTTATTGGAATTAGGGGTCGGCCTTGTAAAAGTGGTTTATAATGATAGTGTGAAGCTTAGTGAAGCTTTCTAAATAACACTGTAGCCTCGCCAGTTTCGTGACAAACATGGATCGTCGATATTTTTTATCCAAAATTTAATTATAATAGTGCTATGTCATGATCCACTCTGGACCGGGTCATATCGTTAAAATCATAGATATAGTACATACGCCCACCTTACTACCTTCGACAAGGCCCTACGTAGGCGGCCCTCCTTACAAATACAAAACTCATCTAATAAGACTTGAATGTTCAAATCTTAATGTTATTTTTAGTGTAATAGGCATGAAGACTGGGTAAATAAATCATTATTATAATTAGTAAATTATCAAAGAACATTGGACGCAATTTTTTTCTTTTGTCTATCAAACAACAATTTTTGACCGACGAACCACCGGAGGAGGTATACAATTCGACGCGTATATTTTTTTATGTATAACCACGCATAACTTTTTTCATAGTAGTCCGATTTCAATAATTCTTTTTTTATTGGTAAGAGTATACTTCGAAATTGGTCCCATTTAAATTTTATCGAAATTGGCTGAGCCATTTTCGATAAATCAACAATAATGTGAAAAATGTTACATCGATCCGTGAATAATATTTGCTTTCTAGCGATGCGCCCCGGCTTCGCACAGGTGTATTATACATATAAACATTTCTCTTGAATTACTCTATTAAAACAAACTGCATCAAAATCCGTTGCGTAGTTTTAAAGATATAAGCATACATAGGGACAGACAGCGGAAAGCGACTTTGTTTTATACTATGTAATGATTCTGTACACGGGTGAAGTCAGTCATGCAAATTTTTGCAAAAAATTATCTTGTAATGATAAAGATAAACCTTGTCTAAATATGAGAGTGGGGGTCGTGACGTCACCTTTTTCACAGAAGTCAATACATTTGTATGGCGCTTGTGACGTCACGCGGAAAGGAGACGTCCACAAGTGGTATATTATTCAGAGAAAAATCGAACCAAGATGGTATACACATCATTTGAAAGCTTGTTATTTGGGCTTCCCAAAAATATTTAATTTAGATTTTTTCACCCCTCCAATTTTTTTTAAATGCAAAGAATAATTTGTATGAAAAATAACAATACAGCTTATTATTTTTTCTAGTTTAGCAATAATAAAGTGCTCCTATCGTTATTTTACTTGCATTCATAGCTGATTCTACCACATTCATCACTTAATTTGCTAAAATTAAAAATTATAACCTACCAGTGTGACCAGTGACCAGTGACCAGGTACAATGTGACAAAAAACACTTAAAAAGTGTGTCTAATGAGTAAAAATGCTTTTATTTAACTATTTGGAGGTTACTTAATCAGGGTTGATAAAGATAAACTACCTATTGAGCCAAATATATTTATTTATCCTAATAAATTCAAAATTAATTTTAAAAAAATCGGAGGGCTCTTTTTTGTTTTTAACAGACTCAGAAAAATATGAACTTTCACGAAATGTAACGAGTGTTGTGGTTCGAATTTTTGATTATTATTATACCAGCCTTCATACATTTTGTGGACATGTCCTTAAACGTTCTATATCTTCATCAATTTTTGTTTAATTGACAAAAGAAAGAAAAATTTTTCGCAAAAAATGCCAAAACCGACCTCCATCGCGTACACAATTCTAATAGTTCGCCCGAATCGATGTGTACAATTTTTCCATTATTGTTAATGTTTCAAAAACGGACCACCTCGAGAGAATACCTTTTCGAACTAAAAAAGGGATTTTTTGATTCGGTTCACAATTGGCGAAAATATCGATGAACAATATGGATAAAAAAAAATGTAATTTACATACAGAATCACAGACGAAAATAGAACCTCCTCCTTTTCACAAGTCGGTTAAAAACAATCCTTATTATAAAAACTGGGAGTTGCAACTTCTAGAACAGATCGTTCAGATAATACAGAATCCGCGGGTGGAGTTTCTAGAAAAGCATAAAATATTCTAAATACAGGGTGATAGGTATTAAACGCAAAACCTTTTAAGGGCGGGTCTAGTACAACTAGACAAACAAGTTTTGTACATTTGAAAATTCGCAAAAAAATTCGCTTCTCCATTTTGCATGAAAAAGCTGATTATTTCTTCTTGATTTTCCAAAAGTCCTATACTCTATAAAATTTAACTTGATTTCTGCGACAGCTGTCAGAAAAATCACGCCTATGAAGTCCTGAATTTCTTAAAAGTACAGACAGTACCTGTCAATGTCATACTTTGTGGGCATGCCGATTAGTGATGGGCGACGAATGATCGTGACCACAGAGTTTTAGATAGAGTTTTAATTAAAATATCGATAGTTTATACTAACGATATTTTAAATAAAACTTGATTTTTCATTAATTTTATTGTATATTGTAATATTATAACATTTTTTACATGTGTAATTAAAGTAAACCCAATTATACGAGCATGTTACATTAGCATCGATAATAGTGAAAAACGTCGATAAATACTATCGTTACATTATTATGAGTATATTATAATTAATATCATACCATTATTTACATGTGTACATACTTGATCTTAAATAATAGTAAGTAAATGAAATCCAATTTCTCACCTTCAACTACTCATTCGAATTCATTACAACATTGTTTGAAAATCGATTTTTTCCACCACTATCCCAACTCTAAAAATGTCAATCTTTTACTGTCGCAGAGATCAAGTTAAATTTTATAGAGTATAGAACAAAAGTTGTTTGTCTAGTACTGACCCGCCCTTAAAAGGTTTTGCGTTTTAAACCTATGCACCCTGTATTTATCAATATTGAAATATGTATTATAATATTGAAAGCAACTTGTTCGCTAGTTCGAGCGTCCTTCAACTTGACTCGCGGCTTCGACCTCGGCTCCAACAATTTGGCCTCTGAACATCTACTATATACGGCGATTAAAGTAACCTAGTGCATTGCATTATCTAGAACAAAATGTTCAGCTGATGAAGGGTTCAAATGTGGCCTTAGAGAAAAACTATATACCTAAACGGTGACTTTATAGGTTCTACGAGTTGGAACTGGATTCTGAGCATATAGGATATAGACGATTTTTTTTATGCAGAATAGGGCTACATTTGGCCACCAACTCGCCTGATTGAAAGCGAAGTTGTAGCCGAAAATTGAGTATATAGACCTAGAGGATACCCATTCATTCACAGACTTTACGAGTTGCAACTTCTAGAACAGATTGTTCAGATAATAGAATCATAAAGATATTAGAAGGTAATAGCTTTAAAAAGACGCTGAAGTCCTGGCTAATTTCAAAGGTATTTTACTCAAGTAAAGAATACTTTGAAAATCACAAAGTACTTAATTGTCTTTGGCTTACCTAATTTATAAATTACTAATGCCAACTCTTATTTGTAATTTTGCTTAAGATAATTTTGATTTATTAGATAGGTTATTAACTATTAATTTTATAAATGCATTATTGAACGCCCGAAATGGGCAGGCTGTTTGAACTTTTGTATTTCTTATAACATCTAATTGTATGTACACAGCAACGCAATAAATATTATTTCTATTTCAATCTCGCGTGCAGCGAGGAGAGAACTTCGAACTAAAATACGGACCCTATTTTTTTAGATTCTATTCTAATTTTTCAACATTTTAGAAACGGCGCGTGCAGCGTCAGTTGATGCTTTTAGAACAGCTGGTAGTTCAACGACTACAAGTAGACTACAAGAAGTGTAACACGAAATAAAAAAAATATTTTGTTGGTTTTTTTGCAAATCGAACAATTTTATTGAAGCATAGCTAAGAACTATCATGGTCAAGGAAAATCCACCGAAACTGTAAACAAGGTCTTACATTGCTTATTCTAGGTTGACTAAATTATCTCAAAATTATTGCAGTCGCTGCGGTCGCGCTTACTATATGAAGTATTTTCCTTTGCTTAAATTGTACTTACGGATCGATTATGATGTTGTTTTTTGTTGATAGGTGTTTAATGTAACCGAGAGTAACGCTTCGCATCGATTTAAGGCGCATCTCTCTCTTAGTATCCATAAATTCAACCAACTTATATAATGCAGTGAGTAGAAAAATTAACATCGCATTGCTTTAACATAAAGACTTTAGCTTCAAAGAAATTTTTACTACTCGTTTTAACCCAACTGCATAGATAACTTGGTAGCGTTGTTCAAAATCTCGTAATAGATACCTACGTGTTTTGAACTAAAATTATTTATCAATATTTGCTTTAAATTACTTTCGTCATTACTTAATTCAATGCTATGGAAATTAAGCAATCGGTGCAACATTATTATTTATGAAATGTAATAATTTTTAGTTAGTTTTTTTCTCTCTAAAATTTGGCGTCTATCATCAGGATGATTGCGCAATTTTGGAAACGTTGGCAGTCACGTTTTACTATGTACTTGTATATTATGTTATGTCTATGTATTTATACAATGAGAATACTTTATTTACTAGTGAGTAGTTGTGCCCGCGGCTCTTCTAGCCATATTTTGAATATATTTGGGCCGGAATCCCAGAGAGATGCAGGTTCAAATCGTGCGAACGCGTCAATTTTTGAAGTGTTTATCACAAAAACAAAGTTTCTATACACCTAGTGTGTGAAGCACGATAAAAATCATTTCATTGATTATTCAATGCGCCATTTCTCGTTAATGGTAAGAAGTTCTAATAATTTCACATTAAGTGACTAACTGGTTTAAAGCAGTTCTCACAGATGGCGTTTCCAACAATGTAGTAGTTGGTAAAAATGATAAAACATTTTCACTAATTCGACGCCTTCGCAGACAGCGTTTTAGCTTAATTTGGACAAAGCATCTGGGCCGGAATCCCAGAGAGATGCAGGTTCAAATCCTGCGAACGCGTCAATTTTTGAAGTGTTTATCACAAAAAGAAAGTTTCTATACACCTAGTATAAAGACGATAAAAATCATTTCATATTTTAAATATTACAAAAATAATACTAAGATTGAAAAATAAATATTTGGAAGACAACAATCTATGTGTCACCACAGTTAGGTGTAATTCAAATAAACTAACCTACTTTTCGTGTGAAATTGAAGTACATAGAGAGCCAGAGAAACGTTGTACAACACAGTTATTATGCATAGATAATAATTATGGGTTTAATGAGAAGATAGCTAATGTACAGGGTTATCGGTAATCAATTAGCATCCTTTTGGAGGCTTATTCTGTACATCAAAACTAGCTACTTTTGTTCAACGACTTTTATCAAAACTCAAAATAAATGCTGTTCCATAGAAAAATTGCCATGGTGGTCATGAGGCAGTGACACCCGCCTTACAATCGTGAGGTCGTGGGTTCAAATCCCCGGTCCCGTACCAATAAGTTCTTTGGAATTTATGTACGGAATTTCACACCACTGGCTTTTCGGTGAAGGATAACATCGTGAGGCTACCTGCATAAGTCCGTAGAAGAAATTCGATGGCGTATGTGAATCCACCAACCCGCACTGGGCCAGTGTGGTGGATATGGCCCAATCACCCTTCGTGGCTAGGCCTACGGCCTATAGTGGACTATTAAAAAAGGCTGGTACGTACATAGAAAATTATCATATGGAACAACTGTTTTTTTTTTTTAGTTTTGACAAAAGTCGCAGAACAACAGTTGTTAGTTTTGATGTACAGAATAAGGCCCTAAAATGATGCTAATTGATTACTAGTAACCCTGTATACAAAAAATCGTAAATTATACAGGGTTATTTCTAATCAATTAGAATCCTTTTAGGGGCTTATTCTGTACATCAAAACTGACAACTTTTGCTATGTGACTTTTGTCAAAACTAAAAAAAAAACAGATGTTCCATGGTCGCGGGTGAACGATATTTTTCTATGGAACAACAATTTTTTTTCGAGTTTTGACAAAAGTATTTAGTTTTGATGTACAGAATAAGCCCCTAAAAGGATGCTAATCGATTAGAAATAACTCTGTACATTAAATAATTACACCAAATCATAGAAAGAAAACAAATATACCATATAGGTATATTATAAGAGGATATAAAATGTTAATAAAATCTCAGTTTACATATGCCTAAACGATAAACGGTTTTTACACTCCAATTCACGCAATATCAGTGCCTAGATTACTCAGCCAGAGGTCAACTAATTGTACTAAACTAAAATCAAGTGGTTCATTACTTACAATACACCTACATCACTACATAGTATAAAACAAAGTCGCTTTCCGCTGTCGGTCCCCATGTATGCTTATACAGGGTTATTTCTAATCAATTAGCATCATTTTAGGGGCTTATTCTGTACATCATAACTATTAACAACCTGAGTTCTGCGACTTTTGTCATAACTCAAAAAAAATTAGATTTTTTTTCGAGTTTTGCCAGAGTCGCAGGACAAAAGTTGTTAGTTTTGATGTACAGACTAAGACCCTAAGAAGATGCTGTACCTGTACCAGCCTTTTTAATTGCCCACTGCAGGACGTAGGCCTACCCACGAAGGGTGATTGGGCCATATCCACCACGCTGGCACAGTGCAGGTTGGTGGATTCACATACACCATTGAATTTCTTCTACGGACGTATGCAGGTTGCCTCACGATGTTTTCCTTCACCGCAAAGCCAGTAGTGTGAAATTCCGTACATAAATTCCAAAGAACGCATTAGTACGAGACCGGGATTTGAACCCACGACCTCACGATTGTGAGGCGGGTGTCACTACCTCTTGACCACCACGGCTTAAGAAGATGCTAATTGATTAGAAATAACCCTGTATAATTATAGTCATCAATATTTTAAGAAATTTATATCAAACGTTGAGTCATATACTCGGATCGTGCCTCGTTCATTCGTATTGAAGAACGAACGCGATTTGCAAGCCGTGTATCGAATATTTTTTGTTTACACATGAATACTTATTTATACATTCCATTGTCTTATCTGTAGCTGAGCCAAGTATCAATAATATTTTATTCTGTGCCAATGAATAGAGGTAAAACCCAACCAGTATTTTAACCGATTTCCAAAAAGGAGTAGGTTCTATGTTCGTCTGTGTGTATTTTTTTTTGTGTATGTTCATCGATATTTTCGCCAATAGGAATGTTTACTGGGTGTGAAAATCATTGTTGTTTTTAAACTTTCGCGATTTGAACACATTATTATTTTATACTACGGGACTAATCGCGCACTAAAATTACGAGATAAATAAATACCTCCTCATCCCGACATCTCCTCCTCATCGATGAAACTCGGCCGAAACGTCGGGATGAGGAGGTATTTATTTATCTCGTAATTTTAGTGCGCGATTAGTCCCGTAGTATAAAATAATAATGTGAAAATCATTATTATAATTAGTCCGTCAGTTAGATTATTGAAAAATATTGGACACGTATTTTTTCTTTTGTTAATCAAACAATTACTGACAAAGATAAACCTTGTCAAAGTTTGAGAGTGGGGGCTCGTGACGGCACTAGCCGGTACATTTCATAGCGGTTAATGACGTCACGTGGAACTTTAACAGGCTATATCTTCATCAATTTGTGTTATATGGACCAAAGAAAAAATACGTGTCTAATATTTTTTGACAATCTATTTGACGGAATAATTATATTTTTTTAGTAAACATCCCTATTGTCAAACGAAACAAAAAAATATTTTTTAGTTCGAAAGGGTATCCTCCCAAATAAATTTTATCGAAATCAGCTGAGCCATTTTTGAAATATCAACAATAATATAAAAATGTATACATCATGTATACATTAGAGCGAATTATTCGAATTTTGTACACGGTGGAAGTTCGTTTTGCCATTTTTTGCTAAAAATAATTATTAATTTTAATTTATTTGGCGTAATAATCGGGTAATTTAAGTGTATTTCTCATATTAAAACGTTTTTATCTGAACAGAATAAAAAATAAGTCTCCGCTTTTTAACAAATTTCTTAAAAGGGAATCCGCATCTCGATTCCATTATTTTTTTAAATGATTGTAAAAGATGAATGAAAGAAACATCATTGTTTCATTATTCATAAGTGATGATTTTGATAAAGATTGTTACGTCAGAAGTAACCTTTAATAACCTAACCTATTTAAGTGTTTTTTTTTTATTCCACACAGATAATCAATTTTTGGGGCGCTGCCCAAAGACAAAAATCCGTAAAACGTCATGTTTTTCGTCGCACAGTTAGGCGTAACTGTTACTGATACAAACTTGGAAAAAATACAGAGCACACAATAATAGTTCACAAAAGAGACTTTATCAATAATATTGCAAAAAATTATCTGAAATCTTGAAAAAAAATTTCACAAATAATGAGCTTTAGAAAAAAATCTTTCGTTTCGCATTTCTCAATATTTAGATCGATAACTACAATATTTTTTGTAATCATAAAATAGGAAATTTACTAAACTAAAGACATATCTATATATTTTATTGCAAACACGGCTTCATTTCTTTTTAAACGAACTAAAACTGCGAAAAATTATTGAATTCTCGTCTCGAGTTTCGTCTAAAAACAAACGACACGCGATTTTAGACTTTATTTGTACACTGCAAAATATTATTGTAAAATATCACTGTTACCACAAAACACTGTTAATATTTTTTTCACTTTCAGTTAACAGAATGTTCTTGACTAGTACCTACTGAAAGTACCTAATGTACTTAAAAAACAATAAAACTATTTGTTCGCTATTGTAAGGAGTAATATATTTTATTTTCATTGTCTGTAAAAGACAAAGAAAATGCTGCAATATTGCACATTTTTGCACGTTAATTTTATTTATCAATGAATAATGTATTTTTCTACTTCTCTTTGTACAAAAACATATTCATTTAAACAGTTCAGAGAAACTTCTCGTCAATGTTACCAAGGACAAGTAAATACAATATAACGGCTTCTTTTTATTTTTTGTATTATTGTACCAGTTTTGCAACTTTAAGCAATTAAGTAGAATAATAATTGGAAAATAAAAACTGTTTAACATCAGGTTTTTTGATGTATATTGATATATTTTTTTAACATTCTAATTCAACACCTTAATAGTGGAAAATAAGTACATACAATAAGTTCGAAAGTTATGTAAAATAAATACAATATAATTGTGCAAAATATGTGAATTTTTATCGATTACTTATTAGTGTATTTTTATTATTCAAAAATTACTACATGAATTGTCAGTAATAATAACTTATATGTGTTATATTTTAATATAAGTGCAATAAAATTATATACACAATAACTACAAAAACTACAACATGAAGAGCAATTAGGTCATCTATAACAACACAAGTCTAAAGATAATTCAAACATTCAAACCCTGTTAAAATAATAATAAATAACCGAAGATGATAATAATAAATAAACTCACCGATTTTATTTTTCATTGTCTTTAGAAAATCCGATAGAATAAATGCAGTCAAGTCACGCTAATACGACCTTAATTCAGCAAATATTAACACTAACATAATACAGAAACACAAAACATCACATGACTCGAGGAAATTATGTAAATAATATTCTCGAAATCACAATTAAAACTGTTTAAAACCGAAAATTCAACAACTGAATTTGCCCTTGCCCGCGACACCAATATTATCCTTGCGTTTTAAAAATACACATTTATATATTGCAAAGAACTATTTCAATTTAATTATTTATATTAATACGATAATATGGTGCATTTATCTGGCTACGTTTTGGGGTATTGATATATAAAATATTATAAATAGCAGCTGAGTAATTAATTTTTTTTCTGCCGAGTGGCGCGGTTTTTTGCTCGCGACTACCGCGTTGTGACTTCGGTCGCGTACTGTTCAATTCAGTCGTCGATACCGGCTCAGTTCGAGGCGCTCGAGCTTAAGTCACTTACAACGTAGATATATAGAAATATGGACTGCAAGATACTTGCAAATGACTCATAATACATAGATAGCGTTCTCAGCTCTATATTAGTATTGTTTTTAAACAATACCAGTTTATTGGTTTAGAAGCTTGTGCCTATTGCAATGAGTGAACGGTTTGGAATTTTTCCCTAAGGAATGAAAACGGGATAAAAATAACTTAGGAATATGAAGCTTTGTGTAAGTGGCCCACTTATAACAGGACAGGTCACTTTACAAAACTGACACGGCATAAACAGAGGATGTGTTATTTTCTTTTCTATTATTTTTTGCTATGTAGGTTTATATAACAGGGGTTGTTTAACAAAGTGCACGGGTTTAAAGAGTACCAACCCCATAACCGCATAAAAATCAGATGCACTGTATATTTCATTAAGAGTCAATGCAATTTTTATACTATATATAACGGGAATGAACTCACGTGTGGGGATAGTCGTAACGACTATAGTTTCGGTCGCATTCGGCGACCTTTCTCAAGTTATGCACATAATGTGCATTGCGAGACGGCTCCGCGTGCTAGCACTCGCCAACTTGAGAAAGGTCGCCGAATGCGACCGAAACTATAGTCGTTACGACTATCCCCACACGTGAGTTCATTCCCGTTATATATAGTATAAAATGTGTGAAAACCACGTTAATTTCCATAGTAAAATGCAATTTTTGTATAAAAACAGCTGGATCAGGAAAGTATTAAATCATTAAAACTAAAAGCGAATATTCTCATTACTTTATGATTTGTTTAATATAGTCAATTTAATTTTAACTTAATGGCATAGCTGAACGTTTTTTTTTATTAAAAAAAGTTTATTAACAGTAGTGTTGTTTCTCTTTTGTTATAAAAGTATTTTTTTACTTTTAAAACTTTTTACCGTAAAATAAAATAAATAAATAAAATAGCCTTTATTTCCATTAAAAAAAAATAGTACAAGATTAATAAAAGTATTATTGAGTTTAAAACAACAGTTTATGTACATTAAGCTATACCGGTATAAAATAAAATTATAATTTTTTGGGCAGCCGTAAAATAATGAATTAAAAAATGTTACAATCTTTGGCGTATCTAGAGATTTTCTCTTCGGGCAGTAGCTACATTCTATTTTTCAAGGGGGGAAAACAGAACCACCCCAAGTTTATTTTTATTTATTTTATTGATAAACTCCACCAACACTGTGCACACCAACACAACACACGAAAGAATAGAATAAGAAGGAACCAAGTGACACAGCAATTACAGGCGAAGACAGCTTGCCTTGAGTATATACATCATCGCAAAAAAAAGAATATTAATTTACTGTGACAAGTTTAAAGAATTTTTCAAAAAATTTAAAGAAAATTTAATTTCAAATCAAAGCAAATGAATATAATGTTTTGACTTTTTGAATGTTTTGAAGTACACCGATGCTTATAGGTATTGTACTGTACCAGCCTTTTTAATAGTCCACTGCAGGACGTAGGCCTAATCACGAAGGGTGATTGGGCCATATCCACCACGCTGGCCCATTGCGGGTTGGTGGATGCTTATAGGTAAATAACGTGATATACAGGGTTATTTCTAATCAATCAGCATCCTTCTGTACATCAAAACTAACAACTTTTGTTCTGCTACTTTAGTCAAAACAAAAAAAACAGCTGTTCCATACGTTTTGTTGCGGGTGAACGATATTTTTCTATGGAACAGCAATTTTTAGGGTTCCGTACCTCAAAAAGAAAAAACGGAACCCTTATAGGATCACTTTTTTGTCCGTCTGTGTGTATGTCAAGACTCTTTATCTCGAGAACGCGTAAAGATATCAAGTTGAAATTTAAACTGTATACGTATATCGATGAACTCTTGCTGTTGTGTAAAAGAAAAATTTCTCAGTTATCGTTTAAAAAAGTTAGAGACGTTTATGTCGTAAAAAACCGCATATTTCGCACTCACAAAAATCAAAACCTACAGGGTACTTCTCGTTGACATAGAACTATGAAATTTGGCGAAAAGCATTGTCTTAAAGTACACATATAGGAATAAATCTGAAAACTGTTCATTTCTATTTAAATCACACAAAATAGGGCCTCAAAATTCACAAAATATGGGTTCAAAATTGAAAGTGAGTAAATCGTATCATGTAAGGTATCATATAAAAGAACTTCATTAGCACATGCTAAAAGCGGTTATTAATTATTTTAATAACGTGTTTGTACGGAACCCTCGATGAGCGAGCCTGACTCGCACTTGTCCGGTTTTTTTTGTGTTATGACCAAAGTCGCAAAACAAAGGTTGTTAGTTTTGATGTACAGCATAAGCCCCTAAAAGGATGCTAATTGAAATTAGGAATAACCCTGTATAAGAAAAAGTACTGAACGTTTAATACGATTATTCTATTAATAGATATAGCCATACATACTACATATAGAGTATGGACTGGAACTTATACAGTTTTATAGAAACCAGTCTATACTCTAAATGGAAAAACTCAACACCAAAACGATAACGATCGAAGTATTTTATTATCACTTTGTGTGGGATTGATTATTAACAGTAAATAATTAGATATATTTGAACACGGATATTGCCCTTGATTCCAATGTGAATATCTTTTTCTTATTTTTTTTTGCAATTATATATTTTTTTTATTATCAGAAATGACGGCCGCAGACGAACCAAAGTTACCGACATAGCCCAACGAGTGACAATGGCCAGTGCACATAGTTCGAAGAACGGATGGCCGATGGGGCCGTAAGGTTCTCGAATGGAGACCACGGACCAGCAAGCGCAGCGTAGGGCGTCCACCGACTAGGTGGACTGACGATATAATAAGGATCGCAGGAACGCGCTGGATGCAGACCGCTTTCAACTGGCCTTATTGGAAATCCATGGAGGAGGCCTATGTCCAGCAGTGGACGTCCTACGGCTGATGAACGGATGGACACATTGAAATTGAGTAAGTATAATAATAGCCCATAAATTAGATCATCTATGAAAATATTATTCTTATTTGAAGATTCTTTTGGGATGTTTCATCAAATTTGGCAAAGTGGTTCAGTTTTTAAATAAATAAAATAAATAATCTAAGATTTTGAAGTGTTTTACTGTGTTTGGCGTGTCAGAATGAAATTAAGTAAATAAAAAAACCTTAAAAATGATATGATATGTGAAGTTTTCTTCAAAAAATATAATTTTTATTATTATTTCCTTTTTCTATTACTTTATTATATTATACAGGGTTATTGGTAATTAATCAATTAGTATCCTTTTAGGGGCTTATTCTGTAGGGAAACCAGTTTCCTAGCCCCGATTTCCTAAACGGCCGAAGCGGGTAGGTACATCAAAACTAACAACTTCAGTTCTGCTACTTTTGTCAAAACAAAAAAAAGAAATCAGATGTTCCATACATTTTGTGGCGGGTGAACGATATTTTTCTATGGAACAACAAATCATTTTTTTTAGTTTTGACAAAAGTTATTAGTTTTGATGTACAGAATAAGCTCCTAAAAAGATGCTAATTGATTAGAAATAACCCTGTATACTTTTCATAATAATTATCTTATTTGCGTTTATGGGTAAGGTATACATTTCAACACAGGTGGCAGTGTATAGAGTAAGTTTTGAGCGCCATATATTCCATCTTTTGGCATTTATTAGTACATCATATATATTTTTCTTATTTCTCCTTCTATAGCAATATTAATAAATCATGCCGCCATTTTGTGTACTTAGCCTGTAATTAACTGAATAATTATAACATTACACACACATAAAAACGTTAACACATGCAAAATTGCAAATTGCCTCAGCATGAAAACCTGTTCGGAGCGTAACAAAATGCTCAAGCTTAATCTGTTAAACGTTAAAATTCCGCCATTTTGTAAGGCTAATACGCTAATAGATATTTGAAGAATATTAATAGAGAGTACCTATATCGGTTTCGATTCGATTATATTATTTTGCTCGATATGACTGCCTCGGTGGCTCAGTGGTTAGTGACCCTGACTTCTGGATCAAAGAGACGTGCTTCGATCCCCACCCAGGGCAAACATTTATGTGATGAACATAGGTGTTTGCTCTGTGTCTGGGTGTTATTTAGGTACTATCTATACATAAAAGTATGTTTTTAAACTAAGTATATGTATGTTGTTTTTAAACTTTCGCGATTTGAACACATTATTGTTATATACTACGGGACTAATCGCGCACTAAAATTACGAGATAAATAAATACCTCCTCATCCCGACGTTTCGGCCGAGTTGCAACGACCGTGGTCACGGGTAGACTGACGACTGAGGTCGTTGCAACTCGGCCGAAACGTCGGGATGGGGAGGTATTTATTTATCTCGTAATTTTAGTGCGCGATTAGTCCCGTAGTATAAAATAATAATAAGTATATGTAGTATACCAGTCTCTGGCAGCCATATCACAAGCTTTGCTTAGTTTAGGGTCAGAGACCGTGTGTAAGATGTCCCCTAATATTTATTTATTTATAATGCATGTTGTCTCCACCTTTAAATTATTACCTACCGTACCGTACCAGCCTTTTTTAATAGTCCACTGCAGGACGTAGGCCTACCCATGAAGGGTGATTGGGCCATATCCACCACGCTGGCCCAGTGCGGGTTGGTGGATTCACATACGCCATCGAATTTCTTCTACGGACGTATGCAGGTTGCCTCACGATGTTTTCCTTCACCGAAAAGCCAATGATGTGAAATTCCGTACATAAATTCCAAAGAAACTCATTGATACGGGACCAGCATTTGAACCCACGACCAATTATTACCTATTATTATTAAAATATTATAAATTATATAAGTATGTATTTAAAATATGTATATGTAGTATATCAGTCTCAGGCAGTCATATCACAAGCTTTGCTTAGTTTGGGGTCGTGTGTAAGATGTCCCCTAATATTTATTGTTAGTATACATATATTATATTATTTATTGCTACATTTGGCTCCTATTTTTTACAGTTACCCTACTGAAATAAAATTAATAAAATAAAAAACCGGACAAGTGCAAGTCAGGCTCGCACACCGAGGGTTCCGTACAAATCCAGAAAATTTCACAAAATTGGGAAGTACGTTGTTAAAATCTCTATACATACTCATCATCATCATCGACAAAAGTGTTTTTTTTTACTTTTCTCGTCATTCATCGAAAATTGTTAAAATAATTAAAAACCTGTTTTAGCATGTGCTAATAAAGCTCTTTTATATGATACCTTACATGAAACGATTTACGCACTTTGAATTTTAAACCCATATTTTGTGAATTTTGAAGCCCTATTTTTTGTGATTTAAATAAAAATGTACAGTTTTCAGATTTATTCCTATATGTGTACTCTGAGACGATGCTTCTCGCCAAATTTCATAGTTCTATGTCAACGGGAAGTACCCTGTAGGTTTTGATTTTTGTGCCGAAATATGCTGTTTTTTTACGACATAAACGGCTCTAACTTTTTTAAACGATAACTGAGAAGTTTATCTTTTACACAACTGCAAGAGACCATAGATATACGTATACAGTTTGAATTTCAGCTCGATATCTTTACGCGTTCCCGAGATAAAGAGTCTTGACACACAGACGGACAGACGGACAATAAAGTAATCCTATAAGGGTTCCGTTTTTTCCTTTTGAGGTACGGAACCCTAAAAATTGAGTACAATACATTGTCAAAAGACAATACATAAAAAATAAAAGTACCAATAAAAAAAAGAAGTCCAGACAATAGTCCAGCAACCACGAAAATAACTCTTTTCGACGTGTGAAAAAGTGACTATATACTACTATATATACTTCGCCATAACTCTGTTTCGTTCTAACACGTCGAAAAAAAATATTTCATGTTGCGCATCCTAGCCCGGCTGGATATCATTACACTCGTGATTATGTCCCACTTTTACTCACAAAAAATCAATAGCCTTTTTTAAGTTTCTTAGTAATAGTATGAAATTGCTGAATTTTTGCGTGTTTTTGGTTCTGATTGACGAGCTGCAGCTAGATTACACATTTTTAATTTATTCTGCAACTTTTGTGAAACTCAAAAAAAAAAATGGTGTTCCATAGAAAAATATCGTTCACCTGCAACAAAATGTATGGAACAGCTGTTTATTTTTTAGACAAAAGTCATATAACAAAAGTTGTTAGTTTTGATGTAGAGAATAAGTCCCTAAAAGGATGCTAATTGATTAGAAATAACCTTGTATAGTGGAAGCCTACATCCTATGGATGTCCTGTGGCTGATAGATGGATAATAAAGATTTTTATACGTCAATTTAATTTCCATCTCGCTCTCAAATTCACAAGATGGCACGCGAATGATTGTTTTTTTTTTGTTTTCCGTCGAGCGTGAGAGGCCCGCGCGCCCTGATTCTTGGTCAATGTCCTTTCAGTAACTAATTCTTGACACGTAACTTTTATCTATGGAACAAAAACATTTTTACTATCTTTCTTCTTAATATATATAAATCTCGTGTCACAATGTTTGTCCTCTGTATAATAAAATTCGCACACCATGTGCAGTTCGATCCAACTTGAGAGATAGGGTAGTTTAAATCTCAAATTATAGTCGGAATTTTAATTTATTTAGCCACAGCAACGCGTGGCCGGGTCAGCTAGTATCTTGTAAAATATAGCTTGATACGCGAGACATTGACATTGACATACGCATAATAACTCACGCACATCAAGTACCATATTTTTTATAGTCAAAATGTTCGGTTCACAATGTTGTACTTCATGCTCATGCATCTCAACCATGAAGTACAGCATTGTGTACCGAAAATTTTGACTAGGTATAAAAAATATAATAATAATAAATCATTTATTTCGATGCCAAATTATGAACAAATTACAAAGTGATCTTAAATTTAACTTTATTAACAAAATTCATGCAGGATAGATTGTATCACTAAACAGAATGGAATTAAGTAAATTAAAAATATGAAATCATATAACATATTCATGTATGTAGCCCTAGCTCCCGCAGCGCGCAGTAGGATTCCCTGAGTTTGCGGGAGCTAGTCCTCTTCTGTTGTGCTTAATTTATGTTATTTCGTGTCCATCGTGTCTCATGATTGCTGGGCAGTTACACGTAGTTCCAACCTCGTTAGGGTTAGGCTCGTGCAAGTGCCCATCATATTAGGTTAGGTTAGGTTAGGATCAAAAATATGGTACTTGATGTGCGTGAGTCATTACGCGTATGTCAATGTCAATGTCTCGCGTATCAAGCTATATTTTACAAGATATAATATTTTCAAATTATACATACAGTATAACTTTTTAGGGTTCCGTACCTCAAAAGGAAAAAACGGAACCCTTATAGGATCACTTTGTTGTCCGTCTGTGTGTATGTCAAGACTATTTATCTCGGGAACGCGTAAATGTATTGAGTTGAAAGGACATGTTCACAAAATGTATGGAGGCTGGTATAATAATAATCAAAAAATCTAACCACAAGACTCGTTACATTTCGAGAAAGTTCATATTTTTCTGAGTCTATTACATCAATTGAAAACAAAAAAGAGCCCTGCATTTTTTTTTAAATTAATTTTGATTTTATTAGGATAAATAAATATATTTGGCTCAATAGGTAGTTTATCTCTAGGAACTCTGATTAAGTAACCTCCAAATTGTTAAATAAAAGCATTTTTACCAATTAGACACACTCTTTAAGTGATTTTTTGTCACATTGTACCTACTAACTGGTCACACTGGTAGGTTATAATTTTCAATTTTAGCAAATTAAGAGGTAAATGTGGAAGAATCAGCTTTGAATGCAAGTAAAATAACGCTAGAAGCACTTTATTATTGTTAAACTAGAAAAAATAAAGCTACATTATTTTTTTTCAGATAATTTATTTTTCACTTTAAAAAAAAATGCAGGGATAATAAAATCTAAATTAAATATGTTTCAGAAGCCCATAAAACAAGCTTTCAAATGATGTATATATCATCTTGGTTAGATTTTTGTCTGAATAATATACCACTTGTGGACATCACCTTTAAACTACATATATACGTAGATCTATGGTCCTTTGCAGTTGTGTAAAAGAAAAACTTGTCAGTTACCGTATAAAAAAGAGCCGTCTATGTCGTAAAAACCGCATATAATGTCGTAAAAAAACCGGACAAGTGTGAGTCAGGCTCGCACATCGAGGGTTCCGTACAAACACATTGTTAAAATAATTAAAAACCTGTTTTAGCATGTGCTAATGAAGTTCTTTTATATGACACCTTACATGATACGATTTACTCACTTTGAATTTTGAGCCCATATTTCGAGGCCCTAGATTTTTTGTGATGTAAATAAAAATGTACAGTTTTCAGATTTATTGCTATATGTGTACTCTAAGACAATGCTTCTCGCCAAATTTCATAGTTCTCAACGGGAAGTACCCTGTAAGTAAGTAAGTAAGTTCGTATAGGCCGGGTGGCTAGCCCTGGTGTCAGAGTTTTTAGGCCGCCTGAAGGCCTCTGACATGGCTAGTACCCTGTAGGTTTTGATTTTTATGAGTGTCGAAATATGCGGCTTTTTACAACATAAACGACTCTAACTTTTTTAAACGACAACTGAGAAGCTTGTCTTTTCCATAACAGCAAGATTTCATTGATATACGTATACAGTTTAAATTTCAACTCGATATCATTACGCGTTCTCGAGATACAGAGTCTTGACATACACACAGACGGACAGACGGACAGACGGACTGACGGACAGAGGGACAACAAAGTGATCCTATAAGGGTTCCGTTTTTTCCTTTTGAGGTACGGAACCCTAAAAACCGCATATTTCGACACTCACAAAAATTAAAACCAACAGGGTACTTCCCTTTGACATAGAACTATGAATTTTGGCGAGAAATATAGTCTCAGAGTACACATATAGGAATAAATCTAAAAACTGCACATTTTTATTAAAATCACAAAAAAATAGGGCCTAGATTCACAAAATATGGGTGAAAATTCAAAGTGAGTAAATCGTATCATGTATGGTAAGAGCTTCACTAGCTCATGCTAAAACAGATTTTTAATTAGTTTAACAATATGTAATTTGTATGTATGACGAGAAAAGTGAAAAAAAAAACATGTATTCAGCAGTGGACTAGAATCGACCAGTGTTTTCGCTTTTTCTGTAGAACATCGAGATAATTTTCGGTTAGTACATTTTTGATACGTTCCGGGAGAAAACTCTTTCCGCCCTTTGATTACAACAAAATATTATGTTATTGGTACGTAGTATTATTATATCTTCTTTGTTATTGGTGTCAATCGCTTCAGTAAGAGATATTGCACGTTCACTGGTATACCTAGGTATATGTTTCTGCCAATGTATATCATTTATGCCTTTGTTTAACACCTCTAGAGATATTTTGCAAATGTGCACATTTCATGTGCTAACGAAGCACTGCTTTTCCCCCAATTCACCCAACTTTACACTTCATCACCAGTGGGTAGGCCTTACGTCCTGCAGTGGACTATTAAAAAGGCTGGTATTCTGAGCGCCACACAAATTGAAATATGAGAAGTTAGCCGCAGATGACATTTCGCCGTGATTCGCTAATTATTGCGCATGTGTGCACAAAGCGAAGTAGGCGAAGTAGTGAGCTCGGGCGTAGGAAGCGCGCGGGAGGCATGAGCAAAGAAGATATAATAATATAATACTACGTACATGGCATGAGGTTGGCGGGCGGGTGTGCCCCGGCGTTTCGTCTCTCTGGCTTCCGCGCGTACCCATATTTCGGCTTTCGCGCAGAACGCTGCGCATAACTTACCATCTTTCAATTTGTGTGGCGCTCAGTATACGTATTATTCTTTTCAGAAAAGTTTTTAGTTTATGTATACTTTCTAGCCAAGTTTTTGCGTAAAAATATGACTTTTAGAAGGCTAAAAAATACGTGTCCAATATTTTTTGATAATCTAATAAACTGATTATAATAATGATTTTTTTTTACTTTTTAGCAGAGTGCTATAGTTTAGTACAGGAGCCTCTATGGCCATCTTCCGACTTCATCATCTTCAGCTCCATAGTACCATATGATTGAATTGTCACGCGATTTACATATGCGTGCAAAATTTCAGCGCAACCGGGAATCGGGAAGTTGGTCAAAGGTGACGTCCACAAGTGGTATATTATTTAGAAAAAATCGAACCAAGATGATATATACATCATTTGAAAGCTTGTTTTATGGGCTTCTCGAAAATATTTAATTTAGATTTTTTCACTCATCCAATTTTTTTTAATAGCGAAAAATAATTTGTATGAAAAATAACAATATAGCTTATTATTTTTCTAGTTTAGCAATAATAAAGTATTTCTATCGATATTTTACTTGCATTCGTAGCTGATTCTTCCACATTCATCTCTTAATTTGCTAAAATTAAAAATTATAACCTACCAGTGTGACCTGTTAGTAGGTACAATGTGACAAAAAAAAACACTTAAAAAGTGTGTTTAATTGGTAAAAATACTTTTATTTAACAATTTGGAGGTTACTTAATCAGGGTTGCTAAAAATAAACTACCTATTGAGCCAAATATATTTATTTATCCTAATAAATTCAAAATTTATTTTAAAAAAAACCGGAAGGCTCCTTTTTGGTTTTAACTGTTGTAATAGACTCAGAAAAATGAACTTTCTCGAAATGTAAGGAGTGTTGTGGTTAGAATTTTTGATTATTATTATACCAGCCTCCATACATTTTGTGTACATGTCCTTTAACTTGCAAGGTCTCACCCGAATTTACATACCTAACCACATCCAATAAAACGTATTTTTGCTTTAGTCAATGAAACAAAAATATGTGAAAAGTGTCGCGTGCCGTCACGAGTAGACTACAAATGTACACACTTTTGTCAGGGAAGTGACGTCACGACCCCCACTCCCGAACTTTGACAAGGTTTATCTTTGTCATTTATTGTTTGATTGACAAAAGAAAAAATACGTGTCCGATATTATTTGATAATCTTACTAGCGGGCTAATAGGCTAGTAGACTAAATTAAAAAAAATTAATACTTTTACATCTATTTTATCCCTAAAAACATTTATTTTAATAAAATATCAATATTTACATTACGTATGTAAAGAGATAGGATCTCTTTAATATTGATTTTAGCGCTTCGCGCGATAGATTGGACTGTCAGCCTTTTTAGTTCGTTTAGATTTATTTGATAGTCTTTGGTTTTGCGAATAACAGTAATTTGTTTGACGTTGTAAAATGAAAAGACAAGTATAATAATTTAATTTGTGATTTTGTGATAAATGTTGTAATAGTTAAAACAAGAGGAAGAATAAACTTTAATTGTCGTTTCTTCGTTTTTAGAAGCAACACATGTGTGTTTATTTCTATCCTACTATATTAGAGAGAAAACAAGTGAGTTATACGTATTTTGTATTTATTTAAAATAATTTAATTTTCTGTCAAAAACGTGAATAGTATCTTGGCGTCTTGAATGACGTCACAACCCGTCACAGTCACAGAAAAACGTCAACGACTACGATGATCAAGAAGATTTTACATGTACAAAAAGTATTTATGCAAATCCAAACTTCTTGATAATGTTTCGCGGGTCGTGACGTAACACTTTCTGATACTATTCGCTGTCACGTGATTTAATGCCTATTTTGTTAGAAATTATATTGTAAAAATATTAATAATCTTCCATTCTTATATGATATAGATTTGTTTTTCCTTATCTACATCTCTTCCATCCATCCATCAGCCAAAGGACGTCCACTGCTGGACATAGGCCTCCCCTATGGATCTCCAATAAAACCGGTTGGAAGCGGCTTGCATCCAGCGCGATCCTGCGGTCTTAATGAGGTCATCCGTCCACCTTGTGGGTGGACGTCTTACGCTGCGCTTGCCGGTACGTGGTCTCCACTCGAGAACTTTTCGACTCCACCGGTCATCAGACCTCCGCGCTATGTGCCCTGCCCATTGCCATTTCAACTTGCTAATCCGTTGGGCTACGTCGGTAACCTTGGTTCTTCTACGGATCTCCTCATTCCTGATTCGATCCCGCAGAGAGACTCCGAGCATAGCCCTCTCCATAGCACGTTGGGCTACTTGGAGCTTACTGATGACTACATCTCTTAATTAATAAATATAAACTATAACACAAACAATTTGTTATTAGTGGACACAAGCCTATTATAATAATGATATTTTTTTCACCCAGTCATCGTGCCTATTATGTCGTGGTGGTATGCTAGCCCGGCTGTGCGAGCCGAGCGTGTGACAGTGTGTGGTAACCAGGTGACCGATACGGTTCATTTTGTTTGTTTGTTTTCACCTTAAAAGGGTGCCTCTACACCTGGCTTAGTAGGGTTAGGGTTACCATGATTACGCTGACAAAAATACTGATCAAAAATATAAAATATGTACTACTGAGCTATTTATATTTTATTATTATAAAATATTTATTTGATGAACATAAGTATTTGCTTTGTGTCTGGGTGTTATTTAGGTATTATCTATAAAAGTATGTATGTGTAGTATATCAGTCTCTGGCAGCCATATGACAAGCTTTGCTTAGGTTGGGGTCAGATACCGTGTGTAACATGTCCCCTATAGTATTTATTTATTTATTGCCAGCATTACATTTAAATTTTTGTGCTATTCCATTGGAACCTTTTAATTTACCGGGATAAAAAGTAGCCTATATCACCTTTTAACTATTCATGCCAAAAATCAAATCGATCCATTGCCCTGTTGCTGCTTGAAAGAGTATCAAACCAACAAACACACTTTCACATTTATAATATTAGTAAGTAAGGTTTATTTTAAAAGCACTCAACCACATCAGTCTGATGATTTTTTGATTTCATATTTCGGACCACGTCAGAAACAGGAAACCAAAAAAATCATCAAAATTGGTTTATAATTGGCGGAATAATCCCCTCCGCGCACAAAAAAAGGGAATAGCTATGTCCTCTTGTAACAGCTAACTATAAACAGAGTCGATTAACGAAAACAGAAATAAAATCAACCTGAAAATAAAGAAGTTACAAGCATATTTATTTTCTTGGTAGACAAAGAGCGCACTATGGCAGGCTATGACGTCACCGCCCGTAAGTGTCATACATTCGCCATACTATGTAATGTTTTGCGGGAAAGGGACAAGACATCTCCTCTCTATCCCTACCAAAATCTTTACAAGCCTAAATCTCTAAACTTGATTAGCCAATTTTAATTATTTTTTCAGTTTACGAATCATTAATTGCAGAATTCACTAATAGGGATGTTTACTAAAAAAATATAATTAGTCCGTCAAGTAGATTGTCAAAAAATATTAGACACGTATTTTTTCTTTTGTCAATTTAACACAAATTGAAGAAGATATAGCCTGTTAAAGTTCCGCGTGACGTCACTAACCGCTATGAAATGTACCGGCTAGTGCCGTCACGAGCCCCCACTCTCAAACTTTGACAAGGTTTATCTTCGTCACTAATTGTTTGATTGACAAAAGAAAAAATACGTGTCCATTATTTTTCAAAAATCTAACTGACGGACTAATTATAATAATGATTTTCATACCCAGTAAACATCCTTAGTCTAACACTTTTAATTAATTCAATACCAGTCACACTATTTCTAATCAACTCCTGACGCGAGTTATACATATTTCCATCCATCCATCAGCCAAAGGACGCCCACTGCTGGACATAGGCCTCCCCTATGGATCTCCAATAAGACCGGTTGGAAGCGGTTTGCATCCAGAGCGATCCTGGTCTTAATGAGGTCATCCGTCCACCTTGTGGGTGGACATCCTACGCTGTTTACATATTTACTCATCCCAAAAACGGCGCTAAAAAGTTTTAACTTCAGTTTCGAATTCAGAACGTCCTTTTTTAAGTTGGTAACACTAATAATCATCATCAGCCTGTGTCGACCCACTATATATGTATAGGCCTCCTCTCTTATGTGCCATTCTTCCCGATCCTGGGCCAATCTCATCCACGCCTTACCAGCGATGGGTCTGATGTCATCGACCCATCGGGCTGGTAGGCTGCCTATAGAACACAATTATACGCGTGTTAAATCAAGGCAGATTATATTATTTATAACAAGATTATTTTTTGCATAAAATAGCAAGACCGTCTTCACCCGTGCACAGAATTCACAAAAATTTCGCACGGATCGATGTAGCATTTTTCACATTATTGTTGATTTATCAAAAATGGTTCAGACGATTTCGATAAAATTTAAATGGGACCAATTTCAAAGTATACTCTTTGCAATAAAAAAAAATTGTAATCGGACTACTATGAAAGAACTAACGCGTTGTTATACATAAAAAAATATACGCGTCGAATTGAGTATCTCCTCCGGTTCGTCAGTCAAAAAGTCAAGTTCAAGGGTCCGAGAAAACGTAGCCATGGTCACCCTACATCATGTATTTATTCATGAACCAGTGATTCTGATAAGATAACAAATACGTAACATTATGTATAAGAGAAATATAAACGACAATTTGATAACTAAACAATAACGTTGTACATATGCATAATACAATGGTGTTTGTCTATCTGTGTCGGAGCCTTAAGCGGTGACATATATGGCAAAGGACATGTCTACAAAATGTATGGAGGCTGGTATAATAATAATCAAAAATTCTAACCGCAACACTCGTTACATTTCGAGAAAGTTCATATTTTTCTGAGTCTATTACAACAGTTAAAAACAAAAAAAGAGCCCTCCGTTTTTTTTTAATTACGTTTGAATTTATTAGGATTAATGAATATATTTGGCTTGATAGGTAGTTTATCTCTAGCAACCCTGATTAAGTAACCTCCAAATTGTTAAATAAAAGCATTTTCAAAGTGTTTTTTTGTCACATTGTACTCGTACCTACTAACTGGTCACACTGGTAGGTTATAATTTTTAATTCTAGCAAATTATAAGTGATGAATGTGAAAGAATCAGCTACGAATGCAAGTTAAATAACGATATAAGCACTTTATCATTGCTAAACTAGAAAAAGTAATAAGCTGTATTGTTATTTTTAATACAATTTATTTTTCACATTTAAAAAAAATGGAGGGGTGAAAAAATCTAAATTAAATATTTTTGGGAAGCCCATAGAACAAGCTTTCAAATGATGTACTCGTATATATCATCTTGGTTCGATTTTTCTCTGAATAATATACCACATGTGGACGTCACCTTTTGAATAACTTTTACTATGGGATCAACTCTAAAAACGCAAAAAAAGCTATTCCATATTTATTGTCGAAAGTATTATAAAACACCGTATGGAACAGCAGTTTTTTTTACGTTTTCAGAGTTGGTCTCATAGTACTGTACTGTACCAGCCTTTTAATAGTCCACTGCAGGACGTAGGCCTACCCACGAAGGGTGATTGGGCCATATCCACCACGCTGGCCCAGTGCGGGTTGGTGGATTCACATACGCCATCGAATTTCTTCTACGGATGCAGGTTGCCTCACGATGTTTTCCTTCACCGAAAATCCAGTGGTGTGAAATTCCGTACATAAATTCCAAAGAACTCATTTGTACGGGACCGGGGATTTGAACCCACGACCTCACGATTGTAAGGCGGGTGTCACTACCTCTAGACCACCACGGCTTATACTACCTATTATTATGGTCTCATAGTAAAGTTGTTCAAAATTTGCCATAGATGTCACCGCTTAAGGCTCCGACACCGGTAGACAAATACATTGTATACTAGATGACAACCCGGCTTTGCTCGGGTGAAATATGACTTATAATACACACACACTCATCATAATTTTACTTGATCACCATCTTTACGAAGAGTTCTTCGCTGCATATTTTTTTTACATTCATGACAATGATTACCAAATGGAAGGAGCATAGATGAAGGAAGGATCGCTTCATTCGAGCGAAAACTTACCCTTCATCCATGGCAAGGAGATTAGGCTGATAACAAAATGATGAAGGTCAAGCAAAACAATTATTGAAGACATACATTTAAAAAAATAGGTAATTTCGGAATAATGGGTGTAAACAATATCCCAAAGTAACTGCTCAAAACTAAATGAATAAGTACTGAAAATGTATCTATACATTCTGATAAAACGAAAAGAAAGGCAACGTCAACTTTAAAGATTAGGTATGGCAAGTATTATATTTTCTATGATTATCTATCTATCTATCAGCCGTAGGACGTCCACAGCTGGACATAAGGCTCATAGATTTCCAATAAAGCCGGTTGGTGATATATTATGATGTACTTTATGTAGCCTGTATCCTTTGCTTCTCCAGTGGAGTCTGATTACTACATACACAAAATTAATAGCCTATACTCCTGTCCTATTTTATGTTTCGGATCATTGAAAACATTAAGTAGGTACCTAACCTTCGGTTAGGTACTAACCTAGTATATTAGATATGTGTGGTACTAACCAAAGGTTGGACCTTAACGTGACTACGACAGTGACTATTTTGATACAATATTATCAAAAATTATTAAAACTTAATACTTGACACTGGCAAATGCTCCACAATGCGACGCCAAAACATAAAAGACTTGACTGCTCAAGATCAGTGATGCCAATTTAGCATTTTTATGCTAAATTTAGCATATTTTCATCTTGTTTAGCATATTTATTTGCAATTTAGCATACGTCATATTTTTAACATGTAAAATAATTGTACAATAAGTTTTTTACCGTTAAAATTACATGCAGAATTGCAGATTTATGTCAGCAATATCGTTTTAACGCTACCACTTTCAAATGACGAAGTTGAACGGGTTTCTTTTAGTCAAATGAATGTATTAAAAATTATGCTACGCAATTGTTTGTCGGTAAAAACTTTAAATGCTATTTTATACTTATAAGATTCGACTTAAAAAGGGCAAGTAAATGCTGCTAGTCTTACGCAGTTCCAGAGAACGCACTACGCTCTGTAGGTACCAAGGGGAGTTATACAGACAACCTCGTCTTCAAGCTCATTAGTGGTCAATGAAGACCAAGATACTTACATTTTATTTGATAACATAATAATAGGCCAAAGTCGATTAAAACACATATTTTGTTAATTAATAATAATTTTATAATTATGTTATGTTTCATTTCATATTGAAAAATGTTATCACAATTTTTAGCATGTTTATATAGCATTATTTTGTCACAATTTTAACACCATTTTAGCAGATTCTTTATTTGTGGTGTTGGCAACTCTCCTCAATTTATGTCATCCGTCATCCGGTGTCAATATGGACACCGTGTTTTTGTTTGTCAGCACCGTTATAATTTATTAAAATACTCGATAATCCGAATTTTCCGGATATATGTTGTCGACTCGAAATCATTATTTTTTTATGTTTTATCATTCAGATAAAGTTTCAATCGAGTCTACCGTACCCCTTGACGAAATTATTAATATAGATGTTACAATGAGCTTAATAATATTTAATTACTAGCTTTTGCCCGCGGCTTCGACCGCCGTATTATGATTTTTGTGCTATCCCAACATTGTGTCTTGGGAACATTTTATTTTTACGGGATAAGGATAAGATTTCCAGAGAACGGCAGAGCGTTCGATGCCTAGTCTTACTCTCAGAGACAAAGTCAGAAACACAGAGATACGAGAGAAGACAAAAGTGAGAGACGCGGCAACAATGCTCTGTCGTCTTAAATGGAAGTGGGCTGGTCATCTCGCCCGGGCAGAGGATGGTAGATGGAGCGAGCGCATTATTCATTGGCGTCCTAGAGACAGGACGACCGAAAAAAAGATGGAGTGACGACATTACTGAGGTCGCAGGTGCTACCTGGACCCGTCTAGTGAAAGACCGAACTATATGGCGAGACATGAAGGAGGCCTACACCAAGATTTGGGTGCCCTAGTTAAAATAAGTAAAGGAGTTGGTAAACTTTTTATATGGGAGGCGGTCCTTGAAAACCGGCAGCGATGCGAGCTGTATTAATGTTTAGTGCCATATTTAAGAATATTATTTCACGCAAAAACATATTTTTGTGTATCGCCGTTTTATTATAATATCTTTTTTTTATTTCACTAAGTAGAAAATATTTAGACTGAACTGGTAATACTAAAGAGGAGATGCCTGGCAGCCCCGTCCAAAACGCAATA
This sequence comes from Hypomecis punctinalis, assembly GCA_949316475.1. Lineage (NCBI taxonomy): Eukaryota > Metazoa > Arthropoda > Insecta > Lepidoptera > Geometridae > Hypomecis > Hypomecis punctinalis. The sequence continues at coordinate 16,161,402 of OX438820.1, read as the reverse complement.
GAAATGGGCGATTTCAAATATAAAGACTATCGATTCTTACGATCGATAGTTTTGTATTATTTTGCGGAAAGAGACAGTGTTGTAGTAATAATTACTAGGTACACTTGAATTCGTACACGTGTGTGGAAAAGTAAACTACATCGGTGAAACGTTATTAGATTTATCTACTGTCTTAAAGAACAACATAGCTACTTCCTTCAATATTTGTTTCATAGATTCCTCACTTCATAGATTACATTTTGTAAGACACTTTTGACACACATTATTATTAGTAAAAACTTCCCATCGATACATCAGCTATAAAACGTCCACTGTTGGATATAGGCCTTCCATATAGATCTTGAACAAGATCGGTTTGTAGCGGCTTGCATCCAGCGTGATGTTGTGGCCTTAATGAAGTCATCGGTCAACTTGCCAATCCGCTGGGCTATGTCGGTTGACTTATAAGCTAATCGATGTTCTACGTTCCTATTTCATTTTATTTATATAGGTACGTGATTTTACTTTTACGTCATCCATCCATCCATCCATCCATCAGCCAAAAGACGTCCACTGCTGGACATAGGCCTCCCCTATGGATCTCCAATAAGACCGGTTGATAGCGGCTTGCATCCAGCGCGATCCTGCGGCCTTAATGAGGTCATCTGTCCACCTTGTGGGTGGACGTCCTATACGCTGCGCTTGCCGGTACGTGGTCTCCACTCGAGAACTTTTCGACCCCACCGGTCATCAGTCCTCCGCGCTATGTGCCCTGCCCATTGCCATTTCAACCTGCTAATCCGTTGGGCTATGTCGGTAACTTTGGTTCTTCTACGGATTTCCTCATTTCTGATTCGATCACGCAGAGAGACTCCGAGCATAGCCCTCTCCATAGCTCGTTGGGCTACTTGGAGCTTACTAATAAGGCCCATAGTGAGAGACCACGTTTCTGTGCCATAAGTCATCACTGGCAACACACACTGGTCGAAAACTTTCGACTTGAGGCACTGAGGTATGTCGGACGAGAAGACACTACGCAATTTTCCGAACGCTGCCCAGCCGAGTTGGATTCGGCGATTGGCCTCTTTGTTGAAGTCGGACCTACCTATCTGGACTACTTGTCCTAGGTAGACGTACGAGTCAACGACTTCAAGAACCGAGTTTCCAACAGAAATCGGGGTGGGTAAAACATGGGAATTAGACATGACTTTCGTCTTGTCCATGTTCATCTTAAGACCCACCTGTTGAGAAACCCGATTGAGGCCTTCGAGCATCGTGCTGAGCTCTCTTTTACGTCATAAATAAAATAAAAACAAACAATATCAAGAAATCATCAACCGCACTGTCATTAGTTGCGTTTGCGATAATTTAAGTTACAATATCGAAACATCGATGTTTGACGATACAGCACTAAGGGCACTAACGTGAACAGTGATTTCAAACACAGACTACTATAGATACTACGTAGTCTACGTATCAGACAGGAATCTTCAAACAACCAATAGCGGGCTGGTATTTTAGGATTTGACATTTATTTATTTTTTAAAACATGGCGACCAGCCCTCTATTGGTTGTTCAATATTGACAATGTCATTTCCTTTTGCTGTTTCATAATGTCACTGTCAGTTTTTTTTTTCAATTTAGGCTTAATGCAGTTATTTGGCGAAGCACATAGTTCATTTTTCTAATTTTTTTAGAACCTATTTAAAAATTAAATGGCGATAAAAAAAATTCTAAAAAATATGTGTTTGAAAAGATAATTATATAAGCTTTCTATTGGTATATATTTTGTTTCTGCAAGATTTCAAAAACCGCATCTTTTCCATATCCTTTAATTTTAAGAATAAATTATTGATTTTAATTTTCATGTAACTTTCAAATTATGTAATCCAAATGTTTATAATTATTATGAGGGGCTAATAAAGGCTATTTTATTTATTTTATTAAGGATTAAAAGTAACCCATGTCACTTTCAGTCTTTCAAACATAGACATTTGGCATGGACATACCATGCCAAAAATTAAGTAAATGTCAGTTTAATTAAAGTACCTATATCACAGGTGTTACTCACGCCGCTCACGCGTAATTTTGGTAGATAACTGCTACTATAGTTTCGATCGTATTTGGCGATCTTGTTCAAGGTTGGAGTACTAGCACGCGGGCTCGTCTCGCATAGCACTGAACACACTAAATCTCCGTTGCTGCGTGAAAGAGGAACAAACCAATAAACCAACAATCATACTTTCAGATTTATAATATTAGGAAGGAGTAATATATGGATTTTTTGAAAAAATGGTACCATCGTCTTCCACCGTTAACAGAATTCGAATAGTTTGCACGAATCGACGTGACATCCATGCACATTATTGTTGATTTTTCAAAAACGATTTAGCCGATTTCGATAAAATTTAAATGGGACCATCTCGAAAGTAGGTTCACAATTGGCGAAAATGACGATGAACATACAAAAAAAACCTCGTATTTGGAAGTAGGTAATAACACAACAATTATTGTTATTAATCCTTTCTATGCAACAGTTGCCTGGAAGAGATTGGTTTTGGTCATAAGGCGGCTAATTGTAAGTATTGTATGACTATTGTAAATCTATCTTGTTTTAATTTTAGTGTGTGCAAATAAATTATTTGGCGGATTGGCAGGTTCAAATGGCACTGGGCAGGGCACATATCACAGAGAACTAACGAGCAATGAGGTTAAAAAGTTCTCGAGTAGAGACCACGTAGGTAAAGGTAAAGACATATCCTACGCTACCGATTATTTAGACCACAGCATCGCGCTGCATACAAGCACCTTTCAACCGGACTTATTAGAAATCCATAGATGAAGCCTATGTTCAGCACTGGACGTCCTACGTACGTCTGATATGATGAGAATGATACCGACACATTATTATATTATTTCCTTTTTTTAACTCTATAAGGAAATTCCAAATGTAACCAATTATTTGAGGAAAACCTACTTTGATTTTCCCCAACTTGGTAAATAATAAATATGTACTTTGTTGATTTGAAATCGACTTTATCCTTCCTTAGTAATAAATTAGGACATCCACTGACTGACATGGGCCCACCCTGTTAATAAAGTAGTAATTGTAGCGCTGATAGCGTAATTTGACCAGTTTTCCTTAGCGATCACCGAAGTCAAGCAACGTTGGGTACGGTCAGTCTTCGGATGGGTGACCGCGGGTGGCATTTAGAACTATGCGCTACCGGTCCGTCGTTCTAATCGTTTAGCTATGTCAGATGCATTCAGGCGACTTATAAACTCTGACACCAGGGCTAGCCACCCAGCCTTTACGAACTTAATTTAGTCTTCGGATTCGATTTATATACACCTCCCCCCACCCCCCCACCCCCCTTGTAAGCAAAAGTAAGCAAAGTTCTTACCCCTTAAGAATGAGGGGGTCTTACGTAAACATTGGTACCTGTATACATTTTTTTTTATGGATTCATGAGCAGCAGATTTAATTCTAGAAATAAGAAAATAGATTTAGCAGATAGGACTTTAACACACACATGCGAAAAGAAATAAATAAGTATTGCTGACGTAATCACCTTTTAGACCTCCCCATCCCCCATGTTATCAAAAATAAGCAAATGATAAACCCCTCCACCCCCTATGGTGCTTACGTAATACTTGAATGACCCCTGACCACGAGTAGCATTTAGTCAGAGGCGTTCTGAAGGGTTAGTAACTCCGACACCAGGGCTAGCCACTGACCTATACTAACGTTTGTTTTTTAATTTCAAATAGGTTTGCGTTTGACTACACACTGCCTGATGTTGCAGATATGCGGCCTAGGGTGTAGCACGCTTACCTAGAAGATACCTATTTACTCGAGATTTGAAGACACCTACATAGTACTTTAGCGGAAAGACAGACTCAGGCAAAGCGTTCCACATTCTAGCAGTTCGTATGAGGAATGTGGACTCAAAACGCTTGGTTCTAACGCGTGGGATGTCCACCATAAAAGGGTGGCGCTTTGGTCGCGTCTGTCTAGCCGTACGATAGAAGAAAGGGGCAGATAGGGTGCATACTAACGTATTTACTGTCCTAGTTTACTTTGATATAGTAAGTAAGTAAGTTCGTTTAGGCCGTGTGGCTAGCCCTGGTGTCAGTGTTTGATATAGTGAATTTGGCAGAAACCTGTTTAAAATAAAAGTAAATAATACAATACCATGATGAAACGCAAGTTTCTTTTCGAGTAATATTGAGATGAATCATAGATTAGTTTGAGTCTGATAAGTAGTTGGGAAGTTATAAAATATGACGCAATCAAAGTTGTAGCAAATGAAATCACAAACAAGTTTAGTTCCGATAAGTTCTGAAGAAAAATTGAAAAATGATTAATAAGATAATTGTACCATTTTGTTTCTTCAATAACTTGTGTTATTTTAAAATTTTAATCAGAAAGTATCGGAACAAAAGTTGTTTGATATTTTATTTCCTACAACTTTGATTCCCATAAACTTTTTGTAGGATCGATATTTTTCGAATATGATGGGGTGTCATTTTATTTCTTCAATAACTACCTACCTGCAATGGTTAACTAAATTTGGCCCACGCTGGACCAATCTGATGACTGATGCGATCATCGCGTCGTGAGTGCCCAATTTCAGGTACTGTACTGTAACAGCCTTTTAATAGTCCACTGCAGGACGTAGGCCTACCCACGACGGGTGATTGGGCCATATCCACCACGCTGGCCCAGTGCGGGTTGGTGGATTCACATACGCCATCGAATTTCTTCTACGGACATATGCAAGTTGCCTCACGATGTTTTCCTTCACCGAAAAGCCAGTGGTGTGAAATTCCGTACATAAATTCCAAAGAACTCATTGGTACGGGACCGGGATTTGAACCCACGACCTCACGATTGTAAGGCGGGTGTCACTACCTCTAAGTCACCACGGCTTCAATTTCAGGTAGTTGTTTAAATCTGCCGTCTATAACCTAAAAAGCCGTTAAACCACAAAACCTAATTTTTGGGTATCAGCGAAAAACGCGGGACTAGACAGATAAAGTACTTTAACTATGATTTAGACAATTATTTGCAAAAACGGCTTTAAAGGTAAGCTATTATTTGTAGAATAATGATGTTTTCAAATAATTATGGTATCATAGCGGTATTTAAGTTATGTTTTGTTAGATGACGACTTTATTGACTTGCAAAGTAGAAATAAGAATGTCAATAGCGGTGTTTTCACAATTTCTATCTTCTAAACTATAAACGATATAAAAATAATTCTTACAGTGACCGATAGATAATTTTAAACTCTATAAGAATGTATTTAAAAGTGAAAAATGACCCCTTGTGGCTTAACGGTGTTATAGTTTATGGACGGCAGAAATATGGACCTACCAACTCCTACCGTTTAATTTACTGAATGATCTCCCAGTTGGAGTGATGCGAAAAACCGTGTGTGCCCACCTTAATAATACCATGTCAATTCAAACACCGACCCTATGATAAAATGGCACACAGGCGACCTCACCTACGACGCTCCTCTTATTGCCCAAACTCTAATCGTAATGCTGACCCCTAAGTACAGTAGGCTTAACAATTGCACATGTTTCCCTTCAGGCCTTTATCAATCGAATATTTTACGTATATAAATAAATACCGAGCTCTTATCAGGCTATCTGTTATGATAGTGACGGCTGGCAGTTATTCGCCTGATTCTACGTTATTATGAGCTGATAGGGAAATAATTACTTATCAAGTTATCAGACGTGTATGGTATGTAAAGGGTGCGTCACACGGAGAGCGGCTTAGGCTGTGTTTGCACTATGCGGTTCCGCCGCCGCGGTCAACCGGATAGTGCATACATAGCCGAGTTGTCGAGACACGCGTATTTTTATTTTTGAATAGGTGTGCGTTTGACTACATACTGCCAGATGTTGAGCAGATGTGCAGTCTAGGGTGTAGCACGCTTACCTAGAAGATACCTATTTACTCGGGATTTGAAGACACCTACGTTGTACTTTAGCGGGAAGACAGACCCAGGCAAAGCGTTCCACATTCTGGCTGTTCGTATTGGGAATGAGGATTCGAAACGCTTGGTTCTAACGCGCGGAATGTCCACCATAAAAGGGTGGCGCTTTGGTCGCGTCTGTCCAGCCGTACGATAGAAGAAAGGGGCAGGTGGGACCAGATTGTGAAACTCCTGGGCGCACACACCGAAGTGTATGATAGGCTTAGATTAGGCCGTAGATAGTGACGATGATTATGATGATAAAACCTTTTTTCATTAAATGGTTGAGTGCTAGAAAAACATAATTAGCTAAGAAATATGTTTGACCTCTGAACTAAGTGCAAGTTTAATAATCTATTTTCCTTTGTAACTCAAAAAGTTATATTTATAAATTGTAATATGGACTCTGTTGAATAGAAATAATACTGTACTGTACTGTATCAGCCTTTTAATAGTCCACTGCAGGACGTAGGCCTACCCACGAAAGGTGATTGGGCCATATCTACCACGCTGGCCCAGTGCGGGTTGGTGGATTCGCATACGCCATCGAATTTCTTCTACGGACGTATGCAGCTTCCCTCACGATGTTTTCCTTCACCGAAAAGCCAGTGGTGTGAAATTCCGTACATAAATTCCGAAGAACTCATTGGTACGGGACCGGGATTTGAACCCACGACCACACGATTTGTAAGGCCAGTGTTATTACCACTAGACCACCACGGCGTTCCGTACCGATACGTTTTCTATGTGACCATGGCCTTAAAATGAAGTACATCTGTCATAACGCCCTATCAGAGGTACTACTACTGATACTGTACATACGCTAGTCTTGACTGGCAACTATTCTGTGGCATTATGATAAGCCATTGGTTGGTGCATATTTTATTTGTGAGAATTCTAGCTCTCGATTTTTAGCTTGTGTTTAGTTACACTTAATAGGTAAAGGCGAATATGTACAAGTATGCTGAGTGTGAGTATTGTCGTAAACATGACGCGCTCTTCGGCGAGCGCGTAAGCATGTAATTTGTATGAACTTGTTGTTTCAAAAACGCGCCGCTAGTGGCGCTGTACATTTCTTCATACAAATTACATGCTTACGCGCTCGCCGAAGAGCGCGTCATGTTTACGGCAAAACTCACACTCAGCATACAGGTGTTGCTTTGTAAGGTGTGGCACTTGAAAGATTGTTCAAAGATTTCAATAAAAAATGGCCAAGTGCGAGTTGGGCTCGCGCACGGAGAGTTCCGTAACTTCCGTACCGTATGGGAACCCTCCTAGCCCCATTTCAAGTGTCTGTAATATTAATTTATGAGAATATTTTTTCAAATATTTATTTTATTTTAAATATTATATTTTATTTTGTTTTTAGTATTAGTTGTATTAGCGGCAACAGAAATACACCATATGCGAAAATTTCAGCTGTCTAGCTATCACGGTTCATGAGATACAGCCTGGTGACAGACAGACGGACGGACTGCGGAGTCTTAGTAATAGCAAAGAAGATATAATAATACTACGTAATAGGGTCCCGTTTTTACCCTTTGGGTACGGAACCCTAGAAAAGTTGATTACAAAACGTACTGTCTCGATGCCTCAGCTCTCTTCGGTGGCTCAGTGGTTAGTGACCCTGACTACTAGGTCAAAGAGGCGTGGGTTCGATTCCCACCGAGGCACGGTGGTCCCTTCATAGGACAAAATTAAAAAAACACAACCTCGAAAATCGCACAAAAACAATGATAACTAGGCAGTCCGATAAACAAACTAGCCATAGGTATAAATAGTTTAGCAATCCTATTTAATTATCATTTATTTTTTGACCTTTGAAGTGAGTGCATGTGCATTATTGCAACTTGTCGTTATCAGTGACTCATTCCTTTGGTATTTGACGAAAGCATTTCTCAGAATTCAGTTGTTTGTTTCCAGTATTTGTGATAATGGAATTCCAAGAGCAAGGTATGTGTTTGGTTACCTGTTATATATTACGCAGATATATTGTTTCATAATTGCAATATTTACGTGCTACGCCGCCAGATATTATTTTAAAATATTTTAGTCGCATATTGATTAATCATCGACTTACAAAAATTGGCAGGCACGGGCCGGCATTCACACGATATACAAATTAAAGCTCTATTTGTATATTTTCAAAATAGAAAAATTCAGCTGCCTCTGGTTGCCTCTCTGGGAGTTATAGGGTCATATTGCCGTCGTAGCTACTGGCGTAGAACGGTCTACGAAGCCGTTGAATTAACTAAAGTTTTTATTTTCAGATACATCAATCAAATGCTCCTTTTCAAGATCGTTTATCTTTGATATTTGGGTCAAAGCCGATAAGAATACAAAGGAGAAACCTAAAGAAGTATTAGAAACCTTACAGGAAGGCTTCGATACCACCTATAACGTAGATATAAGTGCTTTAGGTAACGAGATTCTAATTTGTGTAAAAGTTTAGAGTCATTTTGGAAAATAGTAAATGGCACTAAATCGAAATTATTATCAAAGTATGCAGATTGGTTGACGATAGTCGAATTTGTAGATTTACCCAAAAATACTGCAACATGAACCATAAGCGCGAGTGACGAGAGTACGGTTGTGTCAGGCTTGTCACGCGGCGTAGGGCGACCGCAGAAAGAGTTTTCTCAATTATGCGGTCGTTCAAAACGTAGGCGTTTAGAAAGATTATCTCAGTTTGACGAGTCTGCTGTAAATACATTACTTTGCAAAAACAATGCGAGAAAAGTAGATTTATGTTTGGTTTATCGCCCCTGCATTCATGGATCCGTTTCTTCGATTTTTTTCTTCATCTCTCTTATAGGACTGACATCAAAAAATGGCAGGTTAGGTCGGAAGAAGATAAAACATTGTTAAAAGACAGAAAATTATATATACAAAACCAATTTAGGTCTAGGTAAGGCTTAATCGTAGACAAACCACGAAGTGGCGGAAGCGGAACATCGAACGACGGCAATACCGCCAGAAAATTTTGCATGAAACCTGAAATTTCAGCTGAAATCACAGGTTTAAAAAACGATTTGATGGATTGTTGCTCGATTATTTTACAAGCTTTGTCATCAGGATTTGATATTGATTTGGAATTTAGAGAGTATGCTTTAGAAACGGCTAGTTTTTTAGTTCAAGAATATCCGTGGTACTATCTCCCGGCTTCCGTTCACAAAAACCTTATCCATGGATCTGAGGTTATTAAACATGCGATAGTTTCTATTGGGAAACTGTCCGAAGAAGCTGTTGAATCAAATAATAAAATTCTCAAGGCTTGTAGCCGTGATCACGCTCGAAAAATGACACGAGAACTCACAAACACGGATTTAATTAATAGGCTTATGCTCAATTCAGACCCTTTTATAACAAGTCTTCGGAAACTTCCTCGGAAGAAAAAGAGCCTATTTTCAGGTCAGGTTTTAGATTTACTTATTGTTTAGGTCATTATATAAGAACATTTTGGTTTAATGTAACTATTAGTTTATTAATTTAGTTTATTGAAAATTTAGTTTAAATAAATTTTTAATTTATTTTTGAAGGTAGATGCATTATATTAGATCTAGTTTGTTAGTTAATTTTATTTTTTAAGACTTTGTACAGCTAGATGTTACTGTTATATTTAGTTTTATTATTAGTAATTTCATGTTAGAGTTAGATTTAAGCGTCATAAAAATCTAGTATTTTTTACATGTTTTGTTATTGGTAATAGCATGCTTAAAACATAATATACAAATGAGTACTTAATAAATTATGATTTTTCGATTAAATTATGTTATTATTTATGATTTTAAGTAATATTTACACAACGAATAACCGCTAATTAGGATTTAAGTAATTTTGTCCGCCGTTCTTAGGACGCGGTACTACCGTGCGAGGGAAGCATTTATGTGATGAACTTAGGTGTTTGCTGTGAGTCTGATTGATTATCCTACTAATATTATAAACGCGAAAGTTTGTGAGGATGGATGGATGGATGTGGAGGATGTCTGTTACTCTTTCACGCAAAAACTACTGAACGGACTGAGATGAAACTTTGCAATAATATAGCTTATATATCAGAATAACACATAGGCTATAAATTATAATGATATATAGCGTATGCGGGCGAAGCCGCGGGTAAAAACTAGTTAGTAATAATCTACATATCTAAGTACCTATGTATTTAAAAAATAATGTACAATGTAGAATTAGTATGGCAGTCTCTGGCAGCCATATCACGAGCTACGAGTACCTATACTTAGTTTGGGGTCCAGAGACCGTGTGTAAGATGTCCCTTAATATTCATTTATCAAAAATAAATTTCACGGGTATAAAACTAATCGTCGCTTTGGTGGTGAAGAGAGCTAACCCACAAAATCATAAGTAATCATAAGTAATCAGTTTAATAATGAGCAATTAAGGGACAAGGGTCAACTACAAAATATATTTTTTATAATATCTTCTAAACCATTGGTCCGATTTTGATGTAAATTGAGTCGTATAAGGAAAATAGCATTATTGAATCCCCGTTTAAATATAATAATTGGTAATTATCTATGTAACTAATTTTACTAAAAATGTGGGTTGACATCTGTTCACCACCAAAGCGACGTAATATCATGACTGTTGTAATTTTAACTTTCGCGATTATACAGGGTTATTCCTAATCAATTAGCATCCTTTTAGAGGCTTATTCTGTACATCAATACTAACAAAACTTGTTTTGCCACTTTTGTCAAAACAGAAACTTTCTTTTTGTGATAAACATTTCAAAAATTGACGCGTTCGCAGGATTTGAACCTGCATCCTCTGGGACACCGGCCCAGATGCTTTGTCCAATTAAGCTAAATCGCGCCCTGCGAACCCGCCAAATTAGTGAGTGTTTATCATTTTTACCAACTACTGCATTGTTGGAAGCGCCATTTGTGAGAACTGCTTTAAACCAGTCGGTCACTTAATGTGAAATTATTAGAACTTCTTACCATTAACGAGAAATGACGCATTGCTTAATCAATGAAATTATTTTTATCGTGCTTCACACACTAGGTGTATAGAAACTTTCTTTTTGTGATAAACATTTCAAAAATTGACGCGTTCGCAGGATTTGAACCTGCATCCTCTGGGACACCGGCCCAGATGCTTTGTCCAATTAAGCTAAATCGCGCCCTGCGAACCCGCCAAATTAGTGAGTGTTTATCATTTTTACCAACTACTGCATTGTTGGAAGCGCCATTTGTGAGAACTGCTTTAAACCAGTCGGTCACTTAATGTGAAATTATTAGAACTTCTTACCATTAACGAGAAATGACGCATTGCTTAATCAATGAAATTATTTTTATCGTGCTTCACACACTAGGTGTATAGAAACTTTCTTTTTGTGATAAACATTTCAAAAATTGACGCGTTCGCAGGATTTGAACCTGCATCCTCTGGGACACCGGCCCAGATGCTTTGTCCAATTAAGCTAAATCGCGCCCTGCGAACCCGCCAAATTAGTGAGTGTTTATCATTTTTACCAACTACTGCATTGTTGGAAGCGCCATTTGTGAGAACTGCTTTAAACCAGTCGGTCACTTAATGTGAAATTATTAGAACTTCTTACCATTAACGAGAAATGACGCATTGCTTAATCAATGAAATTATTTTTATCGTGCTTCACACACTAGGTGTATAGAAACTTTCTTTTTGTGATAAACATTTCAAAAATTGACGCGTTCGCAGGATTTGAACCTGCATCCTCTGGGACACCGGCCCAGATGCTTTGTCCAATTAAGCTAAATCGCGCCCTGCGAACCCGCCAAATTAGTGAGTGTTTATCATTTTTACCAACTACTGCATTGTTGGAAGCGCCATTTGTGAGAACTGCTTTAAACCAGTCGGTCACTTAATGTGAAATTATTAGAACTTCTTACCATTAACGAGAAATGACGCATTGCTTAATCAATGAAATTATTTTTATCGTGCTTCACACACTAGGTGTATAGAAACTTTCTTTTTGTGATAAACATTTCAAAAATTGACGCGTTCGCAGGATTTGAACCTGCATCCTCTGGGACACCGGCCCAGATGCTTAGTCCAATTAAGCTAAATCGCGCCCTGCGAACCCGCCAAATTAGTGAGTGTTTATCATTTTTACCAACTACTGCATTGTTGGAGCGCCATTTGTGAGAACTGCTTTGCGACTTTTGTCAAAACACAAAAAAAAAATGTTGTTCCATAGAAAAATATCGTTCACCCGCGACAAAATGAATGAAATGAACGAACAGATGATTTTTTTGAATTATGACAAAAGTCGTAGAACAAAAGTTGTTAGTTATGATGTACAGAATAAGCCCCTAAAAGGAGGCTAAATGATTAGGAATAACCCTGTATATTACTGACAACTATGATAAACTAAAAATAAAACAATTTATTAATTAACAGCACCACATTTCTCGTCTTTACGTTTCAACGCGACAGTCGCAGATTACGCAACAGTCACTACCGCGAGTTAACACGTCGACTGGCGCGTCGAGCAAAATGAATATGCACGGGCGGATATATTATGAAACTAAATATTTTAAACGATAATTTGATTAAACATGATACAGTGGCTCTCTGTTGAGGATTTACGATTATTGTTGCAATAGGTGATTTAGGTAGGTAATTGTAAGACTAAACATTTATTAGACTGATCTACAGCAAAATAGGTGCTTGGATGTTTTCTACTGATTTCTATGTAGGTATTAAGGTGTTCTGTTAATTAAAACAATACTCAAAAACCTGAACGTGGGTTTTCTTAAAACGCAATTTATTTTGGCAAAAAAGGGATTTTTAACCTATTTTGAAATAGGAACCAAAACAAATTTAGGGGAAAAATTAGGTGAAAAATATCAACAAAATATTAAGGAGATGGAAAAAAGATATCAGGAACGATGGACTGTCTCAGTGTTGGCAGACTACTGTTGGACGCTTCAGATATACCTTCCAGACGCTTCCCACAAGCGAAAATACTGGGAAAAAAATGTGTTTAGTGCTTACTAATGAATGTAATTTAGATAAAAAGAATAGTTTTGCTACAAAATTATAAATTAAAAAAAAATGTTTGTCCAAGTTGTTCAAAATTATAACCTACTAGTTTTTGCCCGCGGCTCCGCCCGCGTGGAATTTGACTTTTGTGATATCCCCCAGGAACATTTTATTTTTTCGGGATAAAAAGTAGCCTATGTCTTTCCGGCTCTTGAACTATATCCATGCCAAAAATCAAGTCGATCCGTTGCTCCGTTGCTGCGTGAAAGAGGAACAAACCAATCTATATTGCCAGAAAACGATACATTCTCTAACGAAATGAAATAATAAAATGTAATTTTCGGATTCAGCAGACCGAAAAAAAAGGAAAATAAATGTATGTATGTATTTTCACCGAAAAACATAAGAAACAAACAGGAAAATACCTTTCAGAATACTTTTTTTTGTAGCCTTGTGGTATCAGTATTATTAAATACTCTACAGTGGCTCCATTACTGAGAATTTAAGATTATTGTCGTAAACAATATCTACAGGACAGGCAGATAAATAGTCAAACGAAAATTTTTACAAAAAAGCATCATTTAAAAACGCTCGTGTCCGTACCGTGTCTCCTTTATTCAGAATTTCTGATAAGTCTGTCGCGTATTTAAAATGGCGTCTGCAACATTGTTTTGTCGATCGGTATAAATTATGTTCGTGTTTCTTTGTGAAAGGCTTTTACAATTTTTGTTCTATTTAATGACTAATACGTATTACGAGAAGGCTAATCTGGTTTCGTGGCAAGTATGTGGGTGGGTGTTGCCAAAAACCCTGACATGAGTCACGGGTTAACAATTTGTAAGTTACCGCATGATTAAGTTTTGATAAATAAATGATGATTTAAGCTATTGAAGCACAAAACGTGGGGGTATTATGAATTGTATATTAATAGTTTAATTATTTCTTCCTGCCTTTTTCGTTGACTGAATTAAATAAATCTTCTGGCGACAGCTTCGCTCAGTGCTAAACAAAAAAAAAACAATGTAAAGATTTGAGTTTTTTTTAGGAAAGAGCTTAGAGCGATCAACTTAAAAAAAAAAAAACTAACACTTTATCTAAATATCCAAATACATATTGCAAAAATGTGAGCTTAAGCCCTGACCTTGTACCATACTTCCCTACCTGAATATTATTTCTTTTGTAAAATAAAGTAAGTTCGTATAGGCCGGATGGCTAGCCCTGGTGTCAGTTTTGTAAAATGATTCCGCTATTGTTTTCTTTCATAAGTGAGCATTAAATGTCGAGTTGTGATAAGAATTGGCCTACGTTGCTTTATCTTTATTCCAACCACAAATTAATTTTAGCAGGTGACTTTACAGTTCATAGCTATAATATATCTCATACAATTTTAAAATAATTTATTTGTTCATTAATTTTATGTGAGATTGTTAGAATATTGATGTATAATATGCAAGTCACAATGAAATTTTGTTATAGACTTTATTACTTGTTATGCTTTCCGAGATGTCTTTATTCATACACTAGCGGCCCGTCCCGGCTTCGCACGAGTAGAAATAAGTTTATATAGCCTATGTTACTCAAGGTGAATGTAGCTTTCCAATGGTGAAAGAATTTTTGTAATCGGCACAGTAGTTTTCGAGTTTATTCATTACAAACATACACACACAAAAATACAATCTTTTCCTCTTTATAATATTAATGCAGATGTAGATATATGCTTAGATGTTATAAGTTATTGCATACATTTATTTTTAATAGGAATTCATTTAAATTAATGTTTTAAAATTTGAAATTAAAATTTATATTTGTTTCTAACAATTTATGACAAACCGCGATAACTTGCCGCATGTATTTTTCTCCAGTGACCTTGAACGAATATAAAGTAAAGTCAAATACATCAAGCTTCTATCATCAAGCTCCCCAATTTTATTCACATTTTTTTCTCGGCTTGCATACTTTTTTATTTCCCATTTTTGTAAAAACAAATATAAAAAACTCTAGCGCTTAATAACGAGTCTTACACTCCTACACTGTAAGTTGTAATTTTTCGTAAAATGCGCTTTTTTGACCGACGAAACGGAGGATGTTCACAAGTCGACGGGTATACGGGGTACGCATAACTTTTTAAAATTGTGTGAAAATGTGAAAATTACTACATCGATCCGTGCGAACTACTCGAATTATGTTCACAGTTGAAGTCAGTTATGCCATTTTCTTGCGAAAAATAATTATTAAATTAATAAAATGCGATTGACGATGTCTAGAGTTTGATCGTTCGTTACGCGTTGATACAATGTATATTATACAATAATATAGTCAAGTACATCAAGCTACGGGTACATTAGCACCGGCCTCTCACGTTTTTCGACGCCGTCCAAACCGCGATAACTTGCCGCATGTATTTTTCTCGAATAACCTTGAACGAATATAAAGTATAGTCAAATTCATCAAGCTTTTTTTTTTCCTTTTTTGTCTCAGCTTTATATTTTTTTATTTGCCATTTTCATAGAAATAAATTTTAAAAAATCTAACGCTTAGTAACGACTACGCTGTACGTTACGACTTTAAATTAATAAAATGGATGATTTGTTGGTCTTACTGTTTCAGATTGGTCTTACGTCTAGAGTTTGGCCGTTCGTTTGTCACGCCTACAGTATAGACATTATTTATGTATTATTATACATTATTTGATTCCCTGTAAAAAATGTTTCATTGTTGTATAAAATGTATGTAATATTTTTATGCAGTGTTTACACTGACATTCTATTAATAAATAACTTGTGACTTATAAACGTTGATATAGGCCGAATCTGCGCGCAGTTTTCAGTGAGATTCAGTCAGGATTGGATATAACTATATTTATGATTCGGCCTATACAATGTATATTATATGATATAAAATATAGTCAAGCACATCAAGCTACGAGTATATTGGCACCGGCCTCTCACGACGCCGCCCAAGCCGCGATAACTTGCCGCATGTATTTTTCTCCAGTAACCTTGAACACGACTATTCATATTTCGACGGTTGGTAATGATTGTTAGAAAAACTAGCGGATCGTTCTTTTCACCGAGTTCCAAAAAGGAGGAGGTACTATGTTCGTCTGTATGTGTTTTGTGGTGTAGTGGACCGACCACTTTTAAATTTCATCGAAATCGGCTGCGATAAAATTTAAATGGAAACAATTTCGAACTCTGATACTCGTATACTATTTCCAATAAAAAAAAAGAATTATTATAAAATTTTGATACATCAACAAGAATGTGAAAAGTGCTACATCGATCGTGTGAAATATTCTTTACACGGTTGAAGTCGATCATGCGAATTACTCTATTTTTTGGTTCTCCTTAGATCTTTCAAATAGGTAATAAATTAAAAAATAATAGTAGTACATATTATTCTGTATATTTTGTACCTACTATTAGATAAAAAAAATGATAAAAATCGGTTAACCCGTCTCATAGGTGTTCGATAACAAACACTGTGACACGAGATTTTTTAAATATTAGATTATTTTTATCGTAGAATAAATAGTACTATAAATAGTTTATCAATCATATTTGTAATTTTATTCGATATGTCCCTAAGCAGCAAAGTATTGTTATACTGTCCTCGGATTTCAATAACCCTTCACTAAAAGACAAATCGTTGGTTATTTCCCGTCCGCTGTTACTCACGACAAAGAAGATAGGTATAACAACACTGCTTACGATAAAAATATTATTTATTACTTAAGCACTATTTTGTCAACTGACTCCTAAAAAGAAAAAGGTTGTCAATTCGACTGCATTTTGTGTAAGTACGTTCTCGTATGTAATTTAACTACGCTAAGCGATACAGAATGTGACACAAATTAGGTGACGTTTATTATGTTCCCTACATAAAAAAACAATATACTTAGGTACTTCAAAACAAATACCAAAAAGTGCCTGGGTACCTATACATGTTAGAAAAAAATAGTTTTCATAATGACACATCTAGTTTCACCTTCAACCAAACCTTCAAAATCTGTCAATAAAATATTTCCTCGTTTAATTTAAAAATGTCAAAACGGGTTAGGGAAAATTTTCGCCAATCCAAAGAAGTGACGCTTCACTTTCCGGTCAAAATATACGGAGAAGTGCTCGAGTCGTCATCTAAGAAAAAAATAGTTTTGGTACATAATAATGACGCATTCAGGGTCACCTTCAATCTGTCAACAAAATATGCCCAAATTGATGTGTCATAATTATAAATATAGCTGAAAACTATCTAAATAACATAATATACTTAAACAATAAATTGTACGCAGTTAATAGTACTATATTATTGTATTTAGTTTCCCCACCGATCGACTAAACCTCCATCATAAAATGGACGCTTTGTCAGCCGGCGACGCGACGTGAGACTAAGCACATATCTATATGACACACTTGTACTGCATTTATTAATTATTTATGGCTATAACGTATTATCCGTGCAACTTTACCCAATTATTCATCATTTAACAATAATTGTAACATTTTTAAACGAAAATAATAGGAACTTGAAACATTTTTAACCTCGATAAAATTGCGCATAGGTAGGTACGTAAAAAACTGTTCCGCTTGAGTTTTTTTTACTTGCAAATTTTTATCCGTTACTAGTTTTTTGTGTTCGATTTGAGTTAAGAAATAGATAACATGAAATAATTTACATTTAAAAAATGTCTTATTGTATTCACTGTTACGTAACAGCAAAATAAAAACGTTCTTTTTCAAATTGTTGTTCAACCGAACTTTCTAAACAATTTTAAATTCTATTCTCAAGTCTATAATGTTGTTTTTGAATTTATAAAATAATAGCAAGTCCACAATAGCCGTCGACAGCTCAGTACGCATTTAGCGGTGATGCAATATTTTTCTTCGTGTAATAGGTGCACGCCCTAATTCAAAGTCATTTGAGATAATTAAGTAAGTGGTATTTATTATTCAAAATTTCGATAATACTTTAAGTACGGTGATTATACTAATTATCCTTAACGACGACAAACCAAATATATTAATGTATCTATGCAGATACATGAATGCATATTAAATATCATTATTTAAACTTCCTGTAGCTTACCTATCTAAACTAAATTATAATATATTATTAAATATTTTAAATCGACTACAAAACATTATCAGTTGGCAAGAAAACATCTCCAAGTGACGTGTAAATACCTAAAAATAGCAACGCAATAATATTGTTATTATCTCTGAATAGGCAGAAACTGGTTACATCGACGTAAAAAAATAAAAAGAAACAAAAAAAATCATAAATAAATTATCGTGCACAATAACCGCAACAAAATGGCGGACATGCAAATATAATAACGCGATAATAAACAGAAACGTGTCTTCATAAAATTAGTCTGAAGCTGAACGTAAGCGATTTGAATTTCGAACACTCAAAGTACAATTTCGAAAGCAAACTGCGAACAAAGAACACGCAATACGAACGCGACAATTGCAACCCGACCAAATTAGATAGACGTCACGTCTAGTATGCAAGCCGATGCGAGTTATAGATTTCGAATTTCGCCGGATCACGTACCAGCGGTAAACTTCTCGGTCGGTGTGAGCGCGCTCCATCCAGGTACGACGCTGTCGCAAACTTCCTCCCAACAGCGCGACTTTTCGCCTCTGTCACCGTAACTGCTATCGTTCGTATCAAATAAGCAAGGTCTCTTTTTAACTTCCGCTATAATCATGCTCGATTTGACACCGTCCCCGTCTTTCGTCCGGACCATGTTGGGGGAAAAATATTAAATAATTTTCGAGTTTGGAACGTGCGGATGATTTTAGCCGCGCGCGGTTCTAGCGGGAGCCGCGTATCAGAGTTGGCGCGTAACTGGCGAGCCGGCACCATGCGCTGCGGCAACATGGCGGCGCGCGGAACAAATAGGTGCGACCGGCCGCGATATCTCTAATAAATAAATAAGATGCAACAGCAATTTATCTGTTTGCCGGTCGATACGGTGCAATTGTTTTTATCCTGCCACACATACTGACATATTTAAATAACAACTCCCGTCCACAATTTCGTAAGTTTAAAAATATAATTATATAAGATGAAGTTGTTGTTGGATGAAAACAAGCTAGGTATATTCTAATTAAGCCGTCAAGGTGATACGTATTCACGCGCCTCTGATAATAGCAAAAAATATTCGACGATACAAATAAGCGAGATAAAAAGTCATAACGGATATGATGACGCTATTGAAAACGTTGCATTTTATGGATTAAACAAAAATATAATATAATTATTTATTACATTTGTTGATTATTTTCATTTCGAGTCAAGCAAAAAAAATCGACAATACTATTAGTTAGGTACTAATAGCGAAATTAAAATAACGGTGACGTTATTGAAAAACGTTGCATTTTAGGGATTGGACAAAAATAATGTAATAATTATTTATTAATAACTGATACTGATTATTTTATATGATCAGTAAAATCAAATATTTTTAATGTTCAAAAATTTCAATATACAAATAAAATGTATATTTCACTGTATATCGGACCGAACCGGTGTTCAACGTGTTAACTTGTGTAAATTTTTAATTACTTAATGCGTCATTATATTTTACTTTGCTGCATTTACTAGAAATTTAATTTATCCCATTTTCAAATATAACAACAAATAGAGGTGAGATGAGTGAAAGAGCGTGGCTACAAGCCTCTTTGCCTGTTAGGCTTGGAGGGCTAGGGGTCCGCCAAATTTCAAGTGTTGCTGTACCAGCTTTCTTGTCAAAGTCAAATCATTTATTGCAACGCATGTAAATATCATATATATTTACATGCGGTTCTTACATTGGTTCTTAGTTAACATGTTTTGTATAGTGATACATATGACCCTTTATGGGTATGGAAATTTTATTATTTGTATTGGAACTATTTATTATTATTTTTTCTAGATTATCGTTAAAAAAATCGTCTAATGTGTAATAGCATTTCGATAAAAGGATTATTTTTAGTTGTTTTATGAAACAGTTTTCTCTTTCGATATCTTTTAGATTTGATTGAATATTTTTATAGCCCTAGAATTTGAGCTAGAACTGTGCATTGCTAAGTTAGACTTTGGTTCTACGAGTTTATATCTATATTGTAATCTAATTTTGTGCGATTTATCAGACGCTTTGTTAAAATAGTCAGTGTGCTTTTTAACAAATTTGCATATTTCAAATATATGCCAGATGCCAGGGACATAATTTCAAGTTTTATAAAGTATGGTTTATGGAATTTTGGTTTGGTAATATCGGGAGTTTTTATATTTGCGAGAATACGAATACATTTTTTTTGTATTATGAATACTTCATACGCGTTGACACTATTCCCCCATAAAATAATTCCATATCATTGTCCTCCATTCATAGTACTCATAATTTGATTGAAGTCTTGGGCGATTCGCCCCGCGGGCCCAACCGCTTGCGGGGCGAAACGCCGCAATACTCGAAAATATCCTCGCGCCTTCTTTAGGCCATTCTGGCGTAGATGTAACTCATTTGACTGCTTGGAGGGTCGCTTGCCCAAATACCGAGCTACCAAAGACTTTATCGTCGCAGAGACTGTGGGATCGGCCGATCTGCGGACTAGCACGGAAATCTCTTCTAGATACGTGTCCTAGCGTCGCGGATCGCGCTCGTATCCTTGCGGTCTCTGTACGGGTTCCAAGTATTGCCCTTGTGGCGTTTTGTAAACGCACCCATAATTCGACTATTTTATAATCTGTGATGAGACATGGTCACAACACTAGCTTTTAGTTTAAAATGCAAGCTGGCATGTCCCAACACTACACACAAAACAGGTGTCAAAAACAGGCGGGATACTTAGTGATTCTTTCTGCTGTTTTATTTCAACATTTCATTATAATTAGGCCACTGTTACTGGCCACTAATTATAGAAATAGAAATACTTATCACGTTATTGTAAGCGTCGACCGAGTAAAGCCTGCTTTTATGGAACACCCTATCGATTTTCCTGTTCCAAATGAACCACCAGCAATATCTCAGCAACCTAGTCCCATTTCGACTCCAACTTCTCTCACTCCTGTACCACCAACCTCGGTCCCTCCTCCACTTTCGTCTCCGTCAGCACCGATTCCCAGCATACCTATGCCAACTCCCACCATTATCAGAGCCGGACGAAGGGTCAGATTTAGGAATGTATTAGATCTCTAGTTGTCATTGTTTATTGTGTTAATGTAATTAATAAGTGTCTTCTTCAAATCTATTCTCATCACGGATTCCTTTTCTCCGTGGGGGGGCTGGTGTGGCGTTTTGTAAACGCACCCATAATTCGACTATTTTATAATCTGTGATGAGACATGGTCACAACACTAGCTTTTAGTTTAAAATGCAAGCTGGCATGTCCCATCACTACATACAAAACAGGTGTCAAAAACCTGCGGGATACTTAGTGATTTCTGCTGTTTTATTTCAACATTTCATTATAATTAGGCCACTGTTACTGGCCACTAATTATAGAAATAGAAATACTTAGCACGCCATTGTAAACTGTACCCATCTAAGTCAGAATTATAGAAGTTTTTATCCAGTCCTCCGAGTTTCTTTGCCAACCACCTCTTCGATCGCAATCAGCAAGGAAAGGGACCTGGGGAAGATCTCACATCATCCCTGGTCCCAAACCCTCTTTCAATAGGTACTGTAACCTTTTAGACCCAACTGCATTTTGTCTACTTCGTTCTTTCTTTCTTTGACAATATTTTTTTTTATCGGGCAAAAGTGCCTTTATTAACTACAACAAAATACAATACTACTCTATATGTATTACAGTCTGGAATTTACTAGACAATTCGCGACATTACTCGATCTAATAAACGCTATTGAGTTAACAGAGTAGCAGGCTAAAAGTTCGAGAAATTTTATTGTCCTTCGATACTTAAACAACTTAGTTCTTAGACATCTTTCTTAGACATTAAAACCGAATACAAAAGACGCCAAAATAAAACGCAAGACAACAGAGCACCCCAGAAGCGTAAACACGTAAACATCGCATATTACATCATAGTTACTACATACCTACAACGTGTGCGCGCCTCCTTCGTTACAGTACTAAACGACCTAGCCAAATATCACCGAAATTGGCTGATAAATACTGCGACAGCAAATTTTAAGGCAAATGAAGCCTAATCAAACATCGCCGATGCGGCAAAAAATATTCCATTAATCCATTAATATAATTATAGAACAAGTCAAAAAATCAAATTAATCAAAATTATTTGCTTTATTCTTTGGACATATGGAAATGCGCTTAGAATCGTCTATATACAAAGGTTTTCGATAACATAATGATTTATAATAGGTACAAATTTACATACCTATTCACCAAATTACACCAAGTGAACCAAGTTGTGTGATTCGTTGAAACATGCGACCTGCAGATAGAAATCAACATCCGGACAGATGAAATCAAAATCGTCGAGCCAAGGCACGCTATTGGCTGCAGCGCAGCGTTGCTCATAATATCTGACCCGCATTGACTTCAAAGAGTTACCTTTGTTTGTGATAAGCATATTTCAAAAATTTGAAGTGAACGCAGGATTGACTTCCGTCGCGTACTAAAACAAATATCTAAATTTGAAAAAAAAAACAGACTAGTGCGAGTCAGGCTCGCCCACTGAGAGTTCTGTACAAATTCAGAAAATTGTACGAAACCGAACACTAAGTTGTTTAAGCCTTTTTTAGGGTTCCGTACCCAAAGGGTAAAAACAGGACCCTATTTATTACTAAGGACTCCGCAGTCCGTCCGTCTGTCTGTCACCAGGCTGTATCTCATGAACCGTGATAGCTAGAATGTTGAAATTTTCACAAATGATGTATTTCTGTTGCCACTATAACAAAAAATACTAAAAACAGAAAAAATATATATTCAAGGGGGGCTCTCATACAACAAATCTGAATTTTTAGCTGTTTTTCGCACGATATTAATAACTGTGACAGGTAGACACTTGTAATATTCAGAATATTTAATTAAATATCTCCCATTCTGACTGCCTCGGTGGCTCAGTGGTTAGTGACCCTGACTTCTGGATTAAAGAGGCGTGGGTTCGATCCCCACCCAGGGCAAACATGTGATGAACATAGGTGTTTGCTCTGTGTCTGGGTGTCATTTAGGTACTATCTACATAATTATGTATTTAAAAATAAGTATATGTAATATAGTATACCAGTATCTGGCAGCCGTATCACAGAATTGCTTAGTTTGGGGCACTTTGGGGTCAGAGGCCGTGTGTAAAATGTCCCCCAATATTTATTGTTTATTTTATTATACAAGAAACGTGTTTTTTTGCTTGATATTAATAACGGCAATAGGAAGATACTTGAAATAATCACAGAATAATCAGTTGTATAATTCAAAAATAAATAATGAAATTAAATAAATTAACGGGGGCTTCCATATGGCACGGAACACTTCGCGCGCGAGCTCGACTCGCTCTTGGACGATTATTTTTTATTAAACCTGTTTTGCCCCACTGCTGGGCGAAGGTCTTCCATTCCTTTCTGTTCTGTGTAAATCTTACTAAGCTATTTAAACCTTAGGGCGAAGCTGGTCGTCTGCAAAAGGGGGTAAACATATAAATTTATTTTTTACATTTTTCGTCGTGAACCGAGAAATACACATCTAATAGTAGATTATATCATATGGGAGCAAAATAATATTTTTACGGCGAGGGCGCTTTTTTGAATCCAGAGCGAAGTGAGGGATTCTAGAGTAGAATCCCGAGCGCAGCGAG
The DNA here is from genome assembly GCA_949316475.1 of Hypomecis punctinalis. Lineage (NCBI taxonomy): Eukaryota > Metazoa > Arthropoda > Insecta > Lepidoptera > Geometridae > Hypomecis > Hypomecis punctinalis. Next base: position 16,137,682 of record OX438820.1, on the reverse strand, counting down.
GGATTCTTTATTAGAATCCTGAACGTAGCGAGGGATTCAAAGTACGTCGCCCGAGCCAAAAATATATTTTGCGCCCGAGTGGTACACTCTACTTTTCATCACCTCTATGAGAAAACAAAAGGCGCCTCATATTTTATCTATCTTTGTTGGCACAGCGACCCAAAGTGGGTCTTGGCCTCCGATACCAAGGTCCGCCATCTGTCCCTATTCTGCGCGAGTAGGTGCCAGGCTTGCACTCCAATCTCCAGCAGGTCTTCGGCCACTTTATCTTTCCATCTGTATTTGGGACGTCCAACAGGTCTTCGCCCTTCCGGCATGCCCAAAAAAGCCTTCGTTACGGCACTATCCTCTCCCATCCGTTCCAGGTGTCCGAGCCAGCGGAGTCTGTGGGATTTAGTTTCACCAACAATGTTGGGCTCCGCTACCAGCTCTCCAATTTACTATATTATTATTTAATAAAACGTAGAGTAACAACTAAATTGAAATCAAATGGTATCTAATAATAAAACAAATGAAAACTTATATTTACTTACATGTTTTTCATTCATTTTTTTGGCGCTGGACACTAACATTACAAATACTTCCAAATTCAAAAAGTGCGCGGCAAAGATCATTCTGTCGCACTTATTTGTTCCAAATTCAAAAAGTGCGCGGCAAAGATAATTCCGTCGCACTAATAAAGTTCCTTATAGAAAACACCTCCTTTGGGCGCACTTAAAGGCGAACCAAGTAGTCCTTTTCGAATGAAGTTCCTTATAGAAAAACCCCCTTTGGGCGCACTTAAAGGCGAACCAAGTAGTCCTTTTCGAATAGATGTGATGAAAAAATAATTAAAAACCTGTTTTAGCGCGTCCTAATGAATTTTTTTTCAAATGATACCTCTTTCCCTCATTTTTTCCTCACTCCCGAACTGTGGCAAGGCAAGTATTGTTAATAATTTTAGGTAGTTCGTTTATGATGTAGCGTATTGGATGTAAGTCTATCAAGCTATATTTATTGTAAATAAATAAATTTGAATGATTAAAAGATAGTTTTGGCGTGAAAGCGCGACAGACAGACAGAGTTACTTTCACATTTATAATATTAGTAAAGATTAATTAAGAATAGACTGGACCTTTGGATAAATAAGGAAAAAAAATATTTGACAGATAAATACTAATTTCATTCGATTCTGCTTGATAGAGGCATATCAGTATACACTGCTTGCCTATCAATAAATACTGTGAAGTGTTTCACAATTTCGCTATTCATTATTTTGATCTCTGGCAAAAATTGGGTTGTTGTGTGTCAATATAAAGTCATGTATTCGTTGAGCAACATTTGCTTATAAACTATGTATCAGAAACAAAATCTACGTGTTTCCGAAACAAAAAATAATGTTTCAGATGCAATTGTTTTGTTTCTATAAACACTACCGCGTGGAACACGGAATCAAATCAGTTCCTTCTACGTAATGTTTCAAAAACTGTGTATCCGAAGAAACATTGTTGGTCAGTGAATACATGACTGCAGTTTCTAACGAAATAATTCCTTTGTACATATTTTTTGCTTTCCTTTGTACTTATTTGTATCATATGAAAAAAGATTCATTAGGACGCGCTAAAACAGGTTTTTAATTATTTTTACGATGTGTATTTCTCGGTTCACGACGAAAAATGTAAAAATAAATTTATACTTTTACCCCCTTTTACAGACGACCAGCTTCGCCCTAAGGTTTAAATAGCTTAGTAAGATTTACACAGAACAGAAAGGAATGGAAGGCCTTCGCCCAGCAGTGGGGCAAAACAGGTTTAATAAAAAATAATCGGCCAAGAGCGAGTCGAGCTCGCGCGCGAAGTGTTCCGTGCCCTATGGAAGCCCCCGTTAATTTATTTAATTTTATTATTTATTTTTGAATTATACAACTGATTATTATGTGATTATTTCAAGTATCTTCCTGTTTACGTTATTAATATCAAGCAAAAAAAAACACGTTTCTTGTATAATAAAATAAATAATAAATATTGGGGGACATTTTACACACGGCCTCTGACCCCAAAGTGCCCCAAACTAAGCAAAGCCTGTGATACGGCTGCCAGAGACTGGTATACTATATTACATATGCTAATTTTTAAATACATAATTATATAGATAGTACCTAAATAACACCCAGACACAGAGCAAACACCTTTTTTTTTGTTGACGGGGGGGAAATCTTTAACAGATACCCGGTTATGGTGGGGTGCAACCAGGTTATGTGGACTTTTCCACTAAAACCCCCTCGGTTGGCCTCCCTCTGTGCTTATCAGAGGGAACTGGGATCTCCGTGGGAACGCACCAGTGACCTCCAGCATGGATCTTCACACTCCGTAAACTTGTAATAACAGCTTTCCTGTGTACAGCAGTGCTGGCCGCACAGCACAGGTGGTGTACAGTGCCATTGTCTTCCCGGAGCTCGTTTGGATGGATGGTTTGATCCCCAAATACAACCTTCGTCGAGCTCCTAGGGCCCCTTTTAGTCGGCTCTGACGAGACACAGAGCAAACACCTATGTTCATCACATGTTTGCCCTGGATGGGGATCGAACCCACGTTTCTCTGATCCAAAAGTCAGGGTCACTAACCACTGAGCCACCGAGGCAGTCAGAATGGGAGATATTTAATTAAATATTTTGAATATTACAAGTGTCTACCTGTCACAGTTACTAATATCGAGCGAAAAACAGCCAAAAATTCAGATTTGTTGTATGGGAGCCCCCCTTGAATATCTATTTTTTTCTGTTTTTAGTATTTGTTGTTATAGTGGCAACAGAAATACATCATTTGTGAAAATTTCAACGTTCTATCTATCACGGTTCATGAGATACAGCCTGGTGACAGACAGACGGACGGCCTGCGGAGTCCTTAATAATAGGGTCCCGTTTTTACCCTTTGGGTACGGAACCCTAAAAAGATTTAAACAACTTAGTTCCCGGTTTCGTACAATTTACTGAATTTGTACAGAACTCTCAGTGGGCGAGCCTGACTCGCATTTGTCTGGTTTTTTTTTTTTTCAAATTTAGATATTTCTTTAGTACGCGACGGAAGTCAATCCTGCGTTCACTGCAGGTTTTTAAAATATGCTTATCACAAACAAAGGTAATAACTCTTTGAAGTCAACGCGGCTCAGATATTATGAGCAACGCTGCGCTGCAGCCAATAGCGTGCCTTGGCTCGACGATTTTGATTTCATCTGTCCGGATGTTGATTTTTATCTGCAGGTCGCATGTTTCAACGAATCACACAACTTGGTACACTTGGTGTAATTTGGTGAATAGGTATGTAAATTTGTACCTATTATAAATCATTATGTCATCGAAAACCTTTGTATATAGACGATTCTAAGCGCATTTCCATATGTCTAAAGAATAAAGCAAATGATTTTGATTAATTTGATTTTTTGACTTGTTCTATATATATGTGAATATTTTTTGCCGCATCGGCGATGTTTGATTAGGCTTCTTTTGCCTTAAAATTTGCTGTCGCAGTATTTATCAGCCAATTTCGGTGATATTTGGCTAGGTCGTTTAGTACTGTAACGAAGGAGGCGCGCACACGTTGTAGGTATGTAGTAACTATGATGTAATATGCGATGTTTACGTGTTTACTCTTCTAGGGTGCTCTGTTGTCTTGCGTTTTATTTTGGTGTCTTTTGTTTCCCAGTCTTTTGTATTCGGTTTTAATGTCTAAGAAAGATGTCTAAGAACTAAGTTGTTTAAGTATCGAAGGACAATAAAATTTCTCGAACTTTTAGCCTGCTACTCTGTTAACACAATAGCGTTTATTAGATCGAGTAATGTCGCGAATTGTCTAGTAAATTCCAGACTGTAATACATATAGAGTAGTATTGTGTTTTGTTGTAGTTAATAAAGGCACTTTTGCACGATAAAAAATAATAATTTATATTGTCAAAGAAAGAAAATGACAAAACATTGACTGATTACTCTGAAATTAACTGTGTTTAATAATAACTTGCGACAGTTGGGACCCGCCCTAGCTTCACACAGGTGTATTATACATATACTGCCACTGCCGTGCGAACTAATCTATCTGGTAGCCCTTTTCACGCACAACCATTTAGAATTATTTGAGAGGAAAGGTACCTATTCTAGGTTAAATTTATTTATTTGTTTATAGGCGAGCAGTGTATACTGATATGCCTATATCAAGCAGAGTCAAATTAAATTAGTATTTATCTGACAAAGAAATGTTTTCCTTCTTTATCCAAAGGTCCAGTCTATTCTTAAATGTGTTTATAGTTCTTGCTGAGATGACATCCTCAGGCAACCTATTCCAATTGTTGACAACTCTATTGTATAGTATGTGGTGTGCAGTATTGGTTTGTGATGGTGTAGGCTACAAGAGAAACTTATGGCGTCTGCTATCGCGCATATTTTCCTTCAAAGTATACATGTCGTGAATATCCGGAAGATTATAAAAGCCATTGAGAATCTTGAAGGTCTCAATAAGGTCTCCACGCAATCGTCGTTCTTCCAGTGTCGTGAGACGAAGAGCTTTTAACCTATCTTCATAGGTTTTGCAGCGCAGAGCATATGGAATCCTGGTGGCTTTTCTTTGTGCACTTTCAAGCAAATCAATATCTTTCTTAAAGTAAGGACTCCACACCTGGAACCCATACTCTAGCAGAGGCCTTATATAGGTTTTGTAAACCTTAATAAAAACATCTATTGTTACTCTCTGAAAGGACTTGCTTTATAATATAAATCAATAATTTAAGAAGCAATGCGAGAAAAAATCAACTGGTGACTCCTTCTCATAGGCTGGCGAATTCGGAGAGGTCTGTATATTTTGGTAGGTCCGCTATATACAACCGAATACCCGTAGAAGTTCGGGATGCACCTTCCACTGAGTCGTTTAAGAATAAATTAAAATGTTGACTACATGAGAAACTATTTTATGACGTAAATGACTTTTTGAAATTACCTGAATTGTTTTAAGATTTTGGTAATTGTCAAGTTATTTTATTTTTTTTGTGCTATATTGTATAGTGCCCTAATGTAATGTTTACTTATTGACTTGTAACAAATGGTGTTATGAATATATGACTATATAAACCTTCCTCTTAAACCACTCGTATCTATTAAAAATCGTGTCAAAATCTGTTGCATAGTTTTAAAGATATAAGCATACATAGGGACAAACAGACAGCGGGAAGCGACTTTGTTTTATAATATGTGGTGATGTCATGTGTTGGCTGAATTGAACTCCTTGGCGGCTGTGGAGTTAGCTACAAGCTGGTGATACCCAATGTTTAGCTTATTCATTCATTCATTTCGTGGCAATAGATAGACTTTTTATTTTTAGTATTTTTTTTTATATTATTTAGCTTATTGAAGCAATAGATGATGAAAGAAAAATGTAAAATAACGTAGAATTAAATCATTTGGACAAAACTTTACCTTACATTACATCTGAAAAACATTATTGATGTCAAGTTGCGGTCACCTTTTTCTAATAGAAATATTTTGTTTAATGAGTATTAGACTAGTGATATCGAAGTAAATTAATGATGTGATATCGTATTACTAATAAAGCTACAAGCTAAATAGGATTACACGGGGATAAAACAAAGATTAACAAGTCACTTACAAGGTATGGAGAAATTCTTCAAAAACTTCTACTTGCAGCATTTATATTTAAGCACGCTAACACAATCACAATTAAAGTTATCATATTCACTATTTTAATTTATAAGTTTCTTTAAGAATTCTGTAAAATGCGCAAAAATAAAAAAAATTGACAACGAAATCGCAACGATCGAGCAACATTTTAAAGGGTCATTGACCTCAACATGTCAAAGTCAAAATAAACCGTTAATCAACGTCAAATTGTATTTCTACTTTTCTTTGCCAATTCAAAAAAAAACATTTTATGGTAGAAATGGTAGAAACGTAATAAAAATATGTTACAATTTATTGGCAATAATTTACTGCCGTCATTTCCGGTCTTTGCGTTTTGTTTCACATGTTTTAGATGTTTAGAACAAGAAATCAAGTTTTACATATAAAAGCAAAAATAAGAGTTCATTTATACTAAAATAAGAATTCATATTCTATGGCGTAGAAATCTTCTATTTTATTTTCATCTTGGATGCTTATCAGGTAAACCGAGGGAAAACCTTATCAATCACACTGCCAGTGATAACCAAAATAACTGTGTCTATAGATGAAAACGAAACGCACTAACAAATAATAATTTTTGTTCAGCGTGCGCGTTTACATTATTCTGTTTTTGTCGCAATTTTCTCTATTCCTCGCTTTATATAGTTTTAGTAAACACTGAAAAGTACTAATTAACGCACAATTAAACCATCCGTGGTCCTCTGTTTGTGGTCATTGTAGTAAAAATGGTTGTAGTTTCATCGACGTTTTCTGCGCCGGCAACAGGCATCTTATTTCAAACATCTGGGACAAAACTGCTGGTAAATGACCAGGAACTAGGCACAGCTACTTTATACATCACTGAACAGTGAGTATTTCTTGTTAATTTTACTCTGGGCCTTAAAATTTGTACAAGAAGGCTAATTGGAAATGTGCTCAGTACAAACTCATGCATAATGTTTTTTCACTTGGATACGATTGATATTTAGGTACTATTTGACTACTAATGAGATGATTGAGATCACGGTTTTGCAGTTATTTGAATAATAACTATTGATACTATTGTGTACCCTTGGGATAAGTTTTCCTGGGACCAGATAACAGTAGTCAAAAAGTGTTGTGTAACTTCACAACTTAAATGGTGTGAAAACAGTAACTCATTGTGTTTTTTAAATCGAAATTAATATTAAGTTGTAATTTCTTTTCTAGTTCTTGTAGTAGGTATAACTTCTTCAATGAAATCAGACCTTTTTCTTATATCTCATGTAGCTTTGCAAACAGTAGCATGAGCTTTGACATTGAGCGCTATCTTGTGTATATGATAGTTTGGGTCACAATGACCTGTTATTATCGTCTATCTTTCTCCACAGATAATTTTGTTTGTTTCTTCTTCAAGGGGAAAATGTAGTGCTCATAGCATAGTTTAACTAAGTACATGTTTGTTAGCGATCAATGAAGTCAAGCAACACTCAGCACCATCAGTCTTCGGATGGGTGACTATGGGTTGCGTTTACAACTGAGTGCTACCATGACTCGGATGACACATTAAAAAAGTAGGCCCGGTTGTTTTTATTGTCTAGCCATGTCAGAGGCCTTCATGTAGCTTTAAAACTCTGACACCAGGGCTAGCTACCCAACCTATACAAACTTACTCTATCTTTTTAAATCAGTGGAAACCAATTTGTCTATTTAGGTACCATGCTGGGGTTGCATTGAGTAGATTGTGTTGGTTGAGTAGATCTGTTGTTCGGACAGCCCAGATCTAAGCTACTGGAGCAGTTATGCCAGTGGCCCAGAGCCATGCTCCGTTACTTTAAGGAGCTGGGCTGGCTCGGGTATACTCTGAAGTGGGAAATGCCTATAGCACCCCATGCAGGATGTCAGTGCAGGACTTATTGCCCCCACCTGGAATTATAAATAGAATGGTGTTTCAGGGAGGTGGTATGGGGCGGCGGACAGCTGCCGGCGGGCGGCGCGGCACCCACCCTGGCGCTGTCGTACCCTCATATCTCGCTACACGCCGTGCAGCGAGAGCCTTCGCCGGCGCTCTACATGGTGCTCAATTATGAACTCAGGTATATTTACCTTACTTTTAGCTTCTTCTCCACACAGGCACTATGTAAATATTGTTGTTGTCCAGTTGTCACTGAAAAATGTTTGAAATAGAATTTTGGTCCCAAGACTTCAAGACACGAGACAAGACTACTTTTCATAATTTTAGATGTCTTCAGTCATTGGACTTTTAGGGAACTCGCAAACCCTAATCACTATTTTCATACCAATGATGTATTGTGACTATATGGCTTTCAAGCCCTCTAAATTTCTATCCAGGGATAGAATTAACTTAAGTAGAGAAATAAAGCAATACGAGGAACAGTTTAAACCATGACACCATGCAGGCATGTATTTTAGATTTAAGCAAAATAAATATTTAATTTCGGACAAAATGACACGGAAAATGTAAACAAGAGGTAGATTTAATAAATAATTTGGTATTGGCAGGTTGCCGCAGCTGCAGCCCGCGGCGGGCGACGCGCCGGCCGACGACGATGATGATGAAGACTTCGACGGAGACAACTCACCCATCACACAACTGAGGTATTATTATATGTCTCTTTGAGCATATAATAATCGAGCATAAATATCTACTATCGAGCCACAATCCTCTAAGTGAAAGTAGTAAAAAAATGTCTGAGCGCCATCATACATACCGATATATATATATTAAATAATTCACAATGACCCGTTTACTCGAATCTCGACGTTATATCACCTAATTAGTGCTTGTAACCGAGCACTTTGGCATCGCTCGGCGTTGTAGTTGGCTTGGACTAATTAAAAAGCCTGCCCACTACATAGCTTGGGCAGAGTTTTGGCTCGGACACTTGCATGATTGTTACTCTATAGATATTTGCTCGAAGTATTTACTTTAAAAAACAGCTTATCAATTCGTCCATTGTTTTTTTTTTGTACGTATGTTACGCGATTACTCAGCCAATTATAAACCGATTTTGATGATTTTTAACACGCTTTTCGTCGGTCGACGTGTATAATGAGTGCCACACAAATCGACGGATGGAAAGTGAGCGCTGCGCAAAAGTCAAAATATAGGCATGCGCGGGAGCCAGAGAAACGAGACGCCGGGGCATACCCGCCCGACAACCTCATGCCTCCCGCGCGCTCCCTACGCACTACGACACACGGCATCGGAATTGTGCGCAACATGCGCAATAATTAGCCAATCATGAAGAATGAATGGAGAAGTGTCATCTGCGGCTAACATCTCATCCGCAGATTTGTGTGGCGCTTAGTATAACCTATGTAATGGAATCTAAGGTAACTAATTGAACCATCTTCCAAGGGTCGTAGCGTAATGAACATTGGCAGCTGTATGTAGTTCTGATGACAATACGATAATATAGTAGGTACTGTCGAACTGATCTGATGATGGAGACGGAAGATATGAACTGGAGCTTCATGATGGAAAATCGTATCATAGCTGTTTTGGATTTATTAGAAAAGTCTTGTAATGGGTTTTAACCAAGATTGGGTTTCAAGGTCTGATGATGAAGCCGGAAGATAGGCACTGGCATTAAAACACAGTTGTGTTTGCACTTGTAAGAAAAGAGTGTTTTTCTAGTGTTTGTACTGTACCAGCCTTTTTAATAGTCCACTGCAGGACGTAGGCCTACCCACGAAGGGTGATTGGGCCATATCCACCACGCTGGCCCAGTGCGGGTTGGTGGATTCACATACGCCATACGAATTTCTTCTACGAACGTATGCAGGTTGCCTCACGATGTTTTCCTTCACCGAAAAGCCAGTGGTGTGAAATTCCGTACATAAATTCCAAAGAACTCATTGGTACAGGACCGGGGATTTGAACCCACGACCTCACGATTGTAAGGCGGGTGTCACTACCTCTAGACCACCACGGCTTCAAGTGTTTTCTACTGTTTAATAACTATTAAATTTATTATGTTATTTGGTACATACATACTTCAAAGGTTCCATTTCAAGTTTATCAAATCGGCTGAGCTGTTTTTGTAAAATCAACAATAATCAAAGAATGGTATACATCGAGTCGAGCGAACTATTCGGATTTTGCCATTTTTGGCGATTAATAAGTGATATTTGTTTTGGCATAATAATGTAAAAAAATATCACCAATAAAAAATGCGTTTAGAAATTGAGATATAAACTATCCTATCTCTCAAGTTGTATTTTCGCGTATTCTATGCAAATACCAAAACGTTTATTAATAATTATTATTAAAATTATATCAATTAATTAATAATAATTGCCTGAAGCGTAGCGAGGCCTGCAGGCCAATCGCGTTAATTTTAAACAGCTGCGTTCCATCTGTAATTCAGTTAAAGTTCGGTTGCAATTGCAGTTAAGTTTCGATTCAGCTTTAAGGAATTAGGTATTGCGCTAAACATCAGACACCAACCGTTCATTTGACACCGGTTACTTTCCAACTCTGATCGAGTTGCGTTTCAACTTTAGTCAAAATCATTAGTGCGATACGAAAATAGACAAAAAGTCGAAGTTCAGTTAAAGTTCAATTGTAGTTCAGCTGTAATTTTTAGTGCGATTGGCCTGCTGTGCTTCCTAACGACGTTTTTTTTCAACGTAAGCATAAACGTAACGTTCTACAGGGTCAGTCAGCGGTACACGATCACTTCTTATAAATCGATGAACGCTGGTTGTACGCACGAAAACGTGTCACGTTCCGCCTGAGCTGAGCGATAGAGAGGCACTAAGCACTCGGATTGTTTTATTTGTTGATTGAACATGTTTTCTTATGACGTTATCTCGTAAAATTATCGTCCGTAAACCGAATTTATTGTACTGTACAGGACGTAGGCCTACCCACGAAGGGTGATTGAGCCATATCCACCACGCTGGCCCAGTGTGGGTTGGTGGATTTACATATTATGCCATCGAATTTCTTACACGGACATATGCGGGCTGCCTCACGATGTTTTCCTTCACCGAAAAGCCAGTGGTGTGAAATTTCGTTCAAAAATTCCAAAGAACTCTTTGGTGCGGGCCGGGATTTGAAACCACGATCTCACGGTTGTAAGACGGGTGTCATTACCACTAGACCACTACGGCTTATTACAACTAGACTATCGGCTTTTGATCTTTACATTTGAAAAGAAACTTGACTTTCTAATGAATAATTAAATTAGGAGCGATAAGTCCTGCACTGACGTCCGGGAATGCACAAAACACCCCATGTTTTGTGCATTCCCCCTCCAGCGTCTACCCGAGCCAGACCACCTCCTTAAAGTAACGGAGCGTGGCTCTGGGCCGCTGGCATAACTGCTCCAGTAGCTTAGATGGTGAATGAAATGATAGCGATTCAGGCAACAAAGCTGATGATAGTGCAGAAGCATCATGCAATACGTTAGCTATTCTAATGTCTTCTGTGGCTTTGCAATACCACAGAACATGTTCTGCAGTTTCGTTCTCCTGTAAACAGCCGCGACATAGTGGGCTGTCAGTGGCTCCCAGTTTAAACAAGTGACTATTTAAGTTGTAGTGACCAGTAATGAGGCCTACCATAAGTCGAAGGTCCTGTCGCTGCAACCTCAACAGGTCATTTGTGATATTTCTATTAAGATTGGGGAAAGCAGCCTTAGAATGTTTGCAATCCTCTCTCTTGTTCCATATATTCTGTTGTTCTTTTTCAGTATGACGACGCAGCAACTCGCGCACTTCCACCGCTGACCGTCGATAAAGTTGACTTTATAGATAACCATTTTTTTTGTCAGGTTCGTGCCCCCAAATGAGGGTGACCTGCCGGCCATGTACCAGGCCATGAACCAGGGGCAGGCGCTCCATCCGGACCCTGAAGATGAGGCCTACATGGACGGGGAGGACGTCGATGAAGGTACCACTCCTTAGGGTTTCTTCTGCATCATCAGTTCTTCATCAGGCCATGAGCCAGGGCCAAGGGTTTCCTGAAGATGAGGACTATATGGACGGGGAGGACGTCGACGAAGGTACCACTGCTTAGGGATTCTTCTTCTTCATCAGGCCATGAGCCAGGGCCAAGGGTTTCCTGAAGCCGAGGTCTAAATGGACGGGGAGGACGTCAATGGAGGTAACCATACCTTACAAGCTCATTCTTCATTATCAGGTCATCATGAGGCCATTAACCAGGGTCAGATGCTTTCCAAAAACGAAATGAAATTACACAGTCAGGTCATAAATTCTGTCACATGTTTAATATAAAATTGAAACAAGTTTATTCATTATGTAACCATTTATATACCAAAATGAACTTAACAAAACATAGATTCTTATGACAATAAAGTTTATTTAAAATGACCTCCGTGATTTTGAATACAGACCTTCAATCTGCGCGGCCAGTCGTCTATCGCAGCACGAACGAGCTCCATGTCAATATCGGCGGCTGCCTTATCAAGGATGTCTTGAGTGACTCCAAATTGGGACGAGGCTTTGAGCATGCCTTTTCTCCAAGTGTTGCCATATCTTGTAATCTAACGGACTCAAATCTGGACTGGAGGAGGGCCAGTCTTCGTGCCGGATGAAGTCGATTTCACGCGCCGCCAGCCAGTCTCGCGTGCTCTTCGCTCTATGAGCTGGCGCCGAATCTTGTTGGAATACCCAGTGCCTGTTATTGAACATGGTATGAGAAACAGGTTCCACAAGGTTCGTCAGGACTGTATTTTGATACACAACTGCATTCGTTTTTACACCTTTCTCACAAAAAATGTACCTCTGATAAGCCCCAATAAGAAACTCCCAACCATACCATGAGCGAGGATGGAAAATGACCTCGTTGGACACGCGGGATACAGTTGCTCGCTTCTTCACTACTGTGTACGTACACCTTATCATTTTGTTTGTTGTAGCTCTCTTCTATGGTAAAATTTTTTCATCCGAAAAAAGAATTTCCCGATATTTTTTTCCCGCGTACCGCTTCAACAAAGCGCGGCATCTCTTCAGTCTCAGGTCCATTATACGAGCATTTAAACGATGTCCTGTTTTTCTTCGATATGCCCGAAGCCTTAAATCTTCATTTAACACCCTTTTCACCGTGGTTCTGCTTAACCCCATCTGAAGGGCCAACAGTTTCTGCTTACGTTTGGGATTTCTTTGAATTTGCGCCTTCACAGCTTTTATCACTGCTGGAGTCCTAACAGACCGAGGGCGACCACTTCTTGACCTGTCATCTACACTAGAGTCTTCATTGTATCGTTTGATGGTACGATAAACGAATCTTTTGGTTATATTCAAATTTTTCAGTATGTCAAAAATTTGAATTGGCGCGTAACCGCAACGATGCAACGCAATAACTGCAACACGGTCTTCTTTAAGCGTCCACTCCATATTTAAAAATGAGTAAAATTCTAAAAAGCATACCGTTTTATTTTCATGAACAATTCGAAATTCGAATTCAATAAACTTTTTTATGGCCAGCATTCTAAAAGAAAAGTGTTTACTTTGTGACAATACTTATGACCTGACTATTATACTCTATAACATTTAACTTGATCTCTGCGACAGTTACATATTGTCATATTTAGAGTTGGGATAGTGGTGGAAAAAATCGATTTTCAAACAATGTTGTAATGAAATCGAATGAGTAGTTGAAGGTGAGAAATTAGATTTTATTTACTTACTATTATTTAAGATCAAGTATGTACACATGTAAATAATGTTATGATGTTAATTAAATACTCATAATAATGTAACGATAGTATTTATCGACGTTTTTCACTATTATCGATGCTAATGTAACACATAATTAGGTTTAATTTAATTACACATGTAAAAAAATGTTATGATATTCAAATATACAATAAAATTAATGATAAATTAAGTTTTATTTAAAATATCGCAGTATAAACTATCGATATTTTAATTAAAACTCTATCTAAAACTCTGTGGTCACGATCATTCGTCGCCCATCACTAATCGGCATGCCCATAAAGTATGACATTGACAGGTACTGTCTGTACTATTTTAGGTACTATCTATATAAGTATGTATTTAAAATATGTATATGTAGTATATCAGTCTCTGGCAGCCATATCACAAACTTTGCTTAGTTTGGGGTCAGAGACCGTGTGTGAGATGTCCCCCAATATTTATTTATTTATTAAGAAATTCAGGACTTCATAGGCATGATTTTTCTGACAGCTGTCGCAGAGATCAAATTAAATTTTATAGAGTATAGGAGGTATATTTATTTCACCAAAAATAGAGTACAATAGGCTATTTGACAACATTGAAAATATAGTATTGATTGTGGTAATCCTTAAAGATAATAGCCTGTAAATGGCATATTTCACTTTATTTAAACTAAAATATGCCTAAGTTTCGCAAATCACACGAAACAAAATACGATATTTTTTTTGATATTTTATCTTTGACGTGAACGCTCTAAGTAGGGCGGCAACTCTGGTGACGTCACATAACAGTAAACAAGAATTTCTTGATTGACTGTTGTTTGTGTAATTTGTGTTTTGTGATTTCGGAGTAATATTATTTGGATCTGTAAGTTACTTTTAAAGTATTTTTTGTCAATTTTTAGATGTGAACTAGCGTATTTACTAGTATTAACTAACGTTATTTACCTTTGTGTGACGTCAAAGACCAGCGCCATTACAGAATGTCGTTTTTAACGGGATCTTAAATATCTGTTCTTTAACACTGATTTTCATTGTTGATACAGTAGATCTCTCGGAAATATACATGTAATGATTTTATTATGTCCTAACGACTAATTTAAAACGATTTCCAAAAACTAGTCAAATAGCCTATTAGGGTGTTAATTTTGTAGGATTTGTCCAATCCATCAAAATTTGAAGGAAAAAAAAACTTATAAGGGAAAATCGGGTGGACGTCCTACAACTGATAGATATTGATGAATGTTGATGTTGAACCACTACGATATTTCATTCCCCCACACACACACACATACACGCACACGCAGACCCAGACACACACACACACACACACACATATTTATAAAATATACTTACCATTTACCTTTCCATTGTAAAGACCGATTCAAACATCTTGGCGGCTGTGTTAGCTACAAGCGTTGGATAACGAAATTAATATAGCGTGAATTGTAATTGATTTTGATGGTAACAGGTGATGAAGATTCGTTCGAGGACGCGGAGGAGAGCGCGTCCCCCGAGGAGGCGGCCGCGAGGCTGCGGCACATGCGTCTAGAAAACTCCAACGGCACGCACCAATATGAAGGTACTATTATTATTACTCCATATACGCTAGTAGTTTATTTATACGCATTCTGTCTCCATCCTAAGGTTGCCTGGCAGAGATCGCTATCAGCGATAAGGCCGCCCATTGTTACACTGTTTATGTTTCTTTGTGTTTATTTCTTGGTGTGCGATAAAGAGTTTATCATCTATATATCTAGTCCTCCATACAGTAGACCTCACCTCAAGTGTATATACCCCTAGACTTGTACAACAAAAAAAACCGGACAAGTGCGAGTCGCGATCGAGGGTTCCGTACAAACACGTTGTTAAAATAATTAAAAACTTGTTTTAGCATGTGCTAATGAAGTTCTTTTATATGATACCTTACATGATACGATTTACTCACTTTGAATTTTGAACCCATATTTTGTGAATTTTGAAGCCCTATTTTTTGTGATTTAAATATAAATGTACAGTTTTCAGATTTATTCCTATATGTGTACTCTGAGACAATGCTTCTCGCCAAATTTCATAGTTCTATGTCAACGGGAAGTACCCTGTAGGTTTTGATTTTTGTAAGTGGCCGAAATATGCTGTTTTTTACGACATAAACGGCTCTAACTTTTTTAAACGATAACTGAGAAGTTTATCTTTTACACAACTGCAAGAGACCATAGATATACGTATACAGTTTAAATTTCAACTCGATATATTTACGCGTTCCCGAGATAAAGAGTCTTGACATACACACAGACGGACAACAAAGTGATCCTATAAGGGTTCCCTTTTTTCCGTTTGAAGTACGGAACCCTAAAAATACCCAAATTAAAACTCACTAAATTAAAATAATAAGGAATTAATATTCAAATTATCAAAAACAAAATAAAACTAATTACAGAAGAAAAATAATAAGAAAAATATATTGAAGTACTAGGAAAAGTTTGTTCTTTTGTAAATAATTGAACAGCATCAGCTCTCGACGCGCTCTTGTCCTGACCTGACTTGACGTGGGTTCTTTTTCTTCTTCTTCTTCTTAGTTTTGGCGTCGCATTATTGTGCATTTGCCAGTGTCAAAGTTAAGTTTTAATAATATTTTATCAAAATAGTCACTGTCGTAGTCTCGTCATAGTCCAATAAAGTCGCTGTCAAGTCCGAACATAGTCCAAGTCATACCTCAGTAAAGCAGTGGAGACTACTAGAGGCGTCTATAGAGTTTTGGTAACAACACGGAACAACATGATACGTCACATTATATCACTTGCCTACACTCATGCACGTAATTCAGCTCATAATCAACGAAATACCACCATGTTTCACTAATTATCACCGATAAAAACACAAGTTTAACAAAATAATTCAATGAGGCGACATGATTTTTCTGCGTTCCCGCCAAAAAATCTTGACGTAGGTTCGATAAGGTTCAAACTCGCAAATATTGTTATTATTATAGACATCGGCTGATAAATAGCAAATTCTTTAAAATCACCGACGACACAAAAATCTATCTAATATACTGGGTTATTCCTAATATTATTACGATTATTGCACATTACATTCCATTTGACTGCCTCGGTGGCTCAGTGGTTAGTGACCCTGACTTCTGGATCAAAGAGGCGTGGGTTCGATCCCCACCAGGGCAAACATTTATGTGATGAACATAAGTGTTTGCTTTGTGTCTCGGTGTCATTTAGTTACTATCTATACAATTATGTATTTCAAATATGTGTAAGTAGTATATCAGTCTCTGGCAGCCATATCACAAGCTTTGCTTAGTTTAAGATGTCTCATATTAATTTATTTTTAACTAGCGACTCGCCCCGGCTTCGCACAGGTGTATTATAGATATAAACCTTCCTATTGAATCACTCTATCTATTAAAAAAACGCATTAAAGTATCCGTTGGGTAGTTTGGAAGATTTAAGAAAATACACAGACAGACACACGGAAATAGCGACTTTGCTTTATAATATGTAGTGATTTAGTTTAAGTTTTTATTTTAAAATGTGTTTTCAGTTATGTTGGAATAATAGAACAATACTTTATTTAATATTATTATTTTGTCTTTTTTTCCAGACGCAGACGAGGCTATCGATGAGTGAATACCTACTAGATATACCTAACTATACTTATTTTAACGTATTTTATTCGAATATTAAAGAACAGTTGTAATACTTAATTCAAAGGCAGTAAGGGCTATTTTTGAAACTACCAATTCACAAATAAACATTTGAAGTATTGTAAAAGATTTTAGAAATATTGTATTTTTTGTTTCTTGATATAACTTACCTAATTCTGTTTTTGCGCTGTCGGTTAGAGCTATCTCTTCCACGCATACTATTTTATACTGACACCAGGGCTAGTCACTCGGCCGTTACGAACTTTTATTCGGTGTGCACGATCAGTCTTGGGATGGGTGACCGCGGGCGGCATTTACAACTGAGCACTGCCGTGGCTCGGATAACGGCTGTAAGCCTTAGTTGTTTTAAGCGTTTAGCCATATAAGAGGGCTTCAGGCGGCTTAGAAACTGACGCCAGGGCTAGCCACCTGTTCAGGCCGGATCGTACAAGTAGGCAGATGTGAAGCTGTGCAATATCCAATTAACGCGTAGCTTGTATATTTGCTTTTCAGCCTTTTGGCATTATAAAAAATGCGCTTAGGCACGTCAAATAATTGTAACAAAGTTAAAATTAGACAACGAAAAAGTACATAGGCTTGTTATATACTATTTTTAGCCCGCTAGGAATTGGCAGAGCTACTTCCAAGCTTTTCTATCATCTGTATATTGTTGATAACTATGATAAGCATTACAAGTTAGTTTTTCCTTGACATTTTTTTGAATTTACCTTCATTTAAATTTAATATTTCACTTGGAATTTTGTTACAATACAGTACAGAGTTTCCAAGAAAAGACTTCTTGCCTTTTTCAAGTCTAAAGCTAGGAAATACTTTACGTTGCTTTTCGTGAACTTCAGTCAGGATTTGATATTGTGCAGCTTGTAGCTAACTTCATAGCCGCCAAAAAGTTTGATTCGGTAAATTATAAAAGGAAAATAGAATATACTAAGCGCCACACAAATCAGCG
The DNA here is from genome assembly GCA_949316475.1 of Hypomecis punctinalis. Lineage (NCBI taxonomy): Eukaryota > Metazoa > Arthropoda > Insecta > Lepidoptera > Geometridae > Hypomecis > Hypomecis punctinalis. Next base: position 16,119,749 of record OX438820.1, on the reverse strand, counting down.
GATAGGAAGTTATGCGCAGAACGCTGAAATATAGGTATGCGCGGGAGCCAGAGAGACTCGCGCCGGGGCACACCCGCCCGCCAACCTCATGCCTCCCGCGCGTTCCCTACGCCTGTGCTCAACACTACGCCACGCGGCGTCGGCATATGCGCAATAATTAGCGAATCACGGCGAAGTTTCATCTGCGGCTAACTTCTCATCCGCCGACTTGTGTGGCGCTTAGTATAGAAAGAGATGGCCTCTGCCCTGAGTGTTTTATAATTAATCTGTTACTCTTGTATAATATGTTGTATGTGATGGTACGCAACTGTTCTTGGTACTTTTATTTCCCACTTGCTTTGTAATTGTGACACTTTAATAATAGATTTGATGCTTCAGTATACCTACTGTATCATTTGGTCAAGAGCCTGAAGTAAAAAATATGATGTCGATTCTACAAATTTTACTATGGGGTCAAACCGGAAAAGGTTTGAGGAATTAAATAAAAAATAATTGTCCGTCAAATAGACTATCAAAAAATATTAGACACGTATTTTTTATTTTGTTAATTAAACAAAAATTGATGAAGATATAGCCCGTCAAAGTTCTGTGTGACGTCACAAGTGCCATACAAATATATAGACTTGTGTCAGAGAGGCGACGTCACGACCCCCACTCCCAAACTTTGACAAGGTTTATCTTTGTCATTTGTTGTTTGATTGACAAAAGAAAAAATACGTGTCCGATATTTTTTGACAATCTAACTCACGTACTAGTTATAATAATGATATAATTTTTATAAATTATTTTTATGAATTATACAGCTTTTTTTCTCGCATTCCGGGTTAGCCTCATAGTAAAAGTTACATAATGATGTTGCAAATAATAGAGCGTGAAGAACTCACTAAAATATATTAAACAAGTTCTAATAAAATATGATAGGACAGTTTTATACAGCATGACTTTTTATTCAGTGCACGAATTTATATCGCGCAATAGATGTCATTAATAGAACATATTTCGCTCATAAAAATGTCGACTTTTTTTCATCAGTCAAACTATTCCAAAGAAAATTATATTGCATGCACCCTACACTCCAGACAATAACTACCTACCAATACGTCTCGGGCGCAGCGTAGGCACGAGGCGGCCGCGTAGGTACTCAGACTTAGGGTGACATTGATTACTCCGTTGATCTGTATACTTTCTCTTGAAGTTATTTCAATATTTTTGTACTAAAGTAGGTAAAACCAATGTAGGGGTTTAATTGTTTGTCTATTATACTTTCCGTATGCAAAGTATGTGCACTGAAAAAAAAACAACCTGTATAATATTTAAGTAAATCGAATATTTTCTTGATTAACTTTTAGTCAAAATTAACTATTATACAATAATAAATAAACTTCGTTATTGTGAGGTTTAATCTGCTCCAAAGTGAAAAAAAAAGTTTATTTTGGTTCCCAGTGCAAATCGACATCATATTTTTTTTTCAGTATAATTTCTTTTCTTTTTTTTTTAATATGTCGTGTCAATTAGGATTTAGAAGCTAAAAAGCTGAAAAAAGAGCAATTTTTAACTAGTTTTTTATTTCTGTTTTGAAAACAGAAATTGAATTAATTTTCTGTAATCTCTGTGTCTCTGTCCTTCGTATAGCTTTACGAGAGAAATAGAGATTCTTCTCGAATTTTTCGACATTCTGGTTTTCGTTATGAATGGATTAAATGAATATGTATGTAAGCTTGTTGGAAATTTTGAATCATATGTGATATTTTTGTATGGCCTTTTTAAATGCCAGTTATCAAAATACATAACTCTAGGGTCTCGATTCTGGCGCGTTCGAAAATCTCGACCACTTTCTCGTTTGAAAAAGAGATTTGAGAAATATTTAGCGCGCGAGAATAAGGCCCTGTGTTGAATAAAATATTCATAAAATTCATATAGTGCCGTTATTCCTAACTGAAGCATTGAGCTCTTAAAATAAGAATGAGAAAGCACTACCAAAGTTGAGCGAGACAGAAATCTGAATAGGCGTGACGACAGAGTAAAATAAATATTAAAATTTGACACGTATTTAATTATTTGTCAATCAAACACAAAATTGCAACAAAGCGAGTCAGTTCGAGAGTGGAACGGAACACGGAACTAGGTTATAATATCAAAAAATACGTGTCTTCTTCTTCTTCTTTTGTTTGGCGTCGCATTATTGTGCATTTGCCAGTGTCAAGTATTAAGTTTTAATTATTTTTGATATTTTATCAAAATAGTCACTGTCTTAGTCACGTCATAGTCCAATAAAGTCGCGGTCAAGTCCAAACGTAGTCCAAGTCATACCTCAGTAAAGCAGTGGAGACTTTACTAGAGGCGTATATGGAGTTTTGGTAGCAACACGCAACGACATGATTCGTGATATTATATCACTTGCCTACACTCATGCACGTAAATCAGCTCATAATCATCGAAATACCACAATTTTTCACTAATTATCACTGATAAAAACACAAGTTTAAAAAAAATAATACAATGAGGTGACATGACTTTTCCGCGTTCCCGCCAAAACTCGAAATACGTGTCTACAGATAATACATGTATTTTGATTATATGACGGTAATGACAGAAACTTTTTTTTTTGGTCTGGCCACCACGACTGACAACATTATCCCTCTGCGTCTAGCCGTACTTCCGATAGGAATGATTGCACTCTTAAAGCATTTGAATGAGTTTCTCATAAAATACAGTATATTTGTCTTGTTATGAATGTTGTATAAGTTTTACTCGACTACCCAAGAGGGTGATGGTAACACGTTAGGTCGCGTACTGCATAGCTTAAGATTTTGTATTGAGGAGCTGGGGAACAAAAGCGGATTTGTCCAATTAATCAAATTTTACACTAGAGCAAAAAAACTGAAATAGGTATATGCATATGGGCTGTAATTTTGTGCATTTCAGTATAATTAGTATTTAATACAACATAACTAATAGCCTGCTTGTTGGTCATAAAACTATGCGTTTTGAATTTTTTTTTTTTTTTTTGTAATGGACAAGTCCGGTTTTGATTACAAAAGGTGGACAACTCCGGTTATGATTGAAAGAGTTATGGACATGTCCGGTTATGAAAGAAAACTAGATTCTATTATTGTATTTTTTTATTTAAAAATTATATGAACTCTCCCACATCTGGTTCGCAACAGTCACAATCGTCACTGTGGTCGTCGTCTTCGTCATTTATTTGACTTGTTTCAGCAATTGCCACTGGTGAGGTATGGAATATATTGTTTTTAAACCAATCAAGCTCTTGATTATCCATCCAACTATCTCCGAATTGTTTCTTTAAGAGTGTTTCAACATCTTTTTTCTTGTTTGGTTTTAGTTCATTAACCATTGAAAATCTTTGTAGTAAACTCGGATGGTTTTTTGTCATTTTTAACAATGATACAGCATTAAAATTTTCTGATGATTCATCTCCATAATAGGTGTTTAAGACTTTCACACCAAAGTTTACGTGATTTAAACGTGCAGTAGGATCTCTTCGTATGTTTGCAGTGCCTCGGCCACGTGCTCTGCCACGACTACGGCCCTGACTTCTTCGTGTTGATTGTTGAGATTGACTAGGAGTTTCTGTTTGGATGATGGTTGACTTTCTTTCTATTATTATTCTCTTTGCATCACGAATACTTTCCACTTTCTTGTAATAGTCTTCAAGGTTTTTGACGTTGTAAAGGTTCCAGTTTTCAGCTAAAATATGAACTTTGCCATGCTTTGCGTAAACCTCATGATATTTTTTTGGATCCAAAATGAAAGGCATCTTCCGCAAATCCTTTTCGACCCTCCCGAACACTCGATCCGCCGGCAAGAAGCTGTGACCGCGTACAGGAAAGGTTAGTACGATTTTGGCGACATTTTGAGGGGCGTAGTTTTTCAACCAGAAAATCAAAGTGTGGACGACATGTGCATTTTTATTTTGACCTCCACACCCGTCCGAAAAAAGGCGTAAAACTTCCACTTCAGAAAAATCAGTAAACATCAGGTATGTTAAAAGGGCAGACGCAATTTCGGTGGCGCCTTTTTTAGCTTGGTTTTCTGTCCATATGAAGAAATGTGGCTCCTTTGTAGGCATATCAGTAATGCAGAAAGAATAAAGTCCAACTTGTCGTAAATAAAAACATTCCTGGATTGGCGTTTTAGGAAGGGATTGAATTTGTTGGAGATCAAAACATATTGTCATAGAATTTTCAGGTTTTTCTTTGGTAAGGGAAAAGAACGCTTTGGCTCTAGCTTTATGAACTCGGAGTTGAAGTTTCAATGATTGAAGTTCTTCAGGATTATTTTCAGTCTTCTGCCTATTTTTCAGCAGTTCGCAGGTACTACATATGTCGGAAGATGGTGACGCAAACCCAATATTAAAATCGTTCTCAAAAACATTTCGGAACATCGTTTGTGAGACTTTCAAATCATCAGTCGCTGAATTATTGTACAACTCCCACAACTTTTTTACGTTTAGCTCGTATGACAGGTACACTCTTTTTGATTTATTTCGATTGTAATGTGACTCCTTTGCTGGCAAACCACCGAGAAATTTTCTTACAGATTCCTTTTTATCAATACTTTTGAAACTTTTCCTGTCTCCTCCTCTGCCGTCAAGTGGCGTTTTGCCTTCATATAATTTGCTCGCAATTAAGTTTACCCTGTGCTTACTGAGCCCAAGAGCAGCCAAAAAAAAAGATTTGCATACTTTTACTAACCTTTTTGAATCACGGAAGAGAAAGTATGTCACAAAGTACTTATTCCTCTGCGGTTTGCGAGATTCCTCTCTCGATCTTTCTCTTTCTATGGGGCATGGTGATATGAGCCGTGACAAGTAAATATCCTGTAATTTTTTGCCAATTTTTTCATATAGTAGTTTGCGGTTGTAAACAATTTCGTTTAATGTCAAAGTCTGGCACTTAAATTTTCCCTTGTTATGTTCACACGCAGACACGAAATTCAAAGCAAGGGGGTCTTTATCTGCGTACCTAAAACAAAATAATAGCAATTTTAAATTCATCATAGGTTAGAATAATAACAAACACGCACCGGTAGGTATAATTTTACACTCACTTCGATTCCCTGTTGTTTTGCGCTTGCCGTCCTGTTTTTTTTCGTTTACGTGAGCCGTCATTTATATTGGCCACTATTTCTTCGATTCCGTCCATAATTTTGTCGGTTTTCTAGGAAAATTCTTCTCAAAATTACGAAAGCAATGACCGTCACACAGCTGATTATCTTTTTTTTAATTTAGCAGTGTTGCCACAACTGATTTAGGGATATCATAACAAAAAAACAATGATTTTTTTTAGACTTGTCCGGTTTTGTTTGACATTTTTCGTACTAACGGCAATTCTCCTTACGTTTTTGTCCGGTTTTGATTGGAGAAAAAATCCCTTAGAATTTTAATAAATTTCTAACAGGACAAGTCCGCTTTTGAACGAAATCATCATTTTTAACAATTTTTTTCTCTAAGATCGGACCGCTTTTGATACACAATACTCCGGGGTTCGATAGATATGAGCTTAAAGAGTGCAAAAAAATAAAAATAAAAAATTCGAGTACAGTGGACAAGTCCGCTTTTGTTCCCCAGCTCCTCAATTTTGTAACGTGTAACTAGCTCAAGGCGCATGTAGCGTATTTGTATTCCAAAATGTTCTAGATTTGTGAAATTGGTAATAAACCATATCAATGATTTTTTTTTTTATTTATATCTTGTAGCCTAGTGAATACACTAGGCTCCAAGATTTTGGCGAGATCGAATCAGAAATTAGGCCTTTAGAAGGCTTCGGCACAGAATGTCCCTTTCTCGAAATGTCTACCGCCCAAAAAATTTTCCTTTTGTAAGTGTTGCTATCTCAAAATGTCTCTTTCGCAGAATGTCCCTTTCTCAAAGTGACCTTTCGCACAATGTCCCTTTGGCAGAATGTCCTTTGGAAGTTTCAGTTTCTGTCTGACGTGTTGTCAGTGCATATACATGTGATGTGATGTGGAATAAGGAAATTAGTAGAAGAACCAAAGTTACTGACATATTGTGAGTGTTTTTGTGTGTTTGAGTGTCACATACAAAGACTCTTATACAGGGTTATTCCTAATCAATTATCATCCTTTCAGGGGCTTATTCTGTACATCAAAACTCAAAAAAATATTGTTCCATAGAAAAATACGACAAAATGTATGGAACAGCTGAGCTGAACAGCTTTTTTAGTTTTAACAAAAGTCGCTGAACAAAAGTTGTTAGATTTGATTTACAGAATAAGTCCCTAAAAGGATGCTAATTGATTAGGAATAATCCTGTATACATTGATCTCCAATAAGACCGGTTAGTAGCGGCTTGCATCCAGCGTAATCCTGCGGTCTCAATGAGGTCATCCGTTCACCTTGCGGGTGCGTGCTGATCTCCACCCGAGAACTTTTCGACACCATCGGTCATCGGTTACTCACTCACCCACTACGCCCACGCCTATTTCAACTGGCCAATCTGGGCTATGTCTGTAACTTTGATTCTTCTACTGATCTCCTCATCCCACATCACATCACATGTATATGCAGATGCACTGACAATACGTCAGACAGACTGAGACTCCCAAGGGACATTCTGCGAAAGAGACATTTCGAGAAAGTGACACTTTGTGAAAGGGATTTTTTTTGGGCGGAAGACAATTTGAGAAAGGGACATTCTGCGCCGGAACCCTGTATAAGAACCAAAGTTGCCGACACGGCTCAGCGGATTGATAAGTTTAAAAGGCAAGGGTCTTTGGGGGTTGCTAAAAATGCCAAGTCGATGGTTAGGTACTCCACACATTCGGTTCGAACGATCGGCAAAATCGAATGTGTAGATAAGTCATTCGGTTCGGCAAATGCCGAACGGCTTTCGCAAGGCGGACGGCTGTGAGTCTACACGTTCAAGTGACAGTATAACTGTAAAACTGTGTAAGGAAACTTGTCCTCCACCCCAAACCTTCAAAGAGCCAGCGGAAGAACTCCCCCCAGGTAACGACTTAGCGTGGCCAACGTGGAAGTCGTTGAATCGACTCCGGACCTAAGGTGGCCGCTGCAAGTCTAATACTGCCAAGTGGGGGTTCACTGACGCGGACTCTGTGAGGTGTGATTGTGGAAAGTGCAAACGATGAATCACCTTCTGTCCTGCCCCCAGTGCCCAACCACCTGCACACTGGGTGACCTCATGGAAGCCTCCCCTTCTGTGGTGGCAGTGGCTACCTACTGGGCGAAACTTGTATAGTTAGTTAGCACCATTAGAAACTATTAGAACCATCGACACGACGAAGAAGTGACAGTATATCTATAATAATATTTCTAATGACACAACTAGTTGTGCGAACGCAGTTGGTCCATGAGGAACACCTCGCTGTGTCGATAAATTTCCAAACGTGTTTCTTGCCCGATGGGATGGAAAACATTTCGAGAGGAGGCTACGTACTGGCAAGCATAGCGTAGCACGTCCACCCGCAATCCATAAATTATAAATTTATGACCTTATTTTAAAATTATCAGTATGATTACAGTTGATTACACTGAATGCAAACCGTTTCCGACCGGTTTTTTGAGATCAACTCAACAGTTCAGACGGTTCAGGCGAGGAAAGCCCAATTCTTACAATGGCTAATTCTCAAAATAAATTAAACTAAGAATTTTGTTCACACATTGTAACCGGTAAGTAACGGTAAGAATCTTTCAAGGGCGAGTTTAGTACATTCAAAAGAATAACTTTTACTATGGGACCAACCGAAGCCAATTTCGCGGAAAAAGTTTACAGTTATGCAGAAAAAGTCCATTAATAATCAACTAAATATATGAGACAGTCGACTTTTTTTTACGCGGAATCTGGTTTGGTTGATACCATACTTAAAAGTTGTTCACTTTGATGTACTAAAAAGGTTACTTACCAGACGCCTTGTATGTAAAATATGTTTTTTTTTTTGTAGAACTTCCAATTTCAATTATTTTGTCATTTTGAGAATTGGACATTCGTAGGTAAGAACTGATTCTTAGAATTAGCTTATGTGATAATCGGGCATTCTTAGAACCATATGCCACGCCTAAACCGATAGATCCTATGGATGAAATAATGATATTCACTGGGGTATACTAAGCGCCAACAAGTTGTCGGATGGGAAGTTATGCGCAGAACGCTGCACAAAAGCCGAAATATAGGTATGCGCGGGAGCCAGAGATACTCGCGCCGGCGCACACCCGCCCGCCAACCTCATGCCTCCCGCGCGCTCCCTACGCCCGTGCTTAACACTACGCCACGCGGCGTCCGCACTGTGCATTGTCGGCATCGTAAACATGCGCAATAATTAGCGAATCACGGCGAAGTGTCATCTGCGGCTAACTTCTCATCCGCCGACTTGTGTGGCGCTAACTATACGATTCCCGGTCGGGCAAATATTTGAGTGATTTTCGGTTCACCCAGGTGGTCTCAGGAGGTGGACGGTGGGAATGAACTGATTTTATACGAGTATATTCAATGATCTTATATACAGGGTTATTTCTAATCAATTAGCATCCTTCTAGGGGCTTATTCTGTACTAACAACTTTTGTTCTACGACTTTCGTCAAAACTAAAAAAGAATTTTTTTGTTGTCTAGAGGGATGCTAATTGATTAGAAATAACCCTGTATATGAGTATATCTATTATGGGTCGTATTCGTAATCATGTGTTTGGGTGGCATTACACGGAGTCATACAAGTTAGTACTAGTTTATATGAATAAATAAAATGAAAAACACTCAATTACACTACCATTTTATTAGGAAAACACATACATTATAATTCCTCATTTATTATAACAATATTAAGATATAAGGTCGTGTGAAAGAATATAGTACTCTTGTACTTTAGAATCATGCACGAAAACTATTCAGCTCAATTCCATGTGATTTCATTAAACTATACTAAGTTATATTGCCATCTTTTACTATAATAGGAATACAAGACAAAGATAGCGGACATTTTAGTGCTTAAAATGAATCTGCTCTATTTTTCATATAGTTGTTTTTTTTTTTTTTATTTCGTATAGGTTTGCGTTCGACTACATACCGCCTGATGTTAAGCAGATATGCGGTCTAGGGTATAGCACGCGTGTTTAGATGATATAAAGAGATTACACAATACAATGTTATTCTTCTAGCAGTTTTGTGACTGTTCGCCTCTCCAGTACTAGATGAGACCTTGCAGAGGTTTTATAGCCTAAGAGCTGCTGAAGATCGATCTTCACCCACGTGATAACCAAATGAGACATATTTTTTTTTTTATAAATTATTATTTAAACACGTCTATGATAGCTTGCTTATAGAAAAGTGTTCATGGCTATTATTTATAATATTTAAAACAAGTCTTGAACGTTTTTTTAAGGCAAACCTGAATGATTCGTCTTTATTTAAAACCTTTTGTGATTAAATTATTTTTCTTATGATACCAATTTTGACTGTTTATAAGATCGGTTCCGTACTTATATTGACATATTTGTACATAGTCGCTTGCCCGGTAGTATGAACAAAATTAAGCAAACAAACCTGCCAAAATATCTCTACAAAAACTATTAGTTGAAATAAAAAAATGCCGGCTATCAAAATTGTAAACGTAAAAAAATCATTTCTAAAATAAAAATATCGAATTCCCGGTTGTGCCCATTAGGTGTCCAAATTATTGCATAAATGATAATTATAAACAATGTAATACCATAAATATTGTTTGTGTGAATCTAAATGTTTCAAAATTTCTTTAAAAATATTAATTTAACATAGAATTGTCTTTTCAATCGTTAAAATTCAATGTGGCCACAAATGGTACTAAGGTAGCCACAACCGGTGCGTCTACCCTGTCTCATCTGGTTATCAGATGGGTGAAGGTCGTTCTTCCACGTCTCTCCCCCTATCATTTAAGAATTACCAATAAAGTTGGATCCACGCCTGAGCGTACATTGTAGTGCTGAAGTATGAATAAGATCTTAGATTTCATACATATTTCAACGAGACCCGAGTTTATTAAGTGGCGCTATTGTACTGTACAGCTACTATATTTCGACAGCACTAAGAATTTTCGCCTTCTCACTTATGTTTTTCTATTAGTAAAAGACAACTATATGACTAAGGTTTTTTTTTAATGAATGGACACGGGAATCAGCTTCATTTTCACTATAAAACAAAAAAATATATCAACGTAACGTTTTCAAGGAATACTATTTTACACCCAAAATGTTCATTTTGTACCAGTCTAACACTCATACGATTAATTATTCATTAATATTACTTATTTAATTAACATTACATCTAGCAACCTCAATAAAAACTATATTACGATATGCGACACGTCCGCATAGGTACTTTTATACAAGTTAACTTTGCCCAGTTAAGTGATAATTTCGCTTATAAAATTATGCATTTATTTCTTTGTTTTCCAAAGATTTTTCTTAATAAAATATGTATAGCATTGTCAATTTTTTTTTGTACGCAAGGGCACTTTAACTTGTATATTGAAATCAAAAAAGTGTGTACTAGCTTTACGAATACATTTAGACATAGAATCCAGTTTTGAGGAGTCCATAGAAATACCGGTCAAAAATGCAGATAAATTTGTAGCTACTTTCCGTCTAACAGTATAAAAATCCTGATATGATATTGATAAATCAACAAAAAAAGAAGGAAAAATCTGTATAAGTGTAGGGTTTTTTCTTTAAAACCGTTCTTGAAAACTTGTGGGTAGTTATAATTTGGCGAAAATCTTGTGTACATTTAAACTTGTATGCCCTACCCGCTGGGACACTTCGTTGACGAACTCGAAAAAAATCCTGCGCATTCAACTAAATGAAACGTGCGATACTATTGGTCGGAACAATCTGACCAATAGCGTTGCGTTTGATGACGTTTAAATGCATCACCAAGCTCGCGACAGCCAATAGCCAGCCGACGGCGCCACAGATTAGTGATGAGTTACTATGGAATGCCGCATGACGTTATCCCACTTTGCATTTAAATCGCCCAATTTGATCGCTATTTTTAAAATCTGTGTCACAAATACGGTTTGTATGAACTTTAAAAACAGATTATTTATTTAAAAATGTTCTTTTTGTGATAGAAATTTCAAAAATAGACGCGCTCGCAGTATTTGAACCTGCATCCCTCTGGGATTCCGGCCCAGATGTTGGTAGTAAAATGATAAACACTTCACTAATTCGGCGCCTTCGCAGACAGCGTTCTAGCTCATTTTGGACAAAGCATCTGGGCCGGAATCCCAGAGGGATGCAGGTTCAAATCTTGCGAGCGCGTAAATTTTCGAAATGTTTATCACAAAAAGAAATTTTCTATAAACCTAATGGGTGAAGCACGATAAAATCATTTCATAGATTATTTATTTAACGATGATCTATAATTTAAAAATGTTAAATTAATCGTGCATACTAGTTATTTTGAACTGTACATTTTGACGCAGGCCGATCTTAATAGGCGGAAATAGCACCAAGCATAATCTATACTAGAAATTACGGGCCGTTTTCGCCATTTTTGATTTTTCGAGTCAATATTTTAGACTTTAGCTGGATATACTAGACCCGCTCTTAAAAGGTTTTGCCTGTGACTCTATATAATTATACGTTTAACTGAAACATCGCGAAAAAAAAAAACTTCATATTCTCTACAGTCAATGTTTTTTTGTCTGGAACAGCTGATCTCCCTACAACCATCAGGTATTTCCACCTTAGACGTCATACGCTACGCTAGATGATCTAGTCTCCATTCGAGGATCTCACGTCAGCCTAGTCAACATGCTTTAAGTCCTGACCACTATAAAATTTAATTGATCATATCATTTGATTGATTTATTGCACTATCAAATTTCAACCGCAAAATATTGGTAAAAAGTCCTCAATAAATTAATGTAAAAAAGTTTTTTTTATAATCATAATGCTGTATATTTCACAGTACCAGTAACAAACAAAATTCCGAAGGTATCGGGCCAATGAGACCACCACAAACGGTGGATTTTGCATCTCGCTCCATCTTTCAAACTTTACAATCTGTCTGTCTCACTTTCGCTGTAACTTTTAGCGTGCAGAACGTAAATTTTTAAAAACGTTTGTTATTTTATGTAATTTATAAAAAAAACTACTGCACTTATGGACTCAAATCTGTCAAAGATGATTGTTATACGGGATCAAGGAGCAAACTTAGGCAGTTATCATATTTCTAAAACCTCGCATTTAAAAGTGAACTTTTGGGTAACATGACGCAGTTACGTTCTATTGGTGCTGTCAAAAAGAAAATAAATGGTTGGATCTATCATACTGCGTAGTAACAACAACCCACCCCCCACAAAAGAGACCTAAAAATAATTTCTGGCCCATTATTACAAAATTGATTTCGAGTCGAGCTACAAAAATGCACCATTTGTGTTGGCAATAAAATTCAAATTTACCTACATCGGTAATCCTACCATCATGCATTAGTCGTCAAAGGAGTCTGCAAGCCTTCAACGGTTTTGGCTTCAATCTTTTCACTGTCATCTGTCCCGTTGACTTCAGTTTTTTCTGTCATCTCCACATCCTTTGAATCCTGGCTATCCGACTCTTGGCTCTTGGCGGAGTCTTGGTTTTTAGTCAAGTCTTGTGTCTTAGTTGAGTCTTGGGTCTTGGTTGAGTCTTGACTTTTGGCTGAGTCTTGAGTCTTGGTGGAGTCTTGGCTGTCTTGTGACTTGGTCTCGCTGTCTGATGTACCTTGGCTGGAGTCATCTGCTTTTGTCTCGGGTACAGTTTCGGTGTCCATTTTTTGTTCAGTTTTTGTTTCTACGGAGGCAGGTTGGTCTTCTTTCTTTTCTTGTGTTTGTTGATTATTATCTGTGTGAAAAAAAAAATAATTTTGATAAAAATACTTAATATTGTCTGCTTGCCCTGTAGTAAGGAAGGGAGTGATTCAATTCAACTTTTCAATTTCAAGAGAGATTTATCATTTACACATAATTAATTTAATAAATACAATGCCAGTGTTAATTCCATCCTAGAACTATAAAAACTTTACATAAATATTGTTCTGCAAACACTTGGCTTATACAAAACATAAAACATGAAGGGAGTGATTATGACCATAATTATGAGCAACTTTTACTATTATTATTATTATTAATCCATTTATTTCGGTCATTACAGCCATAAAAATATCATAAAATTACAATTATAAAGGATTATACTATGAGGCCAAACCGGAATTTGAGAAAAAAATTAGTGTGGAAGTGGTATAAATACGGCCGTGTGTTGTACGTGAATACGTAAACAGAATGACCTGAAAATGGCGGCGCTCCCCTCTCCACTCCTCGCGATGCGTCACAGTCCTCACTTTATTATTATATACTACGGGACTAATCGCGCACTAAAATAACGAGAACACATACATACATAGAACAAACGAATATATTACTTAGGTCAAAGTAAACGAAGCGTACTATTGCTGAACGGATCAACGAACATATCGCGGCAGTCAAAAACCGCCAGATACAGAAGTCTGCTATAGCTGAGCATTTGCTTGACGGAGGTACTGGTCATTGGATCGAGCTCCACGACCCAAAAGTCCTCTCCACGGATCGACACTATTGAGCGGTGGAAATAAAAAAACATAAGAATTTCAACCGGGAGGATGGATTTAAGTTATCGGCGTCGTGGAATCCTGTTGTCAACAAATGCAAATCGCGTAGTGTAGGTAGAAAGATACCGTCAATGTTGTGTGTGTGTGTGTGTCAGAAGGACATTGTTAGATACCGTCAGTATTGTGTGTCGTAGTGACAATTTTTCAAGTTCAAATTGAATTGGCGGTACCAGCTGTTCCACATTCCAGTCTACCCGTGACCACGGTCGATGCAACTCGGCCGAAACGTCGGGATGAGGAGGTATTTATTTATCTCGTAATTTTAGTGCGCGATTAGTCCCGTAGTATATAATAATAATGTGTTCAAATCGCGAAAGTTTAAAAACAACAGTCCTCACTTGACGTAATGAATTATTCGATCTTTTAGCTATCCAACGTTGTAATTGAATTAAGGACGGAGATGATAGATCTGAAGCTACACCAAACTGTATCCCCCAATTTTGTTGTCATTCGTTTGTTTTGGACTTGCCTCCCCATATTTTGCAATTGCAATAAAATAAAATTTATGACGTCAAAAAATCAGCTTTTACCATACAAAATTGCAACTCAGAATCGATAAAATGACTGAATTGATGAAATGAATTTACAACTGATTTTTTACTCGAATTATGGGTTTCCCACATACTTAAAGTTGTTCATAATGATGAATCGCTTTTAGCGATAAGACCGCCTCTTGTGCCTTTTCTGTCTTTGTTTCTTTTGTTATGTTTTCTTGTTGATGGCAATAAAGTGTTATTGTATTGTATGAATACCTCTTTTCGTGATCGTATACCAGTTCTGGATAACCCAGTATAGACATGATTGGCGCCTGGAACTGCTGGTCAAGTACAGGCAAGTTCGACGGTGAAGTTTTAATACCGGTAGGTACCATCATCATCCATCCATCCATCAGCCAAAGGACGTCCACTGCTGGACATAGGCCTCCCCTATGGATCTCCAATAAGACCGGTTGGAAGCGGCTTGCATCCAGCGCGATCCTGCGGTCTTAATGAGGTCATCCGTCCACCTTGTGGGTCGACGTCCTACGCTGCGCTTGCCGGTACGTGGTCTCCACTCGAGAACTTTTCGACTCCACCGGTCATCAGTCCTCCGCGCTATGTGCCCTGCCCATTGCTATTTCAACTTGCTAATCCGTTGGGCTATGTCGGTAACTTTGGTACTTCTACGGATCTCCTCATTCCTGATTCGATCCCGCAGAGAGACTCCGTAGGTACCATTAACTTATACAAAGACAACAATAGAGCTTAGCTCATAGCGTAATTTAACTAAGTGTTCGTTAGCAATCATCGAAGTTAAGCGGCGTTCGGCAAGGTTAGTCTTTAGATGGGTGACAGCGATATTAACATCAGAGCGCAACCGTGGCTCGGACGACATGTTAAATTGTAGGCCCCAGTTGTTTTAACCATTTAGCTATATCAAAGGCCTTCAGAGCTTAAAAACTCTGACACCAGGGCTCCACCGGGCCTATACGGCCTTACCTAATCGAGCTAAGATATTATGTTAAAGGTTTAGGTTTAAAGAATTTTTATTTATCATTCAAGACATTTCTGTCGCTTACATGATAAAAATAACTTAATTAACATTTTAAAATATCGTCGTCACACTAAGTACATAAACATAAACAACCAAAAATTCGTGATAAGGCAATAAATATTACAAAACTAAACAAACAAAATAACCCGACTACCCACTCGACTTCAAAAACACTTTTTTATACTAAGTTGGTACCTACTTCCTTCATCATTAAGGTTCCAATTTGTTTGACACACTTCAAGGTAGTATTTAATCGAGTGCCTCTTAATTTGAACCGAGCAAAAATTGATTCTGATTACGACATACGGAATTACTGAATGGGCGACAAAAAGCGAGCGAAAACAAAGTTTGTTTTATCAAGTCGCTGATTTAGGCATTAAATGCCTAAATCAGCGACTTAACACTAAATATTTGAGATACTAAATGTTCCACTTGTTTCATTGTGACTGCAGGGTCACGTTGGATGCAAGCCGCTTCCAATCGGTCTTATTTGAAACCTATAGGGGAGGCCTATGAACAGCGGCACGTCCTATTGGCGATAAAAAATATGATAAATTTTGTTTCACACCTAATCATTAATGTGACAATATTCGGCGAAACTTTATTCGTCTAATAGTTGTTTGGCTTAGTGAAAGATTTGACAATAATAAACAATTATTCTACCAAATGAAACGTCATACATAACTGTGGTGTAATGAAATACGGACTATCGCAGACGAGAGTTTATTACAAAAACCTTAACACTACGTACATACTATGATGGAGGTGGGTAGATTTGTATATAAAATCTACCCCCGCAATATTGCATACATTACATAATTCCTCCTTCTATTTTAAACAAAATATTAAAAACTACTAACCAAATCGATGATATAAGATTGATAACTATTAGTAAATAGATTAACAAAAAATAGAAATTGAACGAAGGCGAGACTCGATAGCTGAAGGTGATTTTGTAAAATTAAAACTGATAACACCTGCATTAAAACTTATAATTAATTTCACGGCGGGCTCGGCGTTGGCGCACATCGACCTTTACCGCGGGGTCCGGCGTCGCCGGGACCGGTGAAACAGCTGATCGCGCGCTCGCAACGCTGCTCGTCTCATATCTACCACCTACTGCTCGCGTATCTTCGTTCTTAGTTCCGCTTCCACCACCTGGTGAACGAGGCGACTGCACTAATGGTGTTGACCATTCATCATTTGTGCTTTTGTCTAAATTATCCTCATTTGGTGGTGCTTGTGCCACACATACTAAAGAATGCCGTGTTTTACGTGAATTCTTGTGTAATAATTGATCTACGTGCTTCCTAACCACTTTATTATTATCCGTTTTAACTACGAATGAAACGGGACCTGTCTGACCCAAAACTGTCCCATCATTCCACTTGACATTTTTATCACTGTAATTACGCACAAGCACCGCGTCCCCGGGCGTGATATCGCGCGCCACCCCCCCGCGGCGCTCCTCCTGCGCGCTCTGCTTCTCGCGTACTACCTCGCCCGTGCTGGGTCGTAGCAGGTCTAGTCTACCTCGTAAACGACGTCCTAATAGTGCCATCGCTGGCTCCTTCTGCGTTGTGCAATGTTCTGTGTTTCTGTATGTAAACAAGAATTTGCACAAGGCAGTGTCATAATCCTCATTTTCTAATGTGGCTTTCTTAAGCACCCGTTTCACAGACCGTACTGCATTTTCTGCTGCACCGTTGCTGGATGGGTGAAATGGGGCAACTAAAATGCGCTTTATTCCATTTTTTTTTAGGTAGTGTAGGTACTGCTGAGAGCTAAAGGGAGGCCCATTGTCACTTACGATACATTTTGGTAGTCCAAAACGAGAAAATAACTTTCTAAAGGCCGCTATTACTGCCACTGCAGAAGTTGTCGGGACGCGTTCTACTTCTAACCATTTACTGTTCGCATCTAGTATTACTAAGTAATATTTGTTTTTGTATGGGCCTAAAAAATCAACATTGAGACGTGTCCAGGGTTCCGAAGGCCATGGCCAAGAATGCAGAGGCGCAGGGGGAGGCTGGTCTCGCTGCGACGAACACGCACTACAATCGCGGCACATTTTTTCAATATCGGCGTCTAAGCCCTCCCACCAAAAATAATTTCTAGAAACCTGTTTCATTTTCACAACGCCTAAGTGCCCGCTGTGTAACTCACGAAGCACTGTGGCCCTGAGGCTGGTCGGTATGACTACGCGATAGCCCCACACTAAACAACCTTGTTCTATGAACATGTTGTCCTTTTTTTGGTAAAAAGCTCTGTCTCTTTCATCTCGAGAATTTTCCGGCCAACCAAATTTAATGTAACCTATAATCTTATTTAATTGTGGATCTTTCACGGTTTCGGCCTTTACTTCGTTAAATGTAACCGGCATTTTATCTTCTATAAAATTCAAATAACTACCTTCTAAAATTTCGCCGTCCTGCCCGTTTTTAACGGACTGTTCTAACGGCAAACGCGATAAAGCGTCCGCAAAGGCATTCCGCGAAGACGGAATGAATTCTATATCGAAATTATATGCGGCCAATCGTACTGCATATCTTTGCAAGCGACTTGCAGCCGTTTGCGGAATACCTTTATTTTTCCCAAAAATATAGCTCAATGCCCTATGATCACTACGCAACAAAAAATGCCTCCCATATAAATACTGATGGTGTTTCGTTACTCCAAAAACGATCGCCAGTGCTTCCTTATCTATCTGAGAATAATTGAGCTCGTGCGTGTTGAGCGTGCGCGACGCGCAGCTGCCCACGCGCTCGCTGCCGTCAGGATAGCGGTGCCAGAGGACGCTGCCTAAGCCGTACGCGGAGCTGTCTACCGAGAGGATCAGAGGAAGGCTCGGGTCGTAGTGCGCCAATACCGGACCGCTACTCAAAACATTCTTAATCTCATTAAAAGCTAATTCACATTGCTCGTTCCAATGCCAACGAGTATTTTTCTTGAGCAAATCATACAACGGTTTTAAAATATCACTAATGTTGGCACAAAACTTAGCATAAAAATTTACGAGCCCTAAAAAGCTTTTTAATTGAGAGACGTCTTTCGGCGTCGGCGCCGCTACTATAGCTTCGATTTTCTTATCATCAGCGTGCAATCCGTCCTTGTCGATGCGATATCCTAAGTAAGTAACGCTTGGTTTAAAAAATTCACATTTGGAAAGATTAACTTTTAAACCTGCCTCTCTCAATCGGCTCAAAACGGCTCGCAAGTTTTCAAGATTACTAGCCTTATCTGTACCGGCGCAACAAATATCATCTTGAAACACCACCGTAAAAGGCAGCCCACTAAGTATTTCTTCGATCATTTTTTGAAAATTTTCAGGTATACATTTAATACCGAAAGGTACGCGTTTGTAAACAAATGTTCCAACGTGTGTGGTGATTGCCGTCATCGGTTGTGACTCATCAGTCAAAAGTACCTGCTGATAAGCATGGGATAAATCTAATTTCGAAAATAGTACCCCACCGGCGAGTGTAGCAAAAATTTCTTCAATACGCGGAAGTGGATAATGAAAATCTTTTAACTTCGGGTTTATAGTTATTTTGTAATCGCCACATATACGGATATCACCATTTTTTTTAACAACAACTACTATAGGTGTTCCGTAATCAGAGCGATCAACTTTGTAAACCACCCCTTCTCGCTGCAGTCGGTCTAGCTCGGCCTCGACGGGCGCGCGCATGGCCAACGGCAGCGGCCGCGCTTTCACAAACACCGGCGACTCGTCAGCCAACTGCAATTGCATACGAGTCGTACACGTTCCTAGCCTATCAGCAAATACCTCTGGAAATTCTTTACGTAACATCCCAACAGATTCATCACAATTATCAGTTAAACTATAACAATTATTGACACTGACGCCTAGCATTCTTATCCACATTCTGCCCATCAAAGGGGGGCCTCCGTTTTCTATGACAAATAATTTTAATATTTTTGAATGTGATAAGTATGTGACCTTGACTTCAACATAACCTATAGGCTTAATAGCATCGCCGGTATAGGACCTCAATGTCAATGCTTTCTTGTGTAAAGGTAAATTATGGAACAATTTATCATAATACGCTTTAGAAATAGCAGAAAATTTGCAACCGGTGTCCACTTCAAACCGTAAAGAATGATTTTCAACTTTCACAGTTATATAATACGGGTCATCTTCGTTGTCCACGATAAATTATAAAAGTGCATACCATCGTCGTCGGAGTTCGAGTCAACTAAAAAAAACTGACCTTTAGCCGTCTTCGATGAGCCCGCTCCGCGCCCTTCGTACTTACTGGACATCACCTTTAAATGACCTCTTTCACCGCACCGATCACACTTGAAAAACTTGTACCGGCACTTGGCCGATACGTGCCCGTCTCTGCCGCACCGTGTACACGGGCGGCCCGTCGCGGCCGGCGCTCCCTGCGCCGCCACCGCCGCCGGCTGAGCGCGGCGCGGCCAGCGCGCCGCCGCCGAGCCCAGGCGATGCAGGCCCTCCGCGGCGGGCGCGCCGCCTCCGGCGCCCGCGCTGCCGCTCGCCGCCGCCGCCGCCGCGTGCCTGTCGGCCGCCTCCAGCGCCAGCGCGAGCTCGACAGCTCTCTTGTAATCCAATTCACGTTCAGCAAACAGCCTGGATCTCATATCCTCTTGATGGAGCCCTGACACGAATTGGTCTCTCAAATTGACCTCAAGCGACGCTCCAAAATTGCAAGTTTTCGCTAAATGTTTTAAACTTTGAAGGTATTCGTTAATGGCTTCTCCATCAGCTTGCTTTCTTTGCCGAAATACATGACGTTCTGCGATCTCCGACCTTTGTGGTTCGAGATGTTGCCTCACTATTTCCTCGAGCTCATCGAATGTTTTCGATTCGGGTAAAGCAGGTGCACATAAATCGCACATAAGCTCGTAACACGAAGTTCCAACATGCGTGATCAGCGTGGCCACATGCAAATTTTCCGCGATGGCGTTTAAAGCAATAAATTGCTTTATTCGTCTGCAGTAGGCATCCCAATTATGGGACCCAATCTCAAACACTTCAATTTTGCCTATAGGCATTGTCACAATCACTTCACTGTACTACCACGTAAGTTCGAAAATAATAACTGCGCCAAGTGTGGTGTAATGAAATACGGACTATCGCAGACGAGAGTTTATTACAAAGGGAATCTGATTGGAAATCAGATTCCCTTTGGGAGCGTAGGTTCGTATCCTACCGACTGCGCCAAGTGTGGTGTAATGAAATACGGACTATCGCAGACGAGAGTTTATTACAAAAACCTTAACACTACGTACATACTATGATGGAGGTGGGTAGATTTGTATATAAAATCTACCCCCGCAATATTGCATACATTACAATAACAATTGATAATTGTTGGTAGTCAAAGTGAAACATAGGTGAAACGTTGGTTGGCAAGTGATAATCGGCCAAACAAGTTTCCTCGAAAAGGCAAGAAACTGTATGTTAGAATATTATTACCGTAGCTCATAAAACGCTGTTCTTTTGTCCAGCTCAAACCCGACGAATAGTCGCCCACTTATGATATTTTTCACCCGGTTTATTATTATCTATAAGTAAATAACTCACCAGTTTCATCAACCTCCATCGCGGTATCTTTATTCTCGTCACCGTTTACTTTCTGCAAATAAAATAAAAACATATTAGTTTACTTTTAAATACATTAGTGTCAAGGACTAACTACTTTCATATCTATTACGTTCCGAGGGTTTAGTATGAGTTTAAACGTAAACGAAAACTATAGGCCGAATCAAACTTAAGGGGCGGTCGTGTATAAAATGTCTAACCAGTAACAAGATTTTACAAAAAAAGACATTTTTAAAGAAAAAAATATATGTCATTCTTGAGCATATCTTCTGTAGGCAAACTATATACGAAGGCTCAATAAATGCAATGATTTTTATCGTGCTTCACACACTAGGTTTATAGAAAAAAATCATATCATTGATTGAGCAATGCGCCATTTCTCGTTAATGGTAAAGAAAGAAGTTCTAATAATTTCACATTAAGTGACGACTGTCTGGTTTAAAGCAGTTCTCACAGATGGTGCTTCCAACACTGTAGTAGTTGGTAGTAAAAAATGATAAACACTTCACTAATTTGGTGGCTTCGCAGTACAGCGTTCTAGCTTAATTGGACAAAGCATCTGGGCCGGAATCCCAGAAGGATGCAGGTTCAAATCATACGAGCGCGTCAATTTTTGAAATGTTTATCACAAAAAGAAAGAAAGTTTGGAATGTTTGAATGGATGTTTGTTCCTCTTTAACGCATATACTGCACGGATTGAGATGAAACTGTGCAACAGTTATGCTATATCTGAATAAAATATAGGCTATAATTTATAAAGATATAGCGTGAAACGAAGTTCGCCGGGTCAGCTATTTTATTCATATGTCAGCGGCGCAAGGAGAGGGGATTCGCGCAGCTTGTAGCAAACTTCACAGACACCATTAAGTTTGATTCTACTTTTGTACCTAGTAGGTAGTTTTCGTGTAACTTCATACATTTTTGTACAGCATACAACAAAAAAGTATAGAAGCATACGAAAACTGTTACAGTTTTCGTTTACTATACAAACTCGTACTAAGGCCTCTGATACCAAAATTAAATGCAAAATAACTAAAAATACAATAAATAAACTACCGAGGTATCCTAGTACTCTCGAGATTGTCTCTAATGAACTATTCTCATGCACCAAGTTTTAAGATTTTTAAGGTAAACCAATTTGAATGGATTTGATCTTATCTCTCTTTTTTATTACTGTAAGAGAGAGAGAGAGAGAGAGAGAGAGAGAGAGAGAGAGAGAGAGAGAGAGAGAGAGAGAGAGAGAAATGGCACCAACTTCAAGGTTGACAAATTCAGTAATATTATAAAGAGAAGTAATAATCGCGGGTCGAACCTGGACACGATTGGCACAGGACCGAGGCAGATGGCACTGTAAGAGAGAGGCCTATACCCAGCAGTGGGATAAAGAAGGCTGTGGATGATGATGATGATAAAGAGAAGTTATTTATTTTGTTACATAATATTTGTTTTTTACTATACCTTGTAAAATATAGCTCAATACGCGAGACATTGACATACGCGATGTGAGTCACGCACATCAAGTACTATAATTTTAATAGTTAAAAGGTTCGGTACACAATGTTGTACTTCATACTCGTGAATCTCGACCATGAAGGTTGTGAAATTGTGTACCGAACATTTTGACTATAAAAAATATGGTACTTGATGTGCGTGAGTCATTTCGCGTATGTCAATGTCTCGCGTATCAAGCTATATTTTACAATGTATAATAGGCTTTAACTACTGAAACTACTTAATCCATTTCGAAAATTCTTTCACCAATATAAAGTTTATTTATTCCTGGAGTTGAGTTATAACTCGAACCAAACTTTTTGGCGGCCAATCCTGACTAAAGGTCACTTGTCAACTGAGCGAGGAATAGGTTGTCCGCAACCTGTAGCCAACCTTGCAGCCGCCAAGAAGTTTAATTCGGCCTATACCCGAGCGAATCCATGGCGGGCAACTACAGTTAAAAAAAATTAAAATCTAATATTGCTATATTTCTCTCATTAAAAGAGACTAGAGTAAGAGAGACAATCTCGAGCACTTCAGAATAACCCTCCGGACAACACAAACAAAAAATTAATCTTATTGGACGGACAAATTATAACAAATATCATTCTCTTTTCCATTCCTCTTTAAAACATACAGGGCTATCCAGAACTGGTGTACTAAGCCTAAAGGGGTTGTTTCAGACCATGGTTATGAACAACTTTTACTATGGGCCAACCAGGAATTCAAGAAACAAAATCATTTTGTTGATTCCGAAATGCATTTTTGACCGACGAAATAGAGGAGGTACTCAATTCGACGCGTATATTTTTGACGTGACAACGTCTTATAAATTGGTTTGCCGGGTGACACTTCAAGAAACTGCGTTACGCTCCGCTCACGTTATGCGCTCACAATGAGAGCGAGTGAGAGGCACGCGTCATGGTTAGCCCGCCTAAGAGCGAGAGAGACAGACATTTTCATCCTTCTTCCTACTATACCAATGAATATTCACATTAAAATTATTTTACCTTTCAAAGTCGTTGTCACGTAAAACTTTCGCCCGTATACCGACTTTACAGGCAACCAATTTTTTATGTATATAACTACGCATAACTTTTACATAGTAGTCTGATTTCGATAATTATTTATTTATTGAAAAGAGTATACTACAAAGTTTGTCCCATTTAAATTTTATTGAAATCTGCTGAGCCATTTTTTATAAATCAGCAATAATGTGAAAACTGTTACATCGATCCGTGCGAAATATTCGCGAATTCTGTACACGGGTGAAGTTGGTCATGCTATTTTTTGCAAAAAATAATCTTGTTAGGTACATAGTAGTCTGATTTCGAGAATTATTTATGTTGAAAAGAGTATACTACAAAGTTGGTCCCATTTAAATTTTATTGAAATCGGCTGAGCCATTTTTGATAAATCAACATTAATGTGAAAGATGCTACATCGATCCGTGCGAAATATTCGCGAATTCAGCACACGGTTGAAACGGTCATGCCATTTATTGCAAAAAATAATTATTGTATGGAACAGCTGATTTTATTCTCGAATTCCGGGTTGGCCCCATACTAAAAGTTGTTAATAATAATGATTTTAATAACCCCCCTTCGGCCTAGTACAGGGCAAGCAGATAACCCTGTATAGAGTTATCCTTTTTCAACAAAACTAAAGAAATTCTAAATAAAAATTAACTAAACGTAAACAACTAAAACACTAATAAGTAACTACAAAATAAATAAATACGGACGGACAAATTATAACAAATATCATTCTCCTTTTCCATTCCTTTTTAAAACATATGCCCGTCCTTTTTCAACATAAATAACTAAATATATTCAAAATAAAAATAACTAAATATAACAACTAAAATACAAATAACTATAATATAAATAAATAACTACAACTACATAATGTTTTACCCAAAATATATCGCATTTTATTTTTTTTATTTTATTTTATTTTATTGTCTTCAGTCGACTTCCAAAAAAAAAAAAAAATTCTCAGTTTGATTTTATTTTGTGATTAAATTTTTCTATGAATTATAAGATTGCTATGTACCTATTATAATGAGTACAATGATGTTTTAAAACTTTCGCGATTTGAACACATTATTTATACATATACTACGGGACTAATCCCGCACTAAAATTACGAGATAAAAAAAAATACCTCATCATCCCGACGTTTCGGCCGAGTTGCATCGGTCGTGGTCACGGGTCTACCCGTGCGTCGGGATGATGAGGTATTTTTTTATCTCATAATTTTAGTGCGTGATTAGTCCCATAGTATACAGGGTTATTTATAATCAATTAGCATCCTTTTAGGGGCTTATTATGTACATCAAAAGTAACAACTTGGGTTCCGCGATTTTCGTCAATGCTAAAAAAAAATCAGCTGTTCCATACATTTGATCGCGGGTGAACGATATTTTTCTATGGAACACCAATTTTTTTTTGAGTTTTGACAAAAGTCGCAGAACAAAAGTTGTTAGTTTTGATGTACAGAATAAGCCCCTAAAAGGATGATAATTGATTAGAAATAACCCTGTATAGATAGTACCTAAATAATATCCAGACACAGAGCAAATATATATTCAACACATAAATATTTGCCCTGGGTGGGGATCGAACCCACGCCTCTTTGATCCAAAAGCCAGGTTCACTAACCACAGAGCCACCGAGGCAGTCATGATCATTAATGATAATTATCATTAATGATCATGACTGCCTCGGTAAAGTTTTCTTCATTATAATGAAGAAAACTTTTTTTTACAGAAATGTGATATATTCTGGGTAACTGTACCATCACCTTACACAAATACCACGTAGTTTTAATTTAAAATACTCTTAATATATTACTGGGGGAGAGGGTGACCTATGGATGTATTGCCTTTTACGACGCGCGGGTTTCGACGTTGACGGCACGGGCTCCTCCTCGGCGCTACTCGTTCGAGACTGTATCAATATACTTGTGATAATATACTAGGAAAGTGCGTAGGACGTCCTACGACGAGGTGGACATACGTTTTGATCGTCACCGTAGGTATATGACGAATGACGAGATCCGCAGACGAACTATACTCTATAAAATTTAACTTGATCTCTGCGACAGCTGTCAGAAAAATCAAGCCTATGAAGTCCTGAATTTCTTAATAGTACAGACAGTACCTGTCAATGTCATACTTTATGGGCATACCGATTAGTGATGGGCGACGAATGATCGTGACCACAGAGTTTTAGATAGTTTTATTTAAAATATCGATAGTTTATACTGACCATATTTTCAATAAAACTTAATTTATCATAAAGGACATGTTCACAAAATGTATGGAGGCTGGTATAATAATAATCAAAAAATCTAACCATAAGACTCGTTACATTTCGAGGAAGTTCATATTTTTCTGAGTCTATTACATCAGTTGAAAACAAAAAAGAGCCCTGCATTTTTTTTTAAATTAATTTTGATTTTATTAGGATAAATAAATATATTTGGCTCAATAGGTAGTTTATCTCTAGGAACTCTGATTAAGTAACCTCCAAATTGTTAAATAAAAGCATTTTTACCAATTAGACACACTCTTTAAGTGATTTTTTGTCACATTGTACCTACTAACTGGTCACACTGGTAGGTTATAATTTTCAATTTTAGCAAATTAAGAGGTAAATGTGGAAGAATCAGCTTTGAATGCAAGTAAAATAACGCTAGAAGCACTTTATTATTGTTGAACTAGAAAAAATAAAAAGCTGCATTATTTTTTTTTTGTGATAATTTATTTTTCACTTTAAAAAAAAATGCAGGGATAAAAAAATCTAAATTAAATATTTTTCAGAAGCCCATAAAACAAGCTTTCAAATGATGTATATATCATCTTGGTTAGATTTTTCTCTGAATAATATACCACTTGTGGACATCACCTTTATTGTATATTTTAATATCATAACAATTTTTACATGTGTAATTAAATTAAACCCAATTATGTTACATTAGAATCGATAATAGTGAAAAGTCGATAAATAATATCGTTACATTATATTATTTTGAGTATTTAATTAATATCATAACATTATTTACATGTGTACATACTTGATCTTAAATAATAGTAAGTAAATAAAATCCAATTGCTCACCTTCAACTACTCATTCGATTTCATTACAACATTGTTTGAAAATCGATTTTTTCCACCACTATCTCAACTCTAAACATGTCAATATGTAACTGTCGCAGAGATCAAGTTAAACTTTATAGAGTATACACGGTAATGCTGTCGACCACAAGCTATAACACCGTTAAGCCACAGGGGATTATTTTTCACTTTTAAACACATTCTTATAGAGTTTAAAATTATATATCGGTTAATGTAAGAATTATTTTCATATCGTTTATAGTTTAGAAGATAGAAATTGTGAAAACACCGCTAATGACATTCTTATTTCTACTTTACAAGTCAATAAAGTCGTCATCCTACAAAACTTAACTTAAATACCGCTACGATCGCATAACTATTTGAAAACATCATTATTTTACAAATAATAGCTTACATTTAAAGCCGTTTTTGCAAATAATTGTCTAAATCATAGTTAAAGTACTTAATCTGTCTAGTCCCGCGTTTTTCGCTGATACCCAAAAATATGGTTTTGTGGTTTAACGGCTTTTTAGGTTATAGATGGCAGAATGGTATCCTAACAGTATTGTGACTTGGCCCTGTCCTTGAAATAAATACTTACAGCCCCACGTGGCCACGCAGTACGTAACACGCGCTAGGGCTGTCAGCCTGGTAGATAAACCGCACGCTTACTGATACATACCCACACGTTCGTTCGTCACTGCGGCGCGCCCCTGCGACCGTTGTGTACCGAACTCCGAAGCGCGTAGGTATTATTCGCGTTCCCGTTTGTATGAAGACTGAATACTGTTGTAATCCGCGCCACACAAGTCGGCGGATGGAATGTTATGCGCAGAACAAAAGGCAAAATATAGGTATGCGCGTTAGCCACAGAGACTCGCGCCGGGGCACACCGCCCGCCAACTTCATGCCTCACGCGCGCTTCCTACGCCCGTGCTCACTACTTCGCCACTTGTGGGCATAGTGAACTCATGCGCAATAATTAGCGAATCACGGCGAAGTGTCATCTGCGGCTAACTTCTCATCCGCCGACTTGCGTGGCGTTACCTATAGATACCATTACCGTGACTAAAGTTACCGGCAACGAATTAGAAAAAAAAATATTAATTAAAAAAAAAAATTAAAAATTATTAATTATTAAATTGAAATGGCCTTCGGCAGGCCATATAGTTCGAAAAATGAATGGCCGATGGGTACTTATATAGTACCTATAATAAGTTCTCGAATGGAGACCACGTACCGACAAGTGCAGTGTAGGACGTTTCAGCAACTATAAAATTAAGACCGTAGGAATGTGCTGAATGCAAGCCGCTTCTAACCGGGCTTAGTGGAAGGGTAAGCCTGTGTTCAGCAGTATACGTCCTATGGCTGATGGATGTGTGTGTAACGAAACGTGTATAAAAGAATGCTCTAGAATCTAGATAAGTTCCTAAAGACGGTTTAGGCGAGGAATGGCCAATTCTCATAATGCCCAAGTAACCTGGGAATACCCAACTTCGTGAATACCCAATTCTCACAATGGCTAATTCTAAGAATGCCTAATTCTCAACATGGCAAAATAAATTAAATTAGGAATATTATAAATCCGAAGTTTGTTGGTTTGTTCCTGTTTCACGCAGCAACGGAGCAACGGATCGACTTGATTTTGACTTGACCGGAAAGTGACATAGGCTACTTTTTATCACAAAAAAATAAAAGGTTCCAGTGAGGATAGCACAAAAGTCAAAATCCACGCGGGCGGAGCCGCCAGTAAAAGCTAGTTTTCTATATACAGGGTAAGTAGCTACCAATTACAACCTCTTAAGGGCGAGTTTAGTACAAAAAGAAGAATAACATTCACTATTGGACTATATACCTGGAAGAAATCGCTATGAGCGATAAGGTCGCCCTTGTACCCTGTAAATTTACTTAGTCCTAAGAATGTTTGTATTTGTTTTTGTTTGGTGTACAATAAAGTATATATTATTATGGACCAACCCAAAACCAAATACGCGAAAAAGAAAACAATGCCATAAAAAAATCTATTGATATAATCAACAAAATATATGGGACAGCCGATTTTTTTTCGCTGATTCTGACGCTTTTCATTTTAATCTAATAAGTTGACCTTTAAGAGGTTTGTCGATTCTTACCTGTGACTTAGTCTATAAAATAAGTATTTTTTTTCATAAATTTAACAATTTAAATTATTTTGCCATTTTGAGAATTAGGCTTTCATAGAATTGGGCATTCGTAAAATTGGGCATTCTTAGAACCATATGCCAATGTTGGAATTGGGCATTCCTGGCCTAAACCGTTTTTTAAAGTTTTTTCAAAGAGCTCTCCTGAAAGATCCTGATTTACAGTGCAAATAGCAGTGCAGTGTGAATAAGGGGAAGTTAAACTGTCTAGTGTGTGTTATTATTTTATTGGTTGTGAAAATGGGTGCAAACATCCTGTAATAAATGAATTTTAATTAAATGTAAATTTAATTCCTTGAGAAAAATTGAAGATAAGTTTGTTTACCTTTGTATTAAATTTTTTTGACGTGATAACGTCATATAAATCGATGAACACCGGTTGCACGCACAACATGACTAATTGTCACGTTCCGCCTGAGCCCAGCGAGCAAGCGAGAGCGCGGAACAAGCGGTAGAGAGGCACGACCGGCCTAAGCTATCGGCTAGTGACGAATAAATAATGAAATGATCCTTAAACCGACTTTACAGACAATTTTTTTTCTCTTCGAAGACGAGTTTGTTTAGCATTATATTTTTTTTTATAAA
The DNA here is from genome assembly GCA_949316475.1 of Hypomecis punctinalis. Classification (NCBI taxonomy): domain Eukaryota; kingdom Metazoa; phylum Arthropoda; class Insecta; order Lepidoptera; family Geometridae; genus Hypomecis; species Hypomecis punctinalis. The sequence continues at coordinate 16,090,592 of OX438820.1, read as the reverse complement.
TTAGTTTTACCTCTGGTTTAGTGTCCTTGGACGTGGAAGAGACCTCTTCTTGCTGCTGTTTCTTGTGTCGCTTGGCTCGCGGCTTCTCTTTCTCTTCTTCTTCGTCTTCGCTTGCCTCGGTCTTCTCTTGCTGCTGTTTCTTTCTGTTTCGCTTGGCTCGCGGGTTCTCCTCCTTCTCTTCTTCTTCTTTTTCCTCGCTTGCCTCGGTCTTCTCTTCTGATGTTTCGCTCTCCGGTTCCGGTGATGCTTCTTTGCCGGGGTTTGGGTCCTCCTGAGAATAGAAATGAAATTTTAAAAATAATAAATGTTCATCATCATCATCATTTCATCGTTTTTTTACCTGGAAGAAATCGCTATGAGTGATAAAGTCGCCCTTGTACTCTGTAAATTTACTTAGTCCTAAGAATGTTTGTATTTGTTTTTGTTTGGTGTACAATAAAGTATATATTATTATTATTATCATTTCAGCCATAGGACGTCCACTGCTGGACATAGGCCTCCCCTAATGATTTCCTTGTCGGTAGCGGCATCCGACGCGATTCTGCGGTCCTAATGAGGTCACCCGTCCACCTTGTGGGTGGACGTCCTACGCTGCGCTTGCCGGTACGTGGTCTCCACTCGAGAACTTTTCGATCCTATCATCAGTCCTTCGCGCCACGTGCCCTGCTCAATAAATGTTAGCTTTACTTATTAAAGAGGAAAATCGTGAACAACCAATTCCTGCTGTTGAATTGAATGAGCTCCCAGGGACGAATATTCGCCGTTGGGCTCAGATGTAGCCGCACCGGTAGAGATATCAATACTGTGACATTGGCCAAGGCTTGAAAACCCGGTTAAGACCTAAAGTATACTACCACATAAATTGAAGGACGGCAAGTTATGCGCAGCGTTCTGCGTAAATGCCGAAATATGGGTACGCGCGGGAGCGAGAGAGACGACACGCCGGCGCACACCCGCCCGCCAACCTCCCTATATAATGCCTCCCGCGCGCTCCCTACTTTGCCATTTGTATAGGCATTGTGCACACATGCGCAATAATAAGCGAATCACGGCGAAGTCATCATGTCATCTGCGGCTAACTTCCCATCCTTCAATTTGTGTGGCGCTCAGTGTACATGATAACTTTATTTTTCGGTTTCGTTCTAATTGAGGTTAATTTTAAGTGTTTTTGTTCCAAAAAGTTCGGATATTGGTTAAACGGAATAAACCTTAGAAGAGTTATTTCCACCCGCGCCCCTGCTTCACGCCTTCAATGGGCCACGTGTTACCCGCCCCCGCACCCTGCCTTAAGTAACGCGACGCGGCCTCTCGCGGAATAAATCAGATAAAAAATTTTGTATTTATTGTTTTTTACTATTTTATTGTTATAATTTCTATTTTTATTTTAATGTAAAAATGACATTACCTATCTAATGACGTAAAATTATTAATGTACCTACGACGAATATGATAATATAATATAATGATTATGACATTGATTAAATAAGAATAGGAGAATGTAATATTACATAAATTAACGTTGCCACGCCCTTATAGGGTCATATGTGTATAGCTTTTAAAACATGTTATTTAAGATCTACATGTAATACCACATATGTTGCAATAAAGATTGATTGATTGATTTAATACCCTAATTATATCTGTCCGAGAGCTCTATCAGTCCGAGGCAATATGCTCGCCCGTAGATTCGCTCGTTGTACGGACGAAGTCAAGATCATGCTTTTTAAGGCGTACTGTCAGGGTCTGTACACGGGTGGTCTATGGTTTGGGTATGTCAAGAGATCGATAGAAACTCTCCGTGTCCAATACAACAATGTTTTTAGGATGATGATGAGACTTCCTCGCTTTTGCAGCGCCTCCGAGATGTTTGTGCAGGCCCATACAGACGGCTTTCAGGCCGTTATCCGCAAAAAAGTGGCATCTTTGGTAAGGAGAGTGCGAGGAAGTCAAAACTCTATCCTGAGAACAGTGGCGGAGGACTGTCGAGCGCCATTGACGACGCATCTCGTGCGGATAATGTGTGGGTGAGGAACTCGTAGCCTCATAGAATGCCTCTCAATGTCGCTATTCACATTATAATTATTCAAGGTTACTGTAATGGAATTCAAGTACTAATATCTTATTCTTTATACGAGATTTATATAATATCTTAATATATATAAATCTCGTGTCACAATGTTTGTCCTCAATGGACTCCTAAACCACTTAACCGATTATAATAAAATTCGCGCACCATGTGCAGTTCGATCCAACTTGAGAGATAGGATAGTTTAAATCTCAAATTATAGTCGCAATTTTAATTTATTTAGCCACAGCAACGCGTGGCCGGGCAGCTAGTAGTGTATAAGTTTCGTTACTAACACCATGGATTGTATTATCTGAATAAAAAACTTTTGAATATGAATTATCGTTACGCTCCGAACGAAAAAAATGACAGAAACTGATTTTTACAGTTTTAATTCTGATTAATTTGAAATCAGTTTCAAGCCTTGGCATTGGCAACAGTGTTCCTCACCGTCAGTAAGACTGAGTGCTGGCCGCCGGCCGCCGCGGCGCGCGGGCAGTGCTCCTGCAGGGAGTCGCACACGCAGGGCGCGGGCTCCGCGGCGTCGGCGCTGCTGCCGGTGCCCAGCTGACCTTCGCTGCCCATACCCCACGCCCACACGTCACCTGAAATTCAAATTCTAAATGATTTATTTCGTACAAAAACAGGGAAGCAGAGTTGCATATCGATAGTCTACTGCTATCGATAGCTGACGTCATAGTACAGGAAAAAAGAATTTAACTTTGCACTAAATTTCCAATCCAATTTTTTTTTATAAGGTTTAAGATCACTTGTACTGTACTGTACCAGACTTTTTAATAGTCCACTGCAGGACGTAAGCCTACCCACGAAGGGTGTTTGGGCTATATCCACCACGCTGGCCCAGTGCAAGTTGGTGGATTTCCATACGCCATCGAATTTCTTCTACGGACGTATACAGGTTGCCTCACGGTTGAAGGAAAACTTCACCAAAAAGCCAGTGGTGTTAAATTCCGTGAATAACTTCCAAAGAACTCATTGGTACGGGACCGGGGATTTGAACCCACGACCTCGCGATCGTGAGGCGGGTGTCACTACCTCTAGACCACAACGGCTAGGATCACTTGCTGAGCATAAAATCACAAAATGCTGACAGATCCAGGTGGAGCTTCAAGCGCCATCTTGGAAAAACGTTTTTGGCCGATATCTCGGAAACTATGCACTTAAGGGCAAAAGTCATTAAGATCACTATATTATTAATACTATAGATAGTATTACTTAAAAACTATCGACACTATTGATAGTATTGTGATGTAACAGTATCGATATGATTGCTTGAAATTTCAAGGTCAACTATAAATAGCGAAACTATCGATATCCGCGCTGTCGATATCGTCCAGCCCTAGCCTGCAAACATCCTCGGTGACTGTCTCGATGGCTTAGTGGTTAAGGACCCTGACTACTAGGTCAAAGAGGTGTGGGTTCGATTTCCACCTAAGGCAAGAATTTATTTGCTCTATGTCTGGTTGTTATTAGTAATAATCTAAGTATGTATTGTTGGAAGGTAGACGAGGACCAGCCGGCGAATGATATAAAAGGCGGTGCGCAAACGCCGCGCCGACACTTTGCCTCGAACCACCGTCGTGGAAACATCGTCCGATATTTCATTTCTCTTTCGTTAAATTGTGTCGAATCGCTGTCCGATTGTTTAACTTTTGATTATTTTTGTTGAATTATAATTTTCAGAAGTAATTCGGTGTTTTATTTTTGAAATAAAATTGGTTCAAGTATCCAAAAATATGTAGTACTAGATGAGAACCCGGCTTCGCTCGGGTGAAATGTGACTCATAATACACACACACACACATCATAATTTTACTGTTACTCGATCACCACCTTTACGAAAAGCCCTTCGCTGCATCAATTTTTCACAATTATGACAATGATTACCAAATGCAAGGAGCATAGATGAAGGATAGGTCTTCGCTCCGAGCGAAGCAAAGCAAGGAGTTTAAAAAAGTCAAAGTAATTGCTCAAAATTAAAATTGCTCAAAACTAATTTTTGGCGGGAACGCGGAAAAATCATGTCGCCTCATTGTACTACTATTTTGTTAATCTTGTGTTTTTATTAGTAATGATTAGTGAAATACTTTGATATTTCGTTGATTATGAGCTTTTTTACGTGTAATACCGTAATGTGACGTATCATGTGTTGTAACCAAAACTCCATAGACGTCTCTAGTAAAGTCTCCGCTGCTTTACTGAGGTATGACTTGAACTATGTTTGGACTTGACCGTGACTTTTATGGACTTTAACGTGACTACGACAGTGACTATGTTGATAAAATATTATCAAAAATTATTTTAACTTAATAACTTGACACTGGCAAATGCAGAACAATGCGACGCCAAAACATAAAATAAGATATTTGACAGTAGTCAATTATCATGTCATTTGAGTATCAAGATCAGTGATGCCAATTTAGCACATTTTGATCTTGCTTAGCATATTTATATGCAATTTAGCATACACCATATTTTTGGCATGTAAAATAATTATACAACAAAAGTTTATTACCATGAAAATTTATTTCAGCAATATCGTTTTTAACGCTACCACATTCAAATGCCGAAATTGAACGGGTTTCTTTTAGTCAAATGAATGTATTAAAATCTAAGCTACGCAATTATTTGTCGGTAAAAAATTTAAAATGTTATTTTATACTTATAAGATTCGATTTAAAAAGGGCAACGAAAAACTGCTACTCTTAAGCCGGAAACTATACTATCGGACGCAGCTGACGGCTCGCCAGATCACTCTAGGACATCCGAACGCTCAAAGTCGTCCGAAGGTGACGTCTGCGAGTTATGTCCGATAGTGTACACGGCTCAGTGTACTTTCATAGTCTATATACCTATCAGTCGCGGCTGTCAGTCGCGCCCGTGAGCCGCGTCCGATAGTATGTTTCCAGCTTTACGCAGTTCCAGATAATGCACTGCGCTCTGTAGGTACCAAGGAGATCTATACAGTATGAGCAGTGACGCTAGCTCGTCTTCAAGCACTTTAATTGTCGATGAAGACCAAGATACTTACATTTTATTCGATAGCATATAATTAGTTCATAGTCGATTAAAACACATATTTTGTTAATTAACAATAATTTTACTTTTTTTGTTCCGTTTCATTTGATATATGTAGAAAAATGTTATCACAATTTTTAGTATATTTATTTTGCCACAATTTTAACACCATTTTAGCATAGTCTTTATTTGTGCTATTGGAAACACTGCTCAAGATATGTCATCCAGTGTCATTATGGAGACCGTGTTTTTATTTGTCAACACCGTTATAATTTATTAAAATACTCGATAATCCGAATTTTCCGGATATATGTTGTCGACTCGAAATCATTATTTTTTTATGTTTTATCATTCAGATAAAGTTTCGATCGAGCCTACCGTACCCCTTGACGAAATTATTAATATAGAAGATATCAGTCTCTGACAGCCATATCACAAGCTTTGCATAGTTTGGGGTCAGAGACGTGTGTAAGATGTCCCCCAATATTAATTTATTTCCGAGACTATGTAGTGGAAACTGACCGTTGTCGGCGACGGCGATGGAGTTGCAAGTCCCGGCGGCGATGCTGATGCATTTTTTGTCTTGTAGTTTGGGCACGGGCTCCAGGCCTTCCGCGTCGCCCGCGCCCTCGCCCAGCCCTAGCCTGCAAATAAACACATTAACATTTAGATTTATTTTATGGGAGTAATTTAATGGCGGCCGATCGACTTTGAATCTTCTTTTTGACCGACGAACCACCGGAGGAGGTATACAATTCGACGCGTGTATATATTTTTATGTATAACCACGCATAACTTTTTTCAAAGTAGTCCGATTTCAATAATTCTTTTTCTTTTTTTATTGGAAAGAGTATAGTTCGAAATTGGTCCCATTTAAATTTTATCGAAATCGGCTGGGTCATTTTTGATAAATCAACAATATTGTGAAAAATGTTACATCGATATGTGCGAAATATTCGCGAATTCTGCACACGAGTGAAGTCGGTCATGCTATTTTTTGCAAAACATTATTATATATTCGATTTTAAAGCCCGGCAGTGCCGACCGAGACCGGCCCGAATATATGTGTAGCGGTCACAGCGTACTTCGACTAAATGGTTGTTAGCGATCACCGAAGTTAATGAACCTTTGGCACGGTCAGTGTTCAGTAAGTGACCGCGGTTGGCATTTACAACTGAGCGCTAGCGTGGCTCAGATTACACGTTAAATTGTTCGTTCGTTAGTTAGTTTCAGCCACAAGACGTCCACTGCTTGACATAGGCCTCCCCTAAAGATATCCAATAAGACCGGTTCGTAGCGGCTTGCATTCAGCGCGATCCTGCGGTCTTAATGAAGTCATCCGTCCACCTTGTGGGTAGACGTCCTACGCTGCGCTTGCCGGTACGTGGTCTCCACTCGAGCACTTCGACCCCATCGGTCATCAGTCCTACGTGCTTGAAGCGATAAGGCCGCCTCTTAGTATAACTAATGTTTAATGTTTTTATTTTTCAAGTGTTTGTATTATATTTGGTTAAGCTAATAAAGAATTATCTATCTATCTATGTTCCCCGCCCATTGCCATTTCAACTTGCCGATCCGCTGGTTGGTTAAATTGTAAGCCCCAGTTGTTTTAGTCGTTCGTCCATGTCCGAGCCCTTCCACGGCTTAGAAAATATTCATGTCACATGTAAATCTACATGTCACATGTAAATCTACATGTCACATGTAAATCTACATGTCACATGTAAATCTACATGTCACATGTAAATCTACATGTCACATGTAAATCTACATGTCACATGTAAATCTACATGTCACATGTAAATCTACATGTCACATGTAAATCTACATGTCAGGTTGTTGAACAGAGATATGTTATTTAAAGTACCTCTGACGTGAAACGTGGTCTCTTACTACGGAGCCTTATTAACCAGCTCCAAAGAGGGCTATGCTCGGAGTCATGTGAGATGGAATCAGAGATGGGGGAGGCCTATGTCCAATGATTTGCCGTACCTGCCGTACTCGCAGCGTCCGACGGCGTGCACCTGGCCGGCGTCATCTAGCGCGAGGGTGTGATGTTGTCCGGGCGCTACGCTGCGCCACGTGGTCTCCTTCCGAGCGAACGCGTCGCACTCTAACGGAGCGTATAGCGCCGTCTTGCGTTTTTCACCTGTTATACCTGCGATCAAACAAAGTAGTATGTTTTTATTTTAAACTAGCTTTTGCCCGTGGCTTCACCCGTATATGTACTTACATTTTTATGCCATCCCATAGAAACCTTTTAATTTTCCAGGATAAAAGTAGCCTATGTGATTTTCAAACCTTTTATCTATATCCACGCCAAAAATTAAGCTACATACATTTTGTGGCGGGTGACCGATATTTCTCTACGGAACAACAATTTTTTTTTTCGAGTCTTGACAAAAGTCGCAGAACAAAAGTTGTTAGTTTTAATGTACAGAATAAACCCCTTAAAGGATGCTAATTGATTAGAAATAACCCTGTACATTTGACTGCCTCAGATTTATTTCTATATGTGTACTCTGAGACAATGCTTTTCGCCAAATTTCTTCGTTCTATGCAGAGGCGGACTAGCAGTCTGAGCCGCTCTAGGCCAGCTTATCTGGTACAAGAGTTTTCTAAAAAAATGTAATTTTGCTGATTTTCTAATAACATCTTTTTGTTTATCATTCTTTTTCTTAGCCCGTTTAAAATACTCAGCTCCACTTAGTCTTATTTTTCCCTCAATTGATGAAGACATGTTCAAAAAATATCCACTTAGGTGTTATCACACTTAGAAAAATATGCACTCAGAGTCTTGAGAATATTTTAAATGTCTATTTGTTCACTATGGTGTAGTGATTAAAGTTGTTGACTTATAATTACACGTAAAATTACAATCAGAGGCACATGAAATCTGTACCTCATATTCGGTTGAAAACTGACTGAGATACAACATGGAGCGTCGTTGACCATGCAGTAAAAACCAATAGGGTTACATTGGTTGATTTTTTAAAATACTTTCAAAAGTATGTTTTATTTGAAAGACAACCCTTTCCAGAAATATTTCATTTTCATCTTTATTTAAAGATTGTTAAAGCTTAATTTATGATAACGTGTTTAGGTAAAGCAAATGTTAGACACATGCTGAAGAACAAGTTCGAGTTATACTGCCCTCTCAAAAAATACTAAATATTGTAAAATTCTCATAAAATTCACAAAGTGAAAGATTAAGGCAATTGTTAGCAACTCTTATAGTTATATGGCTCTCCAATCGTAAATTATGGTAAAACAATTACGTATTGCCAACTTTGGGTATTGTGCAACGAAGCACCCCAAAAATTATAAAGCTTCATTTCTTGTGTTAAAACATACAGCAAAGTATTTCCGCACACGTGTGTCCCCAACTACAGCAATGAGCGATGAGCATCGAGCTAGAATGTGAACTCTGTAAAACTTGCCTTAAAGAACATTTTTGCATTTCAATATGTTGAGTTAACAATCTTCACTGACCGCCCGCTGATAGGGCAACTAAATCAACTCCACTGTTTTTGTGGAATATTTTTCAAAGGATGGGATAGATAAAACAAATATATTTTGCAGTTATGTGACAGTTTTGTTAGTGTTCTTTTTATAATTTTATTATGGTACACACACATGTTTTTAGCCGCCCCTAAAATCCGGCCGCTCTAGGCCCGAGCCTAGTCGGCCTTTAGGCAAATCCGGCACTGGTTCTATGTCAACGGGAAGTACCCTGTAGGTTTTGATTTTTGTGAGTGTCCAGATATGCGGTTTTTTACGACGAAGTTTATATTTTACACAACTGCAAGAGACCATAGATATACGTATACAGTTTAAATTTCAACTTGATATCTTTACGCGTTCCCGAGATAAACAGTCTGGACATACGGACAAAAAAGTGATCCTATAAGGGTTCCGTTTTTTCCTTTTGAGGTACGGAACCCTAAAAAAATGTATAAGACTTACCGAGTTGTCCATAGTTGTTGAGTCCGAAAGCAAACACCTTTTCCTGATTGCCGTCGAGCACGAAGGTGGCGTGGTAGCCGGCCCACACGGCGGACGCGCCTTGCTTCAACGTCACCTTGCCCGGGACTAACAGCGCACCTGTTCACAAAACATTACATTTTATTACAATACCACTTGATTACATTACATTTGAGCCGTGGTAGTCTAGAGGTAGTGACACCCGCCTTACAATCGTGAGGTCGTGGATTCAAATCCCCGGTATGTATCCCCGTACCAATGAGTTCTTTAGAATTTATGTACGGAATTTCACACCACTGGCTTTTCGGTGAAGGAAAACATCGTGGGGCAACCTGCATACTTCCGTAGAAGAAATTCAATGGCGTATGTGAATCCACCAACCCGCACTGGGCCAGCGTGGTGGATATGGCCCAAACACCCTTCGTGGGTAGGCCTACGTCCTGCAGTGGACTATTAAAAAGGCTGGTACAGTACAGTACAGTAATAAAGCCGGAAACATACTATCGGACGCGGCTGACGGACGCGACTGACAGCCGCGACTTAGCAATGTGCACAGTCTCAAAACATCCGGTGTGCCAGATCGCTCTCGGACGTCCGAACGCTCAAGGTCGTCCGAAGGTGACGTCCGCGACTTATGTCCGATAGTGTGCACGGCTCAGTGTACTTTCATAGTCTAGGTCGCGGCTGTCAGTCGCGTCCGTAAGCCGCGTCCGATAGTATGTTTCGAGCTTAACTCGCTAACCACTTTTTCAACTTACTACAAAATTTATAATAAGGCAAGTCCACAATCCACTTGGTAATGAGTTATAAATGAGAGGTGCCATGTAAACGCAGTTATTCCTAAATAATTCCAGTCTCACATTAGCCATGTTAAGTCGTAAATGAGTATGTGTTCTTCTACCAGTATTGTCAAAGGGATTCAAAAGAGAAAAATTGCATTCCACAAATTTTTATTTTAAAAATATGAGCGCTGTTAGAAGGCTATTAGCCTTAAAAACAGGCCTACATGAATCCATCCATTTCATACCAAATATAGCACTAATGCACTTTTTCTGTGCTATAAAAACCTAAGACGTTAAAATAAAAAAAAAGAATACCACTTTACATCTAAACAAATAACATGGAAAAAACTTCTATACTCTATAAAATTTAACTTGATCTCTGCGACAGCTGTCAGAAAAATCACGCCTATGAAGTCCTGAATTTCTTAATAGTACATACAGCCCTGTCAATGTCATACTTTGTGGGCATGCCGATTAGTGATGGGCGACGAATGATCGTGACTACAGAGTTTTAGATAGAGTTTTAATTAAAATATCGATAGTTTATACTGACGATATTTTAAATAAAACTTAATTTATCATTAATTTTATTGTATATTTTAATATCATAACATTTTTTACATGTGTAGGTAATTAGATTAAACCCAATCATATGTTACATTAGCATCGATAATAGTGAAAAACGTCGATAAATACTATCGTTACATTATTATGAGTATTTAATTAATATCATAACATTATTTACATGTGTACATACTTGATCTTAAATAATAGTAAGTAAATAAAATCCAATTTCTCACCTTCAACTACTCATTCGATTTCAATACAACATTGTTTGATAATCGATTTTTTCCACCACTATCCCAACTCTACAAATGTCAATCTTCTACTGTCGCAGAGATCAATTTAAATTTTATGGAGTATAAGTATCTAAAATGCGCAGACAATCTTATATTATTAACTAGCTGATCCGATGAACTTCGTCTCGCCATCTGTCAACTGTCAATGACAACACGCGCAGGAACAGTTTGTATGGGAAAATTTAATTAATGTCTTTATAATTATTTTTGCTATACTTATATGTTTTTAGATTTCTTTAGTTATCAACGACTTTTAATAATATTTAGTAAGATTATAAAGAAAGAAGAAAAAATAATTTCATACAAAGTATATGATGAATTTGATAAATGAAAACGTGTTTTTTTCAGTTTTTTTTAAACTATATTTATTTTTATGCGAAAAATCCTGGGACCAACTCAACGAGAGCACGGTAGCTGGAGAGTAAGGAAGAACGCCGAGATAGAGGATTTGGTCGCTGAACCCAATATCATAGGAGAAACTAAGGCCCAAAGACTTCGCTGGGTCTGGGTCTGCTGAGGATGGGGGAGGATCGCAGTGTCAAGAAGGCCTATCTTGGTCTGTCTTCCCGTTAAAGTACAACGTGGGTGTCTTCAAATCCCGAGTAAATAGGTATCTTCTAGGTAAGCGTGCTACACCCTAGACCGCACATCTGCTTAACATCAGGCAGTGTGTAGTCAAACGCGAACCTACTCGAAATAAAAAATAAAAAAATGGCGCGCCCTCTGTTGGTCGTCGGACCCGTTGGTCGTCCCAGATACCGTAGGACTGACGCCGTGCGGTCCGACCGCGAGCTCCAGGCGGACGAGTGGGAAGAGACAGCGCTGGACCGTGACCAATGGTGCTCTCTGATGTCGGAGGTCAACACTCATTTTGGGTCGTTGCGCCTTATTTTTCACTTTTTAGTAATAAATGCATTGTCATCGGTCTTTGATCGGCGTGCAAAGTTTAAAGACAATCTAATCGCTTAATAGGGCAAAATCGACATCAAAGGGGTTGGTAACAAGCAAGCAAACATACAGGTGAAACTAATAAAAGCGTGGTAAAAAGAAACTTACTGAATCCCTGTCTGGCCTCGCGCGAGGCGGAGCGCTGCGACAGCCGGCCCAGCTGGCCCTGCTCGCCGCAGCCCATCGTGTACACGGCGCCCGACGCCTGAAACATACATATATAAATCAATTAAAACAATAGTGCGTCGACTAGGGAGTCGCGGAGGGCCGCGCGGAACAAGTGAAACTTTGTAACTACTCCACCTCCGCAGGAGCGTTGAACGTTTAACGCAACAGTGCTTTCATACCCCCTCCATGGTAGCGTGAAACGTTTAACGCAACCTTGTTGAAAGTCGCATTAGAAATTTCACTTCAATTATGACATTATTAGTTAATATTAAAATAGAATTATATTCATAAGTTGTACATTTTTAAAAAGGCTTCGTCAAAAAATTATAATAATAAATAGTGCGTGGAGTCCCTCCGCGCGGAAGAAGTGAAACTTCGACTCAAGTGCTTTCATACATAGGTATATCCTCATAGCAAATAAAAAAATCAAGAGAGAACGTCGTTGAACAGTCAAGTGAAGCCGGTTTTTCATACATGTGTGAGTGCGTCGTTGTTGCGCCGCCATAGTTCGACTGACAAGCCAAGGCGTAGTTTCATTGTACGTGGATGTGTGTAATTGTCAGTACACTGCATAGGGGCGCCCGAGTGCTCAAAAAAACGAGTCTTAGCTACGTCATAGCAAATCTCGGAAACATGGCGTCGATTTTGCCCCGCCCCCTTGAAGCGTTGTGCTAAATCAATAGTTCGTAAATCGATTCGAAATTCGAATCGATAAAATTTCGATTATTTCGAGAAATACTTGACTGCCGATGTACTAAAAGATTTTTAAGCCTATACTAGGCCCAATTATGTAGGTGCTGTCATAAATTTAATAGCAATGTCAAAAATGTTATCTCTATCGCATTCGATAGAAATATGCTAATTAGCTATTATAATTACGACGGCGGCGCCTTCATAATTGACACAACACTTTTAAATTTACTGTCATAAATTTTATTTATAACTTTCCTTATTATTTCGCTCTTTCTAAACCACTATATAAAAGACATCATTCATTTTGGGCTAACTGAAAAAGTGCCGGCAAAAAAAATATTTAGGAAATAATATTAGTAGGTATATTAATAGGTAATATTATTATTATCCTGTACATTTTATCCCACATGACACCTCCTGAGTAGTTACCGAGTTTTGAAAACAATTATTTTCAAAAAGATTCTAAGCAACCAGATATGTATGAAACTAAGACACTGTTAAATGTATCGTACACTTAGACCAGCGAACCAATAAAAAGCGTAACAGAATATCCATATATCATTGCTCAATGAATTTTAGTTACCAAATCTGAAAATGGTAAAAAACTATTTACAATTGGACGCGCTGATCGGTCAAACTCGTTAATAACAAATGTTATTAGGAAATGTGTATCGAAATAATAAAAAATAACATATTTTCAATAATTGCATTTAATTTGAAATAATAAATTAGTTTACATGTTTTTGGTGGCTTGAAATATCAATGGTCAAATCATAGTTACTTTAATTCCTTTCTTAAATTATTATAGGTACTTCTTACCTAAACTTAATTCTACTTCAGGATTCATTGTTCCTTTACAACTTGTCCGCATTATACTTCCATATTTATCAACCGAATTGCATAAAATTTGATTTTATATTACCTAGTTCAAGTATAGATCTCAATTGTAATTACTTAAAAAAATCAACGGCATTTTGATATGTTTTTTGATATGATTGTGACTTGCAAAAAGATATTAAAATAGGCGAAAAGATAGAGAATAGAAAATAGGCGATGCATTACTCGTCAAGTCAAAGATGAGCAGAAAAATATTTTTGTTAGTAAATGAAAATAATTAATTTTAAAATTCGATAACTACGCAGGGAGTGATCATAGAGGGTTAGTCCCATAGTATAACATGTTGATAATTATATGCATCAATACTATCTCCCAATTAATTGTTTTGGTCGGAACTATCAGCATTAGCCCAATATGAATGTTGTCTTTTACAAACTCAATAACTTAACCAAGATTCCACTTAAAAACATAGGTAGTCGTTAATTGGTAGTCGGGTTAAAAGGAAGTTTGGCAAAAATGAGTACTGTACAACCATAGATTTATTTTGACTTCTACCGATTATGTACCGATAGAAGTATCGAATAACATAATGCAATGCAATAAAATTGTAACTTTACCACATCACTATTTGAAGTAATGTAAACATTCAATATATTTGCTTTTCTCAAAATTATCGTTTTATGCTGTGTTGTGAATAAAAATAGATAGTTTTAAACTTCATTTATAGTTCCTGCACTGAAGACTTATTTGTATTACAAAAAAATAGACGTGAAAATACAAAAACTACGACTAACCTGAAAAATGATAAACTTTCGCATTTGTTCTTAGAACACGATTCGCAGCCCCGAACGCAGCAGGTAACCATGGTTGTTATTGTTTGTGCCCTTACAATGTTATACTTAATTCTATTTATTTACACGTTCAATACAATATATTTTGTAGAAATTACAATCAGCTTTGCTGTAACCAAAACACAAATCTGGAGATCATTTCTTATTGGTTGGATGGTCTCAGAATAATGACGGCAACAACTGTCAAAAGCCTTTTGAGGTATAGTCGATGGCGGGGGGCGAAGAATTTCATAACATATTTTTAATGCCTTAATCTTAAGATATAGGAAAGCAAACAATATAATTAAAGTAATGAGGTGGTGTAATGAGAGTTGGAGGCCAAAAATCAGAATATAAACCACGCCCTTCGTTCCTACAGGACCTCAAATTAGCTGACCACTATAAGGTCTGAATCTTTGCGGGGGGACATAAGAATTTACTTCGTATCTATTCCCTCTATAATCTAAGGTACACTGCGAGGCGTAGTTTTGGTTGGCTTCACTTGTTTGTTCACAACATTCTCTCTTGATTTTTTTATTTGCTCTGAGGGTATATCATGTTACGAATGTTTGGCAACTGCCGACATTTGACATTTCATTTTCTATGAAATGCAAACAATGTTTTATATATGACGGCGCCAGAGCACTGTAAACAGAACGTGCAATGGGCGAGCGGAACTCCTTGCAAATATTTATTATAAAGAGGTTTCTCTCGGCGGCCGACGGAACTCTTTGCTCGCCTACCGCACGTCACTGTAAAAAGGTGCCATAGCAATATTGATGGTCGGTTGACAGTTGAGATGGAATATGATTGTCATTTGTTTAATATTGGGAAAAAAAACGTAGAAAACGGCGGGAATAGATTAGAGGTTGAAATAATTGAGATGTATAACGTGTGACTGTAATTACTTAAGTTATCCAAGGAGAATACAATTAATTCTGATAACTCGCTGCCTATTTATTTATAACGATCCCTCAATGGATGAAGAAGATTGTCGGGCCAGTCTGGCGGACGTGCCGATATCAGAAGTGGTGGATCCACCTCCACTGGAATATGCAAGTTCGGCAAATATTTTTATGGAAGCGCAATCATGAATGTTTGCGGACATGGAAGCCACTTTCCAGAAAATTCGCCGATAACACCAACCGCAAGTAAAAATGCTAAATATCCTTACGGAATTTGACCCCGATGAACCAGATACAGATGTGGAGAATTGATGCCTACTTAGTGAACTAATTACTTATCAAAGATAATATCCTGAAAGGGGTTGATTTGATTTTGCCTTTTCGCTTTTTTTATGTTTTGGCGTAGCATTATTGTGCATTTGCAAGTATCAACCAGATAAAATCTCCTAGTTCTCTATCAAGGAGATTCTCCAAGCCAATGACAATACAGGACCATTTTAACATTGTAATATTATTTAAATTGGATGACAAAGAAAGCCCAGCAGAGACAGGAATGCGGCTTTGGCATCTTATAGAGAAGAAATTGACGTCTTGAACGCCAATATGCAGGAAGCGGTAATGACCAGATTCGCAATTTCGATATTGTCAAACTGCGATGACCGAACCCGTCGAGTGCTAAATTTAGTCGTCATCACCACTAAACACCATCTTTTTCGCACACTCCGTGGATTTACCTTAAGGCAAACGAATGAAGACCAAGTGGATGAGACGGATCTAAATCGTTTCCGAGCTATGCCGTTTCGTGGAAACGACCACTTTGGTGGCCAAGTAGGACATCGTGAGACCGAGTGCCGTGACAAACTCCGTCAGTGGAAACCTTCGTCTTAAACTTTCGGAAAATTGTGCAGTCAATTGCAGTCTCATTTACACCGGTACGCCTTCAAAGGGCCTGCTACATCTGCAACGACACTAGTCACACTGCCTCTGCGTGTCTCATGCGCTACCGGAAGAAAGAAGATGCTCTACCGAGTGCCCGTGCTGGCCGATCGGCATGCCGGCACGTCAACGTGTGTTCCCGAGCTTCTCATTGTAATGCAGATAAGTAACATTAATTTAACATTTTATACTTGATTCAGGATCCGAATATAGTTTGATAAAATAGACCCATAGTATGTTACTGAAATGTGAACAGTTTCATAAACACGTCATTATAGAAGGTGTGGGTGGCACTAACCTAACCTCTGTCCTATAAATTAAATGCCCTAAAGTACAAAATCTTACATTACACTCTTTTAGCACGTTTTTCCGGATGAAAACCTCAGCGAGAATGTTTGGTTAGGACGTGACATTTTGAAAACCTGCGTGTCTGTCTAGATAAATGATATCAAAGTAGCAATTATCAAAACATAAACCTACAACTCTAGCTCGAAATCAGAACTTTTCGATAAAAACATGGTAGATAACAGATACATATTTGGTAGGTAAGGATAGAGAACGCTTACTATTCTTTGAAGTACTCTAACTCCTTTGTACAAACTTGCCTATGACCGTTATTTAAACTAGTGAACTTAAAATTATTCTCGAAGACACAACCAAGACTGAGCAAAGGATAGTAAGCTTGTATATGGCACATTTGTAGATTTCAAAAATCATGTTGCAGGGACAAGTTATTTAATTATGTTACTGTTATATTTCGCATGAAAGCTTACATTTTAACTTTGCAGGGATATAGCCTCCCAAACATATCTAAATGTAAGCAATAAACATTGTTGCAAAAATGTTACTGAGATGTTACAAATAATACTTTGCAGCAATATAATTTTACTAACTTCACTGTTTGGCATTGCCTGTACCTTACAAATGAAAGTTACTGAAATGTTATACTGTAATATCGCGACAATACGTCTTTTGTTATAATTATTTTTCAACTTTCCCACAACATTACGGATTGTTCTGGTTATTTACCCATCCCCTTTTAATGTTGCTAGAACTTAATTTTTGAAAGCAGTCGAATGTGATTTAATTAACATTGAAAAAATATAGATGGCATTAGCGTCACACATTGATATTCTGCATCGTGGTGGCGTTGTGTTTGCAGAAATTAGTATCCCTATTTGTAAAAACTGATTAAAACAGTCCTTACTGCGGATAGAAAAATGTCTCATGTATTGAATTTATTGAATATTGTGTATTCAAGCAGGTATAATATCAATAGTTCATTATATTTCTGCAAAAACTAGATAAATGCAAGTTACGTGCAAGTTTTAGGTCCTACTTTTAAGAAAGGATTAATTTCAAAGTTACCGAAAACCTATAAATGTAACTGAATAAATGCAAGCCACGTGGCAAGATTCGTGTGTAACCTTTATAAGCAAGATAGTTGAGACAAGTTACTATTACCTTTCAAATTTAAAGTTGTAGAAATGTTAAACGTTATACTTGCGGAAAGTTAACTTCACAACTTTCAGATATGTTTCATGTACAATGTTACTGCAACTTCACGTTTTAAAGTTATAAAAGGTTTTTGTGATCAGCTTTGGGCAAGTTACAGGTTTTACCTACAGCGTGGCCGTTAGGGCTTCGATTCAAGCTCGCTGTAAGCTTGTGTGGACGTTACAACCTTATATTTGTAAGTTACAAGCACGTTGGTGTATCTTTCAGAAATGTTATTTCAACATTTACTTAAATTTGCCGAAATTAAGCAACGTTCCGCACGGTCAGTATTTGGATGGGTGACCGCGGATGGCATTTTCCAACTGAGCGCTACCGTGGCTCGGATGACACGTTAAATTGTATGTCCCGGTTGTTTTAACCGTTTAGCCATGTCAGAGGCCTTCAGGCGGCCTAAAAACTCTACTAAATACGAACTTACTTACTTATTTACTTGCTTAGCGGGGAGGCCCTATAGATTATCTCCTACTGAACTAAACATAGTCAATGATAAAGTTCAGGAACTATTAGATGTTAACGTCATCAGGATTACTTTAAACAATATTAGTCCAAAATTTACAGAGATCATGGATTGCAACGCCCTACGGATATCACACGCTAAGAAAGAATTAACTCCTAGGGTACATAGATTTTGGGCAATTTTACAGTCATATAATTTTGATATAATTTATAATGAGGGCAAATATGTCTCATGCTAATTTTCTGTTTCGTTATTCTTTTTCAGATCCACGTGAAACAATTGCAAATAAAAAAGAATCTTAAGCCACCATTTCCAAAATCGTGGACTTTTCACAACTAGAGAAAGGGTGGCTATCGGTACAGCAGCACCGTGGTTCCGAAATTTCAGATCACATAGCTAAATTTCGATCTGACGAGTTGCTTTTAGAAAGCTCACATACGTATGATATCAGACAAGGCATACTATGCTGAAAAAATATCTACAACCAAGCAATGTTACTAAACACTAACGCTAAACGGTTACCTATCTTACCCCGATCCCTGATTTGATCTCTCATAAGCCACGATCACGCTGAAATAAAATAATATTATCTTGGATTCCTGTGACATAATTATTTATATCATCAAATGGCCTATCAGTTACTCGACAGTTACGTACGTCTACATCTGATCCCAGAAGCAGCAGTACTTTGGCATACGATGCACTTAGATCTTACTGCAAGTTAAGCAGTAATAGCGACAGAAAGAGACAGAAAAAGAATACCGTTCTGTTCTTATTGATTAATTGGAGAACAAGAGATATGAGTTGAAGTAAATAAATGGTTCTAATAGAACTTACATGAAAATTTGTATGAAGTACCACCGGGTTCTCAAGTTTTACTAGATATTCCGAATGATGGCGTGACGGCGGATATTGACGGCAACACTTCTCTTCATGAAGCTGACCACAGTACTATAGATATAGCTATCGATAAAATTTACATACTATGTTCAATTGTTTACGAATAGCGATACCATGTCTGTGAGTAATAACAACACTATGTCGGAGATCAGCGCTAATGAATCTTCTAATAGTGACATATCGTCTGTAAATCAGAGAACTTTGAGCGCAGAAATAAAGGGTGTTAATAGATCTCGTCGATCTCGTACTAGCTCTGAAGAGGCAAGATCTCCCACACTCTGTAGTTATTACCACAAATGCCACTGTAAACACACCCAAAAAAAAGTAAAAAAAAAAAAGTAAAAGTAAGTAAAAAAAAAGAGAAAAAAAAATGATACAATATCTTAGCTAAAGGGATAGCTCTACTATCCGGTCTAGCACAATCAGCTAAAGGGAGTCAGCTCCGGTCTAGCACAGTTAGCTAAAGGGAGTCAACTCCGGTCTAGCACAATTAGCTAAAGGGAGTCAACTCCGGTCTAGCACAATTAGCTAAAGGGAGTCAACTCCGGTCTA
The DNA here is from genome assembly GCA_949316475.1 of Hypomecis punctinalis. NCBI lineage: Eukaryota > Metazoa > Arthropoda > Insecta > Lepidoptera > Geometridae > Hypomecis > Hypomecis punctinalis. The sequence continues at coordinate 16,071,118 of OX438820.1, read as the reverse complement.
GCACAATTAGCTAAAGGGAATCAATTCCGGTCTAGCAATAATAGCTAAAGGGAATCAATTCCGGTCTAGCAAAGTGAGCTAAAGGGAATCAACTCCGGTCTAGCTAAGTTAGCTAAAGGGATTGAATTCCGGCCTAGCATAAACCGGTCCAGTTTTCATACTGAAGGGTGAATAATAATGTGAAAATATCTGCAGGGTCTAAGAGTGACCGGCCCAGATCAAAATGAAAAAATGTAGGTATCAACCTAGTAAAATTTGTAGATCCCAATACATAGTCAGGATGAACGAACGTTGCTGTTTTTTTAGAATTACGCTCGAGGACGAGCTCATGTCAGCATGGCCGTGACGGCGCCAGAGCACTGTAAACAGAACGTGCAATGGGCGAGCGGAACTCCTTGCAAATATTTATTATAAAGAGGTTTCTCTCGGCGGCCGACGGAACTCTTTGCTCGCCTACCGCACGTCACTGTAAAAAGGTGCCATAGCAATATTGATGGTCGGTTGACAGTTGAGATGGAATATGATTGTCATTTGTTTAATATTGGGAAAAAAACGTAGAAAACGGCGGGAATAGATTAGAGGTTGAAATAATTGAGATGTATAACGTGTGACTGTAATTACTTAAGTTATCCAAGGAGAATACAATTAATTCTGATAACTCGCTGCCTATTTATTTATAACGATCCCTCAATGGATGAAGAAGATTGTCGGGCCAGTCTGGCGGACGTGCCGATATATACATATTTATTTTTTGTAATGTAGGTAGATATTATGTCAATAATTGATTTTCTTTCTTCTTTTCTTTTCATTAAAATATAAAAAACCATTCATTCATGTTACATTTTACAGCGTTCGGAAAACTGCGGGACGTCTTTTCATCCGATATACTTCAGTGCCTCAAGACGAGTTTGCGACAGTTGTGTGTTGCCAGTGCTACCGATACGATATAGATACCGATATAGCCCAGTGGATTAGCAAGTTAAAATGGCAGTGAGCAGTGCACATAGTTCGGAGAACGGGCCGTAAAGTTCTCGAATGGAGACCTCGGACCAGCAAGCGCAGCGTAGGACGTCCAACAACTAGGTGAACTGACGATATAATAAAGATAGCAGGAATGCGCTGGATGCAGGCCGCTTCCAACCAGCCTTATTGGAAATCTATAGAGGAGGCTGGAGGATGGATGGGCGCGCGACACGCTTTGCCCTCCCTTCCTCTCACTATACTACCGTGAGAAGGGTAAACTCACCGAGAGCACAACGAGATGGTCGCTCCCCGAGGCGATACCGACAGCAGTTTCCCCTATTTCCACCTGCACGGGCGCTCGACACGCTTTGCCCTCCCTTCCTCGCACCACCAGCCCCATACTGCCATGAGAATCCTGTGAAAAAACATTACCAATATCATTTGGTTACTCTTAATTATTAAAAATACTATACGAACAGCCAGAATGTGGAATGCTACACTTGAGTCTTTCTTTCTGCTAAAGTACGACATAGGTGTCTTCAAATCCAAAGTAAAGATTTCCTTGACAGATAAATACTAATTTTACTAGTTGCGCTCGACAGGATCGCGCCAGAGCGGCGGGCGGCAGTGAGTTTTTAATTATTTACTCATAATAAACACATTAAAAAAAAACTTCTCGGTCTATTTAATAGAATAGCGGTCTGGCTATTTATTCATAAAAAAATAATGGGGTGTTATCGCTGATAATTCGGAGCATTCGAATTATTAAACTTTTTTTGGTGAGAAATTTGTAAGTCTTTTATATTAATAAAGCCGGTTATTTTTCAAAATTTTGTCCGGTTCATTAACATTTTCAAGATTTTTTCCCTTATCTATGATATTTTTTAAATTTGAATCCAATATCATTCGTCCTCTCACATCACGCATTCAAAAGTACTCGTTTTCGAGTTTCTCGGCCCGATACCTCATCTTAAATCATCTTTTATTTTATTTTAAGGTGACATGAGCCCGATTAGGGCAGCTAGAACTTAGCGTGCAAAAGGTGGTACCAGAGCCTGAGCCGTAATATCAATCTTAATGGTGTATTTACTTACTCTGAACGAGCCCCAAGCGTAGACGTCTCCTTTTTCCAGTAACGCTGCAGAGTGCGAGTCTCCGGCACATATTGCCACTGCCTTGGCAGGCAGGGCTACTTTCTTCGGAGTACCCTCGTCCTTGTCGCCTGTGGTGTTGCGCCCTAGGGCTCCCTCGTCATTGCAGCCATATGTCCAAACCTAATACAGGAAATAATGGACAATAATTAGTAAAAAAAAAAGACCATATCCTAGCAAGATTAGTTCCTAGCAGATACTTCGAGTTGAGGTGCAAAAAGAACATAACAGCAATGTCTGCTAAAAGGTTATGGAACTTTTTTTGTTAGTACTGTACCAGCCTTTATAATAGTTCACTGCAAGACGTAGGCCTACCCACGAAGGGTGTTTGGGCCATACCCACCACGCTGGCCCAGCGCGGGTTGGTGGATTCACATACGCCATCGAATTTCTTCTACGGACATATGCAGGTTGCCTCACGATGTTTTCCTTCACCGAAAAGCCAGTGGTGTGAAATTCCGTACATAAATTCCAAAGAACTCATTGGTACGGGACCGGGGATTTGAACCGACCTCACGATTGTAAGGCGGGTGTCACTACCTCTAGACCACCACGGCTCTCGTTAGTAAGGTGCAACATTCTTGAACCTCTCTCGTTTTTTTGACAGCTTTTGAGCTGCCATTACTGTCATAAAAATGAGAGATTCAAGAATGTGTCACCTCAGCATCGAGATCGGTTTAACAGAATTGCCCTGCAGGTTTGTAGAAGAAATTCGATGGCGTATGTGATTTTACCAACCCGCACTGGACCAGTAAGGTGGACATAGCCCGAGCACCCTTTATGGGTTGGCCCTAGTCCAGCAGTGGACTAATAAAAAGGCTTGTACAACGTACAGTACATACATTCATAATTCAAAAGCTTGGTTCTTGTCGGTGGATCAAGTTTCACGTCTTATGTTCCTCTGCCAGTGTTCTCACCTCCATGTACGACGTGACATCTACCATGTCATTCATTTGATCTACGAATGCTTTCCGTGGTCTTCCTCTTCCTCTCTTTCCTAATATTATGGTATTTCATAAGATTGTCATATCGTATGAGGTGGCCAAACATATTTCCTCTTTTATAAATATCAAAATATCGGATATAAACTGAACAAAATGATTCATTATATTATTATAATCTTCATCGTAATGAAGTAGATAGGTACGCGTTGAAATCATTTGGATCATTTGGAGAGCAATGCAAAGGCTCAGTTTGGCATAATAATAACGTCAAAAAACAGAAAATAATTAATGTAATGAAAATAAAACTCCTACACAATAAGCTTGAAAAAAGGGTTTTTTTTTGCGATTCCCCCAAAAATTTGGAAGAATCAAAATCGCAGTATGACAACAATGCTACATCATGTGGGTGAGAGAAAGTGTTTCCCTCTCAGTTTAGGGCTGCCATACTGATATTTTTTAAAGGTGACGTCCACAAGTGGTATATTATTCAGAGAAAAATCGAACCAAGATGATATATACATCATTTGAAAGCTTGTTATATGGGCTTCCCAAAAATATTTAATTTAGAATTTTTCACCCCTCCAATTTTTTTTAAATGCGAAAAATAAATTGTATGAAAAATAACAATACAGCTTATTATTTTTTCTAGTTTAGCAATTATAAAGTGCTTCTATCGTTATTTTACTTGCATTTGTAGCTGATTCTTCCACAATCATTTCTTAATTTGCTGTAATTAAAAATTATAACCTACCAGTGTGACCAGTTAGTAGGTACACTGTGACAAAAAATCACTTAAAAAGTGTGTCTAATAGGTAAAAATGCTTTTATTTAACAATTTGGAGGTTACTTAATCAGGGCTGCTAGAGATAAACTACCTATTAAGCGTAATATATTTATTTTTTCTAATAAATTCAAAATTCATTTTAAAAAAATCGGAGGGGTCATTTTTGTTTTTAACTATGGTAATAAACTCAGAAAAATATGAGCTTTCTCAAAATGTAACGAATGTTGTGGTTAGAATTTTTGATTATTATTATACCAGCCTCCATACATTTTGTGGACATCTCCTTTGCCGTGCTTTGTCAGTATCAACTTTCGTTAGCCAGACTCTAGTTACAAACCCACATGTTCGTTCGTCACTACGGCGCGCCGCGACTGACTACCATACCGAGAGTATACCGCTCTCCGAGGCGCGTAGGTATGATTCGCGTTTGTATGATGACGGAATACTGTTAGATATCAATACTGTGGTCCAGCTTGATAGCCCACCTTGCCATTGCTGTCAAGCGCGATAGTGTGCATGCCGCCTGCACATACCGCCACTATGTTTTCGCCCAGTGCAGTTACGTGCCTGAATCTGAAATTAAATAACTACATTTAACACTGACATAATGCATTTTGATTTGATGGTCAGAGCCCTTATAGTACAGCAGGCCAATCGCGTTAATTTTAAACAGCTGCGTTCCATCTGTAATTCAGTTAAAGTTCGGTTGCAATTGCAGTTAAGTTTCGATTCAGCTTTAAGGAATTAGGTATTGCGCTAAACATCATACAGATGTACACCAACAGTTCATTTGATACTGGTTACGTTCCAACTCTGATCGAGTTGCGTTTCAACTTTAGTAATCAATAGTGTGATACTAAAATAGTCATAAAGTCGAAGTTCGGTTAAAGTTCAATTGTGGTTCAGCTGTAATTTTATAGTGCGATTGGTCTGCAGTTTTTGCGTAGTTAACTTAAACTTTCGCGTTCGTATGTGGCTCCATACATTTTGGTTAGTTCTACCTCGTTTCCGCTAGGTGTGCCATTGCAACATATTGTATTGGAATGGTTTATTAATTTCTAAATTATATTATCATCATCACATTAATTGGCAAGCCAAAATGTGGAGAAAAAGAACTGCTACTGTGGAGTGAAACTTACTCAGTACTTTCCACAACATCTTCCCTGAGGCAGAGTTAGCCCACATCTCCCTGTCCACATGCAAACACACGGCCCCTCTTCTTGGGGGCTGTCGGTATCTCCTAGTAAACTGCTACTGTGGAGCGAAACTTACTTAGTACTCTCCATAACATCTTCCCCGAGGCCGAGTTGGCCCACATCTCCCTGCCCACAAGCAAACAGACGGCCCCTCTTCTTGGGGCTGTTGGGATCTTCTAGTAAACTGCTACTGTAGAGCGAAACTTAGTACTCTCCACAACATCTTCCCCAAGGCCGAATTGGCCCACATCTCCCTGCCCACAAACAAACATACGGCCCCTCTTCTTGGGGGCTGCCGGAATCTCCTAGTAAACTGGTACTGTAGAGCGAAACTTACTTAGTACTCTCCACAACATCTTCCCCAAGGCCGAGCTGGCCCACATCTCCCTGGCCGCAAGCAAACACACGTCCCCTCTTCTTGGGGGCTGTTGGGATGTCTAAGTGGACTGCTGCTGTGGAGTGAAACTTATATTGTACTAACTTATTATTACTTTAAGTGCTATTGAGGAACTTGTAGTATAATTGGACTAGATGTTGCATAGTGATTACCGAATTTAAAATACATTCGGCACAGCTAGTCTTAGCATGGTAATGGTATCGAACAGTATTGTGACTCAGCCTTGTCCTTGAAATATATACATACAGGGCTGCCCACCTGGTAGGTAAATCTGACACTTACTAATTACAAACCCACATATTAATTCATCACTATGGTGCATTTGTTACTGTTAGTGTACCGAGTGTATACCAAATTCTAAAGCATCTAGGTATGATTTGTGTTCAGACTGTTTGTATGAACACGGAATACTGTTATATACCATTACCATGGTCTTAGGATGGGCGATCGCAAGCAGCATTCACAGTTGAGCATTAACAAGGCTCGGATGATATGTTAAACTGTGGATCCTGGTTATTCTAATTGATTTGCCATGAACAAAGACTTCAGGCAGTTAAGAAACTCTGACACCAGAAATAGCCACTCAGCCTATCGGAAAAGTGATTGGTTGCAACATGTGCTGTTGTGTATAAATAATAGTATTGCAATTTTAGAATAACATGGCTTTTTCGCAGCAGATATTTGATTACATGTTTAATGTTACACATTATTGTTATTATTATTTTATTTTAGTTTCTTTATACTTGTCTTACAAGTCTAAATAGATGTAGAAGTTTGAAATGTGTATGTATTTATACATAATATATATGGTGTCATATTTCCCAAATAAATCTATTATGAATTTGTTGTTTCTTTTTGAAAGATGATATTGAAATATGTGTCCTCTAATTATTTATTGAAGTTAATTATGACACAAATATTTGAAACATTTAATTTTAAAAGGTATATCTAAAGCTAAAATTTTGATTTCCTTTGCTTTCACCCTTTATGGGTATAAGGCTAAACATTTTTATTTCATTCTAATTAGATTTTAAGTCATGCAAAATAAAATTTAAAATAGATACATAAATAAGTAGTAGAAACCGTACTAAAATAACAAGAGATATACATCACTTTGTCTTATTTTAAATATGAAATTTAAAAGGTGTTAGAAAAAGATGCACATACACCAGAACTTACATAATTGGCAAGGGTTTCACAAACTAGCATTGAGCTACCTCGGGTGTCTAAATTCAAAAAGGTAGAAAGTAGGAAGGTGAAATGATCAGAGATTTGAATCTTACTGGAACTCTAGAGGGTTCAAATTTCCGAAAAAGATAAAAGACCATGTGGAACCATATTTTAACTATTTAGACATTCCTACTGGTGATTTTGACGTTTGCGACAGACATTGCGTTTTTTTGTTCCACTCACTCTTGTGTATGATGTATAGATATGAATAAGACGGCCGTAACTTAGCAATACTTGTATTACTTGTCATTCTTCTGAGGATACAAAAAATTGTATGATAGATTTTAAGTCCGACATTGGCAGAATTTGCACTTGATATGTGTAATAGGTACAAACCATTATAATCATCCTTATCATCTTCAAAACTGTGTTATCTTTACAATATAACATAACATGTTGTGTCAATGTGATGGCCATTTTATACATAAAAAGTACTATAAATACATAACAGCTTCAGTGATTATGGTATTTTTCCATCACTTATCACCGAGGACCTTATTTTCAACCTCCAAGTATCCTCATTAGGTAACGCAACTTAGTCACCACAAATACCTACAAAATGTTTGCAATCTACATTCAAAATGTCTTTGTAGGTGTAGTTCAAGAACGTTTAGTCATTTTTATTTACGGAAATGACCTCCTACCCTGTAAAATGAAACGATAAACACGCGAAACGTCTCGTACCCGCGTTCCGCCGATACACTTCAATAACCTCAAAAAATTCCATTTAAAAACCAACTATTACATAACCAAAAGCGTTTAGAATAGTAAATACGATCTTGAATATTCCGTCGACACGCTAAACTGCTAATTCAAGTACAGTTATTATTGTAAAACGAACAAATAAGGCGACGATACCCAGCGTCGCTTTCCCGCCATCACATTTGACAGGTCATTGACGTCGGACAGAAACGTAAAGAAAACAAATTGCAGCGAAGCGCTATATTCTTACCTCCACGTTTCTTCTTAGAGGGCTTATCTTCAGGTGCTGCCGAACTCTTGGCGGCGCGTTTGACGCCACGTGCCGGCATTATGCCTGCAATAATGCAACCGACGCGTCAATAAACACGAACACAAAGCGCGGCAAAACACCTCTCGACGCCTATTTCACTGATGACGTTTCCACTTTTGCCGTAATCACATTTGCGATAGGTTAGTGCCTTGTTAGCTGCCGCTGCATCAATTACAAGGCTACGGCATCATAGATTTATGCAAAGCGTAGATAGGTTATATTATGCATTTGTATAGCACTTCACAAGGAACCAAACATCGCATCCGCGCAATATGGGATACTGGCACAACCACTCCACAATATACTTACTTTTGATTTTAATGTATTCCTCACGAATACAACAATATTATGCGAATAACACTGTTGAAATTAAGATGACGTATTGAAATATAATTGAGTACAATTCTTGTACATCTCCACTCGCTCGCAAGCTTGGGCCGAGTGAGTGAAGTGACGTAATCACGTGAAATGGCATCGGTATAGACTTAAAATCGAATGAATCATCGATATTTGACTTGTCAAAATCGAATCGATCTGTACAAGTTAAATTAATATTGAAATACAACTGAAAAAAATATAAATGACATCAACTATGTATAACACACTATATTTATACTAAATTCATGTACAATATGTTGCATTTTATGATGTCATTGTTTGTTTAGAACATGTTGCTCATAGTGTGAATACTATTTTCAGTCATTTCAATTAAGTACAAAAATAGGCTCATAATAATTATTAATTTAATTATTAATATTGTAATTTTTTTGAGTAATTCGAAATATTTTTCAATTTTAATAAAGTATTGTTATTGTAATACGCCAAAAACTGGTTTGTTACCGAAACGTCACCCGTAAGTGTTTGTGTGCTTAGTTAAAACAGACAATAACGAGATGCTTCTGTTTTACCCACAGAACTAGGTTGCCTTTTCTCTTCTCTTCGTTCGTTTTACCTTAGTAATTAGGTAAATATAACTTGATTCGAACATTCATTAGTACAACTAGATAACAAACTAGTTTTTGGTGTAACTGTTTATGTAATATTAGCAAAAGACGCATTAACAAGTTAATTATTTCCGTTTCGCCGCATTAGATTGTAAACTACGTATTACTTTATTCGATTTTAAATCGATTTATTTACACGAAGCGTAATCGTACTCACTATCAACCATAGATAACCAACATGGCTTGGCTTTTTAAATTTTGTTACCAGTATACGAGTTGCTAAACTCCTGTGAGTTACAGCGGAAACGTGTTTTATTTTTTTAACTATTTTGAAAATAAACTTTTGGAGCCAATTCTCAACCGCAAAAATGTATCTGTTAATGCCAAAAAAATTGAATTTCACGCGTTGACCTAGTCTCCTGGAGCAACTCTAACGCTGTAACGTTTTTTCACAGTATGTAGCTCAGAAATTCAATTTTTAACATCTGCAAAGGAGTATAAGTGGATTTGTTTTTAATTTCAACTCGATAGCTTAGACCGAATCAACGATTCGGTATTTCTAGTAAGAACAGCTAAAATATGGAACTCTTGGCCAATTAACAATCTGGGAATCTAAACAAGTAGGTAACATCTAGGTCTAGGTACCGGATGTATAAAAAAGAAACACAAACGAAAAATGCATCTTTTTATGTTTTGGCTCGCATTTATGGAAAATATTTTTGCTTGTGATATCATACACACTTTCAGATGTACAAAGGATGAAATATCAAAATATTGTTTTCACTGTTGTTGTTGGTTTAGTAAAATTATAGTAGAAAACATAGCTCCAAAAAGTGCCAAGTTCTAATTAGATCCTAATTAGATCACCTGTCCTTAGGTTGTCCACCTAAAAGCGAGTTGCGACGCGCACTTGGCAAATATAAATATATATTATATAAATATTAGAATGTTTTTTCTATATTTATCAATGCTGAAAATTTGCTGCTGAGGGTTTTGTCTCCACAATTTGTAATTTTTAAAAACTGGATTTTTATGGTTTCCTCAATACAGGCTTGCCTAGTGAGGAAACTAATAGAGATTATTTGAAAAATTGTATAAAAACTACTAAATGCAAGACAGCTCCTTGTGTATCCCAGTTTTGATCTTTTTGTTGACTGTGTGCATATTATGTTTGTTTCTGCATAAATAAAATATTTTTCATTTTTCATTTCCAACACAGAGCTAGTACATCAAGAGAGATAGTGCTGTTGTCACTTCAGGCAATTCTCAACCGCAAAAATGTATGGACATCTATCACTAGTTGTCAACTGTCAAAAAATATTTACTGAAATTTGACAAGAATTTGACACTATCGGGACAAAAACTTGGCAAATAGCCACTGAATCGAGATATTTTTCATGTCTCTTTCTTACTCATGCCATATTAAATCAATGCATCTCTTTCTTTCATTTCTCGATCGACCATATTATCCCTCTGGTAACTCTGTCCCTGGACGACTGGAGGGATAGAGTTACCAGAGGGAATCACAAACGCCGGTTTCTTCTTTAAATCAAAATATGTGATTGGATGGCTAGATCGTAACTGCGCCCGTAACTTGCTCGCAGCTCTCTGGTGGAAGCTTCTCAATGAAACATTTTTAGCGCACGCTTGTAACTTCAGTTAATTTACTTAATGACTTTATGAATACGTTTTACAAATTCCGCTGTTGTTTTTATTAACTAAAATAGGTAAAAAAAAATATCACCTAGACGTGGCCCCAAAACTTGAAAATAGTTATTTTAGAAGAAATTTAAAATGACGTAAACTTTACCCGGAGATATTGAAAAGTTTAACATCATCCTTGCAACATAAAGCTGTCAACTGTCATAATTTACGATAGATAAAAATATTGTAGTCTATGAATTTTAAGTAAGAATGACGTCACAGGTGTTTTTTAAAGGTTTTTTTCCTTGCAGAATCTTGGCATTGCAGTCATTTGTTAGTATAATATATATAATGTACTTTATGAGTATAATCAAGCCACTAAAACTTTAGTTTGCAATGTAAAGAGGTATGCATACATGTTTAAAACGTATGATAACTTAATTATAATATTATGACACCGCCAAATGTTTAAAAATGCGACGCCAAAAACATGCGATAATTATTTGGGCATACAATATACAATTGCCTTATAATAAGCCTAGTTACAATTTATTATTTACATTACACTTATATATATTACAGTTTTTATACTGTTTGCTGACTTACCAGTCACTGCTATTTGGAATAGAGGTTGAGTAAATTTACACGATGTTAAATTTTCACAACAGTCAACAGATCACTTTATTTACACTCACGATTATTTAGACCGGTAAACTCGAGTTTAGTTTTATTATATTGAAAACATAATTTTAACACGACACACTTTTTCTCTTGCAGAAAACCAACTGACTTTTTATTTTGTTTTTCAAAGAAGGAATATCAAACATGTCACATAGCACTTTTTAATAATATCTCAAAAGAGTCCAAGCACTTAATGCTATGTAACCTCTAACACTTTAATTAAGTGTATGGCATTGCAGGCCCAGGGCATCTCGCATAGTCATGAGCCTTGGTCTAGGTACTGCCTTTGTCATAATATCTGCTAATTGGTTAGCAGTGCTTGTCCGTTGTACATCAACAAGTCCTTCTTGCACAGTTTCTCTCACGAAGAAATGCCTCACTCGGATATGCTTCGTCCGCTTATGAAACTCTGGATTATGTGCCAGACGTATCGCAGCTTCGTTATCTACTTTTAACGTGGGTACTCCTTCCATTCTAGTAAGTGAGCTGAATACTCTCTGGAGCCACACTAGTTCACGAGCGCCTTCGCTTGCTGCGACTATCTCTGCTTCAGTAGTCGAAATCGCAACAGATGGCTGACGTTGGCTTAGCCATGAAACAATACCTCCAGCAAATAGACACGCTACTCCCGTTGTAGAGCGTCCGGTTTGCTCGTCTCCGGCATGATCTGCATCACTATAACCATCTATTACACCGGATACATGTTCCGAAGTATACTTTATTCCGTACGAGCAAGTACCTTTGATGTACCGCATAATTCGCTTAACGCGAAGCCAATCTTCTTGCGTCGGATTCTCTAGTTTTCTTGATACTACGCCGACAGCATAAGCTATATCGGGTCGCGTTCCCGTCATTAGGTAAGCTAGAGCACCCACTGCTTCTCGGTAAGGAAATTTCTTCTCTTCAGGGTTTTCCTTTTCCACTTTCCCTGATTCGGTAATCCTTTCTATGGGTGTCGAGACTGAATTGCAATCCATCATTCGAAATCGTTCTAGTATTTTCTTGGCGTACGATTCTTGTTTGATTATAATCGAGCCATCCTGTGACTGTGCAATCTCAAGTCCTAGGTAATACGACGCTGGCTTACTGGTGATCTTTAGCATATCCCCTAATTCCTTTAGGAATTGGTTTGCCAGTTCTTCATCTGTCGTGGCTACGAGCCCATCATCCACGTACAGGGTTATCAATATTTTCTTGTTACCTACTTCTTTTGTAAAGAGGCAACAGTCAGCTGCATTTTGCACGAAACCTTTCTCCAGCAGCGCCTCCTCAAAATATGAGTTCCAGCATCTGGGAGCCTGCTTGAGTCCGTACAAACTCCTCTTCAATCGACACACATTTGATGTGCCATCGTTGAAACCTTCTGGCTGCTGCATGTAGATTTCTTCTTTCAACATGCCATTCAAAAAAGCCGTTGAGACATCAAATTGTACCAAATGCAACTTTTCTTTGGCGGCGACACTTAATAAGGCTCTGACCGTGGCCATTCTTGCAACTGGGCTAAAGGTCTGTTCATAGTCAACTCCTTTTCGTTGTTTGAATCCTTTAACTACTAGCCTGGCCTTATATTTGTCAATGCTGCCATCTGGGTTTCTCTTTATTCGAAAGACCCACTTGCAAGGAAGTGCTTTTCTGTCTTTGGGTAACTGGCTGAGCGTCCAGACATCATTTTGCTTAAGGGAGTTCATTTCACTCGCCATTGCATTCAGCCACTCCACACTGTCATCCCTTCCAACAGCTTCCTCATATGTTTCGGGATCAAACTCCCTGTCTACAGAGAAAACGTAGTCTTCAAACTTTTTAGGGCGTGAGAGATTTCCGCGATCACGCAAGTTGTATGGAATTCTTGCGTTTAATGATGACGGTTCCACTATCTCCAGCTCCTCGTCGGCATCAACGAACTCTTCGTTTGCATTGTCATCGTCTCTGTTTTCGTTTGTTTCACTCAAAACATCTTCATGAACTTGATTTTGACTTACACTATCTCTATTACAGTTTTTATACTGTTTGCTGACTTACCAGTCACTGCTATTTGGAATAGAGGTTGAGTAAATTTACACGATGTTAAATTTTCACAACAGTCAACAGATCACTTTATTTACACTCACGATTATTTAGACCGGTAAACTCGAGTTTAGTTTTATTATATTGAAAACATAATTTTAACACGACACACTTTTTCTCTTGCAGAAAACCAACTGACTTTTTATTTTGTTTTTCAAAGAAGGAATATCAAACATGTCACATAGCACTTTTTAATAATATCTCAAAAGAGTCCAAGCACTTAATGCTATGTAACCTCTAACAATATAATAGTAACACAGTACACATTTTACCCTGTGGCTGTCATTAGGGTGTCGCAAATAGCATAATATACAAAGTGTATATAATGTGTTTGTCTACCGGTGTTAGAGCCTTAAGCGGTGACATCTATGGCTGAACAAATAATTATACTGTGGGCAAAAAAGATATAATAATACAATAAAAAAAAATAGCTTTTCTATACCTTTTGTCGAAAGTCTATAAAAATAGTAGGTTTGGAACAGCAGTTATTTTTACGTTTTCAGAGTTGGTCTCATAGTAAAAGTTGTTCAAAATTTGCCATAGATGTCACCGCTCAAGGCTCCGACACCGGTAGACACATTGTATAACGTACGTACCTATCTTAATTAAAGCTTTTTTTATAATAATTATAATATACTAAACTTGTCGAACGCATTTCTAACATACCTAAAATTTTTTTTTTGACTCAGAAAAAAAAAACAATCATAAAAATGTTATCTATCTAGGTAGGTACATTTTTAAACCAAATAAAATTTTATTTGGTCTTGTATATCTATCGTAATGTTGTTTTTGTGAAGTTCGTCTCACTACATGAGATGGCTATGAGTATGTACTTACCTAAATGTTTAAAATACCTATTGTTATCTAGGTATTCCTCATTTCATAAATCTAATTAGATTTTTCGAATCAGTTAACGCTATTGCTACTTACATGTTTTATTATATTAAGTCGATTACTTGTTTACGTGTTTTAATATTTCTAATGTATTCATTGAATTTGTCGTATTGTCGATCCAACGAGGTCCCTAACGCCACGAGCTCGTTTGAGTTCTCTGCAGGAGTCGTTCTATATTTAATTTAGGTATTATTTTTGTATAGGTAATTGTTACATCATTTATAGCGCCATACTGGTAGACGGTAGTTACCACTCTTACCACACACGACGCCTGCTTATTTGAAAGTTTGTTGTTTATTTTGACCAGTTTTTTTTATTTTTTTATTTCGAATAGGTTCGCGTTTGACTACACACTGCCTGATGTTAAGCAGATGTGCGGTCTAGGGTGTAGCACGCTTACATAGAAGATACCTATTTACTCGGGATTTGAAGACACCCACGTTGTACTTTAACAGGAAGACAGATCCAGGCAAAGCGTTGACAGTTTTGGCTAATATGATGATGATGGCTTATAGTAAAGTGAAAGTTTATTTTATTGCACAAACTGTGAATTGTGGTGGTAGTAACAACAGTATTTCCTAGGGTCATGCAATTTTTGGTAACTTAAATTATGAAGTTTACCTGCCTAAAGGTGGGCATACACGATCAGTTAAACTGATCAGTTTTTCCATCACTCCAACTGGGAGCTCATTCAGTTAATTAAAAGGTAGGAATTGGTAGTTCCATTAAATTACTGAACCCGTACCTGAAGCTGGGCACACACGACGCGATGAGCGCATGAGTAGGTACATCAGTCCAGTCCAGCGGATGTTTTACGAAAGTTTAACGATGTCAACATTTTCTATTTAAGTTGACTTAGATAATTTATTACAATTAGATCACATGCCGCTAAAGAATAAGCTTATTTCTAGACCTCTACTTAAGGCACTGAAACGTGGTCTCTTACTATGGGGCTTATTAATAAGCTGCAAGTGCCCAACGAGCTATGGAGAGTGCCATGCTCGGAGTCTCTCTGCAAGATCGAATCAGAAATAAGGAGATCCGTAGAAGAACCAAAGATACCGACATAGCCCAACGGATTGGTAAGTTGAAATGGGAGTGGGCAGGCCACATAGCGCGCAGGACTGAGACCGATGGGATCGAAAAGTTCTACAGTGGAGACCACGTACCGGCAAGTGCAGCGTAGGACGTCCCCCCACAGGGTGGACGGATGACCTCATTAAGTGTGTGCTTCTGTAGTGCATCTGAGATGTTTGCAGAGGCACGAACGGACGACTTTCATGCGATTATTCTCAAGAAAGTTGCTCTGAATATATGTTGATAAATATTTTTAATAAACTACCTGAATATCTTTTTATACTATATATAACGGGACTGAACTCACATGTGGGGATAGTCGTAACGACTATAGTTTCGGTCGCATTCGGCGACCTTTCTCAAGTTGGCGAGTGCTAGCACGCGGAGCCGTCTCGCAATGCACTGCGACCGAAACTATAGCCGTTACGACTATCCCCACACGTAAGTTCAGTCCCGTTATATATAGTATAAAATGTGTGAAAACCACGTTAATTTCCATAGTAAAATACCTGAATATCTACGAAAGGAAACGAACCACCGAAAATTCTATAAAAATCTTAAAGAAATACTGATCAAAAAATGTTACTAGGTACAGTATAGAAGATTACTTGAAAGACAAAAATGTTTCTGACTCGCAGAAGTAAGCAGATGATGAGTGTTATAGTTATAAGTCTCATAAATTCCTATTTGTTTTATAGTTTCTGTAAATGTAAAACTCATTAATTGTATAATAATTATACTTGCGACGCCCTTACAGGGTTGAATATGTAACTAGTGCTAAGTGAGCAATTTTTTACATATTTATAAATTTAATGAAAGGTTTGAAATACGAGTAAATAAATAAATCTCTCCGACATAGAGAGCGAGGCAGTCGCAATGGTATTCTTCAAATGATTGCTGATCGACTGGATTGCTCCATTCAGAATAAGTGGATGTTAATTGTCATGGGCACCAAATTATACCTATATCTCGTAATTGTAATTAATGTCTAAAATGAATGACACAATGGATACCTAATTATTGTCTGAATTAAAATGTTAAATAAATAAATTTAGAACGCAGGATCGCGCTGGATGCAAGCCGCTTCTAACCGGTCTTATTGGAGATCCATAGGGGAGGCCTATGTCCAGCAGTGGACGTCCTATGGCTGATGGATGGATGAGACCTCTACAGCGCTGACTCATTCTCGTTTTCGTGTCAGGCTCCGCTCGAACTCATATAAATGCAAATACTTATTGTAGCAATTTTCTGTAATTTTGGTACCAAATGGTACCCGGCGCTGACAGGTACTTATCTACTGGGGTTTACATCGTCATACTTTTTTTATACCATAGCTATGATGTCTGGGTAAAAAATCATTATTATAAATAGTCCGTGAATAATATTATCAAAAAATATTAGACCCGTATTTTTGCTTTTGTCAATAAAACAAGAAACGGCAAAGATAAACCATGCCAAAGTTTAGGAGTGGGGGTCGTGATGTCACGTCTCACTAAAGTCTATAGATTTGTATGACACTCGTGACGTCACGCGGAACTTTGACGGGCTATATCTTCATCAATTTTTGTTTAATTGACATAAGAAAAAATACGTGTCTAATACTTTTTAATAATCCATCTGACGAACTAAATAATTTTACCTATTATATAAAACATCCGGTGTGCCAGATTTCTCTCGGACGTCCGAACGCTCAAGGTCGTCCGAAGGTGACGTCCGCGACTTATGTCGCGGATGTTAGTAGGTTAGTATGTTTCCGGCTTGAAAAACTAAATACTAAGATTGAAAATATAGCTTTTTGACCGACTACTAAAAAGGAGGAGGTTCTATGTTCGTCTGTATGTATTTTTTGTGTATGTCCATCGATAATTTCGCCAATTGTGAACCGAATCGAAAAGTTCTTTTTCAGTTCGAAAGAGTAATTCGAGCGAAATATTTGAATTTTGGACACGATGGAAGGCGGTTGTGCCATTATTTGCGAAAAATAATTATTACTTAATAATTTAAAGAGGTACTAGGTACAGAACTGCCTTATACAGGGTTATTCCTAATCAATTAGCATCCTTTTAGGGGCTTATTCTGTACATCAAAACTAACAACTTTTGTTCTGCGACTTTTGTCAAAACTAAAAAAAATCAGCTGTTCCATACATTATGTCGCAAATGAAATGAAATGAAATGAAACGATTTTTATTTCACAAAAAATAGAGTACAATTAAGGTGTTAATTTTGTAAGATTTGTCCAATCTATTTTGCCATTCCTTGGCATGTGAAATATACGACAATGTCATAACTCATAATAAAGAAATATGTGTATTTAAATCAAGTGTCAATAATGTCAAATTAAAAAAAATTAAAAACTTAAATAAATAAAAAAGTGTTCAATAATGTCACAATATTAAAATATTCAAATAAAAAATGTTCAATTATGTCATAATATTCAATTATACAACGTTAAGATACACAATACATTCGGATAATTATCTCGATCTAATATGTCAATTGTTATTTACGTTTTACAAAAAATTCTCTTAAGCTGTAAAAACATTTTTCTGTTAACCACATTTTACGTTTTTTACGGAACTTACCATATGGCAGTTCTTTAATTACTATTGGTACACGGTGATACACATAGCATAACTGTTCTTTTGGTATAATGTCAGTCTAGGGGGGCGTTCAAAAACTAATCTTTTTCCATATTTTGTACTCCTTGGATATTTGTCATTAGCTGTACGGAATAATTTTGGATGTTTACGAACAAATATAGCTATTTCAAAAATATACATGCATGTTAATGTTAATATGCCAAGATTTTTAAAAATAGGTCTACAAGACTCATATGGTCGAATCCCTACAATAGCACGTATACATTTTTTCTGGGATAGAAAAGCTTTCTGTACGTGGGTGGAATTACCCCAAAGAAGTAGACCATACCGCAAAACGGAGCTCACATAGTCGCAGGAGAACGATCTATGTAACAACAATTTTTTTTGAGTTTTGACAAAAGTAGCAGAACAAAAGTTGTTAGTTTTGATGTACAGAATAAGCCCCTAAAATGATGCTAATTGATTAGAAATAAAATAACCCTGTATAATACGATTTCAAAATTAGGCGGCAATTTTTAAAATGACGTGTCATCGTTTCTTTAAACCTTAGAGAATAACTATATTAATACTCTAAGCTTTAAACTTGGCGCAAATGGTACTGAATAAACGATAAGGAATAGGTCAGATAGTTTCTATTTCGTTCAATTAATGAGATTCTAAAAACTTTCAGTGTGACCCACGTTTAATGTTGATTTTACAATAATTTGAATAAAACATTGTGTTTAATAGATACTATTTTGAGTAACAGGTGGGTGGTTGGAGGCTGGACGATTTAAGTTCCGCCCACCTCGAAAGCCTTACATCTATCCGTTTCTTTCGCACGATTTATCTCTTTCTATCACCGTTGATTGTAGTTAATGATGATTATTGACAATATTCCATCAACTTTTTGTTATAACATCAATGCTGTTGATAGATCAGTAAATTAAAAAAATATCATTGCTAAGAAAATTCTAGGTCAAGTTATCTTTGAGATAAAAATGTCAAAAGTTAGTGTTAGTATTTAGGGTTCCGTAGCCAAAAGAGAAAAATAACCCTTACGATTAATTGTTTTTTTAATTTATGAACTTAGTTTAATTAAAAAATACATTACAGACGAACATACCTCGACCTTTTAAGTCTGAAAAAAAATAAGATTACTTATAGAAGAAAAATAACTTAAATGTTGTTTTTAAACTTTCGCGATTTGAACACATTATTATTATATACTACGGGACTAATCGCGCACTAAAATTACGAGATAAATAAATACCTCATCATCCCGACGTTTCGACCGAGTTGCATCGACCGTGGTCACGGGTAGACCGATCATCTCGTAATTTTAGTGCGCGATTAGTCCCGTAGTATATAAAAAAATATAAAAAGAAGACGTCCACAAGTGGTATATTATTCAGAGAAAAATCTAACCAAGATGTAATATAAGTATACATGATTTAAAAGCTTGACTTATGGGCTTCTCAAAAATATCTATTTCGATATTTTCATACCTGCATTTTTTGAAATGTGAAAAATAAATTGTATGAAAAATAATAATACAGCTTTTTTTTTTTTCTAGTTTAACAATAAATGATTATTTTTTGCAAAAAATAGCATGACCCGACCTCACCCGTGTACAGAATCATTAACAAAGTCGCTTTCTGCTGTCTTTCCCCTTGTATGCTTATATCTTTAAAACTACGCAATGGATTTTGATGCACATTGTTTTAATAGATAGAGTAATTCAAGAGAAATGTTTATATGTATAATACACCTGTGCGAAGCCGGGACGCATTGCTAGAACGCAAATATTATGCACGGATCGATGTAACATATTTCACATTATTGTTGATTTATCAAAAATGGCTCAGCCAATTTCGATAAAATTTTAATGAGACCAATTTTGAAGTATACTCTTTCCAATAAAAAAAGAATTATTGAAATCGGACAACTATGAAAAAAGTTATGCGTGGTTATACATAAAAAAAAAATATATATACGCGTCCAATTGAACAACCTCCTCCGGTGGTTCGTCGGTCAAAAAGTGCTTCTATCGTTATTTTACTTGCATTTGTAGCTGATTCTTCCACATTCATCTCATAATTTGCTAAAATTAAAATTTTTAACCTACCAGCGTGACCAGTTAGTAGGTTCAATGTGACAAAAGACACATAAAAAGTGTGTCTAATTGGTAAAAATATAACTCTTCCAAGGTAAAAATGCTTTATTTTAACCATTTGGAGATTACTTAATCAGGGTTGATAGAGATAAAATACCTATTGAGCCAAATATATTTCTTTATCCCAATAAATTCAAAATAAATTTAAAAAAAAATTGCAGGGCTCTTTTTTATTTTTAACTGATGTAATAGACTCAGAAAAATATGAACTTTCTCGAAATGTAACAAGTGTTGTGGTTAGATTTTTTGATTATTATTATACTAGCCTCCATACATTTTGTAGACATGTCCTTTAAAGCTAGTAGGTAGGTACAACGATTAGCGTCCCTATCGCTAATACCAATCTCTTCTAGGCAACCGTTGCACAGACAGGTGATTTTGACTGAATCGGAGTTCATTTTCAAATAGTGAAAATACAGGGTTACCTGCTTGCCATG
The DNA here is from genome assembly GCA_949316475.1 of Hypomecis punctinalis. Taxonomy (NCBI): domain Eukaryota; kingdom Metazoa; phylum Arthropoda; class Insecta; order Lepidoptera; family Geometridae; genus Hypomecis; species Hypomecis punctinalis. The sequence continues at coordinate 16,050,943 of OX438820.1, read as the reverse complement.
TACTAAACCGAAAGGAGCATCATTGTGGACAACTTTTAGTATGGGGCCAACCCAGAATTCGAGAAACAAAATCAGTTCTTCCTTATATTTATTTATGCAAGATATACATACAATACAATTAGTACTTAGCATATTAAGACCAATAATACTTATTGCTAATTTAGTACATAGTTGTACATATTCATTCACCCTGTCTAATAGGGTGTAGCATAATTTTACTAGAATAATAGATGCCAGACAGTGTATTAAATTTAACAAAAATGTATACAATCAGTTGTTCCTTGTACAGGGTAATTCCTAATCAATTAGCATCCTTTTAGGGGCTTATTCTGTATATCAAAACTAACATGTTTTGTATTGCGACTTTTGTCAAAACTAACAAAAAAATCAGCTGTTCAATACATTTGGTCGTGGGTGAACGATATTTTTCTATGAAACAATATTTTTTTTGAGTTTTAACAAAATTTGTTAGTTTTGATGTACATAATAAGCCCCTAAAAGGATGCTAATTGATAAGGAATAACCTGTATAATTGCAATTCGGAGTCGATAAAATATTTGAACTAGCTGTTTTTTTTCTCGGATTTACGGTAAGCCCCATGTTAAAAGCTGTTTATAATGATGGCCCGAATCACCTCCTATAAGCTTAATTCACCAGTTCTGGATAATGAATATTTTTGAATATTTTTCTGACAGTTCTGACAGCTCAAAGTTGTCAAACGAGAACGAGAGAAGTTCAAGAACGTGTCACCTCAGTAACGAGATCGGTTAACAGAATTGTCTGTAGGTACACTAAAGATTTTTCAAAACAAAGATTTACAGTTTTTTTTCGCGATTTGTACTGTTGTCGCTAAAGGCTGTGCGTAAGTTCCCAGTTCCGGTGTGTACTTATATAGGTACACCCCTGTAAGGGATGAAAGAGGGTAAGGGTGCCGGTAACTGTGGTATAGATTAAACAACAGTAGTAACAATGGGTTGCTCCCCGCGGGGTGATAACAATATGCTGAGTAATGATCTAAAAGCCATGATGCTCTGTTATAATTTATATAATTTATAATTGGTTTTGTTGCGCTGGGTCCATATTTTTCAACTTCGTTCGTACGCCTGGGAACGTATACGGAACTTTGAAAGTGACAGCTCTAAGATCATTCGCCATTTTTTAAAATTATGTTTTCTTCTTAATTTTACGACTTGCCCATTTTCAAGCTATGATATTTAAAAAAAATGCCATGTCTAGTACCGAAGTTTTACGGGAAATGAATAATTTTAAATAAATTTCGAGAAAAAAAAGTTGTCTGTAATGATAAGTATACATTCCTAGCCGTGCCAAGTTGAAAAATAAGGCCCCTGGGGACTTAATTTTGAACTTCGCACGATTTGGTCGTATACGGAATTTGTATGGAGCACTTGCAACTTCCATAGACAATACAGAGTGTTTTCATACAATCTGTCAAAGTTCTGTATAAGTTCCGAGGCGTTCGAAACGGAAAAATAGGGCCCTTGGTCTTTATTGGGGACCCGTAGTAAAATATGGAAGCCTCTTTCTGTTTTCAGAATCAGAATCAGAAATCGTTTATTGCAACACTATGTACAAAGATGTTATAATAAATATTAGTTCCAATAGTGGACCCATTACGGGCGTGCAATATTAAAAAAATGTAACTTGGTTAGACATTACATTACACAAGCTTACCTACGTGAAATGTATTAACTTAGAAAATAATCAAATTAACTAAACTAACTATACCGAACACTTAAGTGTTATATGTTATATGTTTTGGCTTTGTATTTTGAGAACTTTGCTAGTGAAGGTATAGGCTGCCCCTTTCTTCTATAATACGGCTAAGACAAACGCGACCAAAGCCCCTCCCTATGGTAGACACTTTTATGGTAGACATTCCGCGCGTCAAAGCCAAGTGTTTCGAATCCACATTCCTCATACTAACATCCAGAATGTGGAACGCTTTGTCTGAGTCTGTTTAGTCCACTAAAGTAAAACTTAGGTATCTTCAAATCTCGAGTAAATAGGTATCTAGGTAAACGTGCTACAACACCATAGACCGAATATCTGCTTAACATCAGACAGTAGTCAAACGCAAACTTATAAATATTTTTTTATACAGGTCTTCGTTCTTAATGCCTAGTACTATGTTCAGTGGCCTAGTGCCATTAAAAATGACTGGTATAGTAAAGTGCAAAATCTTGAACGAGAAGTAAGCTGCAATGGATGACAAGGAAAAAAGATGAAGGACGTAATAAAATATTAGTAGTTTTTTTTTCTCTGGAAGCTTCACTATGGTAAAACTCTGTATAAAAACCGAACAAAAAAGTTCTCGTTTACTAAAAAGCCAATGCCTGAAATTGGCGCCTTTTAAAATTCGCGCGGCCATTAACCAAACTTTGCTTTTTTAGTACAATAAGGTGTTATAAACAACGTTTAATAAACAAAAAAATTCTACCCTCAGTCCGAGAAAAGTTATGAGAGTTAAAAAGTTTGTAGATATTCATCAGGTTTTTTGTAAAGATACCGCATAATAGATCATTAAAAACATATAAATAATGGTTATATCGGTACCTACTATATTATGGTGCGCCAAGCACTCGTGATTTGACAGTGGTCAATCCGCCGGCGATTAAGAATCGCCGCACGCACCGCCGCCACCACCGCCGAGGATGTGTATGTAGTTGGCTGTCTCCTGTCCTACTCTAACGCGCACAGGAGCTTGGTTTGTTTCAATTTCTCACTTACAAACCGGCCCCATCCCCCCGCGCCCCACCCCCGGCAATCAAAAGAATAAGGATTAACTAATTATCACTCACGCCTCGGTATTCGGTCGGGGCGCGCTTCACTGGACATACCCCGCGCTTTTGCGCCACACACGGACCCCAACTCGCGAGTCGAGTTTCTCCCCCGGTGCTAGCCGCTTCAACATCGATGTCAGCCACCGTCGTGGCACACTACCGGACAACCACGGGTAGGCGTCGCTTCGCCCTGGCGTGAGCTTGACGCCGCCCAACCTGCGTGCTCGACTGTCGTCGTTGAGAAACTGTGACACTGTAATGAGTGAAATATGTACACATCCGGCAAAAGGAGGTCCTCAAAGTTCTCCGCAGTCTAGATGTGAACAAAGCCAGTGGCCCTGATGGTATTCCGGCCATTGTATTGAGGACTTGTGCGCCTGAGCTGTCGCCTGTGCTGACTCGCCTCTTTCACCTATCTCTGAAGACAGGTTAAGTGCCCAAATCTTGGAAACTTGCTAACGTGCAACCTGTACCCAAGAAGGGCAGCCGTGCCGACCCTGCCAACTACAGGCCAATTTCGATCACGTCTATACTCTGTAAGAGTATGGAACGTGTTCTAAACAACAGGCTCCTGGCCTACCTGGAAGCGAATGACTTACTCAGTGACCGCCAGTACGGCTTTCGCCGAAACCGGTCTACTGGGGATCTTCTGGCGTACGCCACACACATCTGGAGTGAGGTCATGGAGAAGCACGGGGAGGCGCTGGCTGTCTCCTTGGACATTTCCAAAGCTTTTGATAGGGTCTGGCACGAGAGCCTTATTAGCAAGCTTCCATCTTACGGCCTGCCTGCTGATTTCTGCACATGGATATCAGATTTCTTGAGGAATCGGTCGATATGAGTTGTCGTTGATGGCTGTTCGTCAGACCAAATGGCTATCAATGCCGGTGTTCCTCAGGGATCTGTGCTCTCTGCGACACTCTTCCTACTGCATATCAACGATCTGCTTAAGCCCGGGATCTTTGGGTTCGCAGATGACAGTACAGTCGTGGAGAGCTACACGTCCGATGCATGAACCAGCGGGCCACAGATCGAGTTACACAGAGAGGCTATGGTTGAACGGCTCAACTTAAGTCTACAGGCGGTATTCGACTGGGGTGATGCTAACCTGGTCAAGTTTAATGCCACAAAGACTCAGGGCTGTCTGTTTTCGGCCAAAAAGAGACCCTCAATTGTCTCCCGCTTTCCGTGGTGTCTCCGTTCCGTTAACTGACAGCTTGGAACTATTAGGCGTTTCACTCTCATCTTCTCTTAACATTGGCTCTTACATAGAGTCCAAAGCCCAATTAGCCTTCAAAAAACTTGGTGTTCTCTCTAAGGTGAGACGGTATTTCACACCTGAGCAACTGCTTAGTCTTTATAAAGCACAAGTCAGGTCTTGCATGGAATGCTGCTCTCACTTTTGGGATGGCTCTGCCAAATATCAACTGGAGGCTCTGGAGTCGATTGAGAGGCGAGCCAGGAGGCTGATTGACAATGACACCTTGACTAAGACGCAGCTGCAAAGTCTTGAGCATCGTCGCAAGGTAGCCTGTTTGTCGGCCTTTTACCGGATACACTTCGGAGAGTGCGCCCAGGAGTTGCACAATCTGGTCCCCCCTGCCCTTTTCTTCTATCGTACGGCTAGACGGACGCGACCAAAGCGCCACCCTTTTATGGTGGACATTCCGCGCGTTAGAACCAAGCGTTTCGAATCCTCATTCCTCATACGAACAGCCGGAATGTGGAATGTTTTGCCTGGGTCTGTTTTCCCGTTAAAGTACAACGTGATTGTCTACAAATCCCGAGTAAATAGGTATCTTCTAGGTAAGCGTGCTACACCCTAGACCGCACACCTGCTTAACATCAGGCAGTGTGTAGTCAAACGCGAACATATTCGAAATAAAAAAAATGTATACGCGGTATGCATAATACACGGTAAATAAAGGAATGAATGAACACTTCATTGCACACAAAGACACAGACATAGACAAAGACATTGTCAAAGCGATTTCTTCCAAACCATCTTTCAAGTAAATAGTCAATTACCGCATTACAGACAAAAACGGATAATTTGGAGATGAGGTTTGCAGAAGGCGAGATAGTTCCAGGTGCAATCTCACTCCTAACAATTCAAAAAGCATTCAACAGTTTTTATTTATGTCAACTTAACTCGTAATTAGCGCCTAGGTGATAAAATAACCTTAAAAACCAATAAAGCAAAACAAACTTCTAAGTCTTGTAACTTTTTCTGGACTGAAACTACAGCTGCAGCATTTCATAATTATCATTTGTTACACTATACTGAACTATAAAAACAAGGTTTGGTTGATGGCCGCGCGAAAAAAAAAAGGCTCCACCTTCCATACAAAAACCGGCATTGGCTTTTACATAAAATTAAAACCTACGGGACCCTTTTGCGCGCCACGTTTACCGACTCTTGCCATGGAATCTTGACTTGTGAAGGGCGTACGCCACATTTTATCAGGGCTTACAAATTGTTATTGATGTATGATTTTATTTGCACCCTACTTTTTGTTCTGATAAAGAATTGAATAGCGGTGGAAATTAAAAAAAAAACTTTTAAAGATTATGTAAGTTTCCGTCGAACAATCGGAGTTTTTTTCAAACTGGTCATCTGAAGCTAACATGACAATAGGTATATTAGTTATTGAGGAAGGTAAAATTTATTTACATAACTTAAAAAACATAGAAATTCAATTCTTAATTACCTATATAAATATATCCTACCTATATAAAAAAAAAAAAAAAAAGGCTAAAAATCGAAACAATAGTTATTAGTTGCAAACAATTAGTTATTTAAATATTCAGCTAATTGTATCAAAAAGTCGTGCAAAGGTAGTTATTAATTACAAACAATTAGTTATTTAAATATTCAGCTAATTGTATCAAAAAGTCGTGCAAAGGTAGTCATTTTTCGAATTTGCACGAAACGCAATAAAAGATTTTCACGTTCGCCAACATTAACATGAAATATTGTACGGGACTAATGGCTTATTTACGTATTTGCCGCCAGTGGGCTGTTGAATTTTGTTAGTTTTGCTATTTTTGCCGCCCCATATAATCTGCCGCCCTAGTCTTCAGCCTACTCAGCTTGCTTGTAAATCTGTCACTGTACGGAACCCAGGATCCTGCGCGCCACGTCCCCACGCTTGCCATGGAATCTTCCTGGCCCGTGAAAGTCACTACACTGTTGGCAAAAGATTTGTCTCTAGCACTTCTTTTTGGACCTTTTGGAGAGAGAGCAGCAAATATTGAAACATCTAAGTTAGTGCAAACGAGAAGGAAGTATTATTATAGTACCGACCTATGGAAGCGATTCTTGAAAGCATTTTGATTACCCTGCCGTTCATCCTATTCCTGGGGACAACGTCACTTATAGGCATTTGAGAACCAGTGGTCGGTAAGCACTGTAGCTTTATAAAAACGTTAGAAAGACACCGCTGCATACTCTGCATGTTTGCTTACATTAATGAATGGCTGTCGGACCACATGTGCAAACAAAGCTTCCATAAATACCAAAAAAAGATAGAATCTCTCTAGATTCTCTAGAAATCCAATAAAGTAAGTATTTTCGTTCTGGTAAAACCTACTGTAGGCCAGCGTTTAGCCATATCAGAGGCCTTCTTCAGAGGGTTTAAAAACTCTGACACCAGGGCTAACCACTCGGCCTATTCGAACTTACTTTTTGGACCAGCGTTTTGGATATAACCCAATCATCCTTCGTGGGTAGTCCAGCAGTAGACTATTAATGAATTAATAGTTTAAAAAACACTAGAAAAACACGCTTAGACCATTACGTGGCCTTTCTCACAAGTGCAAACACGAATATGATACGATATTCCATCATGGAATGCCAGTGTCAATTTTCCGGCTTTTTTTATTGGAAAATTACAAACCACAGATTCCAGGATCTGTGCCCATTGTTAACTAAAATGTATTTGATTTTACTGTGCCAAAAGAGTTAGTACAATAGAGATGGGTAAGTTTAAATTTTAGCCTAAGTTAGTAGTTTCAGTACATTGCGTAAATGCCACGACACGAGCAGTCCGGCGACCCGCATGCAGCACTCTCCCCCCGACCGCCTAAGCAATAGCAATCGTTTATGACTTCATTTTAGTCATTTGGCACCGACTATGTGACGTTAACCATCAAAGTTGTTCATTCAATGATTGCTTTCGCAATCCGCGCAAAGCAATTGATGGCTAACGTCACATAGGCGGTGCCAAATGACTGAAATGAAGTCGTAAACGATTGCTATTACGATTGCTATTGCTTAGGCGGTCGGGGGGCAGATAACGAGTGTGACGCATGTGCCAGCCATCGCTCTTCTCAGCCATATTTGAGGGAATGAGCCTTCGATGGCGAGCATGAATGCTCAGGGCATGCACGCAATGCTATAGAGATATTACACACATGAAGTTCCAGTTCATATTTTCCGGCTTCATCATCAGACCTTGAAACCCAATCGTTGTCAAAGTTCATAACAAGACTTTTCTAAGAAATCCAAAACAGCTATGATACGATTTTCCATCATGAAGTTCCAGTTCATATCTTCCGGCTCCATCATCAGATCAGTTCGACAGTACCATATTATTGTATTGTCATCAGAACTACATACAGCTGCCAATTTTCATTACGCTACGACCCTTGGAAGATGGTTAAATTAGTTACCTTAGATTACATTACATAGTCAGATCGACCTAATAGAAGCGTGTTAATAAAAATCTGGTACAGTCAGTTCGTTGTACTTGTTAGTACGCGGATTATAGCAAGAAGAAATGGCGATGGGCAGGGCGCACAGCACGAAGACTTATGAAGTTATGACCACTGGGGCTGAAAAGTTCTCCGGTGGAAACCACGTGCAGCGTAGGTCGTCCATACAAGGTAAACGGACTTGACCTAATTAAGACAGAAGGATCAAACTGGTTCCATCCGACCTTATTAGATATCTATAGATCGTACTCTAATTTTTTAGAACCAAAAAGATCGTTCGTAGACTTGGTGCCTTTTTTTAAATATTTTGGGACATCTTACACACGGCTTCTGACCCCAAAGCAAAGCTTGTTGATATGGCTGCCAGAGACTGATATACTACATAATAATATACTTATTTTTAAATACATACTAATATAGATAGTAACTAAATAACACCCAGACACAGAGCAAACATTTATATGGCTGCCAGAGACTGATATACTACATATACTTATTTTTAAATACATACTTATATAGATAGTAACTAAATAACACCCAGAAACAGAGCAAACATTTATGTTTATCACATAAATATTTGCCCTGGGTGGGGATTTAACCCACGCCTCTTTGACCCAGAAGTTAGGGTCACTAACCACTGAGCCGGTGGCTTAGTGGTCACTAACCACTGAGCCGGTGGCTTAGTGGTTAGTGAGGCAGTCAAAATTGATAATATTAAGTAAATTATACCTATAAATAATGATGTTTTGGTATTATAAAAAAACTTTTTTATTTATATCTGGTTCAATTGTTAACATAAACAAGTCAATTGTAAAAATCGTCAAGAAAAGAAAACCATATCCATACATTAGTTTAACAAGAAAATTAAATACCGACTGTCGTTATAAAAAGTGCGTTCCGATTGCTCATTTCGTTTTTATTCTTTCATCTTTATTTAATAAAAACACCTTTTTAAAGTACCGAAAAAGATTTATAAATAAAATGGTTCTTATTGCTAACATTATAAAGATCATTTTGGTAAGATTTTTAATAAGATCGTAAACTTCAGAGCTTCTCAACCATTTGTTTGTTAAAATTCATAAAATTTAAATAATTATGATGTCGAACGTCTGTAAAATGTATAATTTGTTAATATTATTTTATAAGACCTTATATTCTAATATTTATTGTAATGTGAAAATAAAGTGATAATTTTACATGGACTGGTTAACTAGGCTATAAATTAATAACTAGAAATATGAACTCTATATCGATTAACAGAGAATTTACTTTTCGATGTATTGATTTACTATAATTATTCTGATATATTTTGTTAATTGATCTAATTAATGAATCTCTAATATAAAGTTATGATTTTTAAATTGCTTTGCTTTTCTGATCAGTGTTGTAACTTGCGACATCAAGTTATTTTTGAATATAATTATGCTCATTTTAAGCATTTTTACACAAATAGAAATAGGTAAGTATTAAGTAAGTTTGTAATCAATGCTCATGGGTATCCGTATGAAATAAACTTTCATAGGTATTTTTTTTATTACGTACTTTATTATGTTTTATTGTTTTTCATTTAAAGTTATGAAAAAGTAAGAAAAACATTTATTTTACAATTATGTATATAGCAAAAATATCCACGTAGGTATAATTTGACCATCATCTTGTCTGACGGTAATGCTAATGTAATCGAAAATGAAGAGCGCTTAATAATACAGGGGGCAATTCTGTTAAACGATCTCGTTACTGAGGTGACACGTTCTTGAACTTCTATCGTTTATTTGACAGCTTTGAGCTGTCAGAACTGTCAGAAAAACGAGAAAGGTTCAAGAATGTGTCATTTCAGTAACGAGATCGGTTAACAGAATTGCCCCGCTGGTGTACTAAACCGAGAGGAGGTGATTCAGACAAACGCTGTGAAACTTGGGGCCAATGAAATACATTTTGTCCATTCCAAGTTGCAGTTTTGTATGGAACACCTGATTTTGTTTAAAATTTCGAGTTTGCCCCATAGTAAGAGTTGTTCATGATGATAGCTTTAATCACCCCCCTTTTGGTTTAGTACAAAGTAAGCAGATAACCCTGTACCTATAATGAATTAGAAGATAATAAATTTTTGGTTTTCAGTTTAATTCGACTACCTCGGTGGCTCAGTGGTTAGTGACACTAACTTCTGGGTCAAAGAGGCGTGGGTTCGATCCCCACCCAGGGCAACAATTTATGTGATGAACATAGGTGTTTGCTCTGTGTCTGGGTGTTATTTAGTTACTATCTATATTAGTATGTATTTAAAAATATGTATAATGTATATTATTATGTAGTATATTAGTCTCTGGCACCCATATCACAGGCTTTGTTTAGTTTGGGGTCAGAGACCGTGTGTAAGATGTCCCAAAATATTTATACTTATTTATTATATTATATTTATAATATTTACTTAATAGTAGTAAGTAGTCGAAGTATTGCTCTAATATAAAAACAAAGGAAAACAAATTGAAAAAGCCTTTAACCTAGTAGTAAGTTCGTTTCCGGGTGGCTAGCCCTGGTGTCAGAGTTTTTAAGCGGCTTGAAGGCCTTTAGGCCGAAGGGATCTGCAATTTAACGTATTACCTGAGCCACGGTAGCGCTAAGTTGTAAATGGCACCCGCTTTCAATAGCACCTGCGGTCACCCATCCGAAGACTAGCCGTGCTGAACGTTGCTTAACTTAACTTAATCTAGTAGTAAAAGAGATTTATAAAGATGTACTTGTAGGTACATTATCTTTAAATAAAAAAAGGTCTTTCAAAAGTTTGACAGCCTTCCCTGGTGTATTTAAGTGCATTGAATACGGTCATTACACGCTTGTTTGGGGGCTTTGTGCGACCATTGTGGAGACATAAGCGCCATTGTGCCCGTGTTTGGCGGCGGACAGCTTCAGATGAGGGTTTTTGGGGTCCCATGACTTGAGGGTAAAGTCTTTTTGACCGACAAATCGGAGGAGGTACTCAATCCGACGCGTATATATTTTTATGTGTAACCACGCATAACTTTTTACATAGTGGTCCGATTTCGATAATTATTTTTTTATTAGAAAGAATATACTTCGAAGTTGGTTCCGTTTAAATTTTATTGAAATCGGTTTAGGCATTTTTGATAAATCAATAATAATGTGAAAAATGCTACATCGATCCGTGCGAAATATTCGCGAATTCTGTACACGTCGCCGCGTCGGTCATGCCAGTTTTTGCTAAAAATAATTATATAGGTACAACAGATTGCACCATACCTATAAAATATATTTTTAGCGTTTATTCTATTTTTTTTTAATTCGATAATTTATTTAGCTAAACACAATTCCATATTATAGCATCTTACGAGTTTAGACGATATTCTCTCTTGCTCTAGTCTACATTGTAATGATGATCATACAACATAGATACATAATATTACATAGGTAAATTTTTTTTTGGGACATCTTACACACGGCCTCTGACCCCAAACTAAGCAAATCTTGTGATATAGCTGCCAGAGACTGATATACTACATATTATACTTATTTTTAAATACATACTCGTACCTACTTATATTACGTAGATAGAATATTTTTTTAGTGTATCTATTTCGGCTCTGTAACTGTCTTTATGTATGTACTAATTATATTATAGTAGATTATGTACCAAGAGAATCAAGAGTGGTGTCCTACGTCACGGGTTACAATTGGACCCTGAGCGTAGCGAGGGTCTCCATAGTCAACTCTCGAGCGTAGCGATGGTGTTTTAAGTTAAGAATTATTTAGACTCCTGAGTGAAGCGAGGGGATCAAGTCGCCTAAGACGAAGACAGACTTGGTTAATGGTGGCATAGGTACTCTACTCTTCATACATCCTGCGAGAAAATAAAACTTCAAGAATATGAGTAATACTTACGTCAAGTTCACTAAAGGTGGGCACACACGGTCAGTTAAACTGATCAGTTTTTCGCGTCACTCCAACTGGGAGCTCATTCAGTTATTGAAAAGGTGGGAATTGGTGGTTCCATATTTTAAGACAGTGGAGCCATGATATTTCTTCGATAACTTGTGTTAAGTGTTTCAATTTTTCATTAGAAATTATTGGAACTAAAGTTGTTTGAAATTTGATTTCCCACAACTTTGATTCCTATCAACTTTTTCTAGGATCGATATTTTTTAATAAGCCGGTGATGCCATGATGTTTCTTCGATAACTTGTTTTATTTCAATTTTTCATGAGAAATTATCGGAACCCAAGTTGTTTGAAATTTGATTTCCTATAACTTTGATTCCCATCAACTTTTTCCAGAATCGATATTTTTTTAATAAGACAGTGGTGCCATTCTGTTTCTTCTATAACTTGTGTTATTTCAATTTTTCATGAGACATTATCGAAACCAAATTTGGTTGAAATTTGGTTTCCTACAACTTTGATTCCCATCAACGTTTTCTAGGATCGATATTTTTTATCATAAGCCGGTGGTGCCATGATGTTTTTTCGATAACTTGTGTTATTTCAATTTTTCATGAGATTTAATTGGAACCAAAATTGTTGAAATTTGATTTCCTACAACTTTGATTCCCATCAACTTTTTCCAGGATCGATTTTTGTTTAATAAGTTAGTGGTTCCATTTTGTTTCTTCCATAACTTGTTATTTCAATTTTTCATGAGAAATTATCGGAACCAAAAGTTGGTTGAAATTTGATTTCCTACAACTTTGATTCTCATCAACTTTTTCTAGGATCGATATTTTTTTAATAAGCCAGTGCTGCCATAATGTTTCTTCGATAACTTGTGTTATTTCAATTTTTCATGAGAAATTATCGGGACCAAAGTTGTTTGAAATTTGATTTCCTATAACTTTGATTCCCATCAACTTTTTCCAGGATCGATATTGTTTTTAATAAGTTAGTGGTTCTATTTTGTTTCTTTCATAAATTGTTATTTCAATTTTTCATGAGAAATCATCGAAGCCGAAGTAGCTTGAAATTTGATTTCCTACAACTTTGATTCCCATCAACTTTTTCTAGGATCGATATTTTTTAATAAGCCAGTGCTGCCATGATGTTTCTTCGATAACTTGTGTTATTTCAATTTTTCATGAGAAATTATCGGGCCCAAAGTTGTTTGAAATTTGATTTCCTACAACTTTAATTCCCATCAACTTTTTCCAGGATCGATATTTTTTTTAATAAGTTAGTGGTTCTATTTTGTTTCTTCCATAAATTATTATTTCAATTTTTCAAGAGAAATCATCGAAGCCGAAGTTGCTTGAAATTTGATTTCCTACAACTTTGATTCCCATCAACTTTTTCTAGGATCGATATTTTTTTAATAATCCAGTGGTGGCCATGATGTTTCTTCGATAACTTGTGTTATTTAAATTTTTCATGAAAAATTATCGGAACCAAAGTTGTTTGAAATTCGATTTCCTACAACTTTGATTCCCATCAACTTTCTCCAGGATCGATATTTTTTTTAATAAGTTAGTGGTTCTATTCTGTTTCCTCCATAACTTGTTATTCCAATTTTTCATGAGAAATTATTGAAGCCGAAGTTGCTTGAAATTTGATTTCCTACAACTTTTATTCCCATCAACTTTTTCCAGGATCGATATTTTTTTTTAAAGTTTGTGGTTCCATTTTGGTTCTTCCATACTTGTGTTATTTCAATATTTCATGAGAAATTATCGGAACCAAAAATGTTTAAAATTTGATTTCCTACAACTTTGATTCTCATCAACTTTTTCTAGGATCGATTTTTTTTTGATAATACAGTGTTGTTTTTTAATAAAACGTTTAGTTTCTTCTATATAACACAAGTTTTATTTCAATATTTCATGATAAATTACCGGAACCAAAAATGTTTTAAATTTTATTTCCTACAACTTTGATTCCTATCAACTTTTTATAGGATCGATATTTTTTTTAATAAGTCAGTGGTGCCATTTTGCTTCTTCCATAACTTGTGTTATTTCAATTTTTCATGAGAAATTTTGGAAACCAGAAATGTTCGAAATTTGATTTCCTAAAACTTTGGTTCAGATTTTTTTGTTTAAAAAATTACGTGAGTTATTGAAGATTCAGTTAATCATCGAAGTGGTACAAACATGCAAACCATCGCAGTACCTATCGGCAATAGTTGACTACATTAGGACCCCGCTGCAATTATTTGATGAACTGATGCGATCATTTCATCATGTGTGCCTAGCTTCTGGTAGTGGTTTATACATGGAGCCACCAATTCCCACCTTTTAATTTACTGAATGAGCCCCAATTGGAGTGACGCGAAAAACTGATCAGTTGAACTGACCGTGTATGCCCACCTTTAGTGTAGGTAATCACTATAAAACATAATAAATTAGAATGTACCTACGAATTTTCATACTTTTCTATGAACTACTAACACTACTCACAAACCCTTAATATAAGAGAATAAATAATTTAATCCTCCTTACAATGCCCGTTGCCGTGCATTGCAAAGAGGCTTATTTCGGCTATACTACTTTACTTACTACTAATGTTATAAACGCGAAAGTTTGTGAGAATGGATGGATGGATGTTTGTTACTCTTTCACGCAAAAACTACTGAACGGATGAAGATGAAACTTTGCAATAATATAGCATATATATCAGAATAACACATAGGTTATAAATTAAAATGATATTGCGTAAATGTTCCATAATATAACGATTAGTGTTAAGTAAGTAGGAAAAAATCTGCTATCTGCAAGCTATTCTAGAGTGCGCTTAAAAAATGACAAAAAAAAACAACTGTCGAATCGAACAACCGTCGAATAGTTGTGTTTTTTTTCACCTTTTTTATTCAGGTCCTCGAGTTTAAAAGACGGAAAGTGACATAGTCTATTTGTTATTCCGGATAAATAAAGGGTTCCCATGGGATAGCACAAAAATCAAAATATATGCGGGCGAAGCCGCGGGTAAAAACTAGTAAGGTCACTTGGGGTAAGCGCGGCCTTGGGGAAAGTGCGGCTAGCTTCAATAAACAAAAAAATAACAAAGATATTGACAAAAACTCCATCAATGAACGATGAGGGAAACTAAATTAGTTTTAAGAAAAAAAATTGGGGGCGTCACTTGAATAACAGAGGATTTGACGCCATTTTTATTTTACACTTCGATTCCACTACGGTTTGAAGATGACACGTGTGCGTTATTGTGCTAAAATTTAAGGATTTTATTTGGGAATAGGCAAATCAGTAATACATAAGCTTTTTTTTGTATCCTAAGCTTTATATTTATACAGTTATTTCATTTGTATCTAGCAAAGTTTGCTATAATAACCGGCTAATAAACCCAACCTCAAATTATGTTGTTGGGGAAAGTGCGGCGACCATGTTTGGGGCAAGCGCGGCTCTATGACGCACTTGCCCCAAGTCAGAGATTGTCAACCTTACCGAAATATTTAGTTTAAACTTATTGCTTTTCAGATCATTATGCGAAATTATGTAAATAAGACCGATGGGCCGAGTTGAACTCAAAAATCTTTACAAAAAGCATTTGCCGCTATCCGAAATGGAACTACATTTTACGCTGCTGTGAAATGATTACACGTCATAATAAGTTACTACTAATACATGATGAATAATCTTAAAAATAAAAAGGTTTTTTTATCAATCCTACCTACTTCGACGCATTTTAAGTTGATAGGTGGATCTGGCCGAGGATTGCACTGCTTAAAAGAAATCCGGGAAGACCTATGCCCTAAAGAAAAAGGAAGATAGCTAATTATGTTTGATATTCTGCGCCTTCCTCATGTACAGATGAATCACACTATAACTAATACATTAAAGTCAGTCAAATCTTTTGATCTCTAGAAATGCACAAACCAACAAACAAACACTTTCACACATTCATCCAAGACATACAAATATACATACATGTACACCCCACAATCTTTACTTTTCTTCTAAGGCAGTCGAATAAAAATGTTGAGCATCACTGTCCTCCGGAAATATGCCGCACTTGCCCCAATTTACAAATTTCATTTGTTTTTGTTTGAACCTTATATCAAGGAGCCTACAGTCGAAAATAGTCCTTTGTTGTAATGTTTCTCTAAGTGATACTCGCATTGGAATGGCAGATAATGGAGATTTACTGGGTTTTTTAAACTACTGCCGCACTTACCCCGTTTCAATGGGAAAGTGCGGCCAAACACCAGCTATTAAAAACTCTATGAAATACCTAAAATAATTATCGCATACCTTAAAATAGTAAATTCATTACGTACATTATTCATTAGGTAATGTATTAAAGAAATAAATTGTTTAAAAATTGTCACAGTATCAATGCTGTCTGAGTTCAAAGTGAACTTATAAAATATTACGCCGCACTTGCCCCAACTGACCTTACAAAATAAAACCTCTTTACGATGTCCTTAAATGTTCTAGGTTAAGAAATTTTCATACGAATTAGACGTTCCAAATTTAACTCACTTTAAGAGTTTCATACAACATTACTGACCTGAACATTACTATAGCCCTCGAGATCGTGTTAAGATAATAATGACTTAATTTACGTAGATATTTTACGACTTAATAATTATAATGAGTCATTTTCCAGCAGGTGGTGTGAAAAGTTATTTTGCTCCACTTGTTGGAGGCTCTACCACAGTGCCCACAGACAGTTCTAACACGATCAATAAGTGGGTATGCACGTATCTACCTAAATATTTCACTTTCTAATGTACTTTGTACCAAAATTCAATTAACTGATATTATAATTATATCCTAATTGTAAACCTGCCTATTAAAATTTTAATTACACTTTGGAACCAAAACCAATAAACAAACATTTTCCGTATGTAACTAAATTTTGTACAGAACCTTCATATATTTTCAAAGAAACGAACATTTTTTTTCTTCAAACTACTTCCAGTAGTCAGGGGCTCTCAACCTTTCAATCCGCCCATACTATTATTCCATTGTAGTGATTGTAACAAGATATGGGAGATAAACATCTATGCTTTGTTGCGGAATGTTCTTACAAGAAAAAAATCTACGAAAAACTAACTATTCACCTTTCGAGCACGGAAAAAATCAGAAAGACTTTTGCGCTCATAGTTATTTTTTGCAAAAAATAGCATGACCGACTCCACCCGTGTACAGAATTTGCGAATATGCACATTAATAATCACGGATCGATGTAGTATTTTGCACATTTTTGTTCATATAACTAAAATTGCTCAGCCGATTTCAATAAGATTTAAATGGGACCAATTTTGAAGTATACTCTTTCCAACAAAAAAAGAATTTTTAAAATCGGACTACTATGAAAAAAGTTATGGTTATACATTAAAAAATATATATATATACGCGTCGAATTGAGCACCTCCTCCGGTGGTTCGTCGGTCAAAAATGTGAAGCAACAAATTGTATAATTATAAACTATGAGGTGTGGCTATTTATTTTCGTATACTACTACTCTACAACCTAAAATTAGATGTTATTAATTATATTGAATAAACTTTCGAAAAAAATAACTAACTACGCTTAAAAATATTACAAGTCGATTTGTTAATTAGAGTAAGTTAGTTTGTAGCGCGCTTTTTGTCTTTCAAAGCGAAATTAGAGATGTATTGTAGAACTTGATTTTAAAAAGGCCTGTGTTTAAGCGCCTACCAAATAAGCTCTAATTTTGCTCCCAACATATTAACTGGGGTAAACAAACTGATGGTTGATGGCACAGTTTTCTTACTAAGTATCCTAAACAACAATTCTACTGCTTACTGTTTTACCTAAATAATCGAAAATGTACTCTTTTTTTCTAAATAATAAAATCGAATTACCTACCGAAATCTTGTATTTTCTATGAAAAGAAGGGAAAGATTCTAAGCTTTTTTAATAAAACCTAATAAACTACCGTAACAATACCTATTTGTAAAATTTTACAAATAGGTATCGTTACGGTAGAGGTATCTAACAGTATTGTGACTCAGCGGTGCTACTTTAAAGCTTGACTGACAGGCCTTGTTACTTGTTTCAGGTAATTTTCTGTGGTTAAACTTTTTTTAGTTATTTTTCTACCCGTACACCAATGGATTTGTTCCATTACCGGTATTAAAATAAAAAAAAATTCTAACCAAACCAATGATTGCTGTTTTATAAAGAGCATTCAAAATGTAATTATTATCTGATAAAAACATATTTTTAAAGCCCTGCAATATTTAGAAAATCGATAATATATATTTGGTGTATGTAACGTGAAACGGAACTGATATCTCGTTAAGAAACACGCTAATCTGAAAAAAACTCAAAGCCAATTTAAAAAAAAAGTATAATAGAAATGTCAATGTCAAAGGAAATTGAATATTAATTTGATTTTCGATCAGTGTTGCCACCATAGCCCTTTTGGAGCACTGTTTACTGTAGGTGAACCCCTTGTATTTGTATTTTTTATTCATTAGTGTAATGATTTAGCCCGGAAAGGGCTATCTAGCGCTTATTTGCCCTATTTATTTTCGTAGAAAATATTATTTTGAATTTCCAATATACTTATATAAAATAACAATTTAAAAAAAATGCAGGGCTATATATTATTTTTTATTACTCCATGGAGCTTTCAAATTTCAGTACATTCCTAGAAAAATTAAATGATCTTGGTTAGAATTTTAATACCGAGGTCCTTGTAAATCAGGTACAACTCCTTTCAGCTCTTAAAAGTAGTTACAAGATACTCATTTTTTTAAGTTCTAACGGGTATCCCCACCAAACGCTAAGCATCCCAGCTGACTGAATCCGGGGTATTGTTTGTATACCACCTTGACAACGTAATACCGAAAATTCAGCTTTTAGAAAGTTGTTGAAATTTTTTGCGCTTACCTCCCGGGCTTTAAGCATTTAAATCGTCCCCTCTTAAAAACACGTCGCAATAACATTCGTCTAGAAAGTCCTTCTGGTTTCTTCCATATTCGCTGTAGTCATCATCTCAAACTTTTTTGAGGTTTGTATTGAATGAGTAAATGGTAGAGTTTTAAAAAACATCTTTAAAGTTTCTATTTCGTTAATGAAATATAAATGTGACTGTTCATCTTTTCAACTTAAAATCTTTATGCAATTTAAACACAATAGGAACATGTATTAAAATGGAATAAAAGTTATGAATCTAGTAAAACTTGCCTTACCGAAAAATAATAGCTATTATATTTATATATTAAAAATATTAAATAATCCATCCATTGACATTCCAGAGTGAATCCACTTTCGTCCAAAGGTTGCTTGGTAGAGATTGCTTTTTTAGTTGCCATATCCGATTACATACTATTCAATTCATACGCTTGAATTGATATTGTTATAGATAACAATATCAATTCAAGCGTATGAATTTTTGAAGTTTGAATCTCGCTCTGACAACAAATAATTTACATAACTATCTAAAATGCAGTTATTAATAAACCGATGATGCAGTATTCAATTACAGTTAAATTATTTTAGCAAATTCAGTAATTCTACTGACCCACAAAATATTGACCTAGTAAAAAAACTGCCAAGTAACGCAGGTCGGTAATCGAGCTTAGTAAGGTGTTTGACTCATTAGTCATTACGTGCCTACTGTATTAAGTGCTTTGTTAAAAATGTTTCTCAGAAAACTTACGAATACTTACCTAGTAGGTAGGTACTTAAGTACTTTTAAGGTCACATAAATTGTTTGTGTTGGAACAACAGAGTTTATCTAAATTCTGAACATGTCACACATCACACACACACACATCGTGTTGTTAATCGTTATACTTACCTAATAGTATTTTTTTAAAGATTTTTCCTAGGTATAAATAGTTAAATTTATACCTAGGAAAAAATTGTATTAGAGTACAGCAGTCTCTATATCTTTCTATACTCTCTATCAAGGATAATTAAATTTGAAATCGTTATGAAAATAGTGTACCTACAACGGCTACAACATAGCTTTACTATGTATAAATTATTTATTTTTTTATTAAAAAGAATACCATTTTGAGTAATTTGTCTCCAGTATTCGCTGGTACGTAAGTAGCTTTATCATACATCAATTATTATTTTATTTTTTTTAAAGAAATACCATTTAGCGTAATTTTATACCTGCAATACTTGCTGGTACGTACCTAAGTAGATATGATGAGAGAAACACCCATCTGATTCTCATTTAAAATAGTAAAATTTG
Source organism: Hypomecis punctinalis (assembly GCA_949316475.1). Taxonomy (NCBI): domain Eukaryota; kingdom Metazoa; phylum Arthropoda; class Insecta; order Lepidoptera; family Geometridae; genus Hypomecis; species Hypomecis punctinalis. The sequence goes on along the minus strand of OX438820.1, from coordinate 16,031,286 downwards.
ATTAGTAAACATTTCCTATTAAATATAAACCCAAGATAATTTCATTTATTTGGTTAAAGCAACTAAAATATATACAATTAAAACTTACCAAATAAAAATGCTTATAAATTAATAAATAAAATTCGTTTATTGTTCTTAAATGTTAACACAAAACAAGTTGTACACTAGATCCCACACTAGGGCGACCTGTTTCGTGGGATCTAGGCCTCTCCTTATGGTATCAAAAACAAAATCCCGAGTAAATAGGTATCGTCTAGGTAAGCGTGCTACACCCTAGACCGCATATCTGCTCGACATCAGGCAGTATGTAGTCAAACGCAAACCTATACTTAATGAATAAAAAAAATTATACAAATTATATGATCAAATAGATTTTAAAATATAAAACAAAAATACTATGTCGTACCGGTTACGTCACAGTGTTTTCTTGCAGTGTTATGATTTACCACAGTCAGCTGCTCCTCATATAAAAGTGGGTTGAGTATTTTTACCAACGTTTTCAGAAATCGCTCGACGCACCGCATTCCACATACTAACAAACCCAATTGTTCAACGCTGAAAAATGGCGAACTAACACGTCTACCAATTATAGGCGTTACCCATCAAACCCAAAAAGGTCCTCGATTGGTCGAATCCCTCACCTCAATTTGCATTGACCAATCAGAAAGCCGAACGGAAGTTCAAGTCAATCCAGTTCCATTTTAGCCGCCAAGTCGTGTGCACGCGCTTGGACTTGGCCATATTTTTTTAAATTTCGAATTTCTTCGCGGTCAGTGTTGTAGTTTATTTTTTATTTATGTGTAATGTGCCAGTGCCAGGTTTGAATTTGGGGACTGTGGATTTTGAATGGACGCAAATAGTTCGCGTTTGGTCGCTGGTGCCGTATTATTTATAGAATTTAGCTTGTTAAAGCTCGTTGGTGTGATGTGTGTGTCTTAATTTAGCATTGGACTGGTGAGTATGCGACGGGATGACGGGAGTCTGGACGTCTTCCCTATTTTATAATATTCAACGGCATTTCTAGTTTTAAATGCGGATAAAACCGTTTATTAGTTAATAATTTTGAGCGCTACCATGATTCGTTGGCTCTATTAACGGTCCTCACCGTTAATAGAGCCAACGAATCTTTGTTATTGTTCAATAAAATAGTTTATTTGCATTCATGCTCAAAGAATTAAATAAAATTAAGACTAAGATTAAAATATAATCTTGTAAGAGTTGCGTATAAAATAGATAATTATTTTATTACATATGTACCTTGAACTTATTAAACATATGTATTGAGTTGTGGTTACTTATAACAAAATACAATCCGGCCTATCCTTAATTGATTGGATTTTGATATCGATTTGTTGGGGGCACTATCCTCAGTTCTCTTTAGGGAATTATCAAAAATATGAGAAAAAAAAAACTTCCGTGACTGATTTTAATACACAAAAAATATCTTAACAAATAGTTATTAATATATTTAACAAAGTATTTATGAATTTAACAACAAAATAAATCTAATAAACGAACAAGATAAACTTTCGTCACAAAAATTAAGACACAAGAAAAAATAAACATAGGTAATACGCAAATATCTAATCAGGTCTAACATACCTACCTAGTTTATAATATGTATTATAGAATTTATATTATTTCAATAATAATAAGTGATTTATTGAAATTGTACTGAAATTAACTGATGAGAAATAAAAGGCTTTTTTATTTATTATTTTATTTATAAAATTGGTAGTAAATTATTCTTATTGTTTTTTCTATATAACAATTCTTAAATGTTATTATTTTTCACAAAAAAATGCACAACAAACGGCTCCGCCGATTTCGATATAATTTATATGGAAGTACGAGTACCTAGGTACTTCGAGAGTACCCTTTTGAACTAAAAAATATTTTTTTCAAATCGTGCAAAAATATCGATGAAAATACACAAAAAATACTTACAGACGAACATAGATCCTCCTCCTTTTTGGAAGTAGGTTAAAAAGAAAAAACTCTTCTTTATATTAGAGAACACTGTGTAGGTAGATTGGGTGGTTCACGTTCGACCATATCTTTCCTGACATGCTTAAGCAATACATTGTGGTAGATTTGCAATTGTAAGTACTTAATTATTTACCGACTCTAGATTTCAAAACTCAAATAATAGATTATGTATCAAGAGAACCAAGTCGTGTCTTACGTCACAGGCGACATATCGGACCCTGAGCAGCAAGATACTCTATAGTTAACTCCCGAGAGCAGCGAGGGAATTATTTAGAGTCCTGAGTGAAGCGAGGTGTTCAAGTCGCCCAAGACGAAGACAGACTTGGTTCTAGTGGTGCATACTCTACTTTTCATACCTTCTGCGCGAAAATAAAACCCCAGAAAATATGAGTAAGTATACCTAATACTTACGTCATAAAATAAAAAAAAGTATTGGTAATCACTAGGCAACTCGGTATTGTTCACAATAAAATAACATAAATTAGAATGTACTTACGATTTTTCATAGAATCCCACACAATCCGTAATAAAACAGAGAATATAAATGTAGGTACATATTTACATTCTCTGTTTTATTTCGGAAAAACATAAGACCATGGCTAGCTCGATTATCATGGCCTAACACGGGCATTGCAAAGAGGTTTTTTTTATTCTATAAAATCGAACTGATGAACTGAACCAGAGGTTTTATTCTGTGAAGTCGAGTAGAACGTCCTTACAATGCCAGTTGCCGTACAATGAAAAGAGGTTTAATTCGATTTTGCTAATGAAACATGTTTACGATGTCCTTAAATGTTCTAAGTTATTAGATTAGACTAGGGGAAAGAGGTTTTACCTATTCTATAAAATCGAACTGATGAACTGAACCAGAGGTTTTATTCTGTGAAGTCGAGTAGAACGTCCTTACAATGCCAGTTGCCGTGCAATGAAAAGAGGTTTAATTCGATTTTGCTAATGAAACATGTTTACGATGTCCTTAAATGTTCTAAGTTATTAGAACATTTAAGGACTTCGTAAACATTTAAGGACATCATTTTTTTATATGAATCAATTCAATCAATCATTCAATACGAATACGGACAGAAATTTTCATACGAATTAGACATTCCAAATTTAAATCACTTTCCTCCCTAGGGAGTTTCATGCAACATTATTGACCTGCCATAGCCCTCGAGATTGTGTTAAGATAATAATGTTTTACGTTAAGATTGTACGACATATTATGAGTCATTTTCGAGCAGGTGGTAGAAAACACTTTTGTATTTTAAGGTCAGCACTGGTAGAGTATGACATTTTTACCATACCTACAATAAAAATAATATTGTACAACCGAAAATTCCATTTATTATTATTATTTATATTTGCGCTGGTTGTATACTTAACTAATTACTATTATTGTTGTTATATGTTTAAACGTATCCCTTCCTTTACTTGTTTTATAGTTAGATACTTCTCGTCCATCCAAAGATTACCTGGGAAAGCGATAAAGCCGCCACTTGCACACTTGTTATAGTTTTAATCTGTTTTATACTGTATACTAGCGGACCCGGCGAACTTCGTACCGTGAAAGTTTATGAATGAAGCTCAACATAATTTTTATTTGTGTTTTTGATGACGAAATGTAGGTAGATCAAGCAAAGCTATCTAGTAATATTTTAATTTCATCCACAATGCAAGTATCTTTGGGCTCTCTCACTTTTGTAAAGATAGCTATGGTCTTAAGTCGATATTTACGGAGATACACCACTTTTGAGTTTGGATATAGACATCGTTGAGCTATCTCACTTTTGTAAAGACAGTAAAATAAATAAATAATTCTTTATTGTTTCACACCATAACAGAAAATATAAAAACAATACAATTTTCACTTAACCTAGGTTAAACAAACGGCGGCCTTACCGCTGGAAGCGATTTCTTCCAGGCAACCTCAGTACGGAAAGGATACCGCAAAGAAAAATGAATGGGGTGCAAAAGAAGATGCAAAAAAAACTTAAACTTCTGGTTACTGGTTAAGACCAGTAACCAGAAGTAGTACCAGTAGTAGTTTCCAGCTTAAGAGCTGGAAACATACTATCGGACGCGGCTTACGGACGCGATTGACAGCCGTGACTGATAGGTATCTAGACTATGAAAGTACACTGAGCCGTGCACACTATCGGACATAAGTCACGGACGTCACCTTGGGCTGACCTTAAGCGTTCGGATGTCCGAGAGAGATCTGGCACATCGGATGATTTAAGACTGTTAAGTCGCGGCTGTCAGTCGCGTCCGTCAGCCGCGTCCAATAATATGTTTCCAGCATTAATCTTGTATTTGCATCAAATGTACGAAAAAGCAAAAAATCCGAGCGTTTATTTGAATAAATCTTTCAACTATCAGCATCTGTTTTCTTCGTTCTGTTTAATGGGTATTCATAATATATGGGGCCTATTTTTTGTTTAATTCCATTTTATTGTTAGTTTAGGACTGAGTGGGCCGTGTCGCCTAACCTATTTAAACATTTTTCTTATACACGACTCGCTAAAGTGACGAGCAGGCTATTCATTTGACGGCTATCGTCACGTACCGTTCTACAGGGTTGTTTTTAATCAATCATTCTTTTAGGGATTTATTCTGTACATTAAAACTAATAACTTAAAAAGAAAACAGCTGTTCCATACATATTGTCGCGGGTGAACGATATTTTTCTATGGAAACCGAATTTTTTTTGAGCTTTGACCTATTTTGCAGAACAAAAGTTGTTAGTTTTGATGTATAGAATAAGCTCCTAAAAGGATGCTAAATGATTAAAATAACTCTGTTAAAACATAATATAAAGAAAAACATGCAAAATGTAGCTAAACGTTTCTATAACTGTGTACCTATATTTTTTTTTATCTTCTTCTTCTTCGTGTCGATGGTTCTAAGGTGATAGATCTAGACTGTGATGATCTATCTAGATAAGCTTTGCCCAGTGGTTAGCGACTGCTACTCCAGGAGGGGTAGCCTCCACTAGGTCGCTCAGTGTGCAGGTGTTTGGGCACTGAGGACAGGACAATAGGTGTTGCATTGTCTCCACAGCTCCACAATCGCACTCCACTGAAAGCATGTCAGAGAAACCCCATTTGGCCATATTAAACTTGCAGCGGCCAACTTGGGTCCGGAGTCGACTCAGCGACTTCCACGTTGGCCACGCTAAGTCATTCCCTGGGGGGAGTTCTTCCGCTGGCTCTAAGAAGTCTTGTTTTGGGGAACAGGTTTCTTGCCAGAGTTTGCAGCGGGCCTCGCTTTTTTTATTAATAGGTAAATTAAATTTGGATTACATACCATAAAAGTTATACAGGATACAAATACATTTGGATACCATAAAAGGATGCTAATTGATTAGAAATAACCCTGTATACTCGTATATTATTACAATTATGGAAAATATAACTAGAAAGTACAAAACATGCCGCTCCTCAGGCTCAAAAGCGGCATAAAAACCTGTGTATCTGTATCGGTATACAAGGTTTCCATGTAACAAGCCAAAACATTGTGCTTTTTTATGGGCCGGATATGAAATTCGAGAAAACCAATTCAGCTGTTGGGCAAAGCCAAAATTTTATTACACTTTTACCTTTTTATTTACGTCTAATGCTATTAAATAAATGTATGAGTAAGAATGGCGGATTTTTGTTACCAATTGTAAGAAGTGATGTATTTACTAGCTATGTAAATAGCAATTTTAAACGTATTACATTTATTTTGTCAATAAAAGTTAAAAGACAAAGTAACAAAAGAAAAAGTTCATACAAAAAATAATGTCCATTTTTGCTGCCCGAATATGTCGAGTCTCCCTGTGAAGTTACCAACGCATTTAAACTAAAGTTTCTAATTCAAATCTTGGTGTGATGTTACTGGAATGTCGATTTTATTACAAACGCTGTAAGATTCAAATTAAATGAGCATTTTATTAGGTTTTATTCTGATGTCTCAAATTCTTTCACTTTTGCGTTACCCTATTTATGTTACTGATTTTTCATACAATTTCTAAACGTAATATAGTAGTAATTATTTTTTTCACAATAGCAACACTTATAGCAGCTGTCACTGTCAAAATTCTAGCCGTTAACCCATTTGTTTTGTTTGTTATGAACAATTGAATTGGCGGCGTGTTTTCGTGATAAAAAAAACAGTAAACTGATACCTGTGGTTTACAAGGTAGGTTTAAGTTATTTTACTAGTTGTTACTGTAAGAATAACGTTTGAGTACATAAGATTTGTGCGAACATAACCGCAGCTAACAACTCTTACCCGTTTTCATATAAATTGTGGTGATGCTGTAGGCAGAAGCTTTTTGTGTTACTTTTATGATACTTTTGCGTTACTTTTATGTTACCCCTCTTAAAAGTTTATGTTACGTAACGTAAAAGCATTATAAAGCTAGGAGCATACAGTTAAACTAGCAGAACATCAGATGAGAACAATATTTGTAGCATTCCGCGAGAAAAGGGACCAGTTACTCGTAAGTATGATTGTAGTTTTAATTTTTTGTGAGTGTGTCAAAATTATATCACATGAGATTTTTACATATTATATTTGAGCTTTAGTGTATCTGCAATTTAACTAGATTAGCATCTTTATATGACCAATAGTACGTGTCAAAAACGCTGTTTAAGTTTAGCAAAAAGGGACCGAGTTGTATGTTGATGCCCGCGGCTTCACCCGTGTGGGTAACACAGTATGGTGGAACTATATTCTTCCGGGATAAAATGTATCTTATAAAGTTCTCCTTACCACATGTTATCAAAATTGGTTGTGTCTTAGCCGTGGTAATCACAATATTTTATTATTTTATTAATTATTATTCAATGCTTTTTCACATATTTATTGCAGATGCCATTAACACCAGCCGAAAAACAAAAAAGTACCTACAGAGAGAAATTAAAACTTGAAAATCCAGAAAAGTATGAAGAAATGAAAAGAAAAAAGAGTTTATTTGATTAAACCTCTGAATGAAACATTTTACTTTGTTTTATTTTAACTAACAAGACTGTCATACATAACTGGTGTCTGGCAGACAAGTAACTAAAACTAAATTAATTTGATGGGCTAAAAAATCTAGCTATTACTTTAGTCCTGCGAACATTTTGATTCTGTTAAATTAGTTTTAGTATGTTTGTGTAATCTTTTATCTTTAATCATTAATTGTGCATGCAGCTTTATAACACTTTTACGTTACTTTTACGTTACGGTAACATAAAAAGATTAACGTTACTTTTGTGTTACTTTTATGTTATTAGGTGATAAAATTTTGGCTTCACCCTGTTACAAGCAAAATTTAAACTCCAAATCTAACGACATGTATGAAATAACTGTTTTTTTTTCTAATGCCGGGTTTACTCTATGGTAATTATTTTTTGCAAAAAATGGCATGACCGACTTCACCCGTGTACAGCATTCGCGAATATTTCGCACGGATCGATGTAACATTTTTCACATTATTGTTGATTTATAAAATTTAAATGGGACCAATTTCAAAGTATACTCTTTCCAATAAAAAAGAATTATTGAAATCGGACTACGACGTTAAAAGTTATGCGTGGTTATACATAAAAAAATGTATTAATGTCAGTTGTATAGTTTAAATTCTATCATTAAAAAAATATTGAAAACCATCTCAACTCAATTACTTGAAGTGAAAAAGACATTACTTTTTATTTACCTCCCGTATAATTTACTAACACGTCAAAACCTCAAAATTAACACCAGTATTTGAAAAAAACCTGAGATAAAATCTCTACATTCCCCAAATTTAAACAAAAGTTGAAAGAACTAAACCAAAATAAAACAAATCAATTGCCTCGAGCCATCTCCCTGATAACCATCTTGCTTGACATAACTCTGAATTAAGAAAAAAAACGATATTGTTTATATATATGGCTCCTAAAAAGCTCACGTACAAAACGACCAACTTATTTATACAGGTGACAGAAAGAAGGAACTAACTTCATCAATGGGAAACTTTTGGTTTAGCTTAGAAAATGAAACCGTGGCTCCGTCGTCTTTTTACAGAAATGAGATGGTTGAGCTGTAAGTAAAATGACTCTAACACCACAGTATAGAGTAGAGTTTGACATTAATATAAAATTTAATGTAGGATTTTTTGTAAGCGAGCTTTCAAGTGTCTATCAGCTAAAAATCGGGATGTTTTTCTGGAAACTACACTTATTATAAATTATTAAAGTATTTAAATGAGTGTGCAAGCATTGATAATGTGATTTTGCGTTACTGATAAAGTTTTAACTGCACACCAACATTTTTGAATGTGTTTCTGCAAAAATTTGCAGAGTGGACAAATACTTATCGACAGCTTCGGAGAACTTGGCTCTGACTGGCTTATTTTGGTGAATAATAAACTACAGGGTTATTTCTAATCAATTAGCATCCTTTTAGGGGCTTATTCTGTACAACAACTAACAACTTTTGAACTACGACTTTTGTTAAAACTAAAAAAACAGCTGTTCCATATTTGGTTGCGGGTGAACGATAATTTTTCTATGGAACATTTTTTTTTGGTTTAGACAAAACTCGCAGAACAAAGGTTGTTAGTTTTGATGTACAGAATAAGCTTCTAAAAGGACGCTAATTGAATAGAAATAATCCTGTATAATCATAATATAAAGAAAAACATGCAAGTATGTATGTATATTTTCGCCGCTTGGCGTCGAAACTTTAAGTCCGTGGGGTCCATCCCTAAAAAAATTTTTTAAGACAATTTCGCCAAAGCTTGTTGACGCTGCTGGTGACAAGAGAGCTGGCTCATTCCTTGCACAGAGAATCTCTTTAACCATTCAGCGTGGGAATGAAGCCAGCGTTCTTGGCACCCTACCACACGGACACAGTATTTGTTTCGATTTTTAGCCTCTGTTTATCTATTTATTTTATTTAGTATATAGGTAGGTTTCGTATTTTACGTGAATTTGTATATATGTATAAAGACCATACAGTATATGTATACTGTACATGGTCTCTGAAATGTATAAGGTAATTAAGAATCATATTCAACGTTTTTTAAGTTATAAAAATAAATTATTTTTCATGCAAAATCTAGCTAAACGTTATAACTTTGTACCTATATTTATTTTTTTATCAATAGGCAAATTAAATTTGGATTAATAAATTAAACTATGTACTACTTGAATGCTATAATTTCTTTCATCAAACTCCAAAAGCAAAAAAAAAACAGTCAAACATTTTTATAAATACTTAGATAAATAAAACGCAATTTAATCAAAACAATGTTAAAAAAATAATGGAAGTATATCAATCTTTCATCGGATATGCAATATACCTTACTTAATAATTGTGCATAAAATTATAACTCTTAAATTTAAAATAAGGTAACATGAAATAAATATAATATTTATTACTTATAATAAATGCATAAGTAATCAGAGCAGGCCGTCACAGGTATTTAAATATCAGTTTCAATTACACATTAATTTTTTTCCGCCACACATCACCAAATACCAATCGATTAATCATAAGCACCTTACGCCATATCAATATTCATCTCAATAAAAACTCGAAAAAACGTCCCAAAAAAGTGAAAATAATGAATAAAACCAACAAACCCAACTCTTTATTAGCCAATTAATTAAAAAAATCAATAAAATTATGCTCCGTACACGTGTTTCTTATGTTTTTAACGTTTTTTCCAGTGTTTATTGTGGCACGGGATCGTAACTTTCAGTGTAAAATCGAGACAAGGTCATTAATTAGTTACACGCTGCGCTGGGACGGTAAAAGTATTATTTTATGGTGCATGATAAGATCTGGGATTGGGTCGCGCCAGACTCGAATAGGCCTAACCCGGGGTCCTCACATCGCTATTTGATTCGTGTATTTATTTTATTCAGCCGCGTAGAACAAACGAACATATGAACTTTGTTACGCAGCATGATGCCCAACAACTTTTTTCGCATCTGCATACAATCAACTAATGTCGAACAATGCAACTAACTTAGCACTTGCATTTGTTGCAAGTCTAGCACCCACAAGGTGGACAGATGACCTCATTAAGACCGCAGTATCGCTCTGGCTGCAATTCGCTTCTATATAACCTAACTTGACGGTTTTAATGGAGGAGTCTTATATGGGAGGCCTATGTCCAGCAATGGACGTTCTATGGCTGATGGATGGATGGAAGTTTAGCACTGAAAATTAACTTTTATCTCCTAGAACTCAATGTAGCACTAATTAAACAGCAATAATTTCGATATTTTTTCATTTTTTTCTTTCCCGGGGAAATAAATTATTGCCATTTGTTTTTTGACCAAATGCAGCAACAAATGGGCGAACAGGAATAAATAACCATGTGAGGGCCCATCAATAGGCCTATTCTGTCCTGCGTGACTTGCCGGGGTCCCAGCCCGTGACACTCAAAATTGGTCGTTATTAATTTAAACATGTTTTATTTTCAAATGTTTCTTTTGAATAAATATTTGGTGTCTTTCCGCTATGTCAGTGTATTTATTCAAAACAAACTTGATGAACTTTCGCAAAGTAACGCTGAATGAATCAACTATGTTTATTTTTGTTATTGTTTTTGTATTTGAGCAAATAAGACAAATTTGTGAACACGAATAATCATGTGAGGTTCCATCATTAGGCCTATTCGGCTCTGCGTGACTTGCCGGGGCCCCTGCCCGTGACCCGCGAAATTGGTCGTTAATTTAAACATGTTTTATTTTGTTATTGTTTTTGAATGGTTTTATTGGATTTGTTAAATAGATATTTTGTGTGTGTCAAGTAGGGATTTAGGGAATAGATATTTTGTATGTATCAAGTTTCGGGAATACCTACCTACCTAGATTTCTTTGGAAAATCCTACTAATATTATAAACGCGAAAGTTTGTGAGGATGGATGGATGGATGGATGGATGGATGTATGGATGTTTGTTACTCTTTCACGCAAAAACTACGGAACGGATTGAGATGAAACTTTGCAATTCCTATTCCTACTAATATTATAAACGCGAAAGTTTGTGAGGATGGATGGATGGATGGATGGATGGATGTATGGATGTTTGTTACTCTTTCACGCAAAAACTACGGAACGGATTGAGATGAAACTTTGCAATAATATAGCTTATATTATAAACGCGAAAGTTTGTGAGGATGGATGGATGGATGGATGGATGGATGTATGGATGTTTGTTACTCTTTCACGCAAAAACTACGGAACGGATTGAGATGAAACTTTGCAATAATATAGCTTATACATCAGAATAACACATAAGCTACAATTTATAAAGATATTTTGTGAATTGTCCAAAATGTTGAGTAAGTAGGAAAATTCTGCCATATGCGAGCTACTCTAGCGTGCGCTGTAAGAATGTCAAAATAAACAACTGTCGATCGAATATCTGTCAAATCAATCGATGAGCAGTCCTTGGATATCCTCATACTGATAATATATTATGTACCTATATATACTTACCTATATTTAATATTATAAATCTGAAAAGTTTGTTAGTTTGTTCTTCTTTCACGCAGTAACGGAGCAATGGATTGACTTGATATTTGACATAGATATAGTTCGAGGGCCGGAAAGTGACATGGGCTACTTAAATAAAAGGTTCCTGTGAATAAATATATAAATATCTAATTCCACGCGGGCGGCGCCGCGGGTAGAAGCTAGTCTTAAATAATTTAATGGTATAGGTCGAATCAAACTTAAAGGCATCCATGAAGTCCCCTACAAGTTCCGTAAATCCGCACTCTTGTAATAGCAGATTAGTAGCCAAGGGCTGTAAGGCATCAATTGCTGCCCGAGATATTTATAGTTCGAGGGTGCAATTGGTGCTTACACCCGAGCTAACTATTCTGCTTTACATCTCGATTGTGAGGTAAGTAGAAAAAAACCGGCATTACAAGAATAAAACATTTTATTTGTTGAAATTTAGAAGTTTCAGGCAAAATATTGTTAATTGCTGCTTCAGCTTCCATTTTCATTGAATCGGGAGTGCAGCAGAAGAACTCATGTTTTTTCCTAATTAGCACGTAATTATAAAAAAATCCCAAAAACAAACAATATTTAAAGTAAAAGTTTTCTATTTCCGCCTTTTTTCATTAAAAATAATCAAGAAAAGAACTTTTTATTTTTTTAAAGAAAGAATTTGAGCTTTGCCTTTCTATATTTAAAATTGATGACTTAAGCTGGAAACATACTATCAGACGCGGCTGACGGACGCGACTGACGGTCGCGACTTAGCAATGTGCACAGTCGTACGTGTGAGCGTTCGGACGTCCGAGAGCGATCTTTCGCGCCGGATGTTTTAAGACTGTACACACTGCTAAGCCGCGGCTGTCAGTCGCGTCCGTCAGCCGCGTCCGATAGTGTGTTTCCAGCTTTATACTCACACGAAGACAAGGCTGACTAGCAAAGCGACCTCTTTGGTCATTGGGCTGAATGCATGATGTCTATTGCCAGTATGATGGTTAGATGTACGCGAACTTTTTGAAAGAAAGAAGTGTTTTTTGAATTACTTACCGCCCTAGGGCTATTCTGGCTACAGTATTACCCTAGAGCGCTAATTAGTCACCTACAAGCCCCATTTGGAGGTAATAAGAACCTACTTACCGAACATGAGAGATGTAAAACAGTATTTTGTCTACGGAAGTTGCGAACGCTCCGTACAATTTCCGTATTACGAACAAACCGTACGAAGTTGAAAATTCCGGTCCCTATTCAGTTTCATCGCGTGTTAGCTGGTTTGGGAAGCTGCTGGTTCAAGCAGTTGAACGTTTTGCTAGCCCGTGTACGGGCGTGTTATAAACCCAGTATCAATTTTAATGCTAATACAATGGAGGACACACCCGTTAACATGCAGTGATAGCGAGCCCGCCGCGCCTGTGATGGCGAGCGCCGATAAATCTACCATTTTACAGCTGGCTCCGCCGATAACGATCGTACGCCACGTGGGGCGGCGCGACTGGGATGTTGTCGATAAAATAAGTTATCGATAAATTTGTTAATGGATTCACGTATCGATGATATTTGTTTATCGATACATTTTGGGATACCGTCGATGAGAGTTGTTAATCGATAAATATTGAAAAATATTGTCGATAAAATTGTATAAGTATCAACAAATTTTGATACTATCGATGAGATTGCTTATAGATAAAGAGAAACTGTCGATAATTAGTTATCAGAGAAATTAATAATAAGTAAATAATTTGTTTGTAACTAATAATCATATGCTGAACATAGTATTCTACATTACATAGGTACATTTTGAGGCAATGTCAATAATAATTAATAATATATTTGTCGATGATACTCTGTAGGTCTGTAGACACTCTCCGTGGTGGTCTCGTGGTAGTAACACCTACCTTGCAATCGTGAGGTCGCGGGTTCAAATCCCGGTCCCGTACCAATGAGTTCTTTAGAATTTACTAGCGACCCGCCTCGGCTTCGCACAGGTGTATTATACATAAAAACCTTTCTTTTGAATCACTCTATCTATTAAAAAAACCGCATAAAGATATAAGCATACATAGGGACAGACAGACAGCGGGAAGCGACTTTGTTTTATACTATGTAGTGATGTACGGAATTTCACACCACTGGATTTTCGATGAAGGAAAATATCGTGAGGCAACCTGCATACGTATGTAGAAGAAATTTAATGGCGTTTGTGAATCCACCAACCCGCACTGGGCCAGCGTGGTGGATATACCCTTCGTGGGTAGACCTACGTGTAGTATTATTATATCTTCTTTGCCTACGTCCTGCAGTGGACTATTAAAAAGGCTGGTACAGTAGCAGTAATGGAGCTTGCATCAATAATAAAGTTGATGATGAAATTGTGTATCGATGCATTGCATTATATATATGTCATTATATATAATAAAAAAAAAAAATAAAAAAAATTGCATCATAAATCAATCAATATTTGTAGACGACATTGTTTTTAGAAATTGAAAATTATTATTTATAATTGATACTATAGTAATAATAAAGTGATGGTAATCATAACACAGATGATATGAAACGTTGCACTAAAATCTAGCACGAAAGATAAAGAGAGCTATAGTAATATTATAGGACCTATGAAAACATTAGATTTCATGAATAATTACTTTGTCACTAATAAATTAACTAACGTTTTTATGTTTAAAAGATTTATGACCACGAACGAAAACTCTAGAAGCTAATGAAGCTATAATCTTTGCCACGTATTAATCCTATCTTTATTAGCTCGTAATGTTGATAATTTAACTGTTTTATTTTCGCCAAGAAGTTTAAATGTTTATTTTCGTCAGCTTAAAAAAAATTGCAATCGTAGGTTGGTCGTTGACCCTCTTTTTTAATATTTGTCTAATTCCTGTGCTGAGTTTTGCTCACGTCTCCAGTTGACGAAATGAGACCCATTTGGAATCGAGCCAAGACAACAATGTAAACAGGAGACCCTGGCTATTTTCTTCAATGACTACTTCGTATTTAGTTACGGGTTGAATTCTTTGGAAGCCATAATATTGTTGTCTAGATTGAGAATTTAACTACAGATTTTAAATGAATGGGAATCCATTGCACTGTGACTACTATGTACTGTAGCAGTTATGCTATAATTATCCATTGAGACGTATTTTTCACAGTTCAGGGCCTGCAATCCATACTGTCATGTAATATACCTAGGCTGAATTAAACTTCTTGGCGACTGTGATGTTAACTACTAGTTGCGGATAATCCAATATTCCTATTAAATAGTTGCGCGAGGATTGGGTTATCCGCAGATCGTAGCTAACATCACAGCTGCCAAGAAGCAGGAAGCAAGAAGCTTGATTCGGCATAATATACTCTATTTTGGTCAAGACCGACAAATGTGGTCAGAACTATTGTTGACTTGCTATCTCTGCCGTCTATAACCTAAAAATCCGGTAAACCACAAAACCAAATTTTTGGGTATCAGCGAAAAACGCGGGACTAGACAGATAAAGTACTTTAATTATGATTTAGACAATTATTTGCAAAAACGGTTTTAAAGGTAAGCTATTATTTGTAGAATAATGATGTTTTCAAATAATTATGGGATCATAGCGGTATTTAAGTCGTGTTTTGTTGGATGACGACTTTTTTTTTTTTTTTTTTTATTTCAAATAGGTTTGCGTTTGACTACACACTGCCTGATGTAAAGCAGATATGCGGTCTAGGATGTAGCACGCTTACCTAGAAGATACCTATTTACTCGAGATTTGAAGACACCTACATTGTACTTTAACGGAAAGACAGACTTAGGCAAAGCGTTCCACATTCTGGCAGTTCGTATGAGGAATGTGAACTCAAAACGCTTTGTTCTAACGCGTGGGATGTCCACCATAAAAGGGACCATAATTATTGACTTGTAAAGTAGAAATAAGAATGTCAATAGCGGTGTTTTCACAATTTCTATCTTCTAAACTATAAACGATATAAAAATAATTCTTACAGTCACCGATAGATAATTTTAAACTCTATAAGAATGTGTATAAAAGTGAAAAATGACCCCATGTGGCTTAACGGTGTTATAGCTTGTGGACGGCAGATCTGCTATAAAAATATCGCGTGAGTAGTTATCTGTATAATTTTCTTCTTAAAATTTATAGACCTACCGCTTAACTTAGTCCTCGCCTGTGCGGTACAGGGGCGCTGGGGGTGACGACACAGGGGACTGAGACAGGTGCGGGCGGCGGGCACGTATTATAGGCGCTTTATAAAAGTTACGAGTCTATGATTTCCAATGGCAAACATACCTAAATATTTATTGAGAAAAAGGTTCTGATATTGTAAAACTGGTACACAACATTTTCATCATGATTTATTTATTTATTTGCAAAGTAAAATAAAAAATTTTGCATACAATTAAAACAATTAGGTATATAATACTTTATTTGCTTTATTTGTTTTGGAATATGATTTTTCTGTAATTTTCTTTAAAAAATATCTATTTAAAGGAATTTCATACTTTTGGATATTATTATCTCTTAACATTGTTTGTAAAATATGGCGGCGTGATGTTGGCCTTGAACAAAAATCGAATTAGATTATATGAAAGGAGATATTGCAAAAATATATAGAAATTGGGCCCTCACAGGGTACAGTATATCATAAATTGCTTCGTTTCTTCCAGAAAATGATTTTCCCGTTATTTTTTACAATAACAGTGTCCATTAAAAGTACTTTTTTTGTATACGGATTAAAAATAACATTGACAGTGTTTGAAAATAAGGCGGCCATACTCTTCTTATTTTATATTTCGGTGTCGCATGGTTTATGCATTTGCTAGTGTTAAGTATAAGTAATGAACCATCTTTGGTATTATATCAAAATAGTTACAGTCTAAGTCACGTCATAGTCCAAAAAGTCGACTCGACTTGAAACATTAATAAAAATGTTTTATTTAAAACAACAACGAAAAAATATGTTTCATTGCAATTCGATGGATGATTTTTGATTGTTGACTAATACAGGATTTTGACATCTCGTAGCCAAAATATTTTATTCAGTATTCTCCGTATTATAATCCTAGTAATATAGGCTTACAAACATTTTTCTATTCCTCGCTCCATTTCCACATCATCGATCCTCCTTAGTTACTCCTTCTTTTTTTCGCTTTTCCGCCAAAAAGTATTTATACTTCATTCTATTTTTTTTATATGTTCTAACTTGTCCCGCGAGTTTGATTACTAAAGAGGTTTCTATATGCTACGTGATCTTCATACACCATTATAAGAATACAGCACTGTGTAAATGTGGGGCAAGTTACTTCGAAATAATTCACAGCTGTTTAGATCCATTTATACAGTAAAATTGGTTACTTTTAAAAGAATATAAATAACATTACACTATTAATGATTGTTTTACAAAATTAATATAACGACAAAATGTTCTTGATTATTTATGATAAACACGAAAATAAAAACAGACCTCTTCAACGTTTGCCTTCGACTTTCTCGGTGACCCGCGACTTCACCAAGTTACAACCTAATCCTCCTGAGGGCCAGCGCGGTGGATATGACTCGTAGGCCTATTATTTTTGTATATTTTTAAAAATTACAGATACATGAAACATATACAGTGTATCTCTCAGAGACCTAATAATACTGCAACCATTTATATGTACCTACGTACATTTATATGTATATAGGTACCTACGTTATTATGAACAACTGAAGATTGCTGTTGGTCCCATGATAAAAAAATTGGTTGCCTGTAAAGTCGGTATACGGGCGAAAGTTTTACGTGACAACGACTTTGAGTGGTAAAATAATTTTAATGTGAATATTCATTCGTATAGTAGGAAGAAGGATGAAAATGTCTGTCTCTCTCGCTCTTAGGCGGGCTAACCATGACGCGTGCCTCTCACTCGCTCTCATTGTGAGCGCATAACGTGAGCGGAGCGTAACGCAGTTTCTTGAAGTGTCACCCGGCAAACCAATTTATAAGACGTTGTCACGTCAAAAATGTTCATTATCATCAACGTATGCAATATGCATGTTTGATAGTGCGTGAACTTTGCAGAGTAACAAACAAAAGAGAAACTAAACATCCAGTATTTACATAGGGATTTAAATCAATTTATATGTACCTACACTCATCATTTTGAATTACTTTTACTACGGGTTCAACTTAGATATTGAGAAAAAAATAACAGCTATTGCATAATATTTATATTGAGTGTCGACAAAAGATGTGGAACCATTGATTTGTTTATTAGCTTAATTATAGTTCTCATAAATCTGAAAACATACTATCGGATGCGGCTTAGCAGTGTGAACGTCTTAAAACTTTCGGCACGCCAGATCACTACGTCACACACGTCCGCACGCTCAAGGTCAGCCCAAGGTGACGTCCGCGACTGATGTCCGATAGTTTGCACGGCTCAGTGTAGATTCATTATATAGATACCTATAAGTCGCGACTGTCAGTCGGGTCCGATAGTATGTTTCCACCTTAACCCAGCATATGATGTCCATGTACAAGGTAGCCACAAAGATATTATGACCGCAGATATTGATGTATCTGTTGAAGTCCTATTGCTGACTTGTTGATGATGTAGCCAATTTCTCTTCGTTTCTAGCTAAAATTCCATTTTGTGTGGTAGGTACAGATAGTGTAGGCTAACCTGAAAATTAAGTAGGTACAACATTTATAGCATGGACAAAACAACCGACAATGCGTACCTATTTCATAGATACATAGCAACAATTATACCCAGCAATTAAAAAAATCAAATCGTCTGCCATTTACATTGCTGCGTGAAACAAGCACTTATTATAGTAAGCAAGAATTGTTCTCATTCTTTGTTTGTTTTGTCATTAAAGATTCGGTAGAATAATGGGCAACCTTATCGCCTGCAGCGTTTCTTCCAGGCAACCTAAATAGTTATTAATGTTGCGGTCAGTGATGTGCAATAACAATCTTTTAAGTTTTAAACAAAAAAATACAAACCTAACTCAGCGTTGAGACGAGATGACTACTTTCGCCTGTATATTGTGAATAACATATACTCATTCTATCAAAGGTTTTCAAGACGGGCACGACCTTTAGTAATGAAGAGGAAGAATAAGAAAAAGAATAAAATATATTAATTATAAGCTCTTCATAATGGCTCACAATTTTTGTCAACCATTTAAGACCATAATTCACTTGTAGAACCTACTCTAGATATAGGTACATATAGTCATAGTTATATCGTTAAAGGGGCTCTCATCTCTCTCAATTATTATTAGCTATCTAAAGATAGATAGGTGGAGTCGTCCTGATATAATCATATTATAGGCATATGATCAACATCAACGACATAGATTAAAAAAAAATTGGAATCGGATTTCAATCAGCGTTTTCTGCGGTTTCCCATCCATCTTTCCAGTCCATCATAGAAACCATGTTAGTCGATGGTGACAGAGTTTTGACATCATTGTCATCTATATTCAACAAGAAACATTTTAAGCTATGCCTCATGGCATGATGCATTGGCAGATGATCCTATAAATTAATTATTGTAGGTCATGTTCGCTCAATGAAATCAATTCAAGCGCCGACGCTATAGCGACCCACCTTGACAAGCTCAGATGTGTTTTCATTATTTCCCAAAACTTAATATAAAATTATACTTATTAGTGTGGATAAAACTTAGGTGCCTGTACTTTAAAAATAAATATGTTTAAATACGAACTAAATCACAGTTTTATCAAAAACCCGAAATAAATAATATTCTTCTTCTTTTATATTTTGGCGTCACATGGTTGATGCATTTGCCAGTGTCAAGAATAAGTTTTTAATGTTTTTCAAAACATTCGTGAAATGGTGAAACAGAGGCCACATACAGAATTGAAAATGAAATTGAATTGATATTTTATCAAAATAGTCATATAGCCGTAGTTATAATCCAAAAAAGGCACGGTCAAGTCAAAATCATACCTCATAATGGCTGTGGAGACGTCTCTACTCTCCTAATAGAGGCATCTATGGAGTTTTTGTAACACCACGGAACCACACGATACTCCATAATACAGCACTTCTCTATACTCATTCACGTAATTCAGCTCATAATTAACTAAATACCACAATTTACCACTAATTATCACTAACACACAATAGAAACACAAGTTGAACAAAATAATAAAATGCAGCGACATGATTTTTCCAGAACGCCCCTTCTTTCGAAGGAAGTTTCAAAAATAAATATTCAAGCCTAAAACATTGAAGTAGCAAACATAAACTTCATTGGACCTAAAAAATACGGCAAAATGAAATAAAAGAAACGTATAAAGTCGTCATCGAAGTATAAAGTACCTATAAACGTGTCAATGTGATTAACATTAACGTTTGAAAAGTTTTGCTAACAAAACCAGTAACAAAAACTCTTTAGTGCATTTTTTACATGAAGGCTATTAATTCTATGTAGGTATATCAAAAAGGTTACATGTGACCAAAATGGCAGTAATTCAATGACTGAAAAAAATTAGATTGGAAAATGTGAAAGTACTCATAAATTAAGCATTTAATGCGGTTGTTTTACTCTGCGCATTTATTTATCATGGTTTATCGGATTTTTTGGGCTACTGTACCTAGTCTGATCCCATTTTGCAATATCTCCTTTCATAATAAGTACACAAGCATTAAATACTGTTTTTTTCTGTTAATTCGTTTGATTTTGACGCTTTTTTGGGCTATTGTGGTACGTCTGGGTTATGTTATAGGGTACGTCAGTTTTTAAACCTACTGTCTTTTTCAAATAGCAACTCACTAATGACAGGTCCATAGAACGTAAAATATTACGTAAATACATCATGTGACGTCACACCAATAGTTGAATATTTCTATTTATCAGTGAAAACAATAAGCAAACTTACAAGAAAAACTACTTACTTAAACGACAAAGGACGCAAAAATAGAATAGGTAAAGGTTATTGATTCGCGTATACATGTTCGCGTTCACTTTTCAATTTAATAAAATATTAAATTCGTCCAATTGTTATGTTACATATTATCATATGTAGAGTTCAAATGAAACTACAACCTGCCTGTGGTCCATGATCTTAATGTCCAACAATCACTCACTACTCTATCAGTTTTCATCACTACTACATCAAATCAATTTTCGTATAGGCCGGATGGCTAGCCATGAACTCAGTTGAAAGTTGTCAAAGTTTTAAGCCGCCTGAAGGCCTCTGACATGGCTAAACGGTTAAAACAACCAGGACATACAATTTAAGGTGTCATTTATTTAATTGTACTAGAACATATCGATATACTGAAATATCGACCATGTCCCATCACTAACGGTCAATCGACGCTATGCATCAGGACGGGGATCAAGTGTGATCGTGTGGGTGATAATAATTACTTAAAACATTCCAGGATTTACCCGTTTTGCTAGGGAATGTTATCGGACAGATTAGGTGACAGTTAGTGGGGGGGGGTTAGGCGCCGTCTGCACGGCCGATATTATCAGATAGTACTCAACCAGCTTCGAGATACTCGTAATATCTACAGAGCCACAGTCCCTAAGTGAAAGTACTAAAACAAAGTCCGAGCGCCGTCATACATACCTACTTAGATAATTCACAATGACTCGTATTCTCTAATCTCGACGCTATGTCACCTAATTGGTGCTTGTAATCGAGCACTTTGGCATCGCGCGGCGTTGTGGTCGGCTTGCAATCGCCTCAAGACTAACTAAAAAGCCTGCCCATTACGTAGCTTGGGCAGGGTTTTGGCTCGGACACTTTTTTTGCACGATTGTGACTCTACAGATATTTGCTCGAAGTCAACCAGGAATTAAATAAATATTTTTATTCCGGTCAACCGGTATAAACGCCACAAACAAGAATTGAATTGAATTGAACCGGTACAAACATCAAGCTTTTGCCCGTGGCTTTGCCCGCGTGGTAATTTAATTAATGTACTTTCCTATGGGAATGTGTAAGGCAAGTGTCGCGCTACCACTAGACTTGACTAGACCATCACGGCTTTTCTTTTCAAGTTACTTATACATACTGTACTGTACCAGCCTTTTTAGTAGTCCACTGCAGGACGTAGGCCTCCCACGAAGGGTGATTGGGCCATATCCACCACGCGGGCCCAGTGCGGGTTGGTGGATACACAGACGCCATCGAATTTCTTCTACAGACGTATGCAGGTTGCCTCACGATGTTTTCCTTCACCGAAAAGCCTGTGGTGTGAAATTCCGTACATAAATTCCAAAGAACTCATTGGTACGGGACCGGGGATTCGAACCCACGACCTCACGATTGTAAGGCGGGTGTCACTACCTCTTGACCACCACGGCTTTTTACTTTTTTTTATACTTATACATAATCTGTGCTAAAAGAACTTATGCAAAAATATACAGAGGTAAGGCCATTACCGTGAACAGTATTTAATTATTTTCTTTATTTGTTTTAGAAAATGATTTTCCTATTATTTTCTTTAATAACAGTTTCTATTAAAAGTAATAATATTTTATAATATTAATATTATAATAATGACAATGCTTGTAAGATAGAGTTTGTGAAAAAAAGAGAAGCGTCGTAGGTGAGGTCGCCCGTGTGCCATTTTACTATTTTTTTTTGTGCACAGCCCTGCTCTGTTTTTGCTAGTACAACTTTAGTGTTTGATACTTGGTAGGCACCAATTTCGTTTTAATCAGTACTCGCGTCTACCAAGTAGTCGGCTTGGCTACTAATTGAAATCTTATTGTAGTTCACGGTAACGCCACGACGGTTCTGTTTTTGCACAAACTCTATACGGGGTCTTCAACAAAAATCAAATTAGAAAATATGAAATTCCAAAATAATGAAGCATTAAATGTGGTTGTTTTATTCTGCGCATTTGTTTACCATATTTTAACGATTTTTTTCAGGCTACTGGACAGACAAATTCTGGACCTCTTTTTTATCGCGCATAAAACCGGAAACATAACTATCGGACGCGGCTGACGGACGCGACTGACAGCCGAGACTTAGCAATGTGCACAGTCTTAAAACATCCGTTGTGCCAGATCGCTCTCGGACGTCCGAACGCTCAAGGTGACGTCCGCGACTTATGTGCGATAGTGTGCACGGCTCAGTGTACTTTCATAGTCTAGATACCTATCAGTAGCGGCTTTCGCGGCGTCCGATAGTATGTTTATGTATGGCTTAAGTCCGTGCTTGACCACCAACTCGCACGAAGTACGCAGACCTAGACGATACCTATTCACTCTGATCTTGAAAAGCCCTAGATGATATCTCTTAGGAAACAGGAAAGCAACAAGACTGTTCCATTCCCTGGCGGTGCGAATCAGAAATGTTGAGTCAAACAGCTTCGTACGTATCGAAGGAAAATCAACAGTGCAGGGGTGGTAATGTGGCGTCTATCTACTTATACTGGAGTACGTAAACGTACCCCAGGACTCGCAATCGTAATAGCAATCGTTTATGACTTCATTTTAGTCATTTGGCACAGCCTATGTGACGTTACCCATCAATGTTGTTCATTCAACGATTGCTTTCGCAATCCGCGCAAAGCAATTGATGGCTAACGTCACATAGGCGGTGCCAAATGACTAAAATGAAGTCATAAACGATTGCTATTACGATTGCTATTGCTTAGGCGGTCGGGGGCCAGGACCCCAGGACAGGAGGTTTTTATCCAGTATAAAAATTATCTGGAGTGCGTAAACGCACCCCTGTAGTAATAAGGGGATAGTAGGATAAGGTGGTGTAGATCAGATGCACACTCTCCGAAATGAATCCTATAAAAAAGCCTCCTTTTAGTTTTCCTTACAAAGCCAACTTTACCCACAGTTCTTCAAGGTGTTAAATCATAAGCTATCTGGGTCCCAAATCTGGGGCTGCCACCATCAATATTCCATAACGTTATCGAGCATGCCTTCACGTTTGTTTTATCTGGCAACCCAAAGATCTGGGAATCTGACAAGAGAGATTTATGGTGGAAGATGGTGAATTACTTGAGACATAGAAATGTAATAAACTAGCTGACCCGGCGAACTTCGTTTCACGCAATAAATTTATAAACATCTATCAATTTATATCATCCATCAGCCGAAGGACGTCCACTGCTGGACATAGGCCTCCTCTATGGATCTCCAATAAGACCGGTTGGAAGCGGCTTGCATCCAGCGCGATCCTGCGGTCTTAATGAGGTCATCCGTCCACCTTGTGGGTGGACGTCCTACGCTGCGCTTGCCGGTACGTGGTCTCCACTCGAGAACTTTTCGACTCCATCGGTCATCAGCCCTCCGCGCTATGTGCCCCGCCCATTGCCATTTCATCTTGCCAATCCGTTGGGCTATGTCGGTAACTTTGGTTCGTCTACGGATCTCCTCATTTCTGATTCGATCTCGCAGAGAGACTCCGAGCATAGCCCTCTCCATAGCTCGTTGGGCTACTTGGAGCTTACTAATAAGGCCCATAGTGAGAGACCACGTTTATAAACTATAGCTATGTGTTATTCTGATGTATATAACTTATAAGCATTAAGTATCATTGCAAAGTTTCATCTCAATCCGATCAGTAGCAGAGGAACAAACATTCATACACACAAACTTTCGCCTTTATAACTTTATTAGGACTATACCTACTTACTTGCCTGGAAGAAATCTCCATGGGTGATGAGGCCGCCATTTTAATATTTTGTCATAAATAATAGTGTTTAATTTTTGTTTTGGTGGTTGTAAATAAAGAGTTTTGTTTCTCTGTCTTGTATGGCGTTTTTAATAGTCTACTGGTCTACTAGACGGTCGCGACTTAGCAATGTGCACGTCTTAAAACATCCAGCGCGCCAGATCTCACTCGGACGTCCGAACACTCAGGGTCAGCCCAAGGTGACATCCGCGACTGATGTCCGTTAGTGTGCACGGCTCAGTGTACATTCATTATCTAGATACTTACCTATCAGTCGCGTCCGTAAGCCGCGTCCAATAGTATGTTTCCAGCTTAAGTAAGTAAGTTCATATAGGCCGGGTGGCTAACCCTGGTGTCAGAGTTTTTAGGCCGCCTGAAGGCCTCTGTTTAATATTATATGAATATATATAATATTATATGTAGCATATCAGTCTATGGCAGCCATATCACAAGCTTTGCTTAGTTTGGGGCCAGAGACCGTGCGTAAGATGTCCCCCAATATTTAAATCAAATCAATATTATCTCTTTCCGATTTTCTTAATCACTCACACTATCCCTCTGGTTGTAATAGCTCTGTGCAAATAACCCTGTATTCTTTGATTATGTATCTGTCTAGATACCAACCGGATTGGCTGAGCAAAACGGCCCAAATTTTTATGGTGGACATTCCGCGCGTTAGAACCAAACGTTTCGAATCCTCATTCCTCATACGAACAGCCGGAATGTGGAACGCTTTGCCTGGGTCTGTCTTCCCGCTAAAGTACGACGTGGGTGTCTTCAAACCCCGAGTAAATAGGTATCTTCTAGGTAAGCGTGCTACGTGCACCCTAGACCGTATATCTGCTCAACATCAGGCAATATGTAGTCAAAAGCAAACCTATACGGAATAAACAAAAAATAAATTGGTTTATATAAACTACAATAAATATATATTTATTGTACACAGAAACACAGTACAGAAACTATACAATATGTTGTAGGTACAAGGGCGGCCTTATCGCATTTGGCGATTTCTACCAGTCAACCTTTGGATGGACTGGATCATTCGAAAAATAGGAGTATAGTCGGTGGTGTATATGGTGCCTATCCATACAAATGACACTAGGTTCTCATTCTTCTTCTTCTTCTTAGTTTTGGCGTCGCATTATTGTGCATTTGCCAGTGTCAAGTAATAAGTTTTTATAATTTTTGATAATATTTTATCAAAATAGTCACTTTCGTAGTCTCGTCATAGTCCAATAAAGTCGCAGTCAAGTCCAATCATAGTCCAAGTCATACCTCAGTAAAGCAGTGGAGACTTTACTAGAGGCGTGTATGGAGTTTTGGTAACAACACGGAACAACATGATACGTTACATTATATCACTTGCCTACACGCATGCACGTAAATCAGCTCATAATCAACGAAATACCACCATTTTTCACTAATTATCACTGATAAAAACACAAATTTAAAAAATAATACAATGAGGCGACATGATTTTTCCGCGTTCCAAAACTCCTAGGTTCTCATTATCAAAGATCTGTGCCGTTTTCTTTGTGATTCATGCTCAGAGCAAATAAAAAAATCAAGAGAGAACGTCGTCAAATAAAGAAATCAAGGCGTAGTTTCATTGTACGTGGATTTGTGTGTAATAGTCTGTACACGGCGAGGCGTAGTTTTGGTTGGCTTCACTTATTTGTTCAGAACATTGTCTTTATTTTTTTATTTGTTCTAAGGATTCATTTTTATATTTGTCCATGTAGACACTAGACAGATACATAATCAAAGGCTATTATTCTCGAGATAATTGCTATACTTAGTTCATCAAAACAATGAGGTCGCACACTATGCAGGTCATTTGCATGGTAATCTTAATTTTTGCAACATTGTCGAGAAAAATTATCGTTAGCCTACATACCTATCGCTCAAGGCTTGCTTACCAATTAATGACATTACGCCATTTTCAACCGAGTTCAATAAAGAGGGCGACGAGACGAGCAAACTAAGTGTTTTTCCCCTCATTTTCTGACCTTTCTTCATCATGTGGCAGGTTTAAAATGAGTTTATGAGTTTAAATCTTCACAGTCATAGTCATATCTTTATTGCATACTAGTTATTACCCGCGGCTTCGCCCGCATGATATTTTGATTTTTGACACAATATCATTATAATTTATAGCCTATGTGTTATTCTGATATATAAGCTATATTATTGCAAAGTTTCATCTCAATCCATTCAGTAGATTTTGCGTGAAAGAGTAACATCATACATCATCCATCCATCCATCCATCCTCACAAACTTTCGCGTTTATAATATTAGTAGGATATGGGTAATACAAGATGGTATAGTAATAATAATTAACCGCCATATTCTACCTGTTCGGCATGCAATAATAACATCAGTGTCAATAATATACCTAATTAGTGTACTATTATGAAAAAGCCTAAAAACGGAACCGCATAACATTATATAATTTACTAGTTTTTACCCGCGGCTTCGCCCGCATACGCAATATATAATTATAATTTATAACCTATGTGTTATTCTGATATATAAGCTATATTATTGCAAAGTTTCATCTCAATCCGTTCAGTACTTTTTGCGTGAAAGAGTAACAAACATCTATACATACATACATCCATACATCCATACATCCATCCATCCATCCATCCATCCATCCATCCTCACAAACTTTCACGTTTATAATATTAGTAGGATAGCACCACAAATGAATCATATAAATATAATAATCAAATATGTGTACTAGATGTGATAATCTTGTTAAACATATATCTTCAGTTAGCAAATTAAACCCAAAATATTTGTTATTCATATTTGGAACTACTTTAAAAATACTATTGAAAAGTATTACTACAGCAATACTACTATTCTTAATAATATTATAAATCTGATAGCGCGTCTGTTGATTTGTTTGTTACTTTAATTTAGCAACGCAATTACTTACTTGAATACTTAGTTCAAAGGTTGGAGAGTGAGTTTTTATCTCGGAAATATAAAAGGTTTTGACGGAATAGGACAATAATCAAACATCACTCGAGCGAAACCGCGGGCAACAGCTAATGCGAACCGCCTTACCATAAAATATTTAAACACGCTGTAAACTATGTTTAACCGTACAATTTGTAGTGTTAAACATTGTCTAAAGCGTGCGTAAAACTTTTGTGGTAATAATAAAGTGACTCTCATGAAGTAAAGGCCGGGTAGCTAGCCCTGGTGTCGGAGTTTTTAAGCCGGCGCGCCTGAATGCCTCTGACATTGCTAAACGGTTAAAACAACCGGGGCCTGCAATTTAAAGTGTCGTCCGAGCCACGGTAGCGTTATGAAGTTAAATTCGTATTTTCTTTGTTACAGGTCAAACCATAAGAAGAACTCCCTAGTGATTAAAATGAAAAAGAAGAGAAAACCAATAAAGTGCAAATAAAACCACACATCGAAATAAACTCCAAAGTTATAGGGTACTGTCAAAATGAACTGTCAACCAGACAGGGACTGGCTAAAAAAGAAAAAGTAAAACGACTCACTCCAATAAACAAACGAAAATCGATTCCCAAAACTGTGCCCAAATAAGTAATCACCGATTTTAAAAGCTGATCGCTTTTGTTTACATTTTTGGGACTGCTGCCTTCGACCGTTTGTTTAACTGCCTTAAATATTGAGAAAAAAATTAAAAACACACAACAGTGCGCAAACAGGAACTCGATTTCATTTACCGTAACCATTAAGTCAGAAATTAAAAATAAAAGTTCGCAATTCGAAAATTAAATCTGACGCGAGGCTGAACATTAGCGCGAATACAGTTCCAAGTTCAAATATTAAAAAGTTCACGTAAAGCTCGCTCTTCACGGCGTGTCATTTCGCGAGTGAACTTTTGACGGGACGGATTGAAGTGTTGTTAAAATAGTGTTAAATAGTGGTGCCAAAGTGGCTGGGGACGAGCATCTGGATATGTTGGGGGGGCCAGAATGGGGCCAGCGGGAGGCCAGCCCCCCTAGAGACGCCCCCCTGCCGAGTTTCGGCTTCACGCAGGAGCAAGTCGCGTGTGTATGCGAGGTGAGTACCCTTTTACAGTTTTGCCTGATCGTGTGTGGTATGCTTAATTTTACAATAATAATTATAGTCTGTTCACAGTTATTTTAAATCTGACATTTGTTGCTATCTCTGTCTAACCTACGATGCCTAGACAGAGCTAGCGAAAAGACGGCTAAAACGTCAGAAGTAAAACAAGAACCACCTGTGAACGGACTTTAATTATTTTTCGCCAAAAATGGCATTACCAACATCAACCGTGTAAAGAATTCGAATAGTTCGCGTGGATTAATGTATCATCGATGTAGTAACTTCACATTACTGTTGATATTTCAAAAACGACTCAGCCAATTTCGATAAAATTTAAATAGAACCATCTCTAAAACATGACCTAGGTACCAAACAATAAAACAATATTAAAATATGTTCATAAAACTTGGAGCAAGGAGCAAGTATGTACTAGAGAAGCTACTGGTGTAAAGGGTGTGAGACAAAAGATGTTTTTGTTTTTATCATATTCAGACTCTAAATAATAGTAAAAACCTGCATAATACTGATAGAAGTGATAGAAAATGGATAATAGTTCATAAATATGTTGATTTACTTAAGTATCTCATCTAAAATTCACCAGTAGTTTTTTTGTCTGACCTCAACGTCTAGGCCGTGCGTAGTAGTCAGACAAAAAAAACGTATACGCTAATAGAGACAATAGATATTATTTTCGTCCTGTTCACTCTTTTTACTTGCACATCTCGCCTTCTCTTACTTTTGTAACTATTATTATTTAGCGCCTTGTCTAGTTATATATACTTCACTATGTCATAAAATCATAACTCATAAAAATCTTTATTTTTTATGACGTAGGTATTTTTATGATTTTTATGACTTTTTATGGGTTAGGTACATGTGATCTTGCTGAAATAAATAAATATAAAATATAAAAACATAACCTATGGCAAAGTTATTGCGTAACATACCTACGTACAAAATTAATTATTATAAAAATATATTATTTTAAATACAAGCTTTTGAGATCCTGGATATCATGTAGCAGCAGAGTGCCAGCCAAGACAAGTAAAACGAGCCCAAACACGACGGGTCTATCTTGTTTAGTACAGGAGTTCATTTGGCCACCTTCCGACTCCATCATCAGATCAGCTCCAGGGTACCATAATATTGCATTGCAAAATTACAGCTTTATCGAAAACCGGGAAGTTGGACAAGTTTAACTTGCAAGATAAATAAAAGCTTGTAAAAACATATCAGTTAAATAAAGTTAAATAAAACCTTGTAAAAACATATCAGTCGAATTGAGAACCTCCTTTCGGAAGTCTGTTAAAATTGCTATTATTGTGGTTGTGTTACCTATGATCGAGAAATTCGATGGCGTATGTGAATACCACCACCACCACGCACTGGGTCAGCGTGGTGGATATGGCTTAATCACCGTTCGTGGGTAGGCTTACGTCCTGCAGTAGATTATTAAAAAAGGCTGGTACAGTACTATGCAATTTTTTTTTGTAAGTACTTATAGGTACCTACCTATGTTTTCTTTGAGACTCCACAAGAAATAGGGATGGAAATTGATGAAACAAATGTCAAATCATTTATTTTTTTCAGGTCGTGCCATGAATTTGAATAATATCGCCCTATCGGAGCGGATATGGCCCAATTGCCATTCACCCTACGTGGATAGGCTTATGTTCAGCGTGGTGGTCGGTACAATTGAATAGTAGGTGTAGATAGATATGATCTCTTAATTAATAACCACAGTTTACTTAAAGTTAATTTATTTAATTAATTTATTACTATACGACTTCACTACGGCTGTAAAAAGGCGGCCTTATCGCCAATGGCGATATTCTATTGTACCTAAAGCACGGTAAAGGTGGGCACACACGGTCAGTTAAACTGATCAGTTTTTCACGTCACTCTAACTGGGAGCTCATTCAGTTAATGAAAAGGTGGGAATTGGTGGCTCCATATTTGAAGACTGTGGAGCCATGATGTTTCTTCGATAACTTGTGCTATTTCTATTTTTTATGAGAAATTATCGGAACCGAAGGTGTCTGAGATTTCCTACAACTTTGATTCTCATCAACTTTTTTTTAATCGATATTTTTTTAATAAGACAGTGGTGCCATTTTGTTTCTTCTATAACTTGTGTTATTTCAATATTTCATGAGAAATTATCACAACCAAAAATGTTTGAAATTTGATTTCCTACAACTTTGATTCCCATCAACTTTTTCAAGGACCGGATTTTTTTTTAATAAGTCAATGGCGCCATTTTGCTTCTTCCATAACTTGTGTTATTTCAATATTTCGTGAGAAATAATCGGAACCAAAAATGTTTAAATTAGATTTCCTACAACTTTTCATCAACTTTTTCTAGGATCGATATTTTTTTAACAAGATGGTGCTGCCATGTTGTTTCTTCTATAACTTGTGTTATTTCAATTTTTTATAAGAAATTATCGGAATCAAAAATGTTTGAAATTTGATTTCCTACAAGTTTAATTCTCATCAACTTTTTCCAGGATCGATATTTTTTTAATAAGACAATGGTGCCATTTTGCTTCTTCCATAACTTGTGTTATTTCATATTTCGTGAGAAATTATCGGAACCGAAAATGTTTAGCATTTGATTTCCTACAACTTTGATTCCCTTCAACTTTTTCAAGGATCGGTTTTTTTTTAATAAGACAATGGCGCCATTTTGCTCCTTCCATAACTTGTGTTATTTCAATATTTCGTGAGAAATTAGCTGAGAAACGAACGAGGTTTACATACGACCCAGTTTAGTAACGTCACACGTTTTTACGTCATCGATCGAAGCTCGTCTGTTTTTTCGACGGCGGTGAAACGAAACAGGTTCAAGAGCGTGTCACCTCAGTAACGACATCGGTTAACAGAATTGCCCCGCAGGGCTATTTACCTGGCCTATACGAACTTACTTCCTACTGCGATCTATTTGTACCTACTATTATTTATAATCCTAAAGCGTGTTTGTTGGTTTGTTTGTTATTACTCATTCTAGCAGCAACGGAGATGATCGTCTTGAGATTTTGTTTAAAAAATTTGAATTGTTTATCGCGAAAAGAACTCTTGATGACCGAGTGAACGAAATGAAAGAGCCTGGAGTCTGTGACACAAACACAAACAAATTTCTGTGGGACAGAAATTAAAATTAAAATAAATAAGTTCTCGTAGGTATGACGATAGGCTTTTCAGAGATGGTGACGATTATGATGATGATAAAAACCATCATTATAATGTTTTTTATGATGTAATTAATATAATAGTTGAGTGATAGAAAAACATAAATAGCTAAGAAATATGTTTTGAGCTCAATAACCACTAAGCTATAGGTAGGTAATTATGCAAGTTTTTAAGAATTTCTATTTTCCTTTATTACTCAAAAACTTTGATTAACTTTATTGCACACCAAATACGTCATCAAAGTTATAAACCCATAAAATTAGAACTTACTTTAGTTCAAATTCTATGTAAAAATCCACACTTCCACAATTAGATTCTCTCTCACTTAACGATCGAGGTGAGAGAGTCTAAGTTTTGACGTTTTGAAATTTAAAAAAAAATCAGCTGCTATTTCTTTGGCTACTAGACTGGGGCACACCACCGGCATTTCGGTGAAGGAAAACATCCTGCATATGTCCGTAGAAGAAATTCGATGGCGTACCTATGTGAATCCACCAACCCGCACTGGGCCAGTGGTGGATATGGCCCAATTATATCATATTATTATGGCCCTTCGTGGGTAGGCCTACGTCCTGCAGTGGACTATTAAAAAGGCTGGTACAGTAGTACAGTAGTAGACTAGGGCAAAGACGCGGTACACTCTAGTAGTATAAACTAGCCATGCCCACAATGTTGCAACATATGTTTTCACAACCAGATTCTCAGAAACATAATCCGGGCGAGATTAGTTTTAGCACGCTCAGCTATGCACACTTAAAATAACGTATTCTGCATAACTTGTGTACGTGACCCCCAAATAATGTGGCGAGGGCGAAGCCCTAGCTCGAATTATACGGCGAGGGGCGAAGCGCTAGGGCTCCAGATTACTTGGAGTTCACGTAGGACTGCGGGGCTGGGTTGGAGACTTGGAGAATAAAACGACTTATTAGTGAAGTGACTCGGGGACTGGATGCCGGATACTGGATGTTTATTTTAATTTTAAGCCTATATTTATACAAAAGCGACTAGGAATAGATCGGGGCTCTCATTGGTCGGCCAATCACGGAGCGCGTTTCGGTGGCGTCTGTTTTCGTTGCATCTCGCTCTATGCGTCCCGCTCGCACTTAATGAAGTATGACGCTGCCTGACTTTTTAGAGAGCCCCGACCTATTTTACAATTTTTTATCACTATTTTTATCAACTAGTCTTATCACACACTATCACTTGTTATCACACACTGTCACATACGACGATATTGGCGCCGTCCTGCACATTCCTCCCGCCGTGCGACCCCGTCGCAGCTGCTGTTGGTGCTGGCTCGGCGCTCTGGATCGGCAGGATCACCAGCTTTCGTACCGGTCGCCGTAGCACGCCGCCTCTCGTTCGTATGTCGACGGTTCGCACGACGTTATCAGGGCCGGGATATGTTGCTATAACTTTGCCTCGGATCCAGGTGTTACGAGGCAAGTTAGCGTCGACTATAAGTACCAAGTCATTGATGTTGACTGGTGGCCCTCGTCCGTGCGGTTCTCTTCGTTGTTGTAAGTCGGGAAGGTACTCTCGGACCCATCTCGTCCAGAATAAATCAGCGAGTCGTTGCGCAGCTCGCCAGCTGTGTCTCGATATCGTATCTTTTTCGTCGAATTCGCCGGGCGTTGGGACGCGCGCCGGACCGCCGAGTAAGAAATGGTTCGGGGTCAGGGCGTCTGGGTCTTCAGGGTTGACTGACACGTGGGTCAACGGCCGACTGTTGACTGTATACTCGGCTTCTAGTAGGAGGGTTGTTAGGACCTCTTCGCCTGGACTTCTCTCGTGGAGCGTTGCTGTTAGCGCGGTTTTGACTGAGCGCACCATTCTTTCCCAGGCGCCCCCCATGAATGGAGCACCTGGAGGGATAAAACGCCACGAGATGGTCTTCTTTGCCGCCTCCTCGGCCGTCGCACCGTCGAGCGCCTTTCTGAGTTCTCTGTCTGCGCCCTTTAGGTTAGTCCCGTTGTCTGACCAGATTTCTGTAGGACATCCTCGGCGTGCTATCATTCTTTTGAGAGCCATGATCGCTGAATCTGTGTTGAGTGAAGCTGCCATTTCTAAGTGGACTGCCCTCGTGGTTAAGCAGGTGAATATGGCTACGTAGCGCTTCTGGTGTGCGCGTCCAACTGTCACACTCATCGGACCGAAGTAGTCGACGCCAACAAAGGTGAACGGACGCCTGTGGTGAGCGAGGCGACATGGTGGTAAGTCGCCTGTTCTCGGATGTGGCGGTTGTCGGGTCTTCATACGGCAGCTGAAGCATTGTTTTACTATGGTGCGTACCACGGGGCGTAGGCGTAGAATCCAGTACTGTTGTCGACACTCGTTCACTGTGGCTTCGATACCGGAATGATGAATCTGTTTATGAACGTTCTTTATCCATAGTTTCACAGTAGGATGATCGCCGTCCAATACTAGAGGTCTTTTCAAAGTGTCTGAGGCCTCGACTGCGTTAATGCGGCTTCTTAATCGTAGCTCGTCGTTGATGTATTCTATGCTTAATTGACGAAGTCGGCTTTCTTTCTTGATATTATGATCATTTTTGATGTTATCTATCTCTTCTGTAAACGATTCTTGTTGTGAAGCGCGCATAAGTAGGTCTTCAGCTGTTCGTAAAAGTTCGGCTGTCATCGGGTGAAATTTTCTATTTTCTGTCTCTGTCTTTCTTATGTGTTTCGATGCTCTATTATTTTTCTTTTGAATTTTCGCCCATTCTGGGTCATTTTCCTTGTTTTTCTTTGTCTTCTTGTAGTGTATACTGTGTGTTTTGATTTTACACAGCTGTATAAATTGCAGGACTCTGGCTGTCGCGTACCGCAGTCGTTCCCAGTTGGAAAATCGTGAAGTTGCAGGAAGTCCTTCAGATAGACGTAACTTATGTTTTTTATCGACTATTATATGGTTAGTTCTCTCCTCGCCCGTATCGGCCGGCGCTGTAGTCGTTTGTGAGTTTTCTATTGGCCAATGTTCCATAGGTTGATATAGGAACTCGGGCCCTCGGAACCATCTGTGGTTTTTGGTGAAGGATGGTGGCACGTCTCGAGTTGCGTCGTCGGCCACGTTCAATTTGCTCGGGACCCAGCGCCAGTCGTTTACTGTTGAGGCGTCTTCTATGGCGGCGAGTCGATGAGCGACGTATGGTTTATACGATCTGGACCCGGTTCTTATCCATGTGAGTACTGTTTTGCTGTCCGTCCAGAACGTTTTCGATGCGGGTTTTCTTTCATGTTCGTCTATGACCGCTTCTGTTAGGCGCGTTCCCATTACGGCGGCTTGAAGTTCTAGTCGTGGGATTGACGTGATTTTTAACGGCGCGACCTTGGCTTTCGCGATGATTAGTGATATGTTAACTGTGCCGTCGGGCGCTTCTGCCCTCCAATATAAGGTCGCCGCGTAGGCCGACTCACTGGCGTCGACGAAAACGTGTAGTTGCAGAACGGAGGCGTCGCTGTAGTGTAGGTATTGCCTCGGAATGGTCACGTTCTGTAGATTTCTCAGATGTACGAGCCAGTTTCGCCATTGTTCTGTGAGATCTTCATTGAGCTCGTCGTCCCACGCGGTACCACGGCGCCACGCTTCTTGTAAGAGCTGTTTCGCACGAATCGTGACGACCGATGCGAAGCCAAGCGGGTCGAAAAGAGACATGACGACCTTCAGGGCTTCTCTTTTTGTTGGCGTCTTGCCTTCTATCAGTTGCGGTGGTATTCTGGCCAGGTTGAGGTTGAAGGCCAGGACATCTGTGTCTGGTTTCCATATGAGGCCCAGTACTCGTTCTGTTCTTTCTTCTTTACTGTAGATTTCTG
The DNA here is from genome assembly GCA_949316475.1 of Hypomecis punctinalis. Lineage (NCBI taxonomy): Eukaryota > Metazoa > Arthropoda > Insecta > Lepidoptera > Geometridae > Hypomecis > Hypomecis punctinalis. The sequence continues at coordinate 15,996,087 of OX438820.1, read as the reverse complement.
TATTTTCTGAGCTTTTATTCTCGCCGAGAGCTTGTAGAAGTTGTGGTGAGTTCGACTTCCACTGTTTTAGTTCGAAATGGGCTTTCATATGGATGTCACGGACTTCTGTAGCGATGCGTATGGCGTCTTCTGTACTGTTGAAGCTATCTAAGTAGTCGTCGACGTAATGTTTTTTCTGTATGGCGAGCGCGGCTTCCGGGTGAGTATGTTCATGCTTCTTAGCGTTTAAATCTTTGACGAAAATGGCTGTAGATGGTGAACTCGATGCGCCGAAGATAAGTGACGTCATTCTGTATTCTTCAGGTGGTTGGTCATCTCGTCGGTCGTTGCGCCATAGGTAACGTAGCGCGTCTCTGTCTTCTGTTCTGAGTTTCACTTGCATAAACATTTCTTTGATGTCGGCTGTCACTGCGATACTGTGTTGTCTAAATCGCATGACAACTCCCGGTAGAGACTGTAGTAGGTCGGGGCCCTTAAGTAGTAGGTCGTTAAGGGCCACCCCTCTAGTTTTCGCGGCGGCGTCGTGGACGACTCGAAGCTTCTCTGGTTTCATTGGATTTACTACGGCGAAGTGCGGTAGGTACCATGTTCTATCTTTTGTACTTGATATAGGGGCGCGTTCTGCGTAGCCCTTGGTGACGAGAGCTTCCATCTGTTCTGTGTATTTTTCCTTCAAGCATGGGTCGCGATCGAGCTTCTTTTCTATGCCGAGTAGTCGTTTCAAGGCGTTTTCATAGTTGTTAGGTAAAACGACGTCTTCTTTCTTCCAGAGTAGCGAGGTTTGGTATCTGCCTTCTTCTGTGTGGACTGTATTTTCTGTTAGGATACGTAAGGCTTGCTCTTCTGGGTCTGTTTTCGGCTTCTTTGGCGCTAAGCAGAGCGCGTCCATGTTGAAGTAATCTCTCATCATTTTTTCTGTATTTTCTTCTTGTGATATTACATCGAAATCTTCTGTGATATGCGATATAAAGTGTACCGTATGGCCAAGGGTACGTGTGTGGCCACCGTGCAGCACCCAACCCAGTGGCGTGAGGGATGCCACCGGTTGGTCTCTGCGGCCTCTTCTTATCTTTGATGCCACTAAAATGTGCCAGTTGTCTTGGCCAATGAGGACACGTGGCTTGGCTTCATCGTAGGTGAGGAGCTTGCTGATGTCTCGCAGATGTTGGCAATTTTCTATGATGTTTCTCGGGACTTCTTGTGTAGATACGCGCAGATTGTTAACTGTTCTCGCTTGTATGCGTTCTTCTTTGTGATTAGGTCCTCGTACGATGAAATCGACTCGCCTTGAAGATGTTTCTGTAGTTTTTAAACTGTTGATGGCTTCTATGCGCAGCGGGTCTATGGGTCCCGTCACGCCGATTTTTTCACATATGCTGTTGTCGATAAGTGTCACTGTTGAGCCGTCGTCTAGAAGGGCGTAGGTATCGACGGTCGCTGTTGGCCCTTTTACCTGGATCGGGATGATTTTCAAGAAGGACTGTTTGTTAGTCCCGGTCCAGGCGGAGTTGATGGCCTCTGTCTGTTGTTTCTCGCCGACCTCTTCTGTTTTTTCTGTTCTCATGAAGTGTAGTAATCTGTTGTGAGTGTATTTGCAGCCATCGATGCCGCAGGTCTTCGGTCGGCAGCAGCTGTGTGTTTTGTTTCTGAAGCGTAGACAACGGAAACATAGACGCTTTTCTTTGGCGATGTCCCATCTCTGGTTTTCGTCGGCCTTTTTGAACTTTTCGCACTCTATTGTGAGGTGGCTCGAACCATCGCAGACGGGGCACTTAGACGATTGCTGTTTCTCGACGACGGAGTGCACATTCTGTGTTTTTCTATTCTGTTGAGTAGGCTGTGATTGAGAACCCACTGTCTCAGGCTGTGCATATGGGCCACACAGCTCGGCTTCTTTCTTCAAAAACTTCTCGAACTTGATTAAGTCTGGATCTTGTTTGGGCTGTAGCGCTGCGAAATCGTAATATCTGTAGCGCAGCGTCGGCGTGAGTTTCTCGACCATGATTTTGGTGGCTTCTGGATTGTAGAGATAGTGGATGCAGTTCAGAGCTCGAAGGGTTGACACGGCGTTTGTAACTTTACTGGAGAAAATGCATATGTCGCGCGGTGACTCGGTGAGGCGAGGCAGAGACTTAAGGTTGTCTATCTCTGACATGGCGATGACTTCAGGCCTTCCAAATCTGGACTGCAGCACTTTCATCACTTCTGTTGACTCGGCGTTACTAATTAGCAGCCCTTCTACTGCTTCCTTTGCTCTTCCTTTTAAATTTCTTCTTAATCTGTTCAGGTTCTCGATGTTAGTGAAGGTGTCCATTGTCTCGAAGAAAGCGGCTCGGAATGATAGCCACTCTTGATGGTTGCCGCCGAAGAATGGTAACTCGACGTACTTGGGTTGACGCGCGGCCTTCACGGCGAGTGTGATAGCCGAGGCAAGTTGTGACAGGTCGGGCTGGATGTTGGCTCCCGCCGGTGTTAACGGTACCTGATGTTCGGGTTTTCGTTCTTCAATATCCTGTTTCTCTGTCGTTGGTAGTTGCTTTTCACTCTGGTTCAACCAAGTATCGACGCGCTCTTCGGCTTCTGTCTTCGAATACACGGAAATTTCGTCGTCGGAGTCCTCCGCCTCCAGGGCGGCCAGGCGGGCCTCGGCCAGCTTGACTTGTTGGCGTGCGAGCTCTTCTTTGGCTCGTGCTATTTTTGCTGCTCGAACTGAACGCGTAGACCTTATAGCGGTGACGCGGTTGACTGGTGCGGGCATGTCGGGCGACTCGGCACGACACGTTTCTGTCCCGTCTTCTATATTTTCTGATGGCGGCGGGTTTCTGGCCGCCATAATGACGCCTTGCGCGGCAAGTGGCAAGGCGCCCTGTAGAGGGGTTGATGCAGTATCCGGCCTCCGTGTTGTCGCTGTAGTCCCCGAGGCTTCTGTTACTGTTGCTGTAGTCGTGGTCCCAACTGTTGTGGCTGCGCGCGCGGTGGTAGCTGTGTTGCTTGACGAGGTTGCGAGAAGGTCTATGTCTTGGGGAATAATCACGCGACCCTTCCCTGTAGATCTTGTAACCGTTGGCATGGCGCGCAGCGTAGTCACGACGTTCTCGAATGTTCTCGAATCCGGCTGACGAAGGATCACAATGTACGTGACCCCCAAATAATGTGGCGAGGGCGAAGCCCTAGCTCGAATTATACGGCGAGGGGCGAAGCGCTAGGGCTCCAGATTACTTGGAGTTCACGTAGGACTGCGGGGCTGGGTTGGAGACTTGGAGAATAAAACGACTTATTAGTGAAGTGACTCGGGGACTGGATGCCGGATACTGGATGTTTATTTTAATTTTAAGCCTATATTTATACAAAAGCGACTAGGAATAGATCGGGGCTCTCATTGGTCGGCCAATCACGGAGCGCGTTTCGGTGGCGTCTGTTTTCGTTGCATCTCGCTCTATGCGTCCCGCTCGCACTTAATGAAGTATGACGCTGCCTGACTTTTTAGAGAGCCCCGACCTATTTTACAATTTTTTATCACTATTTTTATCAACTAGTCTTATCACACACTATCACTTGTTATCACACACTGTCACATACGACGATATTGGCGCCGTCCTGCACAACTTGTAACAACAATTTAATAAACATTCGTTTGTTAAGACTAGTCGCTTCCTGTCGTTTTACTTGCAATTTGCAATACAAATAAAATGCCAAGTCGATGCTTGCAATGCAAAACTTATCACTATCACTACATAGTATAAAATAAAGTCACTTCCCGCTGTCTGTCCGTATGTAATGTATGGTCATATCTTTAAAACTACGCAACGGATTTTGATGCATTTTTTTTGAAGAGGAAGTACACCTGTGCGAAGTCGGGGCGGGTCGCTAGTGCTGTATAAACCGGCCTTTGTATTCACCGAATCAAACCCTTTCATGCCTTATATTAAAGGAGTGACGGGTAAGGTGGGAACTTTGCTAAAGGGCGACTCCATTAAAGTGTATACTCCCTTATTTATCCAAACTGTTGAGCCACGTTAGAACGCCAAAAGATGTCATTCCGTTTCAGACTCCTGCCCCCCGACCGCTTAAGCAATAGCAATCGTTTATGACTTCATTTTAGTCATTTGGCACCGCCTATGTGACGTTAGCCATCAATTGCTTTGCGCGGATTGCGAAAGCAAAGTTGTTCATTCAACGATTGCTTTCGCAATCCGCGCAAAGCAATTGATGGCTAACGTCACATAGGCGGTGCCAAATGACTAAAATGAAGTCATAAACGATTGCTATTACGATTGCTGTTGCTTAGGCGGTCGGGGGGCTGGTGTGTACAAGCTGCTGTAGTTCCTCGTCAAACGAAGTGTACGATTGCTGGAAGGGTCAAAGAACATATCACATCGCAGCAGTCAAAAACCGCCAGATACAGAAGTCTGCCATAGCCGAGCATTTGCTTGACGCCGTTGACGGAGGAACTGGTCATTGGATCGAGCTCCACGACCCGAAAGTACTCTCCATGGATTGGCACTATTATTCAATAATAATTCGTGAAGCTGTAGAAATTAAAAAACACCATAATTTCAATCCAGAGGATGGTTTCAAACTGTCAGTGTCGTGGAATCCTGTAGCACGGTAATGATAGGTGTCTAATTACCGGACAATAAGATCTTTAAATACTGTCAGTGTGGTGTGTCGTAGTGACAAGACAATGTCAATTTGAGTGGTACGGCTTCGCATCTAGTCTACCCGTGACCACGACCGATGCAACTTGGTCGAAACGTCGGAATAAGAAGTATTTACCTAATTATATTTTGACTGCCTCGGTGGCTCAGTGGTTAGTGAACCTGACTTCTGGATTTAAGAGGCGTGGGTTCGATCCCCACCCAGGGCAATCATTTATGTGATGAACATTGATGTTTGCTCTGTGTCTGGGTGTTATTTAGGTACTATCTATATAAGTATGTATTTAAAATCTGTATGTATATCGGTCTCTGGCAGCCATATCACAAGCTTTGCTTAGTTTGGGGTCAAAGACCGTGTGTAACATGTCCCCTAATATTTATTTATGTATCTATCTCATATTTTATTCCGCGATAAATCCCGTAGTACAAGGATAACGTATCAAATCCTATTGGCGGCTGGGAAGTTAGCTATACGAGCTACGCACATATGAGTTGGGCCCGTAGTAAAAGTTGTTCGATACAACCTAGTAGTGCAGTTGTGGCCGATTTCATTTGTTTTGGCCACAGCTGCTCTACTAGTTTGTATCAGCCGCTGCACGTGATGTCGGCAGTTGCAGTTGGCAGCTCGGTTGCAACGCGGCACCTTTACAACGCTTTCCCCCGCTCACACTTGGTCGCGTAACCATTTATGCATACGTTCAGCCGTTCTAATGATTCAATTATAGAGCCCCTGGCCTTTGTATTAGTCTCTACTGAACACACGAATTCGAAAGAGTTTGTGCAATAAAAAACCGTCGTTGCGTATAATGGTGAAAGCCTAACAATAAGAACATGTAGGTATATCGTGGTCATACTGATATGATAAACTAGTATGACCACGAGGAAACACCGGATTTTAATCAGCAGCCAAGTTACCGACTACTTGGTTGATGCGAATCTATTGATGAAAACCGAATTGGTGTCTTCCAAGTATCAAACACTTTTAGTTGAACTAGCAATGACAGAGCAGTGTTGTTAACGTAACCAAATTAGTACAAGATTATTTTTGCAAAAATTAGCATGACCGACTTCACCCATGTACAGAATTCGCGAATATTTCGCACGGATCGATGTAGCATTTTTCACATTATTGTTGATATATCAAAAATGGCTCAGCCGATTTCGATAAAATTTAAATGGGACCAATTTCGAAATATACTCTTTCCAATAAAAAAAGAATTATTGAAATCGGACCACTATGAAAAAAGTTATGGTTATACATAAAATATATATATATATATATATATATATATATATATATCCTGTAACTTATTGGACGTCCACTATGGCTATTTTTGCATCTAATGTGGCGTCCACCTGTTTACGACGTCCGTATAAGGACGTCAAATAGGAGACTGCGCGCATTGCTTTCGAAATGACACACTGATACTAGAAATGTCAAGATATGAAAAAACCATTGGACGTAATTTTCCTTCCAATCTGCCTAGACTGCGTATTTACGTAGTTCCGTTGATTTTCGTTACTAAACGAATGGCGCTGTTGTCATTTTGTGGATACTTTCATTTATAGCCGTGTTTGACTTCCGCACAAACTTTGGAGATGCGACGTTGCCGTTCCGTGCGCATTATTAATGTTTTAGAAAATCATAGCATTTCGCTATGTCAGGTCGCGTCGTAGTATACGGGCGCCGCGTCGTTAGTGATCTCGTTATCGCACGAATTTATTTAACCCGCCGTTTGTGACGTCAATTTGACTTGCATCGTTTGTGACCCCGGTGTCACGCACTGGGTTTTTCAAGTACACTATTTTTTAATCAAGTCATTTATCCCATATCAAACGATCAATGACGTCATAAAAACACATGTTTTTATTATCATTTAGCATAGGTATTATATATATGAATTGTCATTTATTAGATCTTTTAGAAACAAAACTGAAATGAATAAAATTTGCCATTTTTGAACCAATTGATGCGATCATTCTAAATGTTTCAACTCAAAAGTTACACAGTTTTAACTTTCGAGTCTTTTAAAATTCATCAGAGATATTATGAAGTACACTCAAAATAATTAACCCGCCGTTTGTGACCTATATGTCTCAGAGACCGGGTGGACAGAAAAAGTCGAATAACTTTTTGATTCTTGATCAATCTGAGCTGGAATTTCGAGTAGCTACCTAATTTTACAATTCTCATCACTGGGCAAACTTGCAATAATAATGGAAAAGTCAAATGAACATAGCATTATTTTTAATTTTCAATGTTTTACACAGGTTACTTTAATGTTTTTATTACTATTTATTGTTTTATTGTATAATTATACGATCCAAAAGGTTTTTAGTTGGTTTTATCTATACCCATATTTTTCAAAATATCTACTAAAATACATTCACTATGCAAAATTAACAATTGATGATCTCCTGAGATTGTAGGTTCATTGAAACATAGTTAAATGTACAGAAAACACTTAAAACTAATTATTATCATCATTTTTATCGTCGTCATCTTTGTTTTAAAAGATCCTTTGGTGAAGTAAGTCCAATAAACAGAACAACGCGCAGTAGGACCAGATGCGAACATCGCATCGGTCTACGTGTTCTTGCATTATTATTATTTTTCTACACTGAAAGTGAACATCTTACGCTATGTTTTCGAGCTAGTGGTCTCTATTTAAGACTGATAACATATTGATTTACAAAAGAGTCATTAGTTTGTAGCAGTTTGCATATATCGTATTTTTAGGCACGATCTCATCCTCTCTGCTGGTCTTTGGGTGACTTTCCTATGCTATGCTTATCGGTCGGCATTTTGTAATCAAGATCGAAATATTGCTTGAAATGTTTTACTACTCAAAATGCAAATTTGCAACATCTGTTTGTATTTTGGGCGTGTTACATCTTTGAAAAGAAATTGACCGTTGAAAAATACTGTACAATTGTGAAATGATTGAAAAAAATAATTATATGACAAGGATATTGTATTTGTTAAGTGAGCATACTCTGTTAATTTTGTATCATATTCTGGCCAATAACCTAACATGGCCTTGGATAGAAACTCATCTATTATACGAGTATAAAAGGCTTCCCTGAGTGACTGACTGACAGACAGTCTACAGCTCAAACCGCTTAACATATGAACTTAAAATTTGGACCATAGGTACATTGAACAACGTAATGGAGCACTAAGGAAGAAAATTTTGAAAAATCGATCTCTAACGGGGTAAAACGGGCCCTTTTCTTTTGTATGTAACTTTTTATTCCCTGTACCGATTGACTTGAAATTTCGTATAAATGCTTTTCAATCAAAATAAAAGTTACGATTGTTCCTGTTTTCCGAATTTCCCTTATCTAAGGGGTCAAATAAGGTCCCAAAGTTGATGAAAAAAGCATCAATTACATCCAACCAGCTGAACAGTTATAGTTGAAATCTGGTATGAAGGAAGCACACAGTATGTTTCAATACGGGAACTAATAACATCCAGGAAAATCTATGGGGTTTGATTTCTTAGGGATGGCCAAAATTAATCAGTTTAGGCTACAGCCCAAATCGCTAAAGATATAAACTTGAAATATGGAATATAAGTACATCGTACGACATAATGAAGCGCAAAGGATGAAAATTAAAAAAAAAGATCTTTTACGGGGTAAAACGGGCCCTTTTTGTTTGCATCTAATTTTTTATTCCCTGAATCGATGGACATAAAACTTTGTATAGATGCTTTTGAGACTAAAATATGTTTATTCCCGATTTCCCTCAAAAAATTCCTTAGGGGTCAGATACGTCCCAAATTTGGTAAAAAAAACATCGATTACAGGTTACGGATGAAAACAGGTATGTAGGAAGCACCTAATATATTTCATAGTTCCATACTGGAACTATTATTATCCCGGAAAATCTACAGGATTTCGTAGGGATAGCCAAAATTAATCAGTTATAATATAAAGATCTTAGCTTTATATTATAACTGATTAATTTAAAACGAGTAAATGAATTCTAACGAAATTTGGTACGAAGCCAGAAAATAACACAAATTACCACATATGGCCGAGCGCAGGTTGCTGAATCTACATACAGTGCGACATAAAACACTTGAAAATAGATGAGGTCGCCACCATCGTTTTGTTAGCATATTTTGCATTATTTTTTGCATAATAATACTGTTTTCTTGTTCACAATCCACAAAATAACACAAAACGAGAAAAATGCTAGGATGTAAACAATGACTGACAGCTCAGGTTGTGGTTCCAGCAAAGGTGATAATTTAGTTCCCGAATAATTCATTTCATCTCTTTTGTGTCGCACTATACGACATTGATTTTTCTCTACCGACGTACCTATACAAGTAACCGCAATGTTTTCCATCAATGAAAAGCCAATAGGTATTGTGAAATTCCTACATAGATACTATTATAATAATTATTACTATCATTGAATTAATCTCAAATATTCAGCAATTTATCATCAAAAATACACGCACTCCGTAATAAACTTTAGATACAAGTAAATTAAATAAGCAAATACTGAGACAATGCAAGCCAATCCGTGGGCTATTATCATTTTAGGCAAATTCTGAAACAAAGGCATTATCTTTGCAACAAGCAATTACAAACAGCATTTTTTTATAATTTTAAACAAGTACTAAGACAACGTGGGCCAAACTGCGTGCTGTAAATTACTATCTTAAGCAAACACTAAGAATACGCAGGCTAAACCGTGACCTTTTTTATCATTTTAGGCAAATACTGAGACAATTCAGGCCACACCGTGGGCATTATCCTTGCAAGTAATACGACAACGTATGCCAAATGGCAGGCTATTATAATTTTAAGCAAGTACAAGACAACGCGGGCCATACCGCGGACTATTAGATATTATTATACCTAATCAAGTACAAAAACAACGTAGGTCAAACCGCGGGCTATTTTCATTTTAAGCACATACCTACGTACTAAGACAACGCGGGCGAAGCTGCGGGTTTTAAGCTAGTTTCAATATAAGGTTTTACTGCATGAATTGCAAATAGGTTGTTGATGTCTACAATATTAGACCGTGGCATATTGTTGCTGACATGAATATTCCCGAAAATATAATTTTATTACTTGATCGTGCTGAGTTTTGGTGCTCTGACTGTTTGGTGTTTAGTATTTATGATCACTATCCTGCAGACGAATGCTACTATTGTACCTAATATGTACAACATTACTACCTACAAACTTATGTTCTTTTCGTGAGAGGCTTGATTGTTAAGTTTCGTTTGTTTTAAATTTTGTTGAAATTAGACGCTATATTACTAAAAATATGTATAACGTGCGTTATTTGGCATCTGTATATTAAGAAAAAACTTTTCACGCTGATGTTCAATTGTATTTAACGTTTTAAGTAAAATTTTATAACCAATGTGCTTAAACAAGGATTTGGAATGGAAGTATTCATGTATTCATTACATCCGTTGGGCATTTGCCCTTATGCGGTCGCCAGATTATCCTAAAATATTAACACTTAGTATTGTTTGACGTCCATATCTTCGATACCAATCGAATATCGAAGATGTGGACGTCAAATGATAGTTAGCGTGAATATTTCTAGGTAATCTGGCGTCCGTATTATGAAACACCTGTTTTCAACCTGTCATAACTACGTTTCCTAATTTTTTTATCACATAATTAAAAATATCTACTATTAATATTTATTAAATCTTTTATTAATTCTTCATTCAATGAGGGCATTGAATGAAGAATTAATAAAAGATGTCAGTTTAATAAACGTTTAATTTGATCCCAATATTTGTTTCATTTATATCAATAATTTTTGATTGAGCGAGCGAAGTGTCTCTGAAAAATATTTAAATGGGGGATAGAAAAAGAAAACATTATTTTGAAGAATAACAAATATTGGTCATATGGTTGTCGAGATATAAGGCGGAGAAATTTTAGTTTCGGACTAACAAAGTTGCTACAAACCGTCTATAATACCTATAGCACGGCTGGGCAATCTATGACCTCGAAGTGGCCCCCTACTTCGAGGTTTTAGGCATTTGAGGCATTTTAAATGCCAAGTACTTTTAGAACCGCGAAGTGTACAGTCTTAGGGATTATTTCCACAACTGCGAGTTCGTGATGCATCGAACATGATATAATAGGTAGCTAATAAGAATAGCAACGTCGCATTCTACAAAGGAGTTGTAATAAGCAGTAGCATGAATAAAAAAATCATGTATATCATAAGAGTTCTGATAAGTGATAATATGGATAGGAGTCCGTATTGGTTTCCCTCCGTCTGGCAATATACGTATATTTGTATATCAACATATCGTAAATATTTAAGAAAATAAGTTGCAAGTGTTTTTTTAAATTATATTTTTTAAAAAATATATATATTATATATATATATATATATATATATAATATATATATATATATATATTTTATACACACACGGGCGACCTCACCTACGACGCTTCTCTTTTTGCACAAACTCTATTGGCTTTTCAGTGAAGGAAAACATCGTGAGGCAACCTGCACTGCATACCTACGTCCGAAGAAAAAATTCGATGGCGTACATATGTGTATCTACTATAGTCCGTTCCGTAATCGCTGAGATAGGACCAGTTGAAAATCTTTGAAAAATTTGGCACAAGTCGTAAAAATTATTACTTATTTTCAGCACGCATTTATTATCTTTTAAAAACTACCAGAATATAGTGATATTTTTTAAGCAAACCTTCTTCGTCGTATCGATAATCCAAATATATACAAGTATTTATATATAAGGTTTTTTCCCAACGTTTCGCAACTGCCACTCCTCGAGGAGATGCATGGTGCAGGTCCTGGAGCCTGGGGGCATGCAAGCAGGTGCTGCATGTTTTGCACCGGGGCTCCACACTCGCATTGAGCGCTCTCTGAGTGTCCCCATTTCACGAGGTTATCCCTGCAGCGGCCCACTTGGGTTAGGAGTCGATTTAACGACTTTCACGTGGGCCACGGGAGATCACCGCCGGCCGGGAGTTGTTCAGAGGGCGCTATATAATCAGGTGGTGGGGCGAGTGTGTCTTCCCAAAGTCTGATGCGGGCAAAGGTCCTTATATTTTTCGCGACCCTAGTTCTCATGCGCGGTTATGGGACGGACTATAACCCTCTCTGGGCCAGCAGCGTGACAGATATGGCCCAATCACCATTTGAGCAGCTTGTTGCTATATTCACAGACGCCATTAAGTTTGATTCGGCCTATACAAAAATACCTATTGATAAATATTCACTGGCTTACGTGCGGAAACCTCCCAAACAAGTTTTCCATCTACAAACAGGTAGGTATATAAGTAGGTATGTCTACGGGAGCCTAGGCGCTCCGCCCCTCTGTAACCGGACACTGTGGGGGCCGTCGTCATGGCAACCTTGTTTACTTTCCTCCTTCCTGCCGCTTCGATTAATGGTCGGACCGCATTTGAGCAGCTCGAATGCGATGCGCTACAGAGAACGTCGCTGTGTGTCCAACTTCGTGGTATCAGGATTTTAAGACTAATCAAACTTTCATTTCATTTATTTTCATTAATAATTACAGCTAACATTACAGTAAATAACTAATGCGGCAGTGTAAAAGACATTTCACACACGGTCTGTAACCCCAAACAAAGCAAATCTTGCGATATAGTTGCCAGAGTATGTTTGAATACATACTTAATTACTTAATAGAAATAACATCCAGACTCAGAGAAAACATCTGATAGGTATGTTCATCACCTTTCATGGGTAGGCCTACGTCCTGCAATTAACTATTAAAAAGTCTAGTACAGTACAGTACATGTTCATCACATAAATGCTTGCCCTGCAGGCCAATCGCACTGAAAAATTATAGCTGAACTATTATTGAACTTTAACCAAACTACAACTTTTTGTCTATTTTCGTATCGGGCTAATGATTTTGATAAAAGTTGGTGTAGGAAGTTTAGCAATATCGAATTATTTAAAGCTGTATCGAAACTTAACTACAATTGCAGCCGAAGTTCAACTGAATTAGAGACGGAACGCAGCTGTTTAAAATTAACGCAAATGACCTGCTGGTTGTGAATCGAACCCACGTTTCTTTGACTCAGGAGTCAGGGTTTCAGGAGTCAGGACTAACCACTGAAGCCATGTCAGAGTCCTTCAGGCGACCTAAAAACTTTGACACCAGGGCTAGCCACCCGACCTTTTCGAACTTACATAATTACTGACAAAAAATACTTGAAGCAGGCAAAACTGTAAAGTTAGCTAGAAGCTGTGTAAAATCCCACTCCTCATCCCAGCTGATATATGAATTTGCTACTGCACAATGACTCGGCCCGTGGTCACAAACGCCTTTTAATTTAGGTATGTAGTAGATAGCTTAGTGCTTAAACGTACAACCTATTTAGTACAGATAGATAAATGACTTTTACTAATTTAACAACTCTGAAATAAACATTAATCGAATTGGGCCTTATTAATAAGCTCCAAGTAGCACACCAAGCTATGGAGAGGGCTATGCTCGGAGTCTCTCTCCGAGATCGATTCTGGAATGAGGAGATAAGTAGAAGAACAAAAGTTACCGATGTAGCACAGCGGATTGGCAAGTTGAAGTGGCAATGGGCAGAGCACATAGCGCGGAGGACTGATGACCGATGGGGTCGAAAAGTTTTCGAGTGGAGACCACGCACCGGCAAGCGCAGCGTAGGACGTCTCGACACTCACAAGGTGGACGAATGGCCTCATTAAGACCGCAGAATCGCGATGGATGCAAGCCGCTACCAACCGGTCTTATTGGAGATCTATAAGAAAAGGCCTATGTCCAGCAGTGGACGTCTTATGGCTGATGGATGGATGGATGAAATCGACAAACTGCTGTTCCATACATTTTGCCTCAAGTCAAACATTTATTCTCTGGAATAGTGGATGTTTTTCCGATCTCAAGGTCCTTAGTGAAAATTGTTGTCACCCAATTAATATAATTATTCTTAAAACTTTTAACAAGAATATGCCTTAACTTATCAGTAATCCTTTAAAATACCTTGAGATATGCCATATACCTACCTAATACTTATACTAGTCTCCAAGAGATTTTTATGATGAGCAGCGCTAATAGCTCGCTTAATGCGGTCCGAACTTAAACCATAACTACAAGTAGGTGGGTATAATAAAAGTAAATATAGGTAATTTCGTGTCGCTGATTTCTTGTCCAAAAACCTTTCATATTTTAACCGACTTCCAAAAAGTAGGAGGTTCTTCTGTAAGTATATATTTTATTTGTTCATCGATATTTTCGCCAATTGTGAACAGAATCAAAAATTTCTAAAATTATAGTACTTCCGAGGTGGTCCCAATTAATTTTTATTTAAATCGGTTGAGCCGTTTTTGAAAAATCAACAATAATGTAAAAATTGTATACCTACATCAATTCGAGCGAACTCTTCGAACTCGTCGGATTTGCCAATTTTTGCGAAAAATACTTTAATAGTCCACTGCAGGACGTAGGCCTACCCACGAAGGGTGATTGGGACGCATCCACCACGCTGGCCCAGTGTGGATTGGTGGATTCACACAATTTCTCCTACGGACGTACAGGTTGCCTCACGATGTTTTCCTTCACCGAAAAGCCAGTGGTGTGAAATTCCGTACATAAATTGCAAAGAACTCATTGGTACGGGACCGGGATTTAAACCCACGACCTTACGATTGTGAGGGGTGTCACTACCTCTTGATCACCTGGCTTTTAAATGACAACCAAATAATGAAAAATAATGATTACCTATCATTGTTAACAACTTTAAATATGGGACCAAACCTGAAACTAATCGAGAGTCGTTTGAAGTGTTTGAACTCTCGATTTGGGGGTGAATTCAATTAGGTATTCACATGTCCTTAATATTATGTTATGTGCTTATGTGATTGCCCTGTACTTAACGGCGAAAGCTTAAAGGGGTGGTTATCATTTGGTGTCATTTTGAACAACTTTTACTATGGGGCCAACCCGGAATTCGAATAAAAAAACAAACAGCTGTTCCATACAAAATTGAAATTCGGAATCGAAAACATAATCTTTCTATTATCTACATATCCTAATAATATACTGTATCACATAACCTTCATCTTTTTTTTTTAACTTCAAGTTGAAGAAACTTTAAAATACCATTAAAGATAATCCCTTTCCCCTTATCTTCCCTCTCCCACCCTACATCGGTAGGGTATCGGTTACCGGTAATTCGTACTGTAGGGTCTGTAGGGTGCAAGTCGCTTTGTTATTGATAATACTGAAATTGTTCTGATGGAGCGGTCGACTGTAATTTTTAACCGACTTACAAAAAGGAGGAGGTTCTATGTTCATCTGTATGTATTTTTTTGTGTATGTTCTTCGATTATTTCGCCAATTGTAAACCGAATCGAAACATTATTTTTTAGTTCGAAAGGGTATACTCCCAAGATGGTCCCATTTAAACACAGTAATCGGCTGAGCCGTTTTTGAAAAATCAAAAATAATGTTAACAATTCGAGCGAAATATTCGAATTTTGTACACGATGCAGTCCGGTTTTGCCATTATTTGCGAAAAAGGCAGAGCAGCACAAGCGGCGCAAATAATAATATGCTAACCTTGGTCAAAGAAGATATAATAATACTCGGTATTGGTTACATATTTGAGCCGTTTAGAGTTGAGACTTTGGGTTCGTGGGGCCGAGCTCACCTTTTTTTCAAAAGTCTTTCTGAGCGTCTGGTGGACGCGACGCGTGACCAAAATGCTGGTGTTAATTTGGCTCACCGCTCGACGCATAAGCATTGCTATTCAGCGTGTCAATGCTGCCAGCATGCTGGGCACGCTGTCAACTGGCAGTGGGCTTGAGCATTTGGATTATCTTTAGATCTGTGCTGTGGATCCACAGCACATACCCTTGAAGATCTAAAGCAATGCTTATGCGGTGAGCCAAATTGTGGATGATCCATTTGCTTTTTATGTAGCAGTAGTGTAGGTAGTTTTAGCATATAGTAGTATTGTATTTTGTTGTAGTTAATAAAGGCACTTTTGTCCGATTTGTCTCTTATGTTAAATTAGTGTCTCTTTGATTTAATGGTGAGAGAATTATTTTTCACGATTGTATTAATAATGTCAGTAAATTGAATACCTGTTTAATATAACCAATATTATATTATATTTCCAAAATGTGACTTGAAGTTAAAAACGAAGAACGGTCAGTCTTCGGATGGGTACCACTCCTCGCCCCCCCCTGTGACATGTAAATTTTCTGCGCAACGACTCGCCTCGTTTTCACAGACGCCAATAACTTAGATTCGACCTATCTCAAAATTAACAAAACTTCGTAAACTCACGTCGACGGAAATGAAGATGAGCTTCAGAGATGTCAGTGCCTATGATTTTGCTTCCTCTTTCCACCCTTACATCGGTAGGGTATCGGTTACCGGTAATTCGCAAACTGTAGGGTGCACGGCATTGTTATTGATAATGCCGTAATTGTTCTGATGGAGCGGTCGACTGTAATTATTTATCTCGTTATAAATGTCCTTTTTAATGATGTTTGAGGGGTTAGTATTAATAGAGATGATAACACAGTGTTTATCTCTTATTTTATTTTTTATTTGACGGGTTTACAAGTTCGTCCAGAACGCAAATAACTGTTTGGACTAATCACAGCATAGCTGTGCTGTTATTTCACAATCACTGAATTGAACGAATGGTGGAATGGTAGAACGACTATTGCCTATTTACGACTAAGTGCTATCTCGGTTGACTCCTTGAATAGGCATGATGACTGGGTGACAAAAAAACATAATTATAATTAATCCGTTAGTTAAATTACTAAAAATATTGGACACGTATTTATCCTTTTGTTAATCAAACAATAAATGACAAAAATAAACCTTGTCAAAGTTTGGGAAAGGGGGCACTAGTGCGACATGGTCTAGACATTTGTAATGCACTCGTAACGTCACGCTGAACTTTAACGGGCTATATCTTCCTCAATTTGTTAATTGTTTTATGGACAAAAGAAAAAAAAATATTTTTTAATATTTTTTTTAATCTGTCTGATCTAATTAATTTTTTTTTAGCGGTCTAGTCGTCTGTGAGAACCGGCTATTTTAAAAATCGTGTATAGAGCAGATAACTTTAGACTGGTTAATAATTCTGACACAAAGGCACCCAGTTTCCACGCACCTATTTAGCGTCAAGAATGTCGGTGTCCAAGACTTTGCTCCCTCTTTCCACCCTACATCGGTAGGGTATCTGTTACCGGTAATTCGTCGAGCGTTGCATTGTTATTGATAACGCCGTAATTGTTCTGATGGCGTGGTGATGTAATTAGTTATCTCGTTATGTGATGATTATTATTAACCCACTTCAAAAATGGAGGTTTCTCAATTCGACTGTATGCTTTTTTGTTTGCTAGTTCATACATCAAAGGTGGTCCAATTTTAATTTCATTGAAATCAGCTGAATCGTTTTTGAAAAATCAACAATAGTATGAAAATTACTACATCGATGATAAGTTGATTCGGCGAACTACTCAAGTTCTGTAGGTACCTACACGGTGGAAGTCGGTCATGCTATTTTTAGTGGAAAATATTATTTGTTATAGGTATTGTTAATCAACTTTAAATAAAATCAGTTTATTTGCGTGAATATTGTCTAACGTAGGTCTAATAACATAGATAGTATCAAATATTCAGGTGTACAAATGTTGTATTTTTTTAGAAAATAAATATGCTTGTCAAATTTAATTATTATACATTTGTTAGTTTAAGCCGCTCTTTTGAAAATTCAGTAAAAAATTTAGTCTTAGTTAAATGTTTAGGAGCTATGGATGGGAACATCAACATATAATTTCAAACGAAATCCATTATTTTTGAACACCTTCGCTGTTTTGAGGCCACACTTTGTTAACCAGCACCTTACTTGGTATATCATCATTATCAGCCGTAGGATGCGTACTGCTAGACTTAGGTCTTCCCTATGGATTTTCTATAAGGCTGTGATCCCATGGTCTTGATTAGATCATCGGTCCACCTAGTCGGTGGACTTTCTACGCTGTAATATTTCGTACAGTGCTACGGAATTCTGTGTGCAACACAAGTTTAGAGATATTTATTTTCAGGTGTAGTCGGATAGTTTTTGGATTAAAATACAAGAAATAGGTCAGAGATAACCGGAAACAAACGACCGATTTCAAATATCTAGAAACCGAAGTAAATTAACCCCTGTCAGGGTGGTTAAAATCAACAAGATGCATTGTGAAAGACAGATGTGCAAATACGCCATTTTTTGTTTTCATTTTTGCTCTCTGTCCTGAGTTATTATGGGTGGGTGGCGCAAAAATAAAAACATTCAAATCGGTTCACTAAACACCGTGCTGATAATTGAAATAAGCTATGTTTTAATCTATAAGTACCTAATAAATTAGTTTATAAACATTTGATTATTAGATTTAGTAAAAAACACGGTGATCTTTTCTAATCTAATCTAGAGTACCTAATAAATTAATTTATAAACATTCGATTATGAGATTTAGTAAATAACACGGTGATCGTTTTTTATCTATGAGTACCTAATAAATTAGTTTATAAACATTTGGTTTTGAGATTAAGTAAATAGCACGGTGATCATTTCTAATCAAATCTATGAGTACCTAATAAATTAGTTTATAAACATTCGATTATGAGATTTAGTAAATAGCACGGTGATCGTTTCTAATCTATATCAATGTGAGCCGCGAACTTGGCTATATAAAAAGAATAAGCTTATATTACCTCTAAATATTATCTAATTTGAGTGATTTTTTTCATGTAATCAGCACTTAAATATCTGTAAAAGATGTCATTGACAGTTGAAAGATGGTGAGATGAAATTCACCGGGTCAGCACGTTTTACACATAATCAGATAGTTTTATATCTTTATACCATTATATTATATTGTACTGTTCCTGTGTATTTATTTATTTACAGGCTAACAGCACAAAAAATTAAATTAAACTTAATTATACAGATAAGTATGAATAACAGGCCTATTTCTAAAACAAGATACATAAAGGAAAGAAAAAATAAACCGGTTCAAATATGTACTTAGTGTACGTACTTAAAGTTAACAATTATGTATGTATATATAACAGCAATATATATATACATACTAAAAATTTACCCACATTTAAAGTATGGAGTAATCTTTTGGGGAAACTCAGTAGACATGGATAGCACATTCAAAATACAGAAGAGTTGCATTAGATCTATATTTAAACTCCACAGTACGGACTCAGTGAGAGAAATCTTCAAAAATAACCGTCTTTTAACACTGACCGGCATCATAGATTAATTAGGTACTCAAATTCGTCTATGCCGGCATTTATATATTTGAGATTTGTTTGTTTCATAGAAACAACCCAAACATTTTTATAGTAAACAAATCAGTACGCTCAGAATCATTACGTCGTAAATATCAATTCAATTTACGTATTCCACAAGCAAATAATGAAATGTTTCACAGAAGTACTTACATGATGGCAATCAATACGATTAATGACTTACCTCATCATATTAAGGCTTTGTGTGAAAATAACTTTAAAAAAAGCTTGAAGAAATGGCTTATCGAGAAAACTTTTTACACCATGATGGAATTTTATGCATGTATCCATGGGTCCGGTCCATATTTATACTATAAAAAATAAATCTAGAATAAGTGATTTCATATTGAGTAATGTAATGTAAAATATGTACCTACCATATATAAAGGCTGTTCAAGTTTTTACTTACTTTTTATAAAATTCTAAGACGTTGAGAATGGTTGAAATATATAACTTTTTATGTTGTTTTTAGAATATAAGTGTAACATAGGTAGATTTATTCAACTATAATGATCTCAAATGTTGGCTATGATAGGTTGTAAATAAAATGTGTATTTTTTTGGGATAGAATCTCTAACTATGCCAACTTAAATAGAAAATGTAACATAGTAAACTCTAAAATTTATGCTACATAAAATTGTGTGTCCTCTAGGATATACTGTTGTTACTAAGAAAATTTGTACCACCATTTTACACAGTTTATGCAATAAATTTTTACTTTACCTTACTTTAAAAAAAAAACACTAAACAACTTAAATCGGCAATGAGAATTAATATTTACATAGACAGAGTGCAAAAAAAAAGAAGAATGCATAAGAGAAAAAAAAATATATACATAGATGAAAATATAGATATAAAACTACCTACTAGATATCAAAATCAGTATATCGGTGTGTTGTACCCCTTTACAATACCTAGTTTAATTCTATATGTATGTCACTGAACTCCTCCTAAACTGCTGAACCGATTTGAATGATTTGTTGTTGTATGCGTTTGGGTGGCGCCCTGGATGGTTTAGATTCACAAATCAGCCCGGCAGATGGCGCTGCAGCGAGTCCGCTAGTATAATTATAATCTTAAGAGCACAATGTCAATTGTTCGACCTACTTCCCAAGCAATAAATGAATTATGGAGTTTCAACGGAAAATTGACTCTACTTTTCTCTTCAGGTCCTGCAGCAAGCGGGCAACATCGAGCGGCTAGGCCGGTTCCTCTGGTCTCTGCCAGCGTGCGAGCGGCTGCACGCGCATGAGTCGGTGCTCAAAGCCAAGGCCATGGTGGCCTTCCACCGAGGAAACTTCAAGGAGCTGTACAGGCTGCTGGAGTCGCACAGCTTTAGCGCGCATAACCACGCCAAGCTACAGAGTCTATGGCTAAAAGGTATAAGAAAATAAATAAAAATTACACACGTAGTCCGTGAATTAGGTAACTAGAGTGGTAGGGCATTCATTATATTATACACATTTGATGGTTGCTGGTGCTGCAAGATTCTTATAAGCTGAGTACAAACTACAGAGTCTACGGCTATTAAAGGCACGAATGTACAAAGTTACCGATGTAGTCAACTAGATTAGCAACTTACGGTGGTAGGGCATTTATTATATTACGCAGAACTAATGGCTCATCAGCCACCGCAACCGCTGCAACATTCTTTAGTGGCGAGTAAAGACCAACAATAGTAGCTTGAGTGGGACGTCCACTCAAAGACAGTTCAAAATGAAAATCAAAATTTGCTTTATTCTTTGAATATATGGAAATGCACTTATAATCACACACTCACACAGTTGATACTTTACAAGTATAAACAAAAAATATCGATCAACGCATTAGCAAGCTGAAGAGGTAGGGCATTCATTATATCACGCAAAAGCAGAACTGATTGCTGATGGCATTGTGCGATTTTCGAATGGCAAAGACATATCAGCGAAAATAGCAGAATAGAAAGACAGTTGATCTGATGAAGTCTACGCTTCCTCCTCAGCTAGGCCGAGATAGCTATGCAAAGTTTTTTCCTCATACTTTTCAGTTTTCACCACAGTAAAAAAAGCCAGATTCTGACCGCTAATTCGTATTTAAAACCAAAAAAAAGCAAAGTCGATGGCAACGTCACAGGGTAGATTAAATGTGGTAACTGAAGGTCATTCAGTCACCCACAATGTGGACGGATAAGATAACCCCATTAAGACAGCAGGATTGCACTGGTTGCAAGCCTCTACCAACCGGTCTTATTGTGGATCCATAGGGGAGGCCTATATTCAGCAGTGGACCCTGCTGATGGATGGACAACTCCAAGTCAATCAGTCAGTTATTAAGTTTTTATTAAGTTAAGACAGATACAACCAGCTCATACGATCCATACTAAACTTTAGCGATCCTAGCATCCATAGTTCCTTCTCAAAATCTGGTTTATTCAAAGAATGTGTTATTTACAGCCCACTATATGGAGGCCGAGCGGCTCCGCGGCCGGCCGCTGGGAGCCGTCGGCAAATACCGCGTGCGCCGCAAATTCCCCCTACCCAGGACTATCTGGGATGGAGAAGAAACTTCTTACTGCTTCAAGGTAAGAAAATCCTTCAACGTACAAATAGCAGCTATAGCCAGCGTAGGCCGTCCACCGTCTTGACTAAACTAGGTCTAGTACTGATGATAGGTATAATAAAGATCGCAGGAACGCGCTGGATGCAGGCCACTTTCAACCAGCCCTATTCTAGGAGGCCTATGTTGACGTCCTACGGCTGATGAATGGATGCAGTGAACTTCGAGCAAATACCTACAGAGCTACAGTCCCTAAGTGAAAGTAGTAAAAAAATGTCCGAGCGCCGTCATACATACCGACTTAGATATTTACATTAAATAATTCACAATGACACGTTTTCTCGAAACTCGACGTTATGTCACCTAATTAGTGCTTGTAAGCAAGCAATTTGGCATCGCGCGGCGTTGTAGTCAGCTTGCAATCGCCTTACGACTAACTAAAAAGCCTGCCCACATCTTAGCTTGGGCAGAGTTTTGGCACGATTGTGACTCTATAGATATTTGCTCGAAGGCAGTGAATCCTTCATTTTCCTAAGAGATCTTGGCATGAGCGTAGCCAATGATAAGTATTTAAACGTCATGCAGAAACGTCTTTCCTCGCCCTAGAAAGCTTCTAGAAATTGTAGGTCAATAAATTTTGATTTACGGGGTGAGCAAAAATAGGCAGCTTAAACCTAGAGATAATCTCTAGCTACGTCAATGGATCTTGGGCTCGTATATTTTTTAAGAATTTCTCTTATCTGTGCATCACATATTTTCAGCATAAATAAAATTGGTGAGAGAAACAAGTGTAATCACAGCCAAGAGGTTTGGTTTATCAATGGATCTTGGACTCGGTATTTGTCGTGAATTTCCCTTGTGTGTAATGTGTATTGTACATGACATAATTTTCATCATAAATCGTTGAGCTTCACATAGTGTGTGTGTGTGTGTGTCAGTCAAGATTTTGTTCTTGTAGATATAATTATATTTTTAGCAAAAAATAACTGTACCTACAGAATTCACGAATATTTTGCACGAATAGATGTAGCATTTTTCACACTATTGTTAATTTATCAAAAATGGCTCACCCGATTTCGATAAAACTTAGATGAGACCAACTTCGAAGTATACTTTTTCCAGTAAAAAAAGAATGATTGAAATCGGACCACTATGTAAAAAGTAATGCGTGGGTACATAAAAAATGGATTTCATAAAAGATGGACGAAATGGTTTCGTCGGTCAAAAATGTTTCCTGTATAGTCAAGATTTTGCTTCTTTAAAATTAGAAAACCGCTACGGAAATTGCAAAAATATTCAGTGGTATTTGACAAGATTTCGCCAAAGTTCACATAATCATCGTTCACAATTGAATACATACAGCAAGCAGACATCGGCAGATAGAGCAGTTTTCTTTTTTACGCCAAACCTCCCTGATACATAATAAAAGGAAAACACTATTTGTCAATTTGGTTTTAATCAACTTATAACATTTAGACAGATGTAAATGTAAATATTTCAGATATTAATTTATTTCATTTATTGAAAAGGTCATATGGCTAACACTAGTTTCGTCCACATGTACTGCTATTAGCCCGGGAGGTAAGCGCAAAAAATTGCAACTACTTTCTAAAAGCTGAATTTTTGGTATTACGTTGTCATGGTGGTGTACAACAATACACGGATTCAGTCAGCTGGGATGCTTAGCGTTCGATGAACCATTTGACTTTTTAAAAAAATAAATGAGTATCTTTCAACTACTTTTAAAAGCTGAAAATTGGTGTACAGTTAGATATATAACTAAAAAAGAGTTTAACCATAGCCAATCACCCAAAACATGTAACAGAGCCTGTCAGTCAGGCTTTAAAGCGGCGCTACTTTAAAACCTGACTGACAGGCCTTGTTACTTGTTTTAGGTAATTTTCTGGGGTAAAACTTTTTTTAGTTAGTTTTCTACCCGTACACCAATTTTCAGCTGTTAAAAGTAGTTGCTAGATATTCATTTTTATTTTTAATTTTAACGGATACCCCTACCATACTCTAAGCATTCCAGCTGACTGAATCTGGGGTATTGTTGTACATCACCATGACTACGTAATACCAACAATTTAGGTTTTAGAAAGCAGTTGCAATTTTTTGCGCTTACCTCCCGGGTTATATTTTATACAAACGCAATTAAGCACTGTTTCACTGTTTGTCCTCCAGGAAAAGTCAAGATCAGTGCTTCGCGACTGGTACCTGCACAACCCGTACCCCTCGCCGCGGGAGAAGCGGGAGCTCGCTGAGACTACGGGACTCACCACTGTACAGGTCACTTGCTTTACATGTTCAAACTTCTTGGCGGCTGTGATGTTAGATACAAGCTGCGCGAAACCCAATCCTGACTGAAGCTCACTCTCGCAAGGCGCTTCCGCGAGGCTCTCGGCACGAGTCTTGGCGAGCGGTGGTGGCGCGAGCGGTAAACTAAGCGCCACACAAGTCGGCGATGAGAAGTTAGCCGCAGTTAAGTTAGCGCATGTGTGCAAAATGCCGACGCCGCGTGGCGTAGTGGTGAGCACGGGCGTAGGGAGCGCGCGGCATGAGGTTGGCGGGTGGGTGTGCCTCGGCGCGAGTCTCTCTGGCTCCCGCGTATACCTATATTTTGGCTTTTGCGCAGCGTTCTGCGCATAACTTCCCATCCGCCGAATTGTTTGGCGCTTAGTATAGCGGAGCGAGAGGCGAGGCAGGGAAGACGAGGCGACACGAGCGCACCGTCCTCACTCTTGTACTCGCGTTCCCTCGTGTAGCCTCGTGGAGAGGCTAGATGGAGAGAGTCTTCACAACCGTTAAGAAATTTAATTCGGCATATATTTAGATGAAAGAAAACAGGTTCCTCTACTACAAAATATGGCTCCAAGTACCGTTATTAGGCGTTTTGGACTAGGGCATCATATCCTCAAAGTATCAAGATCAGTGCTTCGCGACTTAACCTTATAGTTATTTTTCTACCCGTACACCAATTCTCAGCTCTTAAAAGCAGTTGCAATACCTATACTCACTTTTTTTAAATTCAAACGTGTATCCCCACCAAGAGCTAAGCATCCCAGCTGACTGAATCCGGGGTATTGTTGTACACCACTATGACAACGTAATACCAAAAATTCAGCTTTTAGAAAGTAGTTGCAATTTTTTGCGCTTACCTCCCGGGCTATACGGCCTTTTACCCTTTCGGTCTTTTACACAAATTGTATGGAACGTGCGTCGTAAGGGCGCCGTCCCGTGCCCGTCCCGTTCGAATATAATGACGATAAAGACAATGTCATGTTTTTCTCACCTTCGTGCAGCTTCAAGCGAGGCTTTATGAATTGTAATCAGTTTTTATTGCAATTATTTAGTTTATTGACTTATTATTATAGAGCTTTGTGTGTATATTCCTATATAAATATTTATTTATACACACATTTGATAGTTACGGCCGTATCTGTCATGTTTTTTCCACTTTCGTGTGAAGCGAGGCGTGAAGCCTGCGGCGGCACCCGACACCGCCGCTTCCTCAAACTCGCGCGGATACTGTTACACGAGAAAAAAACTCTGTTACATTGTGGTTCCTAGATAATAATAGATATTTCTTAGATTAAGTTAGATGTTTAGCTATTTTACCTGGGTGTTCTAATGTATACAGGGTTATTTCTAATCAATTAGCATCCTTCTAGGGGCTTATTCTGTACATTAAAACTAAAAACTTTTGTTCTTTCGTCAAAACTCAAAAAATAAATCAGCTGTTCCATACTTTTTGTCGCGGGTGAACTATATTTTTCTATGGAACTACAAAAAAAAATTTTTTCGGTTTGACAAAAGTCGTAGAACAAAAGTTGTTAGTTTTGATGCACAGAATAAGCCCCTAAAAGGATGCTAATTGATTAGAAATAACCCTGTATAGTAATACAGTACGTAGTAAGATTTGATAAACCGTTTTTTTTTTAAATCCTAGTAATTTTGCAAAAACAGACATTGGCTAAGATATTTTATATTAATTATTTAATAAAAAAATCATAGCCAATGTCTAGTCATCCGTGTTTTTGCAAAATTCCTAGGATTTTGTAAATAAACGGTTTACCAAATCTTACTACGACATAATTATTTAACATGGTTATCCAGAACTGTATTAAGCCGAAAGGAGTAGATTCAGACAATACAAAATTGCAACACGAATCGCTGAAATGAATGAAACAGTTTATTTCTTCTTCTAGAATTGAGGGTTGGCTTGGTCCGATAGTAAAAGTATACAATGTTTTTTTGTAAAATGGCACCTAATTTGGCAAATAGCCGCCAGATAACATTTTTGTAGTATAATATTATATAAATAAGTGGTGAAATTACAGAATTGTTATAGAGCCCATTTCACGAAAGAAGTCTCGCAGATGCGGCAGCACAATCGCATGGCCGATCAATCAAAATGCAATCTTCTAAGTTTTACACAAGTTCTACTAATTTTCCGTGGGACTTCTTTGATGAAAAGGACTTTAACCACAAACCAGAAGTACGTAGGTACTTGTTGTCCTATTTTAATTCAGGTTCTAACTTGCTAATTCTACTTATTAGAAAATACACTTTTGAACGTCTTATATCTAGTATTTACATCCTACTAATATTATAAACGCGAAAGTTTGTGGGGATGAATGGATGGATGGATGTTTGTTACTCTTTCACGCAAAAACTACTGAACGGATTGAGATGAAATTTTGCATTAATATAGCTTATTTATCAGAATAACACATAAGCTATAAATTATAATTATATTGCGTCAAAAATCAAAATATCAAGCGGGCGAAGCCACGGGTAAAAACTATTATAAAATAAATTAAATCAAGAACATATCAAAATTATAAATTACTAGTTTTGACCCGTGGCTTCGCCCGCATACGCAATATATCATTATAATTTATTATTATTCTAATATATAAGGTATATTATTGCAAAGTTTCATCTCAATCCGTTCAGTAGTTTTTGCGTGAAAGAGTAACAAAGATCCATACATCCATCCATCCATCCTCACAAACTTTCGCGCTTATAATATTAGTAGGATAATTTATAGCCTATGTGTTATTCTGATATATAAGCTATATTATTGCAAAGTTTCATCTCAATCCGTTCAGTAGTTTTTGCGTGAAAGAGTAACAAACATCCATCCATCCATCCTCACAAACTTTCGCGTTTATAATATCAGTAGGAAGTAGGATAAATCAATACCGTCCAAAGTTACGTATTTCCAAAACAGACATAATTTAATTTGTAGCAAACATTACAATGTCACTTTCTTTACAGGTTTCAAATTGGTTCAAGAACCGACGGCAAAGGGACAGACAAGCCGAACACAAAGACAGGTAAGGATATTATATATTTTTATTAGTTCTTAGAACTAGAACTTAATACAAGTTTTTTTTTAAATCTACAACGTGATTGGAGAAAAGATTGGCCCTTTCGCTGTGTGCCCCCATCTTGTAGAGGCACTACTGTGCCCTCAAATATAGGTATTTTTAAAGGTCAAAGTCAGAGTGATATAGTCTAAGTCTGCGTGCTTCATTATCAACCACGTTATCTTTTACGGTGACATGGTGGTCACACTGAGAGAAAAACTAACAAAAAAATAGTAATCTTTACTAAAATTTTACTAAATCCGAGGACAACAAATGACCTGTAATAAATACAAATCGATTTTTGTTAATGCAATTAGTAGGTATTACAATATCAGTTCTGTTATATCTAGTAAGGTCCCAGTAGCTTCAATAGATTAGCTTGTAATATCTAGTAAAGTCCATAGTACTCTTTACTAAAATGTTACTAATCCCGAGGACAACAAATGACCTGTTAAAAATACAAATCGATATTTAGTAGGTATTACTAACACCTGTTTTGTTATAGCTAGCAAAGTCAAAGTAAAATCTTAGTAAAGAATACTAAAGATTTTACTAATTCCGAGGACAACAAATGCCCTGTAAAAAATACAAATTGATATTTAGTAGGAATTATTAATACCTGTTTTGTTACATGTAGTAAGGCCCCAGTAGATCCAATAGATTAGTTTTGTAATATCAAGTAAAGTCCTAGTAATTTCGAAATTATAGTTCTGTATCATCTAGTAAACACCTAGTAATTTTGATAGATTAGTTTTGTATTATCTATAAACCCCTAGTAATTTTAATAAAATAGTTTTGTAATATCTAGTCAAGTCTTAGTACTTTCAAAAGTTTAGTTCTGTATCATCTAGTAAACACCTAGTAATTTTGATAGATTAGTTTTGTAATATCTAGTAAGCCTTAGTACTTTCGAAAGTTTAGCTCAGTATTATCTAGTAAAAGTCTAGTAGTTTCAATAGCTTAATTTTGTATTATCTAGTTGATTTTTGTAATGTCTAGTTTAGTTCTGTGTTATCAATTTAATAAACCCTATCCAAGAAAAAGTTATAAAACACTTCAAATTGAAATATTAAAAACTGTATACCTACTTATAACAATTACCTATAAGTATACAGTTTTAAATATTTCAATTTGAAGCGTTTTATAACTTTTTTTATGGAAAGGGTTTATTAAGTAGATATCACAAAACTAAACTAGACGTTACAAAAACCAACTAGATAATACAAAATTAAGCTATTGAAACTACTTGAGTTACATATCTTACAAAACGAATCTAAGGTTATAAACTAAAAAATCTAAATGTAAATTACAAGGTGAGTAATAAAAATAACATAAAAATAAAGATTCAAGTGAAGTCATATTATATATTTATTAAGTATTACATATTTATAATATAACACACGAAACAGCCACATGTACAATAAAACATAATTTACATTGCCGGCGAGTATTTCACGGAGAAATCCAGTTACTCCGTAGATTCTGGGTAAAATTGTCAATGTTCACTTACACTGGTTAAATCTGTACTTATGACACTACACTATTAAACACAGTTAGTTGGTACGCACTGAGCTTCATTCTCCATGTTTACTCTACTGCACGCAACGACGAAATGGCTGCTGGAAAGGCGGGATCGTATTCACTGCGACCCCAATTACTCAGTAAGATGACTGTATAGCTGTTATAACAATGACTCCTGGGTAAGATTGTCAATTGTCACTCACAGTGTTTAAATCTGTTGGTAAAACACAGTTTGTTGGTACTGAACTTCACTCTCCATGTTTACTCTACTGCAAGCAACTACGAAATGGCTGCTGAAAAGGCGGGATCGTATTTATAAAGCAAAACACACCGGACACTTTACTGGAAATAACAAAACATTTCGTTGAAATTACTTAGCTTATTGCTGGATTTACAAAATAGACCAAAAACTAAATGTTTCTGTTGCATTAACTAAAATATTGTAGTAAAATTGCAATAGTGTCTTGAAATTAGTAAAGCCTCATGTTTGAAATTATTCTTCCTTTCAATACAAATGACAATCGTGTTTTGAAAATGATTAAACCCACGCTTGTAATTACAAAACAAGGTAAATCAATTTTTTTTCATCTTCCAAACCAGTGATATATCAAATACCAATACTTGTCTATACCAGTACCTATCTAGGTACCAACGCGGTGGATTTTTTTGTAAGTACATAGTACTAATCGCCTAAGCATGTCAAACCCTACGAAGTACTCGTATGATACTCGTGTACTGAATTACTGAAACCAAAGCCAAAGCCGTCAAATAAGAATATTTCAACGACGTTGGCGGGAACAGAAAACGCGGCATCAGAAAAAAAATTAATGCCAATTAGAATTAATGCTTATGTATTAATTTGAGATTTTTCGAGTGTTAAAGTGTAAACTTATCTCGTATATTATTCCAGTAACTTCAGTGCCCTTACCATGACTTTTGATAGTAAACGTAAACTTTTTTCCGTTTCCGTTTAATAGCTTCATATATTTAACCATACCTTATTAAATTTTAAAGCCAAAAATTTGCTTTTTATTTGTAAGCGTTTAGAATCCAGCAGCTATGCTTATTCTTCATTTTTTTACTCTTTACTCAAGACTTGCCATAGCGTAAAATAATTTTATTATAATTTGTTCTGGGAAAAATATTGTTACTTACTACTACTTATGATCTAATATTTGCAATTATTAGGCGATAAGTTTACGTTTTACGGCTAATTTTTTCAATTTTATAACTTTGTTTGTTGTTGAAAAGCAATAATGCTTTGTTTGGGAATTTTATTATCTTGTAATTTCAATTGAGATTATTATCGTAAGAGCGCTTATAATGTTTGTTTCTGAAAAAACAGTACGTCATATTTTGATTCCTGTGGGCGAAGCCGCTGGATGCTCATAATAATTAAAGCGTGTTAAGATAAATTAATTAAATTAATTTTTTGTACCAAATAAAGTTCTTGCTAAATTTTACAAACGTGTGTTGAAGTTAAATAAGCGTGATTTGGAATTGCAAAACGGGAAAAATTAATAATTATGTTGTATCAATATTCTTTACTCAACTTTACTCAATCAAAGTTCTTTATAAATTTCACAAACGTGTGTAAAAAATTAATAAAGTATGTTCTTTGGAATTACAAAAAGGGGAAAACTAAATATTATTGTTGTACCAATTAAAGTTATTTCTAATATTTAAAAACGCGTGTTGAAATTAATAAGGCATGTTGCTTGGAATTACAAAAACGGAAATACTAAATATTTTTGTTGTACCAAATAAAGTTCTTCCTAAACATCACAAACGTGTGTTGAAATTAATAAAGTATGTTGTTAGGAATTACAAAAAGGGAAACAATAAATATTATTGTTGTACCAGTTAAAGCTATTTCTAATAATTACAAACTAGTGTTGAAATTAATAAAGCGTGTGGCTTGTTATTACAAAAAGGGAAATATTATATATTTTTGTTGCACCAATTAAAGTTATTTCTAATATTTACAAACGGGTGTTGAAATTAATAAAGCATGTTGCTTGGAATTACAAAAAGGGTAAAACAAAATATTTTTGATGTACCAATTAAAGTTCTTTCTAAAAATCACAAACGTGTATTGAAATTAATAAAGCATGCTCTTTGGAATCACAAAAAGGGGGAAAACTAAATATTATTGTTGTACCAATTAAAGTTATTTCTATTAATTACAAACGAGTGTTAAAATTAATAAAGCGTGTTACTTGGAATTACAAAAAGGGAAAAACTAAATATTTTTGTTGTACCAATTACAGTTATTTCTAACATTTACAAACGCGTGTTGAAATTGTAAAAGCATGTTACTTGGAATTACAAAAAGGGTAAAACAAAACATTTTTGTTGTACCAATTAAAGTTCTTTCTAACAATTACTAATGCGTGTTGAAATTAATAAAACGAGATACTTGGAATTACAAAAGGTAAAAACTAAATCTTTTCTTGTACCAATAATTTTATATTTTCTAAAATTTACAAACCCGTGTTGAAATAAATAAAGCGTGTTGCTTGGAATTACAAAAAGGTAAAACTAAATATTTTTGTTGTATCAACTATAGTTAATTCTTAAAATTACAAAAGCTTTTTAAAATTGATTAAAAGTATTACTTAGAATTACAAAATAGGTAAACTGTTAGAAACACAACTCTACCTTTTCTTGAAAATAGTATTTGAATTTGCGGAATTTACAAAACTCTAACAATATTTACTATAAATTTGTAATAAATATTAAACTTTTGCAATATCTGCATTTACTAAAATCGTATTTTAGGAATTACAATTACAAAAACAAAACTGTTAGTAAAAAATAATAAAAATTGCAAATACAGCAAAACTTTGCTAAATTATACTAAAATTTTGTGTTTTCGCCAAATACAAAGCACTTTTGTAATATTTAGTGGCTATTTTTTTCTCAGTGCAAAAGCAGATATTCGCTTTAAAAATGTTTAAAAAAATTAGAAATAGAAAAAGTTGGTAGGACTTTTGAAGGCGGTTGACCGGCGAAGCGGAATCAACCCACGAGGATTCTTAGGAGATTTTACAGTCGGTCGGACAAACGGATTAACCTTCCAAAGCCTCCGCTTTGGAAGGAACTGGTGATGCGAACGATTTTTGGAAAGGTTACTTTTTTGAATAAAAAAAAATGGTTGATCTAGGCGCCACAATTTTAAATAACGTAAATTAAATAACAAATGTAGAGACATAGGTACAGCAGGTGCCCCGGTTGTGGCCAATGACCTGGTTGTAGCCATTTTGGTGTAAAAATTATTGCATAAATGGTAATTATAAAAAATGGAACAATGTGTTTATGTGAATCTCAAATTATAATTCCATTCGTCCATATATCAGCCGAAAGAAGTCCACTGCTGGACATAGACCTCCCCTATGGATCTCCAATAAGACCGGTTGGAAGCGACTTGCATCCCGCGCGATGCTGCAGTCTTAATGAGGTCATCCGTCCACCTTGTGGGTTGACGTCCTACGCTGCTCTTGCCGGTACGTGGTCTCCACTCGAGAACTTTTCGACCGCATCGGTCCTCCGCGCTATGTGCCCTGACCAAAGCTATGCCATTTGCCAATCCGTTGGGCTATGTCGGTAACTTTGGTTCTTTTACGAATCTTCTCATTCGATCTCGCAGAGAGACTCCGATCATAGCCCTCTCCATAGCTCGTTAAGCTACTTGGAGCTTACTAATGAGGTCCATAGTGAGAGACCATTTTATTATTATAATAATCTTTTTTTAAATATTATTTGTACATTAAATTGTCTAATTAATCGGCAAAATTCAAAGTGACATATGATACTAAGATGGCCATAACCGGGGCACCTACCCTAGTTGTAAAATTGGCTCAGAACAATAAATAAAGCTATAATTAAAGAAATAAATAGGATATGACTGAGACAGCTGTAACTCAGTTTTATTTTAGCAATATCAAAGCAAGGCAGCCTTGAAAGTTGGTCAGAAAGTTGTCGAAACAAAAGATTTATTTATAACTAGTATTATACATAAGAACCTTCCTGTTGAGTCACTCTATCTATTAAAAAAACCGCATCAAAATCCGTTGCGTAGTTTTAAAGATATAAGCATACATAGTGACAGACAGCGGGGCGGGTCGCTAGTAATATATTATTCTGTACATCAAAACTAACAACTTTTGTCAATACTAAAAAAAATCTGCTGTTTCATACATTTTGTCGAGGGTGAACGATATCTTTCTATGGAACACATTTTTTTAGAGATTTTATAAAAGTCGTAGAACAAAACTTGTTAGTTGTGATTTACAGAATGAACCCCTAAAAGGATGCTAATTGATTACCAATAACTCTGTTTAATAATTATCTATTATTATACCGACTGCAGAACTATGTAAACTTCTACGAGTAAATTGTAAACATAAACAAAATAAACGACGAGTAAATAATAAAATTTTGGATTCTCGGTTGTTCCTTGAGGCATCCCTGTACCCAGGTCCCTCCGTATAGGGTATCAGGTTACGTACGAAACCAGCCAAATGATGAATTATTTTATACGTCTTATGAACTGATAAATATATTTTTGTTTTGTAATCTGGCAAAACAATAGTTTGTTGTTAGATCAAACAAATAACGTACCTAATACATGAGTACAGGTACCGCCCTCTCTTCTATCGTACGGCTAGAGCTAGACAGACCCAACCAAAGCGCCACCCTTTTATGGTGGATATTCTGCGCGTTAGAACCAAGCGTCTCGAATCCTCATTCCTTATACAAACAGCCAGAATGTGGAACGCTTTGCCTGTTTGTCTTCCCGATAAAGTACAACGTGGTCTCTTCAAATCCCGAGTAAATAGGTATCTTCTAGGTAAGCCTGCTTTTTTTTATTTTTATTTTTTATTTCAAATAGGTTTGCGTTTGACTACACACTGCCTGATGTAAAGCAGATATGCGGTCTAGGATGTAGCACGCTTACCTAGAAGATACCTATTTACTCGAGATTTGAAGACACCTACATTGTACTTTAACGGAAAGACAGACTTAGGCAAAGCGTTCCACATTCTGGCAGCCTAATGTTGAAAAATTCACCAACTATCACGGGCCAGTAGTACTAGGCCAGCGTGATGGATATCCAGTCGCTATCATCCTACACGGGTAGGCCTATCTATGTTCAGCAGTGAGCTATAATTCAAAGGCCTTGGTTATATCTTACTTTTCTTGAGGCATCCTTGTTTTAACCCGAGAAGTAAACCCAAGTAACAAGTAAATTACTTGCATTTTTTGCGCTTACCTCCCGAGCTTTTTCTATTGTATTGTAAGTATAAGTAAATTTGATTCAGCCACAGAATAGTCCCTATTATCTTTGAGGTCGCTGGATTCAGCCTATAAAAGTAAATCATTTAACTATAATAAATGAAGTTAAAAAAAAATAAAAAAGATTGATTTCTGGGTTCTTCTTTAAGGCATCCCTGTATCCAGGTTCCCCCCGTGTCCGTATCGGGTTACGTTCGAAGCCAGCCAAATGGCTACGCAAACGAGTGCGCCCCTGTCTACAGTATTATAACTTGGTACCTTTTTAACCTCCGATGCAAAAAGAAGGATGTTACAATTTTTTGGACACCGACTCGCCCGATGGAAAGCGAAGTTGTAGCCGAAGATGGAGCATGTAGACCTAGAAGATACCTATTCACTCTTGACTTGAACATATCCAAATTGCAATTGTCAGGAAACAATGACGGAGGCATCCCAATCCCTGGCGGTCCGAGTTATGAAGGAAGAAGCGAATCGCTTAGTACGAGCAGGTGTTAGGTACGTCGACTATGTAGGGAAGGTATTTATAGGACGTCCAATGCTGGACATAGGCCTCCCCATAGATATCCAATAAGACCTGTTGGAAGCGACTCGTATCCATCAAAGTATATAGTATAAGTAAGTAGTAATAAGTAAGTAGAGTCGTCTAGACTAGAATCTAGATAGTCCAGATAACTCGCGACGGACATGTTTCAGGTAGGATCTAAGTGTATACCTATTACCTAGGTACTCATCATTATAAGCTACTTTTGCTATGGGACACCCGAAATATCACAAACAACAGCAACTGTTCTTTGTGATTTGGTACCATGCTATTAGTAGAAATAATAGTATAGTTTTATACATAATAGTATCTATAGTAAATGTTTGTACGGAACACCTGTTTTTGTGTGAAATACAGGGTTATTCAGAACTAAGAGCCGAGAGGAGGTAATTCAGACCATCAATATAAACAACGTTTACTGGGTCAAACTAAAATTCGAGAAGAAAAATTTTCTGTTTTAGTTGCAGTTTTATATGGAACAGGTGTTATTTTCTCCAATTTTGGGTTGGTTCTTTAGTAAAAGTTGTGCATAACAATGGTCTAAATCAGTCTCTTTTGGTTTAGTATAGGGCAAACAGATAACCCTGTATAGCAAATTCTGCTCTAGACATTGTTGTCTTAACGCCAGACAGGATGTGGTCAATCTTTTGTGTCTAGACTTCAGTCACAGTGTATTTACTTTGCTTCAGTTAGCAATGGCGGCAGAAAATAACATAATTATTATTACAATGTAATATAATAATAATAATGTTAGTTATGTTAATTATTATTACAATGTAATATAATAATAATAATGTTATATTAATGTACTGTACTGTGCCAGCCTTTTTTTAAATAGTCCACTGCAAGACGTAGGCCTACCACGTTCGTGGGTAGCCACGAAGGGTGACTGGGCCATATCCACCACGTTGGCCCAGTGCGGGTTGGTGGATTCACATACGGCATCGAATTTCTTTTACGGCCGCATCCAGGTTGCCTCACGATGTTTTTCTATTTTCACTATTTTTTTAACTTTGGCGGCCTATACATCTCAAATGGTACATGTGACAAGAAATGATTTTAAAAAACTTAAATTCATTTTAAAAACCCTATTCAACGATACTCCACATGAGAGAGAGCAGGGTAGAAAAAAATTTTTCATCTCCACTTTACATGTACTGTACTGTACTGTACCAGCCTTTTTTTTTAATAGTCCACTGCAGGACGTAGGCCTACCCACGAAGGGTGATTTGGCTGTCATACTTTACATATTGT
Organism: Hypomecis punctinalis; assembly: GCA_949316475.1. Lineage (NCBI taxonomy): Eukaryota > Metazoa > Arthropoda > Insecta > Lepidoptera > Geometridae > Hypomecis > Hypomecis punctinalis. The sequence continues at coordinate 15,960,555 of OX438820.1, read as the reverse complement.
ATAACAGCCAAATACATAATTTTGAAAAGTTTAAGTAGGTATTAAAAATTGACATCTATACTAAAACTATCATAATGTCAAATTTCATGTAATAAATGTGGAAGTTATAAGCCTTTGTAACTATTTGGACTGACGGACGGACACAACGAAGTTATAAGGGTTATATAATCCTACTAATATTATAAACGTGAAAGTTTGTGAGGATGGATGTATGGATGTTTGTTACTCTTTCACGCAAAAACTACTGAACGGATTGAGATGAAACTTTGCAATAATATAGCTTATATATCAGAATAACACATAGGCTATAAATTATAATGATATATTGCGTATGCGGGCGAAGCCGCGGGTAAAAACTAGTTTATATATATATATGGTTCCTTGCCGATTTCGGCTATGGCGATCTTCGATTCTGCTCTAACTACAGTTAGATTGGCTTCGTTCGTGTGCCTTCATATGGCTGTAGTAGCCTATTTTGGCTTTAAAAGTGCGTGAACACAGGCTACATGACAAAACACCATTGACAAAATTATAGATCATGTTACTCGGCGGTCGATTTCTAAGCTCGTCTCGCCGGGCATCAAGATCGCACCTTCTACTATCTTCAAACCCGCAGGCGAAACGCGGAAAAACTAGTTTATAATATTTACTAGGTACTACCTACGTACCTAGGTACTACCTAGGTACCACCTAGGTACCTATACCTACAAATTAACAATAACATATTTACCAAATCACAAAAGTTTCACATGAAATAATCTAAAAATTCAAAAATATTCCGCATTACCACAAAAGATTTAAACACGCCTTAAACACTGTTTAACGGCACAATTTGTACTGTTAAACATTGGTTAAAGCGTGCGTAAAACTTTTGTGGTTTGACGGATTGTATCTGCACAATCTGTAATACTTAGCATTGTCAAAAAATAAAAAACCGGACAAGTGCAAGTCAGGCTCGCACATCGTGGGTTCCGTACAAATCCAGAAAATTTCATAAAATTGGGAAGTAAGTTGTTGAAATCTCCATACTATAACCATCGACAAAAAGTTTTTTTTTCACTTTTCTCGTCATACATCGAAAATTACACATTGTTAAATTATTTTAAAAACCTGTTTTAGCTTGTGCTATTGTTCTTTTATATGATGCCTTACATGATACGATTTACTCACTTCGAATATTGAACCCATATTTTGTGAATTATGAGGCCCTATTTTTTTGTGATTTAAATAAAAATGTACAGTTTTCAGATTTATTCCTATTTGTGTACTCTGAGACAATGTTTCTCGCCAAATTTCTATGTTAGTTGTTTCTATGTGTTTCCATAGTTCTATGTTAACGGGAAGTACCCTGTAGGTTTTAATTTTTGTCGAAATATGCGGTTTTTTACGACATAAACGGCTCTAACTTTTTTAAACGATAACTGAGAAGTTTTTCTTTTACACAACTGCAAGAGATCATAGATATACGAATACAGTTTAAATTTCAACTCGATATCTTTACGCATTCCCGAGATAAAGAGTCTTGACATACACACAGACGGACAGACGGATAACAAAGTGATCCTATAAGGGTTCCGTTATTTCCGTTTGAGGTACGGAACCCTAAATAGTAAATTCGTACAGGCTGGGCGGCTATGCCTCCCTGTAAGCCAAGCATACGACCGCGAAAAGCCACGAAAATAACTCTTTTCGACTCTTTGCGCCCCAAACATTTCTTTTGACCCGTCGAAAGAAATGTTTGGGGCGCATCCTAGCCCGGCTGGTCTCAGCCGCTTGAAGGACTTTGACATGGCTAAACGGTTAATGCAACCGAGATCTACATATTATGATGATGATAAGATCAAAAATGTTTTTTTTTTCGATTAGGTTCTCGTTTGACTACATACTGCCTGATGTTAAGCAGATGTGCGGTCTAGGGTGTAGCACGCTTACCTAGAAGATACCTATTTACTCGGGGTTTGAAGACACCCACGTTGTACTTTAACGGGAAGACAGACCCAGGCAAAGCGTTCCACATTCCGGCTGTTTGAAGAAATGTCTGTCGAAGATCATAGAATTCAGTGTTGTATATTGTAAATCATTTAGCAAAAGGAAACGAATGAAACAAAATAACTAAAAGTACTTAAAAACAACGACAAAACATCTCTTCCTTTTTAAAGTCTGTATTTGGTCTATTTGGAGAACTTCCAATGAGTCCACGTGAAAGAGACGGTGCTACACGCGCGATAAAGATAGTGTTACGCGTGTGAAAGAGACATCGTTATACGTGCGGAAGAGACGGAGATAGGTAACCCGATACCCGCACATCTGCGTCCTAAAAGCATACAGGGACGCACTCGGTATTGTTATTATTTTTATTATTTTAATGAATGTTATTATTTTTATGGTTTTAACGATTATTATTTTAACGATGGGATGTGTTAAAAACGAGGTTATTAACTGGACAGTTATGATTTTGAGAATCACATTCGTATTTTAGTGTAATTGAGTTTATTTCGCGTATTTCCCTTTACTCGTTCAAATTGGTATTTTTGACCGATTACAAAAGGAGTTGGCATGCTTAGTTTGTGTAGGTATATCTGCGATATTTGACAACGGTATTTGATACCTACTGGTTGAACATATACTTACAATAAGTAAGTACTTATCCTAGCACATAGATTACAGGATATCATGGTGCTATATTAACAGTTAGAATGTGGAACGCTTTGCCTGGGTCTGTCTTCCCGTTAAAGTACAACGTGGGTGACTTCAAATCCCGAGTAAATAGGTATCTTTTAGGTAAGCGTGCTACACCCTAGACCGCTCATCTGCTCAACATCAGGCAGTGTGTAGTCAAGCGCAAACCTAAACGAAATAAAAAAAAAACTTATTTCAACTTATTTGTGTACTTATCTAATTATCTATATTTACTCGTTATACAGATTTATCCATAACTGATGCACTAAGCCGAAAGGAGGTGATTCAGATCATCATTATGAACAGCTTATACTATGGGGCCAACCCGAAATTTCATACCATACATTTTGTCAATTCCGAGTTGCAATTTTGTATGGAAGTATGTTAGTTTTCTACAGCTGAGTTTTTCTCGAATTCCGGGCTGGCCCCATAGTAAAGGTTGCTCATAATGATGGTCGCAACCACCGCCTTTCGGCTTAGTTCAGGGTAAGCAGATAACCCTGTATGATACGAACAATTTTCACTGTGGGACAACTTTGATTTATTATTATTTTTTGAGTTTATTGAGATTATTATTTGAGTTTATTATTTATAGGTGTTTTCTTTGTTGATATCTATTTAAGGCCACTATTTCTTTTTCTTGTCGGTTCATATTCGTGCAAGGTTGCCTGGAAGAAATCACCATGGGTGATAAGGCCGCCACTTTATAATCATATTTTTTGTCGTATATGTGTTAATAGTGTTTATTTTTTATATTGTGGTTATAAATAAAGAGTTTTGTCTGTCTGTCTGTCTGTCTTTGAAATCGCAAAAAATCACATGTCCCATACATTTTGTCGAGGTTAAGAAAGTGTTAATTGGTTTGTATACTGAGCGCCACACAAATCGGCGGATGAGAAGTTAGCCGCAGATGACACTTCGCCGTGATTGGCTAATTATTGCGCATGTGTGCACAATTCCGACGCCGCGTATCGTAGTGCGTAGGGAGCGCGCGGGAGGCATGAGGTTAGCGGTCGGGTTTGCCCCGGCGTTTCGTCGCTCTGGCTCCCGCGTGCATCTATATTTCGACTTTTGCGCAGCGTTCTGCGCAAAATTCAACTTCCCATCCGTCGATTTGTATAGCTACTCTTTTAAATTTTAACACCCCCCTTGTTCGTCGAGGGTAAACAATCTACCAATGGAGCATCAAATATGTCACAGGTACACATCGAAATTAAAATTACCCAATTTCCGTAGTATAATTAGGTATTTTTGACCGACGAAACGGAGGAGGTACTCAAATCGACGCGAACCACGCTTTAACTTTTTACGTAGTGGTCCGATTTCGATGGTTCTTTTTTTTATTGGAAATAGATATTGGTTCCATTTAAATTTTATCGAAATCGGCTAAGACATTTTTGATAAATCAACAATAATATGAAAAATGCTACATCGATCCGAGCGAAATATTCGCGAATTCTGTACACGGGTGAAGTCGGTCATGCTAATAAAAAAATAATTTTGTTTTAGTACGAAAAGTTTGCTAGAGCTACAGTCAGTAGACCTACGAGTAGAATACTCTAATATAATACAATAATATAATAATACAAACAATTAATCGCTATTGCTTCAGCTTGTTTCAAAAAATAATTATAAAATTCCAATGTTGATAGGTTTATTAATATTTATCGATAACTGTACAATCTCCCTGATTTGCTTAATTATTGAAATTATTAAATGATCTCTCAAGGGGAGCTTATTAATGAATTTATTAAAATAAATTGATCTTATTAGTCTACTTTAATTAAAATGTTAAAATGGAATCAGCATGTGTCCAAATCCCACGCCATCGCGGTGGTACTGATAAGCTAATATGTAAATTGCGACACTGACTGATGTGCCGTCAGCAGTGAATGTGTTAAATATCAATAGCTATTTTAGTTAGTAATAGGCGTTCGTAAAGGTGGGCATACACGGTCAGTTCAACTGATCAGTTTTTCGCGTCACTCCAATTGGGGCTCATTCAGTAAATTAAAAGGTGGGAATTGGTGGCTCCATGTATAAACCACTACCAGAAGCTGGGCACACATGATGAAATGATCGCATCAGTTCATCAAATAATTGCAGCGGGGTCCTAATGTAGTCAACTATTGCCGATAGGTACTGCGATGGTTTGCATGTTTGTAACACTTCGATGATTAACTGAATCTTCAGTAACTCACGTAATTTCAATTTTTTATAAAAAAATATCTGAACCAAAGTTGTTTGGAATTTGATTTACTACAACTTTAATTCACATCAACTTTTGTAGGATCGATATTTTTCGAATATGACAGTGGTGCCATTGTAAACAATATGGCACCACCGTCTTATCAAAAAAAATATCGATCCTAGAAAAAAATGATGAGAATCAAAGTTGTAGGAAATCAAATTTATAACATTTTTGGTTCCGATAATTTATCATGAAATATTGAAATAACACAAGTTATAGAAGAAACAAAACGTCACCACTGTCTTATTAAAAAAAATATATCGATCCTAGAAAAAGTTGATGAGAATCAAAGTTGTAGGAAATCAAATTTTAAACAACTTTGGTCCCGATAATTTTTCATTAAATATTGAAATAACACAAGTATGAAAGAAACAAAATGGAACCACTAACTTTAAAAAAAAAATATCGATCCTGGAAAAAGTTGATGGGAATCAAAGTTGTAGGAAATCAAATTTCAAACAACTTTGGTTCCGATAATTTCTCTTGTAAAATTGAAATAACACAAGTTATCGAAGAAGCATCATGGCACCACTGGCTTATTATAAAAATATCGATCCTAGAAAAAGTTGATGAAAATCAAAGTTGTAGTAAATCAAATTTCAAGTAACTTCGGTTTCGATAATTTCTCATGAAAAATTGAAATAACAAGTTATGGAAGAAACAAAATAGAACCACTAACTTATTAAAAAAAATATCGATCCTGGAAAAAGTTGATGGGAATCAAAGTTGTAGGAAATTAAATTTCAAACAACTTTGGTTCCGATAATTTCTCATGTAAAATTGAAATAACACAAGTTATCGAAGAAACACCATGGCACCACTGGCTTATTAAAAAAATATCGATCCTAGAAAAAGTTGATGAGAATCAAAGTTGTAGGAAATTAAATTTCAAGCAACTTCGGCTTCGATAATTTCTCATGAAAAATTTAAATAACAAGTTATGGAAGAAACAAAATAGAACCACTAACTTATTAAAAAATATTGATCCTGGAAAAAGTTGATGGGAATCAAAGTTGTAGGAAATCAAGTTTCAAACAACTTTGGTTTCGATAATTACTCATGTAAAATTGAAATAACACAAGTTATCGAAGAAACATCATGGCACCACTGGCTTATTAAAAAAATATCGATCCTAGAAAAAGTTGATGAGAATCAAAGTTGTAGGAAATCAAATTTCAAACAACTTTGGTTTCGATAATTTCTCATGTAAAATTGAAATAACACAAGTTATCGAAGAAACATCATGGCACCACTGGCTTATTAAAAAATATCGATCCTAGAAAAAGTTGATGAGAATCAAAGTTGTAGGAAATCAAATTTCAAACAACTTTGGTTCCAATAATTACTCATGAAAAATTGAAACACTTAACACAAGTTATCGAAGAAATATCATGGCTCCACTGTCTTCAAATATGGAACCACCAATTCCCACCTTTTCATTAACTGAATGAGCACCCAGTTGGAGTGACGCGAAAAACTGATCAGTTTAACTGACCGTGTGTGCCCACCTTAATGATGGCCTAAATCACCCCCTTTGGGCTTAGTACAGGTACTATTATTATATCTCCTTTGGTACAGGGCAAGCAAATAACCCTGTATTATACGGACTGCTAAACAGGAAAAGGTTCTCAATGATCTCATTCTTAACCGACTTCAAGGAGGTTCTCAATTCGTCTGTATATTTTTTTTGTATGTTCATCCATCCATCTATCCATCAGACATAGGACGTCCATTGCTGGACATAGGCCTCCCGTATGGATCTCTAATAAGACCAACTGGAAGCGGCTTGCATCCAGCGCAGTCCTGCAGTCTTAATGAGGTCATGTGTCCACCTTCTGGGTGGACGTCCTACACAGCGCTTGGCCGGTACGTGGTCTCCACTCGAGAGCTTTTCGACCCCATCGGTCTTCAGTCCTCCGCGCTATGTTCCCTAAGTCAAAGTTCCGTAGACATTACTTGGAATCGTCAAATAACAATGTTTAAAAAACAATTTAAGTGTGGTGGTGTTATGTTATTATTTAAATGCTGGTGTTTATTTGGCTCAACGTATAAGCATTGCCATCCAGCGTGGCAATGCTGCCAGCATGCTGAGCACGCTGCCAACTGGCAGTTGCCTTGAGCACTTGGATTATCTTTAGATCTTCAAGGGTCTGTGGATGATATGTATTGTCATTATTAAATAAAATTAAAAAAAAAAATGTAATTTAAATCTAAACACATAGGTACATACGATTCAAGATTTTACAAAATGAAGCAGTCGGTACAAATATTAATTAACATAGCTACAACTCAAAATAATTTGCCAGTCTAATCCACCTACGATTCCTGCCCACTACCATTTCTACTTGATAAACTTAAATAACTGTTTTGGGATTGAGTAACAATCTTTGTGTTCCGTGGCACTACGATACCAGCCGGGCTAGGTTGGGTCACTAGTAGTTTCAGAACGAGACGAGAGATGGCAAAGTATATACAGCATGACTTTATTCAGTGCACAAATTATCGCGCAATAGATATCATTAATAGAACATATTTCGCTCATAAAAAGATCGACATTTTTCATAATTTATTTTTACTTTGGAAATTAACGTGGTTTTCACACATTGTACATACTATATATAACGGGACTAAACTCACGTGTAGGGATAGTCGTAACGACTATAGTTTCGGTCGCATTCGGCGACCTTTCTCAAGTTGGCGAGTGCTAGCACGCGGAGCCGTCTCGCATTCCAAGTACATTGCAGTGCATTATAAATACATCAATTTTTCTCAAACTATTCCAAAGAAAATTATATTGCATGTACTCTACACTCCAGACAGTAACTACCTAAACGTCTCGGGCGTAGATATGACGCGGCCGCGTAGGTACTCAGACGTAGGGTGACATTGATTACTCCGTTTATCTGTATACTTTCTCTTGAAGTTATTTCAATATTTTTGTACTAAAGTGAGTATAACCAATGTAAAGGAGTTTAATTGTTTGTTTATTATACTTTCCGTATGCAAATTATGTGCACTGAAAAAAGAAACACCCTGTATCACTTTTTCACACGTCGATAAGAGTTCGTTTCGTGGTCGCATGTTTGACTAGCTGACATAGGTAGGTATAGCATTATCATAAAGATGCTTTTAGGGTGGTCGTTTCTCCAAAACTCTACCAAGGATACATAAACACAAAACAACATTATAATCATCAAATTATTATCGGACGTCCCTCGCTTTGTTTCTACTTACTAAACAAGTCCCCCGGCCTCGGGCGACAAGCCTGAGGTGTTATGTTACCACCATCGACGTACACCTCCGTTGTGGGGAGCGGGTGAATAGACATTGTCATTGAAATAAAAAATAATTTTTATGGTGCATCCCACACTAAGTTTATCTCAAAGAGTTATTTTTGTGATAAACATTTCAAAAAGTTGCGCATTTGGGACTCGAACCTGCGTCTTCGGATCACTAGCTCGACGCTCTCCCGACTGAGCTAAGTCGCAGTCCTGACTTTTGTGAAGTGTTTATCATTTTTTGACCGACGAACCACCGGAGGAGGTACTTAATACGACGTGATAATATGTATATATATATTTGTATAACCACGCATAACCTTTTTCGTAGTAGTCCGATTTCAATAATTCTTTTTTTATTGGAAAGAGAAATTGGTTTGAAATTGGTTCCATTTAAATTTTATCGATCCGTGCGAAATATTCGCAAATTCTGTGCACGGGTAAAGTCAGTCATGCTAATTTTTGCAAAAAATAATTTTGTTTTAGTACGAAATGTTTGCTAGAGCTACAGTCAGTAGACCTAGAATACTCTGTCAAACAATTAATCGCTATTGCTTCAGCTTGTTTCAATATCAGTGGATATGTTGTAGTAAGATTTGAAAAACCGTTTTTTTTTTTTCAAAAGTCTCAGGAATTTTGCATGATATTTCTCTATATTACTAAAAAAAGTTAGGAATTTTGCAGTTACGAGTTGGTTTAGTAAGGTTTGATGACCATATTTATTTTAACCTTTACTCTGATTGGCTTGATTTTGGTTTACTGGCCAATAAAGCCCTTTCCAGACGGTGGATTACATCCGTCTGGAAAGGGCTTTATTGGCCAACAGGGGTGACCTTGGATGGAAACACGCGCCTATCCACCAAGGACGATGAAGGTCATAATACAATTTGGATTAAATCTGCAGTCTATATGGATGGCAACAAGCAAGGTCACCCCCGTCGATGCTGGATTACATCCGTCTGGAACGCGCCATACTCGGACAAATATATGGATGCAATGTAGCGGTCACCTCATCACCTCTATTCATTTATTACTCGATGGTTACCACTAACTGGGAGGGCCGGCTTGTCGTTGTTAATATTTCAAATTACTTTTTAGTTCCTTAGTATGCACACTACTGTTTTAAGGCTAATCATCATCCCAGTCATAGAAACATAACTCTCCTTATAATTTTCTATGAGACTGCGGTCTCATCCAGGTTTTTTTTGTGTGGACGTCCTACACGGCGTTTACCGGTATGTCGATTTGTGACTAAGTATATTAAGCGCCACACAAGTTGGCGGATGAGAAGTAAGCTGTAGATGACACTTCGCTGTGATTCGCTAATTATTGCGCATGTGTGCACAATGCCACGCGGCGACGTAGTGGTGATCACGGGCGTAGGGAATGCGCGGGAGACATGAGGTTGGCGGGCGGGTGTGTCCCGGCGTCTCTTCTCTCTGACTACCGCGCATACCTGTATTTCGGCTTTTGCGCAGCGCTCTGCGCATAACTTCCCTTCCGCCGACTTGTGTAGATAGAGATAGGTACCTATACATATATTTAGTATATTTAGTTAAGGGTATAATTTTATCCTTGCACACTTTATTTACTATTTATGCTAACACATTTTTTATACCTATGTAGAATAGGGCTAAAGGCCACCAACTCCCCTGATAGAAAGCGAAGTTGTAGCCGAAGATGGATCTTCTAGATCCACAACTCCACATACCTAGAAGATACCTATTCACTTTTGATTTGAAAATACTATGTAGGTATATAATATGGGTACTTAATTTTGCTCAGAATCCCGGAATAAAGACCATCAACAACCCAGTCCCCCACATTTTATAACTCACGAACAAAATAAAAACGGATTAATATTTAGTGGCACGGCGAGCATTTTGAAATATCATCAATGACAGGCGCCCTCCCAGCCGGCGTAACCCGACACCACGGCTTGTCGCTACGGACGCGCCAGTTCTGGCTCGCTCGAGATTGTGTCTCTCTCGCTCTTACTCATTTCTAATTCTGCGTTTCTCTCACTCTTGTAAAATAAGCTAAGCTAGGGACTATACGACACTGCTGGACATAGGCCTCCCCTATAGATCTCCAATAAGACCGGTTGGTGGCGGTTTAAATCTTACGAGTCCACACATAACTATGCTAGGAAACTAAATAATTTATAGAGATTCTTTATTAATATCTAGTAGAGCTAATGTCGTTCCTTAAATTGCGACACCCTTACGGGGTCAATGTCACTAATTTAAGATTCTAGTGTGTAAGAACTTTTGTTAAAACAGTGGATGGTGCACAAAACGAATATAAAATTAAAAAAAAAAAACATACATCGACCACGCTGGCTACAACCTGCGAAAAACACAATCCTAACTAAAGCTTATACTGAGCGCCACACAAATCGGCAGATGGGAAGTTAGCCGCAGATGACACTACGCCGTGATTCGCTAATTATTGCGCATGTGTGCACAATGCCGACGCTGACTGTCGTAGTGCGCAGGGAGCGCGCGGGAGGCATGAGGTTGGCAGGGGCGGGTGTGCCCCGGCGTCTCGTCTCTCTGGCTCCCGCGAATGCCTATATTTCGGCTTTTGCGCAGTTCTCTGCGCATAACTTCCCATCCGTCGATTTGTGTGGCGCTCAGTATACTAAAGCCGTGGTGGTAGTACGTAGGTAGCATACACCTCCATACCATATAATTTTTTTGTATATTTCGTTTTTCTGGTCGCCACAACACGGGCCTCTGAGCCTAGTGTGGGGCCGCTGGAAGTAGGTAGTTGGAATTGTCTCCTTGCGTTTTGTTCTGTTTGTATTGTTATATTGAAAATTCAATTGTAATCTGTGTGTTCAAATAAACAAATAAATTGAAATTGTATCTCTGACACCAGGGCTAACCCGGGTATAGCCGAATCAAATTTCTTGGCGGCCGTGAAGTAAATTAGTGAACTAAGTAATTCTATTGTTTGTTATGAGTGCCCAATAAATAAATAAATAAAAGTAAGCTACAAACTGCGCGAAACCCAATCCTAGCGGTTAGTATACTGTACCAGCCTTTTTAGTAGTCCACTGCGGGACGTAGGCCTACCCACGAAGGGTGATTGGGCCATATCCACCACGCTGGTCTAGCGCGGGTTGGTGGATTCACATACGCCATCGAATTTCTTCTACGTACGTACGCAGGTTGCCTCACGATGTTTTCCTTCACCGAAAATCCAGTGGTGTGAAATTCCGTACATAAATTCCAAAGAACTCATTGGTACGGGACCGGGGATTTGAACTCACGACCTCACGAATGTAAGGCGGGTGTCACCACCTCTTGACCACCATGGCTTATTAGGCCTCTTCTACGGATCTCCAATAAGACCTATCTCTCTAACCAAATAATTTTCTTTCTTTCCAGCGGCGGCACCGGCGACAAGCAGTTGGACTCCTCAACAGACGACGACAGCGACGCAGCGAGCGCCCCCCACGCGCCTCCCGCCCCCCTCTACCCCTTGTATGAACATCCCCTCGCGCATTTACAGTACCACCACTCTTCGCTGTCTTAGCCACCAGTGTAGCATTCATATTATGTTGTGAAGTTGGCTACGAACTGCGCGAAACCCAATCACGCAGCTGATAAGTGAGCTTCCGTCAGGATTGGGTTTTGTGCAATTTGGAGCTAACATCACAGCCGCTAAGTTGGTTTGACCTATTTCAGATATGAAATGTGGATGAGCGATGTGTAAGGAAAATTCACCATTCTATTGGGTCTAATTCTATATACCAATAGAATGACGTCACACAAAAATCTACCAATAGAGTCATCTCACATCGGATGTGAAGTGATTCTATTGGTGACTCGCGTCGCGCGTGTCATAATACAACCAACAGAATTCTTATACTAAAGAAAACACCGGTTTTTACTCACGTATAATATCGCGGCCGGGCCGCTGGGAACCCGACCGGTTTCGGAGTAATTAGTACTCCTTCGTCAGGGTATACGCGCGCTCCCGTCGACTGGCACACGCGCACTGAGTGCGTCTCTCGTGCACTCAGTGCACGTGCGCCTGTCGACGAGTCGAGTACTAATTACTCCGAAACCGGTCGGGTTCCCAGCGCACCGGCCGCGATATTATACGTGAGTAAAAACCGGTGTTTTCTTTAGTATAATGAATTCTCACGCGATTTTTAATGAAGTGAATAGAATTCTTGTGCTAGAAGCAGCTAGACTCTTCAACAGACGACGGAGATTGAAAAGTGGGTGAGGAAAAGTTGTCCCAATGAGGAAAAAACCCACCTATAGATTCATGTCACACACTGGTGGATTTACCAATAGGCTGAGTAGGCTGGAGCCTAGGACGGTAGATTTTAGTGGGCGGCAAATTTCGGATCAATTCATTTTATTATATTCAAAAATAAAAGATAAATTTAAATTCCCAAATATTACATTAAAACGATTATTAAAACAACATAATAATGATACGTTTTACCGTATACCGTACCGTGCCGTACACTGTATGCGTAGTGTCACATATTGGAGCGGCAGATTTCAGGGCAAAAATCGACCAGGCTGCCTACCAGTAGGCAGCCTGGTCGATTTTTGCGTTAAATACGTAAATCCGCCACTGATGTCACAGCTGAAGTATAGTGACGCAAACGACTTGGTGAAAAACCTCCTATTGAACCACTACTGAAGTGTAGTGATAGTATTGGTGGACTATTTTCTCGCACACCGCTCATCGACACATGTCACCTTTAGTGGAAAAGCAGCTTGGTGGATCCACGTTTCTGATTTTGTACACATTAAACAACGCACCACTGTCATATACCAATTTTTTTCCTCTTCTTTCAGACATCAAAACAAACTGTATATAGGGTGTTATGTAGAGGGTCCGACAAACTAAATGCGTGGTCGGGGATCCATTTGGAGAATAAAAGTTGGCCAAAAGAATCCTTGACCATCTATTTTCTTTTTTAAATTTTTGTTTATATTCCGGCTTTCACCAAAATTGTACCTATTTACCTTCATAACATTTGTAAAATCTGTTTTACACAGAATGTTAAAAGTACGTAAAGTAAAATTAGATACAAATCAGAGCTAATTAACTGATGTAGAGCTCATAGAGTGAAAAAACAAAACAAATTTTACATCGAAGTTCAACGTTGATGTAAAATTTATTTATTTATAATAACAACAAAAAAATCTTTTAAAAAATAGGGGGATTTTTTTTGGCCAACTTGTATTTTTAAAATGGCTCCCCGAACACGCCCATTTGGTTCGTCGGACCCTCTACCAAACACCCATAGTTTGGATTCAAAAATGGTACTTGAGTAATATTTAAAAATAATCTTCGATCGTTCGTTCGGACCTTTGTCAAATTAAATGAGAAATTTCTTTAAAAGCGTATATATCTTTATTGGATATATTCTTAGAATTCAGAACTATAATATATTATTGACTGTACGAGTCTATCTGTGTGTGTTGGCGAGAAGATCAAATCATAAGAAGAAATAATTAGATTTTTTCTAAAATATATTGAAGAAATTAATTTGAACAATACTTGACAGATTTATGTACAATATTCTATTACATGCTTGTGCTCACGTTTACAACACATACCATAAATCATGTTGGTGACATTATGCGTCCTTGAATAACTCCGCGTTCCAACCAATATTAAAACTATGATCGTGTGTTATTTAATTTTTCTACAAGTTGCAAACTATTGAAAGTGAATATAAGGAATCTTAACCGGTATACTCAAAAATGTCTAGTTTTCATTAAAATACATTAAACAAGATCAAAAGCTTTTGAGAGGTCTACAAAACACCTGTACTTGAGTGTTTTATGTAATGTTGGGCAGTATGCTTGATATTGATGCCTCGCAACTTATACAGATAGCACTAAAATCAATAAACTGACCTGGGCAATGTATTTTTTCTTTATAAAACCCAGAAACCATATTTCGCTACTATAAGCAGTTGCGAGGACATATTGTTGTGTATGTTAATATTATTTATTATCGCTAAGTATCATGAAACATTTTTGATTTTAATTTCTACCAAAATAATTGCGTTTAACATAATTTTGTTAAGTGGCTTCTTAAGCTATAGCATAGATACATGTTTTAATTATGTTGTTTAAATGGAATTATTTCTAAGGTTTTAATAGCCTTCTCTTGGAGGCTTGCCGGTCCTCTGACTACAGTGTGATGAATTGACGATACATATTTATCTTAGTTTTAAGTTGTCAGTCTTAATAAAACATTTAAAACTGATGATGTTGTTTCCTTCATTATATTTAATTTGCTTCTTCTAATAAGTATTAGCCTTCTTATTCGATGTGGGGCGGCAAGTCCTGCACTGATGTCCCGGTTGGGGTGTTACATGCATATCTCCCTCCAAAACGTCTACCCTAGCCAGCCCAGCTGAGCGGGGCTCTAAGCCGCTGGCGTAACTACTTAAGTGGCTTTGATATGAAATGGATGACGAAGCTGAAGATAATGCAATCAGTTAGCTATTTTAATGGCTTTGCAATGCCACGGAACATGCTCTACAGTTAGTTTTCTTGCAAACGGCCACGTATTGAGTAATTACACTACATTGCTTCTGCTTGATTATGGAAACTAGTGCGGTTTTAGCACATTTTAATTAAAGTATAACACAGGTGTTACTCACGCTTAATTTTAGTAGATAATTGCTACTATGTATAGTTTCGATCACATTTGGCACGCGGGCTCGTCTCGCATAACACTCATAGCAAAGCCCACATGCTACGAGTAGTACTCCAACCTTGAAAAAAATCCCCAAATGCGATCGAAACTATAGTAGCAGTTATATACTAAAATTAAGCGTAACACCTGTGGTGTTTATTTAAAATGTTCTTTGCACACACAGTCAAGTACTAGTCTTGTAGTAAGAAGATGATTTCCTGATGTGTTTTCTTGTGTACGTTCATAATGAGCACACAAACACCGTACGCGACCTAAGACTGTCACTATGCGACCCTTTCAGAGGAAAACTCAAGCCCCCTGTGGGGGACTGGGTGGCACCTTGGAGACTATCCAAAGTGGTGTGGCGACTAACTTCACTACATTCGCTACAAGATGGCGCTAGCTACGCGCGCCGTCCGCCAACCAATCACAAGCTGTATCGCTGCGCCTCAGCCAATCACAAGCCGAGGGCTGCATCGCGCAAACGAAATTCTCAGCGGCGGCCGAACCATATTAAGACCAAATGTTACACTGTCGGATAGCTGTCCCCGGGCACAACACCTCGCCCGGTGGAGTACTCCTTAGCGAGATGTTATCCTATCATCATCATCTCGACATGGACGACCACCAAGTCCATAGTGATAAAAAAACGGGTCACGTAAAAATATTTTCTGTGATATGGTTATTGAAGAAAACAACAAATAATTCGAGCAGCAGTTTATTTCTTATAACTACACAATAGGAAAATATCAAGGTACTTACTATATACATAATAATTCTATGTTAGAGACCTTCGGCGACTTAAAAACTAACACCAGGGCTAGCCACCCGGTCTATACGAACTTAGTTCAAGTTTATTATTATTACCAAAAGAAATACATAACAAAAGTAATACATCAAAAAACTTTAAAACTATTTCAATGCAAACAGCTAATGTTTCTAAGATTACAAATAATCAAGTACAGATCAGCAATAATTTCAATAAAAAGCTAGACGGCGAGCCCCAAACTAAGCACAGGCTTGTATCTTGGGGCTGATATGCGACGTTACCAGGATGCCAGGAATTGTTACAGATTAGAATTCTAGATCAAAGGACATGTCCACAAAATGATGTCCACAACACTCGTTACATTTTGAGAAAGCTCACATTTTTCTGAGTCTATTACAACATTAAAAACTTAAATGACCCCTCCGATTTTTTAAAAATGAATTTTGAATTTATTTGAAAAAATAAATATATTTCGCTCAATAGGTAGTTTATCTCTAGCAGCCCTGATTAAGTAACATGTAAATTGTTAAATAATAGCATTTTTACCAATTAGACACACTTTTTAAGTGATTTTTGTCACATTGTACCTACTAACTGGTCACACTGGTAGGTTATAATTTTTAATTATAGTAAATTAAGAGATGAATTTGGAAGAATCAGCTACGAATGCAAGTAAAATAACGGTAGAAGCACTTTATTATTGCTAATCTAGAAAAAATAATAAGCTGTATTGTTATTTTTCATACAATTAAATTATCGCATTTTAAAAAAAATTGGAGGGGTGAAAAAATCTAAATTAAACATTTTTGGGAAACCCATATAACAAGCTTTCCATCTTGGTTCGATTTTTCACTTGTGGACGTCACCTTTGCGAAGATCAAAACTTTGTTATTTACTAAAATAATAATAAGTTTGTTATTAACGAAAGGAAATAGTGTAGGTACTTTATGACTATATTTGTTACAAGCGACCCGTCCTGGCTTTGCACAGGTGTATTATACATAAACCTTCCTTTTGAATCACTCTATCTATTAAAAAACCACATCAAAATCCCTTGCGTAGTTTTAAAGATATAAGCATACATAGGGACAGACAGACATGGCTGCGACTTTGTTCTATACTATGTAGTGATTTAAAAGATACCTACTGAACTTACATACATTATCAAGAAAGATCCAAAAAGGTAACTACTTACTAGAATTTATCAATTAGAAATGAACAGTTGATCTACATTAAAATTATATATTAGGTAATAATTAATAATAGCATTTGTTGTAAAAAGGCGGTTCACGTGAATATTACAGACACACTGCAAATGCAAGAAAAGTTTTAATTTCAAGGTGCTACGTATTTGTGTCACACTCCCTGGCTGGACAACTTCGTTATATCTATATAATAAAATGTACATAATTTGTACAGAAATATTAAAATTTGTACATACGAGTAAGTACTTTTTGAGTAATACGAATACGTGGATTGGCAAGTTGAATTGCCAGTGGGCAGGGCACTTAGCATAGAGGGCTGATGACTAATGAGGTAGTAGAAAGGTTATCGAGTGGAGACAACGCACCCGTAAGCGCACCGTAGGATGTACCTACTTCCATTAGATGGACGGGTAATCTCATTGAGACCGCAGAATCGAGCTGAATTCAAGCCGCCTCAAGCCAATCTTATTGGAGATCTATAGCGGAGGCCTATGTCCAACAGTGCACGTCTTTGGAATGAAATGGCGACTACAAAATATATGACAACGCCTACTCAAATACGATACATTTGTGATCTCACGTTGCTATGTAAATGAAAACAGGCGCACTTTTCTGCGAAATAATGAAACGTGATTAAAATTTCATTCACCTAACATAGACCAAAGCTGTAAGCGCTTTTGAGGTGTACAATTTCTGTACAATTATTTAAATGTCCGGCCAGGGAGTATACTCCATGGCCGGACCATATACATTTGACGATTACTCTAAAAGTACTTAGGTACAAAGGACATGTGCACAAAATGTATGGAGGCTGGTATAATAATAAACAAAAATTCTAACCACAACACTCGTTACAATTCGAGAAAGTTCATATTTTTCTAAATCTACAACAGTTAAAAACAAAAAAGAGCCCTCCGATTTTTTTAAAATTAATTTTGAATTTATTATGATAAATAAATATATTTGGCTCAATAAGTAGTTTATCTCTATCAACCCTGATTAAGTAACCTCCAAATTGTTAATTAAAAGCATTTTTACCAATTAGACACACTTTTAAAGTGTTTGTTTGTCACATTGTACCTACTGACTGGTCACACTGGTAGGTTAAAATTTTTAATTTTAGCAAATTAAGCGATGAATGTGGAAGAATCAGCTACGAATGCAAGTAAAATAACGATAGAAGCACTTTATCATTGCTAAACTAGAAAAAGTAATAAGCTGTACTGTTATTTTTCATACAATTTATATTTCGCATTTAAAAAAAATTGGAGGGGTGAAAAATTCTTAAATAAATATTTTTTGGAAGCCCATAAAACAAGCTTTCAAATGATGTATATATCATCTTGGTTCGATTTTTCTCTGAATAATATACCACTTGTGGACATCACCTTTATGATATATAACGATGTGGTCCGGCCAGGGAGTATGACACACATATTTACTGTGTTCCCGCGCAATTCATTGAAATGCTAGCAACTTAAACAAAACGTTACAATTGGGTTTTGATCAATACTCTAATTAGATTCATGAGGAAAGTAACGTGGTAATCTAAATATTGAAGTGAAACTTCTAATGCGACTTCCAACCAGGCTGCGTTAAACGTTTAACGCTACCATGGAGGGGGTATGTAAGCACTGTTGCGTCAAAGTTTCACTTCTTCCGCACGGAGGGACTCCACGCACTATGTTTATTTTGTAGCTTTTAGTAAATTATTGTTACATTTCAATAAAACCGTTTAACTTAAAATATTTTAACTGAACTGTTAACTTTCGCCGAAGGCCACAGCCCCGACGACTTCTTGAGAAGGCGCATTTTAATGGGCATAAATATATATACATACACACTACAAACAAGATTCTACAGATACCTATATATATATATCTGTAGAATCCTGTTTGTAGTAGTGACAACCCCTGTTGGAAAGTAGATTATGGCAACTCTTTTTTTATAGGTTACGTAACTTTTTTAAATGTAGATACTGGCAACCCCTTTTAGCCACTTTTTAAGTCAAGATGAAAATTGTTAGTTTATGTCCCTGCTAAATAAAATAAAATATAAAGAAAAGTGTGTTTCCATAGTGATCTCCTAAAAATAATATGAAGCCTGCATTCTTCTAAACCTGGCGATCGTTATTTTGGAGAAAGTAAAGCCGAAGAGATGGAGATCATGGAGAACAAAAAGAGAATACGTCGAGCCACGCGCACCCAGTTCACCGAAATTATTAACCAAGTCAGTCAATTAGATGAAAAAGACAGAGACTCTCACTACAAACTACTGTCAGAAACCGCAAACAAACTACATATATTAGACGCGGAAATAGAAAAACTTTTGAGTGAGAGTGACTGCACGGACGCTGACTTGGAAAAATAATGAGAAGAGGTGATGGCATATAAACCTGGCGATCGTTATTTTGGAGAAAGTAGAGCCGAAAAGCTTGAGATCATGGAGAACAAAAAGAGAATACGTCGAGCCACGCGCACCCAGTTCACCGAAATTATTAACCAAGTCAGTCAATTAGATGAAAAAGACAGAGACTCTCACTACAAACTACTGTCAGAAACCGCAAACAAACTACATATATTAGACGCGGAAATAGAAAAACTTTTGAGTGAGAGTGACTGCCCGGACGCTGACTTGGAAAAATAATGAGAAGAGGTGATGGCATATAAAAAGAAATGGCAGACCGTAGAAAAGATTAAAGAAAATCCAGCAACAACTACTTCAAACTCAGCATCAGAAATAAATTCTACAAGAAAATATAAATTGCTAATGTTGGAAATAAAGAAATTCGACGGAGATGTGAAAAACTGGATCACCTGGGGACAATTTTGTAAAATCCACGAGGATCCCACGTTAGATGACTCGGATAAGTTTCAGTATCTGATTCAGGCCATGACACCGGGTACGGAAGTGAGAGACTTTATCGAATATTACCCTCCTCCTCCTCGCGTCGTATTCCTCATGTCTGAGGGTCGTGACCTCCACCTCCTATAAGCTTCTCTTTCACGATGTTTCTCCATCGCCCTCTGTCCTCAGCAACACGCAGCGTCTCATAGACTGACGAATCGAGGGTGGTGCGAATTTGATCGGACCAACGCATTGGACTACGACCTCGTGATCGCTTGCCGTCGACTTTCCCTGTGACTATCAGTTTCTCGAGGTTATCGTCTTGTTTTCTTGCAATGTGGCCGAAGTAGTCAAGGACACGTTTAAGACAGATGGTCGAGAGTCTGGTCGTGACCTTGAGCTGTTTTAGTATCGATACGTAATATTACCCTATCACATCGAAAAACTTCAACAAGCTGAAATAAGTCAGAAGATAAGACAACTCGGCGTGTAAGGGTGGTTCGGATGCCTAGTAAGTATAACCTGTAAATAATTTTATAACATATTTGCTCGTAAAGTGGCTGTAATTACACCAATTTCAATATCGTAATGTATTTCATTACGCACTTGTGCGTTATTGTAATGTAAAACGCACGAGTTTTTTTTTAATAAAGTAACATGCACGATTTTTTAAGATGTTCCGTCTAAAAATGAACGATACTTTTTAAAATCTTAGCAAAGAGTTTTTATGTCAGAAAAGTGGTCAATGTTTTATGAATAAAATTAACTTTGGCAGATAAACATTATTTCGCGCGCTTTTTCTTTTCGCTGTATTGTTTTTATTTAAAAATGTCGTCAAGTAGTGATGAATTTACTTTCACTCAAGAGAGTAAGAGAGAGACTGGGGAAATTGTAAGTAATAATAATAACTTGACAACATTAAAAATGACAACTGGCAACGTAACAATCACTTTTAAAAATTGTTCAAATTCCTATAACTACTTTAACAAGTAATTAAAGATTTGGTCGTTTAAGAAAGTCAGAGTTTCATTTTATAGACTGCCAGTAACACTGGGATTTGACAGCTAGGATGTGTGTCTTGTATTTTTGCATTGATTGGCATGATTCAATTCGAATAACAAACAAGTTCTAAGGAGCTACACAGTGTTTGATAATCGGCCAGGAGGCCACCACAATTCTGGCGACGGATGGAGTAAAACAACGCGCATGAAAACATGGCGAAAATGGAGTATGCTATTGGGGCGGCGGGAGCACGCTTTGACCCGTACACTGATCCCAACACCACGAACGAAAGATGGAAAGCCTGGATTAGAAACTTCGATTATTATATCGATGGGCAAATGGGACTGTCGGACAAGCAGAAAGTAGCAAGGTTGTTGCATCAGCAGGACCAGAGGTTCAAGAAATATTCGAAAATTGTAAACAAGATAACGATTACAGCACTTACGAAAAGGTCAAAAACCTTCTCACGACATACTTTGCTCCTAAGTTGAACACCGCATACGAACGGCAGAAGTTCAAAAATTTAAGCATAGACATAAACGAAACTATAGACCAATTTGTGATGCGCCTCAGGAGGCAGGCAGGCAAGGTATTGTGATTATAAGAACCTAGATGATATATATATCCTCCTCGAACCTGGCGCCTCGTATAGGGGACAATTTCGCCAGTGTCGCTACCAAGCAGGGAGTTGCGGAACTATAAATGTGAATATCGTCATCGATTTAACACAGATGGCGCTTTAATTTAACATGTTTGAGTAGCTAGGTTTTGCACAGTTTTAATAGATATTATTTGAATTCGTCAGTTGAGTGAAAAGTGCAATAATGGCGGCTCGTGGTAAGCTTTTTTTGTTGTTTTTGTGGAAATATTAGGAGTTTCTTTTGAAATGTATATTTAGTGTGTTCCTTAGATTATATACGATTTAACAAACTCATTTGTTTTATATTTAGACAAATTATTGAAACGTAACAGACCTTGATGTGTGCGTGTCCCTCATAAGAGACTTTCGGTTTTAGGCCAGATATTTATAAATATATTTTTAAACTGTTGTTGATCTCATTTAACATTATCGTTGCATTTTACAGGCTTGAATGACAAAGAAATACTAAACATACACTCAGTCATAGATGGTGTTTCCGATGATGAAGTTCAAACAATTACGCCTCTCATGAAGAAACGCGACTACAAGTTGAAGAAAATAGCTCCAGTGAGTATTCAAGTGATGATGAAGTGCCACTGTCTACGTTTGCTTCTCCTCAGGCTCAAACTTCCCAGGTTGCAAGTCGTAGGATTTTTTGGAAACATCAAGACAGTTTTTTGCCTACTACCCCGGGAGATTTCCACCCTCTAACATCCACTCCAGTAAGTGCATTACCAACACCATCTGAATATTTCACAAGATACATACCAGAAGAAATATTTGAAATATTTAGCGCGTTTTCGAATCAAACCTATTTTATAAAAACAGGCAAGAATCTGGACACTTCAAAAGACGAAATGAAAATCTTTTTCGGGTTGAATATTGCCATGAGCTATTTGGGTTTGCCTAGAATTAAAATGTATTGGATGAATAAGACAAGAATCCCAATGATAGCAGACAGAATGACTCGAGACCGCTTTTTCAGAATTAGATCAAATCTGAAACTAGTAAATGATCTTGATGTAAACCCGATTTCTAAGACAAACAAGTTTTGGAAAGTACAACCTCTTATTGAAACTGTAAGGAAAGCTTGTCTAGAAAATCCCAGATCTCAAGAAGTTAGCATTGATGAACAAATTATACCATTTTGGGGCCAAGTATCTATGCGGCAGTTTATCAGGGGAAAGCCAAACCCTTGTGGTTTGAAAAACTTTGTTTGCACTAGTTCCGATGGCATCCCTTTGGATTTTTTTATGTACGAAGGCAAAGGTGATACTATAACAGATGAAGCTGATGGTCTCGATATTGGAGGCAAAGTTGTAATGAGGTTGGCTGATAACTTACCTGAAGGAACAAAAATATATATGGACAGGTATTTTACTTCTATTGAATTACTGGACAAACTTCGTACAGAAAAAAAGATGCAAGGAACCGGCACTCTTAGAAAATCCAAAATACCTAAAACATGCAACTTCAAAACCGACAAGCAGTTGAAGGATAAGGGGCGTGGCAGCTCAGACCAATTAGTAAGAAACGATGGTCAGGTTGCGTGTCTGAAATGGTTCGATAACAAACCAGTAATATTTGCTTCATCGGTTGACACAAAACAACCCGAAAACAAATGCAGGCGTTGGTGTAAAAAAACAAAACAATACATAGAAATTGGCAGGCCATTTGTTGTACAACAATATAATGAAAAAATGGGCGGCGTCGATATGTTAGACAGGATCATCAGTTTTTATAGAATCAGCGCCCGCTCCAAAAAATGGACGGAAATTGTAACTAATAATAATAACTTGACAACATTAAAAATGACAACTGGCAACGTAACAATCACTTTTAAAAATTGTTCAAATTCCTATAACTGCTTTAACAAGTAATTAAAGATTTAGTCGTTTAAGAAAGTCAGAGTTTCATTTTATAGACTGCCAGTAACACTGGGATTTGACAGCTAGGGTGTGTGTCTTGTATTTTTGCATTGATTGGCTTGATTCAATTCGAATAACAAACAAGTTCTAAGGAGCTACACAGTGTTTGATAATAGGCCAGGAGGCCACAATTCTGGCGACGGATGGAGTAAAACAACGCGCATGAAAACATGGCGAAAATGGAGTATGCTATTGGGGCGGCGGGAGCACGTTTTGACCCGTACACTGATCCCAACACTACGAACGAAAGATGGAAAGCCTGGATTAGAAACTTCGATTATTATATCGATGGGCAAATAGGACTGTCGAACTAGCAGAAAGTAGCAAGGTTGTTGCATCAGCTGGACCAGAGGTTCAAGAAATATTCGAAAATTGTAAACAAGATAACGATTACAGCACTTACGAAAAGGTCGACAACATTCTCACGACATACTTTGCCCCTAAGTCGACACCGCATACGAACGGCAGAAGTTCAGAAATTTAAACATGGACATAAACGAAACTATAGACCAATTTGTGATGCGCCTCAGGAGGCAGGCAAGGTATTCTTTATGACTCTAGATGATATATATATATTGTTGGACCAACTTATGGAAAAATGAAAAAACATAGATATAAAAAAAAATAATCCTAAAGAAAGGTAAAGACCTAACCTTGAATATAGCTATGGAAATCGGGAAGAATTACGAAATGGAGAAGAATTATGATGGTCAACCAGACACAAATAGAAAATGGACATACGCCCGAAGCAAGTACAAGTATCAACAAAATTTTTGAAGACAAAAGATGTTATAGATGTGGGCTGGGCATTTTTCATATTGGCAGTGTCCTCTACTTTGCCAAGGATGAAAAATGCCCAGCCGAAGGAGAAACTTGTAGACGGGCACTTTTCAAAGCAGTGCAAATCTTAGATAACATTAAAAGAGAAGACAAGCAAAAAAGGAAGGAAAAGATATATAAGGTATGTCAGTCATAGAGGAGTCACCAATGGAGAGCTCAACCAGTGACAGTGTAAGTGGTGGCAATGTTACAGTAAATTCAGTGTTTTTATTGTGAACACAATAAATGAGAAAAACAGTATAAAAATCGCTAATAAATACCGATGTGACTTCATTATAGACTCCGGTGCATCGATAAATATAATTGATAGGGCTATTTTTAGTACTAAGACAGCTTTTGACAGAGAAGTCAACTCATATGAGGCCTTCAGGCGGCCTAAAAACTTTGACACCAGGGCTAGCCACCCGGCCTATACGAACTTACTTACTTACTTACTATATGAGGTTCTGAGAGAAAGCGATAAAAAACATTGAAAAAAGTAGATATTTTACAAAAGAAGGCAAAGAAGCCATTGTGCCCTCCCAAAAAAGAAAATTGTGACAACTCTGAAAAGTTTAATAAACCTGGATGTTTTTAAGAAAAATGCTAGAACTGTACGCCCACGCTACTTTAACTCAGACCTACTGGGAAACTTCTTTGGGCAAATGCGAGCATATAGCTACATAAATAATGACCCTGACTAAAACTTTCAAAGGCATATTCCGTTTCCTGCCAATCACCAAGTTTATCAATTTTCATTCGGCAAGTTACAATTGTGAAGCGACTTCGGGAGGCCAAAATATAATAGAACTAAAAATAATGTTTGAGACAGACGAAGTTAAAAGGCCAAACAGCGATAACTTTACAACAAGTTGTCAAGTCTCCCGAAGTCACGGAAATATTCAAGCAGAAGCTCGAAGAAAACTTAAATGTACACTCAAGTGCATACACTGCGAGATGGGTGAAAAGATAATACAAGAATAAAATAAATTGTCCCGAATGAAACCACTTTTTTTGGTTCAACAACATTTTGTGACCACTCTGAAAAGTTTTAATAAAACTATGGATGTTTATTAAAGAAAAAGGATGTAAAACTGTGTGTCACACTACTTCAATCCAGAGTTCCAGACCTACTTGAAAACTTTTTTGGTTTTGGAAACAGCACCTAAAAGGCTCTTACACAGAAATACTGGAAAATACAGCCACGGCAATGGCCCTTACACAGAAATACTGGAACATTCAGCCATGGCAAAGGCCCTTGCACAGAAATACTGGAAAATGCAGCCACAGCAGGCTCTTACACAAAACTACTGGAACATGCAGCCATGGCAAAGGCCCTTGCACAGAAATACTGGAAAATGCAGCCACAGCAGGCTCTTACACAAAACTACTGGAACATGCAGCCATGGCAAAGGCCCTTGCACAGAAATACTGGAAAATGCAGCCACAGCAGGCTCTTACACAAAAATACTGGAACATGCAGCCATGGCAAAGGCCCTTACACAGAAATACTGGAACATATTGCCTTAGCAAACGCTCTCAGTGAAGCGTTTTTCAGAAATTGGAAAGGTTTCAAAAATGAATACTTGGAATGCAATAAACATCTAAATGTGTACTATCTTATAGTTTATCAGTCTCTGGCAGCCATATCACAAGCTTTGCTTAGTTTGGGGTCAGAGGCCGTGTGTAAGATGTCCCCAAATGCCGATGGGAGTTCAGTCAGTAAAACTCTGACGAAAACAGCAGATACTGTTTCATTTTTAGACGATCTTTTTGTTTCGTACAACGGCCCTAAATCATGTATTAAAAATAAAGGGAAACTACTAAGACATCTTTTGACAGAGAAGTCAACTCATATGAAGTTCTGAGAGAAAACGATAAACAAAAAATTGAAGAAATTATATTATTTTACAAAAGAAGGCAAAGAAGCCATTGTTCCTTCCCAAAAACGAAAATTGTGACAACTCTGAAAAGCTTAATAAACCTGAATGTTTTTAAGAAAAATGCTAGAACTGTAAGCCCACGCTACTTTAATTCAGACCTACTGGGAAACTTCTTTGGACAAATACGAGCAAATAGCTACAGGAATAATGACCCTGACTGAAACTTTCAAAGGCTTATTCCGTTCCCTGCTTATCACCAGGTTTATCAATTTTCATTCGGATTAGCTCAATGTTCAGAAAATTATAATTGTGAAGAGACATCGGGAGGCCAAATAAATCACTTTTCACATTCCACAAAAACAGTGGAGCTGATTTAGTCGCCCTATCAGCGGGCAGTCAGTGAAGATTGTTAACTCCAACATATTAAAATGCAAAAATATTCTCTTACACAGTGGTTACATTGGTTTTTACCGCATGGTCAACGACGCTCCATGTTCTATCTCAGTCAGTTTTCAACCGAGTATGAGGTACAGATTTCATGTGTTGTTTCTGATAGTAATTTTACGTGTACCTACCTATAAGTCAACAACTTTAATCAATACACCATAGTGAACAAAGATACATTTAAAAATATTCTCAGGACTATACTATACAGGAATGCAAATTTTTCTAAGTGCGATAACACCTAAGTGTATATTTTTGAACATGTCTTTGTCAATTGATGGAAAAATAAGACAAAGTGGAGCTGAGTATCGTAAACGGGCTAAGGAAAATAATGATAAACAAAAAGTTGTTATTAGAAAATCTGCAAAATTACATGATTTTTTAGAAAAACTCACTAATTCTGAGAACTGCACAACCGATCAAAAACAAGTACTTCGTTTTACTAAGTCGTGTTATTAAGTCCAACCATGCGCCATCTGTATCCTTCAGCGAAGACACTCCAGCCCCCTAAGCAATAGCAATCGTAATAGCAATCGTTTATGACTTCATTTTAGTCTTTTGGCACCGCCTATGTGACGTTAGCCATCAATTGCTTTGCGCGGAATGCGAATGCAATCGTTGAATGAACAACTTTGATGGCTAACGTCACATAGGCGGTGCCAAATGACTAAAATGAAGTCATAAACGATTGCTATTGCTTTAGGCGGTAGGGGTGGGGGGCTGAACTGAGTCAAGTGAAAGAAGAAATTTCTAAGTCTTTACCAGTGCTGAATCCTGCTGATGGAGTCGACCATGATTCTGCAAAATGGGTTAATAACGAATTTACGCGTGATTACATATGTAATCACGGAGCCAATCAAAATATGGAAAATGATTTTTGCAAGAGTGAACGCACTTATAAAAGATAAAGTGCGGAAATTGACAAAATGTTTGTTCGAACGCCAGCATTTGAACGGTGAAAAAGTTTCAAGAAAGTAGTTACTATACTCCAAGAGTACTGGGTGTGTTTTTTGTGGACCGCGTCTTCTTTTTAACGGTGGTACGAGCTCATTTGACAAAAATAAAGGTTTTAGTGACTGGAAAAATGCGCATCGAAGAATATTAGCTCATGAAAATTCTCCGACTCATAAATTTATCCGTTCTTCAAATGACAAATAGAGGCAACGCATTAGGTCGCATAGACCAAACATTAACAATTCAGTACGATGAAGAAATTAATTAATTAAGAAACACGAGAAAATCGGCTCATTACACAATGGAAATTATTTGATGTCGCTGGAGCTTATTGCTGAATTTGATGCCTTTTTAGCTAAGCACTTAGCACGGTATGAAAATTCAGGAAGTGGACATACTAGCTACCTTTCTTCAACAATGTGTGATGAGTTTATTCGCCTGATCGCTGAAAACATTTTATGCAATTGTGACGGAAATGGAGGGGGGGGAGCAGATAAGCTGGCCTAGGGTGGCTCAGACTGCTAGTCCGAAATAAACAGCGACATGATCGTAACCAGAGGCGCTGGTTACGATCATGTCGCCTCATTGTATTGTTTTGTTAAGTGTCAATATAATTTTCAAGTTAATACAATATAAGTTTCGCTTCACAGCAGCAGGCCTCATGGACGTACCGAAGACCCCCAGAAGAAGGGCAGAGTACACGCATGCGGATAAGGAGCTAAGGGGCAACTCAGAGATGTCATTGAGACTACCGAGTAAATTTATCTTACTAACCAAATGTTGTTATAGGCCGAATCAAACTCCTTGGCGGCTGTGAAATAGCTACAAGCTGCGAGAAACCTTAATCCTAAGCTCACATAAAAGCTGCACGAGTATTGGGTTTTGCTCAGTTATTTACTATTCAAAAGTGGAAACGCCATGGGTGAAATAGGCATCGAAAGGTGTTTTGCCGCGCTTTGTGTTCGTGTTTATTGACGCGTCGGTTGCATTATTGCAGGCATAATATCGGCGGCACATGGCGTCAAAGAGTTCGACGGTGTCGACAGCACCTAAAAGGCTCTTACACAGAAATACTGGAACATTCAACCATTGCAAAGGCCCTCACACAGAAATACTGGAACATGCAAACATGGCAAAGGCCCTTATACAGAAATACTGGAACATGCAGCCATGGCAAAGGCTCTTACACAGAAATACTGGAAAATGCAGCCATAGCAAAGACCCTTACACAGAAATACTGGAACATGCAGCCATGGCAAAGGCCCTTACACAGAAATACTGGAACATGCAGCCATGGCAAAGGCTCTTACACAGAAATACTGGAACATGCAGCCATGGCAAAGACCCTTACACAGAAATACTGGAACATGCAGCCATGGCAAAGGCCCTTACACAGAAATACTGGAACATGCAGCCATGGCAAAGGCTCTTACACAGAAATACTGGAACATGCAGCCATGGCAAAGGCTCTTACACAGAAATACTGGAACATGCAGCCATGGCAAAGGCTCTTACACAGAAATACTGGAACATGCAGCCATGGCAAAGGCTCTTACACAGAAACACTGGAAAATGCAGCCATGGCAAAGTCCCTTACACAGAAATACTGGAACATGCAGCCATGGCAAAGTCCCTTACACAGAAATACTGGAACATGCAGCCATGGCAAAGGCCTTTACAGAGAAATACTGGAAAATGCAGCCATGGCAAAGTCCCTTACACAGAAATACTGGAACATGCAGCCATGGCAAAGGCCTTTACACAGAAATACTGGAACATGCAGCCATGGCAAAGGCCTTTACACAGAAATACTGGAACATGCAGCCATGGCAAAGGCCTTTACACAGAAATACTGGAACATGCAGCCATGGCAAAGACCCTTACAGAGAAATACTGGAAAATGCAGCCATGGCAAAGGTTGGACAAATTACTCAATAACCACTGGAATGAACAAGTGAGGCCCAGAACTTTAATATAAAATAATTAAAAGCAGGTACCTATCCTTCTAAATGCCATCGGTAGTGGAGCGATGAACAAGTATCTAGAATTTGGCATCACCGATGCCGACAAGAAACAAGAATATAATGTTTGATGAATATATAAATACTAGTATATGTTGGATTTTAAAATAAAGTGAGTTGATCGTGAGCCACCGAACAGAGTGTTTTCATTACAGATCACCACAGACCCAGGCTTCTGATCCCCTACATTTTGGTCCTGCGTCGCCGGATTTATTCGCGAACTACTACTTCGGGAATCAGTTGCCATCATTTTCGAACGTGAACGAACGCGACCTCCGAACGAGCATGGTCGTGACCCGATCTGAAGCTGAGAAAATGAACGCTGAAGAACTGAAACGGATCGAGCTGGTGCGACAAGCCACCGGCTGTAGCTACTACCAGCAAGCAGCGACCTGTCTCGCCGCAGCCCTCCATCCGGTCTCACAGATCCAGGCGTACAACGAACTCTACGCTGCAAGTGAGACTGGCCGAGCTGGAGGCTGCCGAGAAACTCGCCGTCATAGAGAAAAAAGAACTATAAATCGAGACGGAGCTAATAAGAAAACGCCTCGCCGCACAAATCGCTATAGCAGAAGCGGAAGATAGCGTACGCGACGAGCCCAGCCCTGAACACCGAGGAACAGCGCCAGCGCGTACAAGAATGGCTCCATGAGCCCTCGCCGCCTACACCGAGCCGCGCCCGCAGCTACGGGCCGCAGATCGCGGAGGCGCTGGAGAGAATGTCTCTGCCGCAGCCGTTAAAACAGGGACCTACCAAAATTCAGCGGCGATCCAACAGAATGGTTGAGATTTAGGGCGCCATTCTACGAAACGACCAAGTTGTTCCACATCCCGAAACAAGAGAAAATTCCCGATTCATTCCGAATAAAGAAGAGCAGAAAGAAGAGGCGCCTACGGTCGACCCTGGCCGGCGAGGCGCTCGAGACCGTATCTGCGCACCTATACGCAGACATCGACCCCGAAAACATTGGAAACCAACGTGAAAACATTGAAGCAGTGCTTCGGTTCGCCTGAAGTGAACGGATCATCGAAGATGTGAGGCGACTTCCGAAATGGACACCCACAGCGAAAGACTTAAAATACCACTCACCACTACGACACGCGGTGTCGGCATTGTGCAAACATGCGCAATAATTAGCGAATCACGGCATAGTGTCATCTGCGGGTAACTTCTTATCCGCCGACTTGTGTGGCGCTTAGTATAAGACTAAGCGCCACACAAGTCGGCGGAAGGGAATTTATGAGCAGGACGCTGCGCAAAAGCCGAAATATAGGTATGCGCGGGAGCCAGAGAGACGAGACGCCGGGGCACACTCACCCGCCGTATATACAGCCTTGGCCAAAAGTATTAGGCACCTTTAAAAAATCAAAATGCATGTTTACTACTTAACCAATAACTGAGTGCTTATCTTAAATGACTTACCGGGGTCATAAATAACTTCTTAGAATATCACGCGGCTCTTTGTTAAGGTCATAAAACACCTGGCGACCGAAAACAAAGGATTCGGTTTTCTTTCGGTCTTATCAGTCAATGTTTGGTCACTTGTGTTCTGGACTCTAACAAGTAAACAAGCTTTCATTTCTGTTGATGTGATTAAATTGACACCTAATTGTGTTAAAAAAGCCAAAAAGGAGTGAAATTAATTTAGAAAATAGAGTAAAAATTTAGGGTGCCTAATAATTTTGGCCAAGGCCAATTATATTTTTTTTGTATAGTAGATCATACTTGTCGTTGTGATCATACTCGTACTTGTGATGGTCCCATTTAAATTGTATCGAAATCGGCTGAGCCATTTTTGATAAATCGACAATAATGTGAAAATTACTACTTCGATCCGTGCGAATTATTAAAATTGATACACGGTTGTGGTCGCCATTTTATGTCGCAATTTATGCCATTTTTTGCGAAAAATAATGATTAAACCTAAATATTATTAGGTCTAGTGTCTAATAGTAGACGTTCTACGGCTGATATAATGACGATGATGAAATTCAATCTTATATGGACTTAAAATAGTTTCATTATGATTTTTCGGGAAGATGGGTGAAAAATTAAAATAAATAAATACGTAATTATTATAAATAGTATAATTAAATTACTAATATTAAATCGTGCTAGTTATTCTAAATAAATCTAATTATTGAGTATCCTACTAATATTATAAACTAGTTTTTACCCGCGGCTTCGCCCGCATACGTAATATATCATTATAATTTATAGCCTATGTGTAGTTCTGATATATAAGCTATATTATTGTAAAGTTTCATCTCAATCTATTCAGTAGTTTTTGCGTGAAAGAGTAACAAACATCCATCCATCCATCCTCACTAACTTTCGCGTTTATAATATTAGTAGGATGTGAAAGATTGTGTGGATGGATGGATGGATGTTTGTTACTCTTTCACGCAAAAACTACTGAACGGATTGAGATGAAACTTTGCAATAATATAGCTTATATGTCAGAATAACACATAGGCTATAAATTATAATGATATATTGCGTATGCGGGCGCAGCCGCGGGTAAAAACTAGTATAGTATTAATTGTATACTATAACTTACATAAAGTAAAGGATATGTTCTTTTTTTGTACGGGGCTTTGGCTCAATGACTGACGGTGAATAGGGAGAAAAAAAAACTTAATTCAATGCGACATAGTGTTTCGTAATGAAACAGTTAATTAAAAATCACACCTTGTTTAGTTTTACATTATTGCCATACTGCCCACCATTAGGCACATCCACCTTTTTGTAGATCCATGGATGTAAGACAGACAGAAGCCAATCAACAATGTTCAAAATCTGACTCCAAGATTTTTTTTCTTCAAACAAATAAATATTATGGGACTCCAAGATTTTTTTTCTTCAAACAAATAAATATTATGGGTTGGCTCTCTAATATGTACAAAGCAGGGCTTATTATTCGAAGACTTTACAACCTATCATATACCATCGAAGCGTCCGTGGGGAATCTCCAAAGAGGTCGCATTGAGTTTTGCGAGAGGAATTACATCCATGTGTACTTGTCACTGTCAAAATTATGTCACACACAGAGGTAAAATTCAAAATATGAGTTGCTAGGCGAGTTTTGGCGGAAACGCGGAAAAATCATGTCGCCTCATTGTATTATTTTGTTAAACTTGTGTTTTTATCAGTGATAATTAGTGAAAAATGGTGGTATTTCGTTGATTATGAGCTGATTTACGTGCATGAGTGTAGGCAAGTGATATAATGTGACGTATCAGGTCGTTTCGTGTTGTTACCAAAACTCCATAGACGCCTCTAGTGAAGTCTCCACTGCTTTACTGAGGTATGACTTGGACTATGATTGGATTTGACAGCGACTTTATTGGACTATGACGTGACTACGACAGTGACTATTTCGATAAAATATCAAAAATTATTAAAACTTAACACTACTTGACACTGGCAAATGCACAACATTGCGACGCCAAACAAAAGAAGAAGAAGAAAATCTAACTCCAAGTTTTTTTTTTCAAACAAATAAATATTATGGTTTGACTCTCTAATATGTACAAAGCAGGGCTTATTATTCGAAGACTTTACAACCTATCATATACCATGGAAGCGTCCGTGGGGAATCTCCAAAGAGGTCGCATAGAGTTTCGCGAGAGGAATTACATCCATGTGTACTTGTCACTGTCAAAATTATGTCACACACAGAGGTAAAATTCAAAATATGAGTTGCTAGGCGAGTTTTGGCGGGAACGCGGAAAAATCATGTCGCCTTATTGTATTATTTTGTTAAACTTGTGTTTTTATCAGTGATAATTAGTGAAAAATGGTGGTATTTCGTTGATTATGAGCTGATTTACGTGCACGAGTGTAGGCAAGTGATATAATGTGTGTAATCATGTTGTTCCGTGTTGTTACCAAAACTCCATAGACGCCTCTAGTAAAGTCTCCACTGCTTTACTGAGGTATGACTTGGACTATGATTGGACTTGACAGCGACTTTATTGGACTATGAGGAGACTACGACAGTGACTATTTTGATAAAATATTATCAAAAATTATTAAAACTTAATACTTGAAACTGGCAAATGCACAATAATGCGACGCCAAAACTAAGAAGAAGAAGAATTGCTAGGCCTGTAATAATTATAAATATTGTGCATCTTTTCATAAGCGTCTGAATTTTTTCAGTATTTTTCGAGTTTCGTTATATTTTTTTACATAAATATAATATAATTTGTGTCAGACTTGAGCCAGAACTTTGAGAACATCACCTTTACTTGATTCGAACTAGTTAATTTTTTTATAACTATACATATTTAAGTATTTTAATTATGAATACTAAACTTGTATAATAGTAAATTTTAATCATCATCACAATCATTTCAGCCCTAGGACGCCCACTTCAGAACATAGGCTTCTTCTATAAAAACAAATGGAAACGGATTGCATCCAGCGCGATCCTGCGGTCTCAGTGACAAAATATTTCACATAATATATAATACACCTATTATACATACCTATATTAAATTTTGTAAATGTTATATACTTTTTATTTTACAGTACTTTTTAGTATATTTTTATTATTCTTTTCGAGTATTGCGTATATTATATTTCCATCTTTTGACCAAAAATTAGCCACCTTGATATTTTTATTTAAAACTTTTCTTGCAAATTGCAGTGAGCGTAATACTTTATCTGAATTTATCTGGCCAATAAATGACCTCCTTTCGGATTTATATTACTGTTCCGCGTAACCTTATGCCGGATAACCTACTGGTAACTGTTTGTGATGGTAGTAGTTAATTTGAGCATAACATTATAAAAATACCATTGTATACAGGGTTATTTCTAATCAATTAGCGTCTATTTAGGGACTTATTCTGTACATCAAAACTAACAACTTTTGTTCTGCGACTTTTGTCGAAACTAAAAAAAAAATTTTCTTTTTCAAATCACTTGTTCCATAATTTTTGTCGCGTGTGAACGATATTTTTCTATTGAACATTTTTTTTTAGTTTTGACAAGTCGCAGAACAAAAGTTGTTAGTTTTGATGAACAGAATAAGCCTTTAAAAGGATGCTAATTGATTAGGAATAACCCTGTATAGAGGGTTATCCAAAACTGGTGTACAAAGCCGAAAGGGGGCGATTCACGCCACCAATACGAACTTGAACTAAACTGAAACTATTACTATAGAGAATTCTTAACCAACCCGGAAATCGAGAAATAAAATCAACTGTTTCATAAATTTTTTCGATTCCGTGTTGCAATTTTGTATGGAACAGCTGATTTTTTTCTCGATTTCCGGGTTCGCTTCATAGTAAAAGTTGTTCATAATGATGAAGTTAATCACCTCCGTTCGTCTTAGTACAGGGCAAGCAGATAACCCTGTATACATTAGCTAGAATGTAAAACAATGTACATTACTAGATCTGATTTCTGGTTCGGAAACAGCTCTAGATACTATGTAGGTTTTTTCCCAAAAATCTAAAATATAATTTAAAATGATATGTAAAATGAGTATAATTTACGGCAACAGCTCCAATTCAGGCGGCAGTGGTATACTCTTCATGATCGCGAATCTCTTAAGGGCGTCGTACTTCCCGCGCAGAGCCTCGATCTCATCGCGAATACGGTTGTTGTCCTCTTGCATCATCTCCATGTCGCGCCACTCCTGAAATATACATATTAAACAGTGAAGTATATAACTAGACAGGAAGCTAAAAAATGAAAATTACAAAAGTAACGCAGGGGTGGCTTTGGGGCGAACCGTCGGTTTTTTTTATTCCGTATAGTTTTGCGTTTGACTACATACTGCCTGATGTTGAGCAGATATGCGGTCTATAGGGTGTAGCACGCTTACCTAGAAGATACCTATATACTCGAGATTTGAAGACACCCAGACAGAGCCAGGCAAAGCGTTCCACATTCTGGCTGTTCGAATGAGGAATGAGGATTCGAAACGCTTGGTTCTAACGCGCAGAATGTCCACCATAAAAGGGTCGCGTCAGTCTAGCCTTACCATAGAAGAAAGGGGCAAATGGGCAACTGCAACTCCTGGGCGCACTCTCCGAAGTGTATCCGGTAAATGGCCGACAAACACGCCACCTTACGTCGATACTCGAAGCTGCGACTTAGACAAGGTGTCGTTGTCAATCAGACGTCGGTGAGTGGAGACACCGCAAACCCTGATTCCCTGGGGCTAAATGAGACCCTTGACTCCTCCCTTGCCTTAACTGGCCGGCTTGGAGTGGAAACCGCAAGAGCTAAGAACCTAAGCTTCCGGTTGAAAGTGTTAAAGGGCATAACGCCGCTAATAGCTTTTAGTGAAAGCGCAGCACACCTCTCGACACCCTAAGCCGTCCACACCAATGTTGCCCCTCCAGTGCCAACTTACGGTAGTCTTAATGGGGGCCTTATAACTTTAGGGGGACCCATTTATAGGTGGCAGGTCACCACCCGCCTTAATATTTTGAAATGAGGCATTACGTGGCGGGTGCCGCACCTCATTCCATAGACCATCATCCAGAAGTTTACTGCAATAGCCTATAATTTTTTGAATTCCTTACTCACAATAGGTTTCGTTGTAACATTCATCTCTTCTATACATATAGCTAAATGAAGTATTAAAAAGGGCTTCTTAGTGTTGGCTTCGGCTCCACTGATGCCCATCAAAGAACCGGGCCTGACCCGAGAGATGTATCAAATAAAGTATTACAAAAGTAAGAGAGCGTGATGTGAAAGTGTGAACAGGAAGAAACTAAATATCTTTTGTCTCTGTTATGTAAACGTCTTTTTGTCTCACTTCTAGAAATGAAGACGCTGAATTTTGTCGCGCTAAAAACGACTGATGAAATTTTTATGAGGTGCTTAAGTAAATCAACATATTTATGAACTATTATCTACTAGTGTTTACCCGCGGCTTCGCCCGCATGATATTTTGATTTTTGACACAATATCATTATAATTTATAGCCTATGTGTTATTCTGATATATAAGCTATATTATTGCAAAGTTTCATCTCAATCGGTTCAGTAGTTTTTACGTGAAAGAGTAACAAACATCCATACATCCATCCATCCATCCATCCATCCATCCATCCATCCATCCATCCATCCATCCTCACAAACTTTCGCGTTTATAATATTAGTAGGATTTTCTATCATTTTTTCTATCATGAAGGCGCTCGGACATTTTTTTACTACTTCCACTTAGGGACTGTGGCTCTGTAGATATTTGCTCGAATTGTGCAGGGTTTCAAAAGTGTAATGTAACAAAAGTGAGTGGGATTTAAAAGAACTGTAGTCATCAGTACCTGACTCTTCTCAGTTTCCAGCTCGTCTTTCTGCTCGATCCGTTTGATCCGACACGAGGCCGCGTAGCCTCGGTTTTTCAGCGTACGACGACGTTGCTTCATTCTGCAATGCAACAAAATAAATAAACTAGTAGTCCACCCCGAACTTGGACCTCGCACTATTCCTA
Organism: Hypomecis punctinalis; assembly: GCA_949316475.1. Lineage (NCBI taxonomy): Eukaryota > Metazoa > Arthropoda > Insecta > Lepidoptera > Geometridae > Hypomecis > Hypomecis punctinalis. Next base: position 15,923,686 of record OX438820.1, on the reverse strand, counting down.
TTTTATACCATAAATACATACTGGGATTTAAAAAAATATAACAATATTTGTATGAAAGTTGGCAATTTATTTTAAACAAATGTCGAAAGACATAGATCGGTGAAATGTTTAAAATAGTCATCCGCAACTCCCGCAGAAAGTGGCGCCGTTTTGCCTCATTTTACCACGGCCCTCGTATCTTCGCAACCACTGAACAGATAATGCTCATATTCGAACTTAAACATTCTATAAATATATAAACTACGTTCATGCTAAATTTCATGGAGATCGGATGAGCGGTACTTGAGTCGTCGAACAAATATACAAAATGAAGTCGAATAAATTACACATACAAGTGCCGGCTCGTCCCAGTAGACTCTGGGACCTCACTTACGGTCAATAATAAATATTGGGGGACATCTTACACACGGTCTCTGCTGACCCCAAACTAAGCAAAGCTTGTGATATGGCTGCCAGACTGATATACTACTTATACATATTTTAAGTACATACTAAATAGATAGTACCTAAATAACACCCAGACACCAAGCAAACTCCTATGTTCATCACATAAATGCTTGCCCTGGGTGGGGATCGAACACACGCCTCTTTGATCCAGAAGACAGGTTCACTAACCACTGAACCACCGAAGCAGTCAAATTGAAATTGATATTGCATAATAATTTTATAGAACGCCTACGCCCGTGCTCACCACTACGCCACGCGGCGTCGGCATTCTGCACACATGCGCAATAATTAGCGAATCACGGCAAATTGTCATCTGCGGCTAACTTCTCATTCGCCGACTTGTGTGGCGCTTAGTATAACTAACGGTTAAAAGTAAGCGAGCCATACCTAACTATCTGTTCCCGGGTGAGCCCCCTCATCTTGAGCTGTCGGTTGAGGTCTCGCACCGAGATGGAGACCAGCTCGTCATCGCTGATCTCGGCGCATGGAGTCGGGGACAAAGGTGCCTGGAATAATGCAAACAGTCTGATTATTTTCAACAAATCTTACACACGGTCTCTGACCCCAAACTAAGCAAAGTATGTGATATGGCTGCCAGAGACTGATATCCTACTATAATACATATTATAAAAGCGAAAGTTTGTGAGGATGGATGGATGGATGTTTGTTACTCTTTCACGCAAAAACTACTTAACGGATTGAGATGAAACTTTGCAATAATATAGCTTATGTATCAGAATAACACATAGGCTATAAATTTAATGATATTGCGTCAAAAATCAAAATATCATGCGGGCGAAGCCGCGGGTAAAAACTAGTACTACATATACTTATTTTTAATTACATACTTATATAGATAGCACCTGAATAACACCCAGACACAGAGCAAACAAAAAAAAAATTGCAATGGGACCAATTTCGAAGTATACTCTTTCCAATAAAAAAAGAATTATTGAAATATACGCGTCGAATTGTATACCTCCTCCGGTGGTTCGTCAGTCAAAAACAAAGTCGCTTCCCGCTGTCTGTCTGTCCCTATGTATGCTTATATCTTTAAAACTACGCAACGGATTTTGATGCAGTTTTTTAAATAGATAGAGTAATTCAAGGGGAAGGTTTATAAGTATAATACACCTGTGCGAAGCCGGGGCGGGTCGCTAGTTGAATATAAGTTGTTGTGGCAATAAAGATGAAATCTTACTAGAGGTGTCTTGAAATGTCTTAAAATAATAAAGTAATCTCATAATCATTTATCTAATCACGTCATTATCATTGCACTAAGTGCGTAGAATTATTTTGATGATTATTTATATTGACAGTAAGCATGAGGCTTACAGATTTTCATGACGACGTACTACCTGCTCGTACTAAGCGATTCACTTCTTCTGCCTTCGTCATTGTTTCTTGACAATTACAATCTGGATATCTCCAAGTCAAGAGTGAATAGGTATCTTCTAGGTCTACTTACTCCATCTTCGGCTACAACTTCGCTTTCCATGAGGTGAGTTCTATTCTTCATAAAAAAAATTGCCCTGACAGATAAGTACTTATTATTTGATACTAATTGATATAGGCACATCAGCATATAAATAAATTTATAATAGAGAACTAGCTGCCCATCCCGGCTTCGCCCCGGTACGGACAGAGTTTAAAAGTATAATAAACAAATGCGATTATAAATAGAGATATAAACTAACTTATCTCTCAAGTTATATCTTGTAAACGTACGAAATTGCAAAGTAATACATACCAAAAATCGTAATTTATTTCCTATCTACTCTCTACTTATCACTTAATGAGAACTTTGGTAAATTCATAACTTATTGTTTAGATACAAGTTTTAAAAGGTGACATTAGCCTACAAAACACTGTACTCGTAATATTGTGGTAAATTTAGTTAGTTAACACTAAGCTTTACAAAACATTGTAATTTTAAATCAAATCAATCTCAAGTTGTATCAAACTCCACATGTGTGCAAAATTTGGTTAAAATCAGTTAAGTAGTTTAGGGAGTCCATCGCGGACAAATAACATAATGTATAATTTATATAATCATAATGTAAGTTAAAATAACATATTAAATAGCTAATAAACTAAAAATGCTACATGCCCAGTCTGCTTCATCCACACTCCTTGGCTTTTTCGACATTCTTCACGTAACTTTAAAAATAACTGAATATGTATAGTCTTTGTTTATATTTATTTATTACAATAAAAAGTCTAGCTCAACAATATTTAGTGGTTATTTTTCATTTTAAAACATAATAACAACTGTAGTATTCAATATTTTTGGCACAATTGGTAATCTATAAGACTTGTTATCTTATCGTAGTACTTGCCGTTTGTAGATTGTGGCTATATAAATACAATAATAGGAATTATAATGATTGACTGACAGATAAAAATAAAATTCACTTCGTTCTACTTCACCGTGATTGGCTAATTATTGCGCATGTGTGCACAATTCCGACGCCGCGTGTCTTAGTGCGTAGGGAGCAAGCGGGAGGCATAAGGTAGGCGGGCGGGAGTGCCCCGGCGACTCATATCTCAGGCTCCCGCGTTTTACTATATTTCGGCTTTTGCGCAGCGTTCTGCGCATAACTTCCCATCCGCCGATTTGTGTGGCGCTTAGTATATTCAATATGTGTTTGTACTAAGCTAAGCTTACTACGCGTCGCGCCCGCGTAGCGTACGCGTCGTTGCGCCTACCGTGCTTCAAAAATCATGTCTAAGTGTGAATCATGCAAAATTATCATCAACGAACTCCTGGCCTTTGTGCAAAACAAAATCGAGGTCATGGACGACGAAAGCATGGTGATGATTTGCAGCCGCAGCTTCAGTGCAGCCGATATTGTTGCAGCCAAAACACTCCTGTACGATGTCGTACCGACAGATCAGCGACTGAGAACCAGAAGAAATAAAGGGAAGTCTCAACGCGACATGGAAGACATCATAGGACTGATGAAAACCACGGAACCTAAGGAAGTTCCAGTTTTCGTAGCTCGAGATCTTAGCCGATTACCCCCGGTGACCTGGGATCATATCGATGTGACGCGTTTACTCAAAGACATTGTTGCTTTGAAAAAAGATGTCGAAACTCTTCGCTACAACTCAGCAACGAAAGAAGATTTAGAGACAATTCAGCATGAAGTAGCGATGCTCCACTCCCAACCGCCACCGCGCCTACCTATTTTAGTCAACGCTAATGCAGCAGCTAGATTTATGGAGGACAGCGGCCCTATGGGTCTAGATGGTACTATAACCACACCAAAAGACAAAGCTACACTTACGCCTGTGCCTACAAAGACAGCGCCACCATGTACCGTTACAAGTAAGAAGCCCGCCAATGGCAGTGAGCAACAGGTAGGCCGCAGGTCTAAGTCTAAGCTAGTTATAAGCGATAAAGTCGATGATGGCTTTCAAGTAGTCACGCATAAAAAACACCGACGTCAAAACCGAAATATCATAGGTACATCTACGAATAACGTCAACAGTAAAATCAAAGCTGCCCCGCGCACTGCTCACGTTAATGTAGTCAATCTTGACAGCTCAGTTACTGTCCAAGACCTATATGATCACATGAAAGATATTGGTGAGACTGCATTAGATATCCAAAAACTACCGCCTAGCATTAAGGTGCCTTACGATGAATATAAGATTACTATAGTGTGGGATAGACTGTCAGCTGTGATAAATAAAGATATGTGGCCACCAGGGGTCATTGTTGGTCGCTACCATCAGCGCAGTGCTAGCAGTAATAGCACTCGCGATAATAACGCTGCACAATCTAATAAGCATGGACCAAAGTCTTAGAATCACATCAATCAATTGTAAAAACGTACGAAAAAAGGCAAAATTTATTCAAGATCTTTGTCTCACTAATGAATTAATACTTTTACAAGAAACTTGGCTTTTGCCGACTGATTTAGATTTTCTAAATACAATACATAACGGTTTTAACTCTATTGGAACATCAGCAACTGATTCGACCAAAACATTAGTAGAAACTTTCTTTTTGTGATAAACATTTCAAAAATTGACGCGTTCGCAGGATTTGAACCTGCATCCTCTGGGACACCGGCCCAGAGGATGCAGGTTCAAATCCTGCGAACGCGTCAATTTTTGAAATGTTTATCACAAAAAGAAAGTTTCTATACACCTAGTGTGTGAAGCACGATAAAATCATTTCATTGATTAAAACATTAGTAGGTCGAGTTCATGGCGGTACCGCAATCTTGTATAAAAACACACTTCAATGTACACCAGTAGAATGCGATAGTCAGCGGCTCTGTGCGGTCGAAATCCATACTCGCGACACTACGCGTACTTTGTTAGTAATAAATGTATATATGCCCTGCGACACAGCTGACAATCTGCCCGAGTTCTGTGAATTATTAGGTAAAATTCACTCGATTATCGAAGAAACGCAAATATCAGACACGATTGTAATCGGAGACTTCAACGCGGATCCTAGGCGACGATTTGGCACTGAATTCACATACCTATATTTCAGCTTTTGCGCACCGTTCTACGCATAACTTCCCATCCGCCGATTTGTGTGGTGCTAAGTATACCACCTCAGGTATTAACAAATAGACAAAGCTACATGTCAAAAGTCGTGGTGGTCAAGAGGTAGTGACACCCGCCTTGCAATCGTGAGGTCGTGGGTTCGAATCCCCGGTCCCGTACCAATGAGTTCTTTGGAATTTATGTACGGAATCTCACACCACTGGCTTTTCGGTGAAGGAAAACATCGTGAGGTAACCTGCACAGGTACGTCCGTAGAAGAAATTCGATGGCATAGGTATGTGAATCCACCAACCCGCACTGGGCCAGCGTGGTGGATATTGCCCAATCACCCTTCGTGGCTGGGCCTATGTCCTGCAGTGGACTATTAAAAAGGCTAGTACAGTACATGTCAAAAATTGAAGGTTTGCTAACAGAAGATGGTAAGAAGCATGATCAAATACAAATACAAATACAAATTCTTTATTTATAACGCCAAGTTACACGTCAAATTGGTTTACAATTTTGATAAAATAATAATGTCATGATAATACAAATACAATTTTATAATGTGTATTATACAAAATATTGTTCTCACAGTATAATTACAATTATTTCTAAATACAGCAGAAGAAATAAATAAAATCAATTACAAATTTACTACCTCCGGTAGTTTCATAAATTCTGTGATGTCATAAAATAGGTGACTGAGTAGCCATGTTTTCAATTTACTCTTGAATACAGCAACGGACGATGCGTCGCGCACGGGAGTTGGCAGTCGGTTATAGACCGAAGGCCCACAAACATAAACCGACTTCTCTGACCTGACTAGCCTGTGGCTCGGCGTTGCCAATAGGTTCTTTTTTCGGTTGCTCCTCAAGTTAAGCCTCGTGTATTCGCCTCGTTTTTCAAATACATTGAAGTTATTACGTGTGAACAGGGCAATCTGGAAAATAAGCTCGCACGGTAGAGGCAAAATTCGGAGCTCTCTGAAGAGCTCGACGCAGGAAACGTCGTCGCGTACGCCGAATATGGCACGAACGGCACGCTTTTGCATTACAAAGACTCTTTTGTAATCGGCAGCACCACCCCACAACTCCAACCCATAGGTGACGCTACTATGGACGGTGGCGAAGTAGCAGGAGCGCACGACCTCGCGAGAGGCGGTGCTCGCGAGCCGCCGGAGAGCGAAGCACGAGCGGCCCAGCTTCCCGCACAGCTCGTTTATGTGCGTCTCCCACGTCAGAGCACCATCAATATGAAAGCCTAACAGTTTTGTGCTTTTTACTTGTTGGAGTGTGGTGCTACCGATCACCACCGAGTAGGACTTTGTAGGCCTACCATTGAGGTTGAAACTCAAAAAACAGGTTTTTTCCCTGTTCAACGCTAATCCGTTTGCCCTGAACCATTCTTCAAGGTTATTTGCAACTAAGTTGAGCTTTGTTTCAAGTTCGCGACTCGACGGTGTTGAAACAACGGCGGCGACGTCGTCAGCGTACATATATGGATATATGGATAGATCCATACTTATATGGAGTAGTAGACAACTCTGTTGCAGAGAATGTGGTGTGCGGTGTTGGTTTGTGATGGTGTAGACTGGAAGAGAAATTTATGGTGCCTGCTTTCACACATGTTTTCCTTCATGGTGTATATGTCACAAATATCCGGAAGATTATAGAAACCATTGAGAATTTTGAATGTCTCGATCAGGTCTCAGTAATCGCCATTCTTCGAGGGTTGTGAGATGAAGAGCTTTTAACCTATCTTCATAGGATTTGTGGCGCAGAGCATATGGTATCCTGCCCCCTGACCGCCTAAGCAATAGCAATCGTTTATGACTTCATTTTAGTCATTTGGCACCGCCTATATGACGTTAGCCACATACGACGGGGGCTGGTGGCTTTTCCATGCGCACTTTCAAGCAAATCAATATCTTTCTTAAAATATGGACTCCACCCACATCTGGAACCCATATTCTAGCAGAGGCTTACTTAGTGACTAAAGGCTATTTAATTTATTTTATAATTATTTATTGTCACTATCTCTGTCTATTCATCACACACCATCACAGGATATACAGAGACAGCGTAAAATATCAGAGGTATAATACCTGCAATGGACTGTAAGTAGAGGGTTGTTTAATTTTGATTGACAGATTCAATCAATCAATAAAACAAACATTTCTAAATACATTCATTTGTAGGATACATTAACCATTGATACAAACATAATTGTAATACAAACATTACATACTTAAAACAAGGTTAGTAGGTAGGTATTGTTTTAGTTTCTGCTTAGTAAGAAAAAAAGATTCACTCTACCTCTCGGGTGGTAGTTTTCTTTACTTTTTGACCGACAAAACACTGGAGGAGGTATACAATTAGATATATATATATGTATATTTTTTATGTATAACCAGGTGTAAATTTTTTCTTAGTATACACCAGGGTCGATAATTTTTACAACCAAAAAAAATAATAGTAGGATGAAACCCATTAGAAAAGGAGGGGAATATTATAAAAATAAAAGGAAAAATAAATTTACAGGCGATCTAAGGTCGGGATGGTTTTAAGGGTAAATAACGGTTTTTCTCGATTTCCGGCAAAACTAAAAGTCCTGTCGAAAAAAGTCAAATGGCAAAGTTGTAGGTAATAAAAAGATCTAAAACTTTTGTATTGACACTTTTTTCACATAACCTCAAAATTTATGTTAAAAATCCAAAAAACCAAGTTTTTGGTTTTTTATTTTTATCTTTTATAAAAAAAAATCCCTTCCCGACCTCAGATTGCCCGTAAATTATTTTTCCTTTTATTTTTATAATATTCCCCTCCTTTTCTAATGGGTTTCATCCTACTATTATTTTTTTTTCTCTCTTTATTATTTTTAAAGGCTTCTACTCTGGTCTAGTAGTCCAATTTCAATAATTCTTTTTTTATTGGAAAAATATACAGTGGGACGTCGATTATCCGAACTAATTGGGGGACATAGGTGTTCGGAAAACCGGTTTATTCGGATAATTGAACTGTATACTATTATGAATGAAGACACCAGTAAAAACACATTTATAATACGAATAATCAATGTTACATATTTATGTACATGTATGCCTATGGAGATAATGTGTAAAGTCCCTGTCGAAGCAAACCGTACCGTCTTGCGTGCATCTAAGTCATGCACTTTTTTCAGGACAGATAACATATACTGGTCCCTTTCGTCTTGAGCTTCAAACCATCGCAAGGCAGTATCTAAGCGTGTAAACGCTTCAGAAGCAGCCGGTATATTTTCGTCTTCATTTTCCGAACCATGTTGATGTGGTGCTGGCGGCATCAGTTTTATCAGTCACGACTACAAGGTCTACAATTTTGCTATCCTGCACAATTTGGTGCCCTGGATCTGCCTCGTCGACAGTCATCCATTCTTGTACGTCTTCTTCATCACATTCATGGATATTGAGTTCTTTGTATATTTTATATTTTGCATTTCTATTTGAGCGAGAAGTGAAGGATATCGCGTGCACCGTATATACGGGATTCGGTTAAGCGGTCGTTCGGTTGATCGACTTTCGGTTAATCGACGTCCCACTGTATTTCGAAATTTATCCCATTTAAATTTTATCGAGACTGGAGAGATCAAAAATGGCTCAGCCATTTTTGATAAATCAACAATAATGTGAAAAATGCTACATTGATCTGGGCAAAATATTTGCGAATTCTGTACATGGGTGAAGTCGGCCATGCTAATTTTTGCACAAAATAATCTTGTTATATGGCACATAATGATAGGAAATTATATTTAAAACATTTTCTTTAGTTTAGCAAGCACTTTGTCATCAAAAATAGTTTTTCAACTTGTCTGATTAACTTAAAACTAAAAAAGACTTGTGGTTTTATCTCTATGTACATTGTATGTTTAGCTGGTTACATATATTTTCACAAAAATTATGTGTAAAGGATGAAAGTCTAAACTTAACAATACTAAATTGGCAAGATTGGCCAAATACATTTGGCACAATGGTCAGTAGGGCCCTCAACACTGGGTTCAGTCAATTAAAGGTACTTGATTAACTATTGGCATATGGAAAAGTTCTTCTATGACAAAGATGAAAATCATGCAAAACGCGAACAATCTTCATAAGTTTTCATTTGAATTAAGTACTAGTTTTCAAAATGTGCTACATACTTTAATTTTAGCCTAATGTAAGGTCGCTTTCGAACATGGAAGATTCCAGAGTGTAAACAATGGGAGAACTATTTACCTTACTGCAGGAAGCTTCTACTTTAGAAAATATTGACTACACAAGAGTCATGTTCACATTACAAGCTATTGATTGATACTCACCATTATAGCTTTCCTTCCTCCGTGTTCTTTTAAATCATGAGGCATAATAAGTTTGTAGATCACAGCTAAAGTAACGGGACCCCCGTTACACAAAACACTTGAACTTGTAGTGTCCTCTCACTTATAACTGTATACTTTAGGTAAAGATTTTTAGTTACACACTGCAAATTATGATGCAACACGTTTAGTTAAGCGTTAGAGGCAAAAACGGATTGAAAATAGAAATAAAACTCAAAGGACTTGAAATGAAAGGACCAAACTAGGAAGGACGCAATTAACTTTTTTGCACTTTGCAGCATGGGAAAATATCTAGTGATACCAGTTACTGTACGATTTCTAGCTAATTTAAAATCAGCCAAGTGCGAGTCGGACTAGCGCACGAAGGGTTCCGTACCATGTTGGAGCCCCCTTAGCCTTTGCCGTTATTCATAGCGCGCAAAAATCTCCTAAAAAACTAATAAAAGCATGTTAATCAAGTTTGTTGTATGGGAGCCCCACTTAAATATTTATTTTATTCTGTTTTTAGTGTTTGTGTTGTTAAAGCGGCAATAGAAATACATCATCTGTGAAAATTTCAGCCTATCTAGCTGTCACGGGTCATAAGATAAAGCCTGATGACAGACAGACAGATGAACAGACGGTCATCGGAGTCTTAGTAATAGGGTTCCGTTTTTACCTTTTGGGTACGGAACCCTAAAAAATGGAATTTAAGTTTTTCAGGTAGTTTTTTCCCAAAATACAACGTAAATACCTAATTTATTATCAGTTACATCATATATAAAACTAATATTACAATAAATTACATTACGAGTTAGCGCAGAACAAAAAGAAGTGGAAGGAGTTGGGGAGGCTTTGCCATCTTAGGCAAAGTCTCATGAGATAGTAGAGATTGAATTTCGAACGCCTAGGAACGTTTATACAACTTTAACAGATTGTATTCAGAATATCTATGTTGTCTATGGAAGTTGATGATAGAGTGAAGTTACGAAAGGAAACGTGAAACCACCTAGTGGGATAAGGGCAAGATGATGATGATGCCTATGGAAGTTGCAAGGTCTCCATACAAGTTCCGTATACGGTCAATTAAAATTATTGACAATTATTTGTTGAAACCATTGCATGAAATATTTTGGTTTATTCCCAGTGTTACTATCAATCTTACTACCAGTAGTAAGAACGGTAAATGAATTACCGTTGTTACTACTGCAGTTAAAAGTTGTTAGAACAGTAAAAATAAATTACCCGTGTTACTACCGTAAAAGTAAAATGAGGCCTATTGTAAATCGAACCGAGCCTTGGAAGAGTTATCCTCAGGAATAGAATTCTACGCGCGCACCCCTCTGTCATGGTATGAGAACTATAATTCTTACACGTTTATAAAAACCACTTACCAATCGATATTTCAACAGTCATCTGATAGAATCCGCTGCGCGAAGTGCTCATTGAAAAAATGCCAGCTTGTGCAGTTAGAACGTGTGAAAATAAATGTAACACCTCAAATTTACAAAAAGATGGTGTAACGTTTCACATGTTAGTATTTTTTTGTTTCATTGAAGCTTATTTTTATATAAAAACTTAAAATAGTTCACTCGGACTGGCATCGAATATATCGATTCAGTAATGGAGTCTACGGCAAAAATCGAGAATCATATCCTCCCATGTTTATTCAACATTCAGCCATATGTTACAATCTATTATTAAATAACTTGACCGTTACTGGAAGCTTTTATAATGAGAGTGCGTTTCCTTTTCCGTCGAATTGTACCAGTTTACATCCTCTTTAAGCGTTGTAACCGGAAGCCTCCAGGTGGCGCCCTTGTAGCGATTGCGCGCCATTTTATTTACTAGGAAAAATGGCGTGCCTTTTGGCCTCATTGGCGTTGAATTTTTCGTCGAAGCAACAGCTCCGGGCAGCCCTAGCTGGCTCACGGCCTGTTGCACAGTTTATTTTATAAAATTATTAACTATGTTAAAGATTAAACTCAGTGAATATGTGGTGGTGTTAATCGAAATGGACACGTTATTTCGAAGAAATAACGCAGCTAAGTATACCTACCTGCGCAGTAAGTGCCCACATATTGTATCTATTTCTCTAGCAAATAGATTTTTTAAAGAAATGTACTGTGCCCAAGGTTCTATAACCAACTGTGGCATAGTAATTTGTTCATAACTAGTTATTAACGGTGTTTGCCGTTCGTTTATTGAATTTTCAGCTAAGCCTAAAGGTTTTTTAACCAAATGTGCTTATAATAGGGCAATTGGTACGCCCTACCATTATTTACATCCCTTTTTAAAATATTTCCTTTAAAAATAGATGGTGTCTGCTTCAAGCGGCCAGAGTCGTGTGACGTCAGCTAAGCAGTGCTACTTCTTCGGCAGCGGGTAAGCGTGCTGAATGTTTCCGACCAAATGGAGAAAACCATCGATGTAATTGGTGAGCGAAATTTGGATTTTTATTAAATTTAAGCTTATATTGCAGCAGAATTTTGTTTTTACGGCTGTTTAACACTGCAGTGTTAAAATGTTCGGCACCGTGAGATATACCTAGGGTTACTTAACCTAGTACCAAACAACCTGGGAAAAATGTATGGTGCCTTACGTTAGCCGATAAATAAGTTTCTAAAATGATATTTTTTTTTTTAATCTCATTGATAATTTAATTCAAAGTTATGCTTTGATCAAGAGCTAAATGAACTCAAATTTATTTTTCTTCCTTAGAAAATTTGCAAACGCTTCCAACGCGTGTTCGAAAATAATGAATTAATTACATAAGGTTTAGTCTCGTTGCTACTAAGCTCTGAGTATCTAAGCTCCTTTTGAGAGCAACTTTTGTTATTACGACTGAAATATACGTGATATTTCAATTACCGTCGTATTAAGGTTAATATTGTTTTCAGAAACTAACTTCTGATTATTTTTAGCAAATTGCTTGACAAAAACCTTACGAACAGTACAGAAGCAAAACTACCATGCTTATACACAAGAACCACCCTCGCGGGGTCGGCAATTCAGTTTCAATACGTTCTTGTGAACGTAATAAGCTACATTAATAGTAGTGGCGTGTGTATGATATGAACATATTTTTACAGATCATAAATGATAAAGCTAATAAAATCATATACTGGCATGTTAGCGCCTACTAGATTCGTGCACATCATCAATAAACTACAACTACAATACTTTTTGTGAAACGTACTACTTGCAAGGCGAATACCTACTTAATATAACTTGAACACGGAAAGCGAATGATACAGTGAACAATGTAGTTTCATATCATGTGAACTACCCTCGCTGGGTCAGTGCTTATTGTGATACCAACATGCCACTCTCGAAGTGAATTCTTACAAAAAACTCAAGACTGAATGTAAATGTACTTACTTTCACATCATCATAACATACCTACTATCGTCGCAGGGTCCTTGCCTCCCTTTGTGAAATTGTGTAAGCCCTCCTTGTGCATTTTTAAGACATTCGCAATTCGCAACTAAATAAGTAGCGAGTACTTTTATTTTAAGTACAGAATTAAAAGTGCGAATTTTACTAAAACCCTCGAGGGGTTTTCATACTAGTAGATACACGTCTAGTTGCTTTATTGAGAAAATTGAAAATGAAAAATTGTTAATTGTCTTCTTCCCATAACTGAATAAATGTATACGAATTTCAATTTCCACACTGATATAATTTTACGGGACAGAGTCTTACTAAGATCTGAAAGATTCAGATCAAATTATTTTGCATATTCCATTTTTTATTTAAAATTATTTATGCTCTCAATAATTGCAATTAAAGTAATTAATTATATTACTTACTATCAAACATTCGCAAGCTTGAAATATATCACTGAAAATTATCGTATTTTTCGTTCAACAGGGAGTATTCTCAAACCAAAAGCAGAAAGCATTGTTGTTTATAGCAGCATATAAATATGATAAATGTAAGGTAATAAATGTATGGAATTGTGTTAAAAGGGGCTATATCATAAAAATAAATTATTAAAATATGTCATAAGAAAAACCAGACTGTCAATTGTAGGAAGTCGGTAAATGTTTACCACATATTAAAGAAATATGTGCACAGCTTGCATCTATGTAAGCTCTGTATAATTTTGTCACATTTTGAGAATTCAAGGTTATGCAAGTATTCTTAAAGGTAATAACAAGACGTTTTTCAGCAGTACTGCAAGACTTTCTTCAACAGTACTATATTATGTACTAAAATCAATACTATTTGAGCAAAATGAACATGTCTTGTCCGCAAGGATGGCATACAAAATCGTGAACATTTTTTGTCCTACCAGTAGAAGAAAGACAAAAAAGTAATAGAAATACCCAAGAGTGACTAATTTCAAGTGAGATACATGCTCTGTTTTTAGCACCTAATCAAATCCGAATCCAAAATTTAAACTATGGTTCAATATTTATTTTATACTTCACTCATACTTACCTTCTATTTATACTACAAATTATGTTAGCAGTGTTATATTCTCTATAAAATGAACCTTATTTTTATAAAACGTAGACTTAATGTGCAATGAAGTACTTTGAGTTAATAACAAACTGACATTTTAGCGGCATAACAGAATGCAAAGCCACTAAAGGCCCATCAACATACCTACCTACATACTGTGGCGTTATTTTGACATTACGTAAAATCTGCGACTACAAGTGTGTCGCAAAGTTCGTGTAGTGAAACAAAGAGCAACCAAACCCATCGCCACAAACGCACGACTAATTTGTCAGAATTAGTTTGTTTATATCTGTGGGACTTTTATTTTTTCATAAAATGGCGTTCAATTGCTTTCTTAGTTGTAACTAGAAAAAAAAAAAAAAAAAAAAAATAGTGCAGTGACGATGGAATTGGTGATGTTTTTGTGTAAATGGTGTATTTTTCCCTTGTGGCCAGACACTATAGTTCGTTACTGAATTGTGTATAAATAGAATTGTGAAATAAAAAGGCACGTCAGTTAATCCTGAATAACAAAGCTTTTTTGGTGTTGAGGGTTAGTCTCACTACCTTTATTATACTAAACCTAGGCAAATATTGCAAAGCAATACATTGTTGGATAGATCAATCCAAATATTAGCTAAAGGAACTAGTCATCACAAAGTTTTATTTACATTTTGCTCGTACGTATCAGTTTTTAAGTTTCAGGACTAGCCGCCCGGCCTATATGAGCTTACTTTAATTACTTACTATGTATAAACATTTTTGGCACATAGGTACCGATGAACTAAAAGTCGCCTATCAATAAAATTATTTTTTAATAGTTTTCTGCCATTCAAAGGCGAGTACAACATATCATTTTGAAAATCAGCCTAACTGTTTTTTGAGTTTTTTACATAAAACTATCGTTAAGTCCAATATTCGCATCTTTACGGTCGCGCCGGGAGTTATTAAAATTCAAAGAATTATTTTTGTGGGTGGTGTTCTTTTTTTTTTTTTTGTGAGTTATTTCTCCGCGTTTGTTTTTCTTATTCAAGTTGTTAAAATTCTTTCCTCAAGTGAGTTTCTTACACATGGTTAGTCGTAGCTAAAACATCTCGTATTAAAAATCGGTGTAACTATTGTTTCGAAAGACAAATGGAAAGGTTGAAAATATTTTTCTTTCACCACAATTAGAACTGATAGCTAATTTCATTAAGATTACTTTTTGAAAAGGAACCAATGACACACGTGTCCTTTAAGTATAAGTTTAAATATCTGTGTGTGTGTATAGCTGACAAGTTTGAATATTATTTTTATTAGGTCATTGTCATTTTAATATATCACATATAATTTTAATTTGATTTTTGCTTGAATTGATTGTATTCTACGTATAAATTCGCTGATTCTAGGTTATAAGTAACCTGAAATAATAGAATTTTATTTATTCTTTCATAAATTGATAGGTTCAATGGAATTTATTGCCAAATTGTCGACTCATAATATTATGTCGCATGGCACGGGCTAAGCAAGCCATCTACCGCCCCTCGCGGGGGATAGGTACCTCTAAATGCAACAGTCCCATCGCGTGGGACTCCCTGCTTTAGTAATGACGCAAAATATGAGTAAGTGTGCAATGCACTTAGCATAGGGTGGATCTCATTACCGAACAAATCCTTCTCAGTAAGATCTATTATACGATGTCAGATTCTTTCAAGTGGCTTAGAAACCCTGACACTTGGACTAGTCACCCAGTCTATACGTAAGTACCTATATGCATGTGCGATGAACACAATTAACGAAAACTAGACGTTTACAACTGCTGTTCCGCGCTGTTGGGAAAGGTACACTAAATGCAACAGTCTCATCGCGTGGGACTCCCTGCTTTAGTAATGATGCATTACATGAATTCATAAGTGCATAACGCGTCCCTGCAATAATGTGGGTGGATATCATTGCCAAACAAATCCTTCTCAGTAGGATCTATTATACGATGTTAGATTCTTTTAAGTGGCCTGGAGGCCCTGACACCTGGTCTAGTCACCCAGCCTATACGTAAGTATCTAAATGCATGTACTATCAACACAATTAATGAAAACTCGACGTTGTTGTAAAATCCACGCTGTTTTTTATAGTAATGCTGATCCTATGTTGTAAATTATTTATAAAAATAACTTTTTATTTCTTTTTGCAAATTATAGTATAATCTTGCTATTAAGGCCATGTTTATTTATGATTACAATGGCCTCTGAAGTGACCGGAAGATTCTTGTTGTCCTTCTTTCTTTTGACTTAGTTAACTTAGATATTTTCAGGACATTCATAAGTTACTTTGTAGTAACATAAGATTGTAGTATTAGTATATCAAATTGGAATCATTAATATTAATATTTTAATAAAACTAAATAGTCACTCGAGCTATATTATCTCACATTGGCGTAATACATAATTATAAGTCATAATTGACCCCCACTAATATGTAAGTATATAATACTTGATAATTGAAAGCCCCACTCCAGGTGACGCCACCAGGCGATAACAAACAGAATCTCATTATAAAAGCTTCCAGTAACGGTCAAGTTATTTAATAGCAGCGTTTTACCTGAAATAAAACGCATATTAAAATACTTACCTTACTGGAAGCTTTACTTTTAATTTCTGCCTGGTGGAAATTATAAAAATTAACGCAATGAGGCCAAAAGGCACGCCATTTTTCCTAGTAAATAAAATGGCGCGCAATCGCTACAAGGGCGCCACCTGGAGGCTTCCGGTTACAACGCTTAAAGAGGATGTAAACTGGTACAATTCGACGGAAAAGGAAACGCACTCTCATTATAAAAGCTTCCAGTAAGGTAAGTATTTTAATATGCGTTTTATTTCAGGTAAAACGCTGCTATTGTCTAACAATGACCCAGACAGAGTGCGAGAATCGTTTGTTGGCGCCACAGATACATCAATGAGCACACATACATATATTGAATTTCTTAATTTCAAACTTATCCCGCATGAAATTAAGGCTAAAATGGTATATCATGAAGTTTGCACTAAATTCGCCATTTTGACGTAACGTAATGGTAGTGATTGCTAGTGACAGAACACGATTTGAAATCCTATCGATAAAATATATACCACCATAAAATATAAGTGTGTGTTTGATATATTACTATTGGTCAAGAGAGTATAGTAATATTGAAAAGATCTGCGTATGGGCCTACTACAACCAACATCTTGTATATTAAGAAATTAAGGCTGATGCTCTCGGTCAGCGTGTGAAATGTGATGGTTTTTGTGTTTCTGTGTGTGAATGTTTTTTTGGGCTTGGCGTACAAAGTACCTATACAAGATAGAATCTTCTAACTTTATGAGTTTACAAACCATACTCTATTTTACCTACGCTGTGTCTGTCCGTCCCATTCATACAAAGTCTTATAACTTCCACATTGAATGTTTAAAATTTGATATTATCGAAATGTTATTACACATTAGACGAATTTTTTAATGATAATCTAGAAAACATAATAATAAATCGTTCCAATACATTTAATAATATTGCCATACACTTATAGGGTCATAATTATGTATAACTATATCAAACAAGTTAACTAAGAACTGCATGTAAATTTTTACGGTATATTATAAAGTATATTCTATCTTATAATAATACGAGTATCTACTCTTATTATTATAAGGCAAATTATGGCAAAAAATAAAATAAATCGCTAAATCTCAAATGACTTTATTTTGCAAAATATCGATATTACTGATTGTATGACATCGATATTTGTCAATCCCTACGGATGCTAAAAATTAGTCAGTCTGTGATGCCAGTACCAAAGTACCCAATATTAAGGTAATTATTAGATAGTAATTATGATTAAGATGAGTTTAAATTTTTCGTGGGTATTTATTGGTTAGCCATATAGAAGTATTTATAAACAGTAAAATATCACTATAGTATATTAAATGCTTGAATCATACACGTACTCTCCATTTCTACTATCCATCGATATGTACTGTACCATCTTGTGGATATATTGATTATTGATGAGTGGAAAAATAATTCGGGTAGTCCGAATGTGAACATCGTTTTTACTAGCTCCTATTTAATTACTTGCGTAAAAAGTATAATCGATCAAAATTAGCATCTGAACCTTGTTTATTTTGAAGTGTATAAGTGAACTACATAAATAGTGTTTATGGATTGAATTTTAATTTCTTCCTGGCCAAGATAATTTCAAAATAATCATACCGTTTCGAACATCTGGGAAATTGTTTGTGACATAAACTCGCTTTCTCGCTCGCACACACGGTGATTATTGTATCGCTGTCACTTTCACTGCACTGCATCACTAAGGTTTGAAGATTTATTGATCTTTTATTAATATCCCGGAATCTAATACAATGACGGACACATGCGATGCGTGCCGCAGGCCCGTTGACACTGAAGCGGAGATTAGATGCACCAAATGTGCACTTGTTTTTCACCTGGCCTGCGTCAAGATAGCAGTCTCGGACGCATCAAAAGAGTTTAGATCGACCTGGATTTGTCCAAATTGCCGTAGTACTGAACCTAAAGGAGATAATTCGAATACTCCCATACGCTCAAACACCGTTAAGCCGACCAAAGGTGTCACTACGCGACAGAAAAAGATAGCCGCAGCCGCAGCAGCCGCTCCCGCCATCAACATCACAGCCGCGAGCCAAGGAAGTGGCTCCCGTGCCGGCCCGTTGACGACTAACATCGGTGCTTCTCTTTCGGCTCCCACCAGTGCGGTGTGATCGCCGGTACAAGACCAACCCACCTCGGAGATGTCTTTGGTACTAAACGAAATGCGATTAATACGAAAGGAGATGACTGATTATCAGCAAGAAATTAGGGACGATATCAAAAAACAGCTCAAAGAAATGTCCGCAATTTACAACCGCAGACTCGACGAATTCGAGAAATCATTAAGCTCTGCCGCCTTCAAAATAGCTGAACTTGAGGCAACCCAGGCTGACCAGTCGCGTATGGCTGAACAAATCGTCAAACTTGAGGAAACTATCCAAGCTCAAATGCAGGCTACATTAAGAAATGAACTGGAAATTGTTGGCGTCCCAGAGACGCCGAATGAAAGCCTCCCTCACATTGTTCGAGTTATTGGTACTAAGGTCGGAGCGCCGTTTCAGGAATCTGATATCGATTGGGTCGATAGGGTCGGCCCAAAATCAATGAAAAACGCTTCAAACGATGAGCGAAGACCTCGTCTCGTAGTAGTGCGTTTCCTTAGGCGAGAAAAACGGGATTCTTTCCTTAAAGCTGTTAAAGTAAGACGAAGCCTTTCCACTTGCGACCTACAGTTCGATGGAACGCCAAGTCCGATATTCATAAATGAGCGCCTGACGAAAAACAATCGGCAGTTATTTCAGGAAGCGCGTCGCCGATCAAAACCTAATGGATTTTTGTATTGCTGGCCCAAAAATGGATCAATTTTTATCCGCAGAGCAGATGGGCGACCCACTATCCATCTACGAAACCAAGCTGATATGGCCAAACACCTTCCACTTAAGTATGACCCCGCTACCTCGGCCTCATCGACTGCTGCGCTGTAAGGAACTTGACGCCTACCAGATGGCCTTAGGCGAAGTTTGTGCTGTTTTTTCTGTAATATGTGTTGTAATTTGTGTAGGTAGTAATAATTATCAACGTCATATTTTTACTAAAAATTGGCTATTAATAGAAATAATTATTTTGTATTCATCTCTGATGTTTTGTGCTATGTTTATTTGTTGTCACTCTAGGCTTCCACACACTCGCGTCACTCATTCAAAACACAACCCATCGCGCTCTGAAGAGCTAACTCGCTCTTTCAAACAGCAAATAGTCCCGCCAATATACCAGTTTAACTCAGCTCAGCTCTCACCCGTCGTGCAAACTCGCTCTTGCCAGTCAGTTAATAGACCCGTCAATGTACTAGCTTCCCACAGCACCGCGCTCACACGTGCAAACTCGCTCTTACCTACAATTAACTGGCCCGTCAATGTACCAGCTTCCACAGCACCACGTTCACAAGTACCAA
Source organism: Hypomecis punctinalis (assembly GCA_949316475.1). Lineage (NCBI taxonomy): Eukaryota > Metazoa > Arthropoda > Insecta > Lepidoptera > Geometridae > Hypomecis > Hypomecis punctinalis. Next base: position 15,903,915 of record OX438820.1, on the reverse strand, counting down.
CTCGCTGCCACCACCAGATAGACCTGTCAATGTACCAGTATATCCTTAAACCGCGCACACGCGAAGAAACCTGCTCTCACAGACAATTGATGAACACTCCCTTAATCCGGCTTGCTATATCTTTGGGCTATCAATTGAATAACACTCACAGCATTCACTTTTCTGGGCTTCATAAAGCTGATTTATCCCAACTATTAGCACTTTCTCATATAATCAAACCTATTAACTTATTATTACAACTATACGTTTTAACAGATCTGAGCCAACGAATAGATTTATATTTATTTGTTGGCTTACTATGATGGAAACTATCGAAATCTTGGACAAATCGTTTTTAATAAAGTGCTATGAATCAGAAAGCCTAGAAAACTGTAAAAATATACTTTCTCATGCTCATAAGTTCAAGGTTATTACTTTGAACATAAGAAGTGTAAGTAAAAACTTTAATTGTTTGATGATAGCCTTAATGAGGTTGGGATTGGAAGTGGATGTCATAATATTGACGGAATGTTGGTTGAAGCCGGACACAATAATCCCCAAAATCCCAGGTTATTGCTCGTTTAATACAACCAAATACATAAATAAGAGCGGGGGCGTTATAGCCTATGTGCGCAGTGTCTGGCCAGTATCGGTTACGGAACCAGAAGTGCTAGACTGTAACTGTTTAAAAATATGCATCGGGGATGAGTTGGTGGTTTTTGGTATCTACAGATCCCCGTCTTTCTCAAACGTTGACAATTTCCTTACATCTTTAAATGACGCGTCAACCCAAATTAAAAATAATCAATGCGTTATTTGGGCAGGGGACGTCAATCTCAATTTGATTGCGGACCCTCTAGGTGACGATTGTACGGAATATCTGAGTCTGGCTGCAGAACATCGATTACTTCCAGCAATCTCTAAACCCACTCGCGGTAACTCGTGTCTCGACCACATCTTTGTAAAACAGGGCTTTGATGCGGTGGGTATTGTTTGTAACTCTGCCATTACTGACCATAGCCTTTGCGTCGTAGGGGTAGCCAAATCAGGTCCAATTACTCAGCCTCAATCTCGCACTAAGGTGAAGATCGACGTTTCTGCGGTGGCTAAGGATTTATTGACGGAAGACTGGGGAGCGGTTACCAATGCATCTGACATCGACCATGCAGTGGATGAATTTGATAAAATTCTTTCTTCCTCTGTCTCCACCCACAGCCACTCTGTAACAATAAGTAGCTCTCGACGAAACCTTAAGCCCTGGATAACTCCTGGGCTCATTAAGTGCCAGAAAGTTCGTGATTTACTTCATTTAAAGGCAAAAAGTGATCCCAATAACAATGTCTTGCAAATTAAGTACCGAAGATATCGAAATTTTTACAAAGAGCTACTATACCGAATCAAAACAAGTTATGAAAAGGGAAAGCTCACTGAAAATAAAAATAATCCAAAAAAGTTGTGGAAGACGATTAATGACATTTGTGATAAAACAAAAGCCAAAACAAGTGCTTCAGAACTAATCACCAGTCCGGAGAATCCCGTTGCATCGTTAAATAAGTGTAATAATTTCTTTACAAGCATAGGAAATCAGCTGGCAGATAAAATCCTTAGCAAATTATCGGTTACCGAAGAGAGTCTAGCAAACTCAGTCAGAGCCAAAAACTCTCCGGTGTCTTCCTTCTTCATTGCTCCGGCTGATAGTGGCGAGATAAACACACTCATAGCCGGCCTAAAGGTTGACAGTGCTCCAGGGCTTGATGGCTACTCGGCTTCTCTCATTAAACAAATCGGACACAGTATTTTGCTGCCTCTGACACATATAATTAATTTAAGTCTCGAGAGCGGTCGTTTTCCAAGCAGATGGAAGCTTGCAACAGTCGTTCCCGTACATAAAGACGGTGCCAAGGATACTCCTAGTAACTATAGGCCTATATCACTGTTGAGTATCTTCTCAAAAATACTCGAAAAAGTTATGAACACGAGATTAGTCGACTACCTTGAGACCAACATGCTTATATCTGATAGACAGTTTGGTTTTAGACGTGGGCGTTCTACCGAGGATGCTGTAGTGCTTCTAACAGACTCAGTGTCATCTGCGGTTGATGCAAAGCTCCGTTGCGTTGGAGTATTCCTAGATCTGGCCAAAGCCTTTGATACGGTCTCCGTCCCAATCCTACTAAAAAAGCTCGAAGTTTTTGGAGTTCGCGGTATTGCACTGAACTGGTTCCGCAGCTACCTATCAAATCGAAGCCAACGCGTTAGGGTTGGGACCAGTCTAAGTGATGAGCTGCCGATGAGATTCGGAGTCCCCCAAGGGAGTATTCTAGGGCCAACACTGTTTTGTATTTACATAAATGAGCTGCTAGAAATCGATATTCCTGGAGCAAGCACTATCTGCTATGCAGATGACACGGTGCTCGTTTTTAAAGGCACTTCATGGAGTGATGTAGTTGCTATGGCAGAAAATGGTATTAACCAAGTAGCGGCGTGGCTAAGCAGTAAGCTCTTAACCCTCAATACTAAAAAGACCAAAATTATGGCTTTTTAGCCAAGCGACTTATGCCCAACTAACTGCACTCTAGAAGACAGTAGCTGCGATACCATTGAGCGAGCTGATAGGATTCGATATCTGGGAGTAGAACTCGACGAGTCACTTTCCTTTAGGCATCACATATCTAAATTGTCAGGACGCGTTAGAAAACTTATTTATGTCATGAAAGGTTTACGTGATGCGTGCGATCTAACTACACTCAATATGGTCTATATGTCTTTATGTCAGTCTATTCTTTCCTATTGTAACCTAGCTTGGGGTGGAGCAGCTAAAACCTTAATGATAGGACTTGAACGGGCTCAGAGGGTTGTCCTTAAAGTAATGCTACGGAAACCATTTAGACATCCGACAGAAGCCCTTTTCTTGGAAGCCAAAGTCTTGACAGTGCGGCAATTGTTCATCCAGAAAGCTGTGGTAAAAATTCACAACTTCATCAAGCAGACTGGGTTAGCCACAAATCAGCAGGGTAGACGGGCTTTTAAGATGCCTCTCGTAAAGGTTAACTCAACATATGCTGACAGACACCCCAATGCCCTCCTCCCAAAAATCTACAATAGGGTATGTAAGGTTTTTCCGTACTTAATAAAGGAGAAAACCCATAAAGTTAGCCAAATTATTCGGGCCTGGTTGCTTACTCTGTCGTATAGCGCCACTGAAAACCTAAGAGCAGATGAGTACACATACAATTAGCACACTTTCACACACATAGCTTTTCAAAACTTCAATCGATTACCCATTCGACAAGCTCGCGCGTACACACACAAACAAACAGCACTATAATATTATACTCTCGTGTCCACTTACTCAACGCAGCAATAAAACTGGCACACATTTCTTTCACGATAATTATGTACCTACCTATTCCTTTGTATATTTATTTATTTATTACTGTTTTTTTGTACAAGTTTATATAATCTCACTAATTTTTCAGTTTTCGATAAATCAGCATTTCTTTAAAATTTAGGACTACCCCAGAATATCACCACTAGATAACTTTCTGTATGGTACCTACAACACGGGTCTCGAGCCTAGTGTGGGACCAAAGGATATTTCGCTTATGAATCCTGAATCTAGTTATCTTGCCAAATTACAACTGTTATTCATGTATTGTTTTACTTCAACTGTTATTCTTGTATTCATTCGTGTATTTCAATTTTAGTAAATAAATAACTTTCTTTCTTTCTTTCTTTCTTTCTATATGGCTCAATTGTCCTTTGTGGCTAAGTCTATGTTCAGCAGTGAACTATTGAAAATGGCCGTTACAGGGCACCTTTTCTAACATAGTTATAATTTCAAAGCTATTAATTTTGGAGAAGTAAGTAAAATAAAATTTGAAACTGGCTACACTACTGAGAGGTGTGGGTGTCGTTTACAATATACTACGCAAAATTATTAGAATGTGTTCATCATTTGCTTTGTGTGCGTTAATACGAACACAAATTATTTTTCGTTTGTGTGTTGATTGTTTCAATGTGTAACTTCCTCACTCCCCGCAAGCTGACAGAATGTAGTGAATGTGAATCGTTGTACATTTCAAGTCCTGAAGATTTTTTTTTTTTTCTTCTTTCCCCATTTGGGGCATTTGGCTTCGCGCGATCGGCGCATTTGCCATATTCAAGTTCAAATGGATGACGGAATTATTTTTTATTTACAAGGTAGGGAAACGAAACACGAAAAATATACAAGCAAAATTATAAAACAGATCAGTAGAGTGGGTTATGAAAATGATATGAAAACTTACAACTAATATTCACAACAATAGATACGGTATATACAAAAATTACAGTTTTAGATTATTAGAAATAATAAAACAGCTCAAAGAATGATAGATATAAAAAGAATTAGTACATAGAAGAGAATTTATATTAATAGGCAATGGAACGTGTAACGATAGTAGGTCATTATAGAAGGAAGAATGGTCATATAGAGGACATGAGAAAAAAATATGATCAAGATCGCCATAGTCACCACACTCGCACTGTGGGTTATCAATAATATTAAATCTAGCAAGATGTGCAGGGCAAGTGGTATGACCAAGGCGCATCCTTATCAGCACGGAAGTTGAGAGTTTATTGAGATTCATAACAGAGAACCATGGTTTGCTAGGAATACCTGATTGTATACTAGCATAGCTTTTGCCTTTTCTTGTACTAGTGTTTGCCCAAACCGCTGACCAGGATTCCCTGAGGTGCAGCCTGGGCAGGGCAAGCAGGTCATGACAATAATTTATGTATGGGAAAACGTCACCACTCTCCACAGCCTCATTGGCAAGTCCATCCACTTTTTCATTACCGTGAAATATGCCAACTTTGCCCGTTTTTTTTAGAAAACTTGAAGTATCTGTTTTTTTTTACTAGTTCTGAGGTATTTTTTCTTTAATGCCGTAATCTGTAGGATCATGGGCATGGTCTAGTTTAGTAAGTTTTTTAAAAAGTCAACATTTTGTCCAACATTTCATTGATTTTGATGGCGGGCAAAGTTATCTGCAATTCTAGCCAACATTACCCGTATTCATTTTTGATGAAAGTATAGCCTTTTTGCCAGTGAGAAACAAACTATTAAAAGTATTAGGGCAATGAAGGAGTTTAATTTAAAAATCTTACCGATTATGAAACAACTTTGCTTTTGAAATGAGTGGGCAATGTTACCTTGTTATTTTTTCTCTTTTCCATACTAAATAAAAGTTGTGATTTCAATGTGATAGGGCTGCCACATTTGAGTTAGTAATTTTTAGTAATCACAAGAAATCACTGGGCCACCAACACAGTAGATCGCGGAGTCTGGAAGGAGGGAAGGGAAGCCTTTGCCCAGCAGTGGGACAACACAGGCTCAAAATAATAATAATAAAAACAAAAAATTAAAATTATCATAAAAACACCACTTAAATTATCAAAATATTCTGCGATTTTTTGTGGCCCTTTGAAATATTTTGAGTAGTTCTTACAGTTAATTCATTACTATGTCTAGACCAAAAGTTTTGGAACCATGCATCACCAGGATTTTGATTTTTGAATTTATGGGTCTGTGAGTTTTTTTTTCATATATCGGAGACCCATATATGAATATGGGTCTCCGATACTGCAGACTACAGAAACTTGTAAAACCCTTAGTGTTATTTTCTTCTTCTGCAGTTGGATGCCCCACAGACTTAACATGTTGTTTTGTAATTTTATTGATTATTATCCTTCTTGGTACACCAATCTGTTGTTCAGCATCTCTGAAAGATTTTTTTTTGACTTAACTGCTTCGCATGCTAATTTTAGCATTTTATCAGAGTAATTTTTGTACATTCTCGACCCTATTTTACGTCTGGACTAGACTTTCTTTGTCGGATCCGAGATTTGTGTTTGATTTCTTTTAAAAAAATAACAACTTTTAATACAGGTATATTAATAATAAATTAATATAGTATATATTTTTATACATATTTTTTCTTTAATTTAGCAAATTAGTAAAATAAAACATGTTTTATTGTAAAGTGACAACCCTAACACTTTTTTGAATGCTGGCAAAGTAGCCATTCTGAGGTCTTGAAATCATTAGATAACTTTGCCCATCATCATATCTTTTGATTGTGTGAGCCTTTATCGCCGAAACTACGGTTAAAACACTGAGCAATTCGATATTTATAACATACAATAACACAAACCGCCCTTTGTTTTTGCCATGTCTTGTAGTTCACTGCAAAATTTCTTCAAAAATTTGCCCGCGTAAACACGCACCGTATTCGACAGGTTCCGACACGTTACTGAATGAAGTTGGCTACCAACGATGTATTCAGTGATGTGACACGTAAAACCTACTTTCTACCAATGTTAGTAATGTTCCCATAACACCAGAATATTTTTCTATAGAAACGGATCTCCTTGCAGATTGCATTCTGGGCAAAGAAACCCTTGGATGCAAAGTTGGCATGTTTCACGGTACCAGTTATACCACAATGGCTAGGGATCCAAATAAAGTTAAGAATTAAATTGTTAAGATTGCAAGCGTATAGTTTCTCCCTTGCTTCAATGATAAGAGGAAAATTTGATTTACATTTAAAAGGAGGCCTTGAGAGAGCTTGTAAGGCACTTTTGGAATCACTAATAATGAGGCTATTTTTAAGTTTAAATAAAAGTACATACTCTATAGCTTTAACGATGCCAAGACATTCACCCGTGAACACTGATGTTTCTGGGGGACATTTGATTTTTTGTACGATATTATACTGTGAGTGGTAAACACCCACACCTACACATTTATTTGGCGAATGTTTGGAAGCGTCCGTATAAATATGATTCCAATTGGGCCATTTATCGTTCACAGTAAATTTAAAATATGCATTTGCATTTCGTTTTTCTATTTCTAAGTCAAAGTGGATTATTGGTGATTGTAATAAGGATTCATAGTTACAGGTAAACATGCTAAGTGTATGAGATCGATGTATTGGGGAGTGTAGTGCAATAAACTTGTTATAACTCTGCACTAAGCAAGGAATAGATTTATGTTTCCAATATTGTGCAGACACTGTCAAATCAGAGAGAACCCTGAGTTTCGAAATAAGTGGACTGTTAGAAAATTGTAAGTCCCGGTAAAAAAGACGATCGGAAAGAAATTGTCGTCTTAAATAAAGTGGGGGTTCGCAACATTCCACCTGTAATGCATTTATTGGACTAGATTTCATAGCACCTGTGATAATCCTCATTGCTTTTGATTGGATGTCATCCAGTTTTTTAAGGCCAGCTACACTACATGGCCCCAGTAAGAAAGTCCCATAATCAAGAACACTTCGAATCAGAGCGTTGTAGAGGAGCTTCAAAGAAACGGGATGCGCACCCCACCAAACACCTGTCAGACATCGTAGTAAGTTTAGAAGTTTTTCACACTTAGTTGCAATATAGGTACAATGTGGTAAGCCCGTAAGTTTTGAGTCTAGATATATGCCCAAAAATTTCACTTCGTTGACTGTTGGAATTAAGTTGTTATCATAATGAACAAAAACTAAGGGTGGAATACGCTGACGAGTAAATAAAACTGCGGAACTCTGTGGCGAGACACTTAAGCCGTTCTTAGATACCCAGACTTTGAGATAGTTTAGCGACATCGATATTTGGCTACACATATCATCGATCGATTTACCAGTTACATAAAGTACAAGATCGTCGGCATATTGTAAAATATTAGCTGTTCCATAGAGTGACGGTTCCAGATCGGATGAATAAAAATTGAACAAAATAGGGCTGTTCACTGATCCTTGAGGCAGACCCTTCCATAAAAGTCTGCTTTAGTCCTGAAGATAATACCATGAACCGAGCACCTTGTTAAAAAACTTAGTTTACTTTAATAGTCATTACCTGGTAACATAGGAAACGAATGGTTCATAGACAATGAGCAAAGAGTGAAGCTTTCACAGATTATACCACATAGTGATGGGACATTGCAAAAACCGTTGAGAGAGAATAGGTGGAGAACACAGAGCTATTACAATTAGAGAGATAGCGCTGTTGTCGCTGGAGACAATCCTCAACCACAAAAATGTATGAAAAATCTGGCTCAGTGCTGTCAAAACTGTCAAATATGTATTGGTATTTAACACAACTGAGAAAAAAACACGGCAACTAGCCACTGAATCGAGAAACTTATTGTGTCTCTTTCTAATTCATACCATATAAAATCATTGCATCTCTTTCTTTTTTTCTTGATCGACCACGTTATCCCTCTGGTATCTCTGTGGTGGAGAACATGGTAAAGTATAAGTAGACCGGACACTAAAATAATAATTAGTCAGAATTGAATATTGTGCAGTTTTTAGCTAACTTCACATCCACCAACTTGTATGATGAGGCGTATACTTTTTATTCCAAAAAAGCAAAAAGTTCCTGTGGGAAAGCACAAAAATCAAAATATCACACAGGCGAATGAGAGTAAAAATGAGATGCCCATATATGGAATTATAAGCAGTCTTGAGATAAGAGTGATATTCATCATCATCATCATTCATTACATCACCATGAATAACGGTGATGTCATCATTATAATAATAAAATAATTTATAATTAGTTATGAAATCATTGCATATCAAATTGTCTAATGCGCAATGTGAAGTAACTTCAAACTATTTCTATTATTATCGACGTTATATTAAAATAATATAATTAATAATAAGTTATTATTAATATATAAGAAATCATAAATGTTATGATTAATAAAACATTTTGCGCAAGCAATTCAAAAGAATTGAAAAGAACCCTCAAAGCATGCAATGCCACTTATGGAAATATGCCTAAATTACTCTCAATGCATACAAATAATGCTATGTTATGTTAACAACCAAAAACAGGCAAAAAGCTACTTCAAACCACTAAAACAAATTTTCAAAATGAAGCCGACATACTATCAACCGACAAATTCTCGCCGAAAAAGTTGGGAAAGTTGCCAGAAATAACCTAACATCTTCTTCTTCTTGATCGTTGCGCTCTTGACAGAACGGCCGTAGTCATCACGCAGTATTATTATTGGTAGGGGCAAATGTAATGCGTCTCACGATGTCTCGCCATCTATCTCTAAAGACGTCAAACTGGTACATACATGCACAGGCACGCCCACAGCAGACTTGATCTGATCGGTCCATCTCATGGGCGACCTTCCGCGTGGTCTTGTGCCCTCAACTTTGCCCTGGACGACAAGACGCTCTATGGACTGACTATTTCGCCGTGAGACGTGTCCGAAGTAAACGAGTATTCGAGACTGTACTATGGATGATAAATGCTGCTTGATGCCAAGTTCTTGTAGTATCGAGACATTGGTACGAAATTCAGTCCACGATACCCCAAGCATTCTTCTCCAGAACCACATCTCTAGCGCATCTACTTTCTTCTTTTCGATTTCTCGTAACGTCCACGTCTCAGAGGCGTAAAAAAATATGGGTAAAATTAGTGTTTGCACGAGCCTGATCTTCGTGGTTTTGGTGATGTTCCTGTTCCTCCATATTTTCTTCATTTTATCCATGGCGGTTCTAGTGATCGCTATACGCCTTTTGATCTCGTTGATACAACCGCCCTGGCAGGAGATCGAAGCTCTAAGACATGTACTGTACGACTTGACTACTTACTACGACGATTGAACTACTTCACAATTTGCAATCCGAGTTACTTCCGGCAAGTTGTCATTTGTTCAGTTCACAATCATCACCTTGGTTTTATTATGGTTTTATTGCGATTGATCTTTAATCCGAATGCAAGGCTCACTTGTTCCATTTTAAGAAGCAGCTCTTCCATATGGCGTGCTCTAGTTGCAAAAAGTGTGGTATCATCTGCACACCACAAGGTTGCAATTCTATAGCCACCAACTGTGACCCCATCCGTCCAATCTTCCAGGGTGATGCGCGTTATGATTTCAGTGTATATATTGAACAAGAGAGGTGATATTATGCACCCTTGACGGACCCCGGCACCAGGATGAAAGTTGCCAGATAAAACGTTATCTGTACGTACTGATGCAGTATCTTCTTCATATAGACGTATTAGAAGGTGTACGAGATGTTTTGGTACGCCCATTTCGAGAAGGGTTTCCCAAAATATTGGTCATTTCACTGAGTCAAACGCCTTTGAGAAATCAACGAAGCAGATGTAGGGTGGCTTGTTGAATTCTCTAGCTTTCTCAATAATTTGGCGGACAATTAGGATCTGTTCTCGCATTCATTTCTCTTTGACGAATCCAGCCTGTTCTGGTGCAATTTCTTTCGATAAATACGCCTTCAGTCTTTCATTCAGAATATGTAACAAAATTTTACTAGCATGTGAAATTAGAGCAATAAGGCGATAGTTGCTACATTTCTTCGTGGAACCCTTCTTATGTAGAGGAGTAAATACCGTATGCGTCCACTCAGATGGCCATTCTCCTGTTCGCCACACTTTATTACAAATGACATGAAAGATTTGTTCACCACGTTCACCTAAAGCTTTTATGGTCTCAATGGGGATACGATCTCTGCCTGTAGCCCTTTTAAGTTTAAGATGTTTAATAGCGGTTCTCACTTCAGACAGAAGAATATCTGGTTCTAGACCATCGTTCTTCGGTTCTGTATAAGGAAAACAGCGTGACTGTGGGTCTTCGTATAGTGATTGACAGTAGCTCTTCCATGTTTCTGAGATATGCATTGTGATCTCTACTGCAGCTGGCTTGAATTTGGGCAGATAGTCTATTAATTTCTCTGATATCTGTTAATTTTGCCTTCTTTTGTCTTCTTTTCTGAACTAAACGCAAAGTACTGTCCGTCATTCAATGTTGTCGCTTATGTCCTATCATACAACCATGGACTTATCATCATACAACAAAAGTTTAAAATTGTTTCGGTTTTAAATTATGACCGTTCAAAGTTATGTTACTACAGATGGGTAGCTATGCGGTAAGGGGTTAAACGTGCGATTACTGTATTTAAGCAACGGTTAGTGCTTGGTGAACAGCATAATTTCGTTAACAAGCCGTTTAAGATTTAACGAACGGTTAATAAAGTAAACATATTTTAGTGAACTCGGTCTAAGTATGTATAGCACATCTTTTTTCTCACACCCTATAGGCTAGTAACTTCTCCACAAAATATTCTCCCTCCACGGGCTATGACAATTTTTAGACGGGTCCGGATTCCGGTTCGCATTTGGAATTTCCGGATGTTTGATTGGCCCCCCCATAGACAAACAATTACAATACGTTTCGCTATCTGTATTCACAGATTGACAGTTGTTGATTTCGGTCATTTCATTCGTGTCGCATCGCTTTTTTGAGAAAAGCTTGTGAAAAGCAAGTAGACGTACGCAACGCAAATTCGTAGCATTTACGTATTTGCCTCAGTTCCAAAAATGGCTAAACGAAAGAATAAACCTCTCATTGACTCAGATTCAAGTAGCGAGTGCTCCGATTTGGACTCGGTAAGTGAAGATTTTGCAAAATATCTTAGGTTAGTCAGACAGGGTTTATGTCTTACTACATTCCTTGTATTTCCGATGCGTATATTGATAAAGATGAATCAAATCCTGCCTAGCGTTAGTGCTACAAACTTTCTCTAGGTAATACGTGGTTTGTCTATTAGCGCAAGATGAAAGTTTTGTAGAAATTATGTCGATAGTGTTGACATTTTTATTGAATCGTGATTCGTCCGTTACACGCCCTATGCAGGCCTCCAAAGCATGACTCATGTAAAAAAAGCTGTATTTAAATATAACGTCCTAATTCGTCCCAATTATTTGATATCGCACACTATTTATTATGATGGAATTCTGTAGAGAGCATGCCAAAACATTCCTAGATAAATTGTTGTAGATACTTGAATTTCTTTGTTGCTGCAACATTTTTCTGTGGATTATATAATTCTTGACTCCAATTCTTGGCTTTGGTGGTGTAGACATCTTATTATCTTCAGTCTTAGTCAGGTAATGTTAGACAGCTCTGTCATTTACAAGTTGATCACTATTGATTGATGTGATTTTTCTGTACCAACCACAGAATAATGCAGTGTTGGTACTATAAATTCAGTAACTATGTCTAAAGTTACGATGAAACATTATAATTCACCAATAATGCAAGGTCTGCCTGTCTTTTACAGTTATCAAAACATATATTTCTTTGGTATGAACTTGACCTATTTACCATTTATATGTTCTGGAAGGTTACAATGTTATTGCCCAAACAGTTAGAATAAATTTTGGAAAGTTAGACTGACACTACTTGTATGAACAAGTGAGCAGATGTGAAGAAGCCACAATCTGCACAAAACCCAATCAATGCGAAGCTTTATATAAGCTTTAGCAGGATTGGATATTCTGCAGCTTGTAGCCAACTTGGATTATTACCAGTGTTACTAACAATCTTATTACCAGTAGTAATAACGGTAAATGAGTTACCATTGTTACTACTGCAGTCGAAAGTTGTTAGAACAGTAAAAATAAATTACCCGTGTTATTACCATAAAACTGAAATAACAAAAAGAAACAAAATATGATCTGTCATGCTAGAGTTGCATGACAGGTGTCAAAAGTGACAGCTGTCAAACTTAAAATTGATTCATTGTTGATTCTTGACCACTCTTAGGTACTCGTTCACTCAACGAGATATTCTGTCACTTTTGTGAAGTTTAACATCTGATATCTGAAATATAGATATTGTTGAATTTTCTCACTTTTGCAGAGACAGCAACTGTCTTACCACAAAAGTTTAATGCACGGCTTAGACAATGTTTAACAGTACAAATTGCATGACTAAACAGTGTTTAAAGCGTGTTTATAAATTTTGTGGTAAGACCGCAAAAGTCTAATATCAACAGTTACGGAACTAAACCATTTTTAAGTTTGACAGCTGTCACTTTGCCACCTGTAATGCTAAAACTCTATTATGAATTCCAGAATGACAGCAACTTTGATATCTGTCATATTTGACTTGAATTATGACCTGAAAGAAATATATTTTAGTTTAACAGCTGTCACTTTGACACCTGTCATGCAACTCTAGCATGACAGGTCATATTCGGCCTATATATGACAATGCTATTGCAGATACTTTAGAGTACTATTACGCTATTTTTGTCATGTAACTGTCACTTTAAACTGTTATTTTTGACGATGCTATTGCAGATATTTCAATTACAGTATTTCTATAGTTTATATTATAGTATAGTTGTTATGTACCGAATTCATATAATTTATTGTAATATTATGCCTGATAATTTTGTTGAGTACATAATAATTGTCATTTTGACACTTCGTAGGGTGTGGATAATAGTATATTTGTGTTACTGAAAATAAATGACTATCTATCTATACCATGTAATGTAATTCTCACTTAAAGCTGGTGAATTTTTAGTTTGAAGAACTGTACAATATTCTCAAATATTTTGTGTACAGTTCAAATCAAACCTTTCGCAGCTGTGAGGTAGCTTCAAGCTGCACAAAATCACTATGTCAATCCTCACACCGCTGTGAGCTTCAGTTAGGATTGGGTTTTGTGCAACTTGTAGCCTACTTCACAGCCGTCAAGAAGTTTGATTCAGCCTATACAATCAAACAAACAAACAATAACAATTTATTAGACAACCACATTACATAAAAAACAAATTACAGGGACAAAACAGTACAATTTATAGGTTTCTAACTGGCGGCCTTATCCCTTTAAGCGATTTCTTCCAGGCAACCTATAAATAAACAATAATTATTTTTCGCAAAAAACGTCATTTAACCGTGTACAGAATTCGCGAATATTTAGCTCGGATTGATGTAGAATTTTTAAAAATTTTGTCAATTTATCACAAATGGCTCTGCCGATTTTGATAAATTTTAAATGGGACCAATTTCAAAGTATACTCTTTCTAATAAAAAAAGAGTTATCGAAATCGAACTACTATATAAAAGTTATGCATTATACATAAAAAAATATATATATTTACATGCGTCGAATTGATTACCTCCTCTGTTTCGTGGGTCAAAAATACAAAGTAATTTTTTTGTTGCAGCAATTTTTAAATTTAGCTAAGAAAAAGAAGAAATCCGGTGAATCTCCTCCACCATCGAAGTCCAAAGGCAAATCTTCAGACAGCGAATCGGATTGGGACGATGATGACAAAAAGAACAATTGTGAGTGGTCTCTTACTGGAACTGTTTTATTGTTTATTTGTTAGTCAAATATTTAGAATGGACCAGAGTATACTGTGTCACATAAGTCGGCGGATGAGAAGTTAGCCGCAGCCGCTAATTATTGCGCATGTGTGCACAATGCATATTTATTTATAGTAAAAATTTAATTAAGTAGAACTTTTAAAAATTGTAACTAGACGTTTCCAAGTGCCTGTATTGTGTCTATGGAATAAAGAAATTTTGACTTTGACTTTGAATGCCGACGCCGCGTGGCGTAGTGTTGAGCACGGGCGTAGGGAGCGCGCGGGAGGCATGAGGTTGGCGAGCGGGTGTGCCCCGAAGCGAGTCTCTCTGGCTCCCGCGCATACCTATACTTCTGCTTTTGTGCAACTTTCTGCGCATAACTTCCCATCCGCCGACTTGTGTGGCGCTTAGTATAAAGTTTAGAGTAAGTAAGTTTGTATAGGCCGGGTGGCTAGCCCTGGTATCAGAGTTTTTAAGCCGCCTGAAAGCCTCCTACATAGCTAAAAGATTAAAACTACTGGGACCTACAGTATAATGTGTCACCCGAGTCACAGTAAAGCTCAGTTGAACCATCCAAAGACTGTGTCAAATGTTTTTGTGATCGCTGACAAACACTCAAACTATGCTGTGAGCGCTACCTATGATAAAAGTATGAATATTAATCAATATGATCAGCTAATTACTATGGGGGTCAAACCTCAAAATCTCGACAAAAATCAGCTGTTTCGTATAAAAAGTTCCAAGGGACCATTCAAGTATTACCTAACGCAATTTTGAAGATTTCTGACCTCTCCTCCCCCCTGTGTAACGCAATTTTTGAAGATTTCCGAACCCCCCCTACCTCCTGTGTAACGCGCCATAACGTTTTTCTGTACCCTCCCCCTGTTATCTAATTTTTTTTAAACTCTTTGGCAATACAATTAGAAAATTCGTTGTTTCACATCTGTCAAGCGTGCCGTGAAGGCTTATTCCCTTTTTATTACAATAATATTTAAAAAATGTTGCATAACAATGTCCTAACATCCCTCCCCCCTGTAACGCACCCCCAAGAGTACTCCCCCTCCCCCTAAATTGCGTTACGTGATACTTTAACGCTCCCCAAGCTAAAAGTATGGACCAACTATTATCTATATATATAAAAGAAAGTCGTGTTAGTTACTCCACTTATAACTCAAGAATGGCTGAACCGACTCGGCTGTAAATTGGTGGAGAGGTAGCTTAGAACCAGGAGAAGGACATAGGATACTTTTTATCCCGAAAATTGCATAGTGAAATTCCTGTAGGATAGGACAAAAACTATCGTTACAGTCACCTATCACCACGACGCTAAAAGGCCCAATTATGAAGGCACGATCGTAATTATAATAGCTAATTAGACTATTTCTGTTTCTTTTTCACTTTAGGCATTCGATAGAGAGAATTTTTTTAAGTTGCTATTAAATTTAAGATGGCACCTTCATAATTAGGCCGAAAATTGATTGACGAAACGTAATTAGATGACAGGTGACATACATTGACTGCTGAATTTTATAAATGTCACGGTTAGCATATCAAAGGGACGAATTTTCTTTTCTTTATTACGTCAGCTCGAAGAGGAATTAAACTATGGATCGACAATGATAACTGACATTAAAATTAGATAAAATCGTTTTTCCCTTTGCCATGCTACATATTACAATGACGTTTAATAACGGGCCGTCATTTTGACTGAAATTAAAAATATTTTTCAATCTACCACCATTAGAGGTTTAATATGTATCTTTATTCTACCTTTATGGTACAGAATCCATTATAATATACGAAGAAAACGGATCGACTTGATTTTTACCATGAGTAGTATGGCATGAGTAAACTTATCAACCTTGACTGTAACCTGTGACCTTGACACGAACATACATTTTTGTTGGTTTGGTAAGGATTGAACAGTAATAACAGTGCAGCCCGCCTCAGTTGCGGCACTCCTCATATGTCACGCAACTTACCGGCCAGCCTCTCAGCTGCTTTAGTTAAAAAGCCCAGAGAAGCGGCCCAACCTCGAGTGCAAACTTCTAAACTACCTAGGGGGTAAAGACGCAAAAAAACGGGAGACCTAGAGCACCGCCTTCTAAGCTGTGTGAAAAGAAACCCAGAGAAGCGGCTCTACCTCCGATTCCCGCGCCGCCCATAAGCTTCGGCTACTAAGTTCCCCCGCCACGACAAGGCGGAAACCCGTACACTCTAACCTTATCTTAATCAACAGAAGCATTTATAAGTATAAGGTATTATGATGTCAGGTTAGGTTTGGACAGTGGCAAGGTGCAAGGGTACTTGACTTTTTTTTTATAGAGCAAGTGCCTTTATTAATTACCACTAAATACAAGACTTATAATGTAAAACTTCATAAACTACTACTACATAACAAGCAATTGGATCATCCACAGACCCTTGAAGGTATAAAGATAATCCAAATACTCAAGCCCACTGCCAGTTAGCAGCGTGCCCAGCATGCTGGCAGCATTGCCACGCTGATTGGCAATGCTTATACGTTAGCCAAATAAACACCAGCATTTTGGTCACACGTCGGGTACACAAGACGCTCAGAAAGACTTTTGAAAACAAGACCGGCCACCACGGGCACAATGTCTCAATTTCAAACGGCTCAAATATGTAACCACTGCCGAGGTTAGCATATTTGCGCCGTTTGTGCTGCTCCGAATCGGCCAACGCTCCAACCCTTCTCTGAGTCTCAGAAAGATGTGAGGGCACCAAAGTATCGACGCAAGTCGCGTCTCATACTAAGGGCCGTCTACACTTCCATGGGACCAGCTTCATACCGTCAGGCCTTTTGCCATCACCAAGCGCAGACCCATTCGGTTCGAGTACGACTGCTGCAAAAGCCCTGCGTATGACATAGTTCACACTGGCGTGGCAACCAATTCGACCAGCGCTTCTTGAGCAAGAAAGACGGTGGTGACCGAGCTGGTCAACTAGGGTACTTGAATAGGTGAGAGCGCTCAGCTATGTGCGGCGCGGCAGCAAGGTGGGTCGACTATCTCGACGATATCATCAATACCACCGGTCGAACCTGGTCACGACCGGCAAAGAGCCGAGGTAGATGTCACAGAAAGAGAGAGGCCTATACCCAGCAGTGGGACAAAGAAAGCTGCGGATGATAACCATAACGAAACACATTAGTAGAGATTGACTGTTTCTTGGGTTTGAAATGATTGTTTGCTATAATATTTGTGTACCGTTTCACATTAAATTGGGGCTAATATTTGGTGGCGCACTTACTATTACTTACTTCGTATCTACCGATTTTAGACCATTACTGTCTTTACAAAAGTGAGATAGCTCAACCAGATCTACATTTTGTATGACAGCTGTCTAACTTAAAAGTAGGTTATCTCCGTAACTGTCAACTTTTGATCAATGCTATCTTTACGAAAGTGAGATAGCTATACCAGCCCCCCTACCGCCTAAGCAATAGCAATCGTAATAGCAATCGTTTATGACTTCATTTTAGTCATTTGGCACCGCCTATATGGCATTAGCCATCAAAGTTGTTCATTCAACGATTGCTTTAGCAATCCGCACAAAGCAATTGATGGCTAACGTCACATAGGCGGTGCTATATGCTTAAAATGAAGTCATAAACGATTGCTATTACGATTGCTATTGCTTAGGCGGTAGGGTGGCTGATCTACATTTTGGATGAGAGCTATCGAACTTCAAAGTGGTCTATCTACGAGTACGTATCTGCCGATTTTAGACCATTACTGTCTTTACAAAAGTGAGATAGCTCAATCAGATCTACATTTTGTATGACAGCTGTCGAAATCAAAAGTAGTTTATCTCCGTAACTGTCAACTTTTTATCAATGCTATCTTCACGAAAGTGAGATAGCTGAACCAGATCTACATTTTGGATGACAGCTATCGAACTTAAAAGTAGTTTATCTTCGTATCTACCGATTTTAGATCATTACTGTCTTTACAAAAGTGAGATAGCTAAACCAGATCTACATTTTGTATGACAGCTGTCGAACTTAAAAGTGGTTTATCTCCGCAAATGTCAACTTTTGATCAATGCTATCTTCACAAAAATGAGATAGCTCAATGAGATCTACATTTTGGATAACAGCCATTAAACTTAAAATATCCTAATGTAGGTATCTCCGTAAGGTTAGCTACCTACATTCATTAACTTTCGCGGTACGAAGTTCGCCGGGTCCGCTAGTACTATATATTATTTAGATTTTTGAGATTTGGTCCCAAATTACAAGTATTTCAATGTCACCCAAAAGTGATACATATCTTGTCAATTTTCAGCCAAATCATCATCATCCTCATCAGACTCGGACAGTGATGCGAGTGAAGGGTCCAAAAAGGCACAAAGTCGGAAAGGGTCAACAGATCAGTCCGATGCAGAGAAACAGAAAGAGACGAAAAAACCGGAGCCAAAAAAACCTGAGCAGAGGAAAAGTACAGATAGTGCTGGATCAAAGAAGAAGGACACATTTAGTGAACCAGAAGAAGGTAATTTATTGAAACTTGCTTTTAAAACATCTCAAGACATGTTATTAAGTTGTATCTCTTTTCAATAAACTTCCAAAATCAAGGAGGTTTATTTAATGTTGTTTTTAAACTTTCGCGATTTGACCACATTATTATTATATACTACGGGACTAATCGCACACTAAAATTGAGATAAATAAATACCTCATCATCCCGACGTTTCGACCGAGTTGCATCGACCGTGGTCACGGGTAGTCAGGATGATGAGGTATTTGTCTCATAATTTTAGTGCGCGATTAGTCTCGTAGTATATAACTGAACTAATTACGGTAAAACATTGCCTTTTGCCGTTGCCATTGCCGTTGAAGGAGCGCAACTTTATAATAAATTACCCTCTGATATAAAAAATATAAACTCACTTCACATATTCAAAAAGCAATTGGCTCAATACATTTTATCTGAAAATGCATAAAAATCCCTATCTGTAACAACATCAATTACTATAAATAAATAATGAATTAAATAAAACATATGAATGAAGTTCAACAAATTAATACCGACTTTGAGTGAAGTATTTTTCCGTATTGTTTTATTTTGTGTAGTACTAGAGTAGTAAAAAAATAAACAGTAGGCACCCTACTGTTTATTTTTTTACTACTTTATTTCTTTTGATTTTTATTTTGTTATTTGTGGGTTTTTGTTTCACCAAAAACTTACTTTTGAATTAATATTTAGTGTATTTCCGCTATCTTGTTGTAGGCAAATAAGTTTAAGGGCATTAAGTGCATTAAAGACATTTATGAGAAAAAAAAAATACAAACAATTACTAATATTACAATAATTATACATTTAAAATCTTAATTTTACAAAATAGATAAAATAATAATAAATATCACTTATTTTCACTACGCTCTATTATATATTTTTAAAAATAGTACAATAATAATCCGTTAACAACAAATAAATATTATAAAAATCTTTTAAAAATAATATGACAAAATATTGAAAACACTTCACTAATAAATAACACCCTTATTCTCACTGCACTACACTCTGTTCGACACGTGTTTCGCCTCTCAACGAGGCATCTTCAGGACGTGTTGACTCTTCTTGGTCGCTCGCAAGAACTTCTTCTTCTCTTCTTGCGAGCGACCTCGACAAGATAGCGGAAATACACTAAATATTAATGTTTTTAAACTACAATGATCCCTGGGATTTTAGGTCTTGTCCATGTCACACATTGTCTTTCTGCTAGGACTTAAAATTGAATTACCTATTACCTACTGCTTATTATTACAGACTAATCAAACCTATACTTATAGGTTTAGGAAAAAAATATTTATAATTAAAGACATTTCTTTTGCATACATGATAAAAATAACTTATAAGTAACAATTACATTTTTTTTGAAAACGAAAAGTGCAGTATGTTTTTGGTTAAATATTATTTTCAGAAATCTATAATGATTATAGTCGTTTTTGATATATTTTACATTATTATTTACCAGTTTTGTTTTAGATATTAAATTAATTTACTGAATAGGACCTTTAAATTAATTTGTCTACAACACATCACAGCGGAAATGCTTTAAATATTTATTGAAAACAAAGATTTGAATATGAACTTCCGCAGAGTAACGCTTGATTCAATGTACTATCGTAATTTACTTAGTAATAAAAGCAGCTGAATGCCACCGTTATTACGGAATATGTCGTAATTTGGGCTAATACTCAAAAATAAATAAGAATTGTATCGTAATTTTCAGGTGAAGTATCATCACACTCTTCAGACAATGACTCCATTGATTCGGAAGAAGAATTCGACGATGGGTAAGGATATCTCTTTATAATAAACTAACTTTTCCATACCGGCTTCGCCCAGTTACGAATGAAGAGGCTTGATAACTTGGTGAAAAAAAAAACATTATTATAATTAGTAAATCCCTAGATGTAAGTAAAAAAAAAAAAAATGGCGTTGGGTTGGGCATGTACTGAGAAGCAAAAAAGATAAATGGACCAAAGAGGTCATGCTCTGGTACCCAAGAGACGGGAACCGATTCGGGGGACGACCTCAAAAACGGTGGGACGACGACCTGCTGCCAGGGTGGCGAAAGAAAGCCAGAGATAGGGGGCTCTGGCAAATTCTAGAGGAGGCTTATGTCCAGGGTGGACAACCTAATATTTAAGAAATAGAAATAAGAGTAATGTTTTCAAAAGGTATTTAGTGAATAAAGGCTATTGTTATTTTATTTATTATAATTAGTCCGTGAGTTAGAATATTAAAAAATATTGGACGCGTATTTTTTCTTTTCTCAATCAAACAATAAATGACAAAGATAAACCATGTCAAAGTTTGGGAGTTGGGGTTGACGTGACGTCACAAATCTTACAAGTCTATACATTTGTGTGTGACTTATGACGTCACGTAAAGGACATGTTCACAAAATGTATGGAGGCTGGTATAATAATAATCAAAAAATCTAACCACAAGACTCGTTACATTTCGAGAAAGTTCATATTTTTCTGAGTCTATTACATCAATTGAAAACAAAAAAGAGCCCTGCATTTTTTTAAAAATTAATTTTGATTTTATTAGGATAAATAAATATATTTGGCTCAATAGGTAGTTTATCTCTAGAAACTCTGATTAAGTAACCTCCAAATTGTTAAATAAAAGCATTTTTACCAATTAGACACACTCTTTAAGTGATTTTTGTCACATTGTACCTACTAACTGGTCACACTGGTAGGTTATAATTTTCAATTTTAGCAAATTAAGAGGTAAATGTGGAAGAATCAGCTTTGAATGCAAGTAAAATAACGCTAGAAGCACTTTATTATTGTTAAACTAGAAAAAATAAAAAGCTGCATTATTTTTTTTCAGATAATTTATTTTTCACTTTAAAAAAAAATGCAGGGATAAAAAAATCTAAATTAAATATTTTTTAGAAGCCCATAAAACAAGCTTTCAAATGATGTATATATCATCTTGGTTAGATTTTTCTCTGAATAATATACCACTTGTGGACATCACCTTTATATAATTGACAAATGAAAAAATATGTGTAATATTTTTTGATAATCTATCTGAAGGACTAATTATATTTTTTTAGTCATCATGCCTATTATAGGTATATACCTTCCGGAAGAAATATTCTAAAAGAGAGAGAGAGAGAGTGAAAACTATTATTGTGTAGATTAGAAAATCTAAGGGAATGCACAAACACAAAAAAAAATATTTTGCTTTATAAAATGTAGTGTCTATAGAAGAATTGATAAAAATATTTTTTATTACAGTTATGACGAGAACCTTATGGGCGACGAAGAGGATAGGGCTAGGCTGGCCGCCATGAGTGAGAAAGAGAGGGAGCAGGAGATTTTCAAACGTATTGAACGCAGAGACATGATGAAAACCAGGTTAGTAATAACGATAACAGTGCATTTTTAGGAGCATTGTATTCCTTTGATATTTTGTTTACAGCAGTATTTTTCAATCTTTTTAATTACGCGACCCTTTATGTGCATAACTTTTTTAGCGACCCTCCCTAAGGCTCAAAATCAAACAATTAAAAAAAAAACTGGGTTGCCTAACAAATGGGTTCATGGATAATACGTTGAAACGCCGATTATTCGCTCTCACTTTATTGCACAATATCACAAAACACAACGCAATTTATTCGCGCAAAAACACTTCAAACTTGCTCTGATATTCACCCAAACTAGTCACTGAACACACTTCACTTCGCGTCGAAGGTAAACAAGATATAGCAACATAGATATGCTATGATATATATATATATAGTATTTATAGTAAAAATAAAGTCACCTCGAATTCTCTGGAATAATCGCGACATTACCCGAATTAAAGACGCTATTGTGTTAACAAAGTAAACAACACGAAAGTTCAAGTAATCCTATTGTTCGTCAACAAATAAAAACAACACAAAAAACCTAAACAAAAGACGATAGAAAAATAGAAAATATTTAAGGGGGCTCCTCCCATACAACAAATCTGAATTTTAGCCGTTTTTCGCTCAACATTAATAACGGCGACTGGAAGATGCTTGCTATTCACAGAATATTAAGTTCTATGTTTGTCAAATATAAATAATTAAAATAAAATACATTAAGGAGGGCTTCCATACGGTACGGAACCCTAGGTGCGCGACCAACTCGCACTTGACCGACTATTTTCATTTCGAACCTACCTATATTGTAGTTTCGCCTAAAGTTAAGACATGTTTGTCTTTTGTACGAGATCCTCTTTTACCACTCGGCCACGGGTTCCCCTTATACCACTCGGCCACGGGTTCCCCTTTTACCACTCGGCCACGGGTTCCCCTTTTACCACTCAGCCACGGGTTCCCCTTTTACCACTTGGCCACGGGTTCCCCTTTTACCACTCAGCCACGGGTTCCCCTTTTACCACTTGGCCACGGGTTCCCCTTATACCACTCGGTCACGGGTTCCCCTTTTACCACTCGGCCACGGGTTCCCCTTATACCACTCGGCCACGGGTTCCCCTTTTACCACTCGGCCACGGGTTCCCCTTTTACCACTCGGCCACGGGTTCCCCTTTTACCACTCAGCCACGGGTTCCCCTTATACCACTCGGCCACGGGTTCCCCTTTTACCACTCAGCCACGGGTTCCCCTTTTACCACTTGGCCACGGGTTCCCCTTATACCACTCGGTCACGGGTTCCCCTTTTACCACTCGGCCACGGGTTCCCCTTATACCACTCGGCCACGGGTTCCCCTTTTACCACTCGGCCACGGGTTCCCCTTTTACCACTCGGCCACGGGTTCCCCTTATACTACTCGGCCACGGGTTCCCCTTTTACCACTCGGCCACGGGTTCCCCTTATACCAGTCGGCCACGGGTTCCCCTTTTACCACTCGGCCACGGGTTCAGGTTTTAGCAGCAACGGCAATGGCGGAATTTACGAGCTCTCGGAGCGAGAGCGAGTGGCGTCTTTCGAACATTTTGGTACATTGGTTCTTACCGCTCGCCGCCCCGCGCTCAGATACCGAAAAAAATATCCAGAATATGTTCCAAGTTCCCCTCAAAAGTTGTATGCCTCTTTGAGCTTGGTACGAAACAATTCACTTGATATTTTACTGTACACAACGAATAAAAACACGTCCTATAGCTAGGAAAACGTAGTATTATAGCGGCGAGGTGGCCGGTAGTAAGGCCCGGGCGTTTTAAAACAATACTATGCCATTGGGGAAATATATCTCATGGGCGGTTTTCAGATGGGAAATCGAACGCAAGTTACGTCTGGCGCGTCGGTCCGCGGCGGAACGTAGCGCTTCCCCCGCGTCGCTCGCGCGCCGCCGCGAGCAGCGCCGCCGCCGCCGCGAGCGCGGACACAAGCGCGAGCGCGAGCACGAGCGGGAGCGCGAGCGCGAACACGGTGAGTGAGTGGGACAAGGTGGGTACGGACAGCGCGTACAATGGTTGTAGAACGTAGCGCTTCCCCCGCGTCGCTCGCGCGCCGCCGCGAGCAGCGCCGCCGCCGCCGCGAGCGCGGACACAAGCGCGAGCGCGAGCACGAGCGGGAGCGCGAGCGCGAACACGGTGAGTGAGTGGGACAAGGTGGGTACGGACAGCGCGTACAATGGTTGTAGAACGTAGCGCTTCCCCCGCGTCGCTCGCGCGCCGCCGCGAGCAGCGCCGCCGCCGCCGCGAGCGCGGACACAAGCGCGAGCGCGAGCACGAGCGGGAGCGCGAGCGCGAACACGGTGAGTGAGTGGGACAAGGTGGGTACGGACAGCGCGTACAATGGTTGTAGAACGTAGCGCTTCCCCCGCGTCGCTCGCGCGCCGCCGCGAGCAGCGCCGCCGCCGCCGCGAGCGCGGACACAAGCGCGAGCGCGAGCACGAGCGGGAGCGCGAGCGCGAACACGGTGAGTGAGTGGGACAAGGTGGGTACGGACAGCGCGTACAATGGTTGTAGAACGCGTGTTCTGGAAAGCCATGTCCATACTTGCAACTATGCGTACACTTTTAGCCCCGCCGCACAAGCCCACACTAGCACTTGTTTTGTTTTGTTTTTAACTGATGTAATAGACTTAGAAAAATATGAACTTTCTCGCGATGTAACGAGTGCTGTGGTTAGAAGTTCGTAAACTACACAAAAAAAAACCAGCTTCCATACATTTTGTGGACGTGTTCTTTGTAGTCGATTAGCATTGATCGATACACCTACAGTAAAAGTGCTGTCTAAGTGACCTTTACGTTTCTACTCATACAGAACCCGAGCCAGAGAAGCCATCGGAGCCAGAGCAAGAAAAAGAACCCACACCGCCCAGCCCCGGGGAAATACTCGACGACAGCAAAGATGCAGGTACGTGATGGTTGTTCCTGTTAATATGTTTAACAAGATTATATTTGCAAAAATTAGCATGACCGACTTCACCCGTGTACAGAATTCGCGAATATTTCGCACGGATCGATGTAGCATTTTTCACATTATTGTTGATTTATCAAAAATGACTCAGTCGATTTCGATAAAATTTAAATGGGACCAATTTCGAAGTATGCTCTTTCCAATAAAAAAATAATTAGTGAAATTGGACTACTATGAAAAAAGTTATGCGTGGTTATACATAAATATATATATATATATATATATATATATATATATATATATATATATATATATATATATACGCGTCGAATTGTATACCTCCTCCGGTGGTTCGTCGGTCAAAAAGTATAACAATGTATGAGACACGGCAATTTCTTATCCGAAACACGGCAGTGAATTATTTTTTAATGGCAATCCTGATTCTAGCGACACCACCAAAATAAGGCGCAATGGCGCGGCCGCGTACTATTTGTAAATAATAAAATATACCCCGAACTTTCGCGATACGTAGAGACCAAGCGATAGCCGCGTAAGTCGGAGTTTTATGGCTGCCAAATTTTAATTATGGCCACACTAAGCTGCGCGTGGGCAAGCTAGTTTGTGTTTACGCTCCGGAGTCCGGTCAGTCGTGATTCGTTGCCCGCCCGGTGTGGTCGTCTAGTGAGTTCTCGTGTCAGTATCGCGCAGTATAAAATAAGTGTTTTTGAGGAACTTAAGTGACAGAAAAATGGCAACAGAGACTTTACACCGTTTTCAAAAACGTGCTAGGCTTTCCTCGAACAATGACGGTAAGCACTTTGTACAGAGTATGTAGACTAAAAGTAGGAACCCTACTTTAGATGCACCGGTTGTTGCCACTGTCCCTGTTTTGGCCATTTTATATCAAAATTGGTGCATAAATAGATTATAAACAATGTACAATGACACCTTAAATATTGCTTGTTTGATTCAAAGTTTGAAAATTTAATATTAATTTAATTAATTTTGTCTGAAATTATTATACAGTTGATTCCAATTATTTTAATACGTCTTACTGAAAAGTTCGCTGCTTTTTGTTTGTTAGAAATGTTACTTACCTAGAGTACGTATTTAGCACACTCTTCTTATAACTACTACATATGTAGCATAGGCCGAATAAAAGTATTTTGTGGTTGTGATTCCGCTTATTTGATCAGTACAAACTTCGTAATAAAACTTATAAACTTATTAACGGCCTGTCTTGGCTTCGCCCAAGTACGACTATTATAGCTGCAATCTTTATCTTTAAAACACTTTAAAACATGGTAAAAACTGTATTCGAACCTGTTGTGTAGTTTGGAAGATAAAATCGGATACACAGGTAGGCAGCCAGACACACGAAAAAGCGACTTTCCTTTATAATATAATAATACCTCAGGAAAAAAAGAATTTAACTTTGCACTAAATTTCCGATCCAATTTTTTTAAAGTTTAGGATCACTTACTGACTTCGAGCAAATATCTACAGAGCCACAGTCCCTAAGTGAAAGTAGTAAAAAAATGTCCGAGCGCCGTCATACATAACGACTTAGATAATTACATCAAATAATTCACAATGACCCGTTTTCTCGACGTTGTCACTTAATTAGTGCTTGTAACTGAGCACTTTTGTATCACGCGGCGTTGTAGTCGGCTAATTAAAAGCCTGCCCACTACGTAGCTTGGCCAGAGTTTTGGCTCGGACACTTTTTTTGCACTATTGTGACTCTTAAGATATTTACTCGAAGCTTACTGAGTATAAAATCACAAAATGCTGACAGATCCAAGTGGCGCTTCAAGCGCCATCTTGAAAAAACGTTTTTGGTCGATATCTCGGAAACTATGCACTTTTACGCAAAAGTCATGGACATCATTATTGTAGAGAATGAAATTTTGCATCTTTTGTTTCTAGTAAACTTTTTTGTAAAACTTACCGTTTACGATTTATGGCCCATTTAATGAACCGGTTTTTCAATCGCTTTATTGATTAATCATACATTTCAAGAGTTATCGGCCACGATAGAAAAACTGGCCAATAAATAAGATAGAAATAATATATGTCATAGCCAACCAGCCGGACGGACCAAAGCAAAATCGATGACTTGAAGCAAAGATCTTCGCTTCGCTTTGATCAATAATTTTGTCTAGCTAGTTTCTTATAATCGAACCACTGAGTTCTCGGCGTCACTTTGTAAAGTTTGTAGGCACCCAATTCACGCGGCGCACAGTGGTCCGGATTCTTAAAATTCGTTGTATGAAAGGAGTTGGCCCTGATAACCCATGAATAACAAGTATTTTCCGCGAAATTCCCGCTTAAGCCGGTTGTTATCGCTTTTGTTTTTCGAAAGTAGCATTAATTACCCCTTTGAGCAGGGCTTTCTATTAAAAATGGCAGGTTTGTAATCAATAGCAAGTAGAAGATTATAAATATATTTGGATTAGTTTGTCGCAAAATCGTCCGATAACACTGTTCTATAAAAAACCCTTGTTTTATGAAAACTTTTGTCTAGCTATGCTTTAAGATAGTTGATTGAATCAGGCGTTACTTTGCGGAAATTCATCTTCAAATCTTTGTATTGAATAAATATTTATTCAATACAAAGATTAGCTATGCTTTGAATAGGGATTTGTTGACTGAATGTTTCTAATTATTATCTTTTTATTTTATTTATTTGATTCACAAAACAGATAAAACAATTTCTTATTATAATCTGAGCAGCTAAAATTTACACTGGATTGTCACAGGAAAACTAAAATTTAATGAAAGGGAAGTAATTATTTGGGTTTTTAATCCTAAATATTTGGGAAGGTATCATCCATACGCTAAAATGTCAGTATAATAATGAAAGACCAAGAAAACCGTTACGATGGGCAGAAAATGGCGGGCGAATCGTGAGAGCGGAAACACTCGAATATGATTTCGGTTGAAAAGGCAGGGTAAACTCGTGGTAGATATGGAGATAGATCTGCATTTTTCAAAGCGGCACTGTAATTACCTGTACAGTATCATCCTTTTAATAGTCCACTGCAGGACGTAGACCTATCCACAAAGAGTGATTGGGCCATATCGCCCAGTGCGGGTTGGTGGATTATTCACATACGCCATCGAATTTCTTCTACGTACGTATGCAGGTTGCCTCACGATGTTTTCCTTCACCGAAAAGCCAGTGGTGTGAAAGGCCGTACATAAATTCCAAAGAATTCATTAATACGGGACCGGGATTTGAACACACGTCTTCACGAATGTAATCCGGATGTCATTACCACTAGACCACCACGGCTTCCTAATTACCTAATACTATTAAAAATAATATAGAAAAAAAGTGTATTAAATAAACATTTCATTAAACTTGATTGTTCATACGCAACAATGTTGGATTGTTGTGTGAATAATCTTAATTCGTCGCCGATTGAAATTAATTATTATATTACTTTCTATTACCCTAATAGAAATACTTGTAATAGAATGATATAATTAGTACTATTCTAATTATTATCTTTATATTACCCTTATTAATTAGTAGATAATTAGTGTGTAACTGTTACGTTTAATAATTAAAAATAAATGGATTAGAAAACCTATGCTGTTCCACTTCAGGGCAAAGGTCTTCCCCCACATCCTTCCATTTATCGCGTTCTGTGGCCAAATCCCGCCAACCTACCCGGAAAGTGTCACGTATCGTCACACCAGCGTTTTTAGGGTTCCATACCTCAAAAGGAAAAAATGGAACCCTTATAGGATCACTTTGTTGTCCGTCTGTGCGTCTGTCCGTCTGTGTGTATGTCAATACTCTTTATCTCAGGAACGCGTAAAGATATTGAGTTGAAATTTAAACTGTATACGTATATCTATGGTCTCTTGTAGTTGTGTGAAAGAAAAACTTCTCAGTTATCGTATAAAAAAGTTAGAGCTGTATATGTCGTAAAAAACCGCATATTTCGACACTCACAAAAACCAAAACCTACAGGGTACTTCCTGTTGACATACTCGTATAACTGTGAAATTTGGCCAGAAGCATTGTCTCAGAGTACTCATATAGGAATAAATCTGAAAACCGAACATATTCATTTGTATCGCAAAAAAATAGGGCCTAGATTCACACAATAAGGGTTGAAAATTCAAAGTGAGTAAATCGTATCATGTTAGGTATCATATAAAAGAACTTTATTAGTACATGCTAAAACAGGTTTTTAATTATTTTGACAGTGTGTAATTTTCGATTTTAGAGATTTTAACAATTTACTTCCCAATTTTGTGACATTTTCTGGATTTGTACGGAACCCTCGGTGTGCGAGCCTGACTCGCACTTGTCCGGTTTTTTTAGACCTTCCCAGCCTTCGTCTGCGTTATAGGCCGAAATATACAAGTCCGCGGATGTAAAGTTAGCTACAAGCTGCGTAATATCCATCCCTGACTGAAGCTCACATAAAGCTGCGCGTTGATTGGATGTTGGCAGCTTGTAGCTAACTTCACATCCGCCGAATTGTATGATTCGGCCTATACTCTCTGTGTGACTATCCTGGCTCATCTCTCGGGCCGATACAAACCACACGACCGACCCATCCACATTTTAGTTTGGCAGCTTTTTCGCCTACATCAACTACTTTACAGATACTTTCTTTTTGTGATAAACATTTCAAAACTTGACGCGTTCGCAGGATTTGAACCGGCATCTCTCTGGGATTCCGGCCCAGATGCTTTGTCCAATTAAGCTAGAAACGCTGGCTGCGAAAGCGTCGAATTAGTGAAAGTGTTTTTATCATTTTTACCAATTACTACATTGTTGGAAGCGCCATCTATGAGAACTGCTTTAAACCAGTTAGTCACTTAATGTGAAATTATTAGAACTTCTTACCATTAACGAGAAATGGCTCATTTCTTAATTAATGAAATGATTTTTATCTTGCTTCACACACTAGGTGTTTAGAAACTTTCTTTTTGTGATAAACAAACTTTACTTTACAGATAACCATTACAAAGACTCCGATGTCCGTCTGTCTGTGACCAGGTTTATCTCATGAACGTAACGTAACAGCGGAAATTTTCACAGATGATGCATCTCTGTTGACGCTGTAACAACAAACACTAATAACAGAATAAAATAAATATTTAAGAGGGCTCCCATACAACAAACGTGATTTTTAGGAGATTTTTGCTCGCTATTAATAACTGTAAGAGGAATGGGGCTAAAGGGGCTCCAACACGGCACGGAACCCTTCGTGCGCGAGTCCAACTCGCACTTGGCTGACGTTTTTTAGGGTTCCGTACCCAAAGGGTAAGGTGCCAATGAGTGCTTTGGAATTTATGTACGGAATTTTACACCACTGGCTTTTCGGTGAAGGAAAACATCGTGGGGCAACCTGCATACGTCCGTAGAAGAAATTCGATGGCGTATGCAAATCCACCAACCCGCACTGGGCCAGCGTGGTGGATATGTCCAATCACCCTTCGTGGGTAGGCCTACGTTCTGCAGTGGACTATTAAAAGGCTGATACAATACAGTACAGTACCCAAAAGGGTAAAAACGGGACCCTATTACTAAGACTCCGCTGTCTGTCCGTCTTTTTTTTTATTTCGAATAGGTTCGCGTTTGACTACACACTGCCTGATGTTAAGCAGATGTGCGGTCTAGGGTGTAGCACGCTTACCTAGAAGATACCTATTCACTCGGGATTCGAAGACACCCACGTTGTACTTTAACGGGAAGACAGACCCAGGCCAAGCGTTCCACATTCCGGCTGTTCGTATGAGGAATGTGGACTCAAAACGCTTGGTTCTAACACGCGGAATGTCCACCATAAAAGGGTGGCGCTTTGGTCGCGTCTGTCTAGCCGTACGATAGAAGAATGGGGCAGGAGGGACCAGATTGTGCAACCGTCTGTCTGTCACCAGGCTGTATCTCGTGAACTGTGATAGCTAGACAGTGGAAATTTTCACAGATGTTGTATTTCTGTTGCCGCTATAACACCAAATACTAAAAACAAAATAAAATAAATATTAAAGGGGGGCTCCCATACAACAAACCTGATTTTTTAGCCGTTATTCGCTCGAAATTAATAACGGTAAAGACGCTTGAAATATTCACAGAATATTTAATTGTACGTTTAATTCAATAATTAATTTTTAAGTTAAAATAAATATTTAAGAGGGGCTCCAGTACAGGGGCCTTATTTTGTAAGCGCTCTGACGTTCGGCTTCGCTTTTTCTCCTGCTCGCGCCAGTTACTCACGCCGCGAGAGCGAGCGGGAGGAAAGGCGAAGCCGAACGCCAGAGCGCTTACAAAATAAGGCCCCAGTACGGAACCCTTCGTGCGCGAGTTCAACTCGCACTTAGCTGATGTTTTTTTTCTAACAGAAGCGGACCGCGCAGCCTCCCCGCCATTCGGGTCGAAAACGGAACGTAAACGTAACGTCGACGATCGGAGACAGAACGCAATGGCGGCGCTCCGAGCGCAGCGAGACGCGAGGGCGACTCGGACCGAGCACAAGCAGCGGAAACGGATGCAGGATCAACGGGACAAAGACAAGGACGAAGATATCGTAAGTACTATAGTATAGGCCGCGCCACACAAGTTGGCGGATGTGAAGTTAGTTACAAACTGCGCAATAGCCAATCAATTTTTATGTAATAACTGTAACTATTTGTGTATTCATATAACTTTTAACCACAGTTTTTCGGCAATCTGTATTTAAGAACTAAAAAATAAAATAAAAATAAAAAATTGGTTGCCTGTAAAGTCGGTATACGGGCGAAAATTTTACGTGACAACGACTTTGAGTGGTAAAATAATTTTAATGTGAATATTCATTCGTATAGTAGGAAGAAGGATGAAAATGTCTGTCTCTCTCGCTCTTAGGCGGGCTAACCATGACGCGTGCCTCTCACTCGCTCTCATTGTGAGCGCATAACGTGAGCGGAGCGTAACGCAGTTTCTTGAAGTGTCACCCGGCAAACCAATTTATAAGACGTTGTCACATCAAAATAATAATAAATAAAAACTTAGCCATTGCCACGAAATGATGATGATGATTTAAGAACTAAATAATACGTGACATAAATGTAGTCCCCGCGATACAGGCTTTGCTTAGTGCAGGGACTACAAGCATATTTTGAAATTCATTTTGTATAGTGCACTTGTTAATGTACCTTTAAGTACAATGTAAATGTTTTGTGATAATAAATTATATTTTATTATTTATTTTGTATTTGTATTAGTATGTGAGCATCAATCAGGATTGGATATTGCGCAACTTGTGGATAACTTCACATCCGCCAACTTGTGTGGCGCGGCCTATACTTGTATGTGTGAGTGCTTGTATGCAAGATAAAGGCAGCCATATTTAAATGAACATACTGATTCTGATGCCACTGTTTTGTTTGAAAGCTGATTTAATCAAGATAGTTTCTAGCTATATGTCATGCTGGCCCAGTGCGGGTTGGTGGATTCACATACGCCATCGAATTTCTTCTACGGACGTATGCAGGTTGCCTCACGATGTTTTCCTTCACCGAAAAGCCAGTGGTGTGAAATTCCGTGCATACATTCCAAAGAACTCATTGGTACGGGACCGGGGATTCGAACCCACGACCTCACGATTGTAAGGCGGGTGTCACTACCTCTAGACCACCACGGCTGTTCCATTTTATTCAAATTTTATTTTATTTAATTATGTTCATATCGCGAAAGTTTAAAAACAACATTTGTTAACCGTTACGGGCCGGAGGTTACAAATAAAATTCGTTATCTAGAATTTCTCAGTAAGAAACGAGCGCGTTTAAATACATCATTGATATTTTTATCAAAATGTCGGGATTGGGACTTAATATCTACATGTGTTCGAATTAAACCGCGTAGTGATATTGTACGTATGTGTTCAAATCGTGAAAGTTTAAAAACAACATACAATTTTATTAGGCTACAATTTAATGGGCTAAATAACTATCTATTGGTCATTATTTCTACAATTGTATTACGCAACGTTGAGTGTTTTAAAACGAGTCCAAAAATGAAATGAGTTTACACTTTACAAGTACTTATAAGTACAAGTCGACGGATCTGAAGGTAGCTACAAGTTGCGCATTATCCAATCCTGACTGAAGCTTATGGTATATTGTGTTATATTAAAATTGCAAACAACACTTAAAATTGGACACTTATTTAATTTAATTTAGAATATGTTAGAATTTACAATAGTACAATAATTAGAAATAGGACGAAAACAAAGTAAATAAAAGATACGGAAAGAGGTCGTGCGTCGAGCGTCTGGCGACCGGCCCCCCGACCGCCTAAGCAATAGCAATCATAATAGCAATCGTTTATGACTTCATTTTAGTCATTTGGCACCGCCTATGTGACGTTAGCCATCAATTGCTTTGCGCGGATTGCGAAAGCAATCGTTGAATGAACAACTTTGATGGCTAACGTCACTTAGGTGGTGCCTAATGATTAAAATGAAGTCATAAACGATTGCTATTACGATTGCTATTGCTTAGGCGGTCGGGGGGCTGGCCGGCGCGATGCAGTCCGCACAGCGTACCACCGAGTTGTACACTGCATACAAAACCTGCTTGTTGGGAGCTGGCCCAAGCGCATAAGATTATCACATTTATTTGAATAGTAAAGATATTACTTTTTATGTCCAGGTTTTGCATGAACGTAAGGTAGTACGCCACATGTTCCCCCCGGCCAGACCGTGACTACGGTCGATAGAAGCCTGGGAATCTCACTCTTCTGCCGCTTTGGGTCGTTTGGTAGATTGGTTGGCTGATGGTTGGCAGGCAACTGTAACACATAAAGCAGCGCGTTGATTGGATATTGCGCAGTTTGTTAGCTAACTTCACATCCGCCGACTTGTATGATTCGACCTACAACGTCGGAGGCTTTTCAACATTTAACTAAATATTATATTTTTTCTACAGGATGCGGATACAGAAATAATAGGCGGTACAAGCAAACAGAGCGTCAAACTGAAAGCCTCAGACATCTACTCGGATGACTCCGGCTCCGACTCGGATGATAACAAGTCTACAGGTACGTCTGAATCGTTCGTTCGTTCAGTCATAAGACGTCTACTGCTGGACATAGGCCTCCCCTAAAGATGTCCAAAATGACCGGTTGGTAACGCATAATTAATTACAAAATTTAAAAATAAAACGAGTTAAGTTCAAGTTCAAATGTATTTATTTCAATTAAGTACCTAAGATACACTTTTGAAACGTCATGAATGTACAATTTTGAAATCATTAACAAACAGCGTGAATCCGGGGTGTAATTCAGCAACAAATTGCAAGAAAACTTAAATTAATTTAAAATTTAAACTGACTCTAGCGTTGGACTTTAATTTACAATACAGGGTTATTTGCTCACCCTGTAATAAGCCGAAATGGAGTGATTCAGACCATCATTACAATCAACTTTAATATAGGTTCAAGCCAAAATTCATGAAAAAATCAGCTGTTGCAATTTTGTATAAACCAGCTGTTTTTTTTTCGAATTTTGGGTTGGCCCCATAGTAATACTTGTTCGTAATGATAGTCTGAATCACCCCCTTTCGGCTTATTACAGGGTAAGCAAATGACCCTGTATAATATTAGCAAAAACCGGCTTATCTCTCAACACAGTTTCTTTCCTCCAGGTCGTCGCAGCTCCACCAGTTCCTCTTCCTCGGCGGAAGAAGAGGAGAAGAAGCGGGAAGAAGTGGAAGTCAGATATGCTGACTCCAAGGATCAGATCAACAAACTTAGATTAAGCAGGTTTGTCATACATTTTAACACCACGGGCTTTTCGGTGAAGGAAAACATCGTGAGGCAACCTGCATATGTCAGTAGAAGAAATTCAATGGCGTATGTGAATCCACCAACCCGCACTGGGCCAGCGTGGTGGATATAGCCCAATCACCCTTCGTGGGTAGGCCTACGTCCTGCAGTGGACTATTAAAAAAGGCTGATACAGTACAGTACAGTAATATATTTTAAAAAGTTATGTGGGGTAAAATAGAGTAAAAATACAGGGCCGATTTTTACTCTATTTTCTAAACTTATTTCACTCCTTTTTGGCATTTTTAACACAATTAGATGTCAATATAATCACATCACCAGAAATGAAAGCTTGTTTACTTGGTAGAGTCCAGAACACAAGTGACCAAACATTGACTGATAAGGCCGAAAGAAACCCGAATCCTTTGATTTCGGTCACCAGGTGTTTTATGACCTTAACAAAGAGCCGCTTGATATTCTAAGAAGTTATTTATGACCCCGGTAAGTCATTTAAGATAAGCACTCGGTTATTGGTTAAGTAGTAAACATGCATTTTGATTTTTTAAAGGTGCCTAATACTTTTGGCCAAGGCTGTATGTGGGGTCATATAATGTAATATGCCACTGCCTCGGTGGCTCAGTGGTTATCGACCTGACTCCTGGGTCACACAGGTGTGAGTTTGATTTCCACCCAGCCCCAATTAATAAATAATGTTTGGGTGTTATTTAGGTTATATATTTATCAATATAAGTATGTATTTAAAAATAAGTATATGTAGTATATCAGTCTCTGGCAGCCATATCACAAGCTTTGCTTAGTTTGATGTCAGAGACCGTGTGTAAGATGTCCCCTAATATTTATTTATATGTTGTTTCAGGTTTAAATTGGAGCGTTTAGTACATCTGCCGTTCTTTGCGCGTGTAGTTACAGGGTGCTTCGTGCGCATCGGCATTGGCAATAACAACGGAAATCCTGTATACAGGGTGAGTTGAAATATATCCAATCCTTGGATATTGCCCCTTTACAGCTAGGTGAGCAATACCCCTGTATCGGAATCGACAAAATGTATGAAACAGCTGATTTTTTTGACTGACGAGAAAAATCTGTAAATGTATTTTTGAGATAGCTATAAATATAGGCAAAAAGCAATCGGAAAATGAAATGAATTCGTTTTAGATTATAAAATAATAAAATAAATTTTAAAAATAAATTCCAAATTTTCAATTTTTTTAATCTGTGCATAAAATAGTCGCCGCTATGTTATGACGTCATTCGGCTATGTAAACATTGAATAGTTTGTCCCGTGCTTGTTCACACCAGGAACAACACACCAACGATAACTCATTATTAACCATTTATAATAACTCTTTATCTCGAACTTACAAACAAAGACACCATCGTGTAAAATATTTGCACGCATTGTTTACATAGCCTAGTGACGTCATTCATGACCACAGAGTAAAATAATGACATCCATCGTTCTCGTAAATTACGCGCGAAATTTTGAAACTGTAAAATTAAAATGCAATTTTTAAAGCACTTAACGATTGAATATTTTTTTTTTTGTATTTGTTTAGTGGTTTATTAGATCAACAGAATATAACTGAGATACTTTTCAAAACTGACTGTAATACCCTATTCGGGGCAGTTCCCATAATGATGGTGTGTATCCTTTCAGAAGTTCACCAGTTGTAGCGATGGCCCTGTGTAATTCAGACCGCAGGAACGTGCTGGATGAAAATCGCTTCCAGGCGGGCTTATATCATTATACATCTATAGGGGAGGCCTATGTCTAGCGGTGGACGTCCTACGGCTGAAGGGCCGTTCAAGTATTACATAAGCACTATAGGGGGGTGGAGGGGTTTATCCTTAGCTTATTTTTGAAGACGTGGGGGGTGGGGGAGTTTAGATAGTGATTAAGTCAGCCATAGTTATTTGATTCTTTATGAATATGTGTGTTAAAGTCCTATAGCCTAAATCTATTTTCTTATTTCTAGAAACTACAATCTACAAATAATAACAAATATAAATATATAAATTTTAAAATCGACACCTTCACTTTGCTGTTGTCGGTTCAAAGAATAGTCTGAATTGTGTACGTATACTACATTCTCCTTTATCCATTGAGTCGTCCGTCTCCGTCGTACACATACACGTTGCCTAGTAAATGAGCGAGAGGAAAACTGCCGCCCGAGATACAGTTTAAACTAGTTCGGGAGGTAGGGTGTATCTTGATTAGTTACAAAGCAGAAAAAACGAATACCTAGAATAAATGTCTTAACTTTTTAAGTAATGTTTGTATTAAGAATAATATGTATCAATGTATATATCAATGTACTTCGTATGTTCGTTTTATGTAAATAAATTAATTGAAATTGAAATTATATCTGCTGCTCATGAATAAATAAAGATATAAAAATGCATACAGGTACCAATGCTTACGCAAGAATGGGGGAGGGGTAAGAGCTTTTCTTACTTTTGCTGCTGGGGGGGGGGGGGGGGGGGGGGGGGGGGCGAGGGTAAATAATTGTAATAAATCTGCTTACGTAATACTTGAAAGGCTCCTGATGGATGGTTGTATAGTGGCACTAAAACATTTTTTTTGTCCACAGGTAGCAGAAATCATAGACGTGTACGAAACAGCCAAAGTGTACAATTTGGGCGGCACGCGGACCAACAAGGGGCTCAAGCTGAGGCACGGCACGCAGGACCGGGTGTTCCGGCTGGAGTTCGTCAGCAATCAGGTAATACACATAGTACTGGTCCTTGGTACGGGACCGGGGATTTGAACCCACGACCTCACGATTGTAAGGCGGGTGTTACTACCTCTTGATAAACATAGTTATTAACATTAATTTCTATTATAAGCCGCGCCACACAAGTCGGCGGATGGGAAGATAGGCGCAGAACGCTCGCAAAAGGCAAAATATAAGTATGCGCGGGAGCTTGATAGACGAGACCAGAGCACACCCGCCCGCCAACCTCATGCCTCCCGCGCGCTCCCTACGCCCGAGCTCACTACTTAGCCACTTGCGTCGGCATTGTGCACACATGCGCAATAATTAGCGAATCATGGCGAAGTGTAGTAAAACAATAATTATCAATGTTGGTTCATAATTTGACTGCCTCGGTGGCTCAGTGACCCTGACTTCTGGGTCAAAGAGGTGTGGGTTCGATCCCCACCCAGGGCAAGTATTTTTGTGATGAACATAGGTGTTTGCTCTGTGTCTGGGTGTTATTTAGGTACTATCTATATAAGTATGTATTTAAAAATATGTATATGTAGTATATCAGTCTCTGGCAGCCATATCACAAGCTTTGCTTAGTTTAGGGTCAGAGGCCGTGCGTAAGTGTCCCCTAAAATGTATTTATTTATAATTAGATTATAACTTACAAAAAATACTTATATACGAATATTGAACCTCCTTATTTGAATTAATTATACTTTATAAAATTTAACTTGATCTCTGCGACAGCTGTCAGTAAAATCACGCCTATGAAGTCCTGAATGTCTTAATAGTACAGACACCTGTCAATGTCATACTTTATGGGCATGCCGATTAGTGATGGGCGACGAATGATCGTGACCACAGAGTTTTAGATAGAGTTTTATTTAAAATATCGATAGTTTATAGTAACGATATTTTAAATAAAACTTAATTTATCATTAATTTTAAAGTATATTTTAAATATCATAACATTTTTTACATGTGTAATTAAATTAAACCCAATTATATGTTGCATTAGCATCGATAATAGTGAAAAACGTCGATACTATCGTTACATTATTATGAGTATTTAATTAATATCATAACATTATTTACATGTGTACATACTTGATCTTAAATAATAGTAAGTAAATAAAATCCACTTTTTCACCTTCAACTACTCATTCGATTTTATTACAACATTGTTTGAAAATCGATTTTTCCACCACTATCTCAACTCTAAATATGTCAATATGTCACTGTCGCAGAGATCAAGTTAAATTTTATAGAGTATAATATTTATTATCCTTTGATTAATGTTGTATAATTTTGTTTTGTTGTCAGGAATTTACAGACGGCGAATTTCAGAAATGGTACAAAGCTATAAAGGATGCAAATAAGAAACCTCCCACTATGGACTTTGTCAGGTCCAAGATATTGGAAGTCAAAGATGCGCTCATGTATGAATTTAAGGTACGTTTCTAATACATCTATATCCCTACTAATATTATAAACTATCCGAAAGTATGTTTATTTGTTATCCTTTTACACAAATAAAAAATCACAATCAATCGCGGACAGAAGCTAGTTTAATACTTAAACTAGCCTATATAGACCTCATATCACCATTATAACATCAAGCTTTACTCTAGATTTTTTAATTTAAAATAACTGGGCAGGCCTATGTTCAGCAGTGGACGTCCTGTCGCTGATGAATGTATGATGAAGTTGTCAGGAGACAGTGATCTCTGAACATCATAATTATTTTTTGCAAAATATGGCGTATAGAATTTG
This sequence comes from Hypomecis punctinalis, assembly GCA_949316475.1. Classification (NCBI taxonomy): domain Eukaryota; kingdom Metazoa; phylum Arthropoda; class Insecta; order Lepidoptera; family Geometridae; genus Hypomecis; species Hypomecis punctinalis. The sequence continues at coordinate 15,864,637 of OX438820.1, read as the reverse complement.
CGAATATATCGCACCAATCGTTGTAGCGTTTTTCACATTATTGTTGATTTATAAAAAAAAAATGGCTCAACCGATTTCGATAAAATTTAAATGGGACCAACTTCGAAGTATACTCTTTCCAATAAAAAAAGAATGATTCAAATCGGCCACTATGTACAACCTTGGTGGCCTAGAGGTAGTGATACCCGCCTTACAATCGTGAGGTCGTGGATTCAAACCCCAGTCCCGTACCAATGAGTTCTTCGGAAATTATGTACGGAATTTCACATCACTGGCTTTTCGGTGAAGGAAAAAATTTGATGGCGTATGTGAATCCACCAACCCGCAATGGGCCAGCGTGGTGGATATGGCCCAATCACCCTTCGTGGGTAGGCCTATGTCCTGCAGTGGACTATCAAAAAGGCTGGTACAGTACAGTACTATGTACAGATCGTACGTAGCATTTTTCACATTATTGTTGATTTATCATAAATGGTTCAGCCGATTTCGATACGATTTAAATGGGACCAACTTCGAAGTACTCTTTCCAATAAAAAAAAAATAAAATCGCAGTGCACTTTTAGCAGTGCGTCAACTCTCGTCAATCTTTAGAAGTTCTAATAACTTCTAGTTGAGTGATAACCTGTCTAATACGGGTATCACAGGTGGCGCCACCAACGCTATAAGTTGGGAAATGTAAGCACTTCAGAAATTTGAAGCTTGCGTGGGAGGCGGGCTGGCTCAGTTGGTTAGAGCGTCGGGCTAGTGATCCGAAGGTGCAGGTTCAAATCCTGCGTTCGCTTCAGATTTTTGAAATGCTTATCACAAAGATAACTCTTTGAAGTAAAGAATGGTTAATTATTGCTGCTTTATCGCATAAAAATGCTTATAAATAAATAAATGTTGCCAGGAAGAAGATGTAGAAAAAATAGTAGCAGAGAAGGACAGGTTCCGGTCGCATCCCACAAACTACGCCATGAAGAAAACTCAGCTCATGAAGGAACGGGACGTGGCGCAGTTGAGGTAAATTATCTAAATTAAAACTCCTACCCCTTGTTTATGTTTACATTTACTTAGAACCCTATACTCTATAAAATTTAACTTGATCTCTGCGACAGTGACATATTAACATATTTAGAGTTGGGATAGTGGTGGAAAAAATCGATTTTCAAACAATGTTGTAATGAAATCGAATGAGTAGTTGAAGGTGAGAAATTTGTTTTTTTTTTTTTTATTTCAAATAGGTTTGCGTTTGACTACACACTGCCTGATGTAAAGCAGATATGCGGTCTAGGATGTAGCACGCTTACCTAGAAGATACCTATTTACTAGAGATTTGAAGACACCTACATTGTACTTTAACGGAAAGACAGACTTAGGCAAAGCGTTCCACATTCTGGCAGAAATTGGATTTTATTTACTTACTATTATTTAAGATCAAGTATGTACACATGTAAATAATGTTATGATATTAATTAAATACTCATAATAATGTAACGATAGTATTTATCGACGTTTTTCACTATTATCGATGCTAATGTTACATATAATTGAGTTTAATATAATTACACATGTAAAAAAATGTTATGATATTCAAATATACAGTAAAATTAATGATAAATTAAGTTTTATTTAAAATATCGTCAGTATAAACTATCGATACTTTAATTGAAACTCTATCTAAAACTCTGTGGTCACGATCATTCGTCGCCCATCACTAATCGGCACGCCCATAAAGTATGTCATTGACAGGTGTCTGTACTATTAAGAAATTCAGGACTTCATAGGCGTGATTTTTCTGACAGCTGTCGCAGAGATCAAGTTAAATTTTATGGAGTATAAAATATTTTACGCTTAGGGTGCCAACTCTCAATTCAATTGGGGATTCTTGGGGTATTTTACGATAAAATATCTTGGGGTGTTCCTCCAGTGGACTCCACACCTTACCTAACATAACAACCCTCCCATGCCTCGCTCTGGTGAGGCATGCCGCATGATTTAGTGAGTATATTTTGTTAATGAAAAATAAACAGTGATAGTAGTAGTAGAGATCGACATATACCCGTCGCACCCCACAAACTACGCCTTGAAGAAAACTCAGCTCATGAAGGAACAAGATGTGGCTCAGTTAAGGTAAATTATCTATATTAAAACTCTCAGTACTTGCCACATTAAAGTCACGTTTATGTCGGGTAGTGTATATTATATTTTACGATAAAATATCTTGGAGAGTCGTGCAGTGGCCTCCCAACAACCACCCCATGCCTCGCAAGATATACATCATCATAGACTGCCTCGGTGGCTCAGTAGTTAGTAACCCTAACTTCTGGGTCAAAGAAGCGTGGGTTCGATCCCCACCCAGGGCAAATATTTATGTGATAAACATAGGTGTTTGCTCTGTGTCTGGGTGTTATTTAGTTACTATCTATATAAGTATGTATTTAAAAAAAATGTATATGTAGTATATCAATCTCGGGCAGCCATATCACAAGCTTTGCTTAGTTTGAGGTCAGAGGCCCTGTGTCAGATGTCCCAAATATTTATTTATGTATCATGACTGTATCGGTGGGTATTTTTTGACCTTTTCACCACCAATGTCGCCTTTACTTCTGGACGCAAACAATATCTATAGTCGGCAAAATACCATGCTCCATAATATAAAATGGAAAATTATTAAATTTTGCTTTCTTAGATACAAAGCTATTTTAGCTATTTTTCCTGGCCATATATTTATTATTCTGACATTTTAGCATAACGTACCAGACCAAATGTTTGTGTGTCCATGTTTATCTGTTGCATTAATTTATCAACTGCCCAATAGTTAAATATATTCATATTCAGTTTATTTATAAAGAAAAATTACACGTCATACTAAGAATAGTTTAACAGGAACATTAAAAAGTTGCACTAAGCGCCACACAAATCGGCGGATGGGAAGTTAGCCGCAGATGACACTTCGCCGTGATTCGCTAATTATTGCGCATGTGTGCACAATTCCGACGCCGCGTGTCGTAGTGCGTAGGGAGCGCGCGGGAGACATGAGGTTGGCGGGCGGGTGTGCCCCATATTTCGACTTTTGCGCATAAATTATTGCGCATGTGTGCACAATACCGACGCCGCGTGACGTAGTGCGTAGGGAGCGCGCGGGAGGCATGAGGTTGGCGGGCGGGTGTGCCCCATATTTCGACTTTTGCGCATAAATTATTGCGCATGTGTGCACAATACCGACGCCGCGTGACGTAGTGCGTAGGGAGCGCGCGGGAGGCATGAGGTTGGCGGGCGGGTGTGCCCCATATTTCGACTTTTGCGCATAAATTATTGCGCATGTGTGCACAATACCGACGCCGCGTGACGTAGTGCGTAGGGAGCGCGCGGGAGGCATGAGGTTGGCGGGCGGGTGTGCCCCATATTTCGACTTTTGCGCATAAATTATTGCGCATGTGTGCACAATACCGACGCCGCGTGACGTAGTGCGTAGGGAGCGCGCGGGAGGCATGAGGTTGGCGGGCGGGTGTGCCCCATATTTCGACTTTTGCGCATAAATTATTGCGCATGTGTGCACAATACCGACGCCGCGTGACGTAGTGCGTAGGGAGCGCGCGGGAGACATGAGGTTGGCGGGCGGGTGTGCCCCATATTTCGACTTTTGCGCATAAATTATTGCGCATGTGTGCACAATACCGACGCCGCGTGACGTAGTGCGTAGGGAGCGCGCGGGAGGCATGAGGTTGGCGGGCGGGTGTGCCCCATATTTCGACTTTTGCGCATAAATTATTGCGCATGTGTGCACAATACCGACGCCGCGTGACGTAGTGCGTAGGGAGCGCGCGGGAGGCATGAGGTTGGCGGGCGGGTGTGCCCCATATTTCGACTTTTGCGCATAAATTATTGCGCATGTGTGCACAATACCGACGCCGCGTGACGTAGTGCGTAGGGAGCGCGCGGGAGGCATGAGGTTGGCGGGCGGGTGTGCCCCATATTTCGACTTTTGCGCATAAATTATTGCGCATGTGTGCACAATACCGACGCCGCGTGACGTAGTGCGTAGGGAGCGCGCGGGAGGCATGAGGTTGGCGGGCGGGTGTGCCCCATATTTCGACTTTTGCGCATAAATTCCCATCCACCGATTTGTATGGCGCTTGGAAGGTATACCTTCCCGTTAATTCCACTCACCTGATCCTAATAGCTTTCCAAATATTTAGGGAACACCCAAAAAAATTACTTCCCATAATAAACCATCTTTAAGGGTTGTCTCGTGGCCTCCATACCTTCCCAACAGCCACCCCATGCCTAACAAGACATAAAGCCCGATTACAGAGGCGCCATCGTAACTATATTAGCTAAATAGCATAGTTCTGTTTCTTTTTCACTTTAGGCATTCGATAGAGAGAACGCTTTTTACGTGGCTAATTAATTTACGCCGGCGCCTCTGTAATCGGCCTTATAGTGTGTATTTTACAATGCTGCCGCCTTTATAATTATGAATAAATGTACAAATAGATGAAAATAAAAATAATTTTCTTTCACAGAGGTGATGAAGAACAAGTCCTAGATCTGAACGCCAAAATCCAAGAGTTGGAAGACCGCGCGAGTCAACTCGACAAAACGAGGACCTCCTCTATACAGAGCATTTCTTATATCAATAACCGGAACCGGAAACTCAATGTGGAGACCGCTGAAAAGGCTATTATGGAAGAGGTGAGACTCTGATTATTGTAGAACATGGGCTTCCCTTATCGATTTCCAGTAAGATCGATTATAAATCTTGCTTTCGGCACAATCAAGTCGTTTTTCTTTCGTGTGCTTGGACGTCCTTACGGTGCCTGTCGGTACGTGGTCTCCATTCGAAATCATATGACTCCACTAGCCGTTGCTTTTGCGTGCTATGTCCTATGTGCTCTGCTCTTTGCCACACTGAAAAATTGCTGTAATTATTACTAAAATACTGATGGAGACTTTTCGAAACTTTGAAATTTTTCACTCTCCACAAAATCTCTATGAAAATGTTTTGAATTTGTTTCTATTACTATTACTAGCTGACCCGGTGAACTTCAAATCACTTTTAATCTGTCTCGATAATTTCGGTGGTGTCTAGCGCCGCCAACGACCAGATACAGTAACTTTTGCATGTACGAACATTTTGTATGAGAAAATGAAATTGACATTTTTATTATTGTTCTCGCAATTTTCTTATTATTTTTCTTTTATAAGAACCTCCTGACAGTAACAAATACAACAAAAAGAAAATATCGAAATCGGTCCAACGGTTTACGCGTTATAGTGTGACCAAGGGAAATAGGATTCACTTCTATACAGGGTTATTTCTAATCAATTAGCATCCTTTTAGGGGCTCATTCCGTACATCAAACTAATAAGTTTTGTTCAACGACTTTTGTCAAAACTCAAAAATGTATGGAACTGCTGTTTTTTTTTAGTTTTGACAATAGTCGCACAACAAAAGTTGTTAGTTTTGATGTACAGAATAAGCCCCTAAAAGGATGCTAATTAATGAAATGATTTTTATCGTGCTTCACACACTAGGTGTATAAAAACTTTCTTTTTGTGATAAACGTTTCAAAAATTGACGCGTTCGCAGGATTTGAACCTGCATCTCTCTGGGATTCCGGCCCAGATGCTTTGTTCAAATTAAGCTAGAACGCTATCTGCGAAAACGTCGAATTATTTTAAGTGGTTTATCATTTAACAATCTTACTACATTGTTGGAAGCGCCATCTTGTGAGAACTGCTTAAACCAGTTAGTCACTTAATGTGAAATTATTAATAGAACTTCTTCGATTGCTTTTTGCCTAAGCTATCTCAAAAATACATTTAAAGATTTTTTATCGTTCATAGTAAAATGCCATATAGCTGTGTATTTTTAATGTTTTACAATAATCGTTTTGTTGTACAGGTGAAAGCGATGAAAGGCAAGAAAACGGATGACCCCTTCACCCGGCGGCACACCAAACCAGTCATGAACTTCAAGTCACAGTCCAATAGAACTCAGGTATGTTATTCTTACTCTTAAAATTATAAATCCGATATTGCGTTTGTTTGCTTGTTAATCCTTCACGCAGCAAAAATACGCTCACAATAGCCTGACTAAAAATATGATTAGAAATGACTAAAAAAAGGTGTGCTATTCATTCGCTCAATATTGTTGTTACGTGATGGGTTCTTGGAACGCCGATTATTCACTTTGCACTTTATTGCACAAAATCACAATACACACGCCACAACTGTTCGCACAAAAACTTCACACTGGCACTGATATTCACACAAACTAGTCACTTCACAATCACTGGTACGGCACTTGAACACGAGATGTTTTCGCTTCGACGGTAAACGAAAAACTGATCCCCAAGGGTCGGCCGGCGTATTTATATCCGTTATTTCCTACAGTCTCGAACCTACGAGATAATTCGCAACATTACTCGATCTTAATAAACATTATTGTGTTAACGAGTAAACACCTTGAAAGTTCGAGAATTCCCTATTGTTTTCAAATACGTAAACACCCAAAAAAAACTAAACCATAGACAGCAGACAAAGACTGATCCCGCTCGAGTCATAAAACCATAAATCTCGCACTGAGGTGTAAACAACTTGCCGTCATTACCACGCGGCTTACTGCGTCACAATATCTGGTCATAAAATTGTGTAGTCATAATATTAGATGCGCATAATTTTTCATAGTCGTACTATGTTGTCATATCAGCATTCTAGCGCAAAGTCATGTATTAGGTCCAACGACAGGCATATTATTACTACTACTTTAAAATCACTACAACTAATATATATACAAAACTAAATTTATAACATATAAAAAACTTAATCTAAAAGCCCCTTTGTAGAAGGAAACGTGGCCAGAATGCTGGCAGCATTGCCTCGCTGAATGGCAATGCTGAGCTTTTGACCAAAGTAGACGCCAGCATTCTGGTCACGCGTCACCTCTACTAACCGCCTGGCCAAGTCTTTGTAGAGTGATAGGGCGTCTGGCCCCCATGGACCTACTACTACTATACTACGAATATTATATTTATATGATTTTCTATATTTAGCTAAAAAAATTATGTGCATCAATAGGGAACCCAAAAAAAAAAATTAGTCAGTCAGATAGATTTAAAAAAAAATTAGACACGTATTTTTTTTCTTATGTCAATTTAACAAAAATGATGAAGATATAGCCCGTTAAAGTTCCGCGTGACGTCACGAGTGCGCTACAAATGTACGCCACGAGCCCCCACTCCCGAACTTTGAGAAGGTTTGGTTTTGTCATTTATTGTTTAATTGACAAAAAACAAAATTACGTGCCCAATATTTTTAATAATCTGTAGACTAATTATAATAATGTTTTTTTTGGCCAGTCATCATGCCTATTATAGAAAAAAAAATTTGCCAAATAAAAAAGCGGCCCTTTCGCATTGAATCAGCGATTTATTTAATAAAACAAAACGTAGGTATAGGCCGCGCCACACAAGTTGGCGGATGTGAAGTTAATTACAAGCTGCGCAATATCCAATCCTGACTGAAGCTCACATAAAGCCGCGCGTTGATTGGTTATTGCGCAGCTTGTAGCGAACTTTACATCCGCCAACTTGTGTGGCGCGACCTATATTTGAAATCTAAATTTTTTTGATTTAACATTTTTGAATATAACTTATAATTATTCTACGAGCTACATTTTACTCATATTTAGTCAAGCAAACAACACTTACAAATCAGATTACAGGGACAAAACAATACAAATAGGTTTGTAACTGCTGGCCTTATCGCTTAAAGCGATATCTTCTAGGCAACCAAGTCATTAATTACTGAACAAGATTAGTTTTTGCAAAAATATCATGACCGACTTCACCCGTGTACAGAATTCGCGAATATTTCGCACGGATCGATGTAGCATTTTCACATTATTGTTGATTTATCGAAATTGGCTGAGCCAATTTAAATGGGACCAATTTCAAAGTATACTCTTTACAACAGATTACATGGACAAAACAATACAAATAGGTTTGTAACTGCTGGCCTTATCGCTTAAAGTGATATCTTCTAGGCAACCAAGTCATTAATTACTGAACAAGATTAGTTTTTGCAAAAAATATCATGACCGACTTCAACCGTGTACAGAATTCGCGAATATTTCGCACGGATCGATGTAGCATTTTTCACTTTATTGTTGATTTATCAAAAAATATGAAATTTAATTTTTATTTGATAATATTTAAATGGGACCAATTTCGAAGTATACTCTTTCCAATAAAAAAAAGAATTATTGAAATCGGACTACTATAACCCAATATATGCCCAAGAGCACTAAAACGAGCCATATCAAAATAAAATCTTAGTAATATCTCTTTCATTTATGAATTTTAAGTAGCAAATTTGTACCCTTTGGTCGTTTTCGACCCCTTGGGTATATATGGGATAAAAAAGTTGTGCGTGGTTATACATAAAAATATATATATATATATGCGTCGAGTTGAGTACCTCTTCCGGTTCGTCGGTATAAAATATCAGTTTCTGTTTTTCGATTTTAATTTGATTTTTGACTTTTTTTGCAGCAATTATTACAAAACGAGGCGGCTGCGGCGGAGGAGCAGAAACTGAAGGACGAAGAGGCGCGACTCGCCAAACAAATACAGGAGAAAGAAAGACTGGTCAGTGTTCTCTAATGTTTCTTTTCAAATGGGGCAAAATACTATTGATTCAAAGTATCGACAGATCCCCTAATTTTATTTTACGATACACAATTTTGTAAAAATTTTCGAAATCGGCTGATAAAAAACGCTACAGCCAAAGAGACAAAATAGGTATATATACATGTACATCATTTGAAAGCTTGTTTTATTTTATTTTTTACAAGTTCGGTACAAAAGTGACGAGCAAACTTAAAAACTTAAATAAACTAATACACAAAACCATTATGAATTTGCCAATCAAAATATTGTACACAGCATTTTCAGAAAAACTTAATTTGAAACGAATAGGTATATCAAACGCCAAACTAGTTAAAATTTATTTTATAGTGTACTTTTATAATTAAACAAGTTTTGATAAAAAATATCGAGTTTACTGCACACCTCTGTGCTAAGATGGTTATGTAAATGACACATACGATAAAGGGGATTATTGAGATTATTTTATGGGGTTTTTAAAAGTATTTATTTTTTTGTTTCTCCATTTTTTAAATGATAAAAGTAAATTGTTTGATAAATGGAAATACAGATAAATATTTTTTCTGTTTTAGCCATAGTATTGTGCTTAAATTAATTATACCAGTCTCCATCATTTTGCTGACGTGTCCTTTCTGCTTTTTTAGAGAGAAATACATCCAATCAAAAATCGCTGACGTCAAAAAGTTCCAAATATATTATTTAAAAAAAAAAACTTTTAAAAAATACAAGCTTTTGAGATCCTGTATATAACGTAGCAGCAGAGTGCTAGCCAAGACAAGTTAAACGAACCCAAACATTACGGGTCTATCTTGTTCACTACAGGAGTTCCTGTGGCCACCTTCCGACTCCATCATCAGATCAGCTCCATGGTCCCATATTATTGCATCGTTACGCAATATACATAAGCGTGCAAAATTAAAAATAAAATAAATAGTTAATATTTAACTCCATAAAAAAAGTCTAGCTATTGACACGAAATGAATGAATGAATGAACTCCCATACGAGCAACGTAATTTTTTTGCACGGCTTAAAATAGTGACAGAATATTTAATTTTAAAAATGAATGAATTAAAATAAAATATAATCATAATCTATTCAATGTTTTTTATAAAATATAATCATAATCAATTCAATCAAAATCAAAAAAATGTTATCAATTTATTGATAACATTTTGTTACAAGTCATTAACCATTGCATTAATAATAATATTTGGATTAATAATAACAATATTGAAATAAATTAGTCTTTAAAAAAGAAAACTTTTTTAAATGTTTTTTTTTAAATATTAGTGTGTATTTCCAGCAACAGCCGTCGGAGTCGGCGTCCGTGGGCAGCGCGCGCGCCGCGCCCACCGACACCTCCAGCATGTACTCGCTGCACGACTTCGACATCAACATCGAGCTGGACCTGCCCATACCAAGTCGGTATTTCTATTATACAGGCCTGTTTTTAAAAACTTTCTTTTTGTGATAAACATTTCGAAAATTGACGCGTTCGCAGGATTTGAACCTGCATCTCTCTGGGATTCCGGCCGACATGCTTTGTCCAATTAAGCTAGAACGCTGTCTACGAAGGCGCCGATTTAGTGAAAGTGTTTATCATTTTTACCAGCTACTACATTGTTGGAAGCGCCATCTGTGAGGGCTGTTTTTTTTCAGTGCACATACTTTGCATACGGAAAGTATAATAAACAAACAATTAAAGCCCCTACATACCTCAAATTGCTATATTTTCGATATATCTCTCATGCAACAATTTTTCAGACTAATAAATAAATACATATGAAACAGATTCCAAATATCTTTGGATATAACACATACAAAATGTGAGTCTTACAAAATTGTCAAATTAAACATAGTAATAAAACACACAATACAGAGAGAAAAGTGTCAAAATAGGTGTTTATCCTTATCTAACTGCGTTTAATACCTATGACCATGTATCCTTACTTCATAATATTATAAATCCAAAAGGTTTGTTGGTTTGTTCCTTTTACACGCAGCAACGGAACAACGGATTGACTTGATTTTTGGTATGGACATAATTTGAAAGACGGAAAGCGACATAAGCTGCTTTCTATCCCGAAAATAGGTTTCTTGGGATAGCACAAAAATCAAATTATTGCACGGGCGGAGCTGCGAGCAAAAGCTAGTATAGATATATCAATAATAAATAAATATTAATAAATATTGGGGGACATCTTACACACGCCTCTGACCCCAAACTAAGCAAAGCTTGTGATATGGCTGCCAGAGACTAATATACTACATATACATATTTTAAATACATACTTATATACAGCCTTGGCCAAAAGTATGAGGCACCTTTAAAAAATCAAAATGCATGTTTACTACTTAACCAATAACTGAGTGCTTATCTTAAATGACTTACCGGGGTCATAAATAACTTCTTAGAATATCAAGCGGCTCTTTGTTAAGGTCATAAAACACCCGGTGACCGAAAACAAAGGATTCGGTTTTTATCGGTTCTTATCAGTCAATGTTTGGTCACTTGTGTTCTGGACTCTAACAAGTAAACAAGCTTTCATTTCTGTTGATGTGATTAAATTACCACCTAATTGTGTTAAAAATGCCAAAAAGGAGTGAAATTAGTTTAGAAAATAGAGTAAAAATACAGGGTGCCTAATACTTTTGGCCAAGGCTGTAGATAGTATTTAAATACACCCAGACACAGAACAAACACCTATGTTCACCACATAAATGCTTGCCCTGGGTGGGGATCGAACCCACGCCACTTTGATGCAGAACTCAGGTTCACTAACCACTGACCCACCGAGGCAGTCCGAAATTAGCTGTGTATATTATAAATATACACAGCGAATTTCTTCATTTATCTCAGTTCGCTTGTAACTTATTGTTACATAATATGTTATTTTCTTTATTTCCAGAAGTAACAAGCTCTCAACCGAAGCAAGTGACGACCAAAGTTAAAGAGACGGGACCGAAAAGATCTCTCAATTTAGAGGAGTACAAAAAAAGGCACGGACTCATATGAGTGTTACTCAAATCACTACTCTATTGCTATACTGTTTAGGCTTAATATTAAGTATGTTCGTATAGGCCGGGTGGCTAGCCCTGGTGTCAGAGTTTTTAGGCCGCCTGAAGGCCTCTGACATGGCTGAACGGTTAAAACAACAACCTACAATTTGACGTGTCATCCGAGCCACGGTAGCGCTCAGTTAATATTGTGAAGCTAGCGAACGATTTGTGAAGTTAGAACGAGACGGCGTTATGTAAAGTGGAAGGAGTTAGAGTGAGAGGCAAAATGTGACTACTTGATAATGACTACTTAATTCATGAAATATTTAATATTCAATGGATGCGTACATATTAAGTAACATGTTATATAACTTTGTTACATAATATATTATATGTTATCTAACACGTTTTATGTCAACGTTACTAAATATGCTATACAGGGTTATCCAAAACTGACTCCATAGAAAAAGTTTAGTACCGACTCGTAGTGACACAATCTGAAGTAGTAGTTGCACAATCTGGTCCCCCCTGCGCCTTCCTTCTATCGTACGGCTAGACGGACGCGACCAAAGCGCCGCCCTTTTATGGTGGACATTCCGCGCGTTAGAACCAAGCGTTTCGAATCCTCATTCCTCATACGAACAGCCGGAATGTGGAACGCTTTGCCTGGCTCTGTCTTCCCGCTAAAGTACAACGTGGGTGTCTTCAAATCCCGAGTAAATAGGTATCTTCTAGGTAAGCGTGCTACACCCTAGACCGCACATCTGCTTAACATCAGGCAGTGTGTAGTCAAACGCGAACCTATTCGAAATAAAAAAAATAATAATAAAGGGTGCGGAAAAGTCAGTAGTGTGACAGACGAGAAAAAAATCCTGTTCGTCATACTGGTGTGATAATCTGGTGTGACTACGAGTCGGTACTGAAAAAGTTGTTGTTAATGTAATGATGGTCTTAATCACCCCCTTTCGACGTAGTATAGGGTAAGCAGATAACCCTATATATCAATGTATAACATGTTATGTTATATAATATGTACGCACTGTATTACAATACTATATAGATCTAAGTTTGTGAATTTAGCTAACTCTAGAGAGAGACAGCGATATGTACAATTATGGCAGATAGAAAGAGAGGTAGCGTGTTACTCAAATATTTAGTTTTAAGGTGGTAATAACATATTTTACTTTGGATTGGTAATACATGCAAACTCATTCTAAGGCATGTGTAGTAGCAGGAAAATAACCCCTAAATCATATTTATAGGCCGAATCATACAAGTCGGCGGATGTGAAGTTAGCTTCAAGCTGCGCAATATCCAATCCTGACTGAAGCGTCTGTGTTGGTTAGGTTTCGCGCAGCTTGCGGTTATTCGGCCTATACCTCTCTTTTGTCTTCTCTACAAAAGAAAGAGAGAGAGAGTGATTATTTTTGGTTCAATTCACATTGAGCCTATACATGTTTTTCTTTGTTTCTACATGCATAGGCCGAAACCAACTTGTTTCTAACATGCATAGGCCGAAACCAACTTGTTCCTAACATGCGTAGGCCGAAACCAACTTGTTTCTAACATGCATAGGCCGAAACCAACTTGTTTCTAACATGCATAGGCCGAAACCAACTTGTTTCTAACATGCATAGGCCGAAACCAACTTTTCACGCAGCTGACATAACGATTTCGCTACTGAATTAAGTAAGCAAGTTCATATTTATGTAAAATATTATGTAATAGGAATATATGAAATTTAATCTGTCTAGTGTGCTTTTATAAGGTTTATATATAAACGACATCTAACATTCGTCCATCCTGACAAAGAGTGTGCTCTCACACGCATCCGTAACAATAAAGATTCAAATTTCATGCCAGTCTAACGATTTATATCTATTGAAAATGGCACTAAATCTCGAAGGTAAAATTTTCGCTTTTCTGCCATTTTCTGTCTAGTAATGTGTAAAAAATTTCGTAAGCAATAAAAAAAATGAGTAACTAACTTTAATATTATTCAATAATGTCCTTATAGGCATGTTTTAGCTAAGTGCTTCTCGTTTTTTCGCTTTGCACTTTTTTAAAATGCAAAATTGAGGCATTTTATACAGGGTTATCCAGAACTGGTGTACTAAGCCGAAAGGAGACATTGATGACATGATTCAGATCATTATGAACGAATTTTACTATAAAGCCAACCCGGAATTCGAGAAAAATAATCAATTGTTTCAGACATCTTGTCGATTATCTTGACTGCCTCGGTGGCTCAGTGGTTAGTGACCCTAACTTCTGGGTCAAAGAGGCGCGGGTTCGATCCCAACCCAGGGCAAGTATTAATGTGATGAATGATTTATGTGTTTGCTCTGTGTCTGGGTGTTATTTAGTTACTATCTATATAAGTATGTATTTAAAAATATGTATATGTAGTATCTCAGTCTCTGGCAGCCATATCACAAGCTTTGCTTAGTTTGGGGTCAGAGACCGTGTGTAAGATATCCCCAAATATTTATATTTATTATGACTTGCCACTTTGTATGGAACAGCTGATTTTTTCTCGAATTCTGGGTTGGGCTAGTAATAAAAGTAGTTCATTATGATGGTCTTGGTCCCCTATCGGCTTTGTACAGTGCAAGTAGATAACCCTGTAGTATAGATTTGCGTATAGAGTTTATGAATGAAACATGTTTTGTAAATAGTTAGAATAATTCGTAATACTATGTTAAATAATTAGTATCTAATCAGTTATTTATAATTAACACTTTTATTTAAATAACTTTGTATTTTTTAATATAAATTTGTAGACATTATGTTAGTGTGACCAACTTATTTGTAAATTTGAGATGGCGTCACGATCGTATTTGCAAAGGAAATTAAATGCGATTGGTTAAATATGTTTGGAATATTTATTTAGCCATATGAAAAAATAAGTTGGCGCACAGTTTTAAGATCTTATATCAGTCTTTTCAGTTTTAGACATCGTTGATCAAGTAAATAGTACCAATTTTACTGGTTTAGCCGGAATCTTAGATATCGTCTATTAATTACGTGATGCTTTTTATTTTTTGCAAATTTTAACCCCCTTCACCCCCTGTGGTGAGATTATGACAAGTTTTTTTTTTACTGACAATAAGGGTTCGACGAAAAATAAACTTGAAATCTGATTATATCAACCTCTCGTTATATTTCATGATATTTTTGCATTGGAATGCCCGGCCTCCGTTATTGTTTCCTGACAATTACCTTCAATTCGAGATATTTTATAGGTCTACATACATACTCCATCGTCGGCTACAACTTTGCTTTGCATCAGGTGAGTTGGTGGCCAAATTTAGCCCTATTTTGCATTATCCACATCTCCCCTCCTTTTTTTTCGAGTTTCAGGTAGTTAATAGACGATCCCTTAGTTAAAATTGTGATCTAGCAAATTCAACTGTGATTATTTATTTCATTGCTGAAATGTTAATTTAGTCAATCGATAATGAGACGAATATTTTAACGGTCAAATCATTTTTCTTAGCTCTTGCTATATTTATATCATACTAGCTGACCCGGCGAACTTCGTTTCACGCAACATCTTTATAGCCTATGTGTTATTCTGATGTATAAGCATTATTATCTCAAAGTTTCATCTCAAACCGTGCAGTAGTTTTTGCGTTAAAGAGTAACAAATATTCATACATACTCACAAATTTTCGCGTTTATAATATTAAGAGGATTACTCAAATGGGAGCGAATATTTCTTTGACGTATTTTAATAACGTTGTGAAAAGTTCTCACATTATTTAAATGATTGTTTATATTATGACAAAATCAGTTTTAGTAAAATTATAGTCTTTCGTAAAAAACATGTAAAAAAAGGGGATCAGCCCCCCTACCGCCTAAGCAATAGCAATCGTAATAGCAATCGTTTATGACTTCATTTTAGTAATTTGGCACCGCCTATGTGACGTTAGCCATCAATTGCTTTGTGCGGATTGCGAAAGCAATCGTTGAATGAACAACTTTGATGGCTAACGTCACATAGGCGGTGCTAAATGACTAAAATGAAGTCATAAACGATTGCTATTGCTTAGGCGGTAGGGGGGCGGGACTAGTTTGTGGTCTGAATCCAAGATTTTGCCCAAAATGGCTTCAACGCATAATACCTAGTTCTACTACTTTTACTACTCTTCAAATGTCTAGGATTATCTTCTAACTTTTTCGAGCTTCTATACAAAGAACCAAAATATTAGAAAAACCTAATTAGTGGTTAGTATATGCATGAAAGTGCATCAACTGATTTCAGTTCTTAGTTGGTGGACTCTTGTGCATCAACTGGTCACTATTTTGGTTTCTAAATGTGTTTTTTTTTAAATCTGTTGGTTCACAATTGAAGAAAATATCGATGAACATACCCGAAAAAAATAAGTACAGACGAACATAGTACCTCCTCTTATTTGGAAGTCTGTAATAGTATTGCAGTACAATATGAGCTCATTTTGTTGAACTGTCTTTCTTTATTATAATATTTTTTTAGTAAGTACTTATTTGTTAGTTTTAGTTATCCGATCAAACGATCTTGTATTTATTGACGAACACAAAACGTTAGGTAATTAATATTAAATTAATTATAAATAAATGAAGCAGACGCTTGAAATTAAAGTATTTTAATGTATTGAAGTTTTTTATTTTAGCACACTAAACCTTAGACTAAAATATTTATACTAGAGTGCAAAAAGAGAACCGTAGTGGCGTTACGGTGAACTAATAATAAGATTTAAATCAGTAGCCAAGGTATACTGAGCGCCACACAAGTCGGCTTATGGGAAGTTATGCGTAAAAGCCGAAATATAGGTATGCGCGGTAGCCAGAAAGATGGGACGCCGGGACACACCCGCCCGCCAACCTCATGCCTCTCGCGCGCTCCCTACGCCCGTGCTCACCACTACGGCGCGCGGCGTCGGCATTGTGCACACATGCGCAATAATTAGCGAATGACGTCGAAGTGTCATCTGCGGCTAACCGCTCATCCGACGACTTGTGTGGCGGGGACTATACCGAATATTTGGTAGACGCGAGTACTGATGAAAACCGAATTGCTGTCTACCAAGTATCAAACACTTAGTTGTTCTAGCAATGGTAGAGCAGTGTTGTCAACCAAAATTAGTAAAATGGCACACGGGCGACCTCACCTACGAAGCTTCTGTTTATGCACAAACTAGTCACTGAATTTTCAGGCTTGCCATATACCTACACGTAGAAAATAATGGGATCGAAAAGTACTCGAGTGGAGACCACGTTCCGCCAAGCGCGGCGTAAAACGTCCGTTCACTGGGACGACAGATGACCACATCAAGACCGCACGAACGCGCTAGATACAAGCTGTTGCCAACCGGTCTTACCTATTGGAGATCTATAGGGATGGCCTATGTCCAGCAGTGAACATCTTCTAGGTGATGATGATTCTCAGACCTACCAAGTATATATGAACAAAAAAAATACAGTATTTAATAATCGGGCAAGCCATATCGGAGGAGGTCGAAAAGAAACACTTGACTGTCACACAACATTTATTACATTTACGAGGAGGTACTCAATCCGACGCGTATACAGGTGTCCCTGAACTCAACGTCAAGCCGAAAATGCTAGAACCCCCTATACATAGGGGTTCTAAAATCGGAAAGATTGGAAACCCCACCCTCTTGGTTTTTCAGATATGGTCAATTTGAGAAATGTGACCAAAAATGCCACCTTGCGGCACTCCAATTCAAGTCGTGCCTTGAGTTTTCAACATTATTTGAGTTTTAAATATTATATTTAATTTGTTAAGCTAGATAAATATGCTACCAGTCACGATTAAAAATACTACCGGATTTTGCATAGTTTTTCCTAAAAAAATGATTTTTGCCGAATTTACAAATCTTTGTTTTGAATAAATATTTAGTGTATTTCCGCTATTTTGTTGTAGACAAATAAGTTTAAGGGCATTTAAATAATAAAAAAAAAATACACAATCTACATCTACACTAATATTATAAACAGGAAAGATTTGTATTTTTGTATGTAACGAATAAATTAAAAAGTACTGGACCGATTTTAATAATTCTTTTTTCATTAGAAAGCTACATTATCACTGAGTAACATAGGCTATTTTAAGCAAGTTGTAATAAATGCCTAAAATATTCATTAAAAATCGCGTGCGCTGCGAAAACTATTGATGATAGAATAAAATAATGTACTACGACTTTGTAGAACACACCATTATTTACAAAAAGTGTCGAAACAGCATATATCTAACTATTATAGTTAAGCCACAATAACTGTTTTTTTATTCTTAAAAATTAATTGTAATGCCGTCGCAAGAAAATGATCTTAATTTGTATCTTGGTATTAATCCTTATCAAAATAAACTATATCATATTCAAGACTATTTCAATAGCTTTATGCAACTTTTTAAATTATTTAATTCAGACATTTTATTACAAAGATTTGACGAGTTTAAAAATGTAAGCATTATATAAACCGCGATCGCGTAGTAATCTATTGAGAAGCGAGAGTGCCAGTCATATTCTTATTATGTACCTACCTACATAAAATCTCCGCTATTAATGTACCTGTACCTATACCAGCCTTTTTGTAATAGTCCACTGCTGCAGGACATACAGATCTACCTATGAAGGGTGATTGGGCCATATCCACCACGTTGGCCCAGTGCGGGTTGGTGCAGGTTGCCACACAATATTTTCCTTCGCCGAAAAGCCAATGATTTGAAATTTCGTAGGTACATAAGTTTCAAAGAAACTCATTGATACGGGATCGGGATTTGAACCCATCACCTCACCATAGTAGAACAGGCATTACTACCACTAGACCACCACGGCTATATATCTCCGCCATTAGTGTGTCGATTTATGTTTTATTGGTAGTGAATAAGTATGCAGTGACGTAGCGTGCCTTGGAGGAGCCCTGTATCAAAAATAGTTGGGGAGCCTAAATCACTCATTTCTCTCAAAAGAAACAAAAATACTTGATTAAATTGAAATTACAAACAATTCAAATTAAATATAAACTTTTCTTGCCTTTTTTTCGGTAAAACAAATCAATAGAATATAATTAAGTACCTATATCAGCTAAGTAAGTATAGCTGAAGACGATTTCAGTTGTTCTAAAATTTCTGCCTCTATAGACAACTTTTGGGCGAACGCTTAACCCGGGCAAAAAGAGATGATTTTTTTTCGGGAAACACGAAATTAATTGTCATTGTGAATAACATTTTACTAAGTTTTGCTTACACACGTTAAGGCCCCTGCAGCCCGGGGGCTCCGTATCGTTGATACGGCTGATACTGCGGTAGCTACGCCCCTATAGATGTGTCCTGACACATAGTTTGTGAAACAAATTGTCTATGCGACCTTAAAGTTCTCGAATGTTAGTAGACAATGTATTGGCAAGTGTAGCGAAGGTCTTCACGTGAATCTAAGATCTGGTCGAGACCACCAGGACACGTTGGATGCCAGCGCTTTGATTCCTTCCATCACAGTTCCTTTGGGTTAGCAAGTTGAAGAGGTCATAGGTAGGGCACACAATTCGTAGAAGTAGTACTGATGTCCAATGTTTTTCAAAGTTCTCGAGTGAAGACAAGATCAAGAAACTAACTTACATAGGTAGAATGTATAGACTGTGGGTCTCTAATATTTTAACCGTCTCTTTCATTCTCATTATTGTCATTTTCTGAATTCAGGGCTTATATATTATGTACAGCCACTCGACACATACGAACTCACTTTTATTTAGATAGGCCAATACTATCTTTCTTTTACGTAAATAGTCAAACAGTTTAAGACTACGGGAACTCCCGCGATTTGGGTAGGTTCTATCTAACTCATCATAATGGTTAATCCGGTATGTCTAGCATGTGTATGACGTATACCTACATTACGTGGTAAGTATATAGGCACAATACTTATAAAATCTGTCTTCTTTAGCCAATCGTACCCGGGCAAAGCCGGGGCGGGCAGCTAGTTAATAATATTACAATAATTAAACATTTAAAAAACTGAATTTTACAAAATAGATAAAATAATAATAAATATCACTAATATATATTTTTTACAAATAATATATTAATAATCCTTTAACAACAAATAAATATTATAAAAATAATATGACAAAATATTGAAAACACTTCACTAGTAAATAACACCCTTATTCTCACTGCACTACACTCTGTTCGACACGTTTCGTCTCTCAACGAGGCATCTTACAAAGTTGTGTCACTTGTACCATCAACGGAACAAATCAATTGCACTACTGACACTAAGGCATAAGTTTTGACTCTTCGAGATCGCTCGCAAGAATGACTCCGCGCCGCGCCGTCACCCCTTATATACTACCGCCCGCTACATATACATAACATATACTAAACTACAATATAGGGTTATTTTTAATCAATCAGCATCCTTCTAGGCTAGAATCTAGGGGGTTATTCTGTAGGTACATCAAAACTAACAACTTTTGTTCTACGACTTTCGTCAAAACTCAAAAAAAAATCAGCTGTTCCATACATTTTGTCACAGGTGAACTATGTTTTTCTATGGAACAACAAAAAAAATTTTTGACTTTTGACGAAAGTCGTAGAACAAAAGTTGTTAGTTTTGATGTACAGAATAAGCCCCTAGAAGGATGCTAATTGATTAGAAATAACCCTGTATAATTAGTGGTTAATAATATTTACCACCAACCCGCACTGGGCCAGCGTGGTGGATATGGCCCAATCACCCTTCGTGGGTAGGCCTACGTCCTGCAATGGACTATTAAAAGGCTGATACAGTCCTATTTATAAGTTACGTTTTACTTTGATATTTAATAGTTTTATTTTGATTTTAGTGTAAGTTTTTTTTTAATTATGTAGATAGCTGTAAATAAATAATACTTTTTTCAATGTTATTTAAGTTTGTGCAGTAAAATTTTCACTTGGTAAGGATTACATTAGAAACACTTAGAACTGGCTAAAATACCAAGAAAAAACTTATCAAATCAGCTGGTTCGTTAGTAGTTCGTCCTACGCTACGCATGTATAATTTCCACTCGTTCCAAAGTTTTTCCCTTTTCGCACTTTTCTAACAATCAAAAGGGTACGTTTCTCTTTTTTTAAGTTCGTTAGCCCGCCCAATCAAGTGCCTGGAACTTTGAGACTTTTGTTTTGGCGTTGTTAAGTTTGATACAATATCTGACGATATTGTTGACCGAAGCAGAGCGAAGTTCTACGTTTTAATTGACCGAACCGGAGCGAAGGACTTCGTTTTAACACGGCGATTTTGCTTTCGTCTTTTTGTATGTTGGATTTCGTCTACAGGTCGCATTTTTCAACGAATCTCGGCGATTTTTGACTGGGGGTACTTCCTGAAGAGAAATCCTGTCGCGTTGTTTATCAGCTGAATTTGATAATATTGGGCAAGATTGTTAAGAGATTAAATTTAAATAAAATTAAAAAAAAAATCAAACAATACTTGGAAGTATGACCAAAATCGGTCAAGAGCGAGTCGAGATATAGGCTTACTTGCCAATTCGCTGGGATATGTTTATATATCTTTGGTTTGTCTACGAACCTCATTCCTGATTCGCAGATCTCGCAGAGAGATTCGGAGCATAGCCCTCTCAATAGCCCGAATCGGGAGCGTTGCTACCGCCGTATCAACCGTATCAATGACATGGGGCCCTCGGGCTACAGGGGCCCCTAACGTGTGTAAGCGAAATTTAGTAAAATGTTAAATCCACAACGAGCTTCGTTGTGACGACGAAGCAACTCGCGCATACCGAAAAAGAACAGAATATGTGAAACAAAAGGGAGGACTGCAAGCACTCTAAGGCTGCCTTCCCCAATCTAAATAGAAACATCACCAACGACCTATTGAAGTTGCAGCGGCAAGACCTCCGACTTATGGTAGGACTCATAACTGGTCACTGCAACTTAAATAGTCACTTGTATAAACTAGGAGCCACTGACAGCCCACTATGTCGCGGCTGTTTGCAGGATAACGAAACTGTAGAGCATGTGCTGTGGCACTGCAAAGCCACAGAAGACACTAGAATAGCTAACGGATTGCATGATGCCTCTGCATTATCATCTCTCAATAACCATCTAAGCTACTGGAGCAGTTATGCCAGCGGCCCAGAGCCATGCTCCGTTTTTTAAGGAGCTGGGCTGGCTCGGGTAGACGCTGGAGGGGGAAACGCACAAAACACCCCATGCGGGACGTCGCGTCGGTGCGGGACTTATCGCCCCCAATTCAAATTAGAATTAGAATTTGAACGTGCTTCTAAGAAATCTTAACTGTATTAAGCTTACTCACTTTTTGACCTGACCTCTAAATAAAATACCATAATAATGTGTCTCGTTACGTGGGTGGTATAAATAAATTGCCACCTGTCCTTGTTCACTCGACAAAGACCAAGAAATCCACAGAATAGGTACGAGTTCACTAAACTAGCATAAAACTGTCTTATTTCATAGCCGCCCTTTGAAGGTTAAAAGTTAAGCATGTGTCCATTGTACTTTCCAACAGACTTGACGAAACTAGTAAGGGAGCAAAAATTAAAATAAAATCGTAGATAAATCGTATTTTATAAACTTAATTATTCAATTATCTCATTCACTTTTCGTAATTTTACTAGCTGCCGAATAGTATTTTCTACACACACAAACAGATACATGCCTCAAATATTACTCAGATAGTACATTATACACCGTGGGGAGAAAACGATCTATTTCTGCGCGTCGGGCTTAAAAGAAACTCGAGAACAGAAATAGAACTTTTTTTTTTGAAAGTGCTTTATATTACACCTACGAGGAAAAAAAAATACAATATTTATTTAATTAAAGTTTAGGAAGTAAGTTATTTATGACTTTTTGGGCTATATTTTTTATTTCTGGTGGCGTCATCATTACTAAATCGTCACTTTCACTATCAGATGACATTTTGGAAAATTATTTAGAAAATTAAAAGCTAGGTGCTGTTAAATTATCAATTTAGTTAAAAACAAAATTAAACGCAACGAAAATAATTGCCGCGCTTTTTTTTTCGCATTGCAGAATAAGGTTGCCATCCTCATTTTTTTGACTGCCTCGGTGGCTCAGTAGTTAGTGACCCTAATTTCTGGATCAAAGAGGCGTGGGTTCGATCCCCACCCAGGGCAAATATTTATGTGATGAACATAAGTGTTTGCTCTGTGTCTGGGTGTTATTTTGTTACTATCTATATAAGTATGTATTTAAAAATAAGTATATGTAGTATATCAGTCTCTGGCAGCCATATCAAGCTTTGCTTAGTTTGGGGTCAGAGGCCATGTGTAAGATGTCCCAAAATATTTATTATTATTTATTTCATTAAAAATAGAAAACCAAAAAAAAAATCCGCCTCTTTTCTCTAATTATTTGATAAAAAACTTTTATTTGTGAGGTTTGACGTTTGTATTTTTTTATGTTCGCTGCTAAAAAACAAAAGAAAGCTAGCCGGGCAGTAATGGATTTTCATACAACATTCCGAAAGGCAGTAATAAAATTCCATATAACTTTACCTGCCGCACATTTTTAAGGGAGAAATTACGAACTTTGTAACCTGTTAATGAACGAGTAATAAGACACTTTCCGAGTAGGTGTGGTATAAATTATATTTCCTTTTTGAGGTTAGTGATTAAAATAAATAATCGTAGTATCCTCTACACCGTCCGTAGCGTCATCTACGTCGTCCGTAGAGCCCTCTACGCCTTCCGTAGCGACAGTTCTAGACGTCTACAGCTACACGCTACGCGACGTGTGAATCTACCATTATAAATTGAAAATCACATTGCATTCAGATGTGTAGTGGATCTAAGTAGATAGACAGTGATAGTGATATAATAATTTTTACAGATAGGTATATTTATGGGAATCTTATAACTAACTATATAATCGAAGCCGTGGTGGCCTAGAGGTAGTGACACCCGCCTTGCAATCGTGAGGTCGTGGGTTAAAATCCTGGTCCCGTACCAATTAGTTCTTTGGAATTTATGTACGGAATTTCACACTACTGGCTTTTCGGTGAAGGAAAACATCGAGAGGCAACCTACATACGTCCGTAGAAGAAATTCGATGGCGTATGCGAATCCACCAACCCGCACTGGGCCAGCGTGGTGGATATGCCCCAATCACCCTTCGTGGGTAGGCCTAAGTCCTGCAGTGGACTATTAAAAAGGCTGATACAGTACAGTACAGTATAGTTATGATTATTTTCTAAGTCCGTCGTCTAGATACACCCAAAATCTTTGAGGATAATGTAAACGTGCTCCGTTGACCACATCTCACATGCGCGACACATTTCGCGAGGTTTTATTTTACGAGACAATTTAGACTGCGACGCACCCTCGGAATGGTGGCTCTAATCCTCCTTTATACGACCTACCTGGTCTGGGAGGTTTTGCCTAAAATGGCTTAGCTTCGTTTAGTACCTTTGTTATGAACGACACATGGATGAACTATACATACTCGTATATGTGTTGTTTTTAAACTTTCGCGATTTGAACACATTATTATTAAATACTACGGGACTAATTGCGCACTAAAATTACGAGATAAATAAATACCTCATCATCCCGACGTTTCGGCCGAGTTGCATCGACCGTGGTCACGTCACGGGTAGACTGGAATGTGAAACAGCTGGTACCACGATTCAATTTGAACTTAAAAAATTGTCACTACGACACACAACACTGACGGTATTTCTTAGAAGCACGTTGTGACAACAGGATTCCACGACGCCGATAACTTAAATCCATCCTCTCGGTTAAAATTCTTATGCTACCATACAACAAACCTGACTTCTTAGCCGTTTAATCGCTCGATCGATTTTTTCGCTCGAATTAATAACGATAACAAGTAGACGCTCGAAATATTCACAGAAAATTTAATTGTATGTTTACTTCAACAGTTAATTATTAAATTAAAAAAAAAAACATTCAAGGGAGGATCCCATACAGTACGGAACCCTTCGTGCGCGAGTTTGACTCGCACCTGGCCGATTATTACAAAGAAATGACGTCAGGAACCCCAATCCAGTAAAACTAACGAATTTATTATAAGAATGTTTTCGTTACCGGTCATTCAGCCAGCTATAATATAATATTAAGTAAATAACATTAATTTCTCCTTTACCCAAAGATTAATGAATAACACAAACTTGGAGAAACTTTTTAAATTTTAAATCTTGAACTGAACTTGAGTTAATTTATCAAAACAAGCGAAATGATGATAAACTGTGCCGAAATGGATTTGATCGTTTTGGAATATTTAGATAAGTTAATAACTTTGCCAGTCGATTAAACACGAGCTCTTGGAAAATATTGATATCGAAAAGCTGATTTAGAAACTGATATTTATGATGAATAGTTTTGACCTCTGACTCAAAGAAGAGTAAATAAATATTAGGGGACATCTTATACACGGCCACCCTCAATGCTCAACGAGATCTACATTTCGGATGACAGCTGTTGAAATGTATATAAATCTTGTCTTGCTGTCATCTGCGATGTAGATCTCGTCAAACTCTATCACTTTTGTGAAGACAGCAGTAGTCTAGAATCAATAATAACCGAGATAAATCACTTTGAAGTTTGACAGCTGTCATCCGAAATGTAGATCTCGTTCAGCTCTATCACTTTTGTGAAGACATCAATGGTCTAGAATCAATAATAACCGAGATAAATCACTTTTAAGTTTGACAGCTGTCATCCGAAATGTAGATCTTGTCAAGTTCTATCACTTTTGTTAAGACAGCCGTAGTTTAGAATCGATAATGACCGAGATAATTCAATTTGAAGTTTGACAGCTGTCACTTGGACACCTGTTACTATGACACTCGTCGTGACAAATCACACGAGTCTATACTCGATGGGGTTATGAGATAATTTTCATGTAACTTTTTAACGAGTGTCATATTAAATCAATGCATCTCTTTCAGATTTTATCGATCGACCACATTATTCCTCTAGTATATCTGTGATCAAACGAAATCAAAAAATACACTTTGTGTTTTATAATATTAGAAAGAGTTAGCGAGGAAAAACTTGGACCGCTGACGCTACATACGATCCGATTTCGCGGTTGGCTCACACAAAATCAGAATGTATATGATACATTTTACTTATCTTCAGCTTAAAGTTGAACGGTTATCCCTAAAACCTTTTTTTCAGCTAACTATCTAGATGTCATCAGTGTCTAAGGCAACACTGGTCGTCGCGGCGACACCGCCCGTCTGGCATCTAGATGGGGTACTTCACCTTTAAAGGTTATTAATATAAAAAATGCATAGTGAAATTAGTGAAACAATCATATCTAACTTCCCATCTGTGTGGCGCGGATATCCTTAAGTTTAGCTGGCATAAAGGCACGTTTGCCGAGGAGAACAAAAAACACCGGCTATAGGTGCTTACGTAGGCATCGCCCCACATTGTCGCAATATTGAGATTGCGCGACGCATCGCTTGCTACACGGGTGGTGCAAGTCACAAGCCTTTGATTATACATCTGTCTAAATGGACAAACATAAACATTAATCACAAAGAAGACGGCCCACATCTTTGACAATGAGCGCGTACTTAATATGTTAAACCTATCAAAATTAGTATGGATAGGGCATATTTTTTGGGCCGTTTTGCGCAGATAATTCGGTTTCTAGACATACGAGTATGTAATCTGACATAGTCAAAGCCACAAGCATAGCACACAATAAGATAAGAAAACTATATGAACCATGCTTCAGCAGCAATAGCTGTTATATAATAAACACCAATACCGTCGATGTACCAATAGTCAATACGGCGACGATGGAGAGACTCGAGCACAGCCCATGCCCTGACCGAATCTAAAACTTTTTCATAGCCTACAAACGCTAAGCAAAGTGGCAGGTTATACCTTCTCTTCAGGCTTTTGTATAACTTGCCGCAGCGTATGAATGTGGTAGGTATATTATTATGCTTATTTAGCCCTTTCGGAAACCGGCTTGTAATGGAATTGTCTGGTCGTGCTTTCGAATTCTGGTCTTGTAACAATAAGTAAGTAAGTAATGTTACGAAATGGGTTCTTGGATAGTCAGTTAAAACGCCGATTATTCACTTTGCACTTTATTGCACACAATCACTTCACAAAAATCACAAAAACACACGACACAACTGGTTCGCACAAACACTTTACACTGGCACTGATATTCACACAAGCTAGTCACTTCACAATCACTGGTAACGCACTCTAACCCGAGTAGTTATCGCTTCGACGGTAAACGAATAAACTGATCCCCAAGGGTCGGCCGGCGTATTTATATCCGTTATTTTCTACAGTCTCGAACCTACGAGATATTTCGCAACATTACTCGATCTCAATAAACGCTATTGTGTTAACAAGTAAACAACTTGAAAGTTCGAGAATCCCTATTGTTTTTCAAATACGTAAACACCAAACAAATAAACTCGAGTCATAAAGCCATAAAACCGAATACAAAAGGCACCAATAAAAACACAATAAAGCTTCACAGAACAATAGAGCTTCCCAGAACCGGATCACGTAAACACCGCACTCCACACCTACAACGGGCGTCTACTGCGTTACAGTAAGTTCGTATAGGCCGGGTGGCTAGCCCTGGTGTCAGAGTTTTGAAGCCGCCTGAAAGCCTCTGATTTGGCTCTCGTACCAATGATGTTTTTGGAATATATGTACGGATTTTTCACACCACTTTTGTTGGCCTATGTCCAGCAGCGGATTTAAAAAAATACCGGTGCAGTACATACATAAAGCATTATTAGCACAGAGTCAAAATAATTTAAATATTCTCGCTAATATTCAGTCTGCTAAGAGGAAAGGGAGGCCTTTGCCCAGCAGTGGGACAATACAGGCTCAAAATAATAATAATTATTCTCGCTAATTGTCAGTTGACTGCTTGTCCAGCATGGTGGCAGCTTTACAACGCTGTTAGTTACATTTAACATTGCATAATTTAATATTATGACATTATTAAACATTTTTTTATTTTTATAGGTTTCTTTTTCAAATTGACATTATTGGGCACTTGATTTGCACATTTGATTATTATGACATTATTGTATATTTCACATGCTAAGGTATGGCAAAATAGATTGGACAAATCTTACTATGTTTTGTGAAATAAATATAATTAATTCATTTGAATGTTCATACGACACTTTAAGTTTCGCTAATCGCTGTCTCTTATGCCTCAAGCCACGCGCGGCTTCGACGCACAAACTCCTCATCCAGGGATAAAACATTGATTAACTTTTGACCTGCCTTTATATCCGATGTGTACAAAATACGGGAACGTGGACGTACTTAACACCGGGGGGGAGCTTTATTATTTACCAGATTATTTTAAACAGCCTTCTGCCTCTTCTTTTCAGCCATAGGGCGTCGACTGCTGGACATAGGCCTCCCTTAACAATCTCCAATAAGACCGGTTGGTAGCGGCTTGCATCCAGCGCGATCCTGCGGTCTTGATGAGGTCATCCGTCCACCTTGTGGATGTGGGTTGTTTTAAACAGTGCCCACGAGCAATTAATTACTCTACGCGATTACCTATTTTAAACGACTTCACTATCATCACTATCACTATCACTACATAGTATAAAACAAAGTCGCTTCCCGCTGTCTGTCCTGTCCCCATGTATGCTTATATCTTTAAAAGTAGGTACGCAACGGATTTTGATAGATAGAGTGATTCAGGGGGAATGTTTATAAGTATTATGTATAATACACCTGTGCGAAGATGGTGTGGGTCGCTAGTAAATTAATAATTAAATTTATGACTGCACATGGTGCTATCGTTATGCACCTATGTACCTATGCAAAGGTCTGAAATAAATGAATTTTATCTGTTGTTTCCGAACCCAAAAAGTGTTTTTATAGGAATTCGCGATTGACCTCCAAATTGTTTGGTTGTCAGCGCTAAATTATTCCGTTATTTACAAATACAAATATTTATTTAGTTCCTCATAGCGATTTTTCTAATGCATCATCCACACTCTCCACGAGGCGACACGAGGGAACAGAAGCACGAGAGTGTGGATGGGGCGCTCGTGTCGCCTCGTCTCGCATATTCTTCGCGTACGTCGCGCTCGCGAGAGTGTAGATAGGGCATAAGAATTTACCCTCCACGTGCTCTACTCGCACCGTTAAGCTCGAAACATATTATCGGACGCGGCTTACGGACACGACTGACAGCCGCCACCTAGACTATGAAAGTACACTGAGCCGTGCACACTATCGGACATAAGTCGCGGACGTCACCTTCGGACGTCCTTGAGCGTTCGGACGTCCGAGAGCGATCTGGGTCACCTGATGTCTTAAAACTGCACATTGCTAAGTCGCGGCTGTCCGTCGCGTCCGATAGTATGTTTCCGGCTTTACATGTTTTGATTGAATACAAAATGATTGCCCTCTAGACCCCACCTGAGTGCACCTCTGTACGAAAATATGAACGAGATGAAACCCGACGGGTACGTGTTTTAATCAGGCCTTATTTCCTTTGAAAAAGAGGGCATGAATTACCCACCTACCTGTTTTACAAGCTTGTATGTTTCATACCAGCGTCGCGGGACTTTTTTAACCGACTTACAAAAAGGAAGAGGTTCTATGTTGGTTTGTAACGATGATGAGATCGGAAGCTAAGTACTCGGTAACGATCGGAAACACCACGCTTCAGCAGGTCAACTCAACGAAATTACTAGGGTTCCACATAGATAGCGCCCTCACGTGGGAGTCACATATACATGAGCTATGTGGGAAGCTGAGCCGCTCGTGCTTCGCGCTCAGGCGGCTCGCGAGCACTGCCACGCGGGACGTTGTGCGCTCTTGTTACTTTGCCACAATCCATAGTAATATTACGTACGGATTAGAATTGTGGGGCCGCGCAGCGGAGTATAAGAGAGCTTTCTCTATGCAAAAACGGGCTGTGCGAGCCATTTTCGGGGTTTCGGACGACGTGTCTTGTGTGGAGCTCTTTAGGGAACTGCGCGTACTGCCACTACCGTGCGAACTAATCTATCAGGTAGCCCTTTTCACGCACAACCATTTAGGATTATTTGAGAGGAAAGGTACCTATTCTAGGTTAAATTTAAGAAGCAATGCTAGAAAAAATCAACTGGTGACTCCTTCTCATAGGCTGGCGAAATCGAAGAGGTCTATATATTTTGGTGGGCCCGCTATATACAACCGAATACCCGTAGAAGTCCGGGATGCACCTTCCGCTGCGCTGGGTCGTTTAGGAATAAATTAAAGTGTTGGCTACATGAACAACTATTTTATGACGTAAATGACTTTTTGAAATTACCTGAATTGTTTTAAGATTTTGTGACTTATTTGGTAATTGTCAAGTTCTTTTATTTTTTTTTGTGCTATATTGTATAGTGCCCTAATGTAAATTTTACTTATTGACTTGTAACAAATGGTGTTATGAATAAATGACTATATGACTATAACTGTATCTATTTTTTTTGTGTATGTTCATCCTCAGACCAAATTAAAAAATCAAGACAGAACGTCGTGAATAGTGAGGCCGGTTTTTTATACAGGGTTACAGGCTAAGTCGAGATATTCCCGTTAAGCGTGTGTAGTTTACTACGTTTCTGACTGATTAGACTATGAAACACCATATCCTAAATCTCACAGTTTTCGAGATATTTGAATTCAAATACTTTTTATAAAAGGTTATTTTTACGGAATATTGGGTATATTTACTTGTAAAAATCAAATAAAAATAATAATACGACTTACACGTTTCTAAATATCTGAGCTGATAGCCGAAAATTGGGAATTTTATTAATACCAATTTCAAATATCTGTTTTTTTTTTAAATTTAGTATAGTGTATTTCATAGTTAAATTAGAGTCAGAAACAAAGTAAACTACAAACCCTTAATGGGAATAGGTCGACTTACCCTGTAACCTGACGTCCCAACTAGCAAAAAGTTGTGCTATAACAGTCGCTGCGACGTTTTGGTTTTACTGTTTAGTTCTATAAAAGTTCCATAATTAGTGCTATAAACGTCGAGTCAACGTTTATACAACGCGAAAAAGGCGCAGATTATAGCACTAAAAAGTGCTGTAGAAGTGCAGTAACTGTGTAAATAGAACGAATGATTTGTGGAATAAACATCGAATAAAAGCAAAACGATCCCAATTTAGTGCAGTAAAAGCAATATAGCTGCAACGGTAGCCCTTATTGATAAAGTTGAAGTGTTTATGTTGCCACTAATCAGCAATAAAGTGAAGTAAACGCTGCTAATTTGCTACAATTCGACATTTTTGTTCGTTAAACGCCCAATTTGCACTGTTATTCCATTTTAAATTAGAACGATTGCGTATTCTGTGCCGTTCTGAAATGCACCAGTCTTTGTGTGTTTGACACTTAAAATATTATAAAAGATATAGGTCATGTCCATTTAGTAATTATTAAAAATAATACAGTTTCTATATCTAAATGTATATCTACATAATTATATAGGAACATTACTGGCAATTTAACTTTGTCGATAAACTGTAATGTATTATTTAACATATATGTGTGGGCCACGCGTCTTTTGCAATAATTTTGTAGATATATTTTAGAAATTCCATTTAATTTTATTAATATGCCACTAGGGAGCCATTACGCGAACACTAGTAAATTTGTTGCTGTTATATCATACTAACTAGACTATTCGTCGAATAAATGTGACTGCGTTGCATTCATATGCGGCCATGTTTTGGGTTTTTGAGCAATAAAAGTACCGAAAACTCTTTTACTCAATATTTTGTCGAATAAAAGTGCTATAATAAAATTGTTACACTTGAGGTTCTGTAACTGTAATTGGAAAACTATAATTCGACTTGTGTTTTTACCGTGTTATAAAACTACGTTGCTATTTAATCACCGGGTAGCTAGTATTCGACAAATTTGCTAAATAAAAAGTATGTCAGGTAATTGTCGTATAAAAGCTTTTTTTACACATTAAATAGTAAATCAAACACTATTATAGCCCTCGTATAGCATTTATTTGTGACATAAGCCAGATACGGGCACTTCTATACGATTTGCACTAAAAGACATAACATAAACACATTTACTGCACAATTTTGTACGTATGTAGCTACTATTCAACAACTATTCGATGTTTAGTCGAGAAAATGTTTCCTTATTCGACTATTTTGCTTGTTGGGGTGCCAAGGCTTAGTTTCGTTGTACGTATACATGTGTGTAATCGTGTCTGTACACGGCGAGAAAAAAAATCAAGACAGAATGTTGTGAACAAACAAGTGAGGCCGGCAAAGGCGCCTTTGCCGGCCTCACTTGTTTGTTCACAACATTCTGTCTTGATTTTTTTTTGGTCTGAGTGTTCATCGATGTGATGCGAATCAAAAAAATATTTTTAATTTCGAATTTCGATGTGGTTCCAATTAAATTATATCGAAATTGGCTGTGCCGTTCTCGATAAATCAACAATAACGTTCATAGATGTCAGATCGATTCGTTCAAACTATTTGAATTCTGTACACGGTGGAAGTCGATGGTGCCATTTTATGCGAAAAATAATTATTAATCTGACAAATGGACTTCTTATTTTCATGCCGATGGTTCTAGTAATATTGCTAACTAGTCTAACTACACAAGCTTTGCCCAATCGTTAGCAACTAGCACCTCTGATAGAATAATTATATTTTTTCATACTCATGGACTGATCCATAGAGAAATGAAATCACGTAGGTACCTGCAAGCGCAGCGTAGGACGTCTTTTCAAGGACGGATGACATTGTCTAGGCCGCAGGATTGCGCTGTAGTCCAGCCGCTTCCAACCGGTCTTATTCGAGATCTATGGGAGGCCTATGTCCTCCAGTGTACCTTCAATAGCTGATAAATGGAAGATGGACTAATTATAAAAAAATTTTTGTTAAAAATGACACAAAACTTCGCGATTGAAACGACTTTTTTTTTTAAATAAAATAGTTTTTATTTCGTAACCAATAATTCCTTAAATTATTGTAGATTGGGGCATTCTATTAGGTATAAAAATACCTGTGTCAGAAAACTTGCGATAGACTTTTACGATTGGTAAACTGATGACTGTAGATTACAGTAATCTAGCGCAGGGCCGTACTTAGGGCGGGGCCGCGGGGGCAGGTCCCGTGATAGGTCCGCATTTACACCCTCGTAAAAATGAAGGTGCGTTGGCAGAATGGCTACTGGACGAGCGGACTACAGTGGAACTTCTTCAGAAGAACAATTTTATTATTTTAAAATGCGGGTTTTTTTTAAAAAGGTTTTGATAAAAAACCTTATGTATGGTAGGTACCATACTTAAGGTTTTTACCTTTATGCCTCATACACATATTATGCCTGCCTCCACGAAATGCCCCAAATACATACATACTAATGCATACTAATAGCTTTGCCTGATGCGTTCGTCTGTCCGTCTGTCATTAATATTTTGTTTGTTGAGCCACAGGAACCTTTTATTTCTTCGGGATAAAAAGTAATCTATGACACTCACCTTAAAATTTACTTTTAACATTAATTACTCCATACAAAAAATTAAGGCGATCCCTAGCTCTGTTGTTGTGTGAAAGAGTAACAAACCAAACCAATAAACCATCAAAGAGTCAAATTTATTAAATTAGTAGAATTAGAATCATTTAATGAAATTTTAAGCTACTAGTATATAGAAATACTAAAATTTTATATACCACAATTTGTATAATAACATATAGTACCGCAAAATAATTCTCGTCATTTCACAATACTTACGTGGTAAATTTATAAAAATTGATTACAATATTAAAACCAATTTAAGGGACGAGACTGCCTCGGTGGCTCAGTGGTTAGTGATCCTAGCTTCTGGATCAAAGAGGCGTGGGTTCGATGCCCACCAGGGCAAATATTTATGTGATGAACATAAATGTTTGCTCTGTGTCTGGGTGTTATTTAATTACTATCTATATAAGTATGTATTTAAAAATAAGTATAATAATATGTAATATATCAGTGTCTGGCAGCCATATCACAAGCTTTGCTTAGTTTGAGGTCAGAGGCCGTGTGTAAGATGTCCCAAAATATTTATTTATTTATTATATATTTAAAAAAAAATATATATATATATATATTTTATTAACCTATACTGTCCCACTCCTGGGCAAAGGTGCCTTTGCCCAGGAGTGGGACAGTATAGGTTTATATAAAATTTCAGTTACTTAGTCCTTACTTTAATTAAATAAATATATATTTTTTTTTTATTAACCTATACTGTCCCACTCCTGGGCAAAGGTCTCCCCTATTTATATATATATATATATATATATATATATATATATATATATATATATATATATAAATAGGGGAGACCCCTATTAGAATTAGAATCATAATCAATACCCAATTAGAACCTAATTAGAATTAGAATCATTTATTGATGTATTGAGCTTAATACTAAAATTAAATATACAACAGTTATAATAATAGTTACGAGTAGTACAGCAAAATACATCTCGTCATTTCAGAATACACAGTCGCAAAAATTTAATTAAAAAATTGATTAAATGAAATAGTAAATAACTATCTACTTCAGCAACACGATTTAATGCTGTAGAGAGGTAAACGTATACAAAATTAAATAATGTCGGAACAATACAAAATATCAAAAGTACAATGTAAATATCGTAGATTATAGTGTGTGTGTGTGTTTGCGTCGTGCATGCGTGTATATTGTGTGTGCCCACCCAAGGCAAGCATTCATGTGATGAACAAGAGTTTGTGTGCAGAAATTCAGGTACTACCTATACTCTAAAAAAATTAACTTGATCTCTGCGACAGTGACATTGACATAGAAGATTGACATTTTTAGAGTTGAGATAGTGGTGGAAAAAAACTATTTTGACTGAGTAGTTGAAACGAATGAGTAGTTGAAGGTAAGAAATTGGATTTTATTTACTTACTATATTATTTAAGATCAAGTATGTACACATGTAAATAATTTTATGATATCAATTAAATACTCATAATAATGTAACGATAGTATTTATCGACGTTTTTCACTATTATCGATGCTAATGTAACATATAATTGGGTTTAATTTAATTACACATGCAAAAAATGTTATGGTATTAAAATATGCAATAAAATTAATAATACATTAAGTTTTATTTAAAATATCGTTCTTATAAACTATCGATATTTTAAATAAAACTCTATCTAAAACTCTGTGGTACTGTACTGTCTGTACTATTAAGAAATTCAGGACTTCACAGGCGTGATTTTTCTGACAGCTGTATCAGAGATTAAGTTAACTTTTATAGAGTATAGCGTAATTTTTCTATGAAGATGACCCACTGCTCTTAGTGTACTGCGTCACTACGGACATGAAATTTTGATGATAGCCCCTATGGTAATACTACCTTTGTATTAAAAGAAATAAGGCTTAGGCCAGTCGTTTGGAATTACACTTATTGGCAGGTATGTCTGCGATCGCGCAGTGGTTAGTATGTTTGGGTTTAATATAGCGGGTGTGGGTTCAAATTCCAATGTATCATTCTGAACTGACTGCCTCGGTGGCTCAGTGGTTAGTGACCCTAACTTCTGGATCAAAGGGGCGTGGGTTCGATCCCGACCCAGGGCAAATATTTATGTGATGAACATAAGTGCTTGCTCTGTGTCTGTGTGTTATTTAGTTACTAACTATGTAAGTATGTATTTAAAAAATAAGTATATGTAGTATATCAGTCTCTGGCAGCCATATCACAAGCTTTGCTTAGTTTGGGGTCAGATACCGTGTGTAAGATGTCCCAAAATATTCATTATAATTAATATTCATGTTGTGCTTTTAGTAAAGGAAATGCAAGTACTACTGTATCGTCCGTAAAGCGTCAACTGCTGGGCATAGGCCTACGTATAGATTCCCAATTGGACCAATCGTATGCAGTTTGCATTCAGCTTGATCATATTATGGCTTTTAATCAGGTTGTCAGCCCACTGTGAGGTTGGACATTCTACGCTGCATTGCCAGTAAATCTACAAGGTTCTCCGGAACTGGAGTACTAAGGCGAAAGGAGGTAATTCAGACTACCATTATGAACAACTTTTACTATGAAACCAACCCGGAATTCGAACAAAAAACTGTTTCATGAATTTTGTCGATCCCGAGTTCCAATTTAGTATGGCACAGCTGATTTTTCAGAAGAAAATCTGTGGAAATTTATATGCGCCGTATCGAAAACCTATAAATCTCATAATACTGGTCCACTGTTGGACCCCGTCCCCTTTAGATCTCTAATAAGATCGATCGGAAGCGGCTTGCTTCCAGCGCGATTCTATTAGAGGTCATCCGTCCATGTTTCATTTCGTTTATTTCATAAATTACACCTACCATCACAGTCTAAAACTAATGCGATAGTGTAAGAAAAAAGTTACTTTCAAAACAAATTATACAATATTCAATTCATAATAACGATGAGTGTTAAAATGTTCAATTGAATATAATGTCATATGATTAAAAATGTTCAACTGAATTTAATGTCATATGATTATAATTAATTCATCACGTAAATCTAATTAATAATAATACGTAATAATGTCACAAAAATAAAATGAGTTCATCATATCAATTAAAAATTAATAATAAAAATCAATGTCACAAAAATCTAATTAATAATGTAACAATAAAAATAATAGCGTCACAATTTAGTTGCATTTCTATAGCAGGCATATATGTTATGGTATATACTATACTTACAGTACAGATTTTTAATAGCCCACTTCTGAACATAGGCCTACCCACGAGGAGGGTGATTGGGGCATATTCACCACGCTTGTCCAGCACGGTTAAGTGGATTTACATACATTATTGAATTTCTTCTACGAACGTATGATTGCTTTACTTCACCTAAAAACCAATCATTCAATCGTCATAAGTGTTAATATTATGCAGGGTTATTTCTAATCAATTAGCATCAATTTTATACTATATATAACGGGAATGAAGTCACGTGTAGGGATAGTCGTAACGACTATAGTTTCGGTCGCATTCGGCGACCTTTCTCAAGTTACGAGTGCTAGCACGCGGAGCCGTCTCGCAATGCACTGCGGGCTGCGGCGCGTAGCGCTCGCGATAACAGCGGTTGCGATGGCGATGGTGGGGCGGGGGCGGGTAGAGAGGATTGTTGTGTCGGCGCGCACTGAAGATCCTCTTCGTCGGTATCCTGGTATACGTCGGGGATACTCCAGCACACTGACTATCATTCCCGTTATATATAGTATAAAATGTGTGAAAACTACGTTAATTTCCACAGTAAAACAATTAGCAACCTTTTAGGGGCTTATTCTGTACATCAAAACTAACAACTTTTGTTCTGCGACTTTTGAAAAAATTAAAAAAAAAATCAGCTGTTCCATACATTTTGTCGAGGGTGAACGATAATTTTCTATGGAACAATAACTTTTTTTTTTGAGAAATAATAAAAGTCGTAGAACAAAAATTGTTAGTTTTGATGTACAGAATAAGCCCTTGAAAGGAAGCTAATTGATTAAAAATAACCCTGTAATTCTCATCTTTACCAAATCCACATCATTTTCTGTATAAAGTTTCATGTGGTTTCGACTCTGAATGACGAATGTGTATGTTCGCAGTTCGCACCCCACCCCGCCCGCCGAATGAGTAGTAACCTGTGATAAACTGTGCTCTGTTGGGGCTAGATACCTAGTGGCTCTAATATGTGCCATGGATTTGTTAGAACATCTAGATAAGTCTATAAACCAAGTTCCATCCATCCATCCACAACGTGGGTGTCTTCAAATCCCGAGTAAATGGTATCTTCTAGGTAGCCTTGTGGGTAGACGTCCTACGCTGCGCTTGCCAGTGCGTGGTCTCCACTCGGGAACTTTTTGACCCCATCGGTCATCACTCCTCCGCGCTACGTGCCCTGCCCATTGCCACTTCAACTTGCCAATTCGTTGGGCTATGTCGGTAACTTTTGTACTTCTACGGATCACCTCACTCATGATTCGACCTCGCAGAGAGACTCCGAGCATAGCCCTCTCTATAACTCTTTGTGTTACTTGGAACTTATTAATAAGGCCCATAGTTAGAGACCACGTATCAGTGCCATAAGTGATCACTGGCACACACACTGATCGAACACTTTCGACTTGAGGCACTGAGGTAGACGTTACGCAATTTTCCGAACGCTGCCCAGCCGAGTTGGATTCGTCGATTGGCCTCTTTCTTGAAATCGGACCTACCTAACTGGACTACTTGTCCTAGGTAGACGTACGAGTCAACGAAACCAAGTTATTGTAATGAAAAAAGCATAACGTCCCGCTAAAATACGTATCCGCAGTACGCTGCGTATTATCGCTTGATCGTTTCAGCCCTAGTTTCACTGCTGGAATATTGTTTTTAAACTTCCGCGATTTGAACAAATTATTATTATATACGTAATTTTAGTGCGCGATTAGTCCCGTAGTATATAATAATCACTGCTGGAACTTCACATAGTACTAGGGTACTCTACTTGAGAATTATTCAACTGCATCGGCCATCAGTTTCGTGCTATGTCTTGCCTGTTGCCAGTTCACTTTGCCAATCCTCTAGGCTAAGTTAATAATTTTTTGCTTTATTTTTCTCCTTATCCTGGTTCGATCTCGCAGAGAGACTCCAAACATATTTCCGTAGCTTGTTAAGCCAATTTGACCTTGCTCATACGTCTCATAGTGAGAGACCGCGGTTCTGTAATAATAATAAATAAATATTGGGGGACATCTTACACACGGTCTCTGACCCCAAACTAAGCAAAGCTTGTGATATGGCTGTCAGAGACTGATATACTACATATACATATTTTAAATACATACTTATATAGATAGTACCTAAATAACACCCAGACACAGAACAAACACCTATGTTCATCACATAAATGCTTGCCCTGGGTGGGGATCGAACCCACGCCTCTTTGATCCAGAAGTCGGGTTCACTAACCACTGAGCCACTGAGGCAGTCGCTACTTTATCGTACACTGGACGAATACTTTCGACTTGAGGTTCAGAGATTTGTCGGAGGAGAATACGAGATGCGTATCTCCCATTTTCTACCATCCATGGCTGTGACGTAGTATAATTTACTAGCGAGTGTTCGGCCGATCGGGCACATCTAGTTACATCCAGATTTATGTTGCTCCATGTTTAGGTTGTTTATACGAATGGCTCGGTTCAGCTCTACGTCTGTGATGACATTTATTACTATACTCTATAAATTTTAACTTGATCTCTGCCACAGTGACATTGACATAGAAGATTGACATTTTTAGAGTTGAGATAGTGGTGGAAAAAATCGATTTTCAAACAATGTTGTAATGAAATCGACTGAGTAGTTGAAGGCGAGAAATTGGATTTTATTTACTTACTATTATTTAAGATCAAGTATGTACACACGTAAATAATGTTATGATATTAATTAAATACTCATAATAATGTAACGATATTATTTATCGACGTTTTTCACTATTATCGATGCTAATGTAACATATAATTGGGTTTAATTTAATTACACGTGTAAAAAATGTTATGATATTAAAATATACAATAAAATTAATGATAAATTAAGTTCTATTTAAAATATCGTTAGTATAAACTATCGATATTTTAAATAAAACTGTATCTAAAACTCTGTGGTCACGATCATTCGTCGCCCATCACTAATCGGCATGCCCATAAAGTATGACATTGACAGGTACTGTCTGTACTATTAAGACATTCAGGACTTCATAGGCGTGATTTTTCTGACAGCTGTCGCAGAGATCAAGTTAAATTTTATAGAGTATAGTAGTTCGCTTCGCGCTAAAGCCCTTATTAAACTGTATTCACAGAGATATAACAACCAGAGAGATAGCGCTGTTGTCGCTTGAGGCTTGTTGTCATTCTCAAGCTGTCAAAACTGTCTTGTTATGTTTTGGCGTCCCACGGTTATGCATTTGCCAGTGTCAAGTATAAGTTTTTACCAACTTTTTTTAAAAAAAAAAAAAAAAAAAAGTTGCTGTCAACGCATGTTGGCAGGATTTTTCTCGGCCCTTATTTTTCAGATTTTTCTGCTCTAGCGGGCAAAATTCTACTCCAATCTTTCCTTTTTTTCTTATTTTCTTTCGAGGTAATATTTGTAGAGCTAGAGATAGTCAAATAATTGTTTTCTATTGTGTTGTAATATTCGGTAGGTTTTTGACAGTCGCGGCTCATTGTTGTTTTCTTGTTTCCATGTCAACGCCATCCGAGTCTGCGCAGACCGCCCACGTCACGGTCTGACGTCCTGACGTCTCCACTTATAGAACCTAAGTTTATTTTTATTTATATTTGTAGTATAATTCTTGTTATTCATGGCATTTTGCGCCCCGGCCGGGCCAAATGCAGTTTCCCAATACGTTAATGTGTCGCAGGGGGACATGATTCAGTGCCTAGAGTGTTCCCAAGTGCGATTTTTTAAAGGACAGAAAGGCCTCAAAATTCACCGTACGCGGTGCCATAAAAATAGCCAAATTACACTTTCGGCCCCTATTGCAGGCTCTGATGGAGCCAGCAGCAGTCCCGTGAGCGCTGCTGCTCCTTCCAAACCGCTTTGGGAGGTTCTTAGCTCACTCAAAAGTTCTCTTCCTGTTTTAAAACGCAACCCGCGTGGTGCACGTTTTTCGGTTGCGCAGTGTTTATCTGCTGCTATTCGGAATGTTATTTCTAAAAATTCTTTAGTCGCCTGGGAACACCTCTTGACTTTTCCCTACGTTGTGCTTTACGTACATTCGGACCCAACAAACAAAAAATCCCTTACCACTAGGGTAAAGGAAAATTGCGTAAAGTACAGCGCATTGGAAGAGAACTCTTTAGATTTTGAAAGCATTATTCCGCCAACAAGGCAGAATAAACCAAATTCTAAAAAAACAGACGATTCGGTTACCATTAAAATAGTAGAGAGCAAAATTAGTGATGGCGATATCAAAGGCGCCGCACGAGTCCTGTTCTCCAGCGACACTATTGCCCCCCACACACCCGATACGGTCCAGTCACTCCGTGACAAGCATCCGCCGGCAGCATGTCTCCACCTGCCTGAGCCACCACACCCTGATGACGTTGTCATTGAAGTGTCAGCTCAGGAGATTGCAGCGGCCGTTTCTTCTTTTCGGAGCGGCTCAGCCGGAGGCCTAGATGGTCTCTCGCCTCAACATCTAAAAGATCTTCTATCTTTTAGCTCTGGTGAGGTGGCTGAGTCTCTCTTGAGAGAATTAACGGGTTTGGCAAATCTCATGTTATCTGGGCAGGTCAATGATGACGTTATCGAAGTCTTGTATGGCGCTAACCTATGCGCACTTGTCAAAAAAGATGGTGGCATCAGACCTATTGCTGTTGGCACCACATATCGTCGTCTCGCAGCCAAAGCCGGTTGTGGAAAAAAGGTTGCTCTTTTGAGTAGCCTTTTTCAACCAATACAGCTTGGCTTTGGTTCGCGGGGTGGATGTGAGGCTGCTGTTCATTCGCTTCGTACTTTTCTCGGTCAAAATTGTGGAGAGGTGTTGCTTAAGGTGGATGTCAAAAATGCTTTCAATTCGGTTAATCGAGACGCCTTGTTGGCACAGGTCAAAGACAAAATTCCCGATCTTTTCAATTTTCTTTGGCAATGCTACGGCAAACCCACTAAATTAATTTACAAAAATGATGTTTTGCTATCTTCCGTTGGCTGTCAACAAGGTGACCCTCTCGGACCAGCCATTTTCAGCCTGGCCATTCATCCAATTGTTCAACGTCTCCAATCTAAACTCAACGTTTGGTATCTGGATGACGGGACTTTGGGTGGCGATGCGAGCACAGTCCTACGTGATTTGGAAATTCTTATTGACGAGTTTCGTCAAATTGGTTTGGAGCTAAATTTTTCGAAATGCGAACTTTTCGTTTGCGACTCATGTCCGGATAAAGATTTGATACTTAACAAATTTAATGATTTGGCACCTAACATCAAATCGGTAGACAAGTGTTCTCTTCGCCTTCTAGGTTCGCCGATATTAGATGAGTCTTTTCCGCCTTTCGTTCAAGAAAAAATTTAAAATTTTTTGAATGCCTCTGATAGGCTACTCAAAATTAACGCCCACATGGCTTTTACCATTATAAGATGTTGTCTGTTTGTTCAAAAATTTATGTACGCTTTACGATGTAGTCCATTGTGGAAACACAATGAGCTCCTTTTGAGCTTAGACGATGTTGTAAAGCAGTCCTTAGTATCGGTTTTGAATATTGACATGAGTGAAAGGGCGTGGCTACAAGCCTCCTTGCCTGTTAGGCTTGGAGGGTTAGGGGTCCGCCAAATTTCAAGTGTTGCTTTACCAGCTTTCTTGTCCTCCATTCATAGTACTCAGAACTTGATTGAAAAAATCCTCGCACCTTCTTTAGGCCATTCTGGCGTAGATGTAGCTCATTTGAATGAGGCAACGAATGCTTGGAGGGTCGCTTGCCCAAATACCGAGCTTCCAAAGACTTTATCGTCGCAGAGACTGTGGGATCGGCCGATCTGCGAACTAGCACGGAAATCTCTTCTAGACACGTGTCCTAGCGTCGCGGATCGCGCTCGTATCCTTGCAGTCTCTGTATGGGAGTCCGGTCTTTGGTTGCAAGCATTGCCCTCTTTCAATACTGGTAACCTTTTAGACCCAACTGCATTTCGTCTAGCTGTCAGCTTACGCTTGGGTGCAAGGTGTTGTGAAGCCCATCGCTGTCAGTGTGGTACTGCAGTTGACCAGCTCGGTCACCACGGTCTCTCTTGCTCAAGAAGCGCTGGTCGGATTGGACGCCACGCCAGCCTTAACGATGTCATACGCAGGGCTTTTGTCACCGCCAATATCGCAGCCGTACTCGAACCGAGTGGGTTGGCGCGTGGTGATGGCAAAAGGCCTGACGGCATGACGCTGGTCCCATGGAAGTGTGGACGGCCCTTAGTATGGGACGCAACTTGCGTCGATACTTTGGCACCGTCACATCTTCCTGAGACTCAGAGTAGGGCTGGAGCGGCGGCCAATTCGGCTGAGCAGCACAAGCGGCGCAAATATGCTAACCTCGGCAGTGGTTACATATTTGAGCCATTTGGAGTTGAGACTTTGGGTCCGTGGGGGCCGGGAGCTCATCTCGTTTTCAAAAGTCTTTCTGAGCGTCTGGTGGACGCGACGCGTGACCAAAATGCTGGTGTTTATTTGGCTCAACGTATAAGCATTGCCATTCAGCGTGGCAATGCTGCCAGCATGCTGGGCACGCTGCCAACTGGCAGTGGGCTTGAGCACTTGGATTATCTTTAGACCTTCAAGGGTCTGTGGATGATCCAATTGCTTTCTATGTAGTAGTAATGTAGTATTGTCATTATATTAAAAAAAAAAACAGTATAAGTTTTATATTTTTGATTTTTTATCAAAATAGTCACAGTCACGCAGTTCAAGCTTAGTCCAAGTCATACCTCAGTAAAGTAGTATAGTGAAGACTTTACTAGAGGCGCGTAGGCGTCTATGGAGTTTTGGTAACAACATGGAACATAACGATATACCACATTATAGCACTTCCCTCCACTCATGTACATAATTCAGCTCATAATCAACGAAATACCTATAATTTTTCACTAATTATCACTGATAAAATCACAAGTTTAACACATTATTACAATGCGGTTGATTTTTCTGCGTTTCCGCCAAAAAACTCATCAAAACTGTCATATAAGAATAGAATTTGACACTATTTATATAAAAATTTGCCCATAGCCACTGAGTCGAGATATTTTTCATGTCTCTTTCTAACTCATGCCATATTAAATCAATGCATCTCCTTCAGATTTTCTCGATCGACCACATTATCCCTTTGATGTGTGACTGTAATATAATTGTGTCGGGCTCTGTCGGAAGGATGGGGGAGCGCTTTTTACCGATTTCCAAAAAGGAGGAGGTAGTATGTATTTCGTATTTTTGTATTTTCATGTAGGTATGTTTATCGACATTTTCGCAAATTGTGGATTGTTTTAAGAAAAATATTTTTATTTCGAAAGGGTAAGGTGAGGTGGGGTAAGAGGGTCAGCGGGGCAAGAGGGTCACGAGTCCATAACTAGTAAACTAAAGCGTTTATCACTTTAAGCTCTCCGTCAATAAAACAGAAAAGTCGAATTAGTTTGAACGGTTTTCACTAGATGTCGCTACGTTAGTCAAGAGCCGCCAAAAATGAGTAAACGTCAGACAGTTGTGAATTCGACTAGCACAAATTTGACGCGTTATTTTGCAAGTGAATAATTACTTCAAAAAAGACTGATACAAATAATTTTATGGTGAATATACAGCGTGAAAACTGTAAGTATTGTGTTTTATTAATTATTTTAGATTAAAAACCACTAATAATACGAATTTCTTTCACTTGTAAATTCTAACCTCAAAAAACATTAGCTGGTGTA
This sequence comes from Hypomecis punctinalis, assembly GCA_949316475.1. Classification (NCBI taxonomy): domain Eukaryota; kingdom Metazoa; phylum Arthropoda; class Insecta; order Lepidoptera; family Geometridae; genus Hypomecis; species Hypomecis punctinalis. The sequence continues at coordinate 15,820,518 of OX438820.1, read as the reverse complement.
AGAGGGTCACTATTGACGGGGAAAGAGGAACATATGTTTCTCTTACCCCATGGCAGGGAAGACAAACATTTTGAATATGTCATTTTTAACTAGTATAAATGAAAAGGTATAAAAAGTACCTAGGTACCTAATGTAACAAAAACATTCTGAAATTTAACATTTTGTGAAAGTAAAAGTTAGAAGGATTGTGTTTTGTAAACGTCCCTTTTGTAGTCGAGACTTACTTTTAATATCTACTTTAAAATTCTAGTAGGTATTTTGAATTACAATTTATTAAAATAGTACTTTTTAACCGACTTAAAAAACGAGGTTATCAATTCCTGTATGTATATAATATTTCCAGAACTGCCCAGTTTTCGGATATGTTAGTCTATAACAGTTTCTAAACAAGTGCGCCAAATTTAAAAATGTATGTATGTATGTACGTATGTATGTAAGCATTTTATGTTTGTCCTCGCATTTCTCTGGAACTACAAGTCCAATTTTGATAATTCTTTTTTTGTTGAACTAAATATTGTTCAACTTGGGGAACAGTGCAAGTTTCATAAAAATCGGTTCAGTAGTTTTTGAGATAGGGAATGTTAAGTGTTTTTTCCCCCGCATAGGGGTGCTCTTTTCTTTCATTCTTTCGCGCTGCCAATGCAGCTATTATTGACTTCTGAAGTAATGTACCTACTAATGATTGTTACAGGAATAATACGAAAAAATGCCTCGAAAATATGTTCGAATATCGGATAGAAGCAGATATGATGATGAAAAATTAAGTGACGCTGTCAAGGCAGTAAAAAATGGAACAATATCTGCTTACGCTGCAGCAAAACTTTATGATATACCAAGGTCAACAATTGTGAACCGTGTATTCGAACGCAAAGGCTTAAAATCCAAAACTTTAGGCAGGTATACTGCATTGCCCACAGATGTCGAAGAAACGCTTGCGGAAAATCTCCACGTAATGGAAAAATCAGGGTTTGGATTAACTCGCAAAGAAGTGATTGAATTGGTTGGTCAATACGTGATTGAGAATAAGATCAAAACTCCTTTTAAAGATGGGATCCCTGGCGAGGACTGGTTTATTGCTTTCAAAAATAGACATGGACTTTCAGTTAAAAAGCCCCAAGCTGTTGAACAAGCGCGTAAATTAGCATGCAGACCTGACGTAATCTACTCCTATTTTTATTTATTGGAGAAAACAATTAATGAACTAGGTTTAAGTGAAAAACCATCTCAAATTTGGAATTGCGACGAAACCAGCTTCACTAACGACCCAAGTAAAGCAAATGTTGTAGGTCGTCGAGGCTATGCGTCTACACGAACCATCGCCTCTCCAGGGAAGACAAATACAACTGTGCTTTTGGCATGCAGTGCTGCTGGTGATAAAGCTCCGCCACTAATTGTATTTACCGGGAAAAATATTTGGAAGGAATGGGTTTCTGAAGATGGGTTTCCTGGAACTGTTTACGCTGCGACTGAAAAAGGTTGGATGGAGGCGAAAGTTTTTGAAAATTTTTTCGAAAAGGTTTTTTTGCCCACCGTGGGAAATAAACGTCCTATTCTCTTGCTTTACGACGGCCATTCTACACATGTGGGTATTAATATTATACAAAAGGCGCGAGAAAACAATATAACAATTTTAAAAATCCCACCGCATACGAGCCACCTTTTGCAGCCCCTAGATCTATCGGTAAATAAATCGTTCAAAGACAAATGGGATGTAGAATTGGTGAAATGGCAAAGATTGAATACCGGTAAGGTCTTACCCAAAAAAGAGTTTTCTAAGATTATCAAAATCAAAATCGGCTGAGCTGTTTTTGAAAAATCAACAATGATGTAAAATTTACCACATGGATCGATACATCGATTCGTGCGAACTATTTATGAAGTCTGAAGTCGGTTATGCAATTTTTGGCAATAAATAAATTTTTCGTTTTGTTTTTACTTACTACAGTCCGGCAAGTATAACTTGGCGCGGCTGTGCGCCACTGTGTTCAATGTCAGTGTACTTTTATAACTGCTTCTCTTGTACCACTTTTTATCACTTTAGGCTTGATGATAGCATAGTAGTTAACAACATATTCGCAACGATGTTTACTATGAACTCGGATGTGTCTTAGTGAATTTTCGAGATAGCCGTTTTAGTTCCTCAAATCGCCACCGCCAACTTATACTTGTTTAACTGTAATTCTACATTGCTTTACTTTATGGATCCTACGCGTATTGAATAGAGTGTGAGTTAATGCTATTTTTCACACAGGGTATCCAAAACCGGTGTATTCGAAAGAACGTAAACAGACAACGAACAGATGATTATTTTTTCTTGAATTACGGGTTGGTTCCATAGTAAAAGTTGTTCATTACGATGGTCTTAGTCACCCCCTTTTGTCTTAGTATAGGGCAAGCAGATAACCCTGTATAGTCATTTTGGAGGCTTTGATAAATTCCTATACCTAGAAGATATTGATTTGTACAGTTTTCACTGATTTTCATTCAATTTTTATCAACTTCCAAAAATAACCTATGTTCGTCTGTATGTATTTTTTGTGTTTGTTTATCGATATTTTCGCCAATTGTGAAACAATTTACAAAAAAGATTTTGTTCGAAAGGATATCCTTCTGAAATTGTCCTATTTATATTTTATCGAAATCGGCTGAGCCGCTTTTGATTTCGAATTCAAATTCTACACGGTTGAAGAAGATATTGGCATTTTTTTGCGAAAAATAATTATGGTTTTTAATAGTTATATTAATAACTAACAATATCGGTTAGTTAATATGAAATAATTTTTATTATAAACAAACCTCTTTGAGCCAATATCTAGATAGATAATTAGATAATTATTTGCTAGACGACAAACCTACACAATGTCATATGTTAATGGAAGAATTTCAATAACTTTCTCCAAATACAAATAGTAGAGTTTAAAAGTAAAGGATTTTGATGCAGTTTGTTTTAATAGATAGAGTAATTCAAGAGAAATGTTTATATGTATAATACACCTGTGCGAAGCCGGGGCATGTCGCTAGAACGCAAATATTATGCACGGATCGATGTAACATTTTTCACATTATTGTTGATTTATCAAAAATGACTCAGCTAATTTTGATAAAATTTAAATGGGACCAATTTCAAAGTATATTCTTTCCAATAAAAAAAGAATTATTGAAATCGGACTACTACGAAAAAAGTTATGCGTGGTTATACATAAAAAAAAATATGCGTCGAATTGTATACCTCTCCCATGGTTCGTCGGTCAATTATTAAAAGGTTTCCTCATAAAGTCAGTCAAACATTTATCTTAAATATCTAACATATTTCTACTCTTAAAATTTTGCTATCAAATAACTTCTTACTCCACCTAATTTGTAGTATTCTATCAATCAATTTAAAGTTTCCAAACAAATATCCCCCAAGACGAAATACGAATAGATTGATGGATACACCTCTGACGTGTTCCTGTTTTTAGTAAGTAAAAATTCTTTTCTATAATATTCCCCTGGGAAGTGTCCTATCTTCCTAAGTTCCTATTACCTAATATCCTAACAGATGTATTCAAACCATACGCTTTTTTCCAAAATAAGTATTTGAATTATTACAGTCTCTGTTCTGCTGAGGTATAAGTATAAGGAATGGCAGGGAAATACACAGTTCCATTCTAAATATATTGTGTTATTTTTAAAGGTGACGTTCACAAGTGGTATATTATTCAGAGAAAAATCAAACCAAGATGATATACACATCATTTGAAAGCTTGATTTATGGGTTTCTAAAAATATTTAATTTAGATTTTTTTATCTCTCCATTTTTTTAAATGTGAAAAATAATAATACAGCTTTGATCATTTTCTAGTTTAGCAATAATACTCATACTTATTTATTGGTAAATTACAGTTTACAAGTCATTTTACAGAAAAGTTATTTTAAGCAAACATAGATGCTATAAGTAATTACAATATGAATATAGAGTAATTATGAATTAAAAATAATTTGTATTCCAAATTAATAAATATACAATTACAGTTACACATAGTAACATAAATAAGCAACATTATTTATTATATTCATTCTCATTAAGGCCGCAGGATCGCGCTGGATGCAAGCCGCTATCAACCGGTCTTATTGGAGATCCATAGGGGAGGCCTATGTCCAGCAGTGGACGTCTTTTGGCTGATGGATGGATGGATGATTTATTATATAATTTTAAATGAGTAATATAATTAATATAACTATGTCAATGTAGATAATTAATTATAATTTCGATTTAATAAATTCATCATAGCAAATTTAAAAAAGTACAGCAAGAAGTTTTCGTGTCTGAGTTTGGAACCAATTAAAAAATGTTGTATGATAAATTCGGCACCATAGAGAAGTAAATAGGTTTAATAATGTTATGTATTCACAAACTTAATGCACACGATATTCTAAATTCAATTTTACTTTACCTTCTAGCGGATTAAAACAGCTTTTGCACTCAGATTTCGAACAGCAAAAATACTCTTTTCGGGATGGGGGGATGAAAACGTCATTTATCGTCGGATTGTCGTCTAAACATCGTCCTATATAGGTCTCTAGCAAAATGCTGCAAAATGTAGAGACTCTCTACATTTTGCAGAACAAGACCTTGTGTCACATTTGGCTGTGTCGTAGAAAACGAGTGAAGATGCGAGACGTGGCTAGTAAAATATTCAGTCGTGTTCACCAAATTGATCACCTTCATTCAACGTGAGAGAGCGCTGAGATTTTTTGCTAAAACACAAGTGATAAACAACCCTTTTAGGAGTAGTAACCCCTATTTTGTGCAAACTAGAACATCACTTCGGCTTTGCTCGTGAAAACATCGACTATTTTCTACTAACTTTTCAAATAGGTAGGTTCTATTATTCCTCAATGGTCTGTAAATTAAAAATGCAAATGCTTTTCATGCAGTAGTCCAGGAGCTCTGTAAGACCTAGGCATGATGACTGGTTTAAAAAAAACATTATTTTAATTATTTACGTCTGTTACAAAAATATTAGACACGTATGTTTTCTTATGTCAATCAACCAATGAAAAACAAAGAAAAAACATTTCAATGAAAAAAATCACCCGCCCCGGTCATAACGTCACTATGTTAGCGCCTCTTGCCGTAGAATACCTGATAGTTACGACTAAAAGGGTCCTACGCCATAGATACTTAATAGTTTGTATGAAAAGTAGCTAATGCCATAGAATATAGAGTCTGGCCAACGAAAGCTGTCCACGTATTATTTTCAGAAGTTTTGAAATGGCAATAATTTAAGACTGTCAAAATTGACACTTTGACGTTTCGTACTACTGAAAACGAACTTGAACCATTCATAATACATGTTGGGGACAGTAGCAGTAGCAGCGAAGAAAGCAATGAAGCTGATTCAATATCAGGTGTAGAGTTTTTGGAATCCGATTTTAACTATGACTCATAGCTCCTATATTTGTACGGCTCCTCAGGGTCCTCGACTGTACATAAATAATGGATTACTTGAAAATAATAAAAAGACAGAATTAAACGTAATCTTTTATTTGATGTTTTTCATAATACATTCGAAAATTTCAACAACAGTTGCTAACAAAACAAAATTTTTACAACTCGAAAAAAATGTACTTGCTGAAAAATAAATAGTATCAACTCCGTTTATGCAGTGTATAGCCAGGGTTAACAGCTCTTGATTTTTTAAAATTCCCGCCTTTTTTCTTGGACAGCTTTCGTTGGCCAGACTCTTGTAGCACTTTGTAGGTGTTAACTAATGAGATGTTTTGAGGGCAGTTAGCCCTACGTTGTTGACGAGAATAGACATTGTAAAAAGTATAAAAATCTTTAATTTAATTCCTCCCCTTCTGTCAATTATACATTATATCGTCACCAATCTTTGTTTAATTGTCAAAAGAAAAAATAGCGACTTCTCTAATATTTTTTGATAAATCTATCCGACGGCTTAGTTATATTTTATTATATTAAGTCATTTAGCCTATTGAATTATGTGAACGGACGTACATTTTAGAATTTTAGAATCCTTCGCTTGCTCGGTCATTAAAATTAAGCATGCGGTTAAATCAATTTCGCACTCTTGTAGAAAAACTATTTTTTACAAAAAATAGCATAACCGACTTCACCCGTGTACAGAATCATTACATAGTATAAAACAAAGTCGCTTTCCGCTGTCTGTCCCCATGTATCCTTATATCTTTAAAACTACGCAACGGATTTTGATGCTGTTTGTTTTAATAGATAGAGTAATTCAAGAGAAATGTTTATATGTATAAAACACTTGTGCGAAGCCGGGGCGCATCGCTAGAACGCAAATATTATGCACGGATAGATGTAGCATTTTTCACATTATTGTTAATTTATCAAAAATGGCTCAGCCGATTTCGATAAAATTTAAATGGGACCAATTTCGAATTATACTCTTTTCAATAAAAAAAAGAATTATTGAAATCGGCTTACTACAAAAAAAGTTATGCGTGGTTATACATAAAAAAAATAATATACGCGTCGAATTGTATACCTCCTCCGGTGGTTCGTTGTTCAATAAATAAATATTTTGTGTCTACATTATTATTTTTGAAATTGTACATTCTCTTCATAAATCTTTAATTTACATTGTGTGACATTTGTGCGCCACGATGGGCAAAAACATGCGTTCTCTATTATATTTCGACCTGTTTGCGACTTTGTATGTTGTACACGATTACCATATTTTCACAAATAAATGATCTTGAATCTTGAATTTATTTTAGATTACAAATCTCTTTACTTTGTGAAGACAAAAATAGAGACTTGCGAAATCAGCGAAGAAACTTCAGCTGTTCTACATTTTGTTGAATTTTGATTAACTTTTTGTATCAGCGATATCTGTTATGTTAAAACTGGTCACAATTAAAAGTTTTGGTCACTGATTTTATTTAACTTGCAATGTATGTAAGTTCGGGTGGAATCTTGCAAGTTAAATTTGACCAACTTCCCGATTTCCGATTGAGCTGAAATTTTGAACGCATATGTATATCGCATGACATTGCAATAATATGGTACCAAGGAACTGATCTGATGATGGAGTCGGAAGGTGGAAGGTGATTTTATGGCCATAGGAACTCCAGTACCTACTCGTGCTAAACAAGATAGACCCGTCGTGTTTGGGCTTGTTTTTCCTGTCTCGGCCAGCACTCTGCTACTACATGATTTCCAGGATCTCAAAAGCTTAAATTTCAAAAGTTATATTTTTAAAAATAATTTAATTCAAATGATCATAGTTTCACTTAGAAATTTTGTGCCTATAATTATTATTTTTCGCTAAAAATAGCACAACCCACATCAATTCATTAAAACTACCGTGAGTATTCATCATAACTATAACAGAATACGGCTAAAACTCACGTTGCGCCAGTCGACGGGGGTGCGCGTATTCCCTGAGGATGGAGGTCTAAATACTCTGAAACTGGTTGGATTCCTTGCGGATCGACCGTATAATTATAACGTGAGTTTTAGCCGTATTCTGTTATAGTTATAACCCACATCAACATTGCAATCGACGTACAAAATTCGAATGGTTCACTCGAATCGATGTATGCCATTTTTAGGTTATCGTTAATTAGCGACCCGCCCCGGCTTTGCACAAGTATATTAAATATATATAAACATTTCTATTGAATCACTCTATCTATTAAAAAAACCGCATAAAAATCCGTTGCGTAGTTTTAAATATTTACACGGTTATTTCTAATCAATTAGCATCCTTCTAGGGGTTTATTCTGTACATCAAAACTAACAACTTTTGTTCTACGACTTTCGTCAAAACTCAAAAAAAATCAGTCCATACATTTTATCGCGGGTGAGCTATATTTTTATATGGAACAACAAAAATTTTTTTTGAGTTTTGACAAAAGTCGTAGAACAAAAGTTATTAGTTTTGATGCACATACTCGTAATAAGCCCCTAAAAGGATGTTAATTGATTAGAAATAACCCTGTAAAGGTAAGCATATTATGGGGACAGACAGCAGGAAGCGACTTTGTTTTATACTATGTAGTGATTTTCAAAAACTAACTAACCGATTTTGATAAAATTGATTGGGAAGGGCCTATGTTTTCCAATATAAAAAGGATGATTAAAGTCGGACTACTCGTAAAAGTTATGCGTATTCATACAAAAAATAAAATACTTACGCGTCAACGCGTGTACCTCCTCCGTATCGTCGGTTAACAATATGAAATATATGTGTATAAGAAACGAAATAAATCTAGTAAGTTGCCTCTAACATGTGCAATTTATTTTGTACTCTATGTTACAATATATTTCATTAAATGTCAAATTATAATAATTGTCACAAGATACAGATAATTAATTTACTTACAAATCAAATAACCCGCCCTTCATGGTTCCCGGAGCAAAGGTGCCCATAATGCTAGCAGCTTTACCACGCTGAATAGCAATATACATTCTTTGACATGTGCAATTGTATTTTTATTTTTAACTCCGTGAGATACAAATCCCCAAAGCTGGAAGCGAGCAACAAAAACGCCACATCGCCGGATCGCGAGTTTTATATCAAACGAGCACCGATTTTGAACGTTTGAGTTATGATCGCTGGCAACAGTTCGTGCTACGCCATTAATATTGTCCACCGGGGCTACTACTGCTTCTCGAATTACCTATAAAAAACCTGGACGACAAAGAAATAATCCGTCAGATTATCAAAATATATAAGACTATAATCGCATCAGATATTATGAGATCCGCAGACGAACCAAAGTTACCGATATAACCCAGCTGATTAGCAAATCAAAGTGGGGCAGGACACATAGTTCGAAGAACGGATGGCCGATGGGGCCGTAAAGTTCTCGAATGGAAACCACGGACCTGCAAGCGCAGCGTAGGACATCCACCGACTAGGTGGACTGACTGTATAATAAAAATCGCAGGAATGCGCTGGATGCAGGCCGCCTCCAACCGGCCTTATTTGGAAATCCATGGGGGAGACCTATGTCCAGCAGTGGACGTCCAACGGCAGATAGACAGATATAGATAAGACTATCTTTCCTGCGGTTTCGCTCCCAAGGTATTTTAATTTTTGTGCTACCCTTGGAAACATTTTTTGTTCTTGAATAAAAAGTAGCCTATATCACCAAGAAATATTTGAAACAGCTGATTTTTTCCCTTTAATTCCGGGCAGGCCACATAGTATTTTTTTAATATTTAAATAAAAAAAGGTCTATCTTTTCTGATTGACCTTGTATGGGGGAGGAATAAGTCTAGTCTAATCTAAAGGGTCTTATGGCAGAAACGAACTAATGTACGAACTAATAAAAAAAAAGATTCTACACGAGCAAATATCAATAAAGTCACAATCGTGCAAAAAAAGTGTCCGAGATAAAACTCCGCTCAAGCTACGTAATGGGCAGGCTTTTTAGTTAGTCGTAAGGCGATTGCAAGCCGACTACAACGCCGCGCGATTCCAAAGTGCGCGGTTACAAGCACTAATTAGGTGACATAACGTCGAGATTCGAGAAAACGGGTCATTGTGAATTATTTGATGTAAATATCTAAGTCGGTATGTATGACAGCGCTCGGACATTTTATTACTACTCTTACTTAGGGACTTGTAGCTCTGTCGATATTTGCTTGATGATTCTACATCATATTTTCTTTAGTTAATAAAATCTGAAAAATCCGAGTAAAATAATTCTTTATTCTTACAGTAAATTACATAATTATAAAACAAATACAACATTATTCACAATGTAACATACCTATACCTACCTGTTAAGGTGTCGCAAGTACAAGTTCGAAATCTTTTTATCAAAAAAACTAATTTTATATCTCTACATTCTCTACTTGTAAAACTAAATATAACACCTTATATAAATAAAACATCAACATACATTTTTGTTCTTAGATTTTTTAAGTAATACATTTTTAGGGTTCCGTAAAACCGATATCACAGAGTAACTTTTACATTTTTTAACCACACTAGTTTTTGACGGCATTATTTCGCAAAATGCGGACAGATCAAGAAGGAGCTTCAAGCGCCATCTTGAAAAAATATTTTTTGCCCGATATTTCGGAAACTATGCACTTCAGTGCAAAAGTCACAGAGACTATTATTGTAGAAAATAAAAATTTAGTATCTTTTGTTATTAACAACTTCTTTGTAAAACTGACCATTTACGATTTATGGCCCATTTAGTGAACCGGTTTTTCCCACGACTTATACCGAGTGTTTAAGTATTCTGTATGAAAAAAAAAACAAATGAAACAAAGAAAAAGAAAAGTACTTAACAAACAAACCAAGAAAGATATTTTCAGATTTGTAATATTACTAGCTGCCCGTCCTGGCTTCGCCCGGCTACGGATGAGTTATTATAGCTATAAACCAAGAATCACAAGAAATATTCCAAAAGATAATGAAAATCAATCTGTTATCTAGTTTGGAAGATATAAGCGGGTACACAGACAGACACACAAAAATAGCGGTTTTGCTTTATACTACGCAGTGAAATAAGGATTGCGTGAAAATGTTTAATCATCACGGACAGGACTATTGTCGCCAATAGGCCCGATATCGTGATGGTCGACCGATCCCAGTGCCGGGCAGTGCTCGTCAACGTCACCATCCCACATGACGAGAACCTCGCGCAGGCCGAGAAGAACAAGCTCAGGAAGATCATCACGGACAGGACTATTGTCGCCAATAGGCCTCATATCGTGATGGTCGAACGGTTCCAGTGCTCGTCGACGTCACCATCCCACAAGACGAGAACCTCGCACAGGCCGAGAAGGACAAGCTCAGCAAGATCATCACGGACAGGACTATTGTCGCCAATAGGCCCCATATCGTGATGGTCTCAGCGCCGGGCGGTGCTCGTCGACGTCACCATCCCACATGACGAGAACGTCGCGAAGGCCGAGAAGGACAAGCTCAGCAAGTACCTTGACTTGGCTCACGAGGTTACCGCCATGTGGAATGTGGACTCGACGATCATTGTCCCGGTCCCGATAGTCGTTTCAGTAAACGGCTTAATAGCGAAGAGCGTCGACCAACATCTCCAGAGGCTCTCGCTAGACGGTTGGGTCAAGGGCCAGATTCAAAAGGCAGTGATCTTGGACACGGCGCGCATAGTCAGGAGGTTCCTCAGTCTGTAGCCCCCACCACCGGCAGCTTGAACGCCGCCCCGCTGTCGGCGGCAACCTAGGTTAAGTTTTTATAATGTTTTCATGTTTGTTTTATAGAAGTTTGTTTTTATAGAAGTATTGTAAAAATTGAATCTAAGATGTTTAATTAAATGAACGAGACAATAATAATAAATATCTTAATAATAATATTATTATAGATCTCACTTTTTGAGATTCTTGACTATATCGTCGGTCCTAACTAATCGGTCGACATCCTAAGCTGCGCGCCAGTACGTGGTCTTCGTTCGACGGCCACATCAGCCACCCGATAATTTGATTATTTGGAGAATATTTCGAGAACAAGTGTGCGGAACCCTACCATTCGCATCAACTGTCTTTAGTCATTGTTAAATACTTAATACGCACATATAAAGAAACACCGTGCGAAAACCAAACAGAATGGGCACTTATATAAGGTTCGTAAATCTTGATATATTCAGTTGTGAAATTATACAAGGAAAGTCGACGCGATGAAATCCTGGCCATTTCTGAAACAGGTAAAGTATAATTATTTATTTTTCGCCAAAAATGGAATAACCGACTTCAACAGGGTACAGAATTCAAGTAGTTCGCACGGATCAATGTACCTAATCATCGATGTAGTAATTTTCATATAATTATTGATTTTTTAAAAACAACTGTTGATTTAAATGGGACCACCTCTGAAGTGTGAAAAAAATAATCGTCAAAATTGGTTCATAATTGACGGAATAATCGCCATGAAATTGTAAATAAATGCTTTTTTACTTATGACTAATAATCATGGTTTCAGCCATAGGGCGTCTACTGTTGGACATAGGCCTCCCCTATAGATCTCCTATACCTCATCATCCCGAGGTTTCGGTAGACTGAGTCTACCCGTGACCACGGTCGATGCAACTCGGCCGAAACGTTGAGGTGATGAGGTATTCATTTATCTCGTAATTTTAGAACGCGATTAATCCCAAAGAGTTATTTTTGTGATAAACAATTCAAAATTATTCACGGATGCAGGACTCGAACCTTGCGTCTTCGGAACACTAGCCCGACGCTCTGCCCAACTGAGCTAATCCGTAATACTGCATACGCGTCGAATTTTGAAGTGTTTATCATTTAACCAACTTATAGCGTTGGCGGCGCCACCTGTGATACCCGTATTAGACAGGTTATCACTCAATTGAAGTTATAAGAACTTCTGTATATTGACGAGAGATGGCGCACTGCTAAATCAATTAAATTATTTTAATTTTATAGTGCATCCCACACTAGGTTTATCTCAAAGAGTTATTTTTGTGATAAACAATTCAAAATTATTCACGGATGCAGGACTCGAACCTTGCGTCTTCGGAACACTAGCCCGACGCTCTGCCCAACTGAGCTAATCCGTAATACTGCATACGCGTCGAATTTTGAAGTGTTTATCATTTAACCAACTTATAGCGTTGGCGGCGCCACCTGTGATACCCGTATTAGACAGGTTATCACTCAATTGAAGTTATAAGAACTTCTGTATATTGACGAGAGATGGCGCACTGCTAAATCAATTAAATTATCTGTCTAATACGGGTATCACAGGTGGCGCCGCCAACGCTATAAGTTGGTTAAATGATAAACACTTCAAAATTCGACGCGTATGCAGTATTACGGATTAGCTCAGTTGGGCAGAGCGTCGGGCTAGTGTTCCGAAGACGCAAGGTTCGAGTCCTGCATCCGTGAATAATTTTGAATTGTTTATCACAAAAATAACTCTTTGAGATAAACCTAGTGTGGGATGCACTATAAAATTAAAATAATTTAATTGATTTAGCAGTGCGCCATCTCTCGTCAATATACAGAAGTTCTTATAACTTCAATTGAGTGATAACCTGTCTAATACGGGTATCACAGGTGGCGCCGCCAACGCTATAAGTTGGTTAAATGATAAACACTTCAAAATTCGACGCGTATGCAGTATTACGGATTAGCTCAGTTGGGCAGAGCGTCGGGCTAGTGTTCCGAAGACGCAAGGTTCGAGTCCTGCATCCGTGAATAATTTTGAATTGTTTATCACAAAAATAACTCTTTGAGATAAACCTAGTGTGGGATGCACTATAAAATTAAAATAATTTAAGCGATTAATCCCGTAGTATATAATAATAAAGTGTTCAAATCGCGAAAGTTTAAAAAAAAACATTTCCTATTAAGAACGGTTGGAAGGGGCTTATATCCAGCGCGATCATCCGTCCACCTTGAAAGAGTGGACGTGCTACACTGCACTTGCCGGTACGTGGTCTCCATTGGACAACTTTTTGACACCACCCGTCCTTAATACTCCGTGATAAGCGTCTTGCCCACTGCCGTATCAACTTGCCCAATTGCCCATACTTGTCAATCTAAATTGTAAAATCAAATCTAAATTGTAAAATCAAATCTAAATTGTAAAATCAAATCTAAATTGTAAAATCAAATCTAAATTGTAAAATTTGATATAAGTTGTAAAAACTAAAATAAATCGTAAAATCTACTAGATTGTAAAATCTAATATCATTAAAAATTCGTTTAATATGCATATGGCTATTTATTATGATATTTTTTTTTTGTATATTTGTAACGATATTTTCCTTTCGGATATTTCTTGGGTTATTTGGTAATTTGTTTAACATGTATAGCCACAGAATTTGGGATAGAACTGGGCATAGCTAAGTTAGAACTGCTTAACTTATGTTATTATTATGTAAATGTAGCGTTCGTGGAAGCCGTGGTGGTCTATTGGTAGTAACACCCGACCTGCAATCGTGAGGTCGTGGATTCAAATCCCGATCCCGTACCAATGAGTTTCTTTGGAACTTATGTACAGAATTTCACATCATTGGCTTTTCGGTGAAGGAAAACATCGTGAGGCAACCGGCATACGTCCGTAGAAAAAAATCGATGGCGTACGTGAATCCACCATTCCGCACTGGGCCAGCGTGGTGGATATGGCCCAATCACCCTTCGTGGGTAAGCTTACGTCCTGCAGTGGACTATTAAAAAGGCTGGCAGTACAGTACAGTAGCGTTCGTACCGTAGTTTGACTAGGTGTTTGTCAGTGATCAATAAACTTAAGCAACGTACGGCGCGGTTAGTCTTCGGTTCAGTTTTGGGTGACCGCGGGTGTTATTTACAACTAAGTACTACAATGGCTCGAATGACGCTTAAAATTTTGGGTCGTAGTCGCTTTAACCATTTAGCCATATCGGAGACCTTTAGGCGACTTGAAAACTCTAACTCTACCTAGCCTCGGATGACGCTTAAAATTTTGGGTCTCAGTTGCTTTATCCAATTAGCCATATCGGAGACCTTTAGGCGGCTTGAAAACTCTAACTCTACCTAGCCTCGGATGACACTTAAAACTTTGGGTCCCAGTTGCTTTAACCATTTAGCCATATCGGAGACCTTTAGGCGGCTTGAAAACTCCAACTCTACCTAGCCTCGGATGACACTTAAAATTTTGGGTCCCAGTTGCTTTAACCATTTAGCCATAACGGAGACCTTTAGGCGGCTTGAAAACTCTAACTCTACCTAGCCTCGGATGACACTTAAAACTTTGGGTCCCAGTTGCATTAACCATTTAGCCACATCGGAGACCTTTAGGCGGCTTTAAAACTCTAACTCTACCTAGCCTCGGATGACACTTAAAACTTTGGGTCCCAGTTGCTTTAACCATTTAGCCACATCGGAGACCTTTAGACGGCTTTAAAACTCTAACTCTACCTAGCCACCCGGGCTATACGAACTTGCTTTTTAACCGACTTCAAAAAGAAGGAGGTTCTATGCTCGTCCGTTTGTATTTTTTTGTGTTTGTTCATCGATATATTCGCCAATTGTGAACCGATTTCTTAAAATCTTTTTTAGTTTAAATGGGACCATTTAAATTTTATCGAAATCAAAAGTTTTCGAAAAATCAACAATAATATAAAAAATGTATGAATAGATTTAAGCGAACTATTCGAATTCTGCATTTCTTTGCGAAAAAATAGGTTTTTTTTATGTCAATATTGTCTCATTTTCAGTTATACGTAGCCCTGCCCACATTTCTGGCAATTTTGCCAGCAGGAGGTGCCTTGTGCTTCCCGATGGTGCTGCTTCAACAACTGAAGTCAGAATACTCACCCTTTGAATTAGATTTTGAAACCGCAACATGGTTGGGTAGGTTAATATTTTTACTACAGTTACTGTAGCCGTTGATTGATGGGATCGTAAAATTCTCGAGTAGCGACCGCGTATCAGCAAGAGCAGCGTAGGACATTCACCCGCAATGTTTTTATGCAAAACAGGGCTAAGTTTTGCCACCAACTCGCCATATAGAAAACAAACTGCCTTTATTAACTACCACTAAATACATGACATAATCTAAAACTACACAAACTACACATGACAAGCAATTGGATCATCCATAGACCCTTGAAGGTCTAAAGATAATCCAAATTGAAGTTGTAGCCGTAGATGGAGTGTGTAGACCTAGAAGATACCTATTCACTCTTGACTTGAAGATATCCAGATTGTAATTGTCATGACTGTATCAGGAAACAATGACGGAGGTGGGCATTCCAATCCCTGGCGGTCCGCATTATGAAGGAAGAAGCAAATCGCTTAGTACGAGCAGGTGGTACGTACGTCGACTATGTAGAGATGGTATTTTATCGGCTTCCGGCTTGTTCTGTCGTGAAAGATAGCCAAATGACCCCTTCAACAACGCAAAATTGCGCTGGATGCGAGCCGCTTAAAACCAATATTATTAGCGATCTATCCTCCTCCTCGCGTCGTATTCCTCATGTCTGAGGGTCGTGACCTCCACCTCCCATAAGCTTCTCTTTCACGATGTTTCTCCATTGCCCTCTGACCTCAGCAACACGCAGCGCCTCATAGACTGACGAATCGAGGGTGGTGCGAGTTTGATCGGACCAACGCATCGGACTACGACCTCGTAATCGCTTGCCGTCGACTTTCCCTGTGACCATCAGTTTAGCGATCTATATACCTTAAAAGGTCATAGCTCATTACATCTTGGTATTCACATTCGTTTATTTCATCAAATTAATTTACATGTCAACGAGTAATTCATAGTAGGTACATATTTGTAAGTCATATATAATAAAATTCAATTATTAACATAACTTCATACCTGTTAGGTAATATTCATTAAACATAATAAAATTACTTATAAAAATCATTAAAAATGATAGAAGGCTTGCTCAACAAGCCAACGATTCAGGCGAGTTCTATAGCTCTGCTGAGTAGGGGCCCCTGTAATGTGTTCTGGTAAGTGGTTGTACACATCGGGGCCCATGACGTAAGTGAGCTTGTCTGACTTTGCCAGTGTTTGATTCGCACTTGCCAGTTGATACGCGGTTCTTGTGGGGGTAGCCATGGTTCCTTCCGCGCATTTCGTAGGAGTTCAGGTTAGTCCTTACGTACATCGCTACTTGTTGTATAATTATAGATGGTAGAGTCAGGATGCCTAAGCTCCTGGAATAAGGTTTGCCGGATGTTTCCTGACTCAACCCCACAATCGCTCGAATGGCACGTTTCTGCAGGCGAAACACTTTTTCCCACTCTGCGCGCCTCCCCCACAGTTCAGCACCATATTGAATCAGTGAATGCACGGTGGCGAAATAACAAGCTCGAGCCACATCCAGTGGTACAACTCGTCTACACGCCGGAGCGCAAAATAAGCACTTCCGACTCTTCCTCACATGATTCTCCCAAGTCATCCCAGCATCGAACTCGAAGCCAAGACATGTGTTGGCACTTACTTGACCTAGTGTTATTGGTCCAACCTTGACCGCTAGGAGCCTAGTCTTATGACTTGAGAGATTCACGTGTAGATAATCCAGAGGTAGTAGACACTCGTTGACGATATATTCAAAAGAAATGATGAAATAAAATTGAGATTTATACTAAAACTATCACAATGTAAAATTTCATACAATGTTGTTAATAAAATATGTGGAAGTTATAAGACTGTATGACACGAGGACGGACGGACGGAAGGACGGACACAACGAAGTTAATAAGAGTTCATCGTTTTACTACGGAACCCTAAAAATGAGTAATGAGACGTTTCTGCGCTTCGCAATTTTTTGTATTGTATTCAAATTGATTGAAGCTTCGTATTTTATTCTTGAGAAATGTTTAATTCCCGTTTCCGATTCGAAACGTCGGGATGAGGAGGTATTTATTTATCTCGTAATTTTAGTGCGCGATCAGTCCCGTAGTACATAATAATAATGTTTAATTATTATCTTCCATTTTACTGAACTGAAATTCCTGCTCACGAAATAAATAAATTGTAACTGACAGAAGCGAAGCAAAGGTCGACGCTTCAACTCGACGATTTTGCTTTCGTCTGTCCGGATGTTGTTATCCTCTAATTTTAGCCAATTGGCTTGTACCCGAGGATTTTGTATACTATCTTGTAGGTACCTAATTGGCCCCTTATCAAAGATAATGAAGATTTTTCCTTGTTCCTTAAAACTCTGATCTTATTCTGATGTACTCGTACCATACGTCACTTCGAGGTTTTAGCTGATATAAAAACTTTTTTCTAAAATATATTTGAGCACGAATGGACTACATAACTTTTTTAAAAATAATCCATATAATCATTTTTTGAACTTCGTAGCAGCATCCAGCTTAGACGTATGCTGTTTAATAAAAATTGGGTCAGACGTTTACCACATATATGGTATAAACAATATACTAATAATATAAATCCGAAAAGTTTATTGGTTTGTTCCTCTTTCACGCAGCAACGGAGCAAAGGATTGACTTGATTTTTGGCATGGATATAGTTTAAGGGCCGGAAAGTGACATAGGCTACTTTTTATCCCGAAAAAAATAAAGGTTCTTGTGGGATAGCACAAAAGTCAAATTATCACGCGGCCGCAGCCCCGGCCAAAAGCTATAAAATTTTTTTTTCGTAATTTTGGGGCAACCCAAAGTACAAGTTAGTCACGATGATGGGTTAATAGTATCTAGTTCGAAAATAAAACTAAACAGTGTTTTACATTTCAGGATCTATACACGGCTTAGCAAGCATACCAAGCATCTTCATGCCCAGTTTGATGCAATGGCAGGGCAGAAAATTCGCATTCATCGCAACCTGCGTCGTCACGATCGCAGGCTGGCTCCTGACCTGCTTTGCTGCCAGCGCTGCCGTTTTATTGGTCGGCGAATCGCTCCACGGCTTTGGCACCACCAGCCTTCTCATTGTCAGCTGCCTCACCATCACAGAAATGATATCCCCCAAATACCGAGACACCTTCGTGATGATATTGTTCTTAGTAGAAACCGTGGGCATGGCAGCAGATGGACTATTAGTCCAGTATTGCCATTGGAAAACCATCAGCGTCATCATGCTTGTTCCATTGATTTTGAGTGTGATAGTGGCGTGCACCATACCTGAGTCACCTTATTGGCTAGCTTATAAAGGAGACTTTGCTAAATGTGAAAAGACTTTCGTCTGGTTGAGAGGATCTGAGGAAGCTTCGAAGAAAGAGCTGAACGAACTGATGACCATGCAAACGGAAAACAATGTCGCGTTTGGTGTACAATCTCTTCAAGATTTCTGGGAGAAGGTGACTAGTAGAGATTTTTATATCCCTGCGATGCACATAAGTGTCTTACAATTTCTGATCCACGGAAGCGGCAACATTGTCATGTTAATATACTCCATAGAGTTGTTTCGAAAGGCCTCCAGCAACGAGACGATTTCTGTCTACGGGGCTTTTATATTGAACTTTACCCTGTGTATAGGAATGTGCATTGGGATAGTTCTAGACATATATTTTAGGAAGAAATCTATTATTTTGTGCTGCAGTTTTTGTGCTGCGGTGTTTCTGACTGCAGCGGGTGGATTTTCTTATTTTCAAAGTGTGGGGTTGTGGCCAAGAGAGTCTTTGGCTGGTGTGTATTGCTTAGTAGGGTTTATGATGTTCAGTAGCGCAGGGATAATAGGCTTGGCATTTTCAGTTGCGTCAGCGTTGATGCCAGTAAAAAACAGAGGCTTGGGAGGGGCACTAATGCTTATAAATACTGGCGTTTATCATACGACATTTCTAAAATCTGCTCCTTACATGTTTCTGTATTTGAACATGTGGGGCACGTATCTGGTGTATGCAACTGTGTGTGTATGTTGTGCTTTATTGATTTGGAGATACGTTCCTGAAATCAGAGGACGTAGTCTGCCAGAAATAGAAAACTATTACAAAAATGGGTCGTATTCTCGGATGGCGAATGACGAATCTACAAACATGATGTTGAATTCTACTTGTGGCAGTTAAATGAAAGTTTTATTGACAATAAATAATAAATATATGTAGTGACTCTTAGTAGATTTTAGAAGTAGAATTCGTAAGCTTGTTTGCCACATTCTGAGCGTTTGTTGGACGCGACGCGTGACCAAAATGCTGGTGTTTATTTTGCTCAACGTATAAGCATTGTCATTCAGTGTGACAATGCTGTCAGCATGCTGCTAGCAAACTGGCAGTGAGCTGAACCTTTTTGATTATTTAAGATTTTAAAGGATATGTGAATGATTCAATTGCTTTTTATGTACCTAGTAGTAGTTTAAATATGTAGTTTTAGCATAAGTACGTAGTGTTGTATATAATTGTAAAAATAAAACTTATTAGCTTAAAATTGTTATACATCCTCCTGTTCCATAAATACTATATTGTCACTTTATTTATGCAATGTTTGTCATTTAAATCTTCCAGTTTAAATTGTTACTTCAGCGCCGCGGTATTTTCATATAACTTCTTTAAATAAATAGAATTGCTATAAATGTCACGAGAGAGCAAAATAATGATATTTTATCTTATAACAATTTGTTTTTTTATTATTTTTTTATTGAAAATTTTTACAAACCACAGACTCCAGGGTCTGTGCCCTTTGTTAACTAAAATTACAATTGTTAGATTATACTGTACAAATAGAGTTAGTAGGTACTTGAAATTTTAGCCTAAGTTAGTTAGTTGGTGCAATGCGTGAATGCCACGAGCAGACCGGCGACCCGCAAGCAGCACCCGATCACGAGTGTGACACATGTGCCAGCCATCGCTCTCCTCGGCCATATTTGAGGGAAGAGAGCGACCCGGCACATGATGCCGCCGCAAGAAGAAGCCTTCGATGGCGAGCATGAATGCTTGGGGCATGCGCGCAATGCTTATTTCTTATAAATTACAAATACACATTTTCCACGTCCTATGCCATTTTTTTTGCCTTCTCCTGGCCCATAGCCTCCATCACCGCCTCATTCCGATCCCTGACAATTTGTTGAAAACATTGGCATAAGTGAGATATAAATAAATGACTTCCGAGCCAATGGTAGGGCGTCAATTGTAAAAATTGTGCACTTTTACCCGGCACAGAGCTGGAATCGATTTATTTTGACGTAATCGTTCGATATCTTCCCCCAATATTATATTTTTGCCGCCATTCTGAAATTTTCACCGATTCGCCGGATAACTGCCATTTGTCAGGAAGTTAAAGCTAAAACTTTAAAGTTAGGCATGGATGTAGTTTGGATAAAACATGGTTGAAGTTCGGTTTGAATAGGAAGTATTTGAACTTTGTTTCTGTTTACAGAGCGCCAAAGTGTCTTCATAAATATATAAATAAATAAATATTAGGGGACATGTTAGACACGGTCTCTGACCTCAAACTAAGCAAAACTTCCCAGAGACTGATATACCACATATACATATTTTTAAATACATACTTATATAGTTCCTAAATAACACCCAGACACAGAGCAAACACCAATGTTCATCACATAAATGCTTGCCCTGGGTGGGGATCGAACCCGCGCCTCTTTGATCCAGAAGTCAGGTTCACTAACCCCTGAGCCACCGAGGCAGTCATATGTGACTGAGTTTTTTCCAGTTGGACTTCAACTGGGCACGAGACCTAATAAGCACGTATGACGTGTATTATAAATCAATCATTTATTATCAATTAATTTATAATAAGAAAATTTAATCAATACGATGTTTTTTTTAATATAAAACATATATGCAGTCTTGGCCAAAAGTATTAGGCACCTTTAAAAAACCAAAATGCATGTTTACTACTTAACCAATAACTGAGTGCTTAACTTAATCTTAAATGACTTACCGGGTCATAAATAACTTATCAGAATATCAAGCGGCTCTTTGTTAAGGTTTCGCTCACCAGGTGTTTTACACCTGGTGAGCGAAAACAAAGGATTCGCTTTTCTTTCGGTCTTATCAGTCAATGTTTGGTCACTTGTGTTCTGGACTCTAACAAATAAACAAGCTTTCATTTCTCTTGATGTGATTAAATTGACACCTAATTTTGTTAAAAATGACAAAAAGGAGTGAAATTAGTTTAGAAGATATAGTGAAAATACAGGGTGCCTAATACTTTTGGCCAAGGCTGTATATACTCGTACCATTTTCACGTTTCATATTTACGAAATAAATATTGAAAAAATCACATGTGGTAAGTATGCTTCGCAAGATAACTTCGGCTTGGCTAAGAGGCTGCTATCCAATATTTGTCAAGAACTTAGAGCTTAAAGTTAAGTTTGAATCGACGTTATATAAAAGAGACGTCCATAAGTGGTATATTATTCAGAGAAAAATCTAATCAAGACGATTTATACTTCATTTGAAAACTTGTTTTATAGGCTTCTTAAAAATATTTTATTTATATTTCTTTTCCTATTTTTTTAAATGTAAGAATAAACTGTATGTAAAATAGAAAAATAGCTTACTAATTTTTGTAGTTTAGCAATAATAATTGTGCTTCTATCGTTCTTTTACTTGCATTATTACCTGATTTTTAGGGTTCCGTACTTCAAAAGGAAAAAACGGAACCCTTATAGGATTGTTGTCCGTCTGTCCGTCTGTGTGTATGTCAAGACACTTTATCTCGGGAACGCGTAAAGACATCGAGTTGAAATTTAAACTGTATATCTATGATCTCTTACAGTTGTGTAAAGGGAAAAATTCTTAGTAATCATATAAAGAAGTTAGAGCCGTTTATGTCGTAAAAACCGCATATTTCGACACTCACAAAAATCAAAACCTACAGGGTACTTCCCGTTGACATAGAACTATGAAATTTGGCGAGAAGCATTGTCTCAGAGTACACATATAGGAATAAATCTGAAAATTGAACCTTTTGATTTAAATCACAAAAAAGGGCTTCAAAATTCACAAAATGGGTTTAAAATTCAAAGTGCGTAAATCGTATCATGTAAGGTATCATTTAAAAGAGCTTCATTGGCACATGCTAAAACAGGTTTTTAATTAGTTTAACAATTTTCGATGAATGACGAGAAAAGTAAAAAAAAAACTTTTGTCGATGATGATGATGATGATGATGAGTATAGAGATTTTAACAACGAACTTCCCAATTTTGTGAATTTTTTTGGATTTTTACGGAACTCTCCGTTTTGCGAGCCTGACTTGCACTTGTCCAGTTTTTTATTCTATATTTATCCCATATATTGCTAAAATTATTCAATTAATAAAAAGTTGGTGCATCCAGTAACAGCAATATTCCAAGAAATTTATTAAAAATTGAGTCTAATTGATAAAAATGCTTTTATTTTACTCGTACCTATTTCGATGTTGCGTATCCAGAGCTGATAGACATAGTCGACCTATTCTGTCAAATATATTCATTTATTTAATTATTCATTTATCCTAAGAAATTCAAAGTTAATTTAAAAAACATCGGAGGGCTCTTTTTTGTTTTTATTTGATGTAATGGACTCCGAACAACATGGTTTTTTTTGAGTTATAACGAGTCAAAACTAAAAAAAAATCAGCTGTTATTTTGATATTTTTCTATGCAACAACATTTTTTTTGAGTTGTGACAAAAGTCGCAGAACAAAATTTGTTAGTTTTGATGTACAGAATAAGCCCCTAGACGGATGCTGATTGGGAAGAACCCTGTATAATATTAATTATTGAAATAGACTGATAAATAGGGTGACAGCAAATTTTCCCCCTTCTTGAGTGATATAAGCAATAATTTGGTAAGAATGTTTAGTTTCTAAATCCTAAGAAGATTTGCTAGTACGAACTAAATCAGCCAAGAGCAAGTCGAGATATTGGCTTATGAATATTTAATTACAGAGATGTGTCGCGAGGTCTACTGTTAGGGAACTACTAGTTATATATCCATAGTGAGTAAACATGGAGTCAGTCTATGCGCCAGAGCTGTCACCGGTCTCGTCCCAGTTAGCTCAATATCTGGGGCGTAATGACTAATGTACTGAACTCTACTAGCACAGTATTGAAGGTTTCGCTTAAACACATTGGCTTTGTTGGCTAAAAACCATAGTCTCTGTTCTTCGAGCAAATATCTATAGAGTCACAATCGTGCAAAAAAGTGTCCGAGCCAAAACTCTGCCCAAGCTACGGTGTGGCTTTTTAGTTAGTCATAAGGCGATTGCATACCGACTACAACGTCACGGTATAGCCTTTCCTGGAGTAAAGCTTTGGCTGGTATTGTTACGAGATGGGTTCTTGGATAATCAGTTAAAACTTAAAACACTTTATCGCACAAAATCACGAGATGTTATCGCTTTGACGGTAAACGAACAACTGAGTCCCCAAGGGTCAGCCGGCGTATTTATATCCGTCATTACAGTCTCGAATTTACTAGACGAGTCGCGACATTACTAGGTCTAATAAACGCTATTGTTAACAGAGTAGCAGGTTGAAAAGTTCTGGAAATATCGGTGCCATTGTGTTTGACAAAGTAAACAAGATGAAAGTTCGAGACTTCCCTATTGTTCTTAAATACACACAAATAAAACCATTACAAAAGACCGGGAAACAAAAGGCACCAAAAAAACGCAAAACAATAGAGCACTCCAGAAGCGTGATCACG
The DNA here is from genome assembly GCA_949316475.1 of Hypomecis punctinalis. Taxonomy (NCBI): domain Eukaryota; kingdom Metazoa; phylum Arthropoda; class Insecta; order Lepidoptera; family Geometridae; genus Hypomecis; species Hypomecis punctinalis. Next base: position 15,796,468 of record OX438820.1, on the reverse strand, counting down.
TAAACATAGCAGATTACATCATAGTTACTACATACCTACAACGGGCGTGCTCCTACTGCGTTACAGTATGTATAGGTGATCAAGTATATAAGAGATATTACAACTAATTAAAATGATGTTTTAGTTTTACGTTTTTGTAAATTTATAAACGTTAACACTTCAAATATATTGATAAAATTATCTAAGAGTCTAGGTATATTGTAGACATTATAATGTTAGTGAAAAAGAAATAATACATTTATTGTTTCATTCGCAAAAAGGTATTTGGGTTGATAAGTAAAATAGGTATTTGACATGTTTAATTAATTATTCAAAACAAGCAAAGCACCTATCTATAAAAGAACATTTCTTTGAGATAAATAATAAAGATAAATGATAGATGGTGATCTGGCTAGGCGACTGGTAGAGGTGACACGTGACCAGAATGCTGGCATCTATTTTGGTCAAAAAATAAGCATATCAATTCAACGAGGCAACGCCGCCAGCATTCTGGCCACGTGACCCTCTGCCTCGGGTCTTTTAGATAAGTTTTATTTTAGTATTAGTTTTTATTTTAAGTAGGTTAATTTTAATAGTTATAGTTTTTAGAATTAAGTTTTTATAAAGATAAATATGTTACATTAATATGCCTCGTTTTTTCCTTCGACGTATTAGAGCTTATGTACTGCAAAATGCAGTTAAGTAGAGTTAAGCTAACTGGCGGGCTAATGAGTCGAAACTGCGGAACCATCCACTTGGACTTAACTGTGATTTATTTGCGTTGCATTTAGTATTGAGATCTCACGACATTTCACGAAATAACTGAAATAAAAATCAAGCTGAGTCATAGAAGACTTTGTTTCCGAAGAAGACTAGTGTTTGTTTCCGGAATAAAATGTGACTCTTAGACTTTCAAACTAAAGGTGTGCATGCAAAAAGTCAAGTTGGTACCCCCCTCTGTAGCTGCATTGAAATGTAACAAACAAAAACAATCACACTTTCGGATTTATAATACATATTTCATAATTAGGACGGATGAGTTGCTTGATATACTTTCATAGCTACCTACGTATTTATAATAAATATCATCCATCAGCCATAGGACATAGGCCTCCCATATAGATCTCCAATAAGACCGGTTGGTAGCGGCTTGCGTCCAGCGCGATTCTGCGGTCTTACTGAGGTCATCCTTGTGGGTGGACGTCCTACGCTGCGCTTGCCGATGCGTGGTCTCCCCTGGAGAACTTTTCGACCCCATCGGTCATCAGTCCTCCGCACTATGTGCCCTGCCCATTGCCACTTCAACTTGCCAATCCGCTGGGCTATGTCGGTAATTTTGGTTCTTCTACGTACTTCGTAATAATACATATGCGGACCAACTATTATTACGGAACTACGGAAATATTAGGTACTGGTGCTGCGGATCAGGCTTGAAACTACAAAAAATACCTAACACTCTGTGGATCTTTATGACTGCCTATAACAGCGTAGCTATTAATAAATTCGATAATAACAATCTCGATCATATCAGCTTTCAAAATCCACAATAATTTATTTTATGTGGTTCAATTTCGCCACCGACAGACACATAATCAGGAGCAGAACAGTAACAAGACATACTTGTTACTGTATTGCTCCTTTTTTGCTACGGAGGCTAAAAATTTTTCCCAATGTCCGGATTTTCATATTGCACCGCGACATAGCTCCAATAGCTCGAAACGCTTTGACAGCAGTCCTTCGATTCAGTTGCAATCGGTGAAAATGTAGCATTCTAGCTCTGTTTTCCTAGGATAGCGGTGTGTACAGGGTTATCTGCTTGCGCTGTACTAAGCTGATATGGGATAATTAACACCATCATTACGAACAACTTTTACTATGGGGCCGACCCGAATTTAAAGAAAAAAATCAGTTGTTTCATACTAAATAGACTATTGACTAAATTTTAAAACTTGGTTAATTATATACTTTAATATCTATTTTATCCCAAAAAACCTTTATATTAATAAAATATCAATGTTTACATTACGTATTTGGTATTTACAAAAAAAAAATTCTCGAAAACGCGAATAGTGTCATGGCGTCTTGAATGACGTCACAAACCGTCACAGTCACAGTTAAAACGTCAACTACTACGATGATCAAGAATATTGTATAAGAAGTATTCATGTAAAACCAAACTTCTTGACGATGATGATTTCGCGGGTCGTGACGTAACACTTTCTGATTGGTGTTCGCGGTCACGTGTTCTTAGTTAACAAATATAAACTATAGTATAAACAATTCGTTATTAGTGGACACAAGCCTACTGTTTGTAATGAGTGTGGCGTTTATGAAGATACTCTCCACATATTGTTGGAATGTGTGCGGAACGAGTCATTTAGAAGACTATGTTCTATACAAAATATTAAAGACGTTGGCTTTTACAACTCCATTTTGTCTATGCCAGACTCTGAAAGTGCAAAAATGTTGTACAAACTCGTAGATATAGGTTTAAAAAGATAAGTTTAGTTTTAAGTTATGTATCTTGTACAGGGCAATGTGGTCAAAGTACTTTAAATAAAAAAAAAAGCCTACTATAACTCGTGTGGCTAATCGAGGACCATAAGCTTGTCACATCCAAACTGAAAATCCTAGAACGTGTAGCGTGTTTGGCAATTTTCGATGGGGATTTCTGCGAGGGTATGCGCTAGAACTCCACGACCTAATTCCTCCATCTCTTTTCCACAACAGGACAAGCAGGAAATCGCGTAAATACTATCCCTACATAGTCGACGTACCACCTGCTCGTACTAAACGATTCACTTCTTCCTTCATTAAAGCCCGGGAGGTAAGCGCAAAAAATGCAACTACCTACTTTCTAAAAGCTGATTTTTTGGTATTAAGTAGTCATGGTGGCGTACAACAATCAACTGGATGGTTAGCGTTTGGTGGATATACCAGTTTAAATAAAAAATGAAATAGAAATTCTATTTCATTTTATTATCAGAAGCAGTAGCGCAGTAGTTGTTTCATAAGATAGGTATCTAGTCTAGGTATCTACGCGAATGTAATATAGATTTAAAGTTACTAGATGCTCCATCCACAGGCTTTGTTATGTATAAGTTATTCACAATTTACACATACTTGTCTCGATACGCATTTGACAACTTATTTTATTTTGATTACCGTAAAACAGTACAACATTGCCCAATCGACTTAATCTTAGTAATTTTCACAAAAAAAATACCACATATTCAAGAAATCTAATCGAAAAGAAAATTAACAGGACAAGTAGAAATACGCCCCACTACCACCCCTGAGGAGTTAGTGTGTGGTTGGGGCGTAAGTAGTAAAATAAGATGGTAGGTTAAGGTCGTGTAGCTATCAGAACTACACATCTCATTCTCCAAAATGAAGGTTAGAGTATAACTCCACTCACACACTCACCTCACACGCACCTGCGCACATACACATACACACACACACACCCCCACACACTCACACACCAAAAGAACAGAACAGAAGAACAGTCTTTTCCAGCATCGAGCATCTGCAACTACTTTTCACATAAAAAGGTGTCTGTGTCAGAGGTAGGGTGCGCAAAAACGTCGCCTGCAGCTCCGTTTCACTGAAGTGAACTCTGACTTAGTACTGTCAGCAAAAACATTGCATTGATAACGAAATTATATGCACTTCTAAATATTTAAATGATACTTGCGTATCAAGTGTAGAGGGCGCTTAAACTTAAACTATTGCTTACCTATTATAATTTACTGTTTAATTAACCTAACCTAATTAAGATGGATTATTTGGTCAAATAAAATTTATTTAACTGATTTAGGATGGAGATGATAGATCTGAAGCTACACCAAACTGTATCCCCCGATTTTATCTTTCGTTTTTAAAGACGTACCGTACCGTACCAGCCTTTCTAATACTCCAATGCAGGACATAGGTCTACCCACGCAGGGTTATTGGGACATATCCACCACGCTGGCCCAGTGCAGGGTGGTGGATTCACATACGTCATCGAATTTCTTCTACGGACGTATGCAGGTTACCTCACGATGTTTTTCCTTCGTGAACACGTCACGTCAAAATAATTGATTTATTCGATATTTTTTTTGCCAACACTCCTTCTAATAATTTGCGCCAAGCGAAGCGTCACTTTTAATCTCAATATTGAGATGAGGACAATATGAAACTACACCATCTCTCTCTCTTTCGTGCTCAGCAGAATGATTGTAGCGCTGTCTCTGTCTAATCTTTGCTAGGGATGCGGTAATTGCATAACAGGGATATTACGTTTAAGCTCTCCCGAAGGATCGATTTGTAATTAGGGATGAGGTAATGTACTACTTTTGGCGGATAGTAGGTCTAATAGTACAAAAACACTTAATTATATTAATCACACTCATGAGAAATCAATCATCATCATCAATTTCACTGCCAATTTTAAAATTGTTAATAAAATATCAATAATAAAACCGTTTTAAGGTCTTTTGTGGGTTCAAATCCCGGTAAGTACAAAAAGATTTCCTTAAGGGATTCATGTTCGGATTTTTCACACCATTTCAGAACCTTATATATAGACGCCAAAAAACCGAAATTCGATGGTGTATGAGAATCCACCAACCCGTAACCGAGCCAGTTTGGTGGATAGGGGTCATAAAGTAGGTAAGTGAGTTCGTATAGGCCGCGTGGCTAGCCCTGGTGTCAGAGTTTTTAAGCCGCCTGAAGCCGCTCTGACATGGCTAAACGGTTAAATACAACCGGGGCTTACAATTTAACGTGTATTCCAACCCACGAAACCGCTCAGTTGTAAATGCCACCCGCGGTCACCCATCCAAAGACTGATCGTGGCGAACGTTGCTTAACTTTGGTAATCGCTGACAAACAGAACACACAGTAAGATACGACAAACAATAAGGTAACAGGTAAGGTAAGGTTGAGAAAAGGAAAATAACAAAAAAAAACTCGTGTTAGAGGTTGAAAATAAAGAAAATATCTAATAATAAAGCGTACGTCAAACAGACAATTCATAAAAATTATTTGCGCTCCGCTAAATGGTAGAGGTCAGTGAAATAAACCCCTACTACCATTTACATTTCTCTCTATATTTACCACTGAAAGTTGCCGAAATTTTGAAAAAAAAAACCGGACAAGTGCGAGTCAGGATCACACACCGAGGGTTCCGAACAAATCCTGGAAATTTTACGAAATTGTAATGTAGAAAATTATAAATATAATAAAAATAAAAATCATTGAATATTCTTTTTAATTTCTCGTCATACTTCTAAAATTACACACTTTTACACACTTCAAACCTGTTTTAGCATATGCCAATGAAGCTTTTTCATATGATACCCCTCATGATACGATTTACTCACTTTGGATTTTGGGCCAACATTTATTTGTATTTAGGCCCTATTTTTTGTGATTTAATTAAATATGAACAGTTTTCAGATTTATTCCTATATACTCGTATGTACTCTAAGACAATGCTGTTTGCCAAATTTCGTAGTTCTAGCACAGCCCGGACACTCCGCGATTCTTGATTTTACTCACAGACACTACACATACGCACGAACGCTACACGGGTATTTGTGTGTAGAACGCCTATGGTTGTCAACGACCCATGTCGACCGTATGAATTGTAATTCTGACTTACCAAGAAGTTTTGTGAGTACTGATAAGATGTACTAGCCGCTGCAGGTTTCACATACAATCGTACATACACTTATTTCGATGAAATCACTCATTTACCTACGTAGAACATAACCAAAACACGGCACTGTTACGGAATTCCCTTAATTTTCTCACATATTGTTGAATTATCCAGTATTACTCGTACGAACACGCACACACACGATTATGTATATTTGTAAAATCATCCCATAATTTAAACAAAAGATATACCTAGTAATTAACGATTAAGTAAATCACGCGCGAAACGCACCGACCTATGGCCAACTGAGGGAAGTCCCTAATTTCATATTTCATACACCTACGCTAGTGAGGCCCCTCACTGGTTAAATAGCGGTTGCGGGATCGTTGCTGGTTTTTATAACTGTTTCTGGCAATTTTTCCGAATAATTGCAAAAAAATATTTTTAACCCTTGACGCAAAAAAGGAGGTTCTAAAAGTTTATCACAATATTCTTAGTAGCTTAACATTTATCAAAGAAGATATAATAATACTACGTACAGTACATGTCTTGTGCCAGTGTGATGAGAATCCAGAATTTTAAACGGTATTTTTTCGGTGTCTCTGTCGACTTTTTAGAATATAATATCAGAATTTTAGGCATATTTGCAGAGGTCGTTTTTTCAATAAATATTGATATTATGGGAAAAATCTTAGTAAAAAGATTTTTTGAGAATGTCTAGAAGATTTTTTTGTAAAAGGTATAATTGGCTTGATGACAAAAAAATATAATTAGTCCGTTAGATAGATAATTATTAAATAATATTTGACACGATTTTTTTCTGATGTCAATTAAGTAGCACTAAATATTTATTCAAAACAATGATTTAAAAATTGTTAATGATATAGCTCGTTGAGGTATGATTAAGGACAGGGCGGGCTCAGGACGGGCGCGGACGTGGGCCCGTACAACGCACGTTCCAAACATTTTGTCTTATGTTAATCATCTCCGCGAAAAGCAAAAATAAAAGAGAAAAGTATAACTCCCTACTCCCGAACTTTGACAAGGTTTATCTTTGTAATTTATGGTGAGATTAACAAAATCTAATTTTTTATGTATGAAAAAATATTTAGTATTAGTATTTATGTAGAAAAAATAACTACAAATTATAGGACTGTACATATTAACTCAATGTTATATACAGGTTCGTTTATTTACAGAAAATATACAAATACAAATTAGCACTTATCTACTAGGTATGTATGTGTTAACGCGAAATAATACATTGCATATCGATACCGATATTCTATAACAGTTGCGTTACGATGATAACTAGTATTTTCACGCCCATGGCAACTCTGTCTGTGATCAGCACGACGAGCGAACGAGAGATTATGCGCGCGAGTAGCGGCGCTACGTACGTTATGTTGGTAGCATTACGAATTCTCTATCAGCATTGAATTAGTTTCCAATTTTGGCCGCGCGCAGAATTACCTTGGCGTACTCTACGACCGATCCGCCATACTTTCATGCGAAAGTGAGCTAGATGCGAAATAAATTTACAAAAATGAATATCATTCTAGTGCTTATAAAGTATAATGAATTCATAATAATTTGACAGCACTGTAACTAAAAGTAAGCGATTTTTTTATTTGAAACAAATTATCAAGAGAAAGGAACTAAATTTGAATGACATAATTTTTATAACAATATTATCTACGTACTAAAAGTAAATAAGGTACCTTATTTTATCTTTAGGGAAATAATGAAATGATATCTTGTCGCGAATTGTTGTAGAACAGCCATAAACAGCACACGTCTTCCCCATTGTAAGTCTGTATTTTTTGTAGTCGAAATCACGGGCCTGTGCAACCCGCGCGCAGAGTGAATTTTACGAGTCCTGACGCGGGGTGGAAGTGAGGAAGACTCAAACGGGTGGGGGGTAACGAGTGGCCGTTCTATACGTAGTACTATTATATCTTCTTTGGTTCTAGGTCAACTGGAATTACCCTGTAGGTTTTGATTCCCTTGTGAGTGTCAAAATATGCAGTTTTTACGACATACACGGCTTGCTGCTTGCTTGTAACCAACCCCTTTGAGCTCGATTGTGACCTACGAGTACTTTGAGCGATCAGATTTTCTTTAAACACCTTAACTTTGCACACCTATCAAAGTCCGATGAAAAAGCGTTTATAAAAAATTTGACTTCTAAACGTGTTATTTAGTTTTTTTTAACTATATTTATATTATCTTTTCTCGAATTCCGGGTTGCCCCATAGTAAAAGTTTTTCATGTTAATCACCCCCTTCGGCTTAGTACAGGGCAAGCAGATAACCCTGTTCAAGTTCCTTTAAATCAAAAGTTCCAATTTCATTGGACAACCTCTATATACTTATAAGAAAGCAGATAGCCCTGAAGTTCCTTTGAATTAAAGTTCCAATTTCATTGGAAACCCTATTTTAGTCATATTATAAATATATATGAAAGCAGATAACCCTGAAGTTCCTTTGAATCAAAAGTTCCAATTTCATTGGACACCCTTTTTTAGTCATATTGTAAATATATAAGAAAGAAGATAACCCTGAAGTTCCTTTGAATAAAAAGTTCCAATTTCAATGGACACCCTTTTTTAGTCATGTGTGTAGAGAGGCCTATGTCCAGCAGTGGATATCACATAACTGATATGATGAGTAACAGTGGTAGCAGCGTTTCAAAAACAAAAACTTTTTAATATCAAAAAGTTTGCGCCGTATTTCAGTACGGTTTCAAAACTTCCGTCGGGAATTTTCGTCCATAATGTGTTTTATTATGAACAGTTTTTTCGGATTTCCTCGAAGTAATTTTAATGTTTTCTATAGCTTATGGAGGAGGGTAGGGGCGCCACTAGCGCATTTTTAACTGACATCAAATAAAAAAAACTAAAAAACACGCTTATGAGTCATCAATTTTTTTTTATAATAGCATTGTCTTTGATTTTTCTTCGGTCTTTGATAGGTGTGTAAAGTTTAAAAAAAAAATATTTATTTATTTATTTCATAAATTACATCTACCATTACAGTTAAAAACTAATTCGATAGTGTAAGAAAAAAGTTACTTCCAAAATAAATTATACAATATTCGATTCATAATAATGATGAGTCATAAAATGTCCAACTGAACATTAATGTCATTTGATAACAATTAATTCATCACATAAATCTGAATAATAATAATGTCATTAAAATACAATGAATTCATAATGTCAATTAAAAGTAATAATAATAATTAATGTTACAAAAATCTAGTTAATAATGTCATAACAACTAATTCCATCAAATAATAAATTTACAACCTAAAAATAACAGCGTCAAAATTCAGTTACATCTCTATAGCAGGCATCAAACAACACCGCCCTCTTAAATTCAGGAACAGAGCATACAAATATGTCAATTTTCTGTGCAACTCGATTTAGCGCGTGCAAAGTCCGAACCATCGGTGACTTAGCGAGTAAGTTGGTCCTGGCGCGCGGCACCGCGAACAGCCGCGGCCGCCGGCGACGCGACACGTACTCGTCCGGCACGCTCAGGCCCATCACACCCAATACGGCCGCATTTGACAAGAGACCCCGGAATACTCTTAAAATATAATATGCGAGCGCCACGTCCCTTCTCACCTCTAGCTTGTTATATCCGACCATGCCCAATACAAACAACGTCGGATACATGAGGGGATAGTACGGATAAATACCATACAACCGCAAGTATAAGAACCTCGTAAATTTATTCTGTATTCTTTCCAACATCAATGTGTACTTAGCCTCGTGCGGAGCCCAAACGGCAGAGTTATATTCCAGCTGGCTTCGGACAAGCGCGTTGTACAGAGTCGCTATCGCCCTAATGTTGCTGAACCCCGCGGCTTGCCGCAACACGAAACCTAATGTTCTGTAAGACTTTTTGCAGACTTGAACTATATGTTTTCTAAACGATAGTTCGCTGTTCATGTTCACCCGGGATCCTTCACTGTCACTTCCCGCTTCAAAGTTTCACCATCGACATTGTAGTGAAAATGGAAGGGGTTATTTGACTTACTGAAGGACACTACCATGCATTTTGAGATATTGAATTGCAACTTATTGTTTTTACTCCAATTGACCACTCTATCGATATCATCCTGCAAGGTTTGGCAATCATTCGCGTCTGTAACCGCCAGCAGTAATTTGAGGTCATCCGCAAACAAAATACAGCGCGCCGCCTGGATCACTTCCGGTAGTTTATTTATCATAATAATAAATTCCAGGGGTCCGAGATTCGATCCTTGGCTTACTCCCGTTTTTGTGAAATATGGCTCCGATTTTTGCCCCGCATATTCAACATACTGCTTTCTTTCGCTCAAGGAACTAGCAAAAAATTGTAGCAGCTTATTGGTGAATCCTATGCCGGCCATATTTGACAATAAGACATCATTGTCGACCAAATCGAATGCTTTTTTGTAATCAAAATAAGCAACATCGACCTGTCCACCCGCGTCGACGTGGGGAGTAATGTAAGCCACCGCCTCGAGCAGGTTGGAGGTGGTGCTGCGCGCCGGCCGGAACCCGTGCTGCGCGTCCGCGAGCTGGGAGTTAACCTGCCGCTGCACGCTGCTCTGCACGGCCGACTCGAACACCTTCGCCGGCGTCGACAAGATAGCCACGGGCCTAAAGCTACTCACTTCGGAATCGGTGCCGCCCTTTGGAATCGGAATTACCCTAGTTATTTTCCACCGATCGGGAAAATATGACGCGTCCAAACACAGATTGTAAATGTGATGCAGTGGTTCCTCTAAAACAATAGCACAATCCCTTACAACGAAAGCCGGTATACCGTCGGGCCCCGCCGATCGCTTAGGTTTTAATCTAGCGAGAGCCGCGCGCACCTCCGGCCGCGTGAGGCGCGGCAGGCTGATGCTCGCAGCACTCGCGCCGCCGCAGCCCGCCGCCGCCGCCTCCGCGTCCAGTTGTGGCGTATCGGTTCCGTACACAGAATGGAAAAAAATCGCAAACTCTCTTGCGCATTGCAAATTTGGTATAATGTTCCCATCTATGGTGATTTTTTTGCGATTTACTGTCCCATTTTTCGATCTTACATACGACCAAAATGATTTAGGATCCCTAGCTAAATTGTTTTCTACCTTTTCTAAATGTTCCGCATGCGCTTGTGTAATCATAACTTTGACCCGTGCCCTACATTCGGAAAACATATTATAATCTACAGGCGAATTACTAGATTTGAATTTTTTATGAAGCTTCGCTTTCAAACGTATAGATCGGATAATATCTACTGTATACCATTATGGGTAACTATATCTATCGGACCTGTCTTTAATAGATATCTTTGCCGGTACACAATCAGAAACGATATTGTTAAAATGTGTCATAAAAGTAATTAATAGCAATTTCGGGCTCCCGCATATCATAGATTGGACTCCAGTCGATGTCAGACATCAATGCATACAACGTCCTAAAATCTGCTTTCGCAAAATTGTAAGATTCCAATACCTCGTTATCGCGCAGCGAGTGCGAGAGTGCGCGCGGACGGCCGAGCCCGGCTGGCGCCGCCGGCGCCGGCGCCACAGCCGAGCCGCGGTCGACGGCCGCGGCGCGGCGCAGGCGCAGCGCGAGCGGCGGGTGGTGCGCGTCCACCGGTACCAGCGCCTCGTCCGCCGCGCGCACCTCCGCCCTTTCCCCCACACCCCTCGAGCACAACACTAAATCGAGTTGCCTATCATTACAATTTTGAACATTATTCAGTTGTACTAATTCACAATACGCCAGAAAATACTCGTAGTAATTTACGACATTCTCGCTACTTGAATGCAAATTGAAATCTCCTGCAATTATTATTGACTGGTATTTAGCACACCAATATTCGATTATACTAAATAAGCTCATGTATTCCGCTTCCGGACTACTCGGCGGTATGTACAGAACACAACATACAAATAACAATTTATTATTCTTATACACTGCGACGCCGACAATTTCAAAAGTACGCGTGCTTATGTTTATGTCGCTCGGTAACTTCAGTCTTCTCAAATCGAATCGGTGAGTGGCCACAAAAAACGCGCCGCCTTGTTTCCTTCCGTCGGTCCGGTCACATCTCATAATTTGGTACCCCGGTGGAACAATTTCCGCGTCGCATATGATCGCATTTGATCGCTCAAAATAGGTCAAAATCGAACTCAAAGAGGTTGGTTACAAGCAAGCAAACATACAGGTGAAACTAATAAAAGCGTGTTAAAAAGGAAGTAGTCGAGTTTTTTTGGCGGGAACGCGGAAAAGTCATGTCACCTCATTGTATTATTTTGTTAAACTTGTGTTTTATCAGTGATAATTAGTGAAAAGTTGTGGTATTTCGTTGATTATGAGCTGATTTACGTGCATGAGTGTAGGCAAGTGATATAATGTGACGTATCAGGTCGTTCCGTGTTGTCACCAAAACTCCATAGACGCCTCTAGTAAAGTATCTACTGCTTTACTCAGGTATGACTTGGACTATGTTTTGACTTGACTGCGACTTTTTTGGACTATGACGTGACTACGACAGTGACTATTTTGATAAAATATCAAAAATTATTCAAACGTGTTAAGTTTTGACACTGGCAAATGCACAACAATGCGACGCCAAACAAAAGAAGAAAAAGAAGAAGAAAGGAAGTAATCAATTACATCATACAAGTTGGCGGATGTGAAGATAGCTACAAGCTGCGCAACATCCAAATAACAAATACAATTAGACTAAACAAAATGTAAGAGCTGCAAATATAGTGGAAATATTTGCACTCTTATAATACTCAGCTGTAAATCCGACATAAATGAGTGTACGCATGGTATATAACATGCATACCCAACTCATTTAAACGCTTTCAAATAACCCAAAACTGACGAGCCAGATAATAAATGTAGATATGTATATAAAAACTGGAACGCGGAATAGTTATAAAATAAACTTAAATAATTTATATTATACTGTACTAGTTATAAGTATCTGATATGAATATTTACGTGAAAAAAAAAAAAATGAAAATATATCAGAAAAAAGGAAAAAAAAAATATCGTATAAAAATTTGTAGAGATATGCTAGGTAGAATTAGTAGTGATAATAACAGTAAGTGTTTAACTTTAGGCTTAGTGCTTAAAAACTTAATTTGATTAGTTTACTAATGTAAGTTATTATTTCTTGTAACATATTATTTATGTACCTATTCTACTGTGTAACATATGTATAATTATATATGCATGTCATATTTATGGTCACACAAAACTGCATGAGGCAATCAAATTGGCCGTTCATTAATAAAATAGAAAACTGCGTAAGCAAATGTTCAGCTTGACAATGTCTCCGATTTATGTCGGAGGAAGTACAACAGAAACAAAAAAAAAAAAAAAAAACCATATAACGCGAAACTTTATGTGAGCTTCAGTTAAGATTGGATATAGCGCAGCTTGACTTTACATCCGCCGCCTTGTATGATTCGGCGTATACAGGTTTATATCTAATCAATTAGCACTCTTTTAGGGCCTTATTCTGTACATCAAAACTAACAATTTTTGATCTGCGACTTTTGTCAAATCTCAAACAAAAAAGTTGTTGTTCCATACATTTTGTCGAGGGTGAATGAATTTTTTCTACGGAATAACAACTTTTTTTTGAGATTTGACAAAAGTTTTTATTTTTGATGTACAGAATAAGCCTCTAAAAGGATGCTAATTGATTAGATATAACCCTGTAATAATAGCCAAAAAAAAATATTGCAGAAAGGCCGCTTAGTAGCCGTGGTGGCTTAGTGGTGAATCGCTGACCTTGAAATCGTGAATATGTTTCATTTAAATATTTTTTTTTTTATATAAACTTGACGATGCTATTGCAGATATTAACAAGCAACTATTTTTATATTCTAATTCTGACATGACATTTTTTTCTAATTATGTATTAGTAATTTTTGCTATATTAACTAATATTGTTGCCGATAACGTAACTATAATTATTATGATATCGTTGATAACGATAACGTAACGTTCTTAAATGCTACTTGTTTCGTATCTGTACCTGTTGACATCCAAATTGTCAAGTGACACTGACATTTATTATTTTTGTTCCTATTGTATTATTCTTTTTTTATTATTAATATATTTTTGTTAATTTGTTGTAGGTGTTTGATATATTTTAGTTGTGTTTTAATAAGCTTTAAGTATTTTGAAATAAAATTTAATTTTAAGTAATAATTTCATAAGCATATTATAAAAGCATTGTTAACGGACGTTTTCAAGAACATGTAATTTGTCTACGTAAGTAAGTAAGTAAGTTCGTATAGGCCGGGTGGCTAGCCCTGGTGTCAGAGTTTTGAAGCCGCCTGACAGCCTCTGACATGGCTAAGCGGTTAAAACAACCGGGACCTACAATTTAACGTGTCATCCGAGCCACGGTAGCGCTCAGTTGGAAAATGCCACCCGCGGTCACCCATCCAAATACTGACCGTGCGGAACGTTGCTTAATTTCGGTGATCGCTGACAATCACCTAGTCAAACTACGCTACGAGTCTACGAAATAAAGAGAATTTGACTTTGACTTTAACTGTGAAGTTTTGGATTCAATTTATTGTCTCGTACCTATAGGCTGAATCAAACTTCTTGGCGGCTGTGAAGTTAGAAACAAGCTGCGAAAAACCAATCCTGACTGAAACTCATTTGACAATTGCTGCGAATATCATTATTGGAAGACATTTTCCTGTATATTGTAGACAGTTATAAGGCAATCGTTAGGCGCCAACTCGGCCATACAAAACAAAACAATAAACAACCTATGAATATTATCCAAGTAATGTTTGACGGTATGAAATCAGAAAATGTGTTAATGTAAAGGACCTTAATTTATTTGAGTGTTTTTTACATGTAATCAATACTTCAATCGATATGGAGTAAACGTCTTAGTTTTTACAGTTTTATACATGACGTTTTCCTCTAAAAAGTCATATCTTTAGGGTTCCGTACCTCAAAAGGAAAAAACGGAACACTTATAGGATCACTTTGTTGTCCGTCTGTCCGTCTGTCCGTCTGTCCGTCTGTGTGTATGTCAAGACTCTTTATCTCGGGAACGCGTAAAGATATCGAGTTGAAATTTAAACTGTATACGTAAACCTATGAACTTTTGCAGTTTTGTAAAAGATAAGCTTCTCAGTTACTGTATAAAAAAGTTAGAGCCGTTTATGTCGTAAAAAACGCATATTTCAAGGCTCACAAAAATGAAAACCTACAGGGTACTTCCCGTTGACATACAACTATGAAATTTGGCGAAGAGCATTGTCTCAGAGTACACATATAGGAATAAATCTGAAAACTATACATTTTCATTTAAATCACATAAAAATAGGGCCTCAAAATTCACAAAATATGGG
This sequence comes from Hypomecis punctinalis, assembly GCA_949316475.1. NCBI lineage: Eukaryota > Metazoa > Arthropoda > Insecta > Lepidoptera > Geometridae > Hypomecis > Hypomecis punctinalis. The sequence goes on along the minus strand of OX438820.1, from coordinate 15,781,452 downwards.
CTCAAAATTCAAAGTGTGTAAATCGTATCATGAAAGGTGTCATATAAAATAACTTCATTAGCACATGCTAAAACAGGTTTTTAATTATTTTAACAATATGTTTGTACGGAACCCTCGATGTGCGAGCCTGACTCGCACTTGTCCGGTTTTTTTATATGTACATAACTAACTAACATAAACAAAAAACTTGTCTGTAAAAACTAACAAAGCGTGCAATATTGCTTACTCAAGTGATTGACACAAAAAACATAACACTTTGTTACATTTTAAGGGGTGAAAAGGTTCTCCTGGAACGTAAATTTTATCAAATATGCACCGAAAATTCTCTCGATGTTCTACAGAACATGCGACAACATACATACATACATATTTTGAGACATCTTACACACGGACTCTGACCCCAAACTAAGCAAAGCTTGTGGTATGGCTGCCAGAGACTGATATACTACTTACATATCCGGTTTTATTAAGTTTAAGTATATTTATGTATATTGTGTTAATATGTGTAGTTTATTTATAATAATTTTACATATTATTGATTGATTGTAAGATCTTTTTGTTATTGCTTTTATACATTTTCTATTAATGTTTTTTTAAATCTAAGCGCTTTGTCACGGGTTAGTTATTTTTTGTCTTTTTAGTATTTATATATTTTATAGTTACACATACTCGTCAATAAGGGGCTCATCAGAAAACCAGCGTTGAGTGTTGGGTCCTTCCAGCACTCAACATTTTATAGCTGAGGTGAGTCCCTTTCGACACTTTTGTTTTGTTTTTTTTTCATTAGTTATATAAGTTTTTTTTGTACGTGTTATTTATGTGTCGAATAAAGATATTTCATTTCACATATACTTTTTTTAAATACAAATTTATCTAGATAGTAACTAAATAACACCCAGACACAGAGCAAACACCTATGTTCATCACATAAATATTTGCCCTGGGTGGGGATCGAACCCACGCCTCTTTGATCCAGAAGTTAGGGTCACTAACCACTGAGCCACCGAGGCAGTCAAACAACATCGGTCTGTTCACGATCCTAGAACCTAGAAATAGAAAATAACGGCAAAATATTTTTACAAAGCAAATAAACCCCATGTTTAGTTATATATAGGTCATATTCCAGGCTCTATACAATTTTGAAATATCTCTTTTCAATATTTGTGATAGTTACTCCCTAAATTTGTGGCTGTCAACCCCTTAAGTACCTAGTCCAGATGCTCTGAAAGCCAAAATGAACTTCTAATTGCCATATCAAAATCTTTCCTACATTCCAAATTTAACTCAAAAGGGACAAGCAACGACACTCCATTTAGAGAACTACCAACTTATTTCTACAATCAAAATGAGGCGCTATAATTCCATTTCCATAACAACCCCTGAAAATTTGTTTAGAAAATGTTAGTACACTAATTAAGCCGCTGGTACAGATGAATTGGTTGGTTTATACCCGCGATGGTAACGCTTTACGCCTCTGCCCCCTTACAATAAGGTTCAAAATCGCTCCAAATCGCGGCCCATTGTTTCGAATTTTCGCCATTATCAGTCTTAATGTGCAATGTGTATTCAGTATGGACTTTGGCCAATTATTCTGTAGGTTTCTTATTATCGTGACTGTTTTTTGTAATAAAGTAAGTTCGTATAGGCCGGGTGGCTAGCCTACGCCCGAAGGCCTCTGACATATCCTACAATTTAACTTGTCATCTAAGGCACGGTAGCGCTCAGTTGGCAAATGCCACCCGCGGTCACCCATCCAAATACTGACCGTGCGGAACGTTGTTTAATTTTGTACCAGGAAATATGTATGATATTTAAAAGGAGCCAATTATTTTCTCCATGACAGTTATTTTTATGTTGATGTCGAAAAGAGATATTGCAAAAATATTTCGAACTTGGGCCTTTACCTGGTGCAGTATTTAATTATTTGCGAAAATTAATTTCTTATTATTTTCTTCGAAAAATAGCTATTTAAAAGGAATTTGTTCGAATCTTATTATCTTTTGACATTGCTTGTAAAATATGGCGGCGTAATGGCGGCCTTCATACTCATACTCATACTTTTTTTTATTAATAACAATAAGTTACAGGTCATCTAAATAAATATTACAATAATTCACTTTCAATTTCAAACATAAAAAGGCACTCAACAACATAAATTGTTTAAGAATAACTACAATCAGTAACTTATCTCAGTTAAGTTATTCAATCATAAGAAATAAAAAATCTAATCATTACAATAATTACATAGCTCAATCTATAAACAACTACATAACTAAATTATACCTAGGTATTATTGAAATTATTTCGTCAATTCAACAACACACAACAATGAGGTCTCTCGGTATAAGTACTACCAATCATATTTATAATTTGAAGTACAAAATAAACTTACTCTGCCTTAAACTAGACAGTCATGTGAAAAATTACTCTACCTTAGGTACAAAGTCAACAGAAATCAAATTAGAAAATACGAAATTCCATTTTAACCACTCAGAGCAAATAATAAAATCAAGAGAGAACGTCGTTGAACAGTCAAGTGAGGCCGGTTTTTTATACATGTGTGAGTGCGTCGGTGTTGCGCCGCCATAGTTCGATTAACAAGCCAAGGCGTAGTTCCATTGTACGTGGTTGTGTGTTTACTTGTCTGCACATGGCGAGGCGTAGTTTTGGCTGGCTTCACTTGTTTGTTCACAACATTCTCTCTTGATTATTTTCTTAGCTCTGAGTTTAAACATTAAATATCGTTGTTTTTTCTGTGAATTTGTTTTCCACATTTTAAAGTTTTTTTTGTCATTTTTGAGCCCACTTTGCAAGAACATTTTTATTACCAAAAAGTCCGGAAAAAACATAATATATTATTAGCTAAACCCTACTACGATGTTATGAGCTGTTTTTAAGATTACATGACTAATTTAATGGAGTTTTGGCGGGAACGCGGAAAAATCATGTCGCCCCATTGTATTATTTTGTTAAACTTGGGTTTTTATCAGTGATAATTAGTGAAAAATGGTGGTATTTCGTTGATTATGAGCTGATTTACGTGCATGAGTGTAGGCAAGTGATATAATGTTACGTATCATGTTGTTCCGTGTTGTTACCAAAACTCCATAGACGCCTCTAGTAAAGTCTCCACTGCTTTACTGAGGTATGACTTGGACTATGATTGGACTTGACCGCGACTTTATTGGACTATGACGAGACTACGACAGTGACTATTTTGATAAAATATTATCAAAAATTATTAAAACTTATTACTTGACACTGGCAATGCACAATAATGCGACGCCAAAAATAAGAAGAAGAAGAAGACTAATTTAATAATAATTTAACTAAGTGACTTATTTAATATTAATTTTAAGTGACTAATTTAATATAAATTTATTTATAAGCCGTGGTGGTCTAGTGGTAGTAACACCCGACCTGCAATCGTGAGGTCGTGGGTTCAAATCCCGATCCCGTACCAATGAGTTTCTTTGGATCTTATGTACGGAATTTCACATGAAGGAAAACATCGTGAGGCAACCTGCATACGTCCGTAGAAGAAATTCGATGGCGTATGTGAATCCACCAACCCGCACTGGGCCAGCGTGGTGAATATGTCCCAATCACCCTTCGTGGGTAGGCCTACGTCCTGCAGTGGACTATTAAAAAGGCTGGTACAGTACAGTACAGTAAGTGACTAATTTTGACTATTTCCGTGGCCATTTTTATATTTTTTTTGATTTGATGACTGCTGATGATGAGTGACGAAAACAGTTACTAAAACTTTTGGTAACTGTTTTCGTCAGTCTTTTGTGACTGTTTTTATCACTTTTTGTGGCACACCTGGCTGACTTCCCCTTACTGCTACAGCTGCCTGCTTAAGCCCAGTTATTTATGTACCTAGTTAATAGAAGGCTGTAGTCCCGGAGCTTTTGTCTCGCGTCTGGAGGAGACATGACGGATCGCGGTTCTTTCGCGGCTGTTTTTGAGATGCCTCATAAACACTAGCTGGGATCTTTGTCTTTACTTGCAATTATTAAGGTAAAGGAGTGGAGGAATTGCTAATTTACAACAGTTTTGTTCTATTAGCCCAATGCAAGGAACATTTAGTTCTAAACTTATTAAGAGATGGCGCCACACAGCAAATTAACACGCGCAAGCGTTACGTTTCTAAATATCGGTAGGGTATTGAGTATCGAAATAAATCTATGAGCTCTTGCATACTGCAATTAGCAAAATCTAAATAGTAGATTACGGAGAGTTCACACCACCCGTGCTCATGTTAGTAGCTCATGCATGTAGTTATCAGGAGTTTTCTCAAACCCTTGATTTTACTCTTTTATTTTGATTACTGTTCACTTGTTAGTACTATTATATTCTTATTAAATTTTAGGGATTGAGGAACAGTCCAAAAATAACTTCTCTACGATCCAAGACACATTTTGGATGCTTTGCCGACACTTACTTTGCTAGTCTTTCTGTAATAGACGACTGTAAAACATAGGCCTACCCACGAAGTCTGGCTGTGCCGAATCGACCACGCTGGCCCAGGCAGATTTCACCATGGGCCAATTTCTAAATGGAGAAAAAATAAGCTCTGGGTTATTTCTAATCAGTTAGCATCTTTTCAGGGGCTTATTCTGTACATCAAAACTAACAACTTATGTTCTGCAACTTTTGTCGAAACTCCAAAAACAATTTTGGAGTTCCCTATAAAAATATCGTTCACCCGCGACCAAATGAATGGAACAGGTGTTTTTTTTCGCAGTCGCAGTCGCAGATCAAAAGTTGTTAGTTTTAATGTATAGAATAAGCCTCGAATTTTTTGCATGAACTGCTATTATATTATATTATATTCGCGATTTTTTGTCGTAATTGTTTTCAGAATAAAACTTGTTCACAATAGCATATCTACCTTCTCATCTTACTTTTGTTTTATTGTCCCATAGTAAAAGTTGTATAATGATGACATTTAGTCTTTTTTTCAACTTTTACTTTATTAACTACAACAAAATACAATACTACTTACTCAAACTAAAACTACATGAAGTACTACTACATAATGAGCAATTGGATCATCTACAGACCCTTGAAGGTCTAAAGATAATCCAAATGCTCAAGCCCACTGCTAATTGGCAGCGTGCCCAGCATTTTGCCAGCATTGTCACGCTGAATGGCAATGCTTATTTAAGTTAGTATAAAGTCAAACAAACATTCAATTCTTAATATTAATATCTGCCTATTATGATATCTCCTTTCTCCCCAGGTTTTTTGTCGGTCGAAGACGCTCGTCGCTCGGAAGGGTTTTGGAAATCTTGGGTTGAAGGTTTGAATTTATCACATGGCTCATTAATCTTCTGTATAGGAAATGCGGCCGCTTAGTAACTGGCCCTGGTGTCAGACCTTGGAATGAAAAGTAAATACTCTTTGAGTTTTGTGACCTAATGAAAAATACATACTGTTAGCCGCAGACTCGACTCGCCAAATCGAGTGATAGCGGTACAACCCTAACGCGCGACGGACGCGCTGCACAACACTAGCGACGCTAAAGTTTGAACAGGGAATGCGCAATGGCGCGCGACCGTATCTCTTAATATTAATAACGATGGGATTAAAAGTGTAGTCCGTGATATATCAGTTTATAACACGCCCACGATCGACCTTATAACTAAATTAGGGGAGTCAGGAACATCCCCTTACAATACTTAGATGAATCATGAGTCTAGCGGCTCTTATGAGCCTGTATTGTCCCATTGTTGCCCAACAATGGCGACCTTACTGTTATACTCGTACATATAATATGTTATGTTAGCATTTAAAATGCTAGTTTACTTTAGAATAAAATATTTTCGAAATTATTTTTTGTGCACGCCATATTTTTCGAGCAAAGGCATAATAATATGACCGGAAAATATTTTTTAATTGTAGGCTGTTACTTCATTAAAGCTCGCGTGAGAATACATTATATTAGATAAAATACCGGTTTTAACTCACGTATGATATACGGCCGGGCCGCTGTGAAACCCACGCACGCGCACTGAGTGCGCGTGCGCCAGGCGACGGGAGTGCGCGTATTCCCTGATGAAGAAGGAGTACTAATTTACTCCGAAACCGGTCGGGTTTCACAGCGGCCCGGCCGTATATCATGCGTGAGTTAAAACCGGTATTTTATCTAATGTAGGCTGTTATTCCGAGTAATACAAGGTACGCGCGAAAACAATACCCTTCCTAGTCTTTAAGTAATTATTTTCGCAAAGAATGACTCCACAAGTCCACACTCCACCGACTTCCACCATGTACATAATTCAAATAGTTGGCACGAATCGATGTAATATCCATGCACAATATTTTTGACTATTTTTTTTCATAACTATAACAGAATACGGCTAAAACTCACGTTATAATTATACGGTCGATCCGCAAGGAATCCAACCAGTTTCAGAGTATTTAGAACTCCATCCTCAGGGAATACGCGCACCCCCGTCGACGTATTCTGTATAAGAACCGCGTGTGTAAGAAAAAGAAAAGAAAGTGTGTAAGAACCGCGGTATTCTGTTATAGTTATGATGAATACTCACGGTAGTTTTAATGAAGTGATATTTTTTTTTCGTTTAACAAAAATTAAATGTATGCCTTACGTTTATATAATTATATACCTATACAATAGGCTAGTTGACATTTTTTTATATCTTCTTGTAACAGCTAACCACAAACAGCCGATTAACGAAAACAACAATAAAATCAACTTAGAAATAAAGAAGTTACAAGGATATTTATTTTCTTGCTAGACAAAGAGCGCGCTATGGCAGAATATGACGTCACGGCCCGGAAGTGTCATACATTCGCCATTTTACGTTATGCTTTGTGGGAAAGGGACAAAGCATCCCCTCTTAATCCCTACCAAAATCTTCATAAGCTTATGTCTCTGAACTTGATTAGCCAATTTAAATTATTTTTTTCAGTTTACGAATCACAATTTATTGCAGGATTCTCTAATCTTAATAATTTTAATGAATTCAATACCAGTCAACTACCCTATTATACAATATATACAATTTCTAAATAAAAAGATTTCTTTAAATCGGTTCACAATTGGCGAAAATATTGATGAACATACACAAAAAATACGTACATACGAATATAGTCCTCCTTCTTAGAAGTCGGGAAAAGTGGCCCTCCCCGTACCTACAATAGAAATGTTCAAATCTAGTCCACAATACCGTTGTGTAAGAATATACAACAAGATTCCTGATAACCTGAAAAATATTGTCATGGATATTGCTTTTAAAAATAAAATTAAAACAAAGCTTTTAGAGAAAGCGTACTATTCAATTCAAGACTTTATGGAAGATCAATGGTAGTAAATAATTAAAATATATGTATATGTCGAATCCATAAAAGGATCCGCATCAGTTATGGTGATTCAATGTGGTAATGATTTTATACCATCTGACCCAACAATGCTTCAGTGTGGCGTGGCGTGGGTTAAGCGGGCGAGGAGATAAATTGCGACGTCACGAACAATCAGTTTATTTCACAGAAGATTACGTATGACTACAATTATAGAGAAAACTTTAAGCGAAGGACATGGCGTTCCGCAGCGTAACGCACGCTGCCACTGTTTTATCAAGAATTACAACTCGAGCCATTCTAAACACAGTTCACCATAACCTCTCCGAACCAGCTCTCCTTACCACTCTCAAGTGACATCTGTCAAGTCATCATCGCATTTTCCCGCCCATCGGCCAGTCATGCGATGCACTTGATACCTCCTTGGAACCAATCAGCAGCGTTCGTCATAAGCGATACCCCAGGAATGTTGCCACTACCATTCCTAGTCCTTCGAAATTATGCTAAGTGGCACTATTTAAAAATAAACTTAAAGCTATTGTCCCGATATATATATATATATAATATTCATAACTTATCAAATAATAATTATAATAAACTTAGTACATTACATAAGATAATTAACCTGTGTATAGCTAGTGAAATTCCTATGGTATATTGCAACCCTATTACTTAATTATTATATACTACGGGACTAATCGCGCACTAAAATTACGACACAAATAAATACCTCCTCATCCCGACGTTTCGGCCGAGATGCATCGAACGTGGTCACGGGTAGACGGTTCATATAATAATGTGTTCAAATCGCGAAAGTTTAAAAACTATTACTAAATTGTAAATAATTTCGTTTAAATACCTACAATTACATTGTTATACTTAGCATAAATAGTAATAAGTAATTAAGGGTATTGTTCTCTTGCAGCGCCCTAACGGGGTCTATGTTTTGTACTACAATTAGTTTCAACATTGTTATGTACACTACGTTGTGCAAATAAAGAAATATATACAAATTTCAGCAAAACTAATTAACAAAACAAAACGGGTAGCGAGCCAAATAAATCTATTATTCAGGTACAATATCATGGCCTAAGAGCTCTATACATTTTTGTGTTGTTCGGGAGTGTTATCGATCTTCATTTCTTCGAATTCGAATATAAATCATTTTTCCCGCCGAATTCGCTTTAAACCGTGAATTGTAATCAATTACGATTCCCAATCAGCCGTCCATCACAGAAATTAACAATGACATATTGTAAAGAAGAGGCGGTGGAACTCGGAAAATATATTCTACTAGCGGTCCCGCTGCAGCGCCATCTACCTGGCTGATTTGTGAATCGAAACCATCCAGGGCGCCATCCAAACGCATACAAAAAAAAACATTCAGTTCGGTCCAGCCGTTTAGGAGGAGTTTAGTGACATACACACGTACAGTAGAATAATATGTCGAGGTCTGAGAGTGATCGTCTCAATCACCCGCCATCGTTATTTGTGGGTCATTCATTGGTACAGCTCGCCGGCGGTCTCAGTTGTCCATCTCACCAAAATAAACACTCTGTACTACTGCAACGGGTGGTTTTATTGACCTAGTATCACTTGGTAATCAATTTAACAAGAATTATCGAGGATGGAAACAGATTTCAAAGTCAATGGATTTGCACGGGTGCAATCCGCCTCGCGCTCGGAATGGCATGACGTTTCTCGGTCATCTGTCAAAGTCATTTCATTCCGACACCAGCATGCAGTGCATATATATATGTATAAAGAAGATGATAGGCCACTGCACTAAATAAATTATTTCGTCAGTAATATGTTTAAATAATTGGACGATAATTTTACGTGATAGTGTCATAAGAAAACATTGCTGAATCGGCTCAGGCAGCACGTGACACTTTTTCGTGTGTGCAGCTGCCGTTCATCGCTTAATAAGACGTTGTCACGTCAAAAAAAATACATCTGGTTTTTCTTTTGTTTTAAAGCAAAAATAATGAAGGTCTGAGCTCTTTCCAGACAGCTGCGGGTGTGGCGCGGACGCAGCTGCGGCCTCATATTTGACCAATTACAAAGCTTATTATTTTTAAATCAACATTTGTGATAGGTGGAGGACTATATCGCTGTCGTGTCCTCGCCTTGCCCGCAGCTGTCTGGGGGAATTTTAGTATCATAACCTGTTAGAGTTCCGCATGATGTCGCGCCTAGCTACCACTTTTTACCGACTTTCAAAAAGAAGATGTACTAGGTTCGTCTGTGGGTTCGTTCTATGTATTTTTTTTCGTTGTTCACCATGTTCATAATTCATCATCATAGATATTTTATATTCGCCAATTGTGAATTGATATAATTTTTTTTCATTTCTAAAGGGTATAAAACTCCGAAGTGGTCCCAGTAAAATGTTATCAAAATCGGCTAAGCCATTAGCAAAAGCTAATAAAAAAAATGGCTACATAGATGACACATCAATCCGTGCGAACTATTTCAATTTTGTATACGGTGGAAGTCTAAGGCATTTTTGGCGCAAAATAATTAATATAAAGTGACGTCGCGAGCCCTCACTGTCGAACGTTGAGACGTTATTCGCAGATCCTAATCAAAATATTGTGTACCTATACCATCTCATATTACCTTTTGTATTACTTCTATGATATCCAGAATGGAGTTTCAATGAAAAATCACAACGGGTTTAAAACGATATTTTGTCTGTACACATTATGTGTACAATACTTAATTGAATTTTATAGGAATAATAACGTTTGAATATCAACGAAGAACTAAGGTAAAAATCAGTTGGTGTAGTTGTCATACAAGGTGGATTGACGGCCTCAGGATTACGCTAGATGCAAGCCGCTTCCTACCGGTCTCATTGGAGATCTATAAGAGAGGTCTATGTCGAGCAGTGGACGTCATATATGGCTGCAACAATCGTACGATAAGATAACCCATTCAAATTGAGCAATTGAAAATAGTAAAACGTTTTACCACCTAAAATCTTGGCTAAACAATAAATAACGGCTATCTCCCGCAAAAAAGCGAGAACACATCGAAAGCCTATTAAATCTCATCGAAAACTGCTTAGGGCTGTTAATTTAGTTGAAATTTATTGTCGGCCAATCGTGAATATATTAGGGGAGGCAGAAAAGAGGCGCATTTGTCCTCTGTCCTGGTTATGGAAAGCTATATGTCTTGCGAGTCGTCAGTCCTTTGAGTGGTTTCGCGAACGTACAAAACCAGTATTGTTATGCTATCAGTATATTATCCAGCATCGCCTCTAGACAAATTGCTACAAATGCCTATTATATGTTTATTATATAAGGAGTTATTTTTTGGGGAAATTCAGTAGAGTCCAATTCAATTTTCATTATGCAGAAAAGATGTCTTAGAATTATATTTAAATTAGATAACACCGATACACTTCGTGATGTATTTAAAGATAATAATTTTTTAACCCTTACTGGTATCTATATCTATGAGACCTGTATGTTCGTCAAAAATGATAAACTCTTTTTCAGTGACCTAAAGTCAAAGCGTACCGAAGTCCAGAGATCAAAACACAAATATAATAACATAATTATGTATACCTCAATTTAATAATGCCATGTTCTCAAATAGTGCTTACGCTATGGTTATTAAAATATGTAACTGTTTACCTATGCATATAAAAGTATAAGAAGGAAATAGCTTTAAAAAAACTCTAAAGTCCTGAATAGTTTCAAAAATTTTCTATTCTATCAAAGAATATTTTGAAAACCACAAGTTAATTGCCTTCGGATTATCCAATTTATAAAGTTGTTGAAATTTTACTATGTTACTCTAGCTTAAGACTCTTTATAAAAATAAGTGTGCTCATATTGTACGCTCGAAATGGGCAGGCTGTTTGAACTTTAAAATTTTATGTAACATCATTTGTACACAGCTAAACAATAAAGTTTTTTCTATTTCTATTTCCAATGGAAATATAAAGACGAAATAGAAAGAAGGAAATAGACGTGGAAGTCTGGTCTAGAATAGTCGTAGAACTTTTTAATTTTCCCGAATAAAAGTTAGACTGAAGTTTTCCGATCTTTGGAATATATCCATGCCAATAATCAAGTCTTGTTGCTCTGTCGCATGTTATTACGTACAATCGGAACAAACCTGCATATGTTGGTTTGTTCCTTCGTTCATGTTTTCGGATATAAATAGGTGTGATGATATTTCATGCGCAAACTAATTTCTTGTCCAGCGCCTTTGTCGTGGCCAGCGAGTAATAAGGCCTATTCTGTGGCCATGGCGTGATCATGGCCAATCTGTGGCCAATAGACAAATTGTCTTTTAATATTAACAACTGTAATTTTGCTCTTCCTGTTTTATTTTCTACCTTTATATTACCAATTCTCTTGATATCAAAAGTGGATAAATGGTTTACTCTTCTGGGATTCAATGTGTTAGAAGCTAGAGGTACGTAGGTTTACTGACTCCTCGGTGGCTCAGTGGTTAGTGACGCTGACTTCTGAATCAAATAGGCGTGGGTTCGATCCCCACCCAGGGCATTTGTGTGATAAACTTAAGTGATTGCTCTGTGTCTGGATGTTATTTAGGTACTATCTAAATAAGTATGTATTTAAAAAATATGTATAATATCAGTCTCTGGCAGCCATATCACAAGCTTTGCTTAGTTTCGGGTCATAGACTGTGTGTAAGACGTCTCTTAATATTTATTTCTTTATTATAAATAACAAAGTATATTGATATTTGGGATTAAATGTGTTAGACTTAGAAGCTAGAGGTACAATAGGCAAACAGGTAGGTATGCAAGTTTCCTGAGCTCATGCTCATCATATTATGACATTGTAGTCTACATTTGAAACACTCACCTACATTCGGAACGCATGGCATCGCATAGCTGACAACTCTCTCAGGTGGGACAGTGCGTAGCGTAGAAAACTGGTACAATTTATGGACCTCGGTCGCCGAATGGGTGGCGAGGAACGAATGTATTTTGGACTGGAAATGTTATTGTCTTCCGCCGATCGATACTTTTTTAATACTAATGGCGTAGGCGTGGATCAGAAATAATTTTGACTACTGTTGCACTATCGTCGTAATTGTTTCAGCCATAGGACGTCCAATGCTGAACATAGGCCTCCGCTGCAGATCTCCAATAAAACGGAAGCGTCTGGCACCCAGCGTGATTTCTGCGGTCTTGATGAGGTCATCTATACAACTTTTGGGCGGACGTCCTACGCTGCACTTGCTGATACGTGGTCTTGATTTGAGAACTTTTCGACACATGCATACTTACTGCCATTTCGTTTGCCAATCCACGAGTCCACGATTATTTTTCATTATCACACAAATAACTGTTGGCGTATGTGTTATTTCAGAAGAATAAAATGTTTCAACTTTAAAACAGAAAAAAATGCCAAGTCGATGAATTCAACCCCTATCTAATATTATAAATCCGAAAAGTTTGTTGGTTTGTTCCTCTTTCACGCAGCAACGGAGCAACGGGTTGACTTGATTTTTGGCATGGATATATTTATTTATTTATTTAAGTATACGTTGCCTTATAATGTCTAGTTACAGTCATAATTATGAAGATGTAACGTTATACACATTATAACCCTGTTTATAGGGTGTTGCAAATTGTACATTACAAGTTTGATATTAAAATATAAATACATAATAATTTTGGAAATAGTTCTTAAATTAGGTACATATATATAGTTATTATTAAAGTCTTATACATTTTGTGAGGTTGAAACTTTTTCGTCTAGATATTCGTCAACTGTGTAATAGCATTTTTTTTGTTAAGAAATTTTAAGCTTCTTTTGGAACTTTTTGTTATTCGTCTCTTCTTCCAAATCTTTCGGTAGATGATTATATATTTTTATCAGCATATATTCAGGTCCTTTTTTTACCATTTCTAGTTTGGGTTCTGGAGCTACAATTAAATGTTTTTTACGAGCGTTTGTGTTGTATTGGAATAGGTCTGGATGTTTTTTTACAAAAGTAGCTGCTTCTAATATATATAAACTTGGAAGTGTAAGTATATTTTGCTGTATGAAGTGCGGTCTACAAGTATGTCGCTGTTTTATATTCATTAAAATTCGGATACATTTTTTTTGGATTATAAATAGATCGTTTGCGTCTGTGCTGTTTCCCCATATTATGATTCCGTATTTGAGCCAAGAGTAGGCATAGGCATAGTAAGCTGTTTTCGCGGATTTTAAATCTGTGTTAACTTTTAATACTGATAGTGCATATGTTAATTGCAGTAATTTAGTTCTTATATTTTTTACGTGATTTTGCCAGTTTAGGTACGTGTCCACGGTGATGCCTAATAGTGTTGCACTCTGTGTTTCATTTATGTTCATGCTGTTTATAAATGTGGAAAGATTTAGTGGTGGTTTTTGATACGGATGAAATTGTATTAGTTTTGTTTTTTTTGTGTTTAATTCTAAATTATGTTTTGAAAGCCAAGATTTTACATTTGAAAACGTATTAGTGATATGAGTTAGTTCGTTGCCGTTTGGTGAGCAGTTAAAGAGTAATGATATATCGTCGGCAAATATCACACATGGTGTATCTAAGATTTTTGGAAAATCGTTCATATTTAGTTATATATAGTTCAAGGGCCGGATAGTTTTTATCCCGAAGAAATAAAAGGTTCCTGTGGGATAGCACAAAAGTCAAAATAACACGCGGGCGGAGCCGCGGGCAAAAATAGTACATTATAATGTATAGTACATTAAAAAAAATCGGTCTAATGCGAGTTGGACACGCGCACGAAAGAGTCCGTACCGTTTGAAAGCCCCCGTAATATATTTATTTTCATTTACTTTTGCAAAATTAAATTCAATTAAAAATTCTGTGAATATTTTAAGCATCTACCTGTTGCCGTTATTAATATCGAGCAAAAAAATCACGTTTCTTGTATTTTTGTTTTTAATATTGGTTGCTATAGCGTCAACAAAAATACGTCATCTGTAAAAATTTCAACGTGCTAGCTATCACGGTTCATGAGATACAGTTTAGTGACAGACTGACAGACAAACGGACGGACAGCGGAGTTTTAGTCTCGTACCGTTTTACGTTTATACCCATTGGGTACGGAACCCTAAAAATTCCAAGTCGAAGCTATACCTATACTCTATAAAATTTAACTTGATCTTTGCGACAGATGTCAGAAAAATCACGTCTATGAAGTCCTGAATTTCTTAATAGTACAGACAGTACCTGTCAATGTCATACTTTATGGGCATGCCGATTAGTGATGGGCGACGAATGATCGAGACCACAGAGTTTTAGATAGTTTTAATTAAAATATCGATAGTTTATACTGACGATATCTATATATATATAAAAGAAAGTCGTGTTAGTTACTCCACTTATAACTCAAGAATGGCTGAACCGACTCGGCTATAAATTGGTGGAGAGGTAGCTTAGAACCAGGAGAAGGACATAGGATACTTTTTATCCCGAAAATTGCATAGTGAAATTCCTGTAGGATAGGACAAAAACGACGCTAATAGGCCCAATTATGAAGGCACGATCGTAATTATAATAGCTAATTAGACTATTTCTGTTTCTTTTTCACTTTAGACATTCGATAGAGAGAAAAATTTTTACGTTGCTATTAAATTTACGATGGCACCTTCATAATTAGGCCGAAAATTGATTGACGAAACGTAATTAGATGACAGGTGACATACATTGACTGCTGAATTTTATAAATGTCACGGTTAGCATAGCAAAGGGACGAATTTTCTTTCCTTTATTACGTCAGCTCGAAGAGGAATTAAACTATGGATTGACAATGATAACTGACATTAAAATGAGATAAAATCGTTTTTCCCTTTGCCATGCTAGATATTACAATGACGTTTAATAACGGGCCGTCATTTTGACTGAAATTAAAAATATTTTTAAATCTACCACCATTAGAGGTTTAACATGTATCTTTATTCTACCTTTATGGTACAGAATCCATTATAATATACGAAGAAAACGGATCGACTTGATTTTTACCATAAGTAGTATAGCATGAGGAAACTTATCAACCTTGACTGTAAACTGTGACCTTGACACCAACATACATTTTTGTTGGTTTGGTAAGGATTGAACAGTAATAACAGTGCAGCCCGCCTCAGTTGCGGCACTCCTCATAAGTCACGCAACTTACCGGCCAGCCTCTCAGCTGCTTTAGTTAAAAAGCCCAGAGAAGCGGACCAACCTCGAGTGCAAACTTCTAAACTGCCTAGGGGGTAAAGACGCAAAACGGGAGACCTAGAGCACCGCCTTCTAAGCTGTGTGAAAAGAAACCCAGAGAAGCGGCTCTACCTCCGATTCCCTCGCCGCCCATAAGCTTCGCCTACTAAGTTCCCCCGCCACGACAAAGCGGAAACCCGTACACTCTAACCTTATCTTAATCAACAGAAGCATTTATAAGTATAAGGTATTATGATGTCAGGTTAGGTTTGGACAGTGGCAAGGTGCAAGGGTACTTGACTTTTTTTTATAGAGCAAGTGCCTTTATTTATTACCACTAAATACAAGACTTAAAATGTAAAACTTCATAAACTACTACTACATAACAAGCAATTGGATCATCCACAGACCCTTGAAGGTCTAAAGATAATCCAAATACTCAAGCCCACTGCCAGTTAGCAGCGTGCCCAGCATGCTGGTAGCATTGCCACGCTGATTGGCAATGCTTATACGTTAGCCAAATAAACACCAGCATTTTGGTCACACGTCGGGTACACAAGACGCTCAGAAAGACTTTTGAAAACAAGACCGGCCACCACGGGCACAACGTCTCAATTTCAAACGGCTCAAATACTCGTATGTAACCACTACCGAGGTTAGCATATTTGCGCCGTTTGTGCTGCTCCGAATCGGCCAACGCTCCAACCCTTCTCTGAGTCTCAGAAAGATGTGACGGCACCAAAGTATCGACGCAAGTCGCGTCTCATACTAAGGGCCGTCTACACTTCCATGGGACCAGCTTCATACCGTCAGGCCTTTTGCCATCACCAAGCGCAGACCCATTCGGTTCGAGTACGACTGCTATATTGGCGGTCGCAAAAGCCCTGCGTATGACATCGTTCACACTGGCGTGGCAACCAATTCGACCAGCGCTTCTTGAGCAAGAAAGACGGTGGTGACCGAGCTGGTCAACTAGGGTACTTGAATAGGTGAGAGCGCTCAGCTATGTGCGGCGCGGCAGCAAGGTGGGTCGACTATCTCGACGATATCATCAATACCACCGGTCGAGCCTGGTCACGACCGGCAAAGAGCCGAGGTAGATGTCACAGAAGGAGAGAGGCCTATACCCAGCAGTGGGACAAAGAAAGCTGCGGATGATAACCATAACGAAACACATTATTAGAGATTGACTGTTTCTTGGGTTTGAAATGATTGTTTGCTACAATATTTGTGTACCGTTTCACATTAAATTGGGGCTAATATTTTGTGGCGCACTTACTATTACTTACTTCGTATCTACCGATTTTAGACCATGACTGTCTTTACAAAAGTGAGATAGCTCAACCAGATCTACATTTTGTATGACAGCTGTCTAACTTAAAAGTAGGTTATCTCCGTAACTGTCAACTTTTGATCAATGCTATCTTTACGAAAGTGAGATAGCTATACCAGCCCCTCTACCGCCTAAGCAATAGCAATCGTTTATGACTTCATTTTAGTCATTTGGCACCGCCTACGTGGCATTAGCCATCAAAGTTGTTCATTCAACGATTGCTTTAGCAATCCGCACAAAGCAATTGATGGCTAACGTCACATAGGCGGTGCTATATGCTTAAAATGAAGTCATAAACGATTGCTATTACGATTGCTATTGCTTAGGCGGTAGGGTGGCTGATCTACATATCGAACTTCAAAGTGGTTTATCTACGTATCTGCCGATTTTAGACCATTACTGTCTTTACAAAAGTGAGATAGCTCAATCAGATCTACATTTTGTATGACAGCTGTCGAAATCAAAAGTAGTTTATCTCCGTAACTGTCAACTTTTTATCAATGCTATTTTCACGAAAGTGTAATAGCTGAACCAGATCTACATTTTGGATGACAGCTATCGAACTTAAAAGTGGTTTATCTTCGTATCTACCGATTTTAGATCATTACTGTCTTTACAAAAGTGAGATAGCTAAACCAGATCTACATTTTGGATGACAGCTGTCGAACTTAAAAGTGGTTTATCTCCGCAAATGTCAAGTTTTGATCAATGCTACGAGTATCTTCACAAATGTGAGATAGCTCAATCAGATCTACATTTTGTATGACAGCTGTTGAAATCAAAAGTAGTTTATCTCCGTAACTGTCATTTTTTTATCAATGCTATCTTCACGAAAGTGAGATAGCTGAACCAGATCTATATTTTGAATGACAGCTGTCGAACTTAAAAGTGGTTTATCTCCGCAAATGTCAACTTTTGATCAATGCTATCTTCACAAAAATGAGATAGCTCAATGAGATCTACATTTTGGATGACAGCTATTAAACTTAAAATATCCTAATGTAGGTATCTCCGTAAGGTTAGCTACCTACATTCATTAACTTTCGCGGTACGAAGTTCGCCGGGTCCGCTAGTTTTAAATAAAAGTTAATTTATGATTAATTTTATTGTATATTTGAATATCATAACATTTTTTACATGTGTAATTAAATTAAACCCAATTATATGTTACTTTAGCATCGATAATAGTGAAAAACGTCGATAAATACTATAGTTACATTATTATGAGTATTTAATTAATATCATAACATTATTTACATGTGTACATACTTGATCTTAAATAATAGTAAATAAAATCCAATTTCTCACCTTCAACTACTCATTCGATTTCATTACAACATTGTTTGAAAATCGATTTTTTCCACCACTATCTCAACTCTAAATATGTCAATATGTAACTGTCGCAGAGATCAAGTTACATTTTATAGAGTATAAACCAACTGGATACGCTCGGGACATACCTACTAGACAAATTCAACTTTCACGGAACTTCTGCTTCTGCTGTGTTGTTCCATTTCTATACTACTTAATACGAAGTTGCAATTATTGATTGAGTATTGAGTAACAATCCCAACACATCAAAACAAAGAGTCAACATCTCCACAGTGTAGTGTTAGTATCTAGTCGAGTTGGGAGCATCGGGTCAGGAGAATGCGATACGATATATCTTACTGTAAGTGGTGAATGTGCACTTAATCCCTCCGGAATGGCTAGTCTTGCCCGATCAGATCTTGAATATTCCCTGAAATTACTTGTCAATATATTTTTTTTCTTATTTCGATTATTGTAGATATAGCCCAGAAAATTAGCAAATTGAAATGAAAGTGGACAGGGCACATGTTGAAAGAACGGATAGCCGATGTTCTACCTGTAGGGCTAGCACAGCAAGAGGAGCAATTGCTCTTTCCACCGTTTATTTCCCTTTTGAGTGGAAATACTTTCCTTTTCCACCTCTCAGAGTATGGCTAAAGGAGAGAAAGGGGGAAAGCGGGATAAAATTGTCATTTTCAGGGAAAATTAGTCTGTAAAGTTCTTGAGTGGAGACACATGCCGGTAATGGGACTAGGTACATCGACAATATAATTGAGACCGCGGGTACTCACTAGATGCAAACCGCTTCCAACCGAGGTTATTAGAAATCCATAGGGAAGGCATATGTCCGGCAGTGGAGGTCATATAGCTGTTAAAGATCATTATAAGAATAATATCTGTGTTAATGATTTTTCCCTTATTTTAGGGGTAAATCTCCCACCTAGTAGCCCAGACCCGTCTAGAGTCCAGTGCAAGTGAGCTGACGCATTTCGGTTCCATTAAACCAGCGGTATTCAGCTCGAGTCTTCCGTTACCTCTATTTGTACGTATTGGACTTTATAGGGTCCGTATGCACAGTTGTACACTACAGTCGCGCTTGTAGCGTAGTTTGACTAAGGCCGGCCATACACGGGCAGCTCAAGCAGTTACCTAGTGATTAACATACACGGACCAACCTACACCACTCTTGCAGACAAGAGTCAACAGCTTGAGGCTGCCATTGTTAACTGCATTGCCAACTGCTCGAGCAGTTAGTTTAACTGCTCTGGCAGTTGGCAATATCAAATCAGTAGCATCATGGAATTTGAGGAGGAAGCACTTCTGCTGCTTCTGCTCATACGACGACGACTGCGGCGTAATAATAGAAAATTGAGCGAATCGAGTGGGAAGCGCGCGCGATGTGAAATGAAGAGCGCGGGCGGAGGTAACTGCGCGAGAGCAGTTGACAGCTCGAGCAGTCAGTGTATGCCTAACGACTGCTTGACCGCATGATGAAATTTCACCGTGCTCCTAACCGCCTGAAGCGGTTGCAACTGCTTGAGCGGTACGTACATGTTCGTATATAGAAGTCTGTAGTTTACTATGCAGTCGCAGCTTGAAGTAGTCGATGCTGCCCGTGTATGGCCGACCTAAGGGTTTGTACTCGTAAATGAACACCGAAGCTAGCAACGTCCTGAACAGTCAGCCATCGGTGCCTAAGACTGCCTCGGTGGCTCAGTGGTTAGTGACCTTAACTACTGAGTCAAAGAGGTGTGGATTCAATCCCCACCCATGGCAAGTATTTATGTGATGAACATAGATATTTGCTGTGTCTGATTGTTATTTAGTTACTATCTATAAAAATACGTATTTAAAAATATGTATAAGTAGTTTATCAGTCTCAGGCAGCCATATTACAAGCTTTGCTTAGTTTGGAGTCAGAGACCATGTGTAAGATGTCCTCAAATATTTATTTATTTATCGGATGAGTGACCGCTGGTTGCAGTTACAACTGAGCGCTACCGTGTGACACGCAAAATTATAGGTCCCGGTCGTTTTAACCGTTTAGCCGTGTCTGAGGCCATCATCTTGCATCTAGCAATACTGAGGTCACCCGTCCTTGTGGGTAGACGCCCTACACTGCGCTTGCTGGGACGTGGTCTCCACTTGAGAACTTTTTGACCCCGTCGATCATCAGTCTTCCGTGATATGTGAAATGCCTACTAGCATTTCAACGTGCCACACCGCTGGGCTATGTCGGGAACTTTGGTGGTTTAATAAAATATCATAATTATTTAGGCTTCTTGCAGTCTCAGAGCATGAGTCTGGGCAATGGCTGCACGCCCTTCCATCTGCTAACCTCGGGACACTGTTCGAAAAAAGCAGCTTCCGTATTGCCACCGGTCTTAGATTGGGTGCTGCCATTGTTGAACGCCATGTGTGTCTGTGTGGAAGCAGCGTTGACAAATATGGACTCCACGGGCTTTGCTGCCAGAAAAGCGCAGGTAGGTTTCCCGCCACGGCTCTTTAAATGACATCATTAAAAGGGCGCTTGCCACAGTCAACATCCCAGCTATTTTAGAGCCAGCTGGCATAGCTTGGGATGATTGCAAGCGCCCTGACGGCTTAACATTGATCCCCTGGGAGCGTGAAAGGGCGCTGGTATGGGACGCAACATACGTCGATACCTTGGCCCTTTCTCGCCTCAGTGGGACAAAGAGCCGGAGCCGCGGCGTAGGCCGCAGAAGACGCTAAGTGGCGCAAATACACATCACTCGCAAGTGAATATGTATTTTCACCGCTTGGCGTCGAAACTTTTGGTCCGTGGGGTCCATCCCAAAAAAAAATATTTAAGACAATTTCGCCAAAACTTGTTGACGCTGCTGGTGACAAGAAAGCTGGCTTATTCCTCGCACAGAGAATCTCTTTAGCCGTTCAGCGTGGGAATGCAGCCATCGATCTTGGCACCCTACTACACGGACACAGTATTTGTTTCGATTTTTAGCCTTTTTAGGGTTCCGTACCTCAAAAGGAAAAAACGGAACCCTTATAGGATCACTTTGTTGTCCGTCTGTCCGTCTGTGTGTATGTCAAGACTCTTTATCTCAGGAACGCGTAAAGATATCGAGTTGAAATTTAAACTGTATATTTATATCTATGATCTCTTGCAGTTGTGTAAAAGAAAAACTTCTCAGTTATCGTTTAAAAAAGTTAGAGCCGTTTATGTCAAAACCGCATATTTCGACACTCACAAAAATCAAAACCTGGCAAGAAGCATTGTCTTAGAGAGATATAGGAATAAATCTGAAAACTGTACATTTTTTATTTAAATCACAAAACAATAGGGCCTCAAATTTCACAAAGTATGGGTTCAAAGTGAGTACTTTTTTGTCGATGGTTAGAGATTTTAACAACTTACTTCCCAATTATGTGAAATTTTCTGGATTTGTACGGAACCCTGGGTGTGCAAGCCTGACTCGCACTTGTCCGTTTTTTTTAGTAGGTGTATCGGTAGGATGTATTTACATAGGTATAAGGTAGTAAAGATGATAAAATATAACTACAATGATAATATCTCAAAGAGTTATCTTTGTGATAAGCATTTCAAAAATCTGAAGCGAACGCAGGATTTGAACCTTGCCCCTTTGGATCACTAGCCCGACGCTCTAACCAACTGAGCTAGCTCGCCTCCTACGCAAGCTTCAAATTTCTGAAGTGCTTACATTTCCCAACTTATAGCGTTGGTGGCGCCACCTGTGATACCCGTATTAGACAGGTTATCACTCAACTAGAAGTTATTAGAACAAAGATAACTCTTTGAGATAAAAATCTAGTGTAGAAAGCACTTAAAATAAACATCATAACATGATAATATCTGATCCATAACAAGTTTCGTATTTTTACTGGTTCGTGTCACGGCAATGATATATCTAACAGTATTCCGTCTTCGTACAAATGGTCGGAACGCGAATCATACCTACGCCAAAGAAGATATAATATACCTACGCGCCTCGGAGCGGGGTATGCTCTCGGTATGCTAGTTAGCCGCGGCGCGCCGTAGTGACGAACGAACATGTGGATTTGTAACTAGTAATCGTGCGATACGTTTTTGGGGTATCTCGTTTTACTACGTAACCATAAAACATCCAAAAACACAATACGTCTTCCGTTTTCATTAACAGCGAATTTCTTATTATGTAAAAAATGCAATAATTTTTCATCATAATAGATAGAAACTAGAAACCAACTCATGTAGGTAACCAGTAAGTAGATGAAATTAAAATACTGAAGGTGGGCAGCCCTAGCGCGTGATACGTTCTGCGTGGCCACGTGACGCTGTAGGAATATATTTCAAGGACAGGGTCGAGTCACAATACTGTTAGATACCATTACCGTGCTCGAGTCATCCATACATCATTTGTTTTGTTACAGCTTACCGTCTCACTCTGCAATAAGTATCTTCATGAATTTTGTTACTGTGATCTTAAGGATGATAAAATAAAACTACAAGCGTATCTTAGCCGAAAGAAGTATTTACTGGTTTGTTTCACAAGTTCAAAGATTGTTTTTGTAATAACTCCAGTCAGTTGTACTTTCTAGTTGAACAAATTTAGTCTAAAGTTAGACTATATTAGACTAAGTTTGTTCAGGACCCTTGTTTTCCTGAGCTTCGTCTCTCACAGAGCACTTCTGCCCACTTCCCGGGACAGATCTGTTCAGGTGTATAATGCGCCAAGGGCCAGCCAGTGCTGCAGGAGTAGCGGGAGATCTTCACAGCATGGCCCGCGTCTTCCATCGCACGACGCAACCAGAACTTGCCGCAGTTGCATATCGGAACTGGTAAATCACCAGAAAATTCATAGGAGTGTTTCCTTCCGAATTCCACGGTGGCTCCAGTCGGTCCCGCCGTCAAAGATTTGTAGTAGTCTTCTTCTGAAAAATCTATTTCAATTTCCCACCTCAACGACACTATGGAGTTTTTGACTGATGCATCTCTTGTGTATTGTAGATCGGTATACTGTAAATGTAAAAAAACGTCAAGCCATGATGTCAAGTCAATATAAAATAATTAATTTTTATTTAAATTGAAAATCACTACAAAGTAAAGTGTGAATATATTATTTCACTAACAAACGAAGAGTTCCTGAGATTTTCCTTATCAGAATGACCCCCTGCGAAGCCCTAATTGAAAAACAACCCGCTGCGAAGTGCGCAATCTCCCAGCAATTTTTGACACTTGTCAAAATGGTTTTGTTTACATACATTTTCACTTTATTGTGAATTTTTTAAGAATGAATTCACCAGCGAATGAGGATTTTTACACACCAAACACGAGCGATAACGAAGAAAACGACTTAAGTTCACCACCGGTGCCACAGGCCGTGCGGCGCAGTAGGCCTAACGATCAGTTTCAAGACGAGGTGCAAGGAATCCAAACGAGTATCAAGAACGATTCACCAATTTCAGGGCAGTTTATTAAATGTGATCAGTGTCCCGATGGTCGTCAGTTTAAAGGGCGTCGCGGTCTCAATATTCACATAGGCAAAGATCACAATCGCGGACTTTTATCTAGCCAGTCCTCACAACCAACCCCTCCAGCAGAACCCATATCAGTATCGTCTAATTCAGGAATTCCTTTTGACCAACATATAGCTAACCTAAATACAAATATCCGTGTAGTGAAAAGAATTCCTAGAGGAGCAAGAGTGTTGTTGGCTAAAACGCTTTCCAAAACAATAAATTATTGCATTGATCATCAGCATCAGAACCCGGAATCATGGCAAGATCTTTTTACTTTCGCTTATCGTTACTTTCACGCCCCACCAGACAACAAAAAGTCATTGACTTCAATCTTAAAATCAAATTGTACAACAAATCAATCTGTAAGACACGATATCACGCCACAAAATCATAAACTGAATTATTCTGTCTTCAAAACCGTGGAAAATAAAGTTATGGATGGAAACATAAGAAACGCTGCTAAAATTTTGTTTTCTGACGATACTCTTGCTCCTAATACTGCTCAGACACTAGAAGCTTTGCGCGAAAAACATCCTTCAGCCATTTCAACCTCCTCACTACCAAATTGTCCAGATTCAATAAATTCGGCCTTTGAAATAAAGATTGAAAACTGTTTAGATGCTATCATGTCATTTCCAAATGGTTCTGCCGGCGGAATAGATGGCATAACACCACAACATTTGAAAGATTTGACCTGCCTGTCTGCTGGAGATGCAGGTAGGACATTATTACATGACATAACCAAATTGTGCAATTTTTTCTTTAAGGAAAATATCAGTGATGGTTTCAAGTCTTTTTTATTTGGAGCTCGACTTTGCGCATTCAATAAGAAAGACGGCGGAGTTCGTCCTATTGCTATAGGCTCCACATTCCGCAGGCTAGCTTCAAAGCTAGTCTGTAGAAATATTTCTTCAAAATTAACTTCGCACTTTCAACCTCTACAGTTAGGATTTGGTAGCAGGGGAGGTTGTGAAGCTGCAGTACATGCCGTTCGTACTTTTCTATCTACTGATAGCGAAGCTGACGTGCTGCTCAAGGTGGACGTCAAAAACGCTTTCAACAGTATAGATCGCACTGCCTTGCTTAACGAAGCCTACATTCATTTACCGGAAGTTTATAACTATATTTGGCAATGTTATAGTTCTCACTCTAAATTATTTTACCATGACAATCAAATACCTTCGGAGGTTGGCGTTCAGCAAGGTGATCCTCTAGGTCCAGCTCTTTTCAGCTTAGGAATCCACCCCATAATATCAAATTTAAATTCAAAACTAAATATCTGGTACCTAGATGATGGTACTTTAGGAGGAAAAGTAGACACAGTTAAAAGAGACTTTACCCGAATCATACATCATTTTTCGAAACTAAATTTACAACTAAATTTTGACAAATGTGAGTTATATATATCGGATAAACTCGGCGATACTGATCGGCAGAATATTATACAGCAATTTACTGAAATTGCCCCAGAAATTAAAGTTGTAGAAAAAAAGTCACTTTTCCTTCTAGGGGCACCTTTACTCGAGGATAGCATTGGCCCTATTTTGGAGAAAAAAAACAATATTCTTTCGGATAATATCAGCAGATTGGGCTTTCTGAATTCTCATATCGCATATACCATTTTAAAGTATTGTCTTTTCGTTCCAAATTTTACGTATATCTTAAGAGCTTGCCCAATCTGGAAGTATACACAACATTTAGAAAACCTAGATGCCACCCTCAAAAATGCTTTGGAAAAAATTCTAAATTTGAACCTCGACAATACCGTCTGGACTCAAGCTTCTTTGCCAATTAGATTGGGTGGTATCGGAATCAGAAAAATTTCTAGCGTAGCTCTTCCGGCTTTTCTTTCGTCTGTGCACGGTGTATCCCAGCTGTGTTCTTCAATTTTGAAAACGCCATCTGTCAAGATACACTGTGCGCCAGATGCAATAGAGGCCTGGAAAATTCTCTGTACGAATGGAGACTTGCCAAAGGAACCTAAATGTCAAAAACTTTGGGACAATCCATTGGTACAGAGAATACACCAACATTTGATTCAAAATTCTTTCAGTGATCAAGACCGCGCAAGGCTTCTTGCAGTCTCAGAGCATGAATCTGGGCAATGGCTGCACGCCCTTCCATCTGCTAACCTCGGGACACTGTTGGACAATGGCAGCTTCCGTATTGCCACCGGTCTTAGATTGGGTGCTGCCATTGTTGAACGCCATGTGTGTCCGTGTGGAAGCAGCGTCGACAAATATGGACTCCACGGGTTTTGCTGCCAGAAAAGCGCAGGTAGGTTTTCCCGCCACGGCTCTTTAAATGACATCATTAAAAGAGCGCTTGCCACTATCAACATCCCAGCTATTTTAGAGCCAGCTGGCATAGCTCGGGATGATGGCAAGCGCCCTGACGGCTTAACTTTGATCCCCTGGGAGCGAGGAAGGGCGCTGGTATGGGACGCAACATGCGTCGATACCTTGGCCCCTTCTCGCCTCAATGGCACAACTCAAAGAGCCGGAGCCGCGGCGGAGGCCGCAGAAGACGCTAAGCGGCGCAAATACGCATCACTCGCAAGTGAATATATATTTTCGCCGCTTGGCGTCGAAACTTTTGGTCCGTGGGGTCCAGCCCTAAAAAAATTCTTCAAGACAATTTCGCCAAAGCTTGTTGACGCTGCTGGTGACAAGAGAGCTGGCTCATTCCTCGCACAGAGAATCTCTTTAACCATTCAGCGTGGGAATGCAGCCAGCGTTCTTGGCACCCTACCACACGGACACAATATTTGTTTCGATTTTTAGCCTTTTTTTTTTGTATATAGGTAGGATATATTTATATAGGTAGTTAAGAATTGAATTTCTATGTTTTTTAAGTTATGTAAATAAATATTTATTATCATCTGTAAATGTTTAATTTTGGACAAATCGTTAATTTTAATCAGATTAGCTTCCCAATTCAGTTAATAGAGAAGAAACTGAACTGGAAAGTTTGCAGACTTTCAGAATTTTTGAAAAACAAGGCTATATCTTTAGAGTCACAATCGTGCAAAAAAGTGTCCGAATCAAAACTCTGCTCAAGCAATTTAGTGGGCAGGCTTTTTAGTTAGTCGTAAGGCGATTGCAAGCCGACTACAACGCCGCGCGATGCCGTGCTCGATTACAAGGACTAATGAGGTGACATAACGTCGAGTCGAGATGAGGGTCAGTGTGAATTATTTAAAGCTGGCGGCCTGCGCGCGGGAATTTTTGTATAATGTGTATGACGGCGGCATAGCCGCTCGGCATTATCCCGGCGGCACTTTGTGTAGGAACCTTAAGTAATGTAAATTATCTAAGTCCGTATGTATGACGGCGACATTTTTTGTGGCTCTTGAGATATTTGTTCGAAGGCTACACTAATTGGTAGAGCAACCTGGACAGAAACCAGTGAATCAGATAATTTTACCTTCAATTCTGTTATTCCTGTGTAGTATAAATCTAAAGCCTCCAAATGGACCAGATCTTCACGCCAATCGCGGCAAATATACTTGACGCCAGTATTTTGCGCTAGTCCCAGAGTTTTCAACTGCGTCAAATGTCTAAATGGAGAATATTGATCTGTGGAACAAACAGATAAAATTAGTTTTGTCCGCGGCTTCGCTCGATATTTCGGTTCTCTGTCCCATAGGAACCTTTTAAGTATTTTTCGGGGATAATGTAGTCTCTCTTCACTATCTGATCTTTTTAAATTATACGCATGCGAATAATCAAGTCGATTCCCTCCCTCTGTTCCTGCGTGAAAGAAGTAAAAACAAACCAATACACACATTTTTCGATTAATAATATTACATAGTAAGGTTTGATTCTATATACGATAGTAGTAGTAGTAGGGTGTATAAGTAGTCCAACGAGGCACACACTATTTCAGTGAAGGAAACATCTTGAAGAAACCTGCATATGTCCATAGAAGAAATTTGAAGGCGTATGTAAATCCACCAACCCGCAATCGACCAGCGTGGTGGATATGGCCCGATCACCCTTCAAGGGTAGGCTTACGTCCTGCAGTGGACTATTAAAAAAGCCTGGTACAGTACAGTACAGCCCAACGAGGGCTATGTTTGGAGTATCTCTTCGAGATCGAGTCAGAAAAGAGGAGATCCATAGAAGAACCGAAGTTACAGTTACATTTAAATTACCGACATAGCCCAGCGGATTAGCAAGTTGAAACGGAATGGCAGGGTACGTAGCACGGAGGATTGTTGACAAATGTGGTTTGAAAGTTCTGACTGGAGACTACGTTTTGACAAGCACAGCGTAGAACTTCTACTCGCAAAATGGACGGACGATCTCATCAAGACCCTAGGATCGCGCTTGATGCAAACCGCTACCGACTTGTCTTATTGGAGGTCTGAAGAATAGGCCTATGTCTGGCAGTAGACGTCCTATGGCCGAAAAGAATAAAACTTACCGTTGGCAGTGCAAGAAACCAAAGCAAGATTGCCACGGAGTTGCAGCTCGTTTAGAGTGTGTGACAGGGGAGCCAGGGCATACAAATCATTATTTGCCAGATTGTTATATCGTAGGGATAAGGACTGCAACGGAACTCCCTCGAACAGATTGCTGTAACACAAATAATACTATCCTACTAATATTATAAACGCAAAAGTTTATGAGTAGGTATGGATGTTTGTTACTCCTTCACGCAAAAACTATTGAACAGATTGAGATGAAACTTTGCAATAATATTGCTTATACATCAGACTGTACTGTGATGACCGATGGGGTTGGAAAATTCTCGAGTGGAGACCGCGTAGCGGCAAGCGCAACGTAGGACGTCCACCCACAAGGTTACGGATGACCTCATTAAGACCGCTGGTTCTCTCTGGATGCAAACCGCTTCCAGTTAGTGCAATCCGTACTCCAAACATTAATAAGAAGCACGTTCGTAGAAGAACCAAAGTTACCGATTTTACAACTTAGCAGATTGACGAGTTGAAATGGCAGTGGGCAGGGCACATGGCGCGGAGAACTGATGATCGATGGGGTCGAAAAGTTATCGAGTGGAGACCACGTACCAGCTAGCGCGGGCAACGTCTTACCAGAGGTGGATAGATGACCTCACCAAGAACGCAGGATCACGCTTCCAACCGGTCCTATTGTAGATCTATAGAGGAGACCTATGTCCAGCAGTGTAGATCTTATGTCTGATGGATTGGATTAAAAAGTACTTACGCTTGAAGGAATGAAAGTCCATTACTTGACAAATCTAATTTGATCAAATTCGGTAGTCCTTGAAACAATCCGAGCGGTAAACTTCCTAGCCCGCTATCAGTGAAACTAAAACTCTTAAGAGCTGTTGCACCTTCTAGAAATTCCTTCGCCAGATTTACGAGGTTCGTCGGGAATTTAATGACAAGTTCTTCTAGAAGTGGGCATTGTGCTACAAATCGTTTGGGAAGTTCCCTTACGCGAGGGTTCCACAATTTAAAGCTGCGCAATCGGCTGCATTTCTCCAAGGGTGGGATTCGTTCTTCTCGTAAATTTGTACAATCCAGTATTTCAAGAGTAGATTCTTTCGTTTCTTTTTTAATAGTTTTTCTTCTAGGAACTATCTCTCCATTATCTTTATAAAGAAACGACTTTAAGTTCGGGAATAGCAGTGACACTTCTTCTATCGCTTCACGTAAAGAGTTTCCTACTGACACATCATAACTATAAAGATTTAGCGTGGTCAGCGTGCGTGGTAAACGCTGCAGCTCCCCAGTTTCCATTGCCACATTTCTTAGTGTTAAATCAAGTAGATTATGCAGTCCAGATAGAAAGCCAGGTGGGGCATCAGCAGGCTTTGATCCTTGATTGTACATTTCAATTTCAAAGTTTGTCAGCTGTTCTAGACCTGTGAAATGGTGAGCAGCGAAATTCGTCCACGTACTTATGAGCTTCAGTTCTGTTTTTCCGTTGACTGGTTGGAGATTGACATTAAGTTTTGCAAGTATGTTGGCTATGGAAGCATTTTTTAGCGGTGGCAGGCAGTTTTCTAGTACTACCTTTGATACTCGAAGTTCGGTTGAGAATCGGGGTATAGCTGGTGATCCAAGCGCCTCTATATCAGGACATCGCATTTGAAATCCATCGTTATATTTAATGTAAAGCCAATGCGCTGGAAAACCTAAATCAAAACGTTTATAAGTAAAGATTAATAATTAATTTTCGCAAAAAATCGCTACACCGACTTCCACCGTGTACAGATTTCGAATAGTTTCCACGAATCCGAATCGATGTGACATTCATATACATTATTGATGATTTATCAATAAGGCTAAGCTGATTTCAATGAAAATTTAAATGGGACTACTTTGGAAGTATTTTGAGGACCCTTTTGAACTCGTATATTTTATTGTAATAAACCTTAAAAAACAACAAAACTTATATATAAAACAATTACTTTTTACAGGGTGTAGGTATATTTACATTATAAATAAAAAACTGCTTTGAGGTCGCTGTCCGCGGGCAAAGTACCTAAGAGGCTGGTGACATTACCCCGTTGGATAGCAAGGCTAAGTCTTTGATTGAGGTAAGCACCAGCCCTTGGGTCGTTTGCTCTTTCTATTAATTTTTTTGATAGATCTTTATGAACTAGAAAACATTTTTTTAAATCAGTTCACGATCAGCGAAAATATCGATGAACATACCTACACAAAAAAACTACTTGTACTCTATAAAATTTAACTTGATCTCTGCGACAGCTGTCAGAAAAATCACGCCTATGAAGTTCTGAATTTCTTAATAGTACAGACAGTACCTGTCAATGTTATACTTTGTGGGCATGCCGATTAGTGATGGGCGACGAATGATCGTGACCACAGAGTTTTAGATCAAGATCAAGTTAAATTTTATAGAGTATAGTAACTCCTCCTATTGGAAAGTTGTGAAAAAATGCCGTGGTGGTCTAGTCCGTCTAGTGGTAGTGATACCCCACTTACAATGTGTGGGTTTAAATCCCGATCCCTTATCAATGATTTCTTTGGAATTTAAGTACTGAATTTCACATTACTTTGGTGAAGAAAATCTTTGGGAGGCAACCTGCATACTTCTTTACAAGCAATTCGATGGCATACTTATTGCGAATTCATCAAATCGCACTAGGCCAGCGTGGTAGGTATGGAACCATCACTCCTTTATTTTATTTATTTAAGCTTCACATTGATAACTGCTTTAACACTTACAATATATAACTTACAGCATAGAACTAAGCTAAATGCGTCACCTTTTGAAGGAAGCACCGCATGTCATTACTACTTCTCAGGTACTCAAAAAAACTGACTCGAGTCATGACTGAGTTTAAATTAATTTTAAATTTCATTAATGAATCTCCGAAAATATCGAACTGGTTGTGATTCTGGAATTTATTTATGAGTCTACTAGTTCTACGAAACACAGTGGCAAATGGAGTTATTGGATTGCGTGGATACCTAAAGGGAATTCTAAATTTAAATTTTGCTAGAAGTTTTGGACAGTCAATATCATTGTGTAGAAGTTTGTAAACGAAAATGATGTCTGATTTGTCACGACGATCGCTTAGTGTTTGCATTTTAAAATTAACTAACCTCTTTTTATACGAATTTAAAATTTTTGTTTTCTTTGCAGAATAAGCCAGGTGCCACAGAAATCTCTTTTTCACTCTTTCCAGTCTCAAAAAATGCACTGCATAATGAGGTCTCCAGACTAGAGAGCAGTATTCCAGTATACTGCGAACCAGACAGTTATAAAGTAAAATCTTAGTACCAGGCCTATGAAACTCCCTGCTGTTGCGAATAATACATCCTAACATTTTTGATGATTTTCTAGTGATGTTGTCTATGTGGGGGATAAAAGTCAGCTTCTCATCAAACGTCACGCCCAGGTCTTTTATGGATTTAACCGACTTTAACATTGTTGAACCTATTTTATAGTTAGTATTAATACTGGAGACCTTTCTACCAAATGTTATTTGGTAGCACTTATCAGTGTTTAACGTCATTCCATTCATGCGACACCAGAGATTAAGTCTGTTAAGATCATCCTGTAACTTATACACGTCCTCTACTGTGTCAATTACTTTGAAAATTTTGAGGTCATCAGCGAACATAAAGGGTGTGCTATGAGACAAACAATAAGGAAGGTCATTTATAAGATAATTAAAAAAATGGGAGCAAAATGAGATCCTTGTGGGGCCCCAGAGTTTAGTGTCGGTTGAATAGTTGACGTGAAACCCGCAGCCACAACATAAAAATTACGATTATGTAAATACGAACGATTCCATTGTAGCATTGTGCCGGCTATTCCATACTCAAGAAGTTTCGAAAATAGCACGGTGTGCGATATTTTGTCGAAAGCCTTGCTGAAATCTGTATAAATAACATTAACCTGCTTATTCCTGTCTACTGCGTAAGGGTTTCGACAAAAGTAAGCAAATTGGTGCACGTTGACCTTTTCTTTAAAAAACATGTTTGTATTGTAGGTATGCCTACAGCAAAGATTAGCCTACAGTGAATTATTAAAAAAATGTTGTTAAAGTTGTAAATAAAAATCTTTAATTATTGACGAAATAAATAAATGTTTTTAAAAAAATTTCAGTGATTTAAAAATAATCTCTAAGAATGTACAAATCCCAATTGTAAAGTTCCAGGTAACTAGTCTATTAATGAATGACATTAGTGGTTGAACCAGGAATCAACGACGAACCAAAGTTACATACCAGCAGATTAGCAAGTTGAAATGGCACTGGGCACGGGAAATAGTACAAAGAACAGATGGCTGATGGGGATGTAAAGTTCTCGAATGGAGACCACATATCGGCAAGCGCAGCGTAACATGGCTACCGACAGTGGCCCGACTATATAATTAAGGCTTAGTGAAGACAGGATCGCGCTGGTATCTGGATGCAAGCCGATTCCAACCGGATTTTTTGGAAATCCATAGGGACGTCCTGAAGGACGTCCTACGGCTGACAATAATAATTATGAAGAATATTTAGTGGTAATTTACCGTCAATAGTATAAAGTATCCAATTCTTGTGTTCCGAGAGTTTACAGCACTTCGGCCAGTCACAAAGCAACTCTATCGCCGACGCCGCACTCACACACAGGCAGATTAGTAACCACTGCATTACATACTAGTAAAAAAACAGAATAATAAATACTGTTTCCTCACTAATAGAAACGTTGAATCATTAAGTCTAATGTAAAATTTAGTTATAAAATGTGATAGGTATTGAGTACCACTACCACTGAGATGAAACACAATTATGAGACTATCTTCTGTTATAAACTAAATTATCTTGTATTACTTACTCGTACCTACTACGCTAAGTTATCAAGCACTAATATGTTTTAAAGGGTCACGGCTTTTGTCCGGTTAGATAAACTAAGATGTCGTTGGTATTCCCACGACTGTTTACGTATACTAGCTACATAATTATTATTCATCAAAAGTAGCACAACCCAATTCAATCATCTACGTACGAAATTCGAATGATACGCTTACTAGAGTATTGTTAATTTTTTAATCGACTTCCAAAAAGGAGGAGGTCCTATGGTTTTTATTATTATATACTACGGGACTAATCGCGCACTAAAATTACGAGATAAATAAATACCTCCTCATCCCGACGTTTCGGCCGAGTTGCATCGACCGTGGTCATGGGTAGACATCCTATGGTCGTCTGTATGTATTTTTTGTGTATGTTCATCGATAATTTCGATAATTGTGAACCGAATCGAAAAAATATTTTTTAGTTCAAAAGGGTATTCTCCCGAGGCGCCGCTGAGCCGTTTTTGCAAAATCAAAAATAGTGTTAACAATTCGAAAGAAATATTCGAACTTAGTACACGATGGAAAGCGGTTTAGCCATTTTTTGCGAAAAATAATTATGAATAACTAACTAACCAATTTATGGGACCAATTTCGGGGTATAAATAATTCAATAAAAAAATATTATCTTAATGGTAGTAAAAGTAGCCTTAAAAGTTTTGCGTGATTAAAATAAATTGTATTATGTGTCGACTTGAGAACCTCCTCAGTTTTTCGTTGGTTAAAAACTATAACTAATGAACGGATCGAAAAATCTGTTAGGTAAGTATTTTATTTTTTTAAACTACCTACTCCGTCAAATTAGGGAAAAAAGAACTTGTGTAATAATTATAAATGTATCAACAATTTTTAAAAATTTACGTGTTGGAATTTTTTTCTTTGTTAATGTAAAATTGCGCGAACAAAAAGAAAGCTTTTAGGGCGGGACTTCACCAAAGCGGAGATGTGTGCGGTGTGTTGTGTACTATACGAGAAGAGATGTTTTTCAGCTCAGGGGACTCCACCAAAGCGGAGATGTGAGCGGTGTGCTGTGCGAGAAGAGATGTTTTTCAGCTCGGGTGCGAGGCGTTGAGTGCTCAGCACGCATTCTGACACGCTCGCTGACATCGTTCACTGCACGACGCTCACATCTCTCGTCTCCACTGCACGTCGTTGGCGCACAGCTCACATCTCCGCTTTTCATAGTGTACCATACAAATAGTACACATCTTCGCACAGCGATCTCCACTGAAGCTGAGTAGTAGTAGTGAGCTGAGCGGGTAGTAGGTTTGGTGGATTCACATACGCCATCTCTTTTTTCTACGGACGCATGCAGGTTGCCTCACGATGTTTTCTTTCACCGAAAAGCCAGTGGTGTGAAATTCCGTACATATATTCCAAAGAACTCATTGGTACGGGGACCGGAATTTGAACTCGACCTTACGATTGTAAGGCGGGTGTTGCTACCACTAGACCACCGCGATTTTCCTTTTAAGCTATGTTGTAGTGGACAGTGGATCTTTATGCGAGTTGCAGACAACAACAGTTTTTCATAGATCTATGCAGACTGCGAGCTATGCACGATCAATGAAAAACTGCGTCAGCTATACGAGCTAAACTAAACTTAGCTTTGCTCTTGGTCTCCAACCGGCATTATGGCTCTAAAATTTCGCTAGAAACATTACACACCTACTTGCAGTGAGGAAGCTATTTTCATACGTTATTGGAGAGGGGCGGGGGAGGGAGTTCCTCTTCCAGGTGAGAATTAATATCGCACCAATTTTAATTACAGCTAGTTTAAACAATGGGACAGGGAAAACTGTAGAGACGCTTTGCTTTGTTTCATCTTTTATTTAATTTTAAAATTTTAAATGATACACCTTCGAAGGTGTGGTGTCGCAGCTACCTGACAAATAAACAAAATGTTACCTGGATAAACTAAGTCGATAAGAACAAAGAACCTCTGTTCCCAAGGACCGTATTATCTACCCGTGAGTTGTTGAGTGAGGACAAAATTAATAGATTTTGTTTTGTAAGTTAAATCACAACAAATTTATTTGTAAAACCTTAACTCCTTGAAGTTACATGAAATTGTCTTAAGTCTAAAGCGGGTAGGTTTACTCGGTTGCGACCAGAAAGGTGTTAATGCCAACGGGCTTAAAATTACACAAACTTAAAATTACACAAAATTACTTAACCGTAGTAAAGTTTATCATTACTTATTACTATGTTTTCAACACTTAAATTAAAGCGAGCCTAATTAAACCGAACCTCTAGCAATGTAGTAGGTAATTAAATTAATTATCAGAGTCGGTGCATATACCGTCTGCGATATTACGAAAAGTACAAACTAATGTGATTTCTAACATTAATTTACAATCAAACGAACAAAACGGTAGCTAATCGTTTTGTCCGTGAATAAAAATAAATTCTACTTATGTTCACTAAAGCATGGATCATACAGTGAAAACGAGGAATGTCTCATACGTCTAAACTCTGTCCAGAAGGCTTCAAATCATGACAATCAGTAGAAGAGTGTGAACTTTAGTAGTCATATCAAAGTGACCGTGTGGCCCTGGGTTATGTAAAAAAAAACGAAATAAGTGCTACTTGCGATCTGTGGCAGGCACGTTTGTAGGTAGGATGAGATCCGCAAGTGGAAAACAGGTGTAGGCGGGCAGGTAAGCCACCAGGCTCGCCCGTCGATACAACCCAAAATGACGTGTGCAAAAATCAGGAGTCCGTAATCAACATCGCCGGGTTCGTCGGGGTATCAGTCGGGTCGCGGGAAGAGATCACGGGGTCGCGGGA
This sequence comes from Hypomecis punctinalis, assembly GCA_949316475.1. NCBI lineage: Eukaryota > Metazoa > Arthropoda > Insecta > Lepidoptera > Geometridae > Hypomecis > Hypomecis punctinalis. The sequence goes on along the minus strand of OX438820.1, from coordinate 15,745,689 downwards.
AAAGGCTATGGACAAACCAGACGGCAAATAAGTATCACTCGTATTTTTCAGGAAGATTCCAAGATCAAAAAAGTGTTTTCAGCGCGAACCAAAATTCAGATGAATTGACAAGCGAATCACTAAATCAATTGACTAACCTCTTACGCCTTTTCTTAAACGCTTGCGCCCTCAGGCAGATGGATGTCGGGTGCTTCCTTAAAGTCTCGACAAAAAAGGCCATTCTCGATTTGAGCAGCTTTCTTCAGTCTTATCAAAATTCGCCAACTCAGTATATCCACGCGTCCACCTATGACGTCACCGCACTTAATCTACTACGTCTTGTAAACAAAATATCATGATTTTACGTTCCATTCTTCCAACAAGGTTATGAAAATACAGACATAAATAGTTTCTTTTTTTTCTTTACGGATCAGTCCGAACAATGACAGCGACAAGCAGTCCATACATGACAGCGTCAAACCAACTGTCACGTTTACTGTCTCATAACTTGTCAACTTCAAAGTCACTGCATTTGCAATTTCATTTGCTATTTAATGTTTTCGATTTGTATATTAAGTAAACAAAGGTTGAAAAGTGCAAAAACGAATGATTGTGATGTTTAAGTGTCGTGCAACGTGAAAAAATAATTATGGTTAGTAGCTACGCTACAACTGAAAAGTCTAGAGTTTAAATGGTGATAATTAAAGAAAATAATTATTTAGTTGAGCAGCGACTCCACGCTTCTGTCCGCAGTCAAATATCTCCAATCGGTATAATTCTGGTCCATTCAGTGGTTATATTGGAGTCAGTGCTCAGGGGGGTACTGTGATGAAAGTACTGCAGCGCCCCTAGAGGCTTTCTGCAGAACATATTGTTATAACTATGACGAGGAAACTGGAACACATTACTACTTGACTGTGCTATATAGTCGAATTGAGAAACTCCTTTTATGAAGTCGGTTAAAAATACGTATCAAGATAACAATATGGATGACTGGGATACAATACGACACGATACAACATGACACAACACGATACGAAACGACATAACACGACACGACATACCACAACACAACACGATACGATACGACATAACACGACACAACATGACACAATACAGAACACGATACGATACGACATAACACGACACGACATGCCACAACACACAACACGATACGATACGACATAACACGACATGACATGCCACAACACACAACATGATACGATGCGACATAACACGACATGACATGCCACAACACACAACACGATACGATGCGACTTAAAACGACACGAAACGACACAACACACAACACGATACGATGCGACTTAAAACGACACGAAACGACACAACACACAACACGATACGATGCGACTTAACACGACTCGACATGTCACAACACACAACACGATACGATACGACATAACACGACACGACATAACACAACACACAATACGATACGATACAATATTAGGATATAATTATATGGATGACTACATGCATATCCTAGACCAAGTATTTTTGTTAACTACAACAAAATACAATAGGTACTATCCAAGCTTAAACTACATAATTCAACTACTGTTACCTACATAAAAGCAACTGGATTATCAAATTTAATGTAAGGATCATGATCAGTAACATAATTATCCTAGAATGTGAGAGTTGTTGTCACTACCTCGTCACCACCCACCTTACAATCATCTTGCAATCGTGAGGTCGTGGGTTCGATCCCGGTCCCATACCAATGAATTCTTCTGAATTTATGTACTGAATTTAACACCACTGACTTTTCGGTGAAGGAAAACATCGTGAGGCAACCTGCATACGTCCGTAGAAGAAATTCGATGGCGTATGTGCATCCACCAACCCGCACTGGGCCAGCGTGGTGGATATGGCCTAATCACCTTTCGTGGGTAGGCCTACGTCCTGCAGTGGACTATTAAAAGGCTGATACAGTACAGTGCAGTGAGAGACATTAACATATCATATATCTTTACACTACTTTTTTTTCCTTTTAATTATCTAAACACTTCATATAAAGCTGTTTGTGACCGTTATTGTATAAAATACTTTAGGTATTTGTCAAGAGTAGCACCCCTGGAGCAGTGCCAGTCCTAATGGCCGCCATTGTGCAACCATAATGAGTTTTCAAACAATGAAAATGATATAAAAACTGGAACTAGTTTACTGGATCGCTGTTAACTCTGGTCAGCAGAATAAATATTTGGTCTGTAGATACATACGTTGGCGACTAGTAGTAGTTATCGAATGACTATTTAAATTAAACTTTTATTTACATAACTTATAAAACACTCAGTTGTCATTCTATTCTATACTAAATACTACACTAAATAAAAAAAACCTATCTAAATATATACAAAACAGAGGCTAAATATCGAAATAAACACTGTGTCCTTGTGGAAGGGTGCCAAGAACGCTGGCATTCCCGCGCTGAACTGCTAAAGAAATTTTCTGCACGAGGAGTGAGCCAGCCCTCTTGTCACCAGCGACAAGTTTTGGCGAAACTATATTGAACTATTTAAGTTGCATATTGCAGTTGTATATTATGCTATCCTTTTAGCACTAACATAAATTTTCAATGCTCACTCTATTACTTGATCCCATGATCATTTTAGGCATTTACGCATACGTGCTCGCGGGGTATCGGTTTAAGCACCAGCGCTTTTCGAAAATAAACTTTTTGCTACAATAGGCTATTTGACTACATTTAAAAATATACTATTGATTGTGATAATCCATACAGATGAAGACAGACGCCTGAAGAAGACATATTTCACTTTAATGAAAGTAAAATAAGTCTAATTTTCGCAAATCGCACGAAATAAAATACGATATATTTTTGATATTTTATCTGTGACGTGAACGCTCTAAGAAGGGAGGCATCTCTGGTGACGTGACATGCTAGAGAATTTCTCGATTGACTGTTGTTTGTGTAATTTGTGTTTTCAAGAAATCAAGATCATTTATTGTCAGCTGTCTTTACATACGTGGTGGTCTATATTTTAAAGAAGTGTCAACAGCTACCCTCTTGAGCATACAATATTAAACATTGTTATATACCTAATCAATAATATCATATTATTAAGAAATGTCATGTGATCAATTCAATGTTATTATTTATTTGAAATGTCAAGATTTTTGTCTTTCAGGAATTTGTAAATTGTGTAATAGCATTTGTCAAGTAAGAGTTTAATAAAATTAAATTTGAATTTATTACATGTCGCTTCGGAGTAGTATAATTGGATCTGTAAGTTACTTTTAAAGTATTTTTTGTCAATTTTCAAATGTGAACTAGCGTATTTACTAGTATGAACTAACGTTATTTACCAGTGTGTGACGTCACAGACCAGCACCATTCCAGAATGTAGTTTTGGAATCTTGAATATCTATTCTTTAACACTTGATTTTCATTGTTAATACAGTAGACCTTTCGGAAATATAAATGTAGTGTGCTAATTATGTACTAACGAATAATTTAAAACGATTTTCTAAAACTAGTCAAATATCCTATTGCATCAGTCAAAGTTTTATTTATTTGATTTTAACTAGGTATATGTCGAATCAAACTTATTTATGACTGTAAAGTTAGCTACAAGCTACGCAAAACCAAAAATCCTGACTGAAGCTTATATGAAGCTGCGCGAAGACTCGCGCGAGGTTTTGTGTAGTATTATTATATCTTCTTTGCCTGTAGATAACTTCACTTCTTCTTGTTCGTCCTCTTCATTGCTGAAGGTCGTGCCCGTCTTGAAATGCCTTGACGGAATCAGTGACGAGTTGCTTCCACTCCGCCCTATTTTCAGCTTTCTTCAGAGCAGTGGAAACTGGAAGCCCGGTTATCAACTTAATCTGATCAGACCAACGGGTAGGTGAGCGTCTACGTGGTCTTTTGCCATCTACTTTCCCAACTACAACCAGTTTCTCAAAATTATCGGGCTGCCTTCGGGCGATGTGACCAAAGTAAGTTAAGACGATCCAATTGCTTTCTATGTTGTAAAAGTGTAGTATTGTCATTATAAACAATTAATTTTAAAAAAAAGTTAAGACTCGTTGATAACAAATTGTGGAAACCCTAGTCTTAATCTTTAATTGCTCAAGAACGGACTTTTTAGAGCTAACTTCACAACCGCCAAGAAATTTGATTTGGCCTTTAGGTGTTTATTTAGTATATATTTATTCATCACAACTATTCGAAAAGGACTACTTGGTTCGCCTTTACATGCGCCCAAAGGTGGTGTTTTCTATAAGGAACTATAAAAGTGCGCCGGAATTATCTTTGCCGCGCACTTTTGAATTTGGAACAAATAAGTGCGACGGAATGATCTTTGCCGCACACGTTTTGAATTTGGAAGTATTTGTAATGTTAGTGTTCAGCGTCAAGAAAATGAATGAAAAAATGTAAATATAAGTTTTCATTTTTTTATTATTAGATACCGTTTAATTTTAAGTTATTTGTTATACTACGTTTTATTAAATAATAATATTACAATAAAATAAGAGACGCCTTTTATTTTCTCATAGAGGTGATTAAAAGTAGAGTGTACCACTCGGGAGCAAAATATATTTTTGATATTGAAGTATAACTTCGTATTTAAATAGATAATTTTAACTTGTACGTGTTTATTAAATAAAACTTTCGCTCATATATGAGAAGAGAATACAAAAGTTATATATACTAATTTTAGGTTTCCGTTTCCGGTCATTGAAGTGTCAATATCACTGCGCTTTTATCCACAACAAATCGTGTTTTAAAAATAGTTAAAGTCGCTCTCGGATCACCACACTACAAGAAAACTTCACATCAGAAGTCAGGCTTACGGAGAAGAAATAAATCTTGCATTTATTCCACATTTACACAGAAAAACGAAGCCGCAAACCCAACAACAATTAATTGAGGTTAGAAAAATTACTCATTCAACTTAGTGTCAATTTGACAACAGCTGTCAAGAAGACCAATCAACCAAAGACAATCAGCTGTCATTCCGTCAGGTTGGCACTAACTTCAGTGATACCAGTCGACGATTATTATTTCTGCTAAAACGTTCCGTTCCACATAGTTCGAACCGATAACATGGAAGGACAATTTCAAATATTATTTGAGAAAATGAAGTTAGAAATTCAGAAACAGACGTCTGAACTAACAGAATCTCTTACAAAAAACATAATGGATCGAATGGATGAAAAATTAAATCCATACATTGAAGAAAATGAAAAACTTAAACAAAAAATTTGTGATCTTGAGAAAGAGATAGAATATCTAAAGAGAGAGAAGAAGAGTAATAATTTAATTATATTTGGATTAGATGAGACTGAAAAATCATCATCGGAATTATTTCAGAACATTAAAGCGCACTTAAAAACTGATTTGAAAATGAACTTGGAAGAAAATGAAATAAATAAACTATATCGCTTGGGAAAAAATAAAATTGACAATAAAATAAGGCCTGTATTATGTTCCTTCACAAATGGATGGAAAAAAGATCTCGTTATGAAAAACAGAAAGAGCTTCAAAAAAATACAAGTATCGGAAGACTACTCGAAGACAGTTTTGGAGAAAAGGAAAGCTTTACAATCACAATTATTAGAAGAGAAAAAAAAAGGAAACACAGCGTTCCTGAAATATGATAAGCTTATAATCAAGAAGTCTGACTCCAACACAGAAAAAAGAAAAAGGGAGCCATCAGTGTCTCCATACACACATGATAAAACTCAGCCTAAAAAACAACAAACACTTGGCCATGTCAAAGCTAACAGAACGAACGCCTTCGATCTGATGAGGAACAGGTCAAATTCCCTAACTTCTTTAAATTCAACCAACAATATTAATCCCACGCATAGCAAACAATAGCAACTACCGACTGGTAAACCGGAAAATCAAACAAATTACGATAACCAACAAACATCAAAAACACAATCTCCCCCAAGCCGACTGGTCCTCGTGGGGGATAGAGACCATAACCCTCCAACAATGCAACAAAATAAATACCAAAATAAATGTCTAAATTCTAGAATCTATATCGCAGCACTAAATGTACGCACCTTGAAAAACGAAGAAAACTTAACAGAACTAGCATACGCTTTAAAACAAGTTAAATGGGATATTGTGGGACTGAGTGAAGTAAGACGAACAGGAGAAAAAATTGCATCATACCCTGACTTCCTGCTATACTATATTGGAATGACCCCGGGTCAGTATGGAGTTGGTTTTGTTATAAAGGAACACCTTAAAAACTGTATTGAAGGCTTTATTGGTATCTCAGAGCGTATAGCAATGGTAAATATAAAGCTACCAGAGTACCAAGATCCATGGTCTATCATACAAGTTTACTCACCCACAGAACAATCTGATATGAAAACAATTGATGAGTTCTATATAGATTTAAATAAAACTATTCAACAGCACGCTCACAAAAACTTAATAATAATGGGAGACTGGAATGGACAAATTGGAGCAAGGCGCAACGGAGAAAATACAGTACTAGGACCATTTACATACTGCAACAAAAATAGAAGTAGAAACGGAGAGAAAATTATAAATTTTGCACTAGAAAACAATTTTACTATTCTTAATTCTATATACAAGAAGAACAAAAAGAAAATGTGGACCTGGACTTCACCAGATGGCAAATACAAGAACGAAATTGACTTTATACTGACCAACAGAAGAAACTGCTTCACAGACTTCAATGTTATCAACAAATTTAATTTTAACACCAACCATAGATTGATTAGAGCTGAACTTAAAACAACAAAACCAAGAAAACCTAGACCAAGACAAGAATCAGGAAATATTAAACTAGGGAAACACCAGATGGATCAATTGGTGACCGACTTAAAAGAAAATTTCTTAGACTTCAAAAACAAGACAAAGGGTTTAGAAACACAGGATAAGTATAATTGGATCGAAAATGTCATTAAGACTCAAATAAAATTAACTAGAAATTGTGAAACAGAACCAAAAAAATGGCTAACCACAGAAACAATAAATCTACTAGAAAAAAGAAACAATTTAATCAACGAAAAAGATACAAAAGACAGAAGAAAACATTTAACCGAAATTAGCAAAAAAATAAAAGAAAGTATAAGATCAGATAGAAAAAGAAACAGATTAGAAACTATCGAAAAGCATATAATCAAAACCGGGGGTGTCAAAAAAGCTTATAAGGACCTAGCAATTTCTAAAGACTGGGTCGTAAAACTGAAGAACAATAGCGGAAAATGTAATAATCACAGAAAAGATATATTGGAGATCGCTACATCCTACTACAAAAAATTATACGAGTGTCATTCTATACAAAAAGAAATCGACTTGATGGATACCTCAAACATTCCCAGCATCCTTCACTCCGAAGTTGAATATGCTATAAATACTCAAAAAAGAGAAAAAGCACCAGGGCCTGACGGAATTAGCAATGAAATCCTGAGGCAAAGTAACGAAGTTTTGACTCCTATTCTTGCAGAAATGTTCAATGACATTGTAAATACAGAAATAATTCCACAGCAATGGACAGAATCAAATATTATACTTTTGTATAAAAAAGGAGACAAGTACGAAATCGGAAATTATCGCCCAATCAGCCTTATGTCGAACATGTATAAAATATTTGCTAAGATATTACTGAAACGAATTGAAGGAACACTAGACGAACAACAACCTATTGAGCAAGCTGGTTTCCGAAAAGATTATTCAGTGATCGACCATATTCAAGTAGTACGCCAAATTTTAGACAAGTCTAACGAATACCAGCGTACATACTACATTGCATTCGTGGACTACAGTAAGGCATTTGATTCTTTGTTTCATGAAAAAATATGGGAGACGTTGAGGGATCAAGGAATTCAACACAAATACATACGGTTAATAAAAAACGTATATATTCATAGTACTGCAAAAATACAACTAGAAAAGAAAGGAGAACCATTTAAAGTTGGGAAAGGGGTCAGACAAGGAGATCCTCTCTCTCCGAAAATATTCTCGGCAGTACTGGAATCAATCTTCAGATGTCTCAACTGGGAAAACCTTGGGATCAACGTGGATGGTGTCTCATTAACACACCTTAGATTCGCAGACGACATTGTCTTAGTTGCTGAAACACCAGAAGATATAGAGAGGATGATAAACGAACTGGCTACTGAAAGCGAAAAGATGGGGCTAAAACTAAATCCGGAAAAAACAAAAGTAATGACAAATGGAAAGAAAATAACAATAAATTTAGGCAATGATGCAATCGAGTACTCGGATGAATACATCTATCTGGGGCAGATCATAACACAAAGCGATTCTGTTTCCAAAGAGGTCGAGAGAAGAATCACCAGCGGCTGGAGGCGATACTGGGGTCTGAAAGAGGCTATGAAAGATAAAGAGCTTCACATTAATGTGAAAAGTAAACTATTTAATACTTGCATATTACCAGTCCTTATGTATGGCAGTCAGACGTGGGCTTTAACACAAAGCACGACGAACAAACTAGCAACCTGTCAACGTGCAATGGAAAGGAGTATGCTTAATATAAAGAAATCAGACAAAGTGAGAAACCGAGTCATTAGAAACAAAACAAAAGTCATCGATATAACATCTAAAATTAGACGACTCAAATGGAAATGGGCGGGCCACATGATAAGAGGACACGACAAATGGAGTAAAAAAATCTCTCAATGGTACCCAAGGGAAGGAAAAAGGAAAAGAGGAAAACCTCAGAAAAGATGGGATGACGATATTAGACAGGTGGCAGGAACCACGTGGAACAGAGTGGCAGAAGAAAGAAAAGAATGGAAAAGGTTGGAGGAGGCCTTTGCCAACAGGCAAACAGATTTACAAAAAATCACAAAGATGGAAATACTTAATTACTAAGAACTTAAAACATTACTTAGATTAAGATTAAACTTAAGTTAAAACTATGTGAATCTGAATAAAGGGCTTATATTATATTATATTATTATTATATTATTATATACTAATTTTATATGGGAAATTTCAAGAAAAATTGAAATTCCCCATTTTGTACTGGCTAAAACGCTATCTGCGAAAAGCTAAAAAAAGAAACCTCATTCTTTTAGTCTATGGTCATTGCGCGCGCATAGGGAAGCTGCTTAATTTTTCCCTTCATTTCGAAACATTTTTCACAACTCGTTTTCACTGTTGAACATATTTTTTAGTAGTATTTTATTCACAAGTGTGTTGAAAAACGTCGTATGCTACACGTGTGTATTGATGATAACCGTCCTCAGCTCTCATAAGATGCTCAATGGCACCTCTGCGGTAATCACCAACATTACACACTTGTGCCATAATGTAACTAACACATTTGGTTCTGCTGACTGTTTAAATATTGCCCCACAAAAACGTAGATTCGACGTTTATACGGATATAGGACAAAAAATCAGGTTCTTTTCTCTTTTTTTTCATATTTTTAGGCCGCTCGGTGGTCCACTAATATACTACAATAGGTAATGATTGCTCTAGGATACATTGCTCTAGCCCAGTATGCGACCACAAAAAGCTACGAAAAAACTTATTTCGACGTGTTAGTAACAGATAGATACTTTGCCATAACGCTGTCTCGTTCTGACATGTCGAAAGAAATATTTTGTGGTGCGCATCCTAGCCTGGCAGAACAATGCTTGATTAGGATAACAACGTTTGGTACAAATATCACAAACATGTATACAAATTGTGTTAATAGCATTCTCGAATGCCTGCAGATTATTAGCTCTGCATTGCTGGGTACGCTCTCGTTGTTTATTTAACCTCGTATCGCGATGTTCAGGCGTTTCTGAACCCAACTGCTGTCTTTCACGGCTTTGTATTAATCTAACTTCATATTCTTCAGGCGTTTCTGACGCTACCATCTGTGTATATCGCTCCCTATGTTTTGTTAACCTGGCTTCATATTCTTCAGGCGTTTCTGACGCTATCATCTGTGTGTATCGCTCCCGTTGTTTTGTTAACCTGGCTTCATATTCTTCAGACGTTTCTGACGCTATCACCTGTGTGTATCGCTCCCGTTGCTTTGTTAACCTGGCTTCATATTCTTCAGGCGTTTCTGACGCCGTCATTTGTGTATATCGCTGACGTTGCTTTTTTAACCTGGCCTCATATTGCTCAGGTGTTTTTGACGCTAATTGTTCCCGTCGTTTCTGTAATCGACTATTTCTATCACCTTCACTTTCTTTAGCTCGTTTTGCTTTATACTTTTCTTTCGCTTCTTGAAGCCTTCGTTTACGTTGTGTTGCAGTTTCTGTTTTATTTGTGTTTTTATTTTTCATATTTTTTTTTACCATTTTGTTCCCACGAGTAATGGACATTTAAACGGTCGACCCCCCCAGAGGTCCAATAAAGGGGCAAGGCTATGTACAACAAGATGCGCCTGAGTCTTGAGGGGAAAACGCTAACGACGTATCATTTTTATCCACCCTAATGCCATACAGTTCTCGGCGCGTTTTAACCTTTCACCTTAACTTGGGTGGTGTACCGCTAAAGACGTATCATTTTTAGCCACCCTAACGCCACACAGTCCTCAACACGATACAAAATCTTGACTTGGGTGGTGGATTCAGGCTGGATTAATCAGATACCTAAATAACAGATTCAATTTCTAAATTTAAATCTTTTATTATACGCCATTTAGTGGCTGCGCCCATCTTAAATATTGAGGTTGTATAGTGCACTGTATTCTTCTTGTCAAGCCCTTTTATTTGATACCCATATTGGTGGGATTGATAAAAAAATGTTATCAGCCATTTGGTAGCGGCGGCCATCTTAGATTTCAATTTTGCATAGTAAATTGTATTCTACTTGTTGACATCTTTCATTTGATACCCATGTTGATGGGATTGATAAAACCTAAGTTATCCGCCATTTTGTAGAGGCCGCCATCTTGGATTTAAATTTTATATAGTACATTGTATTCTACTGGTTGAGCACTTTCATTTGATACCCATATTGATGGGATTGATAAAACCTACGTTATCCGCCATTTTGTAGCGGCCGTTTCTTGGATTTCAATTTTTTATAGTATATTGTATTCTGCTTGTTGAGCCCTTTCATTTGATACCCATATTGATGGGATTAATAAAACATAAATTATCCGCCATTTTGTAGCGGCGGCCATCTTGAATTTATAATGATAATGAATTAACATAATTGTATTGTCACCAAAATCCAAAGTGTATACAAAATTTCAGATTAATCGGTTGACAGAAAGAGGGTGAAATTTAAATTACTAAATTTGACCCAAGAATAAATAATAAAACAAACGGGGTGAGCTAAATAAAACCGTTTAAAAATTAAGGTACATTAAAGTAGATTTATAATGTTGAATATATATAAGTAATTTAAATAATTTTGTGATATATTTCATGTAGGAATTCGAGTAACAGGGTTCTACTTATGTTTCGCTAAGTTAAAACATCTTTTAATATTGCACGCCCGTTAGGGTCCACTATTGGAACTATTTTATTTATTACTAAGAACATTGTACATAGTGTTGCAATAAATGATTTCTGATTTCTGAACGCCGGCTGCACGCACGAAAAGTGTCGCTTGACTGAGCCGAGCGTGCAAGCGAGAGCGCGGAACGAGCGATAGAGAGGCACGACTGGCATAAGCGTCGAATTATTTCACATGTTGCTTCAACAGTGTTTTCTTATAACGTTCTAACGCAAAATTATTGTCAAATCCTCGACCTTACAGGCAACCAATGTCTCGTAACAGAAAATATGTCAAGAGCAGTTATGAGCTAGTAATTGATGTGGTTTTATATTATGTCTTTATTCTTAATATATATAAATCTCGTGTCACAATGTTTGTCCTCAATGGACTCCTAAACCACTTAACCGATTATAATAAAATTCGCACACCATGTGCAGTTCGATCCAACTTGAGAGATAGGATAGTTTAAATATCAAATTATAGTCGCAATTTTAATTTATTTAGCCACAGCAACGCGTGGCAGTGTCAGCTAGTACTCTATAAAATTTAACTTGATCTCTGCGACAGCTGTCAGAAAAATCACGCCTATAAGTCCTGATTTTCTTAATAGTACAGACAGTACCTGTCAATGTCATACTTTATGGGCATGCCGATTAGTGATGGGCGACGAATGATCGTGAGTTTTAGATAGAGTTTTAATTAAAATATCGATAGTTTATACTGACGATATTTTAAATATAACTTAATTCATCATTAATCAGCTAGCATCAGCTAGTACTCTATAAAATTTAACTTGATCTCTGCGACAGTTACGTATTGACATATTTAGAGTTGAGATAGTGGTGGAAAAAATCGATTTTCAAACAATGTTGTAATGAAATCGAATGAGTAGTTGAAGGTGAGAAATTGGATTTCATTTACTTATCTACTATTATTTAAGATCAAGTATGTACACATGTAAATAATATTATGATATTAATTAAATACTCATAATAATGTAACGATAGTATTTATCGACGTTTTTCACTATTATCGATGGTAATGTAACATTTATAATTGGGTTTAATTTAATTACACATGTAAAAAATGTTATAATATCCAAACATACAATAAAATTAATGATAAATAAAGTTTTATTTAAAATATCGTCAGTATAAACTATCGATATTTTAATTAAAACTCTATCTAAAACTCTGTGGGCACGATTATTCGTCGCCCATCACTAATCGACATGCCCATAAAGTATGACATTGACAGGTAGGTATTGTCTGTACTATTAGGACATTCAGGACTTCATAGGCGTGATTTTTCTGACAGCTGTCGCAGAGATCAAGTTAAATTTTATAGAATATAGTCTAAAAAGAAGATTTTTCACCGTGGGCACATAAATAAATATGTCATGCTTCAAAATAAGGACAAAAATGTGGCTGCGAAATTCTAAATTTAAAATCCACGTTTTATTTTAATATACTATAGGAGCATTATATTTCGCTGGGATAGAAAGTAAGATAAAAATCAAGTCAATACGTTGCTCCGTTGCTGCGTGAAAGAGGAATAAACATACTTTCGGATTTATAATATTAGTAAGTATAAGGATTTTTGCAATGACTCTTTTCTTACATTTTCGTTCCTCATAAATGTTTGTCTATATTTTTTGGATAAAAGGGATGAGATTGTTTCGAATAACTCATGCCTAATGTTGAGCAGATATGTGGTCTAGGGCGTAGCACGCTTACCTAGAAGATATCTATTTACTCGGGATTTCAATACTCCCACGTTGTACTTTAGCGGACAGACAGATCCAGGAAAAGCGATCCACATTCTGGCTGTTCGTATGAGGCATGAGGATTCCAAACGTTTAGTTCTAACGCGCGAAATGTCATGAAAAGGGTGGCGCTTTGGTCGCGTCTGTCTAGCCGTACCATAGAAGATAGGGGCAGGGGGACCAGATTGTGCAACTCCTGAGCGCACTCTCCGAAGTGTATCCGGTAAAAGGCCGACAATGTCGATGCTCGAGACTTGCAGCTGCGACTTAGTCAAGGTGTCGTTGTCAATTAGCCTCCTGGCTCGCCTCTCAATCGACGCCAGACCCTCCAGTTGATATTGACAGAGCCATCCCAAAGGTGAGAGCAGTATTCCATGCAAGACCTGACTTGTGCTTTATAAAGACTAAGCAGTTGCTCAGGTGTGAAATACCGTCTCGCCTTAGAGATAATAGAGATTGAATTTTAATAACTTTGATAGCCTTTCAGAAGAAAACTTTCAACATTTTCTCAAATTCTAATTCAACTGAGCAAACATCTAGAATGAAAAAACATACGCTATTCAAAATGAAGTAGCGTCTAGACACAAACACCACTTATTTCATACAACGAATGATGCCTACATTGTTTTGAATACAGAATACAGACCACTTCACACAACCAACAAAACTTTAAAGTCGCCTAATTAGAAAACTAAAAATCTCGCAAAAGTTTATTCGGCAAACACAACAGTGCCGCCCTCACTAAACTTCCGTTGATTCAATTCCTCTCAACAATGTAACCAACTTATGTCTGCAAATGACTAAATAACGAAACTAAACTTTTCACAGAGGGTGGTTTGGAGAACGCGACTGTGGTGTCATCACGTAGCTTGTGTTGATTCAATTAAAACAGGGCAATGGACCGTGGAGCAATCGTCATACAAACAGTGAAGAGTTTTCAGGGACTTTTTAGTAGTCGATGTTACAATGTTGTTAACGAGCCTCTATGGGACATTCGATGACTGTTATAAACACGTGATTCCAGAAAAAATCTGTAAAGTCGGTTTACGGTTTAATTTTACGTGATGACCTCATAAGAAAACATTGTCAAATCAACAGCTGAAACAAGCCGACCGCTTAGGTCGAACATGCTTGTATATAATTTTTTAATTTAATTTTGTAATTATGTAATGACGAAAATCCATGACATTTTAATTGACCTACTTCTATAATCTATGATATTTACTTTGTACTTTGGATATTTTGTATTGTTCCGACATTATTTAATTTTGTATTCGGTGGCCTTTCCACAGCATTTAACCTTGTTGCTGAAATAGATACCTAGTTATTTATTTTTTATTTAACCAATTTTTAAATTTAATTTTACTAATGTGTATTGTGAAATGACGAGATGTATTTTGCGGTACTAATTATTATTGTACAAACTGTTGTATATTTAATTTTAGTATTAAGCTCAATCCATCAATAAATGCGGCTGGTACACTTATAATAAATGATTCTAATTCTAATTCTATGTATATCGCGTGTTGCACTCTCGCGGCTGCACTTTCGGCTCAGACGGAACGTGACACTTTTTCGTACGTGCAGCCGGCGTTCATCGATTTATAAGACATTATCACGTCAAAACACATAAAACTGTAAAGGGAACCTCATGATTCATCAGAGCTTTTAGAGGAGGATATAAAATATTCTATCTGCTAGCCTAGCATTGGGTGAATCGACATAATTATGTACAAATTTTGTTATGGTGCCAACCCGAAATTCGAAAAAAAGTTAGCTGTGTTGCACATTAAAAAAACAGATCATTTTTAGGGTTTCGTACCTCAAACGGAAAAACGGAACCCTTATGTGACCACTTTGCTGTCCGTCTGTGTGTATGTCAAGACTCTTTACCTCGGGAACGCATAAAGATATCTAAACAAAAGTTGAAATTTAAACTATATACGTATATCTATGGTTTCTTGCAGTTGTGTGAAAGAAAAACTTCTCAGTTATCGTTTAAAAATGTTAGAGTCGTTTATATTGTAAAAAACCACATATTTCGACACTCACAAAAATCAAAACCTACAGGGTACTTCCCGATGACAAGATCTATGAAATTTGGCGAGAAGCATTGTTTCAGAGTATAAATATAGGAATAAATCTGAAAACAGTTCATTTTTATTTAAATCACAAAAAATAAGGCTTCAAAATTCTCAAAATATGGGTTTAAAATTCAAAGTGAATAAATCGTATCATATAAGGTATCATTATATAAAAGAACTTCATTAGCACATGCTAAAACACGTTTTTAATTATTTTAACAATGTGTTTGTACGGAACCCTCGATGTGCGAGCCTGACTTGCACTTGTCCGGTTTTTTTTCCTTTGTTGACTTATACCTTGTAAAATATAACTTGACACGCGAGACATTGGCATAAGCGTAATGACTCACGCACATCAAGTACCATCTTTTTTATAGTCAAAATGTTCGGTTCACAATGATATGCTTCACGCTCGTACAGAACGTACACAATACACGACGTGCGATGTATGATTTTAAGTATAAAAAATATGGCACTTGAAGTAAGTGAGTCATTGCGCGTATATCAATGTCAATGTCGCGCGTTAATTAGAATTAGAAATTAGAATGTCGGTTTTGGCGGGAACGCGGAAAAATCATGTCGCCTCATTGTATTATTTTGTTAAACTTGTGTTTTTATCAGTGATAATTAGTGAAAAATTGTGGTATTTCGTTGATTATGAGCTGATTTATGTGCATGAGTGTAGGCAAGTGATATAATGTGACGTATCATGTTGTTCTGTGTTGTAACCAAAACTCCATAGACGCCTCTAGTAAAGTCTCCACTGCTTTACTGAGGTATGACTTGGACTATGTTTGGACTTGACCGTGACTTTATTGGACTATGTCGAGACTTCGACAGTGACTATTTTGATAAAATATTATCAAAAATTATTAAAACTTAATACATGACACTGGCAAATGCACAATAATGCGACGCCAAAACTAAGAAGAAGAAGAATTAGAATGTCGCGCGTATCAAGTTATATTTTACAGGGTATAGGGGGCAAGCATTATAATCCTTACATACAGAACATAAAATATATAAAGTAACGTGGTCTCTCACTATAGGCCTTATTAGTAAGCTCCAAGTAGCCTACCGAGCTATGGAGAGGGCTATGCTCGGAGTCTCTCTGCGGGTTTGAATCAGGAATGTGGAGATCCGTAGAAGAACCAAAGTTACTGACATAGCCCAACGGATTAGCAAGTTGAAATGGCAATGGGCAGGGCACATAGCGCGGAGGACTGATCGAAAAGTTCTCGAGTGGAGACCACGTACCGGGAAGCGCAGCGTAGGATGTCCACCCACAAGGTAGACGGATGACCTCATTAAGACCGCAGGATCGCGCTGGATGCAAGCCGCTTCCAACCGGTCTTATTAGAGATCCATAGGGGAGGGCTATGTCTAGCAGTGGACGTCCTTTGGCTGATGGATGGACGAATGGATTATAACCCTGTATGTAGCAAGTATTTTAACCCCAGAATTAAATACCGAATGAATGAAACGAACGTTCTAAACAATATCTGTAAAAGACATATTCTTCTGAAAATCAGATAATCTCAGTATCGCACTGCTCGAGTAAAGCAATCTTATTCATCGCGGAGGGACCTTTGTGCCGGTATCGAGTTCGATCCGCCCTGATCCGATCTCAATCGGTCTTTGTGGATCACTGTATTCTTTATTGTAGAACAATATTTTTAGAACCACAATATTACAATCTCGGTCCTGTGACTAAGAATAGAACCGACCTTTGGTAATATTTTACTGAAAATGTTAGATATCAACATAATCGTTTTCAGTAGGACGTTCACAGCTGGACATAGATCTATCCTATGGATTTTCCATAAGCTGTACTAGCTGTATATTTGTCGATTTTGCTACATTCGGCCATAATACGAGTAGAACTTATCGTAACATTTAATTTACTTCGTGTTGTAGTATCCAACGTTTATTTTTACCACAGTAAAATACCGAATGCAAGAAATGAACGATCTAAAACTGAACAATATCAGCAAAATACACATTCATTTCAAAATCAGATAATTTCAGTATCGCACCGCTCGAGTAAAGCAGCCTTTTTCATCGCGGATCCATTGTGCTGGTATCCAGTTCGATCCGCCTTGATCTGGTCTCAATGGGTTTTTTTAGATCACTGTATTCTTTTATCGAAAAAAAAAATATTTTAGAACATTAGCAAATTTTAAATTGTAAAGTAACACAATGCTGTGGCGCGTATGGTCTTACGTTTTATTTATTTTCGACTATGTTAATAGATTCCTTATATTTAATACCAGTCAAAGGTTTCGCTGATTCTGATTAATTACAAAAGAAAGAGCTACTTTGGTTCTGAGATTTTTATCAAAACAAAAAAAAAGTTGTCCCATAGAAAAATATCATTCACCCTCGACAAAATGTATCGAACAGCTGTTTTTTTTCGAGTTTTGACAAAAGTAGCAAAACAAAAGTTGTTAGTTTTGATGTACAGAATAAGCCCCTAAAAGGATGCTAATTGATTAGAAATAACCCTGTATATTTAACTGAATAAATCCTACCATAAATAACATTTTAATACAACTCACATAATATTCTACAGAATTAAATACCAAGTGAATGAAATAAATGATCCCGTACTGAACAATATCTGCAAAAATACATTCTTTTCAAAATCAGATAAACTCTGTATCGACCGCTCCAGAACCGATCTTATTCATCGCGGAGCGGGACCTTTGTGCCGATATCCAGTTCGATCCGCCCTAATCCGGTCTCAATCGGTCTTTGTGGATCAGATAGGGATGAGATTTGATCGATATTTTTAGCTAGTTCCTTGTTTATGATAAGATAAGATAAATTTATTGATATTACTATTGTATTAACATTTGTTCATTAACATGCTCGACCGGTTTAACATTTTTACTAATAATTATATAATACTAGATACAGAAATGCAGTGTTATCTAATTTTTTTTTCACAAAATAGCTTTATGAGGATATAATTAAATGTAACATAGATGCTTAAAATATTAACACGCTTTTATTAGTTTCACCTGTATGTTTGTTTGTAACCAACCCCTTTGAGCTCGATTTTGACCTACTTTGAGCGATCAGATTTTCTTCAAACTTTGCACACCTATCAAAGACCGATGACAAAGCATTTATCCTTACTATATTAATATTATAAATGCGAAAGTAACTCTGTCTGTCTGTCTGTCGCGCTTTCACACCAAAACTACTAAACCGATCTCAATGAAATTTAATACACAGATAGTCTAGAGCCTGAGAAAGGACATAGGCTACATTTTATCCCGAAAATTGCATAATTCCCGTAGGATAGGACAAAATCTATCGTTAACGAAACTGTCACTTATCACAACGACGCAAGGACTGTTTATATGATAAATCCATGCAACGACGATAAAAGGCCCAATTCTAAAGGCACCATCGTAATTATAACAGTTAATTAGACTATTTCTGTTTCTTTTTCACTTTAGGCATTCGATAGAGAGAACACTTTTTACGTTGCTATTAAATTCACGAGGGCGCGTTCATTTTGCGAGGGTTGATTGGGCCTAATATGGATTGACAAAACGTAATTAGATGACAGGTGACATACATTGACAGCAAACTTTTATAAACGTCTCGCTTAGCATAGCAAAGGGACAAATTGTCTTTCCACCATTATAGCTCCTCGAAGAGGAAATAAAGTACGGATTGACAATGAAACCTGACATCAAAATTGGACAAAATAGTTTTCTCTTTGCCATGCTACATATTACAATCACGTTTAATACTGGGCCGTCATTTCGTCTGACATTAAAAATATTTTTAAATATACCACCATTAGAGGTTAAACATATTTCTTTATTCTACCTTTATGGTACAGAATCCATGCTAATGTACTAAGAAACGGATCGACTTGATTTTTAGAAGTAGTATGGCATGAGTATGAGTATCTTGAAACTAAGGTTATTAACCTTGATTCTGAATTGTGACCTTGACACGAACATACATTTCTGTTGGTTTGGTTAGAATTGAACAGTGATAAAAGTGCAGCCCGGCTCGGTTGCGGCAATCCTCATGAGGCACGCAACTTGCCGGCCAGCTTCTCAGCTGCTATAGTTAAAAATCCCAGAAAAGCGGCCCAACCTCGAGTGCAAACTTCTAAACTGCCTAGGGGGAAAAGACCAAAAAGAATCGGGAGACCTCGAGCGCCGCCTTCTCAGCTGTCTCAGAAAAAACCCAGAGAAGCGGCTCTACCTGGGATTCCCGCGCCGCCCATAAGCCTCGGCTACTAAGTTCCCCCGCCACGACAAGACGGGAACCCATGGGCGGGTACACTCTAACCTTATCATAATCAACAGAAGCATTTATAAGTATAAGGTATTTTGATGTCGGGTTAGGATTGAACAGTAACAACAAGGTGCAAGGTACTTGATTTTTTTATATAGCAAGTGCTTTTATTGACTACCACTAAATACAAGACTTAAAATGTAAAACTTCATAAACTACTACTACATATCAAGCAATTCGATCATCCACAGACCCTTGAAGGTCTAAAGATATTCTAAATGCTCAAGCTCACTGCCAGTTAGCAGCGTGCCCAGCATGCTGGCAGCATTGCCAATCAGCTTGGCAATGCTGCTTGCTTATACGTTGAGCCAAATAAACACCAGCATTTTGGTCAGGCGGCGGGTACACCAGACGCTCAGAAAGACTTTTGAAAACAAGATGAGCCACCACGCGCACAATGTCTCAATTTCAAACGGCTCAAATATGTAACCACTGCCGAGGTTAGCATATTTGTGCCGTTTGTGCTGCTCCGCCGAATCAGCCACCGCTCCAGCCCTACTCTGAGTCTCAGAAAGATGTGACGGCGCCAAAGTATCGACGCAAGTCGCATCCCATTCTAAGGGCCGTCTACACTTCCATGGGAACAGCTTCATGCCGTTAGGCCTTTTTCCATCACCACGCGCAAACCCATTCGGTTCGAGTACGGCTGCGATATTGGCGGTCGCAAAAGCTCTTCGTATGACATCGTTCACAATGGGGTGACAACCAATTCAACCAGCGCTTATTGAACAAGAAAGACGGTGGTGACAGAGCTGGTCAACTCGGGTACTTTAATAGGTGAGAGCGCTCAGCTATATGCGGCGCGGCAGCAAGGTGGGTCGACTATCTCGACGATATCATTAACACCGCCGCGCCGGTCGAGCCTGGTCACGACCGACCAAGAGCCGAAGCAAATGGCACTGCAAGAGAGAGGCCTATACCTAACAGTGGGTCAAAGAAAGCTGCGGATGATAACGATGACGAAACAAATTAGTTGAGATTGGCTATTTTTTGGGTTTGAAATGATTATTTGCTACAATATTTGTGTACCGTTTCACATTGAATTAAGGCTAATGTTTTGTAGCGCACTTACTATTTTTGTTACCATATTTCTTTGACAAGATAAACACAAATTAAATTATATCGCGGGCGAAGCCGCGGGTAAAAGCTAGTAAAAAATATATATGTCTCCTAAGCGTGTTTTTAAATTATTTTTTAAACTTTATTTATATTATTTTAAGGGTATCTTGAGTACATCAAGATGAACAACTTTTACTATGGGACCATCCAGGAAATTGGTAAGAAAATCAGCTGTTCCGTACAAAATCAATCACTTTCAATTATAGGTAGGTACACACACGTAGTATTAATTAAACTTGTCTTTAAAACATTGCACTATTTATTTTTTGTACTTTTATAACTGTAAACTTAATTTACTTTTGGGTCATTTAGTAATCATTTCAAAGGTGACGTCCACAAGTGGTATATTATTCAGAGTAAAATCGAACCAAGATGATATATACATTATTTGAAAGCTTGTTTTATGGGCTTCCCAAAAATATTTAATTTAGATTTTTTCACCCCTCCAATTTTTTTTAAATGCTAAAAATAAGTTGTATGGAAAATAACAATACAGCTTATTACTTTTTCTAGTTTAGCAATGATAAAGTGCTTCTATCGTTATTTTACTTGCATTCGTAGCTGATTCTTCCACATTCATATCTTAATTTGCTAAAATTAAAAATCATAACCTATCAGTGTGACCAGTTAGTAGGTACAATGTGACAAAAAACACTAAAAAACTGTGTCTAATTGGTAATAATGCTTCTGTTTAACAATAATGGAGGTTATTTAACCAGGTTTGATAGAGATAAACTATTGAGCCAAATATATTTATCTATCCTAATAGATTCAAAATTAATTTAAAAAAAACGGAGAGCTCTTTTTGGTTTTAACTGATGTAATAGAATCAGAAAAATATGAACTTTCTCGAAATGTAACGAGTGCTGTGGTTCGAATTTTTGATTATTATTATACCAGCCTCCATACATTTTGTGGACATGTCCTTTTGGTTTTGTAGTTATCGTGTCCCTACAAGTTTGTACTATGAATGAGTATGAGTGCTGGTGATCGCTTTCACAAAATAAATCAGAATAAGTGTGCATTAAATAGAAACTAGCATTGCGTGCATGCCTTGAGCATTCATGCTGGCCATCGAAGGCTCCTTCTTGCGGCGGCGTCGTGTGTCGGGTCGTTCTCTTCCCTTAAATATGGTCGAGGAGAGTGATGGCTGATACATGCGTCATACTCGTGATCGGGTGCTGCATGCGGGTCGCCGGTTTGCTCGTGGCATTCACGCAATGCAATGAAACCACTAACTTAGACTAAGATTTCAACAAACCCCTCTCTATTGTACAGTCGCATTCTTTCAATTGTAACTTACTTAACAAAAGGCACAGACCCTGGAGTCTGTGGGCCATAAATTTAAATATGTCTAGCGCTGAGGGTAGTGTGGAGGGGATGGCTGCGCAATGCGCATGGTGACCGCCATACTAAACCCATGCGCAGTCATCCCCTCCACTCTTCGCTCAGCGCTACACTTATATGCCGCGTCCTGTATCATTATTTGAACTCATGTGAACTATACAATCATCAAAGTTATTAAATAGGTATGTGAAGTCAGACTATCCCTTAACATCTAAAAACTATAAAATCGTCAATATACCGATATTTACTTTCAGAATTGTCCCATCACTATGAAAATAAAATCACAATACGCCACAGAGTAAAAATAACGATGTTTTCATTTAAAATTTCTTTTAACACAAAAATAGTTTTTCCATTTTCCGATATAAGTGTGTATAATATCACCTAGCTAGGACTAAGCCCACGGTTTTACCTGCATTATATTTAAACTTTAGCACACAATTTCCTCGTGCTATGTGTTGTGAACTAATATCTAATTTTGTTTTGAGAAAAATCTTTGCAGTGAATTTTTAAATTTTCTATTCCGTTGCACGGTAGGGTGTGTACTTAAGCTATGTTTGCTGTGTAAGCTTCTATATTTTTGAGAACTTCAAGTTGAAAAGTGGGATAAGGTTATTTTAAGCTTACAAAAACAAATATGAAAAAAATCAATGAAGGAAAACATCGTGTGGCTATCTGCATACTTCCGTAGAAGAAATTCGATGGCGTATACAGGGTTATTTCTAATCAATTAGCATCCTTCTAGGGGCTTATTCTGTACATCAAAACTAACAACTTTTGTTCTACGACTTTCGTCAAAACTAAAAAAAAAATCAGCTGTTTCATACATTTTGTCGCGGGTGAACAAATTTTTTCTATGGAACAACACAATTTTTTTTTGGAGTTTTGACGAAAGTCGTAAAAAAAGTTGTTAGTTTTGATGTACAGAATAAGCCCCTAGAAGGATGCTAATTGATTAGAAATAATCCTGTATAAATCTGTTAACCCGCACTAGACCAGCGTGGTGGACATAGCCCAACCACCTTTCGTGGGTAGGCTAAGTTTACCAGTGGACTATTAAAAAAGATGGTACAGTACAATACTGCTTACTAAATATTTGCTAGCTTAAGGCTGGGACTCCACCAAAGCAGAGATGTGTGCGGTGTGCTGAAGATAAGAGATGTTTTTCAGCTCGAGTGCGAGGCGTTGAGTGCTCAGTACGCATTCTGACACGCTCGCTGACATCGCTCACTGCACGCCGCTCACATCTCTCGTCCCCACTGCGCGTCGTCCGCGCACAGCCCACATCACCGCTTCCATCGCGCCATATAAATATTACACATCTCCGCACAGCGATCTCCACTGAAGCTGAGTGGACAGGAGATGTGTCAATAACACAATTCTATTGGTTGTTTAAACAACATCTCCTCTCCGCTCGTCTCGTCTCCGCTTTGGTGGAGTCCCAGCCTAAATTAATACAATAACATTGTACTTACTACAAAAAATATTAATTACAATGAATAAAGCGCAACATACCTACGTAGAAAAATAAAAAACCTAAAAAACAAACCCTACAAAGTAAACATATCTGAATGATGATGATGAATATTTAAGAGGAACATTCCCCGAAAATTAAACGCAGAATCATCTCCATAAGTAAAATTCGTTGTACAAAGTATCGCAACTGTTTCGTCCACTGAAAATTTAAATATTGCATACCTGATTCAATTTAGAGTGCAAAGTCATACCTTATTCATCGTAGTCACAGATCTCGTGGGATATGGCGTTTCGTATTTGCAGGTACTCAATTTTCAGTGGTCAAGACCAAAGTCGAAGTCAAAATTTATTTATTTCGTAGACACAATACAGGCACTTGGAATCGTCTGGTAACAATTTATAAAAGCTCTACCTAATTAAATTTTTAGTATAAATAAATAAGCACACTTTTTGGTACACAAAAAAGTGTATTAGAATACAAATCAAAAATAAAATTGTATCATAAAAATGACAATGTCATTTTAAGTTTAAAAATGTCAATGAGTAGGAAAATAAAGAAATTATAATTACATATCAAAAAATTAAAAAATACCATGTTATGTTATTCAGAAATAGCATCGTCAAAGTAAAACTAATGTTTATCACAGATAACAAATAATAGCATGCTAACAAACCGATTATTATTGGTATTTCTACCGATTTTGCGGTTGTCCTACCAAAATGATACAAATTTTCAACGGTTTTTGAGATTAGTACTGATTGGACGATAGGTTATTTTGTGTGGTAATCAGATAGGTAATAAACGATGTTTTTAAACTTTTGTGATTTGAACATATTATTATTCTATTCTACGGGACTAATGGCGCACTAAAATTCTACATTCTCTATAATTCTAAGTAACAGTTTAAACAGTACGACTACGATTGTTGCAACTCGGCCGAAACGTCGGGATGATGGGGATGATTTATCTCATAATTTTAGTGCGCGATTAGTCCCGTAGTATATAATAATAATAATAGATAATAAACCTCTGCAATATCTGCACTTTTAAAAGCAACTGTTTCGCTCGCCAGGTAAAAAGGAGAGCTCCAAACTGTATACCCTACAATATTATAGTTGGTATGTGTATAGAAAACTGTTTGTCATTCTTTAGTCGATGTCGTTTCACCCATAGCACGTCCACTGATGAACATAAACCTCTCTCCCACAGATCTTCAATAAGACCGGTTAAGATCAGCGGGATCCTGCGGCCTTAATGAGGTTTTTCGTCCACTTTTAGTAGGTGAATTTCTTACGCTGCACTTACTGCTGTGTGGTCTCCTTTCGAGAAATTTTCGATTCCAGTAGTCATCAGTGCTCCGTGTTATGTGCCCAGCTCACTGTCATTTCAACTTTCCACCGCTGGGCTATGTTGGTAACTTTGGTTCTTCTACGGATCTCCTCATTTCTGACTCCGAGCCCTCCCCATAGCTCGTTGGGCTACTTACTCGTAGAGCTTCTTCAGTACAAAGTGTTTTTTTTTTTGGTTTTCGATGAAAGCATGTAGAAGGTCTCTCTCTCTCTCAATATCTTCGATCGTACTATTTAAATATTTATACTTAAGACTTGATGGCTAGCTCCATTTGACTTTGCTGTTATTAAGGCTTTGGACTTTGTGTTTAAATAGTTGAACATGTTTTTTGCGGAGCTTGATCTTTGCCACATGCAAGAGTCTCGCGCGCCGAGTAAAGACAAAGCCTGTCTCTAGATCTCCACGATCATACTTAAGACTTGAGGGCTGGCTCCGTTTGACTTTGCTGTTATTGAGACTTTGGACTTTGTGTTTTAGTTTTTAATGGGTCCTCGTTGGAACACGTTATTGTTTTATTCATTCTTGATACTTGAGGCTTCGTTTGTAAATTGGATGCTGATTTAACAAGGTATTCTACTTTAAGTTTGTAGGTTTGTCTTTGTTCAAAGGCGTATAGTTCTGACTGCCTCGCTGGCCCAGTGGTTAATGACCCTGACTCCTGTGTCAAGTGGCGTGAGTTCGATCCCCACTTAGGGCAAAGGCATTTTTGTGATAACTATTAGGAAGGATCGACCGTATATAACGTGAGTTTTAGCCGTATTCTGTTATAGTTAATTATTAATTATTTGGTCTGTTTTGATTTTATTACCTATTTAAGCATATATTTAATTCTAGCTTTTAATTTTATCGTTACCTACCAATTTAATTTAGTACAATAATATATTGTCAAAAATATGGTAGGTAACAAAAATAGTAAGTACGCCACAAAATGTTAGCCCCAATTCAATGTGAAACGTAGCAAATATTGTAGCAAATAATCATTTCAAACCCAAATAACATCCAATCTCAACTAGTTTGTTTCGTCATCGTTATCATCTGCAGCTTTCTTTGTCCCACTGTTGGGTATAGGCCTCTCTCTTGCAGTGCCATCTGCCTCGGCTCTTTGCCGGTCGTGACCAGGCTCGACCGGCGGTATTGATAATACCGTCGAGATATTCGACCCACCTTGCTACCGCACCGCACATAGTTGAACGCTCTCACCTATTCAAATACCCTAGTTGACCAGCTCGGTCACCACCGTTTCTCTTGTTCAAGAAGCGGTGGTCAAATTGGTTGCCACGCCAGTGTGAACAATGTCATACTTGCTTTTGCGATCGCCAATATCGCAGCCGTACTCGAACCGAATGGTGATGGCAAAAGGCCTGACGGTATGAAGCTGGTCCCATGGAAGTGTAGACGGCCCTTAGTATGGAACGCGACTTGCGTCGATACTTTAGCGCTGTTACATCTTTCTGAGACTCATAGTAAGGCTGGAGCGGTGGTCTATTCGGCGGAGCAGCACAAACGGCGCAAATATTATTTCCTAGCAAGCAAGTCATACATACAGACTTAGATATAGTAAGTAATTATTCACTATGACCCGTTTTATCGAATCTCGACGTTATGTCACTTAATAAGTGCTTGTACCCTAGCACTTTGGCTTCGCGCGGCGTTTTAGTCGACTTGCAATCGCCTTACGATTAACTTAGCTTGGACAGAGTTTTGGCTCGGACGCTTTTTTTGCACGATTGTGACTCTATAGATATTTGCTCGAAGAACTTAATCAAATACTAATCTAACACATTGGAAGAAGAAGAAACTCACTTATTGAAGTCGGTCAAATAAGCGAAGTCGGCGACATCGTCTATTTCAGAAGTCAGTAGAAAACTTACGCTTAAATAACTTACGAAAACTTATTGAAAAAAGCGACTGTTTCAAAAATAGCTACAACTTTTTTCCGTACCAATTTTTTTCAAATAGGTATTTATGTCGTAAAAGAGGCACTTCTCGTCGATATGAACTACAAATTACTTCAAAATGCTCGACAAGGACTCTTGTAGCAATCATATCTAGAATCGAGTGAAATAAGCAACTTTCGGTACCTGGGCTCTAGGGCTGTCACAAGAGCACCATTATTAGATTGATTGGCGGAGGGCAGGGCACACATATTTCGAAGAACGGATGGCCGATGGGGTCGTATAGTTTTCGAATAGAGACCACGTACCTACTAGGAAGTGTAGCGTCAGAGGTCCACCTACAAGGTGGACTGACGATTTAATTAAGACCTTATTGATAATCCAAAAAGGTCTTAATTAATAACGTTTTGATTCGAATCAGAAATGAGGAGATCCGCAGACAAATCAAAGCTATAATGAGCTCCACATAAATCGTCAGATGAGATGTTAGCCGCAGATGACACTTCGCCGTGATTGGCTAATTATTGCGCATGTGTGCACAATTCCAACGTCGCGTGTCGTAGTGCGTAGGGAGCGTGCGGGAGACATGAGGTTGGTGGGCGAGTGTGCCCCGGCGTCTCGTTTCTCTGGCTCCCGCGAATGCCTATATTTCGGTCTGCGCATAACTTCCCATACGTTGATTTGTGTGGCGCTCAGTATACGGACATAGCTCAGTGGATTAGCAAAGTGGCAGTGGTCAGAGTAGATGGTTCGTAGAACGGATGCCAGATGGGGCCATACAGTTCTTGAATGGTGACAGCGGACCAGCAAGCGCAGCGTAGGGCGACCAGCCACAAGGTGGATTGACGATGTAATTAAGACCGCAGGAACGCACTGGATGCATGCCGCTTCCAACCGGTTTTATTGAAAATCCATAGAGGAGGCCTATGTCCAGCAGTGGATGTCCTACTGCTGATAGATAGTGTAATGAAACGCTTGCCCTAGACCTGCCCAGACTAGCCGCTATCAAGGAAACAAGCACTTCATACAGTTGATATAGAGTTTAATACAGAGAGTTTTTAAAAACAGAGGGACGTTATGAAAACAGACAGATAAAGATATAAGGACACTGGACTTACTCTAGGTAGGTACTTAGGTTAGGCTTAAAGTTCACGATAACATCGATTTTTCGCGTTGTAGTTAAATTGACGGAGTATATAGCGGGAGGGAGAGCTTGTCACGGCGGGCGAAGCTCTCGAAGCATCACTGCTTCTTTGTCAGGCGGAGGCTTCACCAGAGGCGGGCGAAGGCCCCCTCTGGTGAAGGTTGTTTATCTGAGGTCTCCTGTCTCAGTGCGACACTAGCTCCACGGCGTATGCATGCAACATTATATGACTCGTTCCCTCCATTTTATGTTAAGTAGTGTTTAAAATTAAGCTAAATTATTTGTTTAAATTGTAAATTATATGTGGTCCACATATAATTTACAATTTACAAGGTTTTTGGACAATACTGTGTGGAATTCTATTGTGTGTGTGAATTTTATTTACTCAACGGAACATTCACGTAGAACTACATACTATAAAAGTACGATAGCACAGAGGCCTAATTTTGTAAGCGCTCTGGCGTTCGGCTTCGCTTTTCCTCCCGCTCGCTCTCGCGGCGTGAGTAACTGGCGCGAGCAGGAGAAAAAGCGAAGCCGAACGTCAGAGCGCTTACAAAATAAGGCCGCAGGTCTTACCGTAGTTTGACTTGCTCTACCGCTACGTCAAAAATTAACAAACATACTTTCGGATTTATAATATTAGTACTAAGGATAATTGTTAATAAAAAAATTATGCGAGTAGCAACCCTAGGACAATTGAAAACCAAATAAGGGTGCGTAAATAAAATAGGAGCCCTTGAGTATTTTATGTCAATTATCAGCATTGTAATAAAATAAATCTGTCTTAAAGTCAGATATAACCTACTGTGTTGTTTTTAAACTTTCGCGATTTGAACACATTATTACTATATACTACGGGACTAATTGTGCACTAAAATTACGAGATAAATAAATACCTCATATAAATACTTTTAAGCGTACTATTGCTGAACGGATCAAAAAACATATCGCGGCAGTCAAAAACCGCCAGATACAGAAGTCTGCTATAGCTGAGCATTTGCTTGACGGAGGTACTGGTCATTGAATCGAGCTCCACGACCCAAAAGTCCTCTCCACGGATCGACACTATTTTTAAAGAATAGTTCGTGAAGCGGTGGAAATAAAAAAACATAACAATCTCAACCGGGAGGATGGATTTAAGTTATAGGCGTCGTGGAATCATGTTGTCAACAAATGTAAATCGCGTAGTGTAGGTAGAAGGACATTATTAGATACCGTCAGTGTTGTTTTTTTTTATTGGTTTGAAATATATATATATTTTTTTGTTAATGCATGAATTAGTATTTATAATTTATAACGGAATTAATTTTTCTTTTTCAATTTTAACTTTTAAAAGATTACGTTTTATTTTTCTAAATTAGTTAAGTCTACTCCTTATTTACATTTTGCCATGCTTTTTATGTTAATATGGAGAAGCGACTGGCTCCTGGGACACAGTCTTAGACTAGTTCAGGAGCCTATGGATAATATCGCTGTAACACATTTACTATGTCAAAATAAATGATTTGTTTGTTTGTGTGTCGTAGTGACAATTTTTCAAGCTCAAGTTGAATTGGCGGTACCAGCTGTTACAAACTCCAGTCTACCCGTGACCACGGTCGATGCAACTCGGCCGAAACGTCGGGATGATGAGGTTTTTATTTATCTGGTAATTTTGGTGCGCGATTAGTCCCGTAGTACATAATAATAATAACCTACTGTGTGTTCATCCAGACTAGAGTCTAGACTTCCAAACGTATCTGTCGTCCAAAGTCAAGACGACGCAACGGATATACTTCAGACTCGAATATGATTACAGGTAGGTACTATATTCCTCATATTTCTATACATTAGTAGGTAATAATTTTTGAGTTTCTTACAGTATATTTAAATTATAAGAAATATTTGTTTAAAAAAAAAAAAACTGGGATACCGCCGCGCTGGCAGCGGGGCAGGGCCCAAGCTATAGTAGCCGGCAAACAACTTGAACATTAAACCATATCTACCTCTGTTTTATTTTCTTTGCTAACGAAAGGGAGAGAGTGATATTTTTTTGTTCAACTTACGTGCCGGGACCTTTACCAATGGTTGGGTCTACAGAGAGAGGAACCTCCTGACAATGCGCGCCGAGTCCAGGATAACATACGCTTGCTGTAGGTACCTAGTGCTCAGAATAGGGACTAGAGAAAGTCCTTATTCTGAGACCTAGTGATGATGATTATGACCAATTTGAGCAATTGTGAGCCAATTTATGTTCGGGACAGCCACAATTTTTACGATTTTGATTTCAATATTGGTCAAAAAGGTTGAGGCCGTGGTGGCCTAGAAGTATTGACACTCGTCTTGCAATCGGGAGGTCGTGGGTTCAAATCCTGGTCCCGTACCAAGGAGTTCTTTGGAATTTTTTTATACAATAAAATGGACAAAAAACTTAAATTACGAAATAAAACAACTAGGGATTGTAAAATAGCTTTAACAAATTACCTAAGAACCCTCTCTTATAATGAAACGGAAGACTTACTTAGAATAATTAGCTAAATAGGCGTTCATGGTATCACCGTCTGTCGTGCACACACACACACACACACACACACACACACACACACACACACACACACACACACACACACTCACACTGCAGCTATAAAGTATCCAGTCACTTCTACTGACACGATGAGCCGCACCATAAATTCATCTATAGCAAGCATAACTATTATTGGGCCTGCGACACAGGTTTTTACCTAGTGCAGGACCCGCAATTATAAAGTTATAGAGTTATAAAGATACCTACTTAATTTTATTTCTTATATAAGTTAATTAAATCCTTGTTTCTTTTGTATGATTTATGTTTAGCAGTAAGGTTAAATGTAATGCTATAATTATTGAAATAAAAAAAAATTATTATTTATGTACGGATTTTAACACCACTGGATTTTCGGTGAAGGAAAACATCTTGAGGCAACCTGCATGCGTCCGTAGAAGAAATTCGATGGCGTAATGTGGATCCACCGACCCGCACTGGGCTAGCGTGGTGGATATGGCCCAATCACCCCTTCGTGGGTAAGCCTACGTCCTGTAGTGGACGTTTTAATAAAAAAGGCTGGTACAGTACAGTATTGGCCAAAAACAAAAGTGTTTCATAATACGTAAACTAACAAAGTAAATAATTATTTTTTGCAAATCGGTAATAGCATTACCGATTTGAACCGTGTACAAAATTCGCGAATATTTCACACACATCGAAGTAGATTTTTAATATTATTATTAATTTATCAAAAATGTTAAAAAAAACAGCCAATTTCAATAAAATTTAAATGGGACCAATTTCGAAGTATACTTTTTCCAATAAAAAAATAATTATCGAAATTGGACTACTATTTGAAAAGTTATGCGTAACATAAAAAATACATACGCGTCAAATTGAGTACCTCCTCCGTTTCATCGTTCAAAAACAAGCGTTTTTAACTTCATTTTTTTAGTTTCACCTGTATGTTCGCTTGCTTGCTTGAAACCAACCCCTTTGAGCTCGATTTTGACCTACTTTGAGCGATCAGATTTTCTTCAAATTTGCACACCTATCAAAGAACGATGACAATGCAAAATTATAAATGTATTTAAAACAAGATTATTTTTTGCAAAAATTAGTATGACCGACTTCACCCGTGTACAGAATTCGCGAATATTACGCACGGATCGATGTAGCATTTTTCACATTATTGCTGATTTATCAAAAATGGCTCAGCCGATTTTGATAAAATTGAAATGGAACCAATTCCGAAGTGTATTCTTATCAATAAAAAAAGAGTTATTGAAATCGGACCGCTATGAAAAAAGTTATGCTATACATAAAAAAAAAATATACGCGTCGAATTGTACACCTCCTCCGGTGGTTCGTCGGTCAAAAAATGGCTCGCTAAGCGTGTTTTTTAGTTTTTTTCTAAAACTATATTCATATGTAGTAAGTGGTGTTTATGCTATAACTTGGCATTGTAATATCTAGGTAAAAGTGTATTTTTCAAATTCTAATAGAAACGTACTGGGCGAGGACAACGGATATATTATTGAGTATTTTGGACGCTGCAAATCAATAAGTAAACGCAACACATATTTTGTAATTTTCTATTAGATATATTACGAGTAGCAACCCTAGGGCGGCCGAAAACCTAATAAGGGTAGGTAATAGGAGCCCTCGAGTATTTTCGTTTATGCCAAATATTGGCATTGTAAAGGGCTGACCCGGCCCTTATATTGTTTCACATAAAGTACTTGTGACACAGTCTTTACTCGGGACCGTGTAGCGATAGCAACAAAACGATTGAAAATAATATTAAATAGCTTAAAGGTGCCATTTAACCTGTACTGCCTGGACAGTACCTACACGTTAAATATATAAAAAATGGATAAAGGTGTAAAGTACAATATACATAACACGAGTGTTGTTAGGGAGAACGGTTACCTAACAAACTTAAAACTTAAGTGCCAATCCGGACGCATATCAATGAGTTATTTAGAATTTATCTACTGGTTTACACACCACTAGCTTTTCGGTGAAGGAAACTTTCAGCCATAGAATAAGAACAGTAATAGAAACCGTACTAAAATAGCAAAAAATATACATCACTTTGTCCCGTTTTAAATATGGAATTTAAGAGGTGTTAGAAAAAGATGTACAAACACCCGACCTTACGTGATTTCGAAGGGTTTTACAAACTAGCATTGAGCTATGTCGGCTGTCCAAATTAAAAAAGGAAAAAAGTAGGAAGGTAAAATGATAAGAGATTTGAACCTTCTAACTGGAACTAGAGTACTCAAATTTCCAAAAAAGACAGAACCGAGTTTAATCAAATTTTTAACCATTTTGACATTCTAACTGACGTTTTTTGTTCCACTCACTCTCGCGTATGCTGTATAGCTAGATATAAATAAGACAGCTGTACCGTAATTTTTGTTTGAGTAAAATTTAGCAATACCTCTATTACTGGTAATTCTTCTGAGCTTTCAGCATACGACTGTAGATCTTTCGATGACGGTTGTAAGTGAATCCATAAAAACAGCCCCTGTATTGTCTATGAGTTTTGGCGTTTGGATTCGCTTTTTATTCCGTTCGCTCTCGTGGCGCGAGTTACTAGCATGAACAGGAGAACAAGCGAAGATGAACTTCAGAACTCGTACACAATATGGCCGCTGCTGGACCAGTTTGGTAGACATGATCCAACCGCCCCGTATTTGTAGCTTACGCAAAAATAACTAGAAGTACTGACTTGCATGATGCTTCTGCATCATTGGCAGACGATGCAGAAATGTCAAGCAATCATTGATGACGATAGAGATCAATCCATGACACTGTCATATCAATCATGGAAACCACCATATTAATCATGATCTGGAGAGGTTTTGCCAACGTCCCAGAGTCACGCTTCGGTTAAATCAAGTAGATGCTGGGGAAGGGGGGAATGTGGAAATATAAATAATATCCCATGCGGGACGTCTGTGCACCACACCGATTAATAATAAGAAACTTTGGAAGACGCAGATCTTTGAAATACAGCTAAAAGACGTCATTAGACCCCACGATCGGGCTAGATACAAGCCGCTTCTCACGGTTGATAAAGATGGACGTCCTATAGCTGAATTGATGATTTATCATGTCCTGCATTTAACCTAGGACTTTTCACATCAAAGGCAAAACTATTTCGCCACTAGTCTGTCAAATTATAACAATGATTTTTTTTTTATAATGGCCCACAGACTCCAGGTTATGTGCCCCTTGTGTGGCCGTTCAAGTATTACGAAAGCAGATTTATTACAATTATTTACCCCTCTTCCCCCCTTGTCAGCAAAAGTAAGAAAGCTCTCACCCCCCCCCCCCCCCCCTTTCTTACGTAATCATTGGCACCTCTACCTATATTATGCATTTTGCTTTTTTTATTGATTCATTAAGGCAGATTCATGCTGGAAATAAATAACTATTGCTGATGTAATCACCATATAGACCCCCCCACTCCCCATGTCATCAAAAATAAGCAACGGATAGACCCCTCCACCCCCCTATAGTGCTTACGTAATACTTGAACGGCCCCTTAAGTAAGTTACATTAATTTGAATGCAACTGTACAATAGAGAGGGGTTAGTTTAAATTTTAGTCTATAGTTTCAGTGTATTGCGTGAATGCCACGAGCAAACCGGCGACCCGCAAGCAGCATCCGATCACGAGTGTGATGCATGTGCCAGCCATCGCTCTCCTCGACCATATTCGAGGGAGGAGAACGACCCAACACACGCCGCCGCCGCAAGAAGGAGCCTTTGATAGCGAACATGAATGCTCAGGGCATGCGCTTTCAACCGGTCTTATTGGAGATCCATAGGGAGGCCTATGTCCAGTCGCTGTCCTGTGGCTGATGGATGGGTGGAGCCATCACCGAGAACTTAAGCTGTCCTATCTTGCTTCACATTAAGGTGCTGTTAAAATGAATAGCTGTGACATGTCAAATTTAATTTATTAACGTGTGACATGCCCAGTTCAATGTGTTAATTCAATTTGATTTAATTTAATTTTAAAAATCAATTTCTAATTTTAATTTTAATTATGGGTCCCATGTGTCTAAAAATAATATATTTTTGATTTTGATGGATGGAAATAAACAAAAGCAGGCAAACTTGGAAAAATATCTTTAATCGAATACGCCAAGTGGTTTTTTGCTGACTCTACAAAATTTTATCAAGATGCCGAGGTCGTGACGTCACAAATCGCTGACGTATATTGGACCGACCTTCGCTCATATTTTTATATCATTGCTTTTAAAAAAACACGACATGGGATTACGTTTTTTCGGTAGATTTGTTTTATTTTTAACCGACTTCAAAAAAGAAGGTTCGATTTCAACTGTATGTTTTTATTAGTTAAAAGATGTACCTATATGTTAGGCAATGAATACTCAACCAATGATAAACCGATTTTTTGATATTTTCTTGTTTGTAGAGAGTTTTAGAGATTTTTTTGATTTTTGTGAGCGTTGAAATATGCGTTTTTTAACGACATAAACGGCGCTAACTTTTTTATACGGTAACTGAGAAGCTTTTCTTTTAAACAACTGCAAGAATTCATAGGTTTACGTATATAGTTTAAATTTCAACTCGATATCTTTACGCGTTCCCGAGATAAAGAGTCTTGACATACACACAGACGGACAGACGGACAACAAAGTGATCCTATAAGGGTTCCGTTTTTTCCTTTTGAGGTACGGAACCCTAAAAAACAATTTTATTGTTATAAGGATCGTAGAGATCAGACCTGTATTAAAATGTCCTCGTCAAAGTTTCAGCCATAAAACGTCTATTGCTGGACATAGGCCTCCCCTATAGTTCTCCAATAAGACCTACACGGACTATAAATCAGCGTGTCGTCTGAGCCACGCTAGCGCTCTGTTGCAAATGCCATCCGCGGTCACCCAACCGAATAGTGGCCATAGCACAGCCCGGACACTCCGCGATTCTTCATACAAAATCTGCTGTCTTACGCACACAACAGTACATTTTACTCACAGACACTACACATACGCACGAACGCTACACGGGTATTTGTGTGTAGAACGCCTATGGTTGTCAACGACCCATGTCGACCGTATGAATTGTAATTCTGACTTACCAAGAAGTTTTGTGAGTACTGATATGATGTACTAGCCGCTGCAGGTTTCACATACAATCGTACATACACTTATTTCGATGAAATCACTCATTTACCTACGTAGAACATAACCAAAACAAGGCACTATTACGAAATTCCCTTAATTTTCTCACATATTGTTGAAGTATCCAGTATACATAATCGTGTGTGTGCGTGTTCATATACGCACACACACGATTATGTATATTTGTAAAATCATCCCATAATTTAAACAAAAGATATACTTAGTAATTAACGATTAAGTAAATGACGCGCTCAACGCACCGACCGATGGCCAACTGAGGGAAGTCCCTAATTTCATACACCTACGCTAGTGAGGCCCCTCACTGGTTAAATAGCGGTTGCGGGATCGTTTTTGGTTTTTATAACTGTTTCTGGCAATGTTTCCGAATAATTGCAAAACAATATTTTTAACCCTTGACGCAAAAAAGGAGGTTCTAAAAGTTTATCACAATATTCTTAGTAGCTTAACATGTATCAAAGAAGATATAATAATACTACGTACAGTATGTCATGTCTTGTCTTGTTGGCATGTCTTGTGCCAGTGTGATGAGAATCTAGAATTTTAAACGGTATTTTTTCGGTGTCTCTGTCGACTTTTTAGAATATAATATTAGAATTTTAGGCATATTTGCAGAGGTCGTTTTTTTCAATAAATATTGAGACAAATCTTAGTAAAAAGATTTTTTGAGAATGTCTAGAAGATTTTTTTGTAAAAGGTATAATTGGCTTGATGACAAAAAAATATAATTAGTCCGTTAGATAGATAATTATTAAATAATATTTGACACGATTTTTTTCTGATGTCTATTAAGTAGCACTAAATATTTATTCAAAACAATGATTTAAACATTGTTAATGATATAGCTCGTTGAGGTATGATTAAAGACAGGGCGGGCTCAGGACGGGCGCGGACGTGGGCCCGTACAACGCACGTTCCAAACATTTTGTCTTATGTAAATCATCTCCGCGAAAAGCAAAAATAAAAAAGAAAAGTATAACTCCCTATTCCCGAACTTTGACAAGGTTTATCTTTGTCATTTATTGTGAGATTAACAAAATCTAATTCTTTATGTATGAAAAAATATTTAGTATTAGTATTTATGTAGAAAAAATAACTACAAATTATAGGACTGTACTCAATGTTATACATGTTCGTTTATTTACAGAAAATATACAAATACAAATTAGCACTTATCTACTAGGTATGTATGTGTTAACGCGAAACAATACATTGCATATCGATACCGATATTCTGTAACAGTTGCGTTACGATGATAACTAGTATTTTCACGCCCATGGCAACTCTATCTGTGATCAGCACGACGAGCGAACGAGAGATTATGCGCGCGAGTAGCGGCGCTACGTACGTTAGGTATGTTGGTAGCATTACGAATTCTCTATCAGCATTGAATTAGTTCCCAATTTTGGCCGCGCGCAGAATTATCTTGGCGTACTTTACGACCGATCCGCCATACTTTCATGCGGAAGTGAGCTAGATGCGAAATAAATTTACAAAAATGAATATTATTCTAGTGCTTATAAAGTATAATGAATTCATAATAATTTGACAGCACTGTAACTAAAAGTAAGCGATTTATTTTATTTGAAACAAATTATCAAGAGAAAGGAACTAAATTTGAATGACATAATTTTTATAACAATATTATCTAACTACTAAAAGTAAATAAGGTACCTACCTTATTTTATCTTTAGGGAAATAATGAAATGATATCTTGTCGCGAATTGTTGTAGAACAGCCATAAACAGCACACGTCTTCCCCATTGTAAGTCTGTATTTTTTGTAGTCGAAATCACCGGCCTGTGCAACCCGCGCGCCGAGTGAATTTCACGAGTCCTGACGCGGGGTGGAAGTGAGGAAGACTCAAACGGGTGGGGGGTAACGAGTGGCCGTTCTATACGTAGTATTATTATATATTCTTTGGCCATAGTGACCGTTATTTAACTTCAGTGATAGCTCAAGAACATCCAGTTAGCTATTTTATAACCGCAACAAAAAATATTTTATTATTTTTCCAAATTAAGTTGTTTCTTATAAAAAATATTTATTTCTACAAAACGTTGATGAATTTGTACTGATTTCAAATCCATATTAAAAGAGACCAAAATTGGTTGATCTATACTAAATTATTAAAAACACTTTTTGACAGTAAGGGCTTTCGAATGCAAGGCGCATGTATACACAGGGTTATTTCTAATCAATTAGCATCCTTTTAGGGGCTTATTCTGTACATCAAAATGGACAACTTTTGTTCTGCGACTTTTGTCAAAACTGAAAAAAAATATTTGTGTTCCATAGGAAAATATCGTTTACCCGCGAACAAATGTATGCATATATGCAAGGAATATATTTTTACGGTTTTTTTTATATTTCGAATAGGTTCGCGTTTGACTACACACTGCCTGATGTTAAGCAGATGTGCGGTCTAGGGTGTAGCACGCTTACCTAGAAGATACCTATTTACTCGGGATTTGAAGACACCCACGTTGTACTTTAATGGAAGACAGACCCCGGCAAAGCGTTCCACATACCGGCTGTTCGTATGGAGAATGAGGATTCGAAACGCTTGGTTCTAACGCGCGGAATGTCCACCATAAAAGGGTGGCGCTTTGATCGCGTCTGTCTAGCCGCACGATAGAAGACCAGACCTGGGGGGACCAGATTGTGCAACTCCTGGGCGCACTCACCGAAGTGTATCCGGTAAAAGGCCGACAAACACGCTACCTTGCGACGATGCTCAAGATTGCAGCTGCGACTTAGTCAAGGTGTAAAAACGTTATAATAAGGAGTAGTATATTAGTGTATTTCTCTATACGAATGATATATTTTAGGATATTGCATCTCCGAAAAGCTACTCTTCCATACAAAAAAATGCTGACTCTCTTAACTAAAATATATGAAACTGTTGGATAGTATATTTCTTCCAGGGTTGTTCCGTAGTAATTGCTATTCATAACAACGAGATTATACAAATCCCGACCTCGTGTTTGGTATTTGTCTATCCCATAGCAAACTTTTATTTGTTCGAGACAAAAAGTAGTCTATGATCCATACTTTGCGATCAAGTTAATTCCTCACTCTGTTGCTATGTTAAAGAATAACAAACAAACCAACAAACACTAAAAATAATAGTTTACTTAATACAGAAAACAGACCTAAGTGTCAATGGAGTGTAACAAATAAATAAAAAAATATTGGTTTTCTGTTAAGTCAGACGATAATTTTAGGTGGTCACGTTATAAGAAAATATAATTGGATCAACAACTAAAACAAGCCGAGCGCTTAGGCTAATCGTGCCTTTCTATCGCTTGTTCCAAGCTCTTGCTTGCACGGTGGGCTCAGGTCGGACGTGATTCTTTCATGCGTACAATGCAGCAATGGCGGCTCCACATTGCTGCATTGGTGGCGTGAATTGACGCGCGAATTCACGTTGCGAATTCGCGGCATAAGTCGTGATCTCCACATTCACGGAATGCTAAGAGACGTTCGTGATACTCGCCGTGAAACGGACACGTGTCTTTTGCAACCCACAGTGTATTTTCAGAATGTGATACTCTAGAAAGAGCATTTTAGTTTTATTATTCCAACGTCCATTTTAGCGCGTGCGCACGGACTGTACAGCACATGCCTGTATTCCATTGTAGTCAGAAGTATCGTAAACTGAACGGGGCCATGTGTAGACACGTACGCGTGAAGCCGGAGGCGCTACCCTTTGTTGCAGGACAAAATAGACTCCGATCGAGGAACAGGAATAAACGCGCGTGAGCCCCGCGAAAACCGTTCACATTCTCGTTCACGCCTGTTCACGGAGCTTCTCGGAACTAATATGGAGCCGGCATAAGATGTTATCACGTCAAAAAAAATATGCAAGCATACTTAGGCACTTCATTGTGTATTGTATTATTATTCATTATATTAGTAAGGATTATATTATTTCAGTTTAAGTTTAAGCCCTTACTGTATATAAGAATGAGTATTGCCAGGTGATGCTGAATCACTTTCCTGTATCCCTATAAAGTACACCGTTCGGCTTTTAAGGAGTTAGTGGCAACTCTGCCGACATTTTGGGGAAAATTGGAAATTATAAATAAAATATGGGGTAATTGATAGGGCTCGCTTATAACGAATTTGATTTTTAATGTGATCGAAAAAATATCGAAAATTCCGCTTTTACAAGATTATACAGGGTTATTCAGAATAAGGTGTATCTATAACACACAAAGGAGTGATTCGTACCATATTTTTGAACACTATTCACTATGGGCCTAACCCAGAATTAAAAAAACCGGACAAGTGCGAGTCAGGCTCGCACATCGAGGGTTCCGTACAAACATATTGTTAAAATAATTAAAAACCTTACTTTAAACGTTTTAGCATGTACTAATGAAGTTATTTTATATGATACCTTACATGATACGATTTACTCACTTTGAATTTTGAACCCATATTTTGTGAATTTTGAGGACCTATTTTTATGTGATTAAAATAAAAATGTACAGTTTTCAGATTTATTTCTATATGTGTACTCTTCTCGCCAAATGTTATAGTTCTATGTCAATGGGAAGTACCCTGTAGGTTTTGATTTTTGTGAGCGTTGAAATATGCGTTTTTTTACGTCATAAACGGCTCTTTTTTTACGATAACTGAGAAGCTTTTCTTTTACACAACTGCAAGAATTTATAGGTTTACGAATAAAGTTTAAATTTCAACTCGATATATTTACACCTTCCCGAGATAAAGAGTCATGACAGACGGACAGACGGACAGACGGACAGACGGACAGACGGACAGACGGACAGACGGACAGACGGACAGACGGACAGACGGACAGACGGACAGACGGACAGACGGACAGACGGACAGACGGACAGACGGACAGACGGACAGACGGACAGACGGACAGACGGACAGACGGACAGACGGACAGACGGACAGACGGACAGACGGACAGACGGACAGACGGACAGACGGACAGACGGACAGACGGACAGACGGACAGACGGACAGACGGACAGACGGACAGACGGACAGACGGACAGACGGACAGACGGACAGACGGACAGACGGACAGACGGACAGACGGACAGACGGACAGACGGACAGACGGACAGACGGACAGACGGACAGACGGACAGACGGACAGACGGACAGACGGACAGACGGACAGACGGACAGACGGACAGACGGACAGACGGACAGACGGACAGACGGACAGACGGACAGACGGACAGACGGACAGACGGACAGACGGACAGACGGACAGACGGACAGACGGACAGACGGACAGACGGACAGACGGACAGACGGACAGACGGACAGACGGACAGACGGACAGACGGACAGACGGACAGACGGACAGACGGACAGACGGACAGACGGACAGACGGACAGACGGACAGACGGACAGACGGACAGACGGACAGACGGACAGACGGACAGGCGGACAGGCGGACAGGCGGACAGGCGGACAGGCGGACAGGCGGACAGGCGGACAGGCGGACAGACGGACAGACGGACAGACGGACAGACGGACAGACGGACAGACGGACAGACGGACAGACGGACAGACGGACAGACGGACAGACGGACAGACGGACAGACGGACAGACGGACAGACGGACAGACGGACAGACGGACAGACGGACAGACGGACAGACGGACAGACGGACAGACGGACAGACGGACAGACGGACAGACGGACAGACGGACAGACGGACAGACGGACAGACGGACAGGCGGACAGGCGGACAGGCGGACAGGCGGACAGGCGGACAGGCGGACAGGCGGACAGACGGACAGACGGACAGACGGACAGACGGACAGACGGACAGACGGACAGACGGACAAGAAAGTGATTCTATAAGGGTTCCATTTTTTCTTTTGAGGTACGGAACCCTAAAAAAAACTAATAAAACCGTTTGTAACTGTAGATATGTAGTCACATCTAGCGAAATCCTGTGGCCTAATTGACTCATCGGTTTGCTTTGTGGGCGGACGTCCTATCGGTACTTGGTCTTTACTCGAGAATCTTCGTGCTATGTGCCTTGTTACTTGCCAATCCACTGGTCTCTGTCGGTAACTTTGATTTGTCTAAGGATTGCCTCCTTTGGAAGTTTTTTTATAGTTGAATTAATGTTATTATAAAACTTTCGCGATTTGAATACATTATTCTGCCCGTTTATTTTTGTGTATTAGTTTGTCCGTGCCACAATGGATGCAATACTGTCAAAACGTCGGGAGAGAGTAAGTATAATTTCTACAATCTACAATCTTGTATTTCTACAATTCTACATCATATTTTCTACAATCTACAATCTTGTATTTCTGTAATCTTGTATTTTTGTAATCTTGTATTTCTATCTAGAGTTTAGCATTGCGTGCATGCCTTGAGCATTCATTCTCGCCATCGATGGCTCCTTCTTGCGGCGGCGTCGTGTGTCGGGTCGCTCTCTTCCCTAAAATATGGTCGAGGAGAGCGATGGCTGGCACATGCGTCACACTCGTGATCGGGTGCTGCCGGTCTGCTTGTGGCATTCACGCAATGCACCGAAACTGCTAACTTAGGCTAAAATTTAAACTAACCCATCTCTCTTGTACTAACTCTTTTTGTACAGTAAAATCGAATAATTGAATATTTTAGTAAACAAAAGGCACAGACCCTGGAGTCTGTGGTTTGTAATTTCCTAATAAAAAAAAAAAATCTTGTATTTCTACAAGTCTACAT
This sequence comes from Hypomecis punctinalis, assembly GCA_949316475.1. Lineage (NCBI taxonomy): Eukaryota > Metazoa > Arthropoda > Insecta > Lepidoptera > Geometridae > Hypomecis > Hypomecis punctinalis. The sequence goes on along the minus strand of OX438820.1, from coordinate 15,703,342 downwards.
CATAATTTCTACAATCTTGTTTTTCTACAATTCTACACCATAATTTCTACAATCTACAATCTTGTATTTCTACAATTCTACATCATAATTTCTACAATATACAATCTTGTATTTCTACAATTCTACATCATAATTTCTACAATCTTGTATTTCTACAATTCTACATCATAATTTCTACAATCTTGTATTTTCAGTGCGCAATTAGTCTCGTAGAGTAAAAATAATGTAATCCAAATCTCAGACCAAATAAAAAGGTTGTGAACAAAACAAGTGAGGCCGGCAAAACAACGCCTCGCCGTGTACAGACACGATTACACACACATACACGTTCAAGGAACCTACGCCTTGGATTGGAACCTACGTCAGTCCAACTATGGCCAAAGAAGATATAATAATACTACGTATAGAACGGTCACTCGTTACCCCCCACCCGTTTGAGTCTTCCTTACTTCCACCCCGCGTTTCACGTACCGATCGCGTACTCTGCGCGCGGGCTGCACTGGCCGGTAGATCTTGTAATAAAAAATACCTAGACTGTGACAATAGGGAAGAATTGTGCTGTGTATGGCTGAATATCAATAATACGTAACAAAACAATACATTTTAATGTTTATCTAAGGATAAGTAAAAGGAACTTATTTTACTTTATTTGGTAACTTTCTCTTGATATTTTCTTTCAAATAAAGTAGATCGGTTACTTATTGCTAAAATGCTTCCAAATTAAGTAATTGTTATACTTTTATAGTGTGCACTAGATTTATATTCATTTTTGCAAAATTGAATACGCAACTGTCACACTCACGCGGCATGTCGCACGTCGCGGTGATCGCTGACAGCCATAGACGTTCCGCACACAAATGCACGTGTAGCGTTCGTGCGTATGTGTGTTGTCTGTGAGTAAGTACTGTGTAGTGTGCGTAATACAGCAAATTTTGTATGAAAAATCGCGAAGTGTCCGGGCTGTGCTATGGCGGCGCAACACCGACGCACTCACCACATGTATAAAAAACCGGCCTCATATGTCTGTCCACGACGTTCTGTCTTGATTTTTTATTTGGTCTGTGGTCCAAATTAGTATTTTTCCTGAAACGGCTAAAGAGTTTTATAAAGCTATAATAACATTTATTGTGGAGCGAAGTGATCCCGCGTCGAGTTAAACTCCTCCATTAAAATATAACTTCATGTCGGGAGCATTAGCATATCAATATTCCACCGTTTCGGTGAGAGAGCGGTACAAAATGTAAGCGGAAAGCGACTACCAATAAAAATAAATGAACCCGTAATTTGGAAAAGGATACAAAACCATTAATAAATCTGACAAATATTCAATGAGCTGGCCTTTTCAAATGTAAAGGACATGTTCACAAAATGTATGGAAGCTGGTATAATAATAATCAAAAAATCTAACCACAAGACTCGTTACATTTCGAGAAAGTTCATATTTTTCTGAGTCTATTACATCAATTGAAAACAAAAAAGAGCCCTGCATTTTTTTTAAATTAATTTTGATTTTATTAGGATAAATAAATATATTTGGCTCAATAGGTAGTTTATCTCTAAGAACTCTGATTAAGTAACCTCCAAATTGTTAAATAAAAGCATTTTTACCAATTAGACACACTCTTTAAGTGATTTTTTGTCACATTGTACCTACTAACTGGTCACACTGCACTGGTAGGTTATAATTTTCAATTTTAGCAAATTAAGAGGTAAATGTTGAAGAATCAGCTTTGAATGCAAGTAAAATAACGCTAGAAGCACTTTATTATTGTTGAACTAGAAAAAATAAAAAACTGCATTATTTTTTTTCAGATAATTTATTTTTCACTATAAAAAAAAATGTAGGGTAAAAAAATCTAAATTAAATATTTTTCAGAAGCCCATAAAACAAGCTTTCAAATGATGTATGTGTCGCAGGCAATTTGTATGATTCCGCCGTTTACATACGGCGTCGTCAGTTTAAAAACGCTCGCAGTTATGTATAATGCCGAAGGCAAAATGTATATTGTCTTAGCATTTTATATTATGCCGAAACATTTGATTGACAATTAAAACGCCGTATACATAATGCCGAGGCAAATTGAAGTATTTAGTTCTGTTTCTTACCACGCGCGTCGCTGATGATCAAAACAAACAAAATGGCGTCAAGCAGTGGTTTTATGAGCCAAGAAAATATTGAAAATACTACGTGTACAAAAGGCTTTTCGCAAAATACTTGTGATATTAAAGACATTTATTATAGTGAATTAAAAAAAGTTACGATTCTTAAACGAAAGCAATAAACACGCCGTGAACAACTTTCAAGGTTTTTCGGTACCTAAAAAAGCTAAAAAAAAAAAAAAAAAATTGCTAAGGTGTCCATAGAATCTGGTGTTCCGAGGACTCCTGAAATGTGCAGGAGTCTTCCGATTGTTGCATATCGACCATACTTAAAAAAATGGTCAGAGGATATCAAAAGAGGCTAACCTGACCAATTGAAGTCGAAATACCTTAGATATGTGCTTATGTTGGTTAGTTCATGTTAGAGTATACATATTTAACGGAAGGTCCTGAACTCGCAATAAGGACATATTGTTTCTGGCGCTTCGCCGGCCGCTACCGCGGCACGCTCGCTTCGCTCGCTCGGCTCGCGCGTTGTTGTCACTGTTCAATCCTAACCGAACCTACAAACTTTATATAAGTTTGACTTAAGGTCACTAAGTTTGGTTCACTTATCCTGGTGTAAAAATCAATGTCGGTATTTCCCCACCCATATACTCCCACATCCCATCGCATTCCGAAGATCGCGGTTTAGGCTCAGTGCCCCACACTCGTTTTCGTACACTCCAACCGTTAAACGAACTATATCTCGAAATTATAATCGATCTGATTGATTTGAACTGTCCAAAATTTTTATCTGTCAATCTGATTTTTCTGAAGTGTGTTTGTCATGGTAACCCTAAAACTACAACCGACGTTGAAATTATTACAATTGAATGAGTTGTCATTTTGCCTTCGGCATTTTACATAACGGCGAGCGTTTTTAAACTGACGACGCCGTATGTAAACGGCGGAATCATACAAATTGCCTGCGACATATATATCATCTTGGTTAGATTTTTCTCTGAATAATATACCACTTGTGGACATCACCTTTCTGTTATTTTTTTAATAGTTTTTTTTTTCTTAAGTTTTGCATGAGTTTATCGCTGCCAAAACATAACATAAATGAATGTATATGTACTGCTAGGATCTGAACGTACACTAGTAACTATACATATTATTGTTATTTTATTATGTTAAATAAAGAATTGTTGAAATTGAAAAATTTAATATACTTAATATATCCGGCGAAAAACAATGCAACAACATCTAAATTTTGAAATATTATACAGGATGTTTGTGAAAAACAGACATACACACACGCACACCAACTACACATAAATAATAAGGAACATCTTATACATGGTCTCTGAACCCAAGCTAAGCAAAGCTTGTTATATGGTTACCAGAGACTGATATACAACTTAAACATATTTTTAAATACATATCATCATACTAATATTATAAATCCGAAAATTTTGTTAGTTTCTTCTTCTTTCACGCAGCAACGGAGCAACGGATTGACTTGATTTTTGGCATGGATATAGTTAAAGGGCCGGAAAGTGACATAGGCTACTTTGTATCCCGAAAAACTAAAAGGTTCCTGTGGGATAGCACAAAAGTCAAATTCCACGCGGGTGGAGCCGCGGGCAAAAGCTAGTCTACTTATATAAAATAAAATCTACTTATATAGATAATATTATAGAAACCTAACCTAGACACAGCGCAAACATGTTCATCACACAAAATGCTTGCCCTGCGTGGGAATCGAACCCACGCATCTTTTCGATTCTCATTTGTTCGAGACCCAAGAGCCAGGGTCACTGACCACTGAGCCACCGAGGCAGTGAAAAAAAAATAGCTGTTTCATACATTTTGTCGATTTCTAGTTAAAATTGTGTAAAAGAGCTGATTTTTTTCTCGGATTCTGGGTTGGTCCCATATTATAAGTTGTTCATTACGATTAACGCCAAACCGTGTGGTTACAGTATTACTACCTACAACCTTTAAATCAGTACCCGTCTAAACCAAGGGCCACCAAGATACAGGCTTAGACTAGTTTGGGGCCCACTGATAATTCACAGACCACGAGTATTTATCAATAGAATTACATAATTGATTTAAACACATAGCGTAGCGGCAATTATTAGTAATTATAATGTAACTAGTTTTTGTTATGTATAAATTTTGAAACTTTTAAATTTAAATCTCTGCTCTGTACTCTAATTTTAAATTTTATTGGAAATAAATGTCTTATTTATTTATTTAAACTTATTTCATAATCTTTTTATAACTTTTAGGAAACATTTTATTTCCCTTTGCTACGCTTCCTCTCTATTCTTAGGGCGTCGTCGTAACATACGTCTGTATTTGACGTTAGACTTATACCTATTTAGCATATTACAGGTTTAGGTATCTGACGTTTGAATATTAAACGGCAAACACGAATTCTGGATAGCTGTAAATACTCGTGGAATTGAACCTACTTGCGCCTGGCAACATTCTGTACTGTAACCAAATATAAATACTAGCTAGAAGCTTTGGATTCGATTGAACGTCGTACTGTGCGGATAATCGGGGATAGTAAGCTTGTCGCTTCCAAACTGAAAAGCCTGGAACACAGGCGTAAAGTAGCGTGTTTGGCCATTTTCTATAGTGTCCATTTCGACGAGTGTGCGGTCGAACTCCACGACCTGATTCCTTCATCTCCTTTTCACAACAGAACAAGCCGGAAGTTGCTTAAATACCATCTCTACATAGTCGACGTACCACCTGCTCGTGCTAAGCGATTCGCTTCTTCCTTCATAATGCGGACCGCCAGGGATTGGAATGCCTCCGTCATTGTTTCCTGACAATTTCAATTTGGATGTCTTCAAATCATGAGTGAATAGGTATCTTCTAGGTCTACTCCATCTTCGGCTACAACTTTGCTTTCCATCAAGCGAGTTGGTGGCCAAATGTAGCCTTATTATGCATAAAAAAAATACACTTACCTATTTTCATCATCATATCAGCCCTGAGACGTCTTCCAGTTTTCGAAGACCTTTTCTTTTTTTAACCGAGTTGGGGGATTTGCCTCAAAAAGGGGGGAGAAATTGGCTATCGCGCTATTCTCTGAAACTGCCCATACGCACACGCAAACACGCACACGCACATCTTTCGCTGTATTTCCTTTTCTTGTTTATGAAAGTAATCACGTAGACTAAATTAATAGTACAAGTTCTCTTCCATATTTAAGTAATCGTTATCAGTTTCCCGCGATACAGACTAGCCTTAGTGCGGGGACTATTTTCAATGTGTTATTGCACATATTTGAAGGCATATAAATATTTATGTATTTATCGGCCAATTTTGATAATATTTGGCAAAATCGTGAAGTATGTAAATTCTAAAAAAATTGTTGTGTATGAAACAAATCGATCAAGAGTGAGTATGAGTACGAGACAAGGGCGATTATTAATATTCGATTAAAGAGATGTGCGAGGTCTACTGCTCGGGGAACTACTAGTTATAATGATATTGAGTTTCAGTACAAGTGACAATTGTATGGCGTGGGATATTTTTACTTCATAACCGTCATTGAAACAATAAAGGCCGAAACACACACACGGCGGGCGCGGGTCGGGCGCGGTGCGGGTCGGGAGTACGGCGTGTCTATACCTGTTTCAATGGACGACAACACACAGAACGCGCCCGCCCCGCGCCCAACCCGCGCACGCGTTCTGTGTGTTATCGTCCATTGAAACAGGTACAAATAGACACGCCGCCGTACTCCCGACCCGCACCGCGCCCGACCCGCGCCCGCCGTATGTGTGTTTTGGCCTTACGTTATCTTATCTAGGTCGTATAACTTTATAACAGCTCCGTAGCGTCGTAGCACTCATCGCGTAGCTCGAACTGTAGCATGTAGCCGTAGCACTCATCGCGTAGCTCGAACTGTAGCATCGCGTAGTTAACTAGAAGTTATTAAATCTGTAGCTGCTGTACTTCTTCAATCATTATCAAATACAGATATGGTTTTCAATGTGGTTTTTGAAGAAGACAAAGAGAATAAATTTACTAAAGAATGTATAAATAATATTAATCAATACCTACATGTTTTGTAACTGCGGCCAGATTTAAATATTATTGAATTTTCGTCGAAGGAAAACATCGTCAGCTAACTTGCGTACGTCCGTAGAAGAAATTCAATGGCATGTGGAAATTTAGCAACCCTCACTGAGCTAGGGAAGAAGATACGACCATCTGAGGACAACTAAACGCCGCTATAGTAAGGGTCTAGTCAGTCACGGGCTTCACAATTTTTTGGCCTCTTATTTGAGCAGTCGAGTAAACTTTTCATAATAACACTTGATCAAAACTATTTGACCAAAACCGAAGTAAAACACACAACCTTCAAATTTGAAGTTTATTGTTGTCCCACTAAATCTCCATGGTTCCGTTGGAAGATACTCGTATGTACTCGTATGGAAGGAGGATGTTTTCAAGTCAATAAAAAATATTATTTTTAACATATATGCTTTAATTTGTTGCTGATTACACAATCATGAGCATTACGTACTATTAAAGTCACATTCGAATTCATAGAACATTTACAACCTTAGGTATTTTATTATAATTATTATGTGATTTACAATGGCTGAAATAATTATGATGATATTATTAGACCCTTATACGACGAGATTTTCTAGACTACAGACATATTCTAAGGTATAGCTGGACTCACTATTATTACCAACATTTACTATGGGACCAACTTAAAAATCGCAAAAAAAGAGCTGATACAAAATGTTAAGTATCAAAAAAATTTTGATGTTTCACAAAATTATTTTGTCGAAAGTCTGTCAAGAAAGTTTATTTTTTGCAGCTTTCGGGTTGTTCCCATAGTAATATTGATCATGATAATAAATACAGTGATATCGCTGAAATGCCCGACATCTAGAAATGCACTCTGTAGAAATATGTGAATAAATAAATATTGTTAAAGTGACATAAAACCCTCTCGCTGTTAAGGAGTACTTCTATAACGTCTATCGAAAAATAACAGATATAATGTACTGCTGTTATTCTAAAAAGTTCTTGATTATTGTTTTACTTATTAGGAGACTAATTGATGTCGATAAAATGAGGTATTTATATTTCTCGCAATGTCAGTGCGGTGTTAGTCCCGTAGTAAGAGAATAGCAAATTACGGCTGATTTCAGATGTTCAATAACGAGATAAAATGAAAGTAAAAGTTTGAAGTAGCTTTAGTAAATTTTAACTTTCGCGGTGCACAAAAATTTTCAACCAACTTTGAATAGAGAGTCATTAAATATTTTTTAAACTCTTCTTTTCTTCACTCCAAAAACGTTAAATCGACAACATCAATTAATTGATACGGGATACTTAAAAAAATGGTTATATTTGAATGAAACAAATGCGATTTGCCATTTTTTACTAAGTTAAAAACTAAACTCTAAATTAAGCCCGATTACAGAGCCATTGTAATTATTATAGCATAGTTCTGTTTCTTTTTCACTTTAGGTTTTCGATAGAGATAACGCTGCTATTAAATTACGTTGCTATTAAATTTACAATGACGCCTCTATAATCGGGCTTATTATGTAACTAAATCTAATGATGTTTTTTTTTATGTTAAAAAATCTGCAATGGTATTGAGAATGATTTGTAAAATATTTTAATAGTATTATGGAATTTATTTTACAAGTTTAATATTACTGGAAAACTTCGTAAAATTATATTATTATGATGACAAGCTCGGTATTGTATGTTTATTAAAATTTTAAATTAGTATCTAAATCGAAATTATTATGATATTGAATAAAATACAACATCATTAAAAGTAAGTTAGTGTAGGCCGGATGGCTAGCCCTGGTGTCAGAGTTATTAAGCAGCCTAAGGCATCTGACTTTGCTAAATGATATCAACAAACGGGACTCCAAGTTCAACGTGTTATCTAACTTATGTAGTGCTCAGTTGTAAATGCCACCAGCGGTCACCCATCCGAAAATTGACCGCGCCGAACGTTGCTTACTAACTTACTAAAAGTTAAAATTAGATAGAAAAACTTGACGCGCATAAAATATTAAAGTTATACTAAATAAAACACTGGTTTTTACTCACGTATGATATACGCCCGGGCCGCTGGGAACACGACCGGTTTCGGAGTACATTAGTACTCCTTCATCAGGGAATACGCGCACTCCCGTCGACTGGCGCACGCACACTCTCGCGCGGCCCGGCCGCATATCATACGTGAGTGAAAACCGGTGTTTTATTTAGTATAATGATTTCTCACGCGAGTTTTAATGAAGTGAATATTAAAGTTGTTAAAATGTATGTATGAGTAGTTTATTGTTAAAATAATAATATCTGAATTACTACTCTTACAAAACGAAATCAGCCTTGTTTATTCGACAGTTTTGAAATTGAAATTAAAATAAATGAGGTGGAATATAAAAATGAAATAATTAAGACATTATTAATACTATTAGTTAAACGTAGATTAAAGATTGATTTGTTTGTCGTGATAACATCTACTCGGGAAATAAAAATACTTATTAATAATACTTACTGACAGTTTATAAAATACTATTACAATATCTTTTTAACATAATTTTGACCGATTGTAAAAAACTGTTTATTTTAATTAATAAATAAACCCAATAAAATATTATTATCTCGGGAATATTAAAGGTTCATCTATGAGATAGCACAAAAGTCAAAATATAACGCCGGCTTACCCGCAAACAAAACTTAGTACCTACTAAGCCAAGAGGGAGTGATTAAGACGATCATTTTGAACATCTTTTACTATGGGGCCCACTCAACATTCAAGCAAAAGAAAATCAGCTGTTCCATACACTTCCACTCGAAATCGACAAAATCTATGAACCAGCAGATTTTTTTTTCTTAAATTCCGGGTAGGTCCATAGTTGAAGTTGTTGACAATTATAGTCTGAATCACCTCCATTCAGCTTAGTACATCAGTTCTGGATAACCCTGTATCAAAAATGTAACTACTATTGAGTTTGAGTACCTTCGAGCAAATATCTACAGAGCCACAGTCCCTAAGTGAAAGTAGTTAAAATATCTCCGAGCGCCGTCATACATACCGACTTAGATATTAAAATTAAATAATTCACAATGACCCGTTTTCTCGAATCTCGACGTTATGTCACCTATAATAGATCCAACCGTTTATTTTCTTTTTGACAGCACCAATAGACCGTAACTGCGTCATGTTACGCAAAAGTTCACTTTTAAATGCGAGGTTTTAAAAATATGACAACTGCCTAAGTTTGCTCCTTGATCCCCTATAATAATCATCTTTGACAGATTGAGTACTTATTGGACTTTTATGGACTCAATTTGTCAAAGATGTTTATTATGCAGTAGTTTTTTAAAAAAAATACATAAAATAACAAACATTTTTAAAAATTTACGTTCTATGACTATCGTGTGTAGAGTCTGGCCAACGAAAGCTGTCCAAGAAAAAAGGCGGGAATTTTAAAAAATCAAGAGCTGTTAACCCTGGCTATACACTGCATAAACGGAGTTGATACTATTTATTTTTCAGCAAGTACATTTTTTTCGAGTTGTAAAAATTTTGTTTTGTTAGCAACTGTTGTTGAAATTTTCGAATGTATTATGAAGAATATCAAATAAAAGATTACTTTTAATTCTGTCTTTTTATTATTTTCAAATAATCCATTATTTATGTACAGTTGAGGACCCCGAGGAGCCGTACAAATATAGGAGCTATGAGTCATAGTTAAAATCGGATTCCAAAAACTCTACACCTGATATTGAATCAGCTTCATTGCTTTCTTCCCTGCTACTGCTACTGTACCCAACATGTATTATGAATTACTTCATTAAAACTAGCGTGAGGATTCATTATTAAAATTTATATGAACACCGGATACAACTCACGATTATTTGAGCGGTCGAACCGCTATGCGTCCGACCGGTTTCAAAGTAGTTAGTACCCTTTCTTCAGGGAATACGCGCGCCCCCGACAACGCGGTTCGACCGCTCAAATAATCGTGAGTTGTATTCGGTGTTCATATAAATTTTAATGTATTATGAATGGTTCAAGTTCGTTTTCAGTAGTACGAAACGTCAAAGTGTCAATTTTGACAGTCTTAAATTATTGCCATTTCAAAACTTCTGAAAATAATACGTGGACAGCTTTCGTTGGCCAGACTCTAGCTACACTTTTGCGTAACATGACGCAGTTACGTTCTATTGGTGCTGTCAAAAAGAAAAACAAACGGTTAGATCTATTATAGTTAATGCTTGTAACCGAGCACTTTGGCATCACGCGGCGTTGTAGTCGGCTTGCAATCGCCTTACGACTAACTAAAAAGCCTGCCCTCTACGTAGCTTGGGCAAGGTTTTGGCTCGGACACTTTTTTGCACGATTGTGACTCTATAGATATTTACTCGAGTACACAGCAGATAGCAACGCGGTATTAACTATTTTTCAGAATATTTTTTTCTGAAAAGTGCAGCTATAATTCATTTGTGGCTGGGTAAAGCAGGGACGCATAGGTCCCGGCACGCAAGTTGAACAAAAAAATATCACTCTCTCCCTTTCGTTAGCAGAGAAAACAAAAGAGAGGTAGCTATGGTTTAAGGTTCAAGTTGTTTGCCGGCTACTATATATCTAGTCAAAAAGTAATAAAATTAAATAATAGACCCTTTCATCAAAATCTAAAATACCTAGTAGATGTTATCACTATTTTTTATCCTACTTTGGCAAAGTTTAATGTGATATAATGGCGTAAAAGTATTTAAGGCACGGGTTTTTATAATTACTTATAAACTATGTAATGTAGAAGGACGTATATGACACGGCTATAATGATTTAATTACCTTATGTTTTTTTTAATAATGGAATAATGCGAACCTACTTATTGGCACTTCATCAGTTCTTAATTCAAATAAAAAATTAATTTCTTGAAGTGATATGTTGCAATAATTTGATAATAAAGGTAAAAAACGGAATAAAAATAAAACAAAAATGTATTATTAGATCTTTTTATTTAATTCGAAATGTAACAATATATTTTTGTATAATATATAAAATCGTATTTCGTCAATGGATGGATTTTTAAATTTAGAAAACAAATTGTTTTACAAATAATTAACGTAATTCATTTGAAAATCAGTCGATGTTCGTTCATTGAAATTATTTAAGATGAATTGTTACAATATCGAAAGTAAATCAATAGGAAAATAATAAAAATTAATTAGCTTAATAACTTAAAAAATTAAATTAATAAAACTTTGGTATCTGCGATTTATTCCGATTAAATTTGGAGTAGAAAAGCTAATGTTATAGAAAAATTACAATAATTTATTTACATTGAATACAAGCGGGAAACTCAAATTAAAATTAACTTAGATTTATTGTCAGTTCGCGATCTTGAGTATTATTTATTTTATTTACATTGTTTTTATTAAAATGTTGCGAATATAAATTAAATATCAATTAAGTCGTCCGTTGTTGCCATTTTAAGAAAACAGAAATTTGGATAGTGCAACCATTACAATTTTTAATTAATATTTTCTTACAATGACAAAATGTTTTCATTAGTAGATACAGAAATTATTCAAAAATGTTTATAAGCCTTTGGACATTACGGTATAACAACAGTTATAAAAATGAACCCTATATGCCTTTGTCGGACGACTGATAAAATCAGTGTTACAGGCCGAATCAAACTTATTGGCGTCTGTGAAGTTAGCCACAAGCTGTACGAAATCCAATCCTCACGCGAACCTATTCGAAATAAGAAAAAAAAGCTTCATTAAAACTAGCGTGAGGATTCATTATTAAAATCTATATGAACACCGGATACAACTTACGATTATTTGAACAGTCGAGCCGCTATGCGTCTGACCGGTTTCAGAGTAGTTAGTACTCCTTCTTCAGGGAATACGCGCGCCCCCGACAACGGACGAATCAGTGCGCGGGCGTCCGTAGTCGGGGGCGCGCGTATTCCTTGAAGAAAGAGTACTAACTACTCTGAAACCGGTCGGACACGTAGCGGCTCGCCCGTTCAAATAATAGTGAGTTGTATCCGGTGTTCATATAAATTTTAAAAAAAAAGCTGTTAAGGGCGATCGTCTCGGTTAGAGCGCGGAATTCAAATATTTTTGGGTTTTTTGCTATTTACAGTTAAACTACTCATTTTAAATTTACGAAAACTATAATTTAGCGGCTATGAATAGGTTGCGTTGACAAGTTAAATACACCATATAAACCAAATTTGTAGTCAGGTCAGGCATGAAAGTGCTTCAACTGATTTTCACCTCAGTTTTTAGTTAGTGGACTCTTATGCATAAATTGACCACTATTTTGGTTTCTACGTGTATATAATTCGTTAACACTACCTATTCATAGTCGCTAAATGAGTTATTAAATAAATAAATATTTTGGGACATCTTACACACGGCTTCTAACCCCAATCTAAGCAAAGCTTGTGATATGGCTGCCAGAGACTGATATACTACATATACTTATTTTTAAATACATACTTATATAGATAGTAAAATAACACCCAGACTCAGAGCAAACACTTATGTTTATCACATAAATATTTGCCCTGGTGGGGATCGAACCCACGCCTCTTTGATCCAGATGTTAGGGTCACTAACCACTAAGCTACCGAGGCAGTCAAAGTTTTGTTAAGTTACAGTCAGCTTGTCTGTAAATGCCAAAAAACCCAAAAATATTTGAATTTCGCGCGCTGACCTAGTGAATCCACCTTAAGTGAAGTTGAAGTTTCAGTTACTTTTTAGTTAGTTAGTTCAGAATTATGCGCAGCTTGTATGTAACTTCACAGCCGCCAAGAACTTTGATTCGCCCTATATACATACTAAAAATACGTAAAAAAGTTACATTCATTACAGTATGAAATTACCAATTGACCTATACCTTACTCTTAGTACCATGATGTGACAATTATTTGTTTCACATCTTCCGGTTTGAAACAAAATTTCAAAAAAGTTATATTTATATAATTTTACTAAGATTACTAAAGACAATTTGACACCTTTGAGATAATCTTGTAGATTGAGCCAAGTGATAGATACAATAAAACGTACAAATGCATTTTTTATACAAACATTACAAAAAAAAATTAGTTAAAAAAAATATGATGTTATTAAATGTCGGAAAGAGCTTTAAGAATTAAAAAAAAAAACTTAATAACAAGATTAAAGCCGGAAACATACTATCGGACGCGGCTGAAGGACGCGACTTAGTAGTGTGCACAGTCTTAAAACATCCGGTGTGCCAGATCGCTCTCGGACGTCCGAACGCTCAAAGTCGTCCGAAGGTGACGTCCGCGACTGATGCCCGATAGTGTGCACGGCTCAGTGTACTTTCATAGTCTAGGTCACGGCTGTCAGTCGCTTTCGTAAGCCGCGTCCGATAGTATTAAGCTCTTCGCTTAAGCTCGAAACCTAGACTATGAAAGTATACTGAGCCGTGCACACTATCGGACATAAGTCGCGGACGTCACGTTCGGACGTCCGAGAGCGATCTGGGACACCGGATGTTTTAAGACTGTGCACACTGCTAAGTCGCAGCTGTCAGTCGCGTCCGATAGTATATTTCCAGCTTTAGGCATGTACGTGTGATAACTAACATTATTATAGCATAGACTATATTTTTTTATTACAAAAAATATATAGGTACGTAAGGAAAAACATCGCCTTTGAAAAGTTCACTTGTACCGTTTTATTGAAACATACACGTTGCATTAAATACTAATATTTTAACATTTGTTAAGTTTCTGAAGAACAATAAAATTTATAAAACGCGACGATTAGTCGTCCGGGTAAATTCAAAATTTCCCAATTTATAAAAACAAGTACATATTTAGCGTTTGGCAACAAACACTGTTAGTAATAAATGCATTATAATTTTTATAAGTATTGAAAATACAATTTAAAAACTTAATCAAAGAGATCCTTCGTGGGAATCGTTACAATACTTTTTACAAATAAAAAAAGAATCGTTTCAAACGACAAAAATCAAATTTAGAACGTTTTGAAAATTTTGAACAAAGAACCGGAACAACAGTTGCAAAATTAAAATTTTCAAAACGATCTTGTGATGTTTAGTGATTTAATTCAACAATAATCTTACAAATTAATTGAAATAAAATTAGAATTTAATAATAAATTTTCATTAGTACCTAGAACTCTTAATTATTCTTAGACGTTAGAAAGTCACTTACGACTTTCGTAATGTCAGAATGGACGTACCACCTAAATATTTTGATAAGTCAGTCGACCGTAATTTGAATACAACCACACTTATAGCAGTCACATACAGTAGGGAAACATCGTATAATTCACATAATATTGTAAGGCGTAAGTGCCATTTTCATGAAAACTCAAAGTCATTAAGTACATAAGACAATAGGGCGTAAGTGTTACTTTCATCAAAACCCAAAGTCATTTCATAAGACGATAGGGCGTAAGTGCCACTTTCATCAAACCCAAAGTCATTTGAAATAATCATAATTCGTTGATCATTATGTAAAGAAGACAAACTGGCAAATGCGAGGTATTCAAGTCGGTGGGAGTAGAAAAATCTAGAAACCTTCCAAAAATGAGGACTGTAAAATCATTTCAACGTTTCCCTCCTGCACAAATACTGCACATACAGCCCAAAAACAATAATAACAATGACTTTAATGGGCTAATAATTGTCAAATCTATCTAACCGTACTACATTCACTCTTAAGTCCTCGCTTGTATCACATTCAATTATTTTAATATCTATCTACAATTCACTAGTCCACGTATATTTACACTGCTAGCTATCAACACTTTACACTTCACTTTGACGTTTCAGTTTTAATTTGACAGTTACGATAAACACTATCGCATTAACGTTCCGAATCACGCAGACGCATCTAGACAACGTGCGTTTCGTTCCGTTTGTTAAAGGATTCGTCTATAGTTACGTTTTGTTTTTTGTCTTTTCTGATTGTCCCGTACTGGGGGACGTCAGAGGTGAGGTTTTGTACGGTGAGGATTTGACTGGAGTTGCTCTGAGGAGTGCTGGAGGAGACGGGGCTGCCATATTGTGTGCCGTATTTGTGCCGCGACGGGTCTTTGAGGATTGACTGTGGTTGCTTTGGTGTTTGCGAGTGCTGGAACAAAAATTACATGATTAGGTATCAAAAAGTATTGTTAGTCATATTTATGAGTAGGAGTAATGGGCAGAAGTTTTAAACAAAAAATATGGTTATAGTGTGTGAAACAGACTACCAGAAATAAAGGGGTTAAGCTTGATTTTTGGTTAGTACGTAATAAATATTGGAATGATCGTCGGAGTTTATTAAAAACGTTTTTTATCCATCCGAGAGATGTAATTCAATCCTTTCACATTTTTATACAGTGACTAATTGGTCATTTGATAAAAGGATGTAGTTGAGCTGTGTCCAAATTTCACTATGGGACTCATCTCAAAATAATGAAAAAAAAATCAATTGTTCCATAAATTTTTTCGAGGTGGGTCATACTTGTTGGTCTACCAATTTTAGTTGATCAACCAAATCACACGACTATTTAAGTCACTCCATATTAATTAGATTACATGTTACGTGACGCGTGTACCAAACGTAATCGTGATAATCACTTTAATTAAGGCTGAGCAGACCAGCCTACCACCACACCGGCACTAGAAAAAGCAACCACTAACAACTGTGTGTAGTGATATAAAATGTACGGAAAACCGGTACTAAAGTATTGCGTGAAGAAGATAATTCTTTCAGATATAATGAAAATTATAATTTTCTCGTAACGCTATGGTACTAAACTGGCTACTATAAAAGATAAGTTAAACTGTGAAAGAGGGAAGCGTCAAATGGAACATTAAAAAGTCATAGATTTTAAAACCGCGGTTTTAAAGTCGAAAACTTTTCGCACGTCGATCAGCGGCTTTAGAAAATGTCTAGCGTTTCAAAAACTGGCCTCCTGTGTTTCGGTAGGTGTGGTGACACGCTAGCTAGCTCAGTGACAGCAGTTACATACTTACGGCTACATTAAAAGTAAGCGCGGGGTACCTGCGTGCACGCGCCGGGGTGCAGCACGGTGACGTCGGGCGGCGGCACGGCGGCCATCTTGTCCAGCCGCGCGCGCCGCAGCGTGCCGCCCGCTGACACGCGCTCTAGGGACACTGTAAAATAGTTGACATGAGTTTTATGATATAACTTGACATAT
Organism: Hypomecis punctinalis; assembly: GCA_949316475.1. Classification (NCBI taxonomy): domain Eukaryota; kingdom Metazoa; phylum Arthropoda; class Insecta; order Lepidoptera; family Geometridae; genus Hypomecis; species Hypomecis punctinalis. Next base: position 15,687,004 of record OX438820.1, on the reverse strand, counting down.
TCATTCAATTTCCTTACTAGTCTAATGAAAGCGACACATGACAGTGTATGTATACTAACCCGTTACTTATTTTAATATATTTCTTACATTTCATATCGAGATCTTAAGGTTCCAAGGACGTAAAAGACAAAATGTGAAATTGTAATCTTTTAAGATAATTGGGTTTAACAAACGTCATGTTTTTTTTAGGTTGTTTCAGAATTTTTATTAATTTGTTTTAGATTGTAAATAAAGAATGATAGTTGTAACAATACTACATAACGTCACTGTCAAGTCCGCAATTGCTAAGTTACTGTATAAAATCCGTATTAGGCTGAAATGATAAGTCCGTAGTAGACCGTAGCTGTCAACTTACTGTCAAGTCCGTAGTTGAGTGGCGGGCTGGCCATGTGTGAGGGCGAGCCTCCCGGCACTCCTCCATTCATGAGGTGCTTCGGGGGCTGCGCGCCGTACTGTTGCGGCGGCGTTGGTGTGCGTCCGGCTTGCTGTAGGACGAAAATTATAGGTTAAATAAGTTGTCAGCGAATCGGTAAGTTAAAATGGCAATAGGCGGCGCACATAGCACGGAGGATTGATGACCGATGGGGTCGAAAATTTCTCGAGTGGAGACCACATACCGGCAAGCGCAGCGTAGGATGTTCACCCACAAAGTGGACGGTTGACCTCATTAAGACCAGAGGATGGATGGATGGAAGTTGTCAAAAGCGTTGTCAGTTTAGTTTCCAAACAACTATACGAGCCAATTACCGGTTTTTTGACGATTTTTTTCTACTATAGAAGAAACGGGAATTAATTTCCCGGCCGTTCTATTGATAGAACAATAATTCACCTCCTACACGCCCAAAATTTGAATTTCATAAAATTTCATAGCTGTTTTGATATTTCATTACGATTTTGTTTGTGGACAGGTGATTCATACCAGTATGGCTCTATAGCAAAGGTATTCATGATGATCTGAACCATCCTCTTTTGGCTGAGTGGGTACACTTTTATTGAAAAACCCTGTTTCTACTGCAATTTTCTTTTATTTAAGTTTTTAAATAATATTAGTATCACTCGCACAAGTAATCGTAAAACGTAAAATACATGTTCCGTGTCGCGCGCAACAAAAAACATTTTTGTTTGTTTAAAACACGCCCGGACAGCAAATATCAACTTTTATTTGGTTTTATCTTGTTTTTACCGGTTTTTATCTGGTTTCCGCGCGTAAAATCTGTCCCAATTAAATATCTGGCCAATGAAACGGAAACTCTTTGTGAAGTATTTTATTTTTTACTGTAAAATAAAATTTGGAAAAATTTATAGAGGGCAGAGTAACAAAGTGGAACGATGGAGCTTTGATGCTTGACAAATTAATATTTTTAGTTTAAGTTAATTAACTAGTTTGTTTTTTGTAAATTGCACATTACTATGAGCCGTACTGTAAAGAACGCAGGGGTTTGAAATCAATTCATCGAACTTAAAAAATCCTATTAATATTTTATACAATTTTATATTCCAAATCTTCTTTTCCTTTCATGTTCAGAGTTTAAGCTAAATTTGAAAAAAGTCAGAGTTAATTGTACTTTTTTTCAGGCTGTATGTAGTCAAACGCAAACCTACAAGGAATAATATATATATATATACTTTATGAAAATTTGATTTACTTTATAGCGGAAATTAGGTTGTATTTAATTAGTTTTTAAAATGATACAAATAAATCACTCTCTTCAAACTCTGAGAAAAAATAATATTGCTTGCATGAGAATAAATAATATTTTTACCCGTTGTATTGTTAGCAGGGCAGTTAGTATTTGATCGGTTGTGACTTACCGTAGGTAGTTCCTGATTGTTTGTGAGTTATCGTAGATAGTGATTGGTAGTTAGGTATCTGTCGTAGGTAGTCTCTTATTGGACTGCCTCGGTGGCTCAGTAGTTAGTGACCCTGACTACGGGATCAAAGAGGCGTGGGTTCGATTCCCACCCAGGGAAAGTATTTATATGATGAACATAGTTGTTTCCTCTGTGTCTGGGTGTTATTTAGGTGTTATCTATGTAAGGATTTATTTAAATATATGTATAAGTATGTAGTATATCAGTCTCTGGTAGCCATATCATAAGCTTTGCTTAATTTAGTATCAGGACCGTGTGTAAGATGTCCCCTAATAATTATTATTTATTTTACTTATCAACTCAAATACCTTTTTACGAATGAAACTATAAATATACCTATATATTTTTTTTTACTAACATTAGACTAGAATTTGGACTCTTGCGATAATTTTATGAATATATTTTATGTGTTAATAATTAATAACTTAGCCAAAATATAAAATTAAGACATCATTGTTTAAGACATCATCTGAGCGTCTGGTGGACGCGACGCGTGACCAAAATGCTGGTGTTTATTTGGCTCAACGTATAGGCATTGCCATTCAGCGTGGCAATGCTGCCAGCATGCTGGGCACGCTGCCAACTGGCAGTGGGCTTGAGCACTTGGATTATCTTTAGACCTTCAAGGGTCTGTGGATGATCCAATTGCTTTCTATGTAGGTAGTAGTAGTGTAGTATTGTCATTAATAAATAGACATCATTACATTAGTTTTATTATTTGTAAATCTCTTATATACCCTACTTGATTATCTGTACATACCACACCAAACTTCAATCTAGGGAAAGCTGTCCACCTTATACAGGTGTGGACTCATCTAGTTTGCATGGCTATGGCTGCACAAGAGCAAATTCCATGTTTGTACTAATTTTTGAAATAAAATGTTTTTATTTATATTTTAATCGGTTGTGACATTTTGTGGGTATTATTATTATATACTACGGGACTAATCGCGCACTAAAATTACGAGATAAATAAATACCTCCTCATCCCGACGTTTCGGCCGAGTTGCATCGACCGTGGTCACGGGTAGACTAGAGTATGAATGAATCTTCTTTTCGAGTCGATGTTTCGATTTTTTTTTCTCATATAAACTATAGGTATGTTAAAAATAAGATGTTGTGTATTTAGATTTTGTTTGACCAAAATGAGGCCACCCCCAATGGCCTTCTCCGTCGCTTTGTTAAGATCGTCTGATGTGCACGTCTGAGGGCAGGCTGCACAGCTCAGTAGGTGGGGCATAGTCTGTGGGTTAAAGCCGCAGACGCATGCTGTTTCCGAGCTGTCTATAAAGCCCCACTTGGCCATATTGTCTCGACTTCGTTCCACTTGGGAACGGAGTCGATTCAGGGTTTTCCAGACAGACCAGTTTTCCTTATAGCCAGGGGGAAGTTCTTCAGCAGGTGCAATATAGTTGGGTGGCGGGCTGTGAAATTTTTGCCACGCTTCAATTCTAGCATCTCTGGGGAGACCTTCCAGTGCTGTTGTATTTTTCAGAAAGCTTTTACGGCTTTTGAGCCGACTGTTACATGTTTTTGCATTGAATGAATGAATATATGATAATAATAATAATGTGTTCAAATCGTGAAAGTTTAAAAACAACATTTTGTGGGTAGTTATTGGTTGTTGTTGTTACCTGTTGCAGGTAGTCTCCGATGAGTGGCGGATAGGAGAGGTAGCGGTCGGAAGACATGTTGTAGTAGGAGCCATCTAGCGGGGGCATTGGGCTTGGCGCTGGCACGTAGTTTGATTTGCCTGGACAAGGAAAAAAGACATTCAAATAAGTATTTATGTTTAGTGATTCTCTTCAATAAAATACTTATACTCAATAACTGTGTACGAAACTATGAATATATGAGAAGCAATAGGATGGTCCAATGAAGGTCTAATTGAACGAAAGATAGCAGCGTGGTTGTTGATAGAAAAATCCAAGTCCAGAGAAAATTCGACAAAAAATACCTGTGATTATGACCTGTGCGTCAAGGAGGTTGTCGAGAGTACTCCTTACTCGCGAAATAGGTAGTTACTAGTTTAGGCGACACTTGTTACAAACTATCTTACTTTAGATGGGCTGTTCAGCGGAGAAGGAAGAATTACTCTCTGCCCAATGGTTGTCAGTTTATGAGACACTCAGTAATTTAACATACTATCTTACTTGTATTTCTAGCGGGTAGTTGGCTGCATTTCGATTGGGTAGTAGCTAGTTTAAAAGGGACTTAATAATCTGATATCATTGTGTTCTGGCGAATTTTTCAGCAAAGGAAGAGTGTTAATTACTCCCTGCTCGTTGATTGGCTAGTTTCTAGGCTAGAAGAGGCTTTTTCTGAGGGAGGTTGATTTATACCTTACCTGTGCTTCTTCTCAGTGTGCCGTGCGTGTTTGATGTCTTCATGCCTGTGTGGGTGCGGCAGCGTGCGCGCGTAGGTTTGGTAGTCATCAATCATAGTAATGTTACATAGTAGATATCTTACCTGTATTTCTAGCGGGTAGTAGTGACCAATTTAGAAGAGACTAATAAATATGTAAAACTTTTTTGCTTATGCAGTAAAAGGAGAGTATACTCCCTGCTCGTTGATTAGAAAGATTCTAGTCTAGGGAAGACTTAGACTAGGGAAGGGAGACCTAAATCTATATTTTTTATTTACCTGTACAACGTAGCGATCATACCAAAAGTTCTTAAAAAGAAAACAAATTGGAGTACAAACATAGATCCCGTTAGGGCGCTGCAAGGAAATATTACAACTCATTAAGCCCTACCTGTGCTTCGTTCAAGTGTGCCGTACGTTTTGATATCCTTGTCTGCTTGGGGATTGGGTACTGACTAGTCTAGGAGAGATTTAATAACGTGATATTATAGTGCTTCTGGTAGATTTTTCAGCGGAAAGTGAAGAATGTCAATCTGGTGTAATATCTAGTCTAAAATAGTCTTGAAAGGAGAGTCATAAATGTTACCTGTGCTTCGTCCCAGTGTGCCGTGCGTGTTGATGTCCTTGTGCCTGTGTGGGTGTGGCAGCGTGCGCGCGTGGTCTCCCTCGTACACGGCGTAGTTAGGCGGCGGGTAGTCCAGCGGAGGGGGGAGGATCACTCCCTGCTCGTCGATCAGGTAGTCACCGGTCTGGGGAAGAAAATGTTTGGCTAGAATTTATAACTTTTACACAATTAGTTGTATAATTCTAGACCTTTATTTAGGATCCCGTACCCAAATAGAAAAAATAGGACCCTATTACTAAGACTCCATTCTCCGTCCGTACGTCAGTCTCGCTGTCACCAGGCTGTATCTTATAAGCCGTAATAGCTATACAGTAGAAATTTTCAGAGATGTATTTCTGTTGCCGCTATAACAACAAGAACTAAAAACAGAATAAAACAAATATTGAAGAGGGGATCTCAGAAAACAAACGTGTTTTTTTTGCCTTTTTTTGCGCAACAATATTACAACTACAGGTAAAAGCTTGAAAGGCTTGTTTTTGCCACTTATTTCTGATAATTAAAGCATTTATATATCTCTACCTTAAAACTTATAGTATGGCTGAAACCAAGAGCCCAACAAAGTAAACAAACAAATCATTTGATTAATGTTCTGTAAAGTGATTAAATATCTCTAGACCTTGCTTAAACCTAAAGTTGCAAAGCAAAATCGCTGTTCGCTTATAATGGGATTGGTTCTTTTTAACTGATATTTATATTTTAGTGGGGTCACTACCTCAACTACACTGTACACTTATCTTGATACCTCTTCACTACCTCGCGTACAAGACACATTTACTATACGAATAAATGTTTAATAACTACCTAATAGGACATTAATTCTGGAAAGAAACATTGACTCTTTCACGTGTGTAGCCGGCGACAGTCGCTAGGATTTTCGAAGAAATAATCTTGTGTGCAATTTACATACATATTTATCTTTACGAACAAAATGTTTATAACTGTCTCATAAAAACTGCTTCTGGAAGAACACCTGACTTTTAGTTCTGGGCAGGGATTAGCTAAGGTTTTCGAAAAATAACAACAACAAATCTATTGTATTAGTACCTGACTCATCATATGTCGATTCGGCATGCTAGGGACTTCGGGAATGGGTGGTGGCTGTCCATCGCCATCTTGAGAATAGGTTTCTGATTTCTCCGATACAGAGCTGAGAGTCTCCCCCGTCATCGTGTCGTTGTATGAAGATGGTGCGTACATCTCTATAGCTGCTGATTTGGACGACTGGCCCGCTTGTTCTGTGGGTTAGAGTAAGAGCTTTAGTAGTTAAAAAAAGTAAGTTGGGGGTTACAGTAAGTCTAGAAGTTAGTGTAATTGGTTTGGTGGTTAGAGTAAGTAGTTTGTAAGTTAACGTAAGAACTTGAGTTGTTATAGTAAGTAACCCTAACTTATTAAAGACTTACTAACTTACTGGCTTAGAGTAAGAAGTGTATTGATTGAAGTTGAAAACTCTAGTGGGTCAAATAAGGACATTTACAAGTAAGAGTTTAGTTTTAGTGTAAGAAATTTAGTAGTTGAAGTAATTAACTGTGGTGATTATTGTAAGAAATTAAAACCGTTAGTGGTTAGTTAGTAAGTAATCAAAAATCTAGTGGTTGTAGTAAAAAATTTCGCTTCACTATTTCTTTGACCCATTTTTCTTTTTGTTTTGGAGAAGAAAGACAAATAACTTGGTAATTGATAGTAAAGTACTTACGCAAGGCAGATTATTATAAGCAGAGTTGTTAGTATACATGTATGTTATTTTTTAATTTACTTACAATAATTTACTCAAAACAAGTTTTAAATTTAACGCTACATAAAATAAAATAAAACAATTATTTTAGAAAAATCAGCATGCAACCAAAAATCGGCAAGTATTCCCAAGCACACCTTTAAAAATCGTAAGCAACACAAAAAATCTCACCTTTCAGCCGTCTAGCTCGTCGTTTCAAAACAAAACAAGCTACCAGCGCGGCGTTTATCAAAATCAGCACAGCCCCGGTGACTGATACGTAAACTATGACCGATTTTGACACGTCCGCCGTTTCTACAAACTCGGTGGTGACTACGTTCAGCTCGCCTACTTCTGATGAAGCTTTGGGAAGGAGATAAACAAAAATAGGTTAGCAAATTAAATGAACTGGCGACTAAAAAAATAAAAGGGTACGATCAACTATAGTAAAAAAAGTCGTGAGAATTTGAAAATAATAAAAAAATATTCAAATATTTTCTTTCGATCTCGCAAGTGGCAGATTACGTTAGCTAAAACGTGTTAGATGATACAGTTTAATGGAAAGCCTATAAATAAAGGCGCGTATCAGAATTGGCGCCACATGTAAATAGTTAAGTTCCCAAATAAAAACTATGGAGAATAAAAATAGTGTAGTACTACACGCACCCAAACGATTAGATAACGGATTAATGCAGGAATACGAAAAATCTTATTGTTATTCCAAATCAAAAATGAAAACTGTAGACTGTAAAACATAAGAATGTCGATAATAAGGCCCAAAATAAGGGTCAAAATCAATAACTTAATGTAAATTGATTTACTCGAAGATGTATAATTGCATATTAAAAGGCAGCAACAGAATTCCGCAGTAGAACGGTCTTAAAACGAATTTGAGTCCGGTGTAATGCAATACACTTAGGGAGAATGGCCATTAGTACGGACTCATTTGGCGCAAGAGAACTTAAATTGGGCCCGCAGATTTTTTCTTACGGGCCGCAGTCAATTTTTTAGGAAATTGCTTTGAGAAAGTGTAATATGAACTCAAATAGTGTAGCTTCAAATTGCATGAAATATGTTTTAGTGTTTGAATAAAACGGCTTTTTAAAATCCTTCTAGTCGATAGTAAGATCCAAGCCGTTTCTAACCGATCTTATTTTAATAGGACTGTTGGGCCTGATGGCCTGATGGATGGTGAAGCCGTGGTGGTCTAGCGGTAGTAACACCCGACCTGCGTACGTATTTTTTCAAATCAAATCAAATCAAATCAAATCAAATCACTTTATTTAGCCCGTGGGCCTAGGTTAACAAAGTTGTTATAATTTAATACATATATAAATGTCCTCTAGGTCCCGCTATGATAAGCGTACAAGCGTTTGTATAATACATAAATAGGTCATTAGAAAATTAACAATTACAATTAACAAACATTAATTAGAATTAAACAAATGTCAAAAAATACAGAGATAAATGTCAATGAAAATAAAAATATAGGTACCTGTCAAATTTAAATATTATAATTGTGATTCAATATATTTGTCTTTTAAGAACTCGTCTAGGGAATAATATGCCTTAGATAAAAGGAATTCATTTAGTCGATTTTCAAAGCTATGTATATTATCCCAGTTTCGAATAGATAACGGAAGTTTATTATAAATAATGGAAGCCATACAGAACACACTTTTTGACATTAATGATGTTTTAACCTTACTAGGGTACCGAATGTTTTTTTCTCTTCTACTACCGGGGTTGAAAGTTTGAAAAAGATTGGGGTTCCTTTTTACAAATAAGGCGACTTCACTAATATATAAACTTGGAAAGGTTAATATTCTTAATTTTATGTAAGATTGTTTGCAGGATTGTCTTCGTTTTAATCCACAAATCGCTCTGATACATCGTTTTTGTGCTCTAAATGCCACTAGTTTATCTGTAGAATTGCCCCAAAAAATTACTCCGTATCTTAAGATTGAAACAACATGGCCGTTATAAGCTGTGATCATGGTTTCAAGATTAGAAATTTGTCTCAGTTTGTAAAGGGCGTAGGAAAATTTTAGCACACGTTTTGATATTATTTGAATGTGTTGTTTCCATGTCAATTTATTGTCAATGTACAGACCTAAAAATTTTGTAGTCTCAACTTCAGATATGTTTTTTCCTTCATAAGATACGTCTAAATAATTGTTCTGTAAATGATTGATTCTCTGTCTGAAGTTCATCATTTGAGTTTTTTTAATATTAATTTTTAAGTTGTGTTGCTCTAGCCACTTTATAACAGATATCAACGTTTGGTTAATGTCATTATTCAATGTGTCAAGATTTTTTTTATTCCCCGTAAATAAAATAGTGCTATCGTCCGCGTAAAGTGTCATAGAGTGATTAGTTATTTTTGGTAGTTCGTTTATGTATGCCACAAAAAGAAACGGTCCTGCTATACTGCCTTGTGGGACACCCGTACAAATCCGTCTTAATTGAGATGTGTATACCTTTTCTACTTTTGTTTTTGGGCAAATTCGATTCACTTCTGTAAATTGGTATCTATCACTCAAAAAGGATCGTATCAGTTTATTAGGTATATCTCTAGCTCCATACGACTCTAATATATGCAAAAGTATTTCATGGTCCACGTGATCAAATGCTTTGGTCATATCCATGAATAGCGCTACCGTTGATGCTCCCTTGTCCATGTTTGTTGTTACTTTATACAAAAAGTCGTATATAGCCATGTTAATGTCTTTCTTTTTCCTAAAACCATACTGACTTGAGGATATTACATTGTAATTTTCAAAGTATGAATAAAACTTTTGGTGAATAATTTTTTCAAAAATTTTTGAGAATATTGGAATTAGTGCTATGGGCCTATAATTGTCTAGTTGTTGTTTATCCCCTTTCTTAAATATCGGTTTTATTACAGATATTTTAAGTTTATCTGGGTAAACGCCTTTCGTCATACATGTATTTATGATATGGCTCAAGATCGGTGCTATCAGTTCTTTGACATACTTCACAACTTTTGTAGTCACTTCGTCGTAACCAACGCTTTGAGTATTACTCAGAGAATTAATAGTGTGGTATATGTCAGTAGGAGTTGTTGGAGTCAAGAATAAAGAATTCGAATTGCAATATTGTATTTTTGGCAGATTACTTTGTCTAGATTGAGATTGTGCAAAAAAAAAAAAATGTGCTTTCTTAATAAAGCAAAAGACAAAGATAAATCTTGTCATATTCGGGAGGGGGGGTCGTGACGTCACCTCTCTTTCAGAAATATATACATTTGTATGGCAATTGTGACGTCACGCGGTCTTTGACGTATTATAAGCTCGATTATAGGAGGAGCCAGCGTAAATTTAATAGCAACGTAAAAAGCGTTCTCTCTATCGAATGCCTGAAGTGAAAAAGAAACAGAACTATGATATTTAGCTATTATAATTACGATGGCGCCTCTCTCTGTAATCGGGCTTAATATCTTCATTAATTTTTATTTTATTGACAAAAGAAAAAATACGAGTCTAATATTTTTTAATAGTCTATCTGACGGACTAATTATATTTTTTTAGTTATCATGCCTATTATAAATTTGACACTGCGGCCCGTTTATAACAAAAGTTTAGCGCGCCTGGTAGTAGCTCCCACTGCAAGTGCCTAGTAATTTACTCTTGTACAGTAGTCCTTATGCTTAATTGCTTTTTAAATTGATTTCAAAGAAGAAACTGAAACTATTCCACTCTCGATGTAAATTGTAGTAAGTGAAATATTAAAAGTCTTTAAAGGTTTTATTTGAAAAGAATTTCGAAGATTTTTATTTTAAAACAAAACATTTTTTACTTAAGTTAATAGCTTTCAGAATGTTTAACTTTTGAGACGTTTCAAGCTTTTTTCGAAACTAATTTTCGGAGTAATTTTTAAAAGCATTGTTAGAAGTTCTTGATTTTTATATTTTCAAATTCACACTTAGGCAAATTGGATTCTAGGTTCGCCATCTTTGGAAGGACTTAATATTTTTGTTGCCGTTTTTATTTTAAGTCTTGTACCTAAGTTAAATATTTTCATGAAAAAAATATTGTATACCATTTCAAATAAAATAACAGTATTCAGGGTTATTCGAGAAGGATGTACTAAGACAGAAAGGAGTGATATTTTTCGTTTATTATTATTTTCTGCCTATATTGAAAGTTATTGGGTAGTGGAAATATTGTACACTTTTTAGTTTGATATACTATGAAAGCGTGATTTTAATTTTTTCGAACTATATTTATTCGAATTCTGTTTTGTTTACCAAAAGTTATCATGGTCAGCATCACCTTGGATGGTCTTTTAGCTAACTAGGTACATTATTCCTGAATACCCCTATATTTAATTAACATTTTTTTTAAATCATTTTATACCCTGATCTATTGATAGATAAAAATTCAGATTTCGATGGCAAAACTAAAATCCAACTAATACTAAATATAACACATCGACTCAACAAAACATATAACGACACCATAGCACATCAAAAATAGACTCTACGTCATCAAAAATAGAGTCCAAAATATCAAACCTCGTATCCTCTTATTGGTCCTTCGGTGCAGACAGAATCCGATCAGCAGTACATTCAGCAAGATAAGTGCCGTGCCCACGATAGTGCCCGTGATTATGAACACTCCGGGGACGTTATAAGAGTTATATTCCTCTGAACTCGACTGTACTGATGATGGGAGTAAGTCTGGGCAGCGTGGAAATTAAAACTTTATTTTAGGGTAAGTAAGGTTGGATTTTGCTTATATACATTTTTTAGAAATAATAAACTTACCCCCTTCGCACACGGCGTCGTAGCGTAGGCGTATCGTAGTACGCGCGTAAGAGAGCAATACGAGCGCATACATGTTCAAACAAGTCTACACACGAGGCGTAGCGTAGTCGTATTGTAGGAGGCACCGCTCCGTGTGCGGACTTTTTTGAACATGTACAGCAATACGAGCGCGTATTGCTCTCGTCTTACGCGCGTACTACGATACGCCTACGCTACGACTTCGTTTGCGAAGGGTCTTAATGTTGTCTTGAATTTTTACCAAAGCAGAGGTAGATTATATTCGTAGTTATTAACTAATTTACTATGGAACCAACGAGAAAACAGTTAAGTCTTGTCGATCATCAATCCCGTGGTCACGAAAGTTTCTGAAGTGTTTATCACAAAAAGTCTAACAAGAATGTGCATGAAACAATTTAGCAATTTATCATGTTCAGTTTAGCAATGTATCATGTTCAATTCAGCAATTTATCATGTTCAATTTAGTAATTTATCATGTTGAATTTAGCAATTTATCATACAGATTCAAATGTCTTCGTCACAACAAATTTATATATACCTATATATTATAAATGAGTAATAATGCTTAACTTTTCATGAACGTCAGAGTGTGGTCTACCTTAATTGGCAAAGGCGTGGGGACTAAAACTCGAACAGCCAGCTATACAGGTTCAAATCTTGCTGGCACAATATTTTCTAATTGCGTATCACAAAGAATCTTAAACTTTGTGATAGTTCTTTGTGACAGTTCAATAACTTTAATTTAAACTCAAATTCAAATCATTTATTGCAACATATGAAATTTACATGCAGATGTTAACTAAGAACCGCATGTAAATTTCATATGTTTTGTATAGTTATACATATGAGCCTATAAGGGTATGGTAATTTTATTATTTGTGTTGGAACGATTTATTATTATGTTTTCTAGATTATCGTTAAAAAATCGTCTAATGTGTAATATCAATTCGATAAAAGGATTATTTTTAGTTGTTTTATAAAACAGTTTTCTCTTTCGATACCTTTTAGATTATTTAGCAATTTATTGAATATTTTTAAAACCATAGAATTTGGGCTAGATCTGTGCAATGCAAAGTTAGAATTGAATGAATTGAAAATTGAATTGTTTATCACACATTCTTGTAATGGTCACACGTGTGAAAAATGTAAAATGACCTTTAAATGATTATACTTACTCAGTGTGGTAACTTTGGTATCATCCGGGCGATACTTGCTTTGACCAATCTTGTTGATAGACATGACAGAGAACACATAATCTGTATTCCTTTCTAGTCCGCCGACGGTAAAAGTAGTTGCGTTCTTCGGTATCACGTCCTCGTACTTGTATGATTCGTCGTAGATTTTCCTGAAATTCACAATCTATTTAAGTAAGTGAACTAAAAATCATGTTTTGCTGAAAATGAATTTCATTAAAGTATATAAATAAATATTAGGGGACATCTTACACACGGTCTCTGACCCTAAACTAAGCAAAGCTTGTGATATGGCTGCCAGATACGACTTATACCTATTTTAAATAGATACTTACTTACTTATATAGATAGTTACTAAATAACACCCAGACACAGAGCAAATATCTATGTTCATCACATAAATACTTGCACTGGGTGGGGATCGTACCCTCTTTGATCCAGAAGTCAGGGCCATCTAACCAAGCCATCGAGGCAGTCTATATATGTAACTGTTGTAGTGAAGATTCATCTCAATTACTATAGATCAGCTTTTAAGCAGAAAAAAATTGGGTCAAAGTCAGTCTATTCTTTTAGAAAATACAATGACCAACACATCACACCTATGTAGGTATTTAAGATGTCTGTATGTCCATGTAATGTCCATTCATCTTTAGTAGCATATTTTAAGCCTTTACAATTCATAAACACAGTCTCCAAACAAATAAGATGTAAACGTCACACACGCCATACTTTTGTTTACACGTCAATATGGAATTCAAGCAAAAAAAAGAACGAATTGCACTCCGGGAGTGCCAGCATGAGTGAAAACTTGAGCATTAACGATGTGCATTTTTGAACATTTTGGAATGGTTACGGAATAATTTCGTACGAATTGCTTTATTTACTAGTAATATAACATTAAAATAGTATTATCATTTATGTAGTAAAATACGATATCACACACGCACACTCGCGCAAGTCACACAACATTAACTATAATAATAAAGAAATCGCAGAAAGGAACCTAGACTTGGCACGACATTGTCTAGATTTCATTACTTTTTAGAGATAAACACGGAGCTCCATCGAGACTTGGCTAGTTTTTTATAGAATGTTTTTGGTGGGATAACGTATTTTTTTCTCTAGATTTAAGATAAAAGGTGAATGCTCTTATACATGTGGACAAGAGAAGTTAGATGATTTTGCTAACCTGTATCTGACTCGGAACCAGGAGTAGAGTCCGCCGTCGAAGCCCGGGATCCACTGCAACGTTACTGTGTTGTGGGTCACATTCGTCACCGTCAGCGATATCACTTGATCTGCAATCAAACATACGTCTCCATCATAAATATTAACGACAAGTACCTATCCTACCTATCATCAGCCTTGTCATCCACATGGCCATCATCTCATTCACCATCTAAGCTACTGGAGCAGTTATGCCAGCGGCCCAGAGCCACGCTCCGTTATTTAAAGGAACTTGGCTGGCTCGGGTAGACGCTGGAGGGGGAAATGCACAAAACACCCCATGCGGGACGTCAGTGCAGGATTTATCACCCCCAATTCGAATTAGAATTAGAAGTACCTATCCTAGACGGAGGATCTTATGAGAAACAACTGCACGGATGTGTAGACTGACTAGGTATATTAAATGGGTAAAACTATTGTGATTCTCGGTTGTTTAAATCGTTTAGCCATGTCTGAAGCCTTAATAACTCCGACATGAGCACATATACGAATTTACTTACTTTTAAGGGTGTAACTGTATACTATTGTAACACCACGAAATACCAGTTTTTCGAAATCAATGATTTTTTTTGCTAAGAACAGACCTGATAAGACCAGTACTGACGTCCTACTTGGGGTATATTGTTTTTGCAACTAAACCAGCTAACCAATCCACCACATTCCACTTGTGATTGGAAGGTAGACTTTTATAAAAGCTACGTTAAACAAGAAAAACGCCCTTTTTTACAAGCTTTTACTGAACAAGTACTCGCCAAGACGAATCAAACGAGCCGAAACTCGTCTAGTTTTCTTCGTTTCGTTACAGAGTTCCTAGGACCACCTTCCAGCTTCATCATCAGACCCTGGTTACCATTGAAAGGCAAACTAATCCTCAAGGCGATTCAAATGAGCTTAAACTCGATAAGGTTGTGTCGTTTCATTGCAAAGTTTTTTTGGTCACCTTCCAGCTCCATCATCACATCAACACCATGTCATCATAATATTGCATGTATGCAAAATTTAATTACAGACAGACAGACAACGGAACAGGTGAAACTAAATAACAGCTTGTAATAAAATGCGGTATATATAGTACTCACCAGGTGCGCTAGTAATATCCAGCTTGACAGACGTGGTAGAGAATCCCAAGTCGTTCCTGGCGCCGCACTCGTACGTGCCGTAGTCGGAGGATGTGACGTCATTGATGAGCAGCACGGACGTGTAGGTGACGGGGTCCAGCTTGTGGAACTCGGCGAAGTACTTGGTGGAAGTGTTGACGGGAAGCTTGGCTCCATTCTTGGACCACGTGAAATTGGGCGCTGGGGCGGACTTGCATCTGTATATCATATGATATTTTAGAGGAAATACTAATATTTTAAAGGAATAATAGGGCTAGGTGAAAAGTTTCCCCAAAAGCCGCTGAGTGCTTGAATGGGGAACGTCCACAAATAAGATAGACTCACAAACCGATCACAGTTAGGACTGATATGAATGGTGCCGCACGGAACTAAATGTATACTGTACAAAAATACTTCTCGAGGCCTTCCCCTTCCTCTCCTTCCTACTATCTTTCCTTTAATTATGATTTTGAGAAGATTGTCATGTAACGAGGTGGCTAAACATCTTGCCCTTTCTATTTTTAATCGTTGTTAGAATTCTTCTTTTCGAAAAGAAAATGAACCGTAAGGCGCTGGATATGGTGAAAAATATCCAACGCCTTACGGTTCATTTTCTTTTGGGTCCAACCGACTTTAGATGACATTTTAAGTGTCTGTGATCTGTGTGGTCTGTGGCCAGCAATCGACGTCTCACAACATAGATAAAGCTGAACGTAGGAAGCAGATTTGGCCAAGTTGGGCAGCGTGCATTGGCAATTGCTGAGTAAGACGCTCTCTATCCACAAGTTGGTCAGATAAATTGAAAATACATGTTCCGGCGACCTCTGTGAAATTTTGTTGATTTTTGACGTGCTGACTTTAATAATTGACTCTATAGAAAATCTATGACAGAAGTCTGTGACCAACTGCCCATAATACAATTTAAATAATGACAATAATGACAAACGTACTTGCAAGTGAGCCTCGCGACTTGTCCAACGTTGGAAGCAGCCTTAGCCAAGTTGGGCGCAGAGTCCATCTCAGGCTTGAACTTGACGACCAGCATCACTTCTTGCTTGCTCTCTCCTCCGATACCTACAAATTATAAACAATTGTTAAGAGCTAGTCTTTCTGGCAACCTAGTTTCAGAATATAGAATTCCAATCTAAAGGTTCTGATTTCATTTAACTAATTTCTGATGTTTGTGGAAACGTCTGTGAATAGATATCAATTTAATTAGATGACTGTAGTTTTTAACATGCCCAAATATAGATAAAATGACTGGAATAGGTATGGCGCAAGTTCTGTATCTCAGTTTTAGTTGGTTCTTAAATAGCCCCAAAAATGTTGGCAGGTTGAGGTTGACTCCCATTACAATTACCTAATGGAAGAAACGACAAGAATATAGAAACAATAGACCAAAAAATTGCTCTGCAGTTGCAAAAAAAGACTGAAATTGTAATGCGGTTGACGGTCGCAAGGAGTATAAAAGATAATTCAAATGAATACGTAAGGACAGTAAGTACACGATCTCTTGTGAACAGAATTTGAAAGTCTAATTTTAATTATCTTGTGTAATTACCTTGTGATCGTCAACCACTTTACAATTTGAATCTTTTTTACAACTGCAGAGCAATTCTTGTTCGCTTCTTTCTATTTTCTTGGTCGTTTTTACCAATAGTTGTGATGGGAGTGAACTTCATCTCGCGATCGTTTTTTGGAGCGTCACATTTGTCAACCAAATTATTCCAGTTTTTTAATATCTTACCATTATCAACAACGCAGAGGAAGTTCCCGACGTCAGCCCTGGTGGGTTCCCGGATGGTGAGGTAGCTGGTCCCGTTCCTCGCGTCGAAGGTGACTTGCTCGCGGGAGATGGTGTACCCTTTACGTTCCCATCGGAGGTGGTCGGCGGTTAAGGGGTTACCTAGGAAGATGTTATGACGTTTAATGATGTTCTTTTGGTAATAATGAATTGCTAGATTTTACTCGTCACTTTTCGTGTGATATTTGTGTGCTATTAAAGGAATATATATTTTCTGGGATAAAAAGAAGCCTGTGTTATTCAGGAGAGTGCTTCAATGTTTGGACTATATGCATGACAAAAATCAAATCTATCGTTTTGCTGCTGCATGATATACGAGTAAATAGATAAATTGTTAATCCAACAAACACTCTTTCGGATTTATAATATTAGTAACAATTTAAAGTGAAGACATTTTAGCATCATGATATGCATAATTTGCATATTATGTAACAAGAATATTTTATGACAGAAGATCTGTGGGAAACAATATTGATGATATTCCGGTTAAACCATCCATACTAACGCTTCTCATCCATATTCCTACTATATTCAGAATAACTTCCTAATCAAAAAGAGACTAAATGCAGAAAAACAATATTCTTCTTGTCAGTCGGGTAAAAATATGATAACATAATTCAAAACTACTTACCTATAGCTGTACAAGATAGTACAGCATCTTCTTTCGGATCCGCGATGCCATTTTGTGATACCGACTTTATTGACGCTGGATCTAAAATGTTAAATTAAATACTAGTGACATTGTTTAAAAAATAGTAAATGCTGTAAATAGATTGAAGCATGTGTTCATAAGGAGAAAATCATTTCAGCACTGTTGACATCTAGAGTGCAAATGTCGATGTGCCAAATGTCCCTGGTACCCCTGGACGGCGTAATTTTAGTTGTAATATGTACATGTACAGACAAGTTAGCCGTGGTAGTCTAGTGATAGTGCCCGCCTTATAATCATGGGTTCAAATCCCGGTCTTGTACCAATGAGTTCTTTGAAATTTGTGTACAGACTAGCTGACACGGCGAACTTTGTTTCACGCAATATCTTTATAAATTTTAGCCTTTGTGTTATTCTGATGTTTAAGCATTATTATTGCAAAGTTTCATCTCAATCCGTTCAGTAGTTTTTGCGTGAAAGAGTAACAAACATCCATACATACTCATAAGCTTTCGCGTTTCTAATAATAGTAGGATTTTCACACCGCTAGCTTTTCGGTGAAGCAAGCAAGCTGAATATGGCCGTAGAAGAAATTCAATGGCGTCTATGAATCCAACCCGCACTGGGCCAGCGTAGTGGATATGGCTCAATCACCCTTCATGGGTGGGCCTAGCATGAGATCCCACCGCAAGAACACCCCGCTTATAGCGTACACGGTTTAAACCAATTTATGACCCTACATCCTGCAGTGGACTATTAAAATGGCTTACAGTACAGACAATTCATTTAAGATGAGGCATCGGGTCGAGAAACACGAAAACGGGCAATTCTGCATGCGCGATATAAGAGGACGAATGATATTGATTCAAATTTAAAAAAAATATCATAGATAAAGAAAAATCTTGAAAAATTTTATGAACCGGACAAAGTTTTGAAAAGTAACCGGCTTTATTAAAAAAATACCACATATACTCACCAAAAAAAGTTTAATAATTCGAATGCTCAGAATTATCAGCGACAGCACCCCATTATTTTTTACGAATAAAATATCCTGATCACTTTTTTATTTTGCAGACCGAGAAGTTATTTTTTTTAATCTGTACATTGGCGCGATCCTGTCGAGCGGGACGGCGTAAAATTTGTCCGAGTGAAGGGGCGCGGACTTGATTTTTGAAACAATAGTTTATCAATGCGTAACCATAAAGACAAATACTACTTTCTCAGCAAGTTATACTTACAATGAACATTAACGGTGATGTTAGCGACAGCAGCGCCCTGCGAGTTGGTGGCCTCACACGAGTAGACGCCCGCGTCGTGGCGTGAGAGACGCGTCATGTTCAGCATGCTGCCTTCAGATATTATACGGTCATCTGGAACAAGCGAAGTTAATGTCATCAATGATATTAACAGTTTGCCAGCACATCACGACTTCTTCGATCATTTTTTTTTCTAAGTTCGATGGTCGACGACCTGTTGTGTATCAATTCATTGTTTTGCCTCGATCTGCGTTTATGTCAATGTGTAGTTGTATTATTTGACTACCGACGCATAGGCGATTCATATACAAAGCGATGAAGCGGGGTCGGGGAGAGGAGACTCGGCGACTCGCGGCTGATCAGCGATCCCTTACGCAGTGCGCTTAAAAAACTTTGATTTCATTTTTTGCGTTTTTGATTTTTTTTTTTTTATTTATTTATTTCATTAATTACAACTACCATTACAGTCAGAAACCAATGCGATAGTGTAATAAATATCATATTTACAAAAAATGACAATTTCAATAATAATAATAATAATCAAATGTCAAAAATAACGATCACAATGTCAATTAAAATAAATCTTAATTAATGTCACAGAAATCCAATTAATAATGTCGTAAAAATCTAATTCTATACAAATAATAATAAATTTCCAACCTAAAAATGGCGTAATAATTTAGTAACCTCCCTATAGCAGGCATCAAATAATACCGCCCTCTTAAAATCAGGAACAGAGCACATAAACAAGTCCATATTTTGTACAACTCGATTTAATGCCTGCAAAGTCCGAATCATCGGTGACCGAGCAAGTAAGTTGGTCCTGGCACGCGGCACCGCGAACAGCCGCGGCCTCCGGCGGCGCGACACGTACTCGTCCGGCACGCTCAGGCCCATCACACTCAATACAGCCGAATTCGATAAGACGCCCCGGAATACTCTCATCATATAACATGCGAGCGCCATGTCCCTTCTCACCTCTAGCTTGTTGTATCCGACCATGCCCAGAACGAACAGAGTCGGATACATGAGGGGATAGTACGGATAAATTCCATACAAGCGTAAGTACAGGAATCTCGTAAATTTATTTTGTATCCGTTCTAACATTAATGTATACTTAGCTTCATGCGGAGCCCATATTGCCGCATTGTATTCTAGCTGACTTCGAACTAGAGCGTCGTAAAGTGTTGCTATCGCTCTTATGTTGTTAAACCCTGTAGATTGCCGTAAAACAAAGCCTAACGTCCGGTATGATTTTTTGCAGACCTCTACGATATGATTTCTAAACGACAGTTCACTATTCATAGTCACACCGAGATCTTTTACTGCTACAACCCGCTTCAACATTTCACCATCGACGCTGTAGTCAAAATGGAGGGGCCTCGTTGATTTGCTAAAAGACAGCACCGAGCACTTCGAGACATTGAACTGCAGTTTGTTCATTTTACTCCACTCGACTACTCTGTCAATATCTCTCTGCAAGCTATAGCAATCCTTCTCGTCTCGAACCTCCAGGAGCAACTTCAGGTCGTCCGCAAATAATAGACAGCGAGCATCTTGGATCACTTCGGGCAGTTTATTTATCATAATAATAAATTCCAAGGGCCCGAGATTCGATCCTTGACTAACACCCGTTTTAGTGAAATATGGCTCCGATTTGCACCCCGCATATTCCACATATTGTTGTCTATCCTTTAAAGAGCTTGCAAAAAATTTTAGCAACTTATTTGTGTATCCTACGCACGCCATATTCGATAACAAGATATCATTGTCGACCAAATCGAACGCTTTTTTGTAGTCAAAGTAAGCAACGTCGACCTGTCCACCCGCGTCGACGTGGGGGGTGATGAACGCCACCGCCTCGAGCAGGTTGGAGGTGGTGCTGCGCGCCGGCCGGAACCCGTGCTGCACGTCCGCGAGCTGCGGGCTAACCTGCCGCTGCACGCTGCTCTGCACGGCTGATTCGAACACCTTCGCCGCCGTCGACAAGATAGCTACAGGCCTAAAGTTGCTTACCTCGGAATGAGTGTTTTAAATAAATAAGACATGAATATTACTATTAAGAGGCCAATCGCCAAATCCAACTCGGTTGGGCAGCGTTTGGAAAATTGCGTAGTCTTCTCGTCCGACATACCTCAGTGCCTCAAGTCGAAAGTTTTCGACCAGTGTGTGTTGCCAGGGATGACTTATGGCACAGAAACGTGGTCTCTCACTATGGGCCTTATTAGTAAGCTCCAAGTAGCCCAACGAGCCATGCAGAGGGCTACGCTCGGAGTTTCTCTGCGAGATCGAATCAGGTATGAGGATATCCGTAGAATAACCAAGGTTACCGACATAGCCCAGCGGATTGGCAAGTTGAAGTGGCAATGGGCAGGGCACATAGCGCGGAGAACTGATGACCGATGGGGTCGAAAAGTTGGGGTTCTCGAGTGCAGACCACGTACCGGCAAGCGCAGCGTAGGACGTCCACCCACAAGGTGGACGGATGACCTTATTAGGACTGCAGGATCGCGCTGGATGCAAGCCGCTATCAACCGGTCTTATTAGAAATCATTAGGGGAGGCCTATGTCCAGCAGTGGACGTCCTATGGCTGAAATGATGATGATGATGATTACTATTATAGTTACTTTTCTGTAGAATTTATAATAATGACATAAATGGCCGGCGCACTGGTGGGATACGGGTTATAAAATGCCCGGCTGCCAAAGTGTTAATTGTCTTATTATTACTATTTTAATCCCAAAAGGCCGCATATTTTAAGGCAGTAAGTTCGCGATAGATGCAAACTGCTATAGTCCGCGCCATACAAGTTGGTAGATGTAAAGTTATCTACAAGCTGCACAATATCCAATCCTGACATAAGCTCACATAAAGCCGCACGTTGATTGGTTATTTCGCAGCTTGCAGCTAACTTCACATCCTTCAACTTATTTGGCACGACGTGTACCTACCGGTCTTATCAGAAATCCATAAGGGAAGCAGTGGACTTTATATGGCTGAAACGACGACTAACTTAATTGGACTTGTTTATTATACAGGGTTATTTCTAATCAATTGGCATCCTTTTAGGGGCTTATTCTGTACATCAAAACTAACAACTTTTGTTCTATGACTTTTGTCAAAACTCAAACAAGAAATCAGCTGTTCCATACATTTTGTCACGGGCAGACGATATTTTTCTATGGAACACCTTTTTTTTCTTATTATTACATCTTATTCTGTACATCAAAACTAACAACTTTTGTTCTGCAACTTTTGTCAAAACTCAAAAAAATCCCACAAAAATGAACTAAATGATCTGCGAAATGCTTTTGCTTTTAAACCATCAAAACGAAGAATAAAAAGAAGAAGAAAAATAGTGGCAGGTTATTAGAGATTAATGACAGAAGATACTCACTCGAACTTGCGTAAGTGGACTGCGTGATAGGCAGTCCGTCCTTGGTCCAGGTGTACGAGATGCTGGCCGGGTTCCCATCAGCTCGCACCACTATGATGAGCGGTTCGTTTTCCACGCCTACCGTCGTATAGGGAGTAGCCTCGTCGAATATTGGCGCATCTGTAGAAATCATACAGCTATGATAACTTGTACTAGCTGTTGTTATTTTTGTTTTCAGTGAAAGAACCAAGGCTTCGTAGACCGTGTTATTTTCATGCCTCACGACCGTTTGCTGGTGATTTCACCTCCCTGTAGTCTGTACCTACTTTCATTTTAATGTGATTTAAGAATGCTCTTTACTTTTCAGCCAAATTTTTGAGTAAAAATAAGACTTTTTAGAGGCTTATAACTTAAAGTCATAAAAAAACTGTTGAAAATTGAGACCTTGAATCCTAGCGATTGAAGTGCTGATTACATGAAAAACAAAACACTAAAATCCGATAATATTTAGAGTTAGATGATTGTTTTTGTATGGCCAAGTTGACGTCCCACAATCTTCTTAATAAATAAATAAATATTAGGGAATATCTTACACACGGTCTGTGACCCCAAACTAAGCAAAACTTGTGATATGGCTACCAGAGACTGATATACTACATCTACATAGTTTTAAAGACGTACTTATATAGATAATACCTAAATAACACCCAGACACAGAGCAAACCCCTATGTTCATCACATAAATATTAGCTCACAAAGCAAACGATGTTCATTACATAAATATTAGCCCTAGATGGGAATCGCACCCATGCCTTTTGGACCCAGGAGTCAGAGTCACTAACTATTAAGCCACCGAGCCAGTCAAAGGTGATTGATTGTTGTCATACTTACAGAGTACTTTAAGTGGCAGAGCATCATTGACGCTCCTGCCCAAAGCCTCGTTGGTGGCCTGGCAGGTGTACACCGCTCCGTTTAGGTCCTTGGTGATGTTCAGCTTCAGTTCGATGGCGCACACTGTGCCGCCGTGGAGGCCTTTCTTCTGTTGCATTGGAAGACCTGTTGAAATGGACCATTACTGTGTATTCAAATTCAATTTATTCCAGCGCCTGTAATGCTGCTAGTATAATGGGTATGTTTGGCTTTACTACCAGGGGAGGTCTGTTTGTCTAGTTTACATTTGCCATGTAAATTATTCTTTATCTATACTCGTGAGTTTAAGGGTTTATTCACAAAATATTTGATTTACATCTCAATACAATTCTTGACAGTGATTATGGAAACCTATAATAACTATCTAGAAAAATAGCAATTTTATTATTGAAAAGAAACTTGTAAGTTTATAGGGCCGGATTTTTTTCAAATATATAATCTTGATTTGGTATCTAGGCCCTACGAGTACCATCCGCAAGGCAAACTGGGTGACCTGATTAAGTCCCTAGAAAGAAAATTTATGCAAACTGCGTGCCTTAAACAATTTATTTATACATTGTTTTTGAGTAGAGATAAGGTCATGATTTTGATTATCACAATTTGAGTTAAAATTGCAGTTTACGAGACAAAAACTTATTACCAATATCACGGCGGTCGCGTAGGTTTCTGATGTTATCTTCCAAATTAATATCAATTTAAACCAATTCGATTTAGTTACAGCATTGCAAACTAGATGTCACTAGTATCCCGTGGCACTGCATCGCGCTGACATAATTTTTTTGCAGTAAGTACTAATTGTGATATTTTAATAAATCAACCTTCAAGGGATAATAGCAACAGTTTCTTTTCTACCCTTACGCACCCACTCTTATGACTTGTTTATAGCCATTTATATTTAATAAGCTTTAATATGTAATATGTAGAAGTGACGCGTGACCAGAATGCTGGCGTCTACTTTGGTCAAAAGCTCAGCATTGCCATTCAGCGAGGCAATGCTGCCAGCATTCTGGCCACGTTTCCTTCTACAAAGGGGCTTTTAGATTAAGTTTTATATGTTGTAAATTTAGTTTTGTATATATATATTAATTTGAGTGATTTTAGTATAAGTTTATTGGCCTGTAAAATGTTGTACCAAGTCAAGTTTAGGGTAGCCGTATGGCGACCTCAAAATAGACGTATTTTAGAGAAATTAGGGCAAAATGTATGAAAAAGCCATATTGTTAAATAACATTGTGTATTTTAATACAAAATATTTGTACGAAAATACGGCTTTAAAATAAATAAATAAATATTGGGGAACATCTCACACACGGCCTCTGACCCCAAACTAAGCAAAAACTTGTGATATGGGTGCCAGAGACTGAAAAGATATACTACATACATATATTAAATACATACTTATAGATAGTACCTAAATAACACCCAGACACAGAGCAAACATTTATGTTCATCACAAAAATACTTGCCCTGGGTGGAGATCGAACGCATGTCTCTTTGATCCAGAAGTCAGGTTCACTAACCACTGAGCCACCGAGGCAGTCAAAAGGGCAGCTGTAAACCATATCTTGAGTTCTTAGAGAGCCTGAAAGCCGTATAATACGGCAATAGCCGTATCAGGAACTTCATTGACTATATCTTGCTAAGTACCTTGCACAGGGATCCCGTCTCTCCACCAGGATAGCACGGCGGGTGGGTTGCTGGACGCGGCGTCGCATTTGAGAGTAGCTTCGATTCCCGGCTTCAGTTCCTCAGGCTCCGCTCTCACTTTCACTGTTTCTGGCGCGACTGGAGACAAAAATAATATTAGTAACGTCGCTTTCCTAGTCAGATTACAGTGTCGTTATCTAAAAGAAGTTGTTTCTATTTATTATTTCTAATATTTTTGCGAATTGACCACATAGTTCTCACTTCTCACATACTGCGGAACTAATCACGTATTCTGCCTCGCTTTTTAAAAAGATCATTCTTCTTTCTTACGTAGCTACCACATTTATATGCATTATTTTTAATATTGTTCTCAGTATTTTTCAATACGAAGGTGAAATAAAAACTTTAAACATTCAAGAGTCCATAAGAACTCAAAAATCTCAAGTTTTAATTTAGGTTTAACAGTTTTTAAGTTGGTGGCTTAATGTAGACTACTTACATTTGGCCTCAGTTCTTGAATGTAGAATACTTACATTTGGCCTCAGTTCTTGAATGTAGAATACTTACATTTGGCCTCAGTTCTTGTAGATCTCTGCCGTCTGATTTATTTCATACTTTAATTTGAATTGCATAAACCCATCGTACCTGGCCCGAAGTGATTCTAGGTATCGATGGTTTTTCTCACACATCTCTACACGTCTCGTCTCTATTGGACAAGGCTTAAGCAGGCAAAAAGTAAGCAGGCTTATGCCTTGCTTGTTAGATAGGACCCACAAATAATCCTATGAGTAACTGTATTGTGTAACTAGTTTTTACCTGCGGCTTCGCCCGCATACGCAATATATCATTATAATTTATAGGCTACTCGTATGTGTTATTCTGATATACAAGCTATAATATTGCAAAGTTTCATCTCAATCCGATCAGTAGTTTTTGCGTGAAAGAGTAACAAACATCCATACATCCATCCATCCTCACAAACTTTCGCGTTTATAATATTAGTAGGATGTATTGTGTAACTAGTTTTTACCCGCGGCTTCGCCCGCATACGCAATATATCATTATAATTTATAGCCTATGTGTTATTCTGATATACAAGCTATATTATTGCAAAGTTTCATCTCAATCCGATCAGTAGTTTTTGCGTGAAAGTGTAACAAACATCCATACATCCATCCATCCATCCATACTCACAAACTTTCGCGTTTATAATATTAGTAGGACCTACAAATAACCCTATGAGTAACTGTATTGTGTAACTAGTTTTTACCTGCAACTTCGCCCGCATACGCAATATCCTACTAATATTATAAACGCGAAAGTTTGTGAGGATGGATGGATGGATGGATGGATGTATGGATGTTTGTTACTCTTTCACGCAAAAACTACTGAACGGATTGAGATGAAACTTTGCAATAATATAGCTTATACATCAGAATAACACATAGGCTACAATTTATAAAGATACTTTGTGAATTGTCCAAAATAAAACGATAAATGTTGAGTAAGTAGGAAAAATTTGCCATCTGCGAGCTACTATAGCGTGCCCTGCAAGAATGTCAAAATAAACAACTGTCGATCGAATATCTGTCAAATCAATCGACGAGCAGTCCTTGGATATCATCATACTGATAATATATTATCCTTACTTAATATTATAAATGCGAAAGTAACTCTGTCTGTCTGTCGGGCTTTCACGCCTAAACTACTGAACCGATCTTAATAAAATTTGGTACACAGATAGTCTAGAGCCTGAGAAAGGACATAGGCTACATTTTATCTCGAAAATTGCATAATTCCCGTAGGATAGGACAAAATCTATCGTTAGCGAAACTGTCACCAATCACAGCCACGCTAAAAGGCGCAATTTTGAAGGCACCATCTTAATTATAACAGTTAATTAGACTATTTCTGTTTCTTTTTTACTTTGGGCATTCGATAGAGAGAACACTTTTTACGTTGCTATTAAATTTACGATGGCGCGTTCATAATTGGGTTGATTGGGCCTAATATGGATTGACAAAACGTAATTAGATGACAGGTGACATACATTGACAGCAGACTTTTATAAACGTCTCGCTTAGCATAGCAAAGGGACAAATTGTCTTTCCACCATTATAGCTCCTCGAAGAGGAAATAAAGTATGGATTAACAATGACAACTGACATTAAAATTGGACAAAATAGTTTTCCCTTCGCCATGCTACATTTTACAATGACGTTTAATACTGGACCGTCATTTCGTCTGATATTAAAAATAGTTTTAAATATACCACCATTAGAGGTTAAACATATTTCTTTATTCTACCTTTATGGTACAGAATCCATGCTAATATACTAAGAAACGGATCGACTTGATTTTTAGAAGTAGTATGGCATGAGTATGAGTATCTTGAAACTAAGGTTATTAACCTTGATTCTGAATTGTGACCTTGACACGAACATAAATTTCTGTTGGTTTAGTTAGGATTGAACAGTGATAAAAGTATAGCCCGGCTCAGCTGCGGCACTCCTCATGAGGCACGCAACTTGCCAGCCAGCTTCTCAGCTGCTATAGTTAACAACCCCAGAAAAGCGGCCCAACTTTTCGAGTGCAAACTTCTAAACTGCTTAGGGGGAAAAGACCAAAAAGCATCGGGAGACCTCTAGCGCCGCCTTCTCAGCTGTCTCAGAAAAAAACCTGAAAAGCGGCTCTGCCTGGGATTCCTGCGCCGCCCATAAGCCTCAGCTACTAAGTTCCCCCGCCACGACAAGACGGAAACCCATGGGCGGGTATACTCTAACCTCATCATAATCAACAGAAGCATTTATAAGTATAAGGTATTTTGATGTCGGGTTAGGTTTGAACAGTAGCAACAAGGTGCAAGGTAAGTACTTGATTTTTTTATTTTGAAAGTGCCTTTATTACCTACCACTAAATATAAGACTTACAATGTAAAACTTCATAAACTACTACATATCAAGCAATTGGATCATCCACAGACCCTGGAAGGTCTAAAGATATTCTAAATGCTCGAGGCCACTGCCAGTTAGCAGCGTGCCCAGCATGCTGGCAGCATTGCCAATCAGCTTCGCAATGCTGCTTATACGTTGAGCCAAATAAACACCAGCATTTTGGTCACGCGGCGGGTACACCAGACGCTCAGAAAGACTTTTGAAAACAAGATGAGCTCCCGGCCAACACGCGCACAATGTCTCAATTTCAAACGGCTCAAATATATAACCACTGCCGAGGTTAGCATATTTGCGCCGTATGTGCTGCTCCGCTGATTCGGCCACCGCTCCAGCCCTACTCTGAGTCTCAGAAAGATGTAACGGCGCCAAAGTATCGATGCAAGTCGCGTTCCATACTAAGGGCCGTCTACACTTCCATAGGACCAGCTTCATACCGTCAGGCCTTTTGCCATCACCACGCGCAAACCCGAGTCGAGTACGGCTGCGATATTGGCGGCCGCAAAAGCCCTGCGTATGACATCGTTCACAATGGCGTGGCAACTAATTACCAGAGCTTCTTGAGAAAGAAAAACGGTGGTGACCGAGCTGGTCAACTAGAGTGCTTGAATAGGTGAGAGCGCTCAGCTATGTGCGGCGCGGTAGCAAGGTGAGTCGACTATCTCGACGATATCATCAATACCGCACGACTAGCAAAGAGCCGAGGCAGATGGCACTGCAAGAGAGAGGCCTATACCCAATAGTGGGACAAAGAAAGCTGCGGATGATAACGATGACGAAACAAATTAGTTGAGATTGGCTGTTTTTTGGGTTTGAAATGATTATTTTCTACAATATTTGTGTACCGTTTCACATTGAATGAGGACTAATATTTTGTGGCGCACTTACTATTTTTGTTACCATATTTTTTTGACAAGTTAAACATAAATTAAATTATATCGCGGGCGAAGCCGCGGGTAAAAGCTAGTATCATTATAATTTATAGCCTATGTGTTATTCTGATATATAAGCTATATTATTGCAAAGTTTCATCTCAATCCGATCAGTAGTTTTTGCGTGAAAGAGTAACAAACATCCATACATCCATCCATCCATTCATCCATCCATCTATCCTCACAAACTTTCGCGTTTATAATATTAGTACGATAATAAATAACTTCAAATCGTAAGAGCATCATCCGTATACTCACAGTGCACATTTAACGTGACAGTCTCAAACAGTGGTATTTCGGTAGCGCTGTTGGTCGCCTCACACCGGTACTGGGCTTGGTTGTCCGTCACATTGGTCAGGATGGATATCTCTGCTGAGATCGACTTCTCCGACGTTTTCGTTACTGAATGGACCTGAATGAGACAGTAAATAAATAAATACACTCTTAGTTCTAGAAGGAAGAGAGGAAAAGAAGACCATTGAGGACATTCTTAGATCAAATTAAAGAGAAACTAGATGTCATGTCGTACAGGGAGATGCTATGGACGAGCTATGGAGAGGGCCATGCTCGGAGTTTCTCTGCGGGATCGAATCAGGAATGAGGAGATCCGTAGACGAACCAAAGTTACCGACATAGCCCAACGGATTGGCAGGTTGAACTGGCAATGGGCAGGGCACATAGCGCGGAGGACTGATGACCGGTGGAGTCGAAAAGTTCTCGAGTAGAGACCACGTACCGGCAAGCGCAGCGTAGGACGTCCACCCACAAGGTGGACGGATGACCTCATTAAGACCGCAGGATCGCGCTGGATGCAAGCCGCTACGAACCGGTCTTATTGGAGATCTTTAGAAGAGGCCTATGTCCAGCAGTGGACGTCCTATGGCTGAAACGAACGAACGAACGAACAGGGAGATAAAGACATTGGTCGAGGACCGCGAGACGTGGAAGTTGCGCCACTGACAAGAGCCTTGCTCTTAAGTTATGAATGAATGAACGCGTTAGTTCTTTCATTCTTTAATTCATTCATAGCCATCGTCATCGTAACTGAATCCAGATTTCCTATTGACATAACACAACGTACTTAACTTGAGAAGTATTATTTTTTGCCGTGAGGAATATTATTAAAAGGTATTCGTATGTATGTTTTTATGTCAATTATGGCATTCAAACTAAATAAAACCCATGTAATAAATAATAATTAATGAATATTAGGGGACATCTTACACACGGCCTCTGACCCCAAACTAAGCAAAGCTTGTGATATGGCTGCCAGAGACTGATATACTACATATACTTATTTTAAATACATACTGATATAGATAGTACCTAAATAACATCCAGACACAGAGCAAAAATCTATGTTCATCACATAAATATTTGCCCTGGGTGGGGATCGAACCAACGCCTCTTTGATCCAGAAGTCAGGGTCACTAACCACTGAGCCACCGAGGCAGTCGATATTACGCACACGTTTTCATAGAAAAGCACCCCATAGCCTTTTTAAGTCATTCTAGCCTTAGTTCCGTAGCCGACTAACTACGAACTTGGTTTCAACTTTAGACAGTCAGATTTCATTTAAACTTTGTATAATTATTGAGGACCTTTGAGGAAGAATACAACAAATCGAGTTTTAGGTTTTTAAACTATTATTAATTTAGACACCTTAATGCGCCACTCTTGTCTTTAAGTAAGTCAAACTTACAGTAGGTACGAAAAAGAATTTAGACGAGAGAAAAGTTAAGAAAGTATTAGGATTACGTTTCTATGAAAAGAACCATTATAACGAAATTCCGAAAAAACTCGTCGCCAAACAGGAAAACTGGCGCCCAACGCGCGACATTTCAGTTCTTGGAAAATTCAACTTTTGTGGGTACGGTTTAAAAATATAAGAAACGTTTAACGTTTAAGTGGTTGACTGCCTCGGTGGCTCAGTGGTTAGTGACCCTAACTTCTGGATCAAAAAGGCGTGAGTTCGATCCCCACCCAGGGCAAATATTTATGTGATGAACATAAGTATTTGCTCTGTGTCTGGGTGTTATTTAGTTACTATCTATATAAGTACGTATTTAAAAATAAGTATATGTAGTGTATCAGTCTCTGGCAGCCATATCACAAGCTTTGCTTAGTTTGGGGTCAGGGGCCGTGTGTAAGATGTCCCAAAATATTTATTTATTTATTTAATTTGTAGCGTGGTTTTTTCAATACTGGATACTTTTGCCTGTTGTCATGCAACATAGCCAACATTAAAAATACCATGGGCTGTATTGGCATATCAAAAGATAATGGAATTCAGAAGTGGGACGGAAAAAATATAATCTAATCAGAATTATATTTCATGATAATAATGAATTAATTATGAATTAATAATGAATTATATATTAATAACATGGGTCGAACTTTAGAATGGAATTGGGCGGGTCACATATGCAGGATAAATGATGACAGATTGACCTAAAAGGTTATAGAATGGATCCCAAGAGGAGAAAAAAGAAATAGAGGAAGACCGAATAGAAGATGGGAAGACATTTTCACTCAAAGACACGGAGTTCAGTGGATGAAAATAACAAGAGACAGGAAAGTTTGGGCACAACTGGGGAAGGCCTACGCCAGAGAGGCGTCAAATACATTGACAAACTAATTTTTCATTGACATATCATATAAAAAGTAAAACTGACAAACATATTACGGACTAAAGAAATAATTGACGAGTACAAAATGTGACATGAAGAATAAAAATTAAATAATAATTGAAATAATGTTTAGTAAAATTAAATTGGAATTTTAATGTTGATTGTAATGATGTAATAATAATAATGTACTTAGTTGAAAAAAAAGGCTATTTTACTTTTACTTTACTAACATGGGTCGATGGCCAATTAACCAATAAATACTATAATATTATACAGAATGTCAGAAGCACCAGTGACCCCATCGGATTGGTAAGTTTAAACAGCAGTCAAAAAGATAAGTACCACGTAACGGCAAGCGTAGAGTATTAAGGTAGCAGGATCGCGCTGGATACTTGTTGCTGGATGAGGATCATGATAGAAATTCATAGGAGAGATTAAGCGATAAGACGAAGAAGAAACGTCTTATCGCTTAAAGCGATAAAACAGCCAGTTAGAAACCTATAAATTGTATTGTTTTGTTCCTGTAATTTGTTTGTATTATGTAATGTGGTTGTCTAATAAAGTATTATTGATTGATTGGTCTTACGACTGATATGATGACTTATCTTTCTTGGCTGCCTTACCTTTTTATCATTCTTGAACCAAGTGAGGGTAGCGAGTGGGTTTCCTCCGGTAGACATGCAGAGGAGCTTCTGGACGGTGCCAGCGATCAGTGTAGTCCCAGGGACGTAGCCTGTGATGATCGGAGCATTTGGTGGATCTGTTGGGAAGGAGAATGATTGGTTAACATCACTGAACTTTTAGATACCTAATTATTTTATTGCCTAAAATGGCATAACCGACTTTCCAACCTTGTACAGGATTTGTATTAATTCGCATGGATTGACGTTTTAAAATTACTACATCGATGAAATTCGATGTAGTCATTTTAAAACGACTAAACTGATTTCGATAACATTTAAATGGGACCACCTCTAAAGTATGATCTACCAAAACAAAAAACTAATCATGAAAACCAGATCATAATTCATATTCATATTTATTTATTCCTTAATATTACTTTATTTGCACGCCGAAAGGTGGAATATGGCGATCATAAATGTACATAACATCTGTATTACTCTGTAAACACCCATATACGCAAATAAAGATTATGAATTATTATGAATTATTAATATGGGTTTACATAGTAGGTATTTACAGAATAATAGTAGGTATAAATAGTCCGCCATACTCAACCTTCTGGCATGCATTTTTTTTTTTTATTTCTGCCAATTATTATAAAAATATAAAGGTGATTTATAACAGGTCGAATCATACAAGTCGACGAATGTGAAGTAAGCTACAAGCTGCGCAATATCCGTTTCTGACTGAAGTTCACATAAAGGCGCACGTTGATTGGGTTTCGCTACGGTTGTAGCTAACTTCACATCCACCAACTTCTGTGATTTGGCCTATAATTGCATGACACACATATAAAGAATCGAATCGAATCAGAAATGAGGAGATCCGCAGACGAACCAAAGTTACCGACATAGCCCAGCGGATTAGCAAATTAAATTGGCAATGGGCAGGACACATTGTTCGAAGAACGGATGGCCGATGGGGCCGGCAAGTTCTCGAATGGAGACCACAGACCAGCAAGCGCAGTGTAGGACGTCCACCGATCAGGTGGACTGACGATATAATAAAAATCGCAGGAGCGCGCTGGATGCAGGCCGCATCCAACCGGCCTTATTGGAAATCCATGGGGGAGGCCTATGTCCAGCAGTGGACATCCTACAGCTGATAGATAAATAGATATAGATAGATACTTATAAAAAAACAATATACAGTCAGTTTGAGAACCTCCTTTTAAAAATCTATAGTTTTCCTTTTCGACATCTTTAAGATCATTTGGTAGTTATAAGATGTCCCCCAAAAATTGTTTATTTGTTCAATATTTTATAGCCATAGAAACAGTGACGGAGGTAGGGGCATTCCAATTCCTGGCGGATCGTTTGGATTCTCTTTATTGAAAAAGCACTCAAAAGGAAAAACCCAAAAACTTAACAAACATAACCAGTTATTACACACATGTAGCAAACTAACCCAAATAGGTTACAACCCGTCTCGCCGATAATATTTAAACGTCAGCCGAAAACGCACGAGTAATTTAGCGCCAAAACGCTGTCATCTATCTTTGTGCACATTAATTATAAGCTGGAACAACACATAGTTATACAGAATACTATAAAATTATGAATTATGGCGAGGGTCTAGTCACGGAGATGTAATTAAAGTAATGGGTGACAACCCTAGTTTGGGGATAGCTGAGATGGGAGCAGTGGGTAAAAGTTCTACCATTTGAATTCATCTTGAGGAAGATTTCAGATTCAAGAATTTCGATGCTCTTACATCTGGTTTACTAGCAAATTACTATAAAAAACACATTTTTTTTGACTGACGAACCGGAGTAGGTGCTCAATTCGATGCGTATTTAAATATATGTATATATATTATTTTAATGTAAACCCACGCATAACTTTTCACACAGTGATTTTGATGATTCTTTTTTTATTGGAAAGAATATACTTTGAAATTGGTCCATTTAAATTTTATTGAAATCGGCCGAGCCATTTTTGATAAATCAACAATAATGTGAGTGTGTGAGTGTGAAAAATGCTACATCGATCCGTGCTATTTCGCGAATTCTGTACACGGGTGTTTTTGCAAAAAATATTCTTGTATACCATACATACACCAGACTGATTACAAAAATATTTTTTAGCCAAAAATGGCATTACAGTCTTCCACGAGTCGATGTGTCATCCATGTTTAATTTTTCATTATTTTTCATTGTCCACTGCTCCACATGTGCCTCCCCTATAAATTTCCAGTAAGACCAGTAAATGTTGGAAGCGGCACATACAATTAAATTTCATCGCTTCTTGTAGCTAACTTCACAGCCGCCAAGTTACCTTATCGGCTAAGCCGTTTTTGATAAATAAATGTACATGGATGTGACATCGATTCGTGCAAATTACGTATTCGAATCCTGTAGGTACTCGGTGAAAGTCGGTGGTGCCATTTTTTTGCGAAAAATAATTCCATCCATCCATCCATCAGCCATAGGTCCACTGCTGGAGATAGGCCTCCTCTATAGATCTCCAATAAGACCACTTGGAAGCGGCTTGCATCCAGCGCTATCCTGCGGTCGTAATGAGGTCAGCCGTCCACCTGTGAGTGGACGTCCTACACTGCGCTTGCCAGTGAGTGGTCTCCTCTCGAGAACTTTTCAACCCCACCGGTCATCAGTCCTCCGCGCTATGTGCCCTGCCCATTGTCACTTCAACTTGCCAATCCGCTGGGCTATGTCTGTAACTTTGGTTATCAACGTATCCTCATTCCTGATTCGATCTCGCAGAGAGACTTCGAACATAGCCCTCTCCATAGCTCGTTGTGCTACTTGGAGCTTATTAATAAGGCCCATAGTTAGAGAACACGTTTAATAATTACTATATCGTATTCAAGTCAACAGTTTAGTAGCACAAACCCCAGTGCCAAAGTGTATAGCCAGAAGTCGCCATTCTGTGTTGCCATACTGTGGCTACTAATTGAGGGTCCTGTTTGTATGGGATCCATAATATGGACCCTGTTTTGTGGCGCTTCCTGAATAGATATGGCCGACCCTGTCGCAGATGACAACCGACGTGGAACAAACTTTATGTGAAACTAACTGCGCCGTTGCGCGTTATAAATCCATCAATCAGCCATATAGAGTCCACTGCTGGACATAAGCCTCCCCCATGGATCTTTAATAAGACCAGTAGGAAGCGGCTTGCGTCCGGCATGGTTCTGCGGTCGTGTCAACCTTAATAATACTATTTTATGTGTTATCTAAGCCACGGTAGCTTTCACGGTAGCACCGTTAAATGGGATATTTGAGAACTTTTCTTTATGTGTTTTTTTTTAAATATCGTCTTTAAGTCTCCCAATCAATCCTTACTCCTTATAAGTAATATAAATCCGAAAGTATGTTTGTTGGTTTATTGGTTTGTTTATTTCACGCACTAACTGAGCAACGGATTGATTTAATTTTTGGCATGGACATATTTTTAAAGACGGAAAGTGACATAGGCTTACTTTTTATCCCGGAAAATTAAAGGTTCCCTTGGGATAGCGCAAAATATTACGCGGGCGGAGCCGCGAATAGACGCTAGTAAGACTATAAACATAATATTATATTATAGGTGGGTATAGCATAGCACCTACGAGTATGACTTTTAAAAAGGTCACCCTTTGTCGCCTTTCGCATGAATATCGGCAGAACCAGAATAATAGGGATGGAATTTCATACCAGATGTTTTTGCCATATTATATTAGCATCGTTAATTATATTATTTTGTACTAATTATCAATTAGGAGTGAAAGCAGATATGAGTAATTAATATTGATAATTTTAATATCTTTGAATTAATTAATAGGTATTATACGATTTAGCTCCTGCTGTACCCCGCTTGTCGATATTTCTGACAATTTACCTTTATTCTACTTATTATCCTCTTTGACAGCTATGTATCATTTATTTATCTAGTTTCACAAGCAAATAAAATATCAGGGTAGCATTTGCTACTTGACCACTATAAATGTTCTAACCTAAAGTGTACTGAGCGCCACACAAATCGGCGGATGAGAAGTTAGCCGCAGATGACACTTGGCCGTGATTGGCCAATTATTGCGCATGTGTGCACAATTCCGACGCCGCGTGTCGTAGTGCGTAGGGAGCGCGCAGGAGACATGAGGTTAGCGGGCGGGTGTGCCCCGGCGGCGAGTCGTCTCTCTGGCTCCCGCGTGTACCTATATTTCGACTTTTGCGCAGCGTTCTGCGCATAACTTCCTATCCACCGATTTGTATGGCGCTTAGTATACAAGTAAGTTTAATACTTATCAAATAAAACTTTCAAAGTAATCTCGTGTCGTGAGTTACTAAATTAATTGTTCCAAAAATATATAAACTATCAGAAAAAAGTAAAAATATCTATACTTATCGATACATTTATTACTTTACCCCCATCCCTATCATAGTCCAAGAGACGGACAAACGAGGGTCAACGTTAGTGTATTTGCATGCTAATGTCACGCGTGACTAGAATAGTAAACAATTACAACTTGTTACAAGTTAGGTCAATAAAGACACTAAAAGGTCAATGTTTCGTACACTTTAAATTTATAACGCATTTTTGGGTCTAGGGTAAAAATATCGATTATCGATAAGTTTAAATGTTTCTCCCATACCCATCATATTCCAAGAGGTAGCGAAACGCCGACCCTTACATTTAATACACGTTTATACCCGTATATTATATAATACACACAGCCAGTATATTAAAAAAATAATAATAGGTACACTTTTTAACTCAGAATTCCTTTTTGGGTCGAGAGTCAAAACCAGACGCGTAGCTACCGCCGTATCAATGACACGTGGTCGACCTACAGAGGCCCCAGGGCTACAGGGGCCCCTAAGTAAGCAAAAATTGGTAATATGTTATCCACAATGTCATTTAATCACTTTTGGCTTTTAACGAACAAAAATTTCGAATACGAAATTGTTCCCCAAACTAAAATTGATACAGGCACGCTACGCCTCTGACAAAAACATCGATGCTTATCGATAAGTTTATAATTTGACCTCATCCCTATAATAGTCCAAGAGGCAGCCAAACGAGCGTTAGTGTATTCGTATGCTAATGTCACGCGTGACAGGAATGGTGACTAACGGGACTGGACAGGACACAAAGGTCAGTATAATATTTTCTACAAATCTTTGTTTTGATTAAATATTTTGTGTAGGAAGTACACAAAATAGGACAAAACGGGAATTTGAGAAAAATAAATCAGCTGTTTCATTGGTGTCGATTTCAGTTTGATTTTTTTTTAATTTCAGTTCAGTTGCAGTTTTTGACCGACGAACCGGAGGAGGTACTCAATTCGACGCGTATATTTAATTTTTTTTATGTATAACCGCATAACTTTTTTCATAGTAGGCCGATTTCATTTTTTTTATTAGAAACAGTATATATAATTGGACCCATTTAAATTTTATCGAGATCGGATGAGCCATTTTGGATAACTCACCAATAATGTGAAAAATGCTACATCGATCCGTGCGAAATATTCGCGAATTCTGTACACGGGTGAAGTCGGTCATGCTAATTTTTGCAAAAAATAATCTTGTGTATGCAACAGTTAATTTTTTTCTCGAATTCCGGGTTGACCCCATAGTAAGTTGTTCCTAATGATTGTGTTAATCACCGCCTTTTGACTTAGAGCAAAAAAGGGTAACCAGATAACTCTGTATTATTATACTTAGAAGAGTAAATAGGGTTGTAACACTATGAGATAGGAACGAGTCAGATCGATAGTTCTACCCGTCAATGCGCGACACCCCTGGGAGTGATTAGGGATGCCACTTTGATTAACGACGCCTCTAATACGTTAGTTTGAACATAGAATATGAATTAATGTCAAATTCGTGATTTATGATTGGTTGGTAATAGTTGACTGAAAACTTTCTAGGATAATATTTTTTTTTTTTTACTTTTACTTTTGAGTGATGAGACTATTGGGTATCCGGTATAAGCTGTATTAAGCTAGGTTTGATTTTGCCTTAAAGTACCTAGGTGCCATTTTTTTTAAAATTTACGTATGGATTTACACATCACTGGCTATTTCAAAGCAACAATACATCGCCAGAAAACCTTCATACGTACTGACAAGATTTTCGAAGAGTGTATATCCACAAATACATATCTATTATCTACAGGCCGTAAGCTAGTCAAATACCTTTAAAAATACAATTAATTAATATAACCTTGTAGATAGTAAAGTGATCAAAATTAAATGTTAAGTATGTACTACTTACATACTGTATATACATACTTAACATTATTCAATACTAGTTTTTACCCGCGGCTTCGCCCGCATACGCAATATATCATTATAATTTATAGCCTATGTGTTATTCTGATATATAAGCTATATTATTGCAAAGTTTCATCTCAATCCGTTCAGTAGTTTTTGCGTGAAAGAGTAACAAACATCCATACATCCATCCATACATCCATCCATCCATCCATCCATCCATCCATCCTCACAAACTTTCACGTTTATAATATTAGTAGGATTTATAGCCTATGTGTTATTCTGATATATAAGCTATATTATTGCAAAGTTTCATCTCAATCCGTTCAGTAGTTTTTGCGTGAAAGAGTAACAAACATCCATACATCCATCCATACATCCATCCATCCATCCATCCATCCATCCATCCTCACAAACTTTCACGTTTATAATATTAGTAGGATGTGTTATTCTGATATATAAGCTATATTATTGCAAAGTTTCATCTCAATCCGTTCAGTAGTTTTTGCGTGAAAGAGTAACAAACATCCATACATCCATCCATACATCCATCCATCCATCCATCCATCCATCCATCCTCACAAACTTTCACGTTTATAATATTAGTAGGATGTTTAAAAAATATAAAAGAAATTTAACCAAAAATGATAGCCATAATCATTTTTTGCCAAAAAATGGCATGACCGCCTTCAACCGTGCTGTAGCATTTTTCACATTATTTTTAATTTATCAGAAATAGCTCAGCCGATTTTGATACAATTTAAATCGGACTAAATTCAAAGTATGCTCTTTCCAATAAAAAAAAAACGAAATCGGATTACTATGTAAAAAGTTATGCGTACATACAAAACATAAAAAAAATATACGCGTCGAATTGAGTACCTCCTCCGTTTCGTCGGTCAAAAATGAGGCCTACTTTTCTAAAGTACCTATACTAAAAACATGTTGGATGTAAGTAGATTTTGATGGATAGAATATTAGTAAAGTGGCAACCCTCGCTCAGGGGTGCGCTGACGGATTGACGTGTCAATCTTCATGTAAAACCATTAGCTTATACATATTGATAAAAATACATACAGGGTTATTCAAAACAGGTCTAGTTATTTTTATATACTGCGGGACTAATCGCGCACTAAAATCACAAGGTAATTAAAT
Source organism: Hypomecis punctinalis (assembly GCA_949316475.1). Classification (NCBI taxonomy): domain Eukaryota; kingdom Metazoa; phylum Arthropoda; class Insecta; order Lepidoptera; family Geometridae; genus Hypomecis; species Hypomecis punctinalis. The sequence goes on along the minus strand of OX438820.1, from coordinate 15,647,874 downwards.
ATCCCATCGTCCCGACGTTTCGACCGAGTTGCATCGATTGTGGTCACGGGTAGACTGAAATGGAAAACAGCTGGTACCGCCAATTCGAGTTGAACTTGAACTACTAAAGGGAAAGGAAGTCATTCAGACTATTAATATGAACAGCTCTTACTATGGGGCTAACCTGGAATTCAAGAATAAACAGTTGTTTCATACATTTTGTCGATTTTGAGTTGCAATTTCGTATGGAAGAACCGATTGAATGCCTCTATGGCTCAGTGGTTAGTGAATCTGACTTCTGGATCAAAGAGGCGTGGGTTCGATCCCCACCTAGGGCAAGCATTTTATGTGATTTGTGCATTGGTGTTTGCTTTGTGTCTGGGTGTTATTTAGGTACTATCTATACAGGGTTATTTCTAATCAATTAGCATCCTCTTAGGGGCTTATTCGGTACATCAAAACTAACAACTTTTGTTCTGCTACTTTAATCAAAACTCAAAAAAAAAATCAGCTGTTCCATATATTTTGTCACGGGTGAACGATATTTTTTTATGAAACAAAAAGATTTTTTGAGTTTTGAGAAAAGTCGCAGAACAAAAGTTGTTAGTTTTGATGTACAGAATAAGCCCCTATGAGGATACTAATTGATTAGAAATAATCCTGTATAAGTATGTATTTAAAAATACGTATATGTAGTATATCAGTCTCTGGCAGCCAAGCACAAGCTTTGCTTAGTTTGGGGTTAGAGGCCGTGTGTAAGATGTCCCCCAATATTTATCATTGTTATTTTTTTTCTCAAATTCCGTGTTGGCTCCTTAGTAAAAGTTGTTCATAATGATTGTCACAGTCATCTTATTTCGGATTAGTTTTTTTTTTCAAATAGTTTTGCATTTGACTACACACTGCCTGATGTTAAGCAGATGTGCGGTCTAGGATATAGCACGCTTACCTAAAACATACCTATTTACTCGAGATTTGAAGACACCTACATTGTACTTTAACGGAAAGACAGACTCAGGCAAAACGTTCCACATTCTGGCAGTTCGTATGAGGAATGTGGACTCAAAACGCTTGGTTCTAACGCGTGGGATGTCCACCATAAAAGGGTGGCGCTTTGGTCGCGTCTGTCTAGCCGTACGATAGAAGAAAGGGGCAGGTGGGACCAGATCGTGCAACTCCTGGGCGCACTCACCGAAGTGTATCCGATAGTAGGCTGACAGACACGCCACCCTACGTCGATGCTCGAGACTTTGCAGCTTCGATTCAGTCAAGGTTTCGTTGCCTATCATTATTAGTAGATCAGTTCTGGATAACCCTGTATACGACCATTAACATCATAACTTGTATCTAACTGTATGAGCTATAAACATCATTTAGCATTCCTAGATAGATTGACATTTCTTGCTCTCCAGTAACGGGTCTGTACGGCTACAATGTTTTGCGAGAATTCCACAAAATTATCTTACGAAGCTGCAGTGGCTCAGTGGAGTAGATCGCTTGCCTTGTAAATGTGAGAAGTAGGTTCAAGCCCAGTCTCGTATATAATATTTCTTTGGAATTTAAGTTTTGATTTAGACACCACTGGCTTTTCGGTGAAGGAAAACATGTGACAACGTGAGCCATCTTGAGGAGACGTTAATTGTCGGATATACAGGGTCATTTCTAATCAGTTAGCATCCTTTTAGGGGCTTATTCTGTACATTAAAACTAACAACTTTTGTTCTGCAACTTTTGTAAAAACGTACAAATCCAGAAAATTTCACAAAATTGGGACGTAAGTTGTTAAAATCTCTATGCATATCATCGACAAAAAAGTTTTTTTTCTTTTTTCTCGTCATACATCGAAAATTACACATTGTTAAAATAATTAAAAACCGGTTTTAGCATGTGCTAATGAAGTTCTTTTATATGATACCTTACATGATACGATTTACTCATTTTGAATTTTGAACCCATATTTTGTGAATTTTGGGGCCCTGTTTTTTTGTGATTTAAATAAAAATATACAATTTTCAAATTTATTCCTATATGTGTACTCTGATACAATTATTCTTGCCAATTTTCATAGTTCTATGTCAACGGGAAGTACCCTGCAGGTTTTGATTTTTGTGAGTGTCGAAATATGCGGTTTTTTACGACATAAACTTTTTTTATCTATAACTGAGAAGATTTTCTTTCACACAACTGCAAGAGACCTTAGATATACGTATAGGTATAGTTTAAATATCAACTCGATATCTGTACGCGTTCGCGATAAAGAGTCTTGACATACACACAGACGGACAGAGGGACAGGGGGACAAACGGACAACAAAGTGATCCTATAAGGGTTTCGTTTTTTCCGTTTGAGGTACGGAACCCTAAAAAACACAAATCGGATAATATTTAGAGGTGTAGATAACAGCTTTTTGTTATTGTATGGTCAAATTGGTCATATTTGTTTTTTTCAATAATTATTTGACTCATACTTATTTTTAACTCTCTCGAAATCTACTAGCATCTGTTTTCACAAAATAGAGAACCGAAATTATAAACTCATTTTAAATTACTCGCTCTAGCTCCGGTATATTACAGGGTTGTCGCCGATTGCAATAATGGCTGACCAACTTTACACCAGCGGCGAAACAGAGGAACTAAAATATTCTGCAAAAAGTATACGTTTCACAGTGGGCCATAAGTTTGTACACTATTTTAAAATAGGCATAAAATTGTCATAAATAGTAATTTGTTACAAGGGTGCAAAATTGATTTATAACCGTGTGCTCAATTTTGATTAACGAGCAAGCCAAGGAATCCAAAGAACACAAGGTAAAAATATTTGCACTCAAGTGCAACACGTAACATTACAAACGAGAAAAGCGTGGTTGTTGAGGGAAAGAGCTCATTTGCGCATTAAATACAGTTTCAGTCAATTCAGTTGGCGTCAAATTAACTTCCTCGTCATTTCAATTTCAGTTTTTTACTTGTTTTCAAGTTTCTTGTTTTTAACCTAAGATGTTAACTAAGTATAGGTATGACGTGAAAAGAAAATAGCGCGCACAAAACAAATTAAAAAAATGTGTTTTTAACAAATTAAGAAAGGTTATATGATGAGTTCGGTACCATGGAGGTAGAAGTAAACAGGTTCAAACTTAGTGCACACGATGATTTAATTTTAATGTTACTTTATCCTCTAGCGGATAGTAACGGCTTTTGCACTCAGATATCGAAGAGCAGAAATAATCTTTCAGAGATGAGGGATGAAAATGAATATACCATAATCAATCGCCTATTTCAGGTTTATTAATTTGGTAGAGAAATATATTTAACTAGCTTTTACCCGCGGCTTCGTCCACGTGATATTTTAATTTTTGTGTTATCCCATAGGAACCTTTTATTTTTCTGGTATAAAAGATAGCCTTTTTCAATTAATGACATTTTCCAACTTTTTAACTTATCCATGCCAAAAATTAAGTCGGTCCATTGCTCTGTTGCTGTCTAAGTGAAAGTGTAAGCTCTGTGAAGGAATAACAAACCAAAAAACACAGTTTTGGATTTATTTTGCATGTAGTGAAACAGTTTTAATTGTGTTTGCTTGACGTATCCACTATCCAAGTGAAGTATTTGTGTTTATATAAATAAACGTCTATGACTATGTCGTTACAGCTTAATAATAATAGTCGTAATAATATGATGAGAAAATGATATTCTACCTAAAATGTAGATCATTATTTATGAACAAATGATACTATATATTTTCATTTTAAGGAGGGCACTGTAACCTGAAATACAGGCTTTGGCCTAGTTTGGCAACAGAAACCTATTATAATTTTGTAGTCAATTATTATAGCTTAGTTAAGATAAAATAATATGTAATATGTAAACTTTGATTTGGTCGAAAATAAATATATTTATTTTATTTAATAAAATCGTAGTCATAAATCAATAATGAAAACAATCAGCACCGTCTAAAATCATGGTCCAACCTTTATGCATTTTTGGAACAACTCCTTTCACGACTTTATTCAGAAAACGCGATAGTATCGCCACCACTCAATTATTTAGATAAGTTGGTCGCAGTATAAACCCTCGAGGCAGGGTTGCCTCATGCAATTAATTCCCCCGGCGTCCGCGGATTCATTAGTATAATGAGGGACGAGTATGTCGGGACGTGGCAACCCTAGCGAATATAGCGAGTTTATATTTTTACTAGTAAATCTACATAATTAATACCTAACTGCCTGATAAACATAGCCCAGGGAAATGGCAGTGGACAGGGCACATAGCAAGGAACACTGAATATGGGTTCGAAAAGTTTTCGAGTGAGACCTCAGACTGGCAAGCATAGCGTAGGACGTCCACTTACGAGGTGTACAGTATCCAATGACCTTATCAAAATCGCAGGATAGCGCTGGAAGCAAGCCGCTTCCAACCGATCTTTTTGGAGATCCATAGGGGAGGCATATGACCAGCAGTAGAAGTCTTATGGCTTATGGATGGATGATAAACAAGTGAACGTTGTTTCAGTCATAGGACATCCACTGATGGACTTAGAAATTAGATGGCGTGTATGAATCCACTAACCCGCACTGGGCCAGCGTGGTGGATATTGCCTAATCAACCTTCGTAAGTACTAAGTAGCTCCATGTTCAGCAGTGAACTAGTAAAATGGCGATACAGTTCTAAAATTAAATTGCAAGATTTCATCCGAACAACGATACAATAATTGCCAGTTAAATAAAAACTTGTAATAAAAAGAGATAGATATCTAAAAACAACATCGAGGCAGAAAGAGACGTACACCCATTACCATAACAATTTGAAAACAACTTACAATAACGAAAAGCAAAGCAAATTGGATTTTAAAATTTATTTTTAATAGCGGGATTTTCCTTCAGAAATACGATCACATTTTATATGTACTCGTATCTGAGTTGAATTTCAAATGGAGAAATAAATTTCATAAGGGCAACGACTTTTTAAAATGTCTCGCTGCGGGATTTAAACTGACGAACTTCAAATTTTATTAAGTATCTACCATACGACTAATATACCTACTAGCTTGTGACGGCAGCTTTGTTCGCATGATGTTTTAATGATTGTGATATTCCTTATGAACCTTTTATTTTTCCGAGATAAAAAGTAGCCCATGTCACTTACCGACCTTTGGACTACAGGGTTATTCCTAATCAATTAGCATCCTTTTAAGGGCTTATTCTATACATCAAAACTAACAACAAAAAAACAGCTGTTCCATACATTTTGTCGCGGGTGAACGATATTTTTCTATAGAACAACAATTTTTTTTTACTTTTGACAGAAGTCGTAGAACAAAAGTTAAAGTTAAGGAACTTGGTATATATGTATTTGTTTATATGTCGGTTATATGATATGTATATTATGTATGTTTATAAAATATACCTTTGTTTGTTTGTTTTTATTATTGTATCTAAGTATTGTTTCTCTTTCATTACTTATTTCACTGTATTTATACACCACCGACCGTATTTCTATTTTTCGTGTCCAATCCATCCAAAAGTGGACTGGTAGAAATCGCCAAAGGCGATAAGGCCGCCATTGTACAACTTTTTTTTGTAATTACTGTTGTATATTACTGTAATTTTTGGTGTACAATGAAGATATATTTATTATATTATTATTATTTATAATACATGTGTATATCGCGTGACAATGCAATAGGTATTATGATGACAATGCTGGTCTGATATGGAAGGTGGCCAAAGGAACTTAGCAACTACATCGAATATGGGCTCACTTGAATCGCATTGGCGTGTAGTTTGTCTTTCATTGGTCGCCAGGGTCTGATGATGGAGCTGGAAGGTGGTCATATGAACTCTGTAATGAAACGACGCAACTCCATTTAGTTTTGGCTCGTTTGATCCGTCTTGGCGAGTACTTGTTCAGTAAACGCTTGTTTTATGAATAAAAAAGGTTTTTTAAATTCTCGTTTGTTTTTGTAGAATCAGTTAGTTAGTAATAGTCGTTCATAATCAGGGTCTGAATCACGTTCTTTGGACTTAGTACAACTTGTACTAAGTCCAAAGAACGTGATTCATGAAACCGATACCGTTCTGACGCGTCACGTCACGACACATCAGACAAATATAAAACCACCTTTACAAGTGTTGTTGTTTCAAGATCGCTTGAAAAATGCCATATAGATATAGATAGTACAGAGGGCACGTCTACACCATATTCGCAATAAAACAAAATGTACCTACTAACTACCATGCATGAAACAAAACTAGATACTGGTCTGGTCATTTCTGCGCCCCTCCAGGGTCTGCGCCCTGTGCCTGGGCACCGCTGGCACCGCCCTAGTTACGGCACTGAGTACAAGGCAGGCAGACAACTCTGTATTTATAACTGTCCACACAAAGAAATTCAGTTATTTAATAGCTACTATTACTAAATAAATATACAGTTCCTTCGTAAGAACCCCCATCAATTTCCCCCATAAGACAAAGCGAATGCTGTTGTCATCGCGAAAGTTTTGTGTTGTTCGACAAAACAGGGTAAAAAATGAATAACATCGTCTAACGGAAATCTTATTCAAATATATATGAATAGAATTTTTTCGCCACATCATCTTGGCGAGGACCTTTAAGTACTCGGTGAAAGGTATAAGCGAAAAGCGATCTTGCAGTTGCGGAGCAAGACCAAAATTTCCTGTGGGCAATTCACATTTTGCGAGGCCTTGTATAACCCTGCGTAACGAGTACCAACAAAATCTATGCTGTACTGTTGGGGGATTCGGGCAAACCACATTTTGTGCTGCCTTATTTTAATACCCTGCGTGACCAGTACGTTTAAAATCATCGCTGTACCGTATGGAGTTCCCTAGGATTAAGATTTTGGCTTACCACACTGTGTGGTAAACACAGTCTCCACTGGGGAACTCCCCTGCCTTCTTCAAAGTACAAGTCCCTTATTGACACCATAAAAGTAACAATATAACATAAGAAACAAAGATAAAGAAAGGCACAAAGGCCGGCCTGATCGCTATGAGCAATCTCTTCCGACAACCGACGTGGAGTGAGACAAAACGAGACGAGTAATGGTGAGGTCACAGAGATACCAGATGGATAATATGGTCAATCGATGTAATCTGAAATGTGTTATACATTGATTTAATAAAGTGCAAGTTAAAAAGATAAATATCTTAATTCGGTGGCTGTTGCCAGATTTTACGTTGTACTGTACTTTATCAGCCTTTTAATAGTTCACTGCAGGACGTAGGCCTACCCACAAAAGGTGATTGGGCCATATCCATCACGCTGGCCCAGTGCGGGTTGGTGGATTCACATACGCCATCGAATTTCTTCTACGGACATATGCAGGTTGCTTCACGATGTTTTCCGTCACCGAAAAGCCAGCAGTGTGAAAATTCCATACATAAATTCCAAAGAAGTCATTGGTACGGGGTTGGGATTTGAACCCACGACCTCATGTTTGTAAGGCAGGTGTCACTACCTCCATGCCACCACGGCTTTTTATTTTCACGGATTTTACGGAGAGAAACGTCATATTTCAATACAGTCATATTTAACATATCTAGGCCAGATATTCCATACATCATCAGTCTATACTCAACAGTGGTTCATTACATTTATATTTACATACGTAAATGCACACTTACGTATCAATCACTCAATGCACACTTATGAAACTCAAAGATATGACAATCTGGAGGCCATAAAAAATGTCAATCAATGTAAGAAAGCGACGACTGCACTGTCTTGGATGTTTAATTTAATATATAATAAAAACACAACGCCACCTAAGCTTATTTGGGCTATCACTACCACAATTCAGTACAAGCGGCATCTTAAAACGCTACAGCCCGTCTCCCAGACCACACGCCCCGACATGATTAATGAATCTTCAGATAACAAGTTCGCGTTTCCTCAGTGCGCTTAAACGCTGGATAAGGCATATGCCTGAATAGGGGCGTACCTACTGATACACCGGTCTACAGATGTTGTTTGTGTATAAGGTCCGGTTTTCACAGGCCCAGGTACTGACCACCCAGTAGACAGCAACTGTACATTCTGCTGTCTATACAGTTCCTGTTGTGTTTTCACTACTGGGTCTGCATTGGAAGACAGCAATACACAGCTACAGTTACTGTGTTGCTAGTTCTGTCTTGGGTTTCTGACCCATAATTGCGTTTTCACGGGGCCAGCAAAATGGCTAATCAGTGTGATATAATTTGAAAAAATAAACGATTATTGGCATTACTCCGTAGTGAATATTTGATGGCAATTCTCAAAAGCCAAAAGAGAAAAAAGAAAAATATATGGACAATCTCACTGTCCAGGCGACCACTGTCCTGCGGCACTGACCGGCCTCTGGCTAATTTCGTTCGTATGGAGCGAATTACGACCCAGCAGCTGTCCTTGTGATGGTGGGGGAAGATCGGCGGTCAGTAGAATCAAAAAAATTTGAAGTACCTGTCCGACAGCAACTGACCGGTCAGTACTGGCTCAACTATGTTTTCACGGACCCAGTAGCTGCCTTACAGTTACTATCCTTTACTGACCGCCAGCTTCTGGGCCTGTGAAAACCGGGCTTAAGGTTGTTTGTGAGTTCTCCTCACTTTCACAGTCTACTAGAAAGATAATGGAGATAGAAGGGAGATGGGTCTATAATTAGCACGTTGGCTCCATTGCGAATTGGTGGATTCACATACCCCATCGAATCCAGGTTGCCTCATGAAATTTCCTTCACTAAAATGCAAATGGTACCTATGTGTAGTTTGCTGAAACGTAGATAAAGGCGTACTTAGATACGAGTATACAGGGTTATTTCTAATCAATTAGCATCCTTTTAGGGGCTTATTCTGTACATCAAAACTAACAACTTTTGTTCTACAACTTTTGTCAAAACTCAAAAAAAAAATTTGTTGTTGCATAGAAAAAAAAATCAGCCGATTTCGATAAAATTTAAATGGGACCAATTTCGAAGTATAATCTTTCCAATAAAAAAATAATTATTGAAATCGGACTACTACAAAAAAAGTTATGCGTGGTTATACATAAAAAAAATATACACGTCGAATTGTAAACCTCCTCCGGTGGTTCGTCAGTCAAAAATATTAGTTAATCTGTCATAACCAAAAAAAAAAAAAAACTATTGAATTTCGAGCTCTGTCGAGGGCTACAACATTAAGTATGTAATTTTATTCTGTTTCAGTACTTGTCATTCAAAAACTCTAACTACAGGAAACAGCTTTCCAAAAGTAGTATCTATCTTTATTCAAGCTAAAAATGTATGTACACTTATAACAATTTTCTCACTAAGTAACGACTACGCTTTTGAATCTAATCTCTGCCTAAAAGCTCTTTAGCGTCGTGTCGGGAAAGCACCTCGATTTACGGGAATTCCCCATCCTACCCATCTAGGTGTTACATGCTTTCAATTACGTTTTCTGACAGCCCGTCATAGGCAGCCATTCCTCGGGATACGGGTGCAGTGCTGGCCGAAATATATGGCTCTGAAAGTTCTTTAAGCGGTCTACACACCAAAGCCGCTGACCCGGCGGCACGGATCGCCGGCCCAACCCGCCGGCCTTATTTTGTACAATCATGCCGCCGGCTTGCGCCCGCGCGGGCAAGCCGGCGGGGCAGCATGCCGATGCCGACGGCATCCCTCTCCACTCACTCAGTCAGTTGCCCGCCGGCTTTCATAGAGTAGTTGAAACTCCACAAACCGCTATTATTAAATCACTGTTATCGTCCTCCTCCATGTCAATTAGGTACTGAAAATACTACTTCTGAATTATTCGAAACACACACGTCCAATCTCTACGACTATTTGGCAATTACTAGAACACCACATGCCGCGGCTGTCGTGCCGCCGGCATTGCCGCCGGCAAAGTCGTTCGGCTTGGACATTCTGAAGCCGCCGGGTTAACCCGCCGGCACTAAGCCGCGGGCTAAGGCTATGCCGCCGGGTCAGAGGCTTTGGTGTGTAGACCGCTTTAAGCTCAGAAAAACACTTTGTACACAAAAAACTGATAACTGCTGTCATTTTTACAGCTGTTATTTCATTATAAGGAGGTTATTTTGTCTTGTTTTGGTTGTGTGTATGATTTTGTAATTTGTTTTTTGATTTGTTTTTAAGATTACATGTTAATTTCATAAATGCTGTGTAAAATGTAAATTATTCAGTGTCGATCAATGTTCAAATAGTGTGTAAAACTTTTTAAATGTTGGTCGCATACATGTAAATTTCGTGTTCATCATGTTTCTTTGATAATTAGTTTTTAGAACATTATGATATTTGCATGCCGAAAGGCAGAATATGGAGCTCTATTTATATTGTTTCAATGTCAACCTATTGTACCCATATTCGCAAATAAATGAATATGAATATATGAATGAACACTGAACCGATTTTGATGAAACATCTAAGAACACTCAAGACTAATTCACCTTTCAAACAAAAAAAAACAAAAAAAACAATATCGATTCATACGCTCGGGGGCTATGGTTTGCTTTGTACACAGTAGCAACACAATCTTTACTATAATCTTAATCGCACAGTACACATTTTCATTTAAAATATTATACCAAAAAAAGACTACAGGTCATGCTATCAAAAAGTTATCAGATTTTAAATAGCGCCAATCGCCTAAGTCTACTGTACATGCCCTAACTCTACAAGCGCTTATTTCACAAAACTCTACCCTCAGTCAAAATATTTGGCTTTGCCGTTACTTTACTAAACTATTTGTATGATTGAAACGTATAGAGAGTAAATAATAGGTCTTCAACTCATATTTGTAAAGGTAGCGGGTGAGTTGGTTAAGGCTGCTTTTTTGTCAAATATGAGATGTATCTACTTATCGCAGGGGAAAAGTAACAATAATTTTAAGTAAATAATAGTTGTGAGAATTGTAACAATAACTATGATTTAATTAATGTCTTTGGTGTAAATACCGTGTTAAGGGAAATAAATTGAATTAAAATTGAAAGAACTAATTTTTTTTTGCAAAAAAGACCATGAGACTTCTTCCGTGTATTAAATACGCGAATATTTAGCACGGATCGATGTAACAAGTCGTACAGATTAATTAGTACCTATACCTAATGCGCTGTAGTATGGAGCGTTAATAAATAACTGCGTTTTGCAGGTTTAATCGCGAAATTCATGCGTGCCAAATACATTGCAACGCACTATACCTAACATGTAGTACTAGTAGTGCCTTTCAAATATTTCCAGCCTGAAAGCTGAAAGTTAGCTCGCCTATTACAAGTTTTCTTTTCATTGCTCGGCGAACGAGTTTCCCGGGATGTTTTCAAGAATAAAATAAGTAGGTATTTGTGACATAGTTACGGAGTTATTTTATTTTATTTTTAATTTAAGAACCCTTAAAATACAAAACATTAACTTATTCCCTTAAGTCCCTATTGATTTATGCCACAGCTTTAAGTTGCAGTTTTACATCATTATCACTACATAGTATAAAACAAAGTCGTTTCCTGCTGTCTGTCCCTATGTATGCTTATATCATTAAAACTACGCAACGGATTTTGATGCAATTTTTTAATATATCGAGTGATTCAAGAGGAAGGTTTATATGTAAAATACACCTGTGCGAAGCCGGGGCGGGTCGCTAGTTACACATATAATACAATCTAATCTAACCTATAGGTTGTATTATATGTGAAATGTAAATAGAGCTATTTAACTGTGTGTGTATGAGTTTTGTGGAGAGTGCTATGCTAAGAGTCTCTCTGCGAGATCGAAGTTCCTAAAGTTCGTATAGGCTGAGTTGCTAGCCTTGCTGAAAAGATTTTAATCCTTCGAATGGCTAACATACAGGAGCATAGGTATTAAACGCAAAACCTTTTAAGGGCGGGTCTAGTACATCTAAACAAACAACTTTTGTACTACGACTTTTGAAAATTCGCTTCTCCATACATCTTGCCGCGCGTCGACGAACTTTTTGTAGGAAAACGCTGATTTTTTCCTCGTGATTTTCCAAAAGTCCTAGAACAAAAGTTGTTTGTCTAGATATACTAGACAGCCCCGTTAAATACCTATGACCCTGTATATTCTAATGTTACTGAAATTACTGTATTTTCAAAATAGCTGTTTACGTCTATGTAATTTTCACCAGAGAAAATCTTTGTTTTCCCCTGACCCGTTTGTAGAACAACTGTTCCCGAGATCAAAGGGGTGTCATATCTGTTCTGTTCATTAATCTCCCCCGACCCGGCCTACTCTCATTAGTCCATCTTATTATGGAATTAGTTTTGAATAATTCATCTTGAAACTAGAGTGATTCATCCATCTATCAGCCGTAAGACGTCCACTGCTGGACATAGGCCTCCCCTATGGATTTCCAATAAAGCCGGTAGGAAGCGCCCTGCATCCAGCGCGTTCTTTATTATATCGTCAGTCCACCTAGTCGGTGGAAGTCCTACGCTGCGCTTGCTGGTCCGTGGTCTCCATTTGAGAACCTTACGGCTCCATCGGCCATCCGTTCGTCGAACTATGCGCCCTGCCCATTGCCACTTTAATTTACTAATCCGCTGGGCTATGTCGGTAACTTTGGTTCGTCTGCGGATCTCCTCATTTCTGATTCGATCCTGCAGCGAGACTCCGAGTATAGCCCTCTCCATAGCACGTTGAGCTATCATGAGCTTATTCATAAGGCCCACATTAAAAAAGATATTAATAAACACCATTCTCCTACCCTGACATTTTCATTTAAATTTCTAATTTAAATTGACATTTTTTTCTGACCTAAATAAGCAAATCTAATATAATTTAATCTCATTTTAGTTTATTTGAGTGGTGTAAACCGACCAACAACCCAGCTGGTAGGAGTGGTGGGTTTCCAAAACTCTCATATGGCAACATTGTGTTGTAATTTTTCGATAAGGTTATAATTTTACTTATAATTTTATTGTTATTGTTCATTTGTTTTGTGTATATTCTTGGATTAATGATTGGTCGCGCGACCTATCATTTAATCTAAGGTTATATTATTGTTTATCACGCTATTTGTTAATGATTTCAAGATTGTACATTCATGACGTTTCAAAAGTGTATCTTAGGTACTTAATTGAAATAAAATATACATTTGCACTTGAACTGAACTGAACTTGAACTGACATTGACACTGACACTGACTTGTTAGGGATAACTAGTGAAGTAAATAAAAAAAATATACACCATTCTCAGAAACAATCAAAAAAATATTCTTATTACCTACAGCGCTGTCGAAAGAAAATTCAATTAAACACAACTTGAAGGTCGAAAGAACATTGTAATTAACTTCAATTCTCGACAAAAGAATATTACAATAGAAGAAGAAAAATTAAAGCTAGATGTGTTTCAAAGGAATGCTTAATTACACAGAAAAGAATTTAATATCGTTTCGTTTGAGAAGAAATAGTTATTATTATAGTTTTAAAGACGTTAGAAGTGCTAGGTATAAATAAGTATCACAAATCATTACAAACTACATTTAGACTAGGAATAAATTATTATATTAAGACCGCAGGATCGCGCTGGATGCAAGCCGCTTCCAACCGGTCTTATTGGAGATCCATATGGGAGGCCTATGTCCAGCAGTGGACGTCCTTTGGCTGATGGATGGATGGATGGAAATTATTATATAACAATATTCGTTTTTAAATACAAGCTTTTGAGATCCTGGATATCAAGTAGCAGCAGAGTGCTAGCCAAGACAAGTAAAACGAGCCCAAACACGATGGGTCTGTCTTGTTTAGTACAGGAGCTACTACGGCCAGCTTCCAACTTCATCTTCAGATCAGCTCCATGGTACCATATTATTGCATTGCCACGCGATATACATATGCGTGCAAAATTTTATCTCAACCGGATACCGGGAAGTTGATCTTAACTTGCAAGATTCCACCCGAACTTACATACATATGTATGTACATTGTACATACATTGCAAGTTAAACAAACGCTTGTAAAAAGACTTGTACGAAGTATAGTTGCCAAAGTTAAGGTGAAACTAGTTCACGGCACGAACTCAGATTTGGCGTAGCTTAAATAAATCATATCTCAGCTGCATTGTCTGAAGAAGAGATAGATTCGATGATAAATAGTAAATGTAGTGCGTGTGCACCCAATGAAATATAATTTTGTTTTTATTTGTTTTAAAATACCTATGATTATTACCTAACACGGCTGCGTATTAAATGCGCATAAAGTTTTTCTCCGTAGTAAATTATATAAAAAACAACTGTTGAATGGATTTATTTAAATAATAGTTAATTGAACTAAAAATATATAAACAAGGCCGCTATTTTCGTAAAAGATGACTCAATTTAATTTTTCTGTGGTTTTTTAGAATCCATAGATTCCTAAAAAATTTGTTAAAATTCAAATTTTCCAAGGCTGATATCATTTCGAGTGAAGATTTTTTTTAACAGTTTTATTAACAAGAAGCATAGATTTTGTAAAGGCAAATTGATATAAATCTTAGTTTTAGATATTGAACAGCAAACACTGATGTGATGACCTACCGACGTTTTGTATGGAGTAATGAGCGACTTGTTTACTCTTAAGGAAAAAACTTTTTTGAAAATCGGACCCTGAATACCCGAACTATTTATTTATTCCAGGCAGTAGTTACTCAAGCAGGCTTCTAAGGTAATCTTCTATTAACTAGCAACTAATAAAATATAGTAATAGGGGTTACAGTCGCCCCATAAATCTAGCCTACCCCTCGTTTTCTACACTGAGGATGAAATACACAGAGATACAGATGCTACGTAATCATTTATTGTTATAGATTTTTAATGTATAATAGATTCTGATGGAAAGCGAAGTTGTAGCCGTAGATGGCGTATGTAGACCTAGAAGATTTCACTCTTGACTTGAAGGTATCCAAATTGCAATTGTCAGGAAATGACGGAGGCAGGGCATTCCGATCCCTGGCGGTCCGTATTATGAAGGAAGAAGCGAATCGCTTAGTACGAGCAGGTGGTACGTCGACTATGTAGGGATGCAATACAAAATAATTCATAATTCATAAACGTTTATTTGCGCATATGGGTACAGAAAAATAAGATAGTAAAAACAATACAACAAAAATGAACGCCATATTCGACCTTTCGGTATGCAAATATGAGAGAGAACAAGGGAATATAAGTACATGTGATAGTAGCTTTTGCAGTAAATGAACTATTAACACTAAAATGAAATGAGATCTGAAATTACAAAAAAAAACACAAGAGTAATTACAATCATGTCTGAATAAATATTTACCATTTTTACAAAATATATGAAGCTATCAAAAAGCATTAAATAAAAAATGTAATGATAGTCATAATGTCTAAAATTCAATGTCAAGATTTTCAAGTCAAGATTAGATTACTATGTCAATGATAATGTTAATAATAAATGTCAAAATACAATTAAGTCAAAAATAATTAATACTGCAAATCAAATTAAAATTTTTCATTCAGATATTCTTGTATGTCATAGTACGCCTTTTCCTGAAGAAAACATTTAAGTTTACTCTTGAAAATGTGTTCTGATTCTATGTCAATTAGATATTTAGGTAAATTGTTATAAATCATAGGTAACATACATATCACACTTTTATTTAGCAATGATGACTGATTCATAGGCATAGCCAATTTATGTTTGTGCCGCTTTGATTGCAAGTTGTAGTACAAATTTAAATTGTTTCGTACAAACATTACGCATTCATATATATATAGACAAGGAAGAGTTAAAATTTTTAAACGTTGAAAATGTGGCTTACAACTGTCTCTTTGTCCCAAATTGCAGATGGCCCTTATGCACTTCTTTTGTGCTATGAATGCATCTTCACTTTTGGTGCTATTGCCCCAAAATATTATACCATACCTAAGTGATGAAGAGACATATCCATTGTACGCAGTGAGTACGGTCGCACTATTAACAGACTTTGATAGCATATATATGGCATACGAATATTGATTAAGTTTGTTGATAGTATTTTGCACGTGACTCTTCCAGGTCAAACGGCAGTCAATATCTAAACCTAAAAATTTCGTTGTTTCAACAGATTTTATTGTATGTCCTAAATAATTAATGTCCAAATTTTGCAATTTATTTACTTTATTTCTAAATGTCATAATAAATGTCTTACTAAGGTTTACTTTCAAATTGTTTAATTCCAACCATTTTATTACATCATCTAGTGTCTTATTAATTTCCTTTCTCATCTCTAAAGTGTCCCGCCCTGTGAAAAGTACAGTGCTGTCATCCGCAAATAGAACGGTGGAGTGAGTCGTTACTGCTGGAAGATCATTTATGTAGATGATAAATAGAAGTGGACCCAACACACTTCCTTGCGGCACGCCAAGTTTAACCGTTTTGTAGTCTGATGTATAAGTAATCTCTTTTTTTAGTTTTGGGCAAATTTTTGTAATCTGAGTGCATTGCTTCCGATTTGACAGGTATGATTTTATTAAATCATACACATTGCCTCTTACGCCATATTTATACAGTTTTTTTAATAGCGTAGCATGATTTACATAGTCAAACGCCTTGGTCAAGTCCATGTATAGCGCGCAAGCAGGAATCTTCCTGTCCAAACTTTTCAAAACAATATCGAGAAACTTAAAAATGGCTTGATTTATAGATTTCTTTTTACGGAATCCGATTTGTTCTTTTGCAAAAAGATTATTTTGCTCAAAAAAACTATATAGGCTGTTATAAATAACTTTTTCGAATATTTTCGATAGAGTTGGCACTAAAGCTATTGGCCTATAGCAATTTAAGTCATTTCTATCATTTTTCTTAAATAGCGGTTTAATTATAGTTTTTTTGAGATTTTCTGGAAAAATACCACTAGAAATGCATAGATTTATGATGTGACTTAGCACATGTGAAATGGAATCTGATACATGCTTCAGAATATCCGTAGAAATACCATCATAGCCTGTGCTCTTAGTATTCTTAAGGGACATAATTATTTTTCTAATGTCTTGTGGTACAGTGGGGGCCATAAAAAGTGACTTTGCATTAGAATAGGAATCTGTTTCTTTATTTGTAGCATTGTTTTTTGATTGTGACGGGTTAATTTGCACTTGGTTCACGAAAAAATCGTTAAACAAGTTTGCAACTTCTAAAGGATTTTTCACTAGTTTACCGTTTGTTTTTAATTCTATTGTCTCATTTGGGGCTTGTCTTTGTGCGCCATTAATGACTTTCCACATCGCTTTACTTTTATTTGTAGCTTTATTTATGAAGTTATCATTTTGTGCCCTTTGGGTAAGTTTCATAACTTTTTTTAGTCTAGATGCCAAGTCTTTAAATTTGCGTTTATTTTCTGAGCTACGATGTTTTCTGTATTCCCAGAGTAAAGTACGCTTACGTTTACAACACTTTCTAACGCCTGGTGTTACCCATTTTGGTCGTTGTTGTGCTGTTATTTTTATTCTATGCCATGGAAAGCATAGGTCATAAAATAATGTAAATAGATCATAAAAATTATTAAATGCAATATTGGGGTCAGTCTGTTGAATAACGTCAGAAAAGCTGAGGGCATTAATGCATTCTTTGAATTTGTCGATATTTTCTTGACAGTAGTCGCGTCGTGTTATATGCCAGTATCTGATCGCGTAACTAGGTTTCACTGGGCAGACTAGCAATTGCGCTGTATGATCTGAAATAGCGAGTTCAATAACTTTTCCCTTACACCCTCTCACGTTAAATAAAATGTTGTCCAAACAAGTACCACTTACTAACCTAGTTGGTTCGTTAATTGAAAATTTCAGATTAAAGGAACTCACTAATTCTTTAAAATCAGTTACTTGTTTAGTTTCAGTCAATAAATTAAAATTAAAATCCCCACACACCAAAACCTTTTTCTTGCCAAAGCTAAATTCCTGTAATAGTGAGTTTAGGTTATTGAAAAATGAATCTGTATAACATGCTTTTCTTTTCGGAGGCCTATATACGCATATAATTATAATTTTGTGGTCAAGAAGTTCAATTCCAGAGCATTCAATGGTGCCTTCAATACAAAACCTTTGTAATTGAGGAATAGGTTTAAATCTGAGAGTGTTGCGAATTAACACACAGGCTCCGCCGTGTCTACTATTTCTACAATAGGAAGAACCAACAGTAAAGTTTGGAAGCTTTAGCAGGTTTATATCATTATTCTTCATATTATGCTCCGTTATACACAAAACATCTACCATACCTTCATTACGTTCCATAGACTGTAAATTAGCCGTAAGCAAATCTGATTTATTTAGAAGCCCATCAATATTTTGGTGCATGACGCGAATTTCTTTATATACGAAAAAAATTACTGTTTTCTACAATGTCAGATGTCTCACCACCAGCCAGGTTAGGTTCGTCGCATGTTTGTGTGCTATTGTCCACCCTATTCACTAAGCTACAGTGATTGCCAGTCTGTACAAGTTTGTCATTGAAGCGTAATGTTTGTATTTGTCTCTCATTTGTGTTAAATGTTTGGTTAAGATTGCGGTGGCGTGCTAGATTATTTTTGTAAGCGATATGCACAATTTCTTTCAATACACATCTACAAATATTTATACAGAATTCGTGTCTTCGAGGACGAATTTTTGTATAGAACATGTCTATGTAAGTTACGTGCAAATACTGATTACATATAAGTTTCAATTCGTAGTTTAGTTTTTCTTCTCTAAGATGCTTATTATACAGAGTTTCAGGAATAATAACATTTGTATTAGAAACTTGACTTAACCAAGAATGCAGATTATATTGAAACTGGTAAGGAACAGAATCGTTTGTTCCTATTAATAGAACAACGCAATCATTTTTAGTGTAGTTTTCAATTTCATATCCAGTCGCATTTAATATATCTTCTAGCCGAGCACCCGGTTTCCACAGGCACTTCACCTCATACTCGTCTCCTAATAGTTGCTGTAAAGTGTGACGTGTGTGTTGACTTTGCTCATCGCCTAATATCAAAATTTTGTTGACAGTTCTTTCATCTGATGTACTCTTCTTGAATTTGTTATTTTTTAGCTCGCTAAGCTTCTTTGAAATTTGAATTGCAGCATTGCGATGGTTTTGTGTGGGATTTTGTTGTGAACTTAACAATTTGCAATCTTCATCATTTAAGCTTGTTTTCGGTGAGTCATCTGGACCGAAATTTAGTCCTTTACCGTGCGCGCTTTCCATAGCTACCTTAGTGTGCTCATTTCGTTCATTACAAGTAGTACTCAAAGGTGTACAGAGTTGTGTGCTAGTTTTTATGTGTTGGGACGATGTTTCAGTGCGGGATTTGATATCAATTTGTACCTCAATTCTATTCTGATTACTCATTTCATTTGTTAAACAGATACGCTTAGGGGTTACATCTGGTTTGTCTTGATTTTTCATTACTGGGCGCAATCTTTTTCGTGTAGTGATCGGGCTACCAACAAATCCAATTTTTTTATATCTGTCTACTATTTTTTTCAGATTATCATTTTCAGACTGAAGACGGTAATTTTCGGAACACAAATTGTCTATTTATAGGTTGGCTGATTGTAAATCTATATTTAATTTATTAATTTGTTTACTAAGTTCTGCGTATGTACAACTTTCATCTAAAGTGTTATCAGGAAGACTTAATATTGTATTTTCTAGCATTGTTGAACTTGATATGTTATTTAGAGAGTTACATTTTTTCAATGGTCGAAATGTAACATTTTCCGAGTCCATGGTGTCTACAAAATCGAGTTGTGTCGTGTTGTGTGTGGATGGCTTTATTGTTTTGGTACGTTTCCAAACGAACTCAATTATATCTGTGCTTTTGATATGTCAAAGTCGCTTTTGTCCGCTTAAACGTCGCTGTCAGGTATGTCAATAAATGTCAGTGCAGAAAATCAGTGAGTCTTCGCTAATGTAAATTATTGCCAAAATACAAAACAATGAGTTCGAAATACTATTCAAATTCTCCAACGGTCGATAATATAGTTCATTTCCTATTGGTGAAGTGATAAAATGTTGCGAAAATATCAGTGGTTGTTCATCTCACCAGCGTCCAAGAGGCGGCGAATGTTTGGAGGTTATTTATCTTGTTGTTTTAATGTAATTATGCCACAAACACTTGTTTATTTCACTGTTTTCTAATTAAAATACACAGAGCTCTTTCGTACAGTTGTTTATGCGGCCAGGGTTGCCAGCTTCAAAAGTACATCATGTCATATCTCTGACACGTATTTATATACAGACATAACATTTATTTTGTATTTTTTGATTGGTCGAAACCATAATACGACTTTACAGGCGCCACAGTATATAAATCGTATACAACGTAGCCATTCAAGTATTCTTTGTATGACTGGGACTAAAAAAAAGTTACCTCAGATTTTCTTCAAAATCTATACAAGTTCACCTATTTGCCCTGTTTTAAGCCGAAAAGGGATAATTCAGACCATCAATAGGAACAATTTTTTACCATGGGCACCCGAAATTAAAAAAAAATCTGCTGATTCATACATTTTGTTGATTCCGAATTGTACTTTTGTACGGAATGGCTCCAGAGTTAAAGTTGTTCATAACCTTACGGCTTAGTACAGGGTTCAAGCAGTTAATTCTGTATTAACCAACTTTTACAAAGAATATGTGTTTAAATCGACTGTATGTCATGGAAAAGGCGAAAGATTTATGCGTGTTGAAGGGAAACCAGAGGACTGATGACCGGTGGAGTCGAAAAGTTCTCGAGTGGAGACCACGTACCGGCAAGCGCAGCGTAGGACATCCACCCACAAGGTGGACAGATGACCTAATTAAGGCCGCAGGATCGCGCTGGATGCAAGCCGCTATCAACCGGTCTTATTGGAGATCCATAGGGGAGGCCTATGTCCAGCAGTGGACGTCTTTTGGCTGATGGATGGATGATGTCATGGAATCCTCAAACCCATAGTGTTCCAATCATTATGTTCAACAGTGGACTTTTAAAAATCCAGCATTTTGGGTACAAAACAGTTTAATGTTTTGTGTCCTATAACTATAACACGGTAGCTGTATCTCTGCCATATTTTCTACTCCGTGCCATACCTGAGCCTGTCTACCTCCACCATATTACATTTACATTACCCGACATTACAAGCTGTATGATTTCATATCACGTACTGGGCCCGAGACTTAGCGAGCGCATTACGTTTATAGACCAGGAGGCCGCGGGGGACTTGCAAAGATTGTTCGGAAGACGTATGTATCATTGTCATAGTATACATGTTATTTTTTCACATAACTGTTAAGTTTGTTGGTTCGTTATAATAGAAAAGAATTTGAAATGTATTTAGAGATTTTTTATACGTGCCTGGCAGAGATCGCTATCAGCGATAAGGCCGCCCATTGTTACACTGTTTATGTATCTTTGTTTCTTCTTTTTGTTAATTTTTTGGTGTGCAATAAAGAGTTTATATATCTATCTACGTAAAATTTTCATCTTCATTATCGCCCACTCAGCCATAAGACACCCACTGTTCGACATAAGCCTCCATATTGGAGATGTACATCTCCTAGGTATATGATATATATAATCAATATAAAAATCTGCTATTAATTTTAAACAGTGTAAGTGACTCTAATACTCGAATATAAATTCCTAATTAAATCGTGTGTTTTACTTAGTGCGTGTATTTATTTTTTTAAGTTGACATTTAATTCAATTATTGATATTTTATAATTATTTTTTGATTATTTCTTTTTTCATGGCATTTCTTTCTTATAATTATTTTATTATTAACCAATTATAAGAATTTTTTATCAACTTAAATCTCAAACTAACAAACAAAGACACCATCGTGTAAAATATTTTCACGCATTGTTTACATAGTCTAATGACGTCATTCATGGCCACAGAGTAAAATAATGACATCCATAGTTTTCGTAAATTACGCGCGAAATTTTGAAACTGTAAAATCAAAATGCATTTTTAAAGCACTTAACGATTGAATTTATTTTTAGGATTTTTAGTGGTTTATAAGACCAACAGAATATAACTGAGATACTTTTCAAAAATGACTGTAATACCCTATTACGATCTAGACCCAACTTAACACGATTAAAAAAAACATATCTTAACTTCTATAGCCGCAGCCTCCCGAACTATATCTAAGTCGTTGGACCTATGATTAAGTTAGACTTTGCGAGTTAGATTCGACCGGAGTCCATACTCCAAGTTTGAACTAAGCGATATAAAAGTTGGGAGCACGTGTGTCGCGTTTAATGGCTGTCTCAGTTAGTTAGAAGTTCTTTTAGTTAGCCGGAGCAGAATTGCGGAGAAATTGACAGCTATCTACTCGTAGTACGAGTGTGGTTAAACTCTTAGTAAAATACTAAAATGACGAAGATGCGTTTTTTTTTTTTAATCTGATCAATATATATTTAAAGTACATACTTTTTACACTACCCATAGTAAATACTACTATACAGGGTTATTTCCAATCAATTAGCATCCTTTTAGGGGCTTATTATGTACATCAAAACTAGCAACTTTTGTTATGCGACTTTTGTCAAAACTCAAAAAAAATGTTGTTCCATAGAAAAATGTCATTCAGCCGCGACAAAATGTATGGAACAGCTGATTTTTTTTCTATAAATGGCTATCGTGTTAGCGTTTAGCTCTATATGACCGGCCTTAAACTAAACAATTCTAATTCTTGTACGAAAAACTGAACTTGTTTTTGAAATACCTGTTACAGAGCGCATAGTGAAACTGGCCACTGGCGTTATAATTATATGTAGGTATAGGAAGGCGTTGGGCGGATCTTATAGATAAGGGGCTAGGCGTCCTAATTTTGTAGATGCTTTTAAATTTTAATCTACTTACATAGCACGTTGATGGTGTGGGTGGCGAGGACGTTCTCCGTGAGCTGTTGGTTGATTCCATAGCATAGGACGGCGAAGGACATCTTATCTGGCTCCACTATCACCGTGATGTTCGACGTGGTTATCCAGCCTCCTGTGACAAGAAAACAACACCAGATAAAAACAGAGACCAGGATGTGATTGAATCTTCGACCTAACTAGAAGAAATCAGCAGCCACTGCCTCACAAACAGTTCTAGGATTCTTTGTTACCTTGTGACCAGGCAGTAACAAAATGGTCAACAAATAAATATGAACGTATTTCTGGTTTCTAATTTGGCCAAAGCTTGCTACGTATCCTGCTCTATTTCTGGACATTTCAAAGCCGTACTCACATCAACAGATGTAGAAAATTTGTTGGTACCAAGAATATTTTGAAATGTACCAGGAAAACCAGGAAAAAACTTAACTTTGGGGGCTATAGCAGTCCTGTTGCTGGCTTCCTTATGATGCTTCCCGCTGACCACCCACTTGATCTCGGCTGCTTCGGGCGGACCTGAGGTGGGTACGGCACCATCACATCTACGCCACCCTCGAGGTGCTTGAGGTGTTCTGTATACCTCTTTGCTTAGATATCGAAGCAACGAGCTAGCTTACGAGTAAGGTGACTGTGGCGTCCATTCGATTAGAGCAATCGTTTTGATCTCCGACCTAACTGGAAGAAATTGGTGGCAGTCTGCCTCGAAAAAAAGCAAAGGTATGTCGGATTCTTTGTTATTCTGGTGGTGAAGCTGTTAAGTAGACATGCTTAAAACCAGGCAATAAATGAACGCTGTCCTGGTTTCTGATTTAGCTGAAGCTTATTCCGTATCCTTCTCTATTCCTGGATATTTCAAAGCAGAACTCACCTCAACAGATATAACGGACCTGATGGTACCAAGAATTTATTGTATTGTATCAGGGAAATCAGGAAAAATCTCACCTTCAGGGGATATAGCAGTCCTGTTGCTGGCTTCCTTATGGTGTTTCCCGCTGACCACCCACTTGATTTCGGCTGCTGGGTTGGAGGGGGCCGTGTTGCAGGAGAGGGGCACTGGGTCCCCCACGCGGGCTTCAGAGGGGCCCGAGATGGTCACGTGAGCTGGGGCAACTGGAATGAAGAGAAGACATTGAGACATTAAAGTAAGGGCTCCCAAGAGACTGGTCTAGCCGAGTTTAGGACTCGATTTTTAATCTTTAGAATGCTACAGGATTTAATGAATACCTTCTAGAAAATTACATTTCCCACATATTTTTTTTCTTTTTTTTTCATTTTTTTTATAGATAGTAGGCGTCGCCATAAAGATTATTTATATTTATGAACTAGATTTTGCCCGCGGCTCCACCCGCGTGGAATTTGACTTTTGTGCTATCTCACAGGAACCTTTTATTTTTTCGGGATAATAAGTAGCCCATGTCACTTTCCGGCCCTTAAACTACGGCCATGCCAAAAATCAAGTCAATCCGTTGCTCCGTTGCTGCGCGAAAGAGGAACAAACCAACAAACTTTTCGGATTTATAATATTAGTATGATTGTTTTTTCATAAACGTTAAGTATAGTGTCAATGCCGAAATACGACGAAATCAGTTCATCCATCTATCCATTAGACGTCTTAGGACGTCCATTGCTGGGCATAGCATAGGCCTCCCCAAAACATCTCCAATAAGACCGGTTGGTAGCAGCTTGCATCCATGAGGTCATCCGTCCAGATTGTGGGTAGACGTCCCACGCTGCGCTTGCCGGTATGTCAATCATAAAGAAGTGAGTTGTTTCATACATTTTATCGCCAGCCGATACAATTATTATTATACGAAACTGATAAATTTCTAAACATAATACAGAAAATAAGGCTAAAAACAAGACGAGTACTACTCATCTAAATAAGTCAAATATAAATAGGTACACAAAATATCCGAAAGAAATGAAACTCTGTAATAATCTTCAAATCCGTTATTACAAGTTACCTCTCCCCTTAATTTCACCTTGTTTACAATAAAAAACTAAACAGAACAAGCCCATAAGAAAACACAAACAACCCTTTCACGGACTAAATATATAATGACTAATATTTACTTTTCATCATAAAAATACACCTATTTTGTAGGATATGTTTTAGATGGTTGGCAGCAAAAAATATTATTACCTAGACACCTATTCACTTTGATTTGGAAAAGCTTCATGTCATGATATTATATTGCTCCGAATACAAGAAAGCCGACAGGCCTTTCCATTCCATTCCTTGGCGGTACGGATCAGAACATTTTTTATCATGGGACCAACCGCGAAATTAAAGAAAAAGTAGGTGGTTTTGGGTTGGCACATAGCAAATGTTGTTAATTATGATGACATGAGTATCACCGTCTTTTGGCTTAGTGCACCTTTACCGAATAACTCTGTATCATCTATCAGCCATAGAACGTCCACCGATTGTTCGTTTACGGATCCCCTCATTCCTGATTCGATCTCGCAGTGATATCGAGAGGGCTATGCTTGGAAGCATAGCCCTTCGATATCTCATTGGGCTACTTAGAGCTTCTTAGTAAAAAGCCTACAGCAAGAGACCAAGTTAGACTTTCAAAATAATTATAAAATATAACTTTTTAAATACAAGCTTTTGAGATCCTGGTTATCATATAGCAGCAGAGTGCCAGCCAAGACAAGTAAAACGAGCCTAAACATAGGTAATCCATTATGTTAGTAAAACTTATAGTCTTTATTAGTATTTAAATTTTATTCAGAAAAATCTTAATGTATGTTTTTCGAATCTAATTTACTTATAATTATAGAGACGTATAAGTCATGTCTATGACGAGTCATCAAAATGAAAAATGAACATAAAAAGGAAACTATACCAAAATATATATTATATTACCCTGTTTAACTTACGTGTGTCAAACATGGTCTTCGAGGAAAAAGGACGAAGAAAAAATAGCAATCTGTCAGAGAAAAATGGAGAGGAGCATGCTAAATACACATATAAGGCTCTCATACAAAATAAGCAACCAAATCATAATGTCGAAAACTAAGGTACCGGATGCTAAAGAAAGGATACGACGACTAAAATGGAACTGGACAGGACATATCCTGTAGACTTGAGAACTCAAGATGGACAAAACGAGTAACAGAATGGACTCCACGGGACGGAAAAAGAAAACAAAGAAGACCAGAGAAAATATGGAGAGATGTTTTCACAGATAGATCTGGACCTGACTGGATGACAAAAGCAAGAGATAGAGAAGAGTGGAGGGGACTAGGGGAGGCCTATGCCGAAGAGACAACTTCTAGGGATTAGATATTAAGTTAATTGATTATAAGTTGTTAAATAAAACTGCAGTAAAATGGCTTATAATTTATTTTTAATGACGAATAATGAGTGAAGCTTTGCTGACCAGTATAGACACATAGCTAACCATTTTAAAAGTCCTTTCGTCGTAGAGACGAGTAGATTTTTTTGACGAAATACCTAAGAGTCACCG
This sequence comes from Hypomecis punctinalis, assembly GCA_949316475.1. NCBI lineage: Eukaryota > Metazoa > Arthropoda > Insecta > Lepidoptera > Geometridae > Hypomecis > Hypomecis punctinalis. The sequence continues at coordinate 15,621,594 of OX438820.1, read as the reverse complement.
GCCTAAGGAGACCAAGGTTGTCTCAAGGATTGCCACTGTTACCCATCTGTGGCCAGCGGCAATCCTTTGACTAAATTGACGAACTGTAAAAAAATACAGTAAGGACGCACTCTCTCGGACGGACTCTGGAATTTATTTTATTTTTTTATGATGCATGTTTTTTTTACTTTTGTTCGGCGGCGAAACCGATTATGAAGTATACTTATGTCTATAGACGATATACATATTCTGAAGACAATCTGATAAATCACTTTAATTAAACTCGCGTGAGGTTTTCCTAAGGTTTGATAAAGCTTCCGTCTTAGCTAAGGAGAGTTTTCTGGTTCCACGAAAAGTGCGTGAGGCTATAGAAATCGCTCGTCACCCGAACTTTAACCGTGACAGTGGATGGATGCTGGCACCATCGTGGAAACCGGTGTTGAATTCTACGCAGCGGACTAGTGTTGTTTTTGAGACTTCGGCGCTGGATTAGTGTTTGGTGTATGGACACGAATTGCTTGACAAACGGAGTGTCATCAGAAGATGAAACAGGAGAACACCACCAAGCTCCTGAAGCAAATCTCAGAGCACTTTCAGGGAGGGCGGCGTGAGCAGAGGCGCGGCGCGTGAGGCGCGAGCTATCGCCGGGCGAGGCGCCGTCGCGAATTTTAGTGAGCGTGCGCAAGTCGACGGGAGCGCGCGTATTCCCTGATGAAGGAGTACTAGTTTACTCCGAAACCGGTCGGGTTCCCAGCGGCCCGGCCGTATATCATACGTGAGTGAAAACCGGTGTTTTATTTAGTACAATCTGATAAAGCCAAGGAGATAAACCACTGACTCCAATTTAATCACACAAAAGAACAAGAATTATTTATTCTTTGATATTCTGATTGATAAATAAGTTCGTAAATCTGTCGGGTGGCTAAACCTGACCACTCAGTCAAACTACGCCATGAGCGCTAATAAGTAAGATTTTCCCAAAGTTTTTGCTGTATAAGTGTCCATACTATTCAAACTGTACTGTTGTCTCGACCAGGCGACAGTAGGCTATTAGAAGGACCTAGAAAAACCAAATTGTACTGAGACGGCTGTCTCTTCAAGTCATTCTAGAATTAGCTTTTTGGCAAATGAGTGGTTTTTACACGGACATTTTTTTGGAATGATTTTTTGAAGATGTCTCATTTACTTTTAATGATACCAATTTTGCAGAACTCTGCAGTCCAAAAACCATTATAGCAATAGCTTTTAAAATAGGTTTTAGTAAGCAATCTTATTTACACTCACAAATGGATTTATTTCTTTATTAAAGTTTTATAATGTAATATTAAATCTTCTGGATTTCATACATTTTATTTGGAAAAGATTTGTTATAAGTATTCGCGCCATTATTTTGATATATTAATGCGTATAGTATAACTATTATAAACATGTTATGTGCTCCAAATATAAACTCCAAAATCAGTCAAATTATTTAAAATTACGCGTGATTTTATGGTAGACGGCATTCGGTAGACCTAATAAAAAAGACAGAATGTTGAGAAACAAGCGAGGCCGGCAAAACTACGCCTCGCCGTATACAGACACAATTACACACATAAACACGTACAACTAAATTACGCCTAACAAAAAGAGACCGTTTCTCTCCCGCTTTCCGTGGTGTCTCCGTTCCGGTAACTGACAGCTTGGAACTATTAGGCGTTTCACTCTCATCTTCTCTTAACTTTGGCTCTTACATAGAGTCCAAAGCCCAATTAGCCTCCAAAAAACCTCCTGCTCTCACCTTTGGGATGGCTCTGCCAAATATCAACTGGAGGCTCTGGAGTCGATTGAGAGGCGAGCCAGGAGGCTGATTGACAACGACACCTTGACTAAGACGCAGCTGCAAAGTCTTGAGCATCGTCGCAAGGTAGCGTGTTTGTCGGTCTTTTACCGGATTCACTTCGGAGAGTGCGCCCAGGAGTTGCACAATCTAGTCCCCCCTGCTCCTTTCTTCTATCGTACGGCTAGACGGACGCGACCAAAGGGCCACCCTTTTATGGTGGACATTCCGCGCGTTAGAACCAAGCGTTTCGAATCCTCATTCCTCATACGAACAGCCGGAATGTGGAACGCTTTGCCTGGGTCTGTCTTCCCGTTAAAGTACAACGTGAGTGTCTTCAAATCCCGAGTAAATAGGTATCTTCTAGGTAAGCGTGCTACACCCTAAACCGCGCATCTGATTAACATCAGGCAGTGTGTAGTCAAACGCGAAACTATTCGAAAAAAAAAAACGCCTACATATGGTATACAGTATATTATTTCTAATCAATTAGCATCCTTTTAGGGGCTTATTCTGTACATCAAAACTAACAACTTTAGTTCTACAGCTGTTTCATACATTTTGTCGCGGGTGAACGATATATACCTACTCAAAGAGCACCCGGTTACAGGATTCTCACACCAATGCATTTCAACAAATCAACATAGCGTTTCTGTCCAACTTGAGAATTTATTTGACATTTATACAGGGAAGGCCAAACTTTTTAATTTTCCGTCCCCATTGACGCCTCCGCGAAGTATTTTTCGACTAACTTCAAAGATATCGTTTTGAAAGCTTTTCTAACTTATGAATATATTAAAGCTATTTCTTTGTGATGTAATTGTACAATACAATGATACTAGGACGAGTTAGCGCGTTTTTTAGTAATTAAACGTTGAATTATGTCAAATGTTTATTGGCATTCCCATTTGACTGCCTCAGTGGTTAGTAACCCTATCTTCTGGGTCAAAGAATGGGTTCGATCCCCACCTAAGGTAAGTATTTATGTGAGAAACATTGGTATTTGCTCTGGGTCTGGGTGTTATTTAGTTACTATCTATATAAGTATGTATTTAAAAATATGTATATGTAGTGTATCAGTCTCTGGCAGCCATATCACAAGCTTTGCTTGTTTGGGGTCAGATACCGTGTGTAAAATGACCCCAAATATTTATTTATTTCATTTATTACCTTAAGATAGTTGATTGAATCAGGCGTTACTTTGCGGAAATTCATCTTCTAATCTTTTTTCTGAATAAATATTTAGTGTATTTCCGCTATCTTGTTGTAAGCAAATAAGTTTAAAGGCATTTATTAAAAAAAATACACTTTTATTAATATCACAATAAATAATTATACATTTAAAAACTGAATTTCACAAAATAGATAAAATAATAATAATTATCACTTTTTTTTCACTTTTCTCGTCATACATCGAAAATAACACATTGTTAAAATAATTAAAAATTCGTTTTAGCATGTGCTAATGAAGTTCTTTTATATGATACCTTACATGATACGATTTACTCACCTTGAATTTCGAACCCATATTTTGTGAATTTTGAAGCCCTATTTTTTGTGATTTAAATAAAAATGTACAGTTTTCAGATTTATTCCTATATGTGTATTCTGAGACAATACTTTTACGACAAATTTCATAGTTCTATGTCATCGGGAAGTACCCTGTAGGTTTTGATTTTTGTGAGTGTCGAAATATGCGGTTTTTTACGACATAAACGGCACTAACTTTTTTAAACAATAACTAAGAAGTTTTTCTTATACATAACTGCAAGAAACCATAGATATACGTATACAGTTTAAATTGCAACTCGATATCTTTACGCGTTCCCGAGATAATGAGTCTTGACTTACACACAGACGGACAGACGGATAACAAAGTGATCCTATAAGGGTTCCATTTTTTCCGTTTGAGGTACGAAACCCTAATAGTCTACTGTTGAACATAAGCTCACTTATTTAAATATTTCAAAATATCCCTACTAAAACGGAACATAAATCTACGCTTTGAAGCGAACGAGAACTTTAGACAAGCTCGTTGAAAAATGGATTTAGGCTGTCTACACACTGTCTAAAACTATACGACGGTTCAGAAAACTTTTTTGGAACATAAAGTGCTATTATTTCATTGGATTAAATATTTTAACATTAAGTGACAATGCCATATTCTATTAATTAATTATTTATATTAATTATATTTTATATCCGCCAAGTACGAGTCGGACTCACGCACGAAGGGATCCGTACTGTATGGGTGCCCCCTTAAATATTTATTTTAATTTAATTATTTATTATTAAAGTGTATATATGTACAACTAAATATTCTGTAAATATTTCAAGCATCTACCTGTTACCATTATTAATCATAATAATTTTTATTGGTAATATGTTTTAAATTACAGATCATAATTAATTAGTTAATATCGAACAAAAAACGTATGGGAGCCCCCCTCAAATATTGATTTTAATCTCTTTTTAGTATTTGTAGTATTTGTTGTTATAGCGGCAACAGAAATACATTACCTGTGAAAATTTCAGTTTTCTAGCTATAACATTTCATGAGATACAGCCAGACGGACAGCGGAGTCTTGGTAATAGTAATATAATAAAAATGTGTTCAAATCACGAAAGTTCAAAAACAACAGTAGTAATAGGGTCCCGTTTTTACCTTTAAACGGAACCCTAAAATAACTGACAGTTGCATCTGTACGTCAGGACCCAAAATTCAAATATAAACAAATGACAGTTTTACACATAAAAGCAAGTGTAAAGAACATGTTCAGATTTTCACCAACACATCATACAGCCTAATGCATTTTAAAGTTGTCCTCGGCGTTGACAGGAGTCAAACCGGCGTAAAGTGAGTTAACATGCAGAACCGTCTAAGCTCCAGAGTTCAGCCGAACGAGCGCTGGCCTGTCACAAAAACGTGCCACTAGCCGGTCTAGCTGCCACAGAAACACCAGTAGCTAAAGTGAACGCAAATTCTTCTTTATCATACTCAAAAAATAGTTTGAAGTCAAACTCGATGTAGTGAATAAGCATCTAAAAGGATGCTAATTGATTGGGAATAACCTTGTACATACAGGATCAATCTCCAAGTAGCCCAACGAGCTATGGAGAGGGCTATCTGCTCTCTGCAGGATCGAATCAGGAATGAGGAGAAGAATCCGTAGAAGAACCAAAGTTACCGACATAGCCCAACGGATTAGCAAGTTGAAATGGCAATTTGCAGGGCACATAGCGCGGAGGACTGATGACCGGTGGAGTCGAAAAGTTCTAAAGTGGAGACCACGTACCAGCAAGCGCAGCGTAGGACGTCCACCCACAAGGTGGACGGATGACTGCAGGATCGCGCTGGATGTAAGCCGCTTCCAACAGGTCTTATTGGAGATCCATAGGGGAGGCCTATGTCCAGCAGTGGACGTCCTTTGGTTGATGTATGGATGGATGGTAAAGGATTCAGCATTATCTTAAATAGCTGTTGTATTATTTTTTACGGAATGGCTGATGTTATTTTCTCGAATCCTAGGTCAACCCTACTATAGTAAAAGTTGTTCATGATGACGGTCTTACCCCCTTCGCACACGGCGTCGTAGCGTAGGCGTATCGAAGTACACGCGTAGGACGAGAGAAATACGAGTGTATACATGTTCAAAAAAGTCTGCACACGAGGCGTAGCGTAGTTGTATCGTAGGAGGCGTCGTAGCGTTGGCGTATCGTAAGCGTATCGTAGTACGCGCGTAGGACGACAGCAATACGAGCGCGTACATATTCAAACAAGTCCGCACACAAGGCGTAGCGTAGTCGTATCGTAGGAGGCGTCATAGCGTTGGCGTATCGTAAGCGTACTACGATACGCTTACGATACGCCAACGCTACGACGCCGTGTGCGAAGGGCCTTTGTCACCCCTTTTGGCTTAATACAGGGCAAGCGATTTCAAGTAGTAGTTAAAAGTCAGCAATTTCAGAGTTTTACTAAAGCCGAAACTTGTCCTATTGATATTTTTTACGCTATGCCATCATAGTAGAGAGCACGCAAAGTTGTGCACAGTGGTTCGGAATGAACCACTGCACAAATTCACCGTTATTTTACCCCCTCGTAAAACACAACTCGGGTGGAAAATGATAAAACTTCAACTATTCACGGGATTTCGAACAACAAATTTCAATCCTATTTTTTTTTTGATGCATAAAACGATGCACTGAAAAATGTATAAGACGATTTAGTAAATATTCGGTAAAAGTACGAGTCGGACTCGCACACGAAGGGTTCCGTACTGTATGGGAGTCCATCTTGAATATTTAATTTATGTTAATTTAATTATTTATTATTGCAGTAGACATACAAGTAGGGACACAATATTTTTAAAAAACTTAAAACAATTTCTTATAACTAAATCTTATTATACATTATACGAATTTTTAAATGAAAAACATTGACATTAATTATTGTATTTTTAACATTATTAATTATTTGACATTAAATGATTTCACTGACATTCTATTTTGTAACTTTTAGTGGACATTTAGCCCTTACTAACAATTTTGTGTTTTTTAATTTTCACTAAAGATAAATTAATATGACCTAATTATGGGGCCTTCCTCTTTTCTGTTGTTGCTGCGTCCGACGGGGTCCATATGCCACTTTGTACCATTTATATTTTTTTACCATATTGTACTTTATGGAAGCAGAATAAATGAATTATTATTATGAATTAAGTAAATATTCTGTGAATATGTCAAGTTTGTTGTATGAGAGCCCACATTGCAAATTATTTTTTTCTGTTTTTAGTACTTGTTGTTAGAGCGGCAACAGAAATACATCATCTGTGAAATTTTCAGCTTTCTAGCTATAACAGTTTTTAAGATACAGCCTGGTCACAGACAGACGGACAGCGCAGTCTTAGTAATAGGGTCCCGTTTTTAACCTTTGGGAACGAAACCCTAAAAAGGGACGGGCTGGATGCAAGCTCTTTTGGATTCGTCTTATTGTAATCAGTTTGGAAGGCCTATGGTCTATGGTGGACGTCGTAAATCTGATATAGACAATGATAACATAAACGATCGTAATGAACGAAATAAAAAATAATAGTTGCGATTTACTTATCACTTATTTGGTTTTATACTGAAATTTCAATATCAATAGTAATATAATCAATCATCCATAAGCCATATGATGACCAATGCTGGACATAGGCCTTCTTTACTGATTTCCAATGATACCGGTTGGAAGTGACTTGGTCGCGCTGCGCTTATAAATTGTAGCGGTATCCACTCGAAAACTATTTGATTCCATTGGTCATCAATATTCTGTACTATGAGCCCTGTCCACTGCCACTTCGACTTGCCAATCGCTTCATCTATTTCGGTTACTTTGGTTGAAGAACCGAGCTTCAAACAGATATTGTAAAACAAATTAATAGTTTTAAAAAAAAGCGGACAAGAGCGAGTCAGGCTCGTACATCGACTGTTCCGTACAAACACATTGTTAAAATAATAAAAAACCGGTTTTAGCATGTGCTAATTAAGCTCTTTTATATGATACCTTACATGATACGATTTCCGCACTTTGGAATTTCGAACCCATATTTTGTGAATTTTGAAGCCTTATTTTTTTGTGATTTAAATAAAAATTTTCAGTTTTCAGATTTATATGTGTACTCTTAGACAATGCTCCTCGCCAAATTTCATAGTTCTATGTCAACGGGAAGTACCCTGTAGGTTTTGATTTTTGTGAGTGTCGAAATATGCGGTTTTTTACGACATAAACGACTCTAACTTCTTTAAAATTATGATAACTGAGAAGTTTTTCCTTTACACAACTGCAAGAAGTCATAGATATACGTATACAGTTTAAATTTCAACTCGATATCTTTACGCGTTCCCGGGATAAATAGTCTTGATAAACACACAGACGGACAGACGGACAACAAAGTGATCCTATAAGGGTTCCGTTTTTTCCTTTTGAGGTACGGAACCCTAAAAATACTAGAAAAATACGCTTAGTCCATTACGTGGCCTTTTTCACAAGTGCAAACACGACTATGATACGATATTCCATCATGAAATGCCAGTGCCTATCTTCCGGCTTCATCATCAGACCTTGAAACCTAATCGTGGCCAAAGTTCATTACAAGACTTTTCTAAGAAATCCAAAACAGCTATGATACGATTTTCCATCATGAAGTTCCAGTTCACATCTTCCGGCTCCATCATCAGATCAGTTCGACAGTACCATATTATTGTAATGTCATCAGAACTACATACAGCTGCCAATTTTCATTACGCCACGACCCTCGGAAGATGGTTAAATTAGTTACCTTAGATTCCATTACATAGGTTCCTTAGAGGTCGACTTAATTCATTCATTTCGTTTCAATGGCTAGACTTTTTTTTTAATTTTAATAAAAGCGTGTTAATTAAAACAATTGTTTTGAAAAACAAAAATATTTATCTTTCTTTGAGATCAGAACCTAAGTTATAAATGTGTATTTTTTATTCTACAAAACGTCGTTTAAGAGTGTTGTGTGCACTTCGCCTTACCACTATTCAAATAGCGGAAGTGGGGATTTCCCTTTGAAACTTTTCACGATTTTTCAATACGACTCACTTAATGGATTGGCTAAAGTTTGCGTTCTTTGTTGGTTTTATACACGATTTCACTTTGGAGTGAGCTTTGGAAACTATTTATTGGAATTTAAAGAAATCGACTTTAGACATAAACCTAGTGGGTGTAAAAATTGAAAATAATAGAGCTAATTTGATCTGATCAGAAATGATATCCGTAAAGCAACTAAGGGTATCAAAATAGTCCAGCGAATCGGCAAAATTCATACTGGGCAGGGCACAGCACTGATGACCCTGATGATGATAAGAGTCAAAAAGTTTCGGCAAACGCAGCGTAGAGATCTCCTATAAGGTGAACTGATAAACTCATTAAGACGGTGTGATCGCGCTGGATGCAAGCCGCTTCCAACCGGATTTGTATTTGTATTCAAATCCCGAGTAAATAGATATAATTAAACAAATATTGGGGGACATCTTACATCTGACACCAAACTAAGCAAAACTTGTGATATGGCTCCCAGAGACTGATATACTGCATATACATATTTTTAAATACATACTTATACAGATAGTAACTAAATAACACCCAGACACAACGCAAACACCTATGTTCATCACATAAATATTTGCCCTGGGTGGCGATCGAACCCACACCTCTTTGACCCAGAAGTTAGGGTCACTAACCACTGAGTCACCGAGGCAGACTAGATTGTAGGTATTGATAGGTGTGACACCCAAGACCACATATCTGCTCAACATTAGACAGTGCAGTCAAACGCAAACCTATAGGAAATAAAAAAAAGATCCAGCAGATCTATGTCCAGCAGTGGACCTGCAATGGCTGATGGTATGGATAGATGATTTGTTAATAATTCCCGGGTGGGACCCGCAAGTTTTACAATATCTACGATCCAACGAGCTGGGACTCTATAAAATACCAGAAATAAAAAAATATTTACTACAGATTAAAAAGGAAATTTACAGTCTTTTCCCTGATTGCTTTTATGTAAGATATCTGGAAATTTCAAAAGAATATCAGGAACAAAACAAATCTAAACTTGGCATCCGAACCCGGAGCTCTTTGACCGCTGGTCCGCAGTTTACAAACGAAATGGGCAAGAGCGTGTCGAGCCGATTTCGTAAATGGTTCCAGAGCTGTTTTTGTGTAACAACAGTTTCACAGTCTGTCAGTAGAATATGAGGTTTTAACAATAACTTCTAGTTGTCATGTCTCTAGTAAAATTTACTATCTTTTCAAAAATGATCATAAAATATACGAGTAAGTTACTACTTGCAATAAGACTATCGAAGGCAGTGTGAGTATTCTTAGGCTTTTAAAGTAAGGTCTTACGGAAGTGTCCCGTGGCACTTGCACGATTGCTCTTATGGCGCGTTTCTGGAGGCGGAAGACTCTCTTCCATTCAGAACACTGGCCCCATAGCTCAGCTCCATATTGTATTAACGAGTGAATCGTGGCAAAGTAACATGACCGGGCCACGTCCGCAGGCGCTAGCCTAGACACTCGTTTAAGCGCAAAGCACGCACTGCCTATTTTACCACAGATTTTGTCAATATGACTATTCCATGTCAATGCAGAGTCCACCTCAAATCCCAAAAAGTCGTACTCTTTCTTTGACCTATAACAGTCCCTTCGATTTTTACATTTAAATAATTTACCTGTCTCTATAAAATAGGTAAATAATCAGTAAAATGTTTTTGCAACGAAATCGTAAAAACGCATAATTATTAAACATACAAATATTAACAAACATTTTTCCATTTATCATAGACCCAGTAAAACTCTGAGTTTGCAAAAAAGGTTGAGATTACGATTGAAAATAAAGTAAATCACTTACTTGACTGAGATTTGTTTTAGGTACTTTATTTTGCCAACTAAAATTGTCAAATCTAATTTTCGAACCCCGCCTTTGAAAACGGACACACGGGCCAACTACAAAGTGTTCCGTGGTCCCGGACCCCTAAAAATAAAAAGTTTTCCAAGTTGCGCTCCAGTGCTGCCCCCTGTTACCTGTTCTTTGTAAATAAACAATGAGAGAGAGGTTTGGGAGTTGCTTACTTCGAACGGCCCAAGGTATAAGATATGGCGTAGTAGTCATAAGAGGTAGCGGTAGCGTTTTTGTAGAAATACTTGTGATATTTATGTATTGGTAAGTGGGATGAAGTATATTGTTTTGGGTCGTCAAATAGCATTTTTTTAAACAAAAATAATTATCGTTGAAAATTTGGGGTTCAGTGATGCATGATATCTCTTCTGAGTTAAATAAACAATGAGAGGTTTGGGAGTTGTTTACTATGAACGGTTCAAGGTATAACATATAGCGGAGTAGTTATAAGAGGTAGCGGTAGCGTTTTTGTAGAAATACAAAAAAAACTTGGTTAACAAAAATTATATAATTATTATCAATGGTAGGATAGATGTACCGGTTGTGGCCACTCCCCCGGTTTTGTCTAATGGACGTCAAGATTATTCTTAAATAGATTACACGAGCAAACCATACGTGCATGTCAGAGCATGGAATTTTACTCAAATATTAAAATAACATTAAAATTGTCTAAACAATCAATAAAATTCAAAATCCGGTGCATCTACTATATACCATCGATGTAATGAAACCATGGGAGAGGAATTCCGCGCGTTAGTACGCCATCCTGAAAAAGGTCGCCCTAAGCTGTCGAAACTATAGTACAGTAATTGATGTCTGCCATAAATATCACGCGTGAGTAACACCTGTGCTTTACTATGGAAATGAACGGAGTTTTCACACATTTTATACTCTATATAACGGAACTGAACTCACGTGTAGCGATAGTCGTAACGACTATAGTTTCGGTCGCATTCGGCGACCTTTCTCAAGTTGGCGAGTGCTAGCACGGGGAGCCGTCTCGCAATGCACCATTGCATCGCAGTGCATTGCGAGAAGACTCCGCGTGCTAGCACTCGCCAACTTGAGAAAGGTTGCCGAATACGACCGAAACTATAGTTGTCACGACTATCCCTACACGTGAGTTCAGTCTCGTTAATTATAGTATAAAACACATATGTTGTATTCTAATTAGAAATGTGCAAAAATCGCGCTAATTTTTACCTAATCTCGATTTCTTATAACTTGTACCGCGTTCCAATCAAGCGCCTTGGTTCCCAGATAGGGTTGCCTATCAAAGGATCATGACGCGACGCGCGCTACGTTTGAGGAATTATCTCGAGGTGGATGATATTTCCACTCAAAGGGAATGAATTGGTTTACGAATGCTGGGAATTCTAATAAACTAGCTTTCACCTGCTTGCGTACAAGCCAGTTGATGTACTGTTTGTGTATAGTAGTTTGATTTTCGCGGCGCTGGTAGAGCGGTAGCGCTACTGTCGTTTGTTTATTTTGTGTTTGACTTTTCTCTAAATTCGAACTTGGGTATGGGATAGTGGCGCGATAGTAGCTATGGTGGCTGGATAGTGGTGGATTAGTGACTTTGTTTGTGGTCTAAGCGCTGCGTGATAAAGGGAATATTTTGGGGGAGCTTTGAGTGTAAAGCGTCTCTTAAAAGCTTGTCTACTTACACCTTAATGTATGTAGACCGAGATCTAATCAAGACCGCAAAACGTGCTGGATGCAAGCCGTTTCTAACAGTTATTATTGGATATCCATAAGGTAGGCCTATGTCCAGCAGTGGACGTCCTACTGCAGCTGATAATGATGATAAGTAAGTTTGTGTAGACCAAACCAGCTCCTGTGTCAGTATTTAGCTGCCTTAAAGTCTTTGACATAACTAAACGGTTAAAACACCACCACCACTTAACCCTTGCTGGGCCTGTGGAAGGGTAAATGGAAAACAACGATCAGTTTTAGGGTAAGTTTGGGTCGTAGATCACAAATCCACAAAAAGGAGGTAAATGGGGAAAGTGATATCATCATCACAAGCCATGGTGGCCAAGAGGTAGTGACACCCGCCTTACAATCGTGAGGTTGTGGGCTCGTGGATTCAAATCCCCCGGTCCCGTACCAATGAGTTCTTTGGAAGTTATGTACGGAATTTCACACCACTGGCTTTTCGGTGAAGGAAAACATCGTGAGGCAACCTGCATACGTCCGTAGAAGAAATTCGACGTCGTATGTGAATCCTTGAATGCTTGGGGTATTTCGTGAATTTCGTACCAACGTCTCGATACTACAAGAACTCGGCATCAAGCAGCGTCTATCAGCCATAGTACAGTCTCGCAGGCGTTAATACATCTCAAGGCGAGGTAGTCAGTCTTTAGAGATTCTTGTCGTCCAGGGAAAAGTTGAGGGCACAAGACCACGAGGAAGGTCGCCCATGAGATGGACCGATCAGATCAAGTCTGCTGTGGGTGGGTCCGTGCATGAGTGTACCCGATTGACGTCCCATAGAGAGAGTTGGCGAGACATTGTGAGGCGCATTACATCTGCCCCTACAAATAATAATACTGCTTGATGACCACGACCGCTTGTCAAGAGCGCAACGATCAAGAAGAGAAGATGTGAATCCACCAACCCGCACTGGGCTAGCGTGGTGGATATGGCCCAATCACCCTTCGTGGGCAGGCCCACGTCTTGCAGTGGACTATTAAAAAGGCTGGTACAGTACAGTACAGATATCATCCGAGCAACGGCAACGCTGATTTGTAAATGCAAACCGCGGTCGCCCATCCAGATACCGACCTACGATGACGATATACTTACAAAGCACGGTGAGGTCTATCTCCGCCTTCAAGATGTTACTGATCATCACGTTCTTGGCTTCGCAGGTGTATCTTGCTTTGTTGTCTGACGCGTCCGCCTTGAACGATAGGACGTTTTCCGACATACGACCGATGGTTCTGGAACAAATGAGAAGAATTTGAATTGAATGAATAAAACTGAATTTATGTATTTTGTCTGCTCTATAAGGCAATTAGTTGCATAGACAAACAGACAGAACATAACTCTTTATTTACATATACCTGACAAAAATGGAGAAATTGCTTTGGGCGATAAGCCCATAACAATATCTTCTAGGCTCTACATAGGTTTTTAAGGGGTTTCCAATCGACAATTCTACATCTGGATATTGGAGCTTCTCGTTATTAGAGATAAAAAATCTGGTACAACCTAAGAATTCCCAAAAAAAAACAAAAAAGACTGAGTGCTTATCTTAAATGTCTTACCGGGGCCATAAATAACTTTTTAGAATATCAAGCGGCTCTTTGTTAAGGTCATAAAACACCTGGTGACCGAAAACAAAGGATTCGGTTTTCTTTCGGTCTTAGCAGTCAATGTTTGATCAATTGTGTTCTGGACTTTAACAAGTAAACAAGCTTTCATTTCTGTTGATGTGATTAAATTGACATCTAATTTTGTTAAAAATGCCAAAAAGGAGTGAAATTAGTTTAGAAGATAGAGTGAAAATACAGGGTGCCTAATACTTTTGGCCAAGGCTGTATGCCTGCTGTATGTATTTTCTAGTTTTTTTTTAACTATATTTATTTTATCGAATAAATGCATTGTTATCGGTCTTTGATCGGTGTGCAAAGTTTAAAGAAAATCTGATCGCTCAAAGAAGGCCAAAATCGAGTTTAAAGGGGTTGGTTAAGCTTACAAGCAAACATACATAGGGGTTATAAAAAAGGGGTCTCTCTAAATTTTTTTCCTCATTGAAAATGTCTAAAGTTAGCAACAAAATAACGTACCGAAGGTTAGGTTAACAGGTGCCGACAAAAACCTTTCATTTCAAGAGGTCAAAAGAATAAGTATATGTTTAGGTATTCCTAAATACAAAATCTACTTATGTCGTTGTCCTGTCAACAAAAGGTCGTGCTCCAAAATTCACGTAATAGTATTAGAGGATTTTAAATTGAAAATACCCTCATTATTTGATCCCTTTCACGGTACAGTGGTCTTCATGAGGTGACCACGAGTTTTGTATTTCTTCAGACATTTTTTGTTGCAAAACTCAGCGTCTAAAGGATTGAGTGATGATTAATCCTACTAATATTATAAACGCGAAAGTTTGTGAGGATAGATGGATGGATGGATGTATGGATGTTTGTTATTGTTTCACGCAAAAAACTACTGAAAGGATTGAGATGAAACATTTTTTTTTTATGGCTGCCAGAGACTGATATACTACATATACATATTTTTAAAATACATACTTATATAGATAGTATCTAAGTAACACCCAGACACAGAGCAAACACCTATGTTCACCACAAAAATGCTTGCCCTGGGTGGGGATCGAACCCACGCCTCTTTGATCCAGAAGTCAGGTTCACTAACCACTGGGCCACCGAGGCAGACTTTGCTACTTTGCTGCAATAATATAGCTTGTATATTATCAGAATAACACAGGCTATAAATTATAATGATATATTGCGTATGCGGGCGAAGCCGCGGGTGAAAACTAGTTCTACATAATAAGATAACGGAAAATATTTTTTTCCGACAATAAAAGTGTCTGTATTATAATTATTTTCCATTTCTCGAAGATGTTCAGCAAGTAAGATTGTGGTTCAGCCATGATGTAGAATAGGTCTTCATTTGACCACCAACTCGCCTGATGAAAAACGAAGTCGTAGCCGAAGATGGAGTACCTTGATGATACCTATTCATTCTTGATTTGAAAATATCCATATATTAATTGTCAGGAAACAATGACGGAGGCAGGGCATTCCAATCCCTGGCGGTCCGCATTATGAAGGAAGAAGCGAATCGCTTAGTACGAGCAGGTGGTATGACTATGTAGGGATGGTATTTAAGCAACTTCCGGCTTGTTCTGTTGTTAAAAGGAGATGAAGGAATCAGGTCGAGGAGTTCGAGTGCACACTCGTTAAGATTAAGACGTTGACACGATTGCGCTTTGGCATCGGTGCTATTTTAGATTTTGTAGGTGAGGCTTATGTGCAACTATAATTCTGAACGGCTATAATGATGTACTTTGGTGTGGTTTTAAACATAAGTGCATTCTTACAAGAAGAACGCTTAAATAATATCTAGGACAGAGGTATCTACTCTAGATTTACAACTTCCTTTCATTCTGTTGCGGGCCGTCATTTAAAAAGGGTTTTTGTGCCCTGTTCTGTACCAGCCTTTTTGATAGTCTACTGCAAGACATATGCTTACAAACAAAGGGGCTTGATTGGGCCATATTCACCACGTTGGTCCAGTGCGGGTTGGTGGATTCACACACGCCAATGTATGTAGATTGCCCCACTATGTTTTCCTTCACATTGCAAACAAAGACGCATTGGTACGGGACCCGGATTTGAACCTATGACCTCTTAGCTTCACGGTCATATTCGTTCCTGATTTGAACACGATGATCGTCACTGAGTGTTACTTGTTTTATTATATTACACATCACAAAATCCCCCATTTCAAGTAAACGCTGGTCACCCTACAGAAGTAATACATTCATAGCTATGCTCGGTTGGTTTTCTCACGGGGCGCGGATCGGAGGATGTTAAGCCATTCCGTACGTCACGCTTGAAAGAATACCCCCTTAAAAGTGGAGAATATTACACAAAAAATAAAGAAAATAAAAAAAAATACTGAAACTCATAATTATGTGTATTGAAATTCATCATCATCATTATCATTGCTTTTCTCGAATCCCGGGTTAATCCCACTGTAAAAGTTGTTCATAATGGTGGTATTAATCACCCTTTTAGTACAGGGCTAGAAGATACCTAATCTTCTAGCCTTAATCTTAACTAATTTAATTATTTTAATCACTTGATCGAAACTGTAGAATGCATTCCACAAGCCACTTCTTTGAATTATTCCATAGAATGAGCGTCTCTGATGTTAAGCGATAGCCGATTATAAACAGCTGTAAGACGTCTACTGCTAGACATAAGCCTCTCCTATGTATTTTCGATAAGACTGTTAGGGAGCGGCTGGCATCCAGCGCGATCCTTCGGTTTTGAGGTGAACCGATGATCTAATATCGGTTCACTTTATCGGTGCACG
Organism: Hypomecis punctinalis; assembly: GCA_949316475.1. Classification (NCBI taxonomy): domain Eukaryota; kingdom Metazoa; phylum Arthropoda; class Insecta; order Lepidoptera; family Geometridae; genus Hypomecis; species Hypomecis punctinalis. The sequence goes on along the minus strand of OX438820.1, from coordinate 15,605,247 downwards.
TCCTACGCTACGCTTGAAGGTTGTTAAAAAGTCCTTTGGACTCGGTTCACTTTGTCCAGTATTCCGTGTATTATGTGCTCTGCCTATTGCCATTTTGAATTTCCAATCCACTGGGCTACGTCACTACGGTCACTTAACAGATCACTTCATAAATGATTCGATCTCGCACAGAGGCTCCGATCATAGCCCTCTTCTCTTAGCTTCTTAGATCGTTGGGTTAGTTGGAACTTACTAACAGAGCTCATAGTAAGATACGTTTAATAATAAGTATGGGCCTTATTAGTAAGCTCCAAGTAGCCCAACGAGCCATGGAGAGGGCTATGCTCGGAGTTTCTCTGCGAGATCGAATAAGGAATGAGGAGATCCGTAGATGAACCAAGGTTACCGACATAGCCCAGCGGATTGGCAAGTTGAAGTGGCAATGGGCAGGACACATAGCGCGGAGAACTGATGACCGATGGGGTCGTAAAGTTCTCGAGTGGAGACCACGTACCGGCAAGCGCAGTGTAGGTGGACGGATGACCTTATTAGGACCGCAGGATCGCGCTGGATGCAAGCCGCTATCAACCGGTCTTATTGGAAATCATTAGGGGAGGCCTATGTCCAGCAGTGGATGTCCTATGGCTGAAATGATGATGATGATGAATAAAAAGTACCTGCAATAAGCCAAAGAAATATACTAAAAGATTTATGGTAATCCAATCTTTATCCGATCACCGAACATTAATCCGATATTTCCATCAGATATTTATTAAAGCTACTAAATGATTATTTACTTATTGAGGTGCACATCAAATTCACTGCTATTCCTACAAAATGAAGAGAAAATATTTACATGACATTAAATATTGAATAATGCAGACTAGGTTTTTGGATGGCCTCTTTAGCTTTAGCTTATTATTAAATTAAATTTCATTTATTGAGCTTATAACACGGCGAAACCAATTACATTATAACTCACTTATACCTAATTATAAAACAAATGTCAGGAAATAATAAATGATAAAAATAAAACAGAAAATGTCAATACAAAATGTTAAGAAATTAAGCTACTATCCGCAAGTGACGGCACTTCGCGTCCAGCCCACCGATCCGTTATGGATTCGCAGTATACTAGAACCGATGCAACATGCTTCAAGTCGTCAACTAATATATCTATTTCGGTATTGGAAGCACGGAGTGCGTTGAGGTACCGACGTTCGGCTACTACAGCCGAAGATGGAGCATGTAGACCTAGAAGAAACCTATTCACTCTTGTCTTAAACATATCCAGATTGTATTTGTCAGGTAATAGTGACGGAGGTAAGTCATTCCAATTTCATGTCACAAACGGTAAAAAAATGAGTGTATTTTGAGGAGCAATCAGTCTTTTTGATGTGCAATTAAATACATTCATAAATATCCTGTTACAGTTATTATTTTAATAATAATTTATAATAGATAACATCGAGTGCGGCCAAAACATCCGATTATTAATTAATAGGTTTAAAATCGATAATCGTGTAGCGACTCGATTAACATTACTAATTATATCGAGTTATTTAACTCCGCTTGTAAATATTTTAATTGCGGTTTAATTTTGTTGACGGGTTTTCACTGTTTTAATAGCTATGAACTTGTATTATTTTAAGCTGTTTTTAGTATTTTAATATAGGTACAATACAGGGTTATTCCTAATAAATTAGCATCCTTTTAAGAGGCATATTCTGTACATCAAAACTAACAACTTTTGGTCAGCGACTATCCTCAAAACTTAAAAAAAAACCGCTGTACATTTAGTATTGGGTGAACGATATTTTTCTATGGAACAAAATTTTTTTTTCGAATTTTGACAAAAGTCGCAGAACAAAAGTTGTTAGTTTTAATGTACAGAATAAGCCCCTAAAAGGATGCTAATTGATTAGGAATAACCCTGTATAAGGATAGCTTTCGGCTTGTTCTACAAGGTTATTTATTCAGATAGGATACCTCCTAAGCAGAAAGGGAGTGATTAAAGCCATTACTTTAACTTTAGGGCAAACCCGGAATTCGAGACAAAAATCCAAGTGTTATATTACAAAGTGTAATAGTAATAGAGTGTAACGGTAGCTTGGGCCTCGCCCCGCTGCCGGCGGCACTCTAGGTTTAGGTTTTTTTATAGTATTTTATTTTTTATTATAAATATTGTAAAAAAACTTAAATTTAAGACTATAAATAAATATGTGTATAATATAGAGTGTAATATTATATAAACTTACATACATACATTTTGTCGATTTTACAAAATTTCTAATTTAAAAAAAACTGGTGTCAGAGTTTTTATGCCGCTTAAAGGCCTCTGACATGACTAAACGGTTAAAACAACTGGAACCCACAATTTAATGTGTCATCTGAGCCACCGTAGCGCTCAGTTGCAAAATGCCACCCGCGGTCACCCATCCAAATACTGACCGTGCGGAACGTTGCTTAAATTATTAATCCTCTTAATTCGGTGATCGCTGACGAACACCTAGTCAAACTAAACTACGGTGCTACACCTATGTTACTAAGGAAGTAAGTTTTTTATTTCTAACTACATATTAGTAGTGATAAGGCGTGGTGGTCTAGAGGTAGTGACACCCGCCTTACAATCGTGAGGTCGTGAGTTCAAATCCCCGGTCCCGTACCAATGAGTTCTTTGAAATTTATGTACGGAATTTCTTACCACTGGCTTTTCGGTGAAGGAAAACATCGTGAGGCAACCTGCGTACGTCTGTAGAAGAAATTCGATAGCGTATGTGAATCTACCAACCCGCACTGGGCCAGTGTGGTGGATATGGCCCAATCACCCTTCGTGGGTAGGCCTACGTCCTGCAGTGGACTATTAAAAGGCTAGTACAGTACATATTAATATGGTAGTAAGAATTTTAAAAATTGTATGCAAAATCTCAGTCCGTAACAGTTTAAAATTTTAAAACATTCACAGAGTTCCGTAGAAATTTATTCATCACGCCATAGAAGTTTGAAAGTGGCTGAGCCAACTTTGAGTTGCGATATTTATGGAAAATCTTGCGAAGGATTAGAACTGTACTGGAGTTCGCTAAACTTTAAACTTAACAGAAGTGTTTAAGTTATTTTAAATGCTGAAGATAGTTGGCCTTGTTTTCACGTTACTTAGCGAAACATAGTTAACATATTTATGTATAACTAGTTTTTACCCGCGGCTTCGCCCTCATGAAATTTTGATTTTTGACGCAATATCATTATAATTTATAGCCTATGTGTTATTCTTATATATAAGCTATATTATTGCAAAGTTTCATCTCAATCCGTTTAGTAGTTTTTGCGTGAAAGAGTAACAAACATCCATACATCCATCCATCCATCCATCCATCCTCACAAACTTTCGCGTTTATAACATTAGTAGGAAGTAGGATATTATAGCAAAGTTTCATCTCAATCCGTTTAGTAGTTTTTGCGTGAAAGAGTAACAAACATCCATACATCCATCCTCACAAACTTTCGCGTTTATAACATTAGTAGGATATTATAGCAAAGTTTCATCTCAATCCGTTTAGTAGTTTTTGCGTGAAAGAGTAACAAACATCCATACATCCATCCTCACAAACTTTCGCGTTTATAATATTAGTAGGATAGGATAGGATTTTACGAATTAAATACAAACAAAAAATCGACCTTCATTGCACGGTACTAAAATCATCTAAAAATATAGTACTAATATAGCTTTTTCCTGCGGCTTCACCCGAGTGTGTTTGTGCTATCACGGCACCGACCATCTCCGACACTCTCCGACCTTTAAACTATATCACTACATAGAACAAAACAAAGTCGCTTCCATGTATGTCTGTCCTTATATATGTGTGTTCTTGATGTGATTATTTCGATACATAGAATGATTCAAGAGGAAGGTTTATATGTATAATACACCTGTGCGAAGCCGGGGCGGGTCGCTAGTTCATGCATAAAATCTTGTCGATCCCTCCCTCTGTTGCTGTGTGAAAAAGTTACAAACAAGTCAACAAACACCAGACTTTACAATATTAGTAAATATTATTTTTCTAGGTTTCAGCCCAGTTAATTTAATTTTTAACCAACTTCAAAAAGGAGATAAGTTAGTAAGACTGTTATTTTTTATGCCTTGTAGATTTGCGTTGGACTACATATTGCCTGATGTTGAGCAGATATGCGGTCTAGGATATAGCACGCTTACCTAGAAGATACCTATTTACTCGGGATTTGAAGACACCCACGTTGTACTTTAGCGGGAAGACAGACCCAGGCAAAGCGTTCCACATTCTGACTGTTCGTATGAGGAATGAGGATTCGAAACGCTTGATTCTAACGCGCGGAATGTCCACCATAAAAGGGTGGCGCTTTGGTCGCGTCTGTCTAGCCGTACGATAGAAGAAAGGGGCAGGTGGGACAATTGTATATATATTACGCTCCGTGTATGAATGATATTTTTCTATGATTCTTGTTTTTTTGATAGATAAGACCTGAGGATAATACTTTTGAGGTGGTCTCATTTAAATTTAATCAATGTTGTTTTTGAAACATCAACAATACGAACAATGATTTATTAATTCTACTCTACTAACTATTCTTCTGTACACTATTGATGTCAGTTGCCATTTTTTGGCGAAAAATAATTAACTTTACATAATGTTAATAAAAGAGTACTATCGACATTCAAAGTGACTAAATAAAGGTATGAAAGAGCATCATAACAAAATTCCTGACAATCCTCTAAGCATCACCCTACTCAAGCCAAATCAAGTATTTACCTCGTTAAAAACTTCACAAATTGTTCCACAGATCAAATTGAGCGTTTTTACTCCACCTTTGTTGAAGTCCTCAACTTTTTTACTCAAATATTTTCCAACTTTTTCGGGGAATTCGGCGAGTAAGGCAACCCGTTTGGATTCTTCAACGGTATCAAATGGAAATTGGTTTCTGTAGCGAAGTCGCGGTTGCGATGAGGATTAATGACATGCTCGGGGTGACAAGTGGGCTAAAAGGTTTTTACCCGACTACTAACAAAAGAAATGAAGCTTCCAGAAGTTACCGAAATGGCCCAGCAGATTCGCAAATCGATATTGCAGTGGGTAGGGCATATAGGACGGGAGAACTGATGTCCAATAGGATCGAACAAACAAACAAACAAACAAACAAATAACTCTTTATTGTACACACAAAATAAATTAACAATAAATACATTAGTGAAATTCTTAAGATAGTGCAACACTAGGCGGCCTTATCGCTGGAAGCGATCTCTTCCAGGCATCGAACTGGGACAGTAATTGAACCATTCGAAAAATAATGAAACTGTTGTTTTTAAACTTTCGCGATTTGAACACATTATTATTATATACTACGGGACCAATCGCGCACTAAAATTACGAGATAAATAAATACCTCCTCATCGCGACGTTTCGGCCGAGTCTACCCGTGACCACGGTCGATGCAACTCGGCCGAAACGTCGGGATGAGGAGGTATTTATTTAACTCGTAATTTTAGTGCGCGATTAGTCCCGTAGTATAATAATAAAAAACGAAACTGTCTCTCTATGTACCGGCCGTGGTGGCCTAGAGGTACTCGTAGTGCCTTGCAATCGTGAGGTCGTGGGTTCAAATTCCGGTCCCGTACCAATGAGTTCTTCGGAATTTATGTACGGAACTTAACACCTTTGGCTTTTCGGTGAAGGAAAACATCGTGAGGCAACCTGCATACGACGGTAGAAAAAATTCGATGGCGTGTGTGAATCCAACTACCTTACAACCCGCATAGGCCAGCGTGGTGGATATGGCCCAATCACCCTTCGTGGGTGGGCCTACGTTCTACAGTGGACTATTATTAAGACTAATAGAGTACAGTACAGACTTTCTGTCTGTGGTGTAAACTTATAAAAGTCACCTCATGGAGCGACAATTTCCGCAACACTACAAGAATTTAATATATTTGGGCCTCAGCCCCGCAAATAAATATCCCCCGTTCTCACTCCATACTATACGCATTCGGGATGGCTCCCATGACAGTTGGCGTCGATACAATATTATGTGTAGTATTGGTAATGTAAGGCTCTTGTCCCACCTCTGACGCGATAGGCTAGGCGATAAGTTTCTCGCTCGACAATCTCGGAGATAAGGAAAAATACAAAGCTGAAGGGGAAGTAGATTTGAAAGAAAAATATTTATTTTTAAGATTTAAGAAAAAATGATTTATCAATTTTATTTTGATTTCATCGTCAAGTTATTGAACAGTTCGTGATTCCAAATAAAAGTTATAAATCAATTAACAGCATAATATGGGGAGTTCTGAAGGAACAAACAAATAAAAACAAAACGATTTAATACAGAAACAGCTTATTAGGAAGTTAGCTTAGCTAAAACATTTCTTACCGGGTAGCTAGTTTTATAGCCAAATTCAAATCAAAATAAACACGCTAAGAAATGTTTTTGTGCAAAACTAACAACTTTTGTTCTGCAACTTTGGTCAAAACTAAAAAAAAAATATTCCATAGAAAAATATCGTTCATCCGCGACAACATTTTGTCGCGGATGTCGTACGGACGGAACGGTTGATTTCTTTTTTGAGTTTTGACAAAAGTCGCAGAACAAAAGTTGTTAGTTTTGAGGTACAGAAAAATCCCCTAAAAGGATGCTAATTGATTAGGAATAACCCTGTATACATAATTATATTACCCATTAGTATTGTGTGGACAGCAACGTTTACTAGCTGCTATTACTCGCAGTTAATTTGTCGCCTTTACTAGCTACTCGCTCGCTCGACGGCAGTGGGACAGGAGCCTAATCCGTAGTATTTTACCGGGAAGTAGGTCAGATCGGTCGCCAGTCATCAGCCGTCCAAACATGTTATTTTTTGGAGAACGTATTGGGTAGGAAGGGTTCTTTTTGCTTTAACACAACATTCTGTTTTTTTCACTTGCATTCAGAGTGCGTTTTCAACCAGCGAGTGTAAAAACTTGCTGTGAGTGGAATGCTAAAAACAAGAGTTAAATTTTTTACAGCTGGAAGTTAAAACGAAAGTTCATAACCATTTAAGTAATCTGAGGGAGGCCTATGCCACGCAGTGGACTTTTGCCGAGGAACGGGAAGACCACGGATGGAAATATGCAAAATAAAACCTCTCTACGATGTCCTTAAATGTTAAGAAATTAAGAAGTTAAGAAATTTTCATACGAATTAGACGTTCCAAATTTAAATCACTTTACTTCATAGGGAGTTTCATACAACATTATTGACCTGCCATAGCCCTCGAGATTGTGTTAACATTATAATGACTTACTTTACGTTGTTTTTAAACTTTCGCGATTTGAGCACATTATTATTATATACTACGGGACTGATCGCGCACTAAAATTACGAGTAAATTATTAGAGAGGCATTTAATTATCTCGTAATTTTAGTGCGCGATCAGTCCCGTAGTATATAATAATAATGACTTACTTTACGTTAAGTAAGTTCGTATAGGTCGGATGGCTAGTCATGGTGTCAGAGTTTTTAGGCCGCCTAAAGGCCTCTCACATGGGCTAAGCGGTTAATACAACAGGGACCCACAATACGTTGAGATTGTACGACATATAATGAGTCACTTTCGAGCAGGATGTATGAAAATTGACATTTTCATACATCCTGCTCGAAAGTGAGGGTGAGAGTGTATCGTACAGGGAGGTGAAGACACTGGCCGAGGACTGCCAGACGTAGAAGTTGCTCCACCGAAAATAGCCGTGCTCTTAAATTCTGAATGAATGAATATAACCAATTCTTAATTCATACGTTTTCTACAATCACACTGAAAACTTTTCCGGCTTTTAATACAATTATTTCTAACAACACCCAGCCGTTCCCGCCTGCCCCAGTCCCAAGGGCCCCAGATTGAATCTCTCTTCGAAATGTTGTCGGGAACGCGTAACCTACAACCCTACAACCCTGCAAGGGTTGTGAGAGATGGCCAGATATTTTATTTAGATTGGGGATGATATAAAAGTTTAGGGAAACCGCAGCGAAAACAAACAAAAACGGGGAAAGTTTTTTCGTTAATAGTTAGGTTTGACGGCTGGACAAATGGAAAGGTAGATTCGCAGATAGCTTGCAGTGATATGTAAAGTACAAGCTTACTCCCGCGGTTCTTCCCTCTTTATATTTTGGTTTCTTTTCTATCTAATATAAACTTTTTATAATCAAAATAATCCGCCAGGAAATGGAACAGTACTCCTGTTTTCCTGTTTCCTAAGAGATAATAATCTACGGCTTTTCAAGAGCAGAGTGAATAGGTATCTTCTAAGTCTGTGTGCTTCATTTTCGACCACAACTGCGCTTACCATCAGGCGAGTCGGTGGTCAAGCGCGGACCTATTCATGATAAAAAAAATGAATCAAAATAAATAATAGTTTCTGACTTACAAGAACTATATTTACAAAAAATATTATTATTAACAAGAATTACATAAAAAATAATAATTAAAATCAAGCTTTTACTGGACAAGTACATGTCAAACGACCGAACCGAAACAAAATTGGTTTGCGTCATTTTATTACAGAATTCCTATGATTACCTTCTCCATCATCAGACCTTGGTTACCATTGAAAGACAAACTCCTCGCTAAGACGATTCAAATGAGCCCAAACTTGATGAGGTTGTGTCGTTTCATTGCCAAATTCCTTTGACCACCTCCCAGCTCCATCATCAGCACAGCGCACCACGTCATCATAATATTGCATTGTCACTGGCAATTTACACATGTACGCAAAATTTCAGCTCAATCGGTAATCGGAAAGTGGATCGAATTTAATTTGCATGATTTGATGACCAACCCTTTACAGGAAAACCTTGTAATAAGAGGCGTCGTTCTGTTACTGACATTGCAAGGGAAAATCTACTACTACTATACCAGCCATATTAATAGTCCACTGCAGGACTTAAGCCTACCCATGAAGGGTGATTGGGCCATATCCACCACGCTGGCCCAGTGCGAGTTGGTACTATAATACCTAATAATAATAATAGTAGCGCTCGTAGCGTAGTTTGATTAGGTGATTGTCAGCGATCACTGAAATTAAGCAACGATCCGCACGGTCAGTATTTGGATGGGTGACCGCGGGTGGCATTTCCCAACTGAGCGCTACCGTGGCTCGGATGACACGTTAAATTGTAGGTCCCGGTTGTTTTAACCGTTTAGCCATGTCAGAGGCCTTCAGGCGGCTTAAAAACTCTGACAGCAGGGCTAGCCACCCGGCCTATACGAACTTACTTACTTACTTACTTAATAATAATAATATTTTGGGACATCTTACACACGGCCTCTGACCCCAAACTAAGCAAAGCTTGTGATATGGCTGCCAGAGACTGATATACTACATATACTTATTTTTAAATACATACTAATAAAGATAGTAACTAAATAACAACCAGACACAGAGCAAATACTCATGTTCATCACATAAATATTTGCTCTGGGTGGGGATCGAACCCACGCCTTTTTTAACCAGAAGTTAGGGTCACTAACCACTGAGCTACCGAGGCGGTCAACTAATAATGGCTGTTTTAATAAAAAAAAAAACTCTAGGTATGGTTATATCGTTGGACAAATAGCGAGGTGGACCAAAGCAATGGATTGAAGGTAGGGAAGGGACGCGCGAGCATTTATCTAAGTGAGTTAGGTGCTATAAGTTAAAAGGGTTGCATTAAAGTTGGGGGAGCGTCTGCAAGAAAAAATAGGGGGAATGATCAATGACATTAAGAAAGAAAATGCAAGGAAACGGAAATGACAAACGATTTATTTTTAAGACAGATTCATTTTTTAATTTTCCATAGTCTTCATTTAGATAGTTCATACAAGAAATCGCGGTAAAAATCTCGTCACTAAATATGTATAATTTAATATTTTTTTAAGACAGTAAGTCAGTTGGTAAAGACGGGGTACTAGCCCTGCCGGGCAATTCAGTTAACCAATCTCTTTACTGAAGCGATACGTTCTTGAACCTCTCTCGTTTTTTTGACAGTTTTGAGCTGTCAGACCTGTCAAAAAAACGTTCAAGAACGTATTGCTTCAGTAAAGAGATTGGTTAACTGAATTGCCCCGCTCGTGTCAGAGTTTAAAGCCGCCCTGAAAGCCTATGATATGGTTTAATGGTTAAAACAACCGGGGCCGACAATTTAATCCGGCCTATACAAAGTTCATCTATCCATCAGGTATAGGACGTCCTCTTCTGGACATAGGCCTCCCATACGGATCTATAATAAGACCGGTTGGAAGCGACTTGCATCCAGCGTGATCCCGCGGTCTTGATGACGTCATCTGTCCACCTCGTAGGTGGACGTTCTACGCTACGCTAGCCGGTACGTGGTCTCCACTCGAGTTCTTAGTATAATTTATTCTAAAGATAACCATTCATCAAAAAGTTCCGTTAACGGTAATTGAATCTAATCTAGCTAACTTTCTCACCCACTACGCACTAGGCAGTGGCTGTCAAAGAAAAACCTGTACAAGTTCCAATTCAATACACAATCCCACGACTCCAATGGTTTGTAAGATTGTGAACACAGATTATAAATATACAGATACCAACTTAGTAAGATTAAAAAAAATTAACATCTTTTATTTCACCCCACGAAAATTGCATTTCATAGTAAATTTGCATCAATCGCAAGATGATGTAATAGTGTTTATTGCTAACGTCTCCGACTTGTGTTGGAGGAGAAGACTGACGAACATACAAAACAAACAATAAAAATACGTGATGTGTAATTTGTAAGTGTAGGTATGCGTCTTAAAGCTACGCGAAGGCCTCTGATACAGAAACCCGATCAGGTTAATGAGATTACTCAATGACCCGATTTTTTTTTCTGAACTGATTTTAGTCTGAAGTCCATGATAGATGCAATGTGACCAAAACATCGCGTCGTCTGTTTGTGTGTCGTCGTACTGTGGTGGTCTAGTAAATTATTTGATCTGTATATATACTCGTATCTGGTCGCATTATTCTTACTCAGTGGGACTAATAAAAGTGCGAACTGAAATACAAAATACCATAATTATTTATTATTGAATCTGCTAGTGGCCCTGATAGATATATGAAATCGAATATCAATAAGTATAATAAATTAGGTCAGCCATATTTTAGTACATTCATTAGTTACTACTGTACTTATATTAAGATAGACATACCTAGATAAGAGTTAAACTTAGATAAGTATTAGATACATATTAGTAACTATTTCGAACTAGAATATAATAATCTTTACTGTTAAATACACTGTCTGGCATTAAAATAAATATTTATGCTACGCGCTATTAGACAGGATGATGTACATCTACTGAATTAGCAATAAGTATTAGTCTAATATGATAAGCACTCATTGTATTCACATGTACATATATCTTGTATGAATATATAAATAAATATATCGATAGGTACCTACAACTTGATTAAAATAATAGAATAAAGAAGTATTTATCTCGATTTTTCAGTGCACAATTAGTCTCGTAGTAGTCATAATGTACCCAATTCACGAAAGTTTAAGAACGACGAAAGTCTGAATAATTAACATGAAAATATCTTTAAATATTTTTTCGATTTATATCTGATAATTATTTTGTGAGATACATGTATGCAATTCGATTGTATCTTAATAAACAATTGAACAATTCTATAAAATGATTTTAATTATTATAGTGCTTTCAAAGAGTTACTTTTGTGATAAACATTTCAAAAATTCGTCGCCAACGCTGAGAGTTAGTTAAAATGATAAACACTTCACAAATTCGGCGCCATGCCAGGACTACGAATTAGCTCAGTTCAGAGAGCGTCGGGCTAGTGATCCGAAGACGCAGGTTCGGGTCCCGCATTCGAGACGAATTTTTGAAATGTTTTTCACAAAAATAACATTTTCCGACGACAGTACAGTCTTATCGACAGCGTAGTCACTGAGTCAAACATTCTTATTACAAGTTATGTCTCTGTGTTATTCTGTGTTGATGGGATGGCGGTCAGCGATAATCCCACGGGGTTGGTTTACTGGCAATGGGAATCCAGTTCGCTCGGACCAGATTGATTCGCTTCAATAACCGATACAAACATTTACACCTTTCTATTGTATCACTATCACTACATAGTTTAAAACAAAGTCGCTTTCCGCTGTGTCTGTCCCTATGATTATATCTTTAAATCTACGCAACGGATTTTGATACGGTTTTTTTAATAGATAGAATGATTCAAGAGGAAGGTTTATATGTATAATAGTACACCTGTGCGAATCCGGGGCGGGTCTAGTATATCTAGATACATTCAAGACAAACAACTCTTGTACTATGAGATTTGAAAATTCTCAAAAAAAAATTCGCTTCTCCATATATTTTTCCGCGCGTTGACGAACTTTTTGTATGAAAAAGCTGATTTTTAGGTTTCTGTATCTCAAAAGGAAAAAAACGGAACCCTTATAGGATCACTTTGTTGTCCGTCTGCCCGTCTGTCCGTCTGTGTGTATGTCAAGACTCTTTATCTCAAGAACGCGTAAAGATATCGAGCTGAAATTAAAACTGTATACGTATATCTATGGTCTCTTGTAGTTGTGTAAAACAAAAACTTCTCAGTTATCGTTTAAAAAAGTTAGATCCGATTATGTCGTAAAAAACCGCATATTTCGACATTCATAAAAATCAAAACTTCCAGTTGACCTAGAACTATGAAATTCGGCAAGAAGCATTGTCTTAGAGTACACATATAGGAAAAAATCTGATACACATATAGGAAAAAATCTAAAAACTGTACATTTCTAATTAAATCACAAAAAAATAGGGCCTAAATACAAACAATTTTGGCCCAAAATTCAATGTGAATAAATTGTATCATGTGGGGTATCATATAAAAGAGCGGTTTACAATGTGTAATTTTCGATGTATGACGAGAAAAGTAAAAAAAAAATCGTTAATTATTTAATTATCTTATAAAGATTTCAACATTACAATTTTGTGAAATATAAGATACATACAGGATTTGTACGGAACCCTCGATGTGAGAGCCTGACTTGCACTTGTCCGGTTTTTTCTTCGTGATTTTCCAAAAGTCTTAGAACAAAAGTTGTTTGTCTGGAAGTACTAGACCCATCCTCAAAAGGTTTTGCGTTACCCATGATATGACCCTGCATCAGTTTCTAATGTTATACGATCGATAGTTATGATCTATGAAAAAAAAAGTCGTTTCGATTTTTAAAATATTTATGTAAGCTAATGTTATGTACACTTACACACACACAAATAAAAAATTGACATCTTTTATTTCACCCCGCGAAAATTGCACATCATAGTAAATTTGCATCAACCGCAAGATGATGTAATAGTGTTTGTTGCTAACGTCTCCGACTCGTGTTGGAGGAGAAGACTGACGAACACACAAAACAAACAAAAAAGACGTGATGTGTAATTTGTAAGTGTAGGTACGAGTATGCGTCTTAAAGCTACGCGAAGGCTTTTGATACAGAAGCTCTATCAACTTAATGAGAATTTACGAAGTACAAAGTACAGGGATTTTTAGAGATGTACCTACGAGTATGTGTTTACCATAATAAACAAATTTAACTATGAGACCACTTGTAAAATCATGAAAATAAAACAATTCAGAAGACACTACTACTGTAGTTACCCTGTCTGTATTAAATTACCGCGTGAGCAACACCAGACGAGAGTCATTTTTGACCGACGAACCACCGGAGGAGGTATACAATTAATACAATTCGACGCGCACGCATAACTTTTTCCATAGTAGCCGGACTTCAATAATTCTTTTTTTTTATTAGAAAGAGTATACTTCAAAATTTATCCCATTTAAATTTGATCGAAATCGGCTGAGCCATTTTTGATAAATCAACAATAATGTGAAAAATGCTACATCGATCCGTTCGAAATATTCGCGATTTCTGTACACGGGTGAAGTCGGTCATGCTAATTTTTGCAAAAAAATATCTTGTCTGGTTAAAATATAATTCAAAAATTTAAAACAATTGATTTGTTCTTCAAAAAGGATAACAGCAATTTAAGGATTTACCAAAACGAGGGAAGGAGGAAAGAATTTTAACATTTCTCTTGTAACGATCGTTTAAAGGAGGATACGGTACGTTGATGCAACCCTAGGGCCGCTCAGGGACTGTTCCAGTGATATATCATGTTTTGGGATGTTATTTTGTTTATACTGAAGCTATATTTCAGTTAGTGATGTTTTAACAATTGCTAGCTGTCCCATTTGACCCCATATCCATTGGTAATCCTTTATCCATCGTTCAGTTTGTAAACTGCTGTTCCTGAATTGTATTTTATTGTGACCTAGCTTTTGCCCGCGGCTTTGCTCACATTTTTTGGTTTTACGCTATCCCATAAGTTTTTTTATTATTACGGGACAAAAAGTAACTGTAACACACTCTCCAACCTTTGAATAACTATGCCAAAAATCAAATTAAGTCGTTGCTTAATTTCCGCGTGAAAGAGTAAGTAACAAACTAACAAATATACTTACGGATAAGTAATATTAGCTAGGAAATAGAAACTTTGTATCGTATTTATAGCCAGCTCTACCGGAAAACCAGCTATAATACGGTTTGTTCACAGCTAGTATACGCTGAAGTTGGACCAGATTGTAACTTTCGAAACTCTAGTTCATAGTTCATTAATTCGACAAATGGGTGTCAGAAACACACTTTTGAATAATCAACAAAAACCTACATAATGGTAAAACTTAGTAAGAGGCCAATTAATTACGATAAATATTAATTACAGCCAAACAATCAATCATCCGTTAGATGATTTAAATTTTATACTGCATCTCACACTAGGTTTATGTCAGAGTTATTTTTGTAATAAACATTTCAAAAATTCGTCGCGCATGCTAGTGTGGGATGCACTATAAAATTAAAATCATTTCATTAATTTAGCAGTGCGCCATCTCTCGTTAATATTCAGAAGTTCTCATAACTTCAATTGAGTGATAACCTGTCTAATACGGGTATCACAGGTAGCGCCGCCAACGCTATAAGTTGGTTAAAATGATAAACACTTCACAAATTCGACGCAAAACCAGGACTGTGTTAGTTCAGTTGGGGGAGCGTCGGGCTAGTGTTCCGAAGACGCAGGTTCGAGTCGTGCATTCGCGACGAATTTTTGAAATGTTTATCACAAAAATAACTCTTTGAATGAATCATCCTTTAGAACTTTATTCCTGTCAATCAATTAATTAAATCCCATCACATTACACCTGACACCAGGTCTAGTCACTCGGGTATGCGTTTTTACATTCGGTTTCGCTTTTTTTCCTGCTCTTATCAGTTACTTTCGCAACGAGAGCGAGCGGGAGAAAAAATGAACCTGAACGTCAAAACGCGTACACAATACGGCTGGTATAGACTTATGAACTTCCTTTTTAGTATTATTTGAAGAAGTCAATCTTATAGAGTCTTAAACTCGAGTCATGAATTTCGATCTACACCATACTAAAATTGTTCAGCATTTAAAATATTTTACTACGATTTTAGAGGGAGATGAAGATTTTATGAACAATAACCGAGTTAGGGCTAAAGCTGTAAAGATGCAGAACTGGTTGTAAAATAATTAAGCGGTTAAAAATGTTATCTCGGTAAAATTAAGAATTGCAGTTGGAATACGACATTTTGAATATACTCGTACTAATCAACGAATATTTGGGGATATCTTACACACGACCTCTGACCTCAAACTAAGCAAAGCTTGTGATATGGCTGCTAGAGACGGATATACTACATAATTATACTTATATTTAAATACATACTTATATAGATAGTAACTAAATAACACCCAGACACAGAGCTAACACTTACGTTCATCACATAAATATTTGCCTTGGGTGGGGATCGAACCCAGACCTCTTCTACCCAGAAGTTAGGGTCACTAACCACTGAGCAAACGAGGCAGTCAATCACGAAAAAGTTGTTATTTATATGTATAAGTATAGACTGAGACAAACTTCTTGGCGGTTGTGAAATTAGCTACAAGCTGCGCACATCCCCTCTCTTGCGCCGTATATTAACATTACTCTTGAAATACCCTGTCGATTAATGAAAACCAATTTCAGTGCAGGACATAAGCCTTCTCTATAATTTCCATTTTCCTCTGTAATGTTTTTACTTTACTAGTCCATCGTCGATCATAGGCCTACACAAGTAAGGCGATTCTAGCATAACCACCACACTGTCTAAATTGCGAGCTAGTGGATTCACATAGACATGAGATGGTTTAAACATAGTTTTTAGTCAATTTGTATTTTATTGAATTATTATCATTTAAGTTGTTGTTGTGATCTTTTGTAGGACGAGTCCATTAATAGGAACATTGATGAGCATATTGTACCAGCCTTTTTTTTTTAATAGTCCACTGCAGGACGTAGGCCTATCTACGAAGGGTGATTGGGCCATATCCACCACGCTGGCCCAGTGCGGGTTGGTGGATTCTCATACGCCATCGAATTTCTTCTACGGACGTATGCAGGTTGCCTCACGATGTTTTCATTCACCGAAAAGCCAGTGGTGTGAAATTCCGTACATAAATTCCAAAGAACTCATTGGTACGGGACCGGGGATTTGAACCCACGACCTCACGATTGTAAGGCGGGTGTCACTACCTCTTGACCACCACGGCTACATGAGCATATTATTTTATTTTAATTGTACTATTGTGTTAATAAATGCTTTCATTTTATTTAATACCGCAGTGAATTTCTTTTCCGTATATATTCTGGTTTCCTCACTACATTTCCCTTCACCAAAAAGCCAGTATATCTCTAAAAACCCAATTTCTCCAACATAAATAAGTGTTTTAAAAATCCGCAAACAATTTCAAGAGACAATAGAGGAACCTCACATTTTTCACCACGGCCGTTATTCAGGAAGCACACTGAAACACCCTAGCGGCCGTTATAACGTAACGGTCGTTACCGCCGCAACGGCTTAATAAAAATCGTTGCAACTACATGAAACTGGTAGCGAATTTATCAAAGGACGTGTAAGATGCAACTACCGTGGGTTGTGGTCCAAGTAGCATGTGTTAGCAAGTCAAAAGTTAAAGTAAAAACTATTTATTCGAGTTGTTTAAAGTTAAAGTTAGCTGCTTCCACGGGATAGCGTAATATCAACAAGATTATTTTTTGCAAAAATTAGCATGACCGACTAAGTCTATCTTTTTTTTTATTTCGAATAGGTTTGCGTTTGACTACATACTGCCTGATGTTGAGCAGATGTGCGGTCTAGAGTGTAGCACGCTTACCTAGAAGATATAAATTATAATATTAAATAAAACATAACATTATTTTAAATACGTATTATATTTAATTTTAGTAAAAAATGCATTTTTGACCGAAGAACCACCGAATATTTTTTTTTTTATGTATAACCACGCATAACTTTTTTATAGTAGTCCGATTTCAATAATATTTTTTTTTATTGGAAAGAGTATACTTTGAAATTGGTCTCATTTAAATCTTATCGAAATCGGCTGAGCCATTTTTGATAAATCAACAATAATGTGAAAAATGCTACTTCAATCCGTGCGTAATATTCGCGAATTCTGTAGACGGGTGTAGCGGTAATGCTAATTTTTGCAAAGAATAATCTTGTTGCATATCGGTCTACCTGTATTTCTATTATTCCGTGACAGGAATATGCAGTTGCTTACTTTCTAAACCAACCTTAATAAAACTGCCACAAAATAATCTATACCCATTGAATACCCGAACATATTTTCCGTATAATATTCTCATATAATTTATGCAGTCCGCCGTCGCCTGTGATTTAAGACCCCCTTTATTTTGCTCTAAATTTCCCCACTGTTATTTATTACTTAATCTCGAAACTCCGTAAATGTTTTTAAGGCTAAACTAGGGTTTGCACTAACTTCAAATTTATATTACTCGTAAATTTGTGAAAAATGAGGCGCATATTTAACAATAATATTACCTTTGCTATACACAGAGAGATATTTAAAAATATAACATAGTAACATTCTGCGATGTATATGTTATAAACGTGCAATTTGCGGTGTAATTTTTATTTTTTTTATTTCGAATATTTTCGCGTGTGACTACACACTGCTTGATGTTAAGCAGATGTGCGGTCTAGGGTGTAGCACGCTTACCTAGAAGATACCTATTTACTCGGGATTTGAAGACACCCACATTGTACTTTAACGGGAAGAATGAACATTTGCTACACTAGTAGTGCTCTATTAAGTATACTTCGCATCTATTTAACTGAATTCAAATGAATCTAGGTATACAGGGTTATTTCTTATCAATTAGCATCCTTTTAGGAACATTAGTTTGTACATCAAAAGTAACAACTTTTGTTTTGCCATTATTGTCAAAACTCAATAAAATAGATGTTTCATACATTTTATCGCGGGTGAACGATATTTTTCTATGGAAGAACAGAATTGTTTTTTTTTTTTTTGACAAAAGTCACAGAACAAAAGTTGTTAGTTTTGATGAACAGAATAAGCCCCTAAAAGGATGCTAATGATACTAATATTATAAATCGGAAAAGTTTGTTGGTTTGTTACTCTTTCACGCAGCAACGGAGCAACAGATTGACTTGATTTTTGGCATAAATATAGTTCAAGGGCCGGAAAATGACATAGGCTACTTTATATCCCAAACATATAAAAGGTTCCTGTGGGATACCACAAAAGTCAAACTCGACGCGGGCAGAGCCGCGGGCAAAAGCTAGTTTATTATAATTAACCCTGTATATCGACACGTCCATGACTGGTTGCGTTCACACTTGCAAATCTTATTAGGATTTACATACTGAACAATCTTACCAAAGCTTATTTATCAATATCGGTTGATAAAATAGTGCTGCCGTAATCCCCCCTTTGATGCTCCCTCCCCAATCAAAAAACGTCGACGACAAAATATTCCAAAAATATTTATAAAGCCCTTATATCAAATATTGTCAAGATTCGTTAAAATGTGACCTGTACAGGATAACCAACATCGGATAGACGAAAATAAAATAGTCTAGTGTTTTTAAACTTTCGCGATTTGAACACATTATTATTACTTACTACGGGACTAATCGCGCACTAAAATTACGAGATAAATAAATACCGAGTTGCATCGATCTACCCGTGACCACGGTCGATGCAACTCGGCCGAAACGTCGGGATGAGGAAGTATTTATTTATCTCGTAATTTTAGTGCGCGATTAGTCCCGTAGTATATAATAATAAAATAGTCGAGTCAAAGAGAAAACTGATACAGACAAAAACAAAATAGTTGCGTCCCAGACGCTTTGAATATATTTTTCTTTGTCAAAAAAAGTAGGCGTTCCAAATATATTAGAGTGACAGCCCTATCCTAAACTGGTCCTAAGAAGACATAATTCGCTAGGGATGTTCTGAAGTGTCATTTTATTTTTGCCAGAGCTCTTAAGTAGGTCTTTAGGTTTTATATCAGATTTAAAGTTCTAGTACATTCATCAATGTGAGAAAGTCTTTTTTTAAACGGGCCAGGTTTTTGACTCAAACGTTTTTGATATTACGTTAGGCTATATATATATATATATATATATATATATATATACAGGATTATTTCTAATCAATCATCATCCTTTTAGGGGCTTATTCTGTACATCAAAACTAACAACTTTTGTTCATCGACTTTTGTCAGAAGTCGAAAAAAATATCAGCTGTTCCATACATTTTGTCGAGGGTGTACGATATTTTTCTATGGAACAACAACTTTTTTTTTGAGAACTATTAAAAGTCGTAGAACAGAAGTTTTGATGGACAGAATAAGCCCCTGAAGGATGCTAATTGATTAGAAATAACCCTGTATAGTTATTCAGAAAATATTGTGCTGAACCAAAGGAGGTGGGAGGACGTTTGTTATGAACAACTTTTACTATGAGACAACCCAGAATTTAACTAAAAATATATTTTTGTCGCTTGCACGTTGCAGTTGTGTAGGTACGGGACAACACAAAGCTTGTAATAAGTAGTATTAAGTACATATCTCGATTAGTTTAAAATCAAAGGTCATGTGTCTCAATATTTACTTATTTGACTGCTTTGGTGGCTCAGTGGTTAGTGACACTAACTGCTGGGTCAAAAAGGTTCGATTCCCACCCAAGGCAAATATTTATGTGATGAATATAGTACATAGGTGTTCGTTCTGTGTCTGGGTGTTATTTAGGTATTATCTATATAAAATTATGTAAATAATTATAATTAAATGTATGTTTATTTCACACAATTTGACAAAAACACATTACAGAAACTACACAAAAATACAACATTTTGTTCAAACTTTGGCGATTTCTACCAGATTTCTTTATTTAATGTAGCGTTTTAGTCTCTGGCTGCCATATCACAAGCTTTGCTTAGTTTGGAGTCAACGACCTTGTGTAAAATATCTCCTAATATTTATTATTATTTATTTATTTAAGTCATAATGGCACTTTCCCGAAAAAAATAACTAGAGATGTAAATAAAAGTCCATCGAGATTCGAATCCAGGTCCTTCGGAACAGATACCAACTAACATCCGCGACGTAACTTTCAAAGCCGCGGTAAAAACAATAAGTATTCTCGAAAGGAAAGTAACAACTTCACAACAACAAACTCAAAGCTCGAAGAAATAAGCTATCGAAGTTATGAAACCTCTCAAACGAAGCGAAGTGTTTCCAACAAAAACCTATAAAATCCGGCAAGGTTACCGCGCAAACGTATGAATGGGTTCAGTATGATATGTTGCAACATAAATGTTTATTGACTAGCTATACCTTGTCGCTACCCCAGACACAGAATTTCTCTTTTCCTGAGTTGGCAACAAACTGCTAGGACCAACTTAGCCCTTAATTCTCCGGCACAAAGATTATGTCGTACCTATAATGATTTTAATGCTACTTTGGATGACCTCGATATCTTTAATGATTCTCTCACCGTTTTCAAAAATAAGATACTTAAGTCTCAACTTGAGACGTTTAATGTTTGATTTTCAATAACATAACATTTTTTTTTGTATTTCTTATTTGTGATAATAGTTTGTAACAACTAAATATGTATAACCACTAAGTAGTTTTTTTAAAAAATGCTGTATACACCTATTAAAGGTGATCATATTAGATCTTTGTATACCTACTAATGTAATAGTTTAAGATTGTATTCAATATGTTCACTGTTGGTGTATCTATTTAAATAAATAAATAAATAAGCTGTATTTATTGCGTGAAACGAAGTTCGCCAACTTCGTAGGCTCGTCACGGGCGGAGCGGCTAGCTGGGCGCCCGTCCAAGTTTCCTTTGGGCTCTTCTTGATCCAGATGATGGTTTTGTTTAATTCATTTAAGAACAGTTTTGTATAAACCAAACTAGATGGCGTTAGTATCTCCTTAAAACGCATAAGTACTGTGTTTGCGAGATTTGTAAGAAATAATAGTACCTATGGCAAATAAATTCAAATTCCTACGCAACGCCCGATGTGTCTCATTTAAACAAGGAAATCTTACCCCCCATTCTACATGTATCTTCGGCGCTTCTTCAGGTTGGGCTCTCCCAGTGGCTATGAATTAGAAAAGGTGTTGGTAATAATTAATTTTATTTGAAAAATAAACAACTTATATACTAAAACACTTATAATCTACATAGAAAAACCATCGTTGTGTGCTATGTCGGTGTGCCGCACCGTCAGTACACGTGCGATAGCCGCGGAAGTGTCGATGCCCGGTGTATCTAGGTCGCGGACGGTAATTTCGACATCTTGCAGATTTTGCAACAGAATTATATGTGTTGAATTAGATTGAACAATCGGTTAAAAATAAAAAGCAATATTACGTGATATTCAAAGTTCTTTTTAAATTTTGAACGTTTTCTCTTACTGTTATTTACATTGTACTGCAGCAGCAATCATTAATCAGTCACTAGAGCATCCTCGAAGGCTTTCGTTACAAAAAGCTAAGAATAAAAACACGGACGGGAGGAGGTGAAGGAGGGGTGGTGTGGGGGACGTGTGTCGAAACTTTACGTAAACTTGGGTAGACAGGAGGGATTAGGATTTTTAGAGGTTTAGAATATTTTGAAAGTGTTTTGAATATAGTATACGTAGCAATAGAAGAGGCTCTACGTGATAAAATCCTTGTTGTCGGCAGAAAAATTGATTGATGTTTTTAAATATATTTTTTTTGTAATTTAATGATTTGATAATGATAAAGCGCGGATGACTGATGACCAATGGGATCGAAAAGTTCTCGAGGGGACACCACTAAGGCCGCAGGATCGCGCTGGATGCAAGCCGCTTCCAAGCGGTTTTATTGGAGATCCATAGCGGAGGCCTATGTTTAGCAGTGGATTTCTTATGGCTGATGGATCGATGGATGGAATTGAATGATTAAATTTTTAATAAATGTTTAATGATTTATTAATAATATGACTGTAAAATTAATTTCTATATTATGTGTAATTGGCGTTCTTAACCGTACGTATTATAAAACAAATAAACAAAAAACAAACTGTTCATAGGCGACATTTCACGACAACCAAAGGAGCCTACAGCTAGCCTCTCCTCATCAATATGGATTTAAAACAGAAAATATGCAAGGTCGATGCCTCTCCTATATATCTGTAAACAGACCAATCGGAAACAGTTTGCTTGCATGCTTAGTCATGACTAATACAAAAAGTTTTTTCGAAATAAAATTCGAGCAATTAAATAATTATTTTTTGCAAAAAATAGCATGACCGACTTCAACCTTCTACAGAATCATTACATAGAATAAAACAAAGTCGCTTTCCGCTGTCTGTCCCCGTGTATGCTTATATCTTTAAAACTACGCAACAGATTTTGATGTAGTTTGTTTTAATAGATAGAGTAATTCAAGAGAAATGTTAATATGTATAATACACCTGTGCGAAGCCGGGGCGCATCGCTAGAACGCAAATATTACGCAAGGATACTTCGATAGGAAGGTACTTCGAGAACTTTTCGACCCTATCCGTCACCAGTCCTTCAAGATATGTACTTGCCAATCCATTCTGCCACATTTGACAGTATTATAGTGACGTAAACCATATTTTATATAATTATTTTTTAGCAGAAAATGGCATGACCGACTAAAACCGTGTACAGAATTTGCGAACATTTCGCACGGATCAATGTAGCATTTTTCATATTATTGTTGATTTATCAAAAATGGCTCAGCCGATTTCGATGAAATTTAAATGGGACCAATTTCGAAGTATACTCTTTCCAATAAAAAAAGAGTTATTGAAATCGGACCACTACAAAAAAAGTTATGCGTGGTTATACATAAAAAAAAAATACGCGTCGAATTGTATAGCTCCTCCGGTGGTTCGTCGGTCAAAAAACACTTATTGTAAATTACATGCTTGCAAATATGCAAATTGAGTAATATAGGTAGGTATACACTATCGTCAATATATTACACGTCTTGAGACTCTACCAAAGAAGTAAATAAACGTCTGTGGTATTCCCGGACAATACCCCAATGCTCGGCTTACCCCGCGTCGAACTCTGACCCGCTCCGTAATCCGAGATATCATTTATCACGCCGTCTGCCGCTTTTTGTCGTCCGAATATGATAAGGAATACGGGATAAATACGGAGAAAGATGCGGTTTGCTATAAGAAAACACAATAAATGGTATTTTCATACCACCTACTTGAAAATGACCCATTATATGTCGTAGAATCTCAACGTAAAGAGTCATTATTATCTTAACACAATCTCGAGGGCTATGGCAGCTCAATAATGTTGTATGAATCTCCCTACGGAGTAAAGTGGTTTAAGAACGTCTAATTTATACTTTTACTGTCCAAAAAAAATTACAAAACATTACTCATCAAAAACATTACAAAGGTGACGTCCACAAGTGGTATATTATTCAGAGAAAAATCGAACCAAGATGAAATATACATCATTTGAAAGCTTGATTTATGGACTTCTCAAAAATATTTTATTTTGATTTTTTTATCCCTCCAATTTTTTATTATTTTAAAAATAAATTTTATGTAAAATAATAATACAGCTTTGTATTTCTTCTAGTTTAGCGATAATAAAGTGCTTCTATTGTTATTTTACTTACATTCGTAGCTGATTCTTCCACATTCATCTCTTAATTTGCTAAAATTAAAAATTATAACCTACCAGTGTGACCAGTTAGTAGGTACAATGTGACAAAAAACACTTAAATACTGTGTCTAATTGGTAATAATGCTTCTATTTAACAATAATGGAGGTTACTTAACCGGGGTTGCTAGAGATAAACTACCTATCGAGCCAAATATATTTATTTATTTTAATAGATTCAAAATTAATTTCAAAAAAAACGTAGGGCTCTTTTTTCGTTTTAACTGATGTAATAGACTCAAAAAAATATGAACTTTCTCGAAATGTAACGAGTGTTGTGGTTCGAATTTTTGATTATTATTATACCAGCATCCATACATTTTGTGGACATGTCCTTTAAAATTTACAATACAAGGATGATATTCAAAATTAAATAATAAACAATAATAATAATTGAAAATAAAAAATCCTATGAAAATTTCTCAACTTAGAACATTTTTAGCAAAATCGGATCTGACCCTTTTACATTGCAACTGGTATAGTAAGGAGATTCTACTCGACTTCAGCGAATAAAACCTCTTTGGTGCCCGTATCAGTTCGATTTTATAGAATAAAACCTCTTTACAATCAAATGTATGTGCTAGGCCATGATAATTGAGCTGGCCATGGTCTTATTTTTTTCATGTAGGATTTACATTATCTGTTTTACTATAAACTGTGTGCGTTTCTATGAAAATTCGTAGGTACATTCTAATTTGTTTTAATTTATTGTGAACATTACCGAGTTGCCTAATGAGTACCTACACTTAGCGAATTTATGACGTAAGTATTACTGATATTCTTGGGGTTATATTTTCTCGCAGGATGTATGAAAAGTAGAGTATGCACCACTAGCACCAAGTCTGTCTTCGTCTTGGGCGACTTGAACCCCTCGCTTCACTCAGGACTCTAAATCGCTTTACTCGGGAATCAACTTAAAACACTTCGCTGCGCTCGGGAGTTAACTATAGAGTCCCTCGCTACGCTCTGGGTCCAATTGTCGCCCGTGACATATGACACCACTTGGTTCTCTTGTTACATAATCTACTATTAGAAGTTCATTTTATTATTTTATACTACGGGACTAATCGCGCACTAAAATTACGAGATAAATAAATACCTCCTCATCCCGACGTTTCGGTCGAGTTGCAACGACCGTGGTCACGGGTAGACTGGAATGTAGAACAGCTGGTACCGCCAATTTGAAAAATTGTCATTACGACACACAACACTGACGGTATCTAACAATGTCCTTCTACCTACACTACGCGATTTGCATTTGTTGACAACAGGATTCCACGACGCCGATAACTTAAATCCATCCTCCCGGTTGAAATTCTTATGTTTTTTGATTTCCACCGTTTTTTGATTTAGTGCGCGATTAGTCCCGTAGTATAAAATAATAACGTGTTCAAATCGCGAAAGTTTAAAAACAACAGAAGTTCATTTAGTGAATATGCAAACTTGTAAATGTACAAATGACACCTTTGGAGGTAAACTCAAGCTCAAATCATTTATTGCAACATATTAAATTTGCACGCGGTTCTTAACTAACATGTTTTGTATAGTTATACATATGACCCTTTAAGGGTATGGCAATTTTATTTATTTTTAAGTTTTCTAGATTATCGTTCAAAAATTGGTCTAACGTGTAAATAGCATTTGGATAATCGAATAATTTTTAGTTGTTTTATGAAACAGTTTTCTTTTTCGATATCGTTTAGATAATTTGGCAGTTTATTAATTTTTTTTATAGCCATAGAATGTGGGCTGGAACATTGCATTGGTGAGTTGGACTTTGATCCCACTAGTTTATGTCTGTATTGTTATCTAATGTTTAGTGATTTATCAGACGCTTTGTTAAAATAGTCAGGTGCTTATGACAAATTTACATATTTCAAATATATATGTAGGTATAGGTACATACATAGTGTACCAGGGACATAATTTCAAGTTTAATAAATATGGTTTAAGTCTACAGTACTGTCAAATGTGGCTGAAAGGATTGGCAAGTTCATAATATCTTGGAGGACTGATGACGGATAGGCTCGAGAAGTTCTCGAATGGAGACCACATACCGCCAAGCGCAGCGGACGTCCATCCACTTAGTATAGATTGGCGGTTTCATAAAGACCACAGGATCGCGTTGGAAGCAAGCCTTACAACCGGCCTTATTGGAAATCCATAGGGGAGACCTATGTTCAGAAGTGGACGTCATATAGCTGATAATTGGATGAAAAATAAATATAATCAATACTGGCTAGTTTTAATATTCCTACAAAAGTACCGACGTCGGTTCAAGTTGCGGACAACGCGGCGTGAAACATGGACTCAGTATCGATTCACCGTCCCGCAACAATAGGTTATGTTTTACACCTATCGGTGAAATATGGCGCACGACACAGTGGCGGCAGTGAAGGAACTATAAAAACAGATTGTACATTAGTAGCGCACTACAGAACAGCGAAATACGGATGCATTTTTTAACCGACTTCCAAACAAGAGGAGGTTCTATGTTCGTCTGTGTGTATTTTTAGGGTTCCGTGCCCAAAGGGTAAAACGGGGCCCTATTACTAAGACTCCGCTGTCCGTCCGTCTGTGGTCCGTCTGCCCGTCTGACTGTCACCTGGCTGTTCTCATGAACCATGATAGCTAGAGAGCTAAAATTTTCACAGATTCTAAAAAAAAGAAAAAATAAATATCGAAGTCATACCAATATATAGTTATGCCAATATTTAAAAATAAATATTAAATTATTCCCATACAACAAACATTAAGTTTTAGCCATTTTCGTTTTCATTTTCTCGATATTAGTAACAGGAACGCTTGACATATTCACATACATATAATTTACTAGCTGACCCGGCCACGCGTTGCTGTGGCTAAATAAATTAAAATTGCGACTATAATTTGAGATTTAAACTATCCTATCTCTCAAGTTGGATCGAACTGCAGATGGTGTGCGAATTTCATTATAATCGGTTAAATGGTTTAGGAGTCCATTGAGGACAAACATTGTGACACGAGATTTATATATATTAAGATAAAGATATTGCGTGGAACTAAGTTCGCCGGGTCAGCTAGTATAAGTATATATTCACAAATATGTAATACTAGTTGCGCCCCGTGGCGTTACCCGCTAATAGCCCAAGATAAAAAGTAGCCTATGTATTAATCCAAGGCCTAAGTCACCTCCGTACAAAATTTCATTTTAATCGGTTCAGCCGTTTGTTCGTGAAAGAGTAACAAACATCGATCGCAAACTTTCGCGTTTATAATATTAAGTAGGATATCTGTCTAGCCATATCACAAGCTTTGCTTAGTTTGGGATCAGAGACCGTGTGTGAGATATCCCTTAATATTTATTTATTAGGTATAGGTATGCGTTTGACAACATATTGCCTGATGTTAAAAGCAAATATTTAGAGCTAGTCTTACTGCTACTTCTGTACTGTGACCACGCCGGGCTACCTTGCCGGCCATTGTATCGAATATACGAGCAAAGCTTTTCTTTAATAAATATTATACGCTGTAAATATACCCGTGTGGTATTCATATTTTTGTAAATGGATGTCCAGAATTTTATTAATGTCTTTTAAAAGAAAAACTATTTTCTATATTTTCTTTTACTTTCTAGTATTATTTCAGAAAAAGAAGATAAAAGTAGCCGTCGTGGTCTAGAGGCAGTGACACCCGCCATACAATCGTAAAGTCGTGGATTCAAACCAATGCGTTCTTTGGAATTTATGTACGGAATTTCACACCACTGGCTTTTCGGTGAAGGAAAACATCGTGAGGCAACCTGCATATATCCGTAGAAGAAATTTGATGGCGTATGTGAATCCACCAACCCGCATTGGGCCAGCGTGGTGGATATGGCACAATCGTCCTTCATGGGTAGGCCTACGTCCTGCAGTGGACTATCAAAAAGGCTGATACAGTACGGCACAGTATTATCTTACTTCAGTATCGCATAGCGTAGTTCGATTAAGTATTTCTAAGCGATCACAAGCGGCACGATCAGTCTTCAGATGGGTGACCGCGAGTGGCATTTACAACTGAGCGCTGCTATGGCTCGGGTATAATAAGTGTGTAAATCTATTAAAAATTAACTGATCTTTTTAACCGACTTTAAAAAAGATGTTCACACTTTGACTGTATGTTTTTATGTATGTACCATACATACTCGTACTTATGTTACGCGATTACTTCGCTAATTGTTGACTAATTTTGATGATTTTTTTTTTGGTTGATCACACTTCAAAACTGGTCTCATATTGTTTTTTTATTTCGAATAGGTTCGCGTTTGACTACACACTGCCTGATGTTAAGCAGATGTGCGGTCTAGGGTGTACCTCGCTTACCTAGAAGATACCTATTTACTCGGGATTTGAAGACACCCACGTTGTACTTTAACGGGAAGACAGACCCAGGCAAAGCGTTCCACATTCCGGCGGTTCGTATGAGGAATGAGGATTCGAA
Source organism: Hypomecis punctinalis (assembly GCA_949316475.1). Classification (NCBI taxonomy): domain Eukaryota; kingdom Metazoa; phylum Arthropoda; class Insecta; order Lepidoptera; family Geometridae; genus Hypomecis; species Hypomecis punctinalis. The sequence goes on along the minus strand of OX438820.1, from coordinate 15,576,630 downwards.
ACGCTTGGTTCTAACGCGCGGAATATCCACCATAAAGGGGTGGCGCTTTGGTCGCGTCCTTCTAGCCGTACGATAGAAGAAAGGGGCAGGGGGGACCAGATTGTGCAACTCCTGGGCACAATCTCCGAAGTGTATCCGGTAAAAGGCCGACAAACACGCTACCTTGCGACGATGCTCAAGACTTTGCAGCAGTGACTTAGTCAAGGTGTCGTTTTCAATCAGCCTCCTGGCTCGCCTCTCAATCGACTCCAGAGCCTCCAGTTGATATTTAGCAGAGCCATCCCAAAGGTGAGAGCAGTATTCCATGCAAGACCTGACTTGTGCTTTATAAAGACTAAGCAGTTGCTCAGGTGTGAAAAACCGTCTCACCTTAGAGAGAACACCAAGTTTTTTGGAGGCTAATTGGGCTTTAGACTCTATGTAAGAGCCAAAGTTAAGAGAAGATGAGAGGGAAACGCCTAATAGTTCCAAGCTGTCAGTTACCGGAACGGAGACACCACGGAAAGCGGGAGACAATTGAAAGGGTCTCTTTTTGGCCGAAAACAGACAGGACTGAGTCTTTGTGGCATTAAACTTGACCAGGTTAGCATCACCCCAGTGGGATACCGCCTGCAGACTCAAGATTTTATGGCATATCATATGCCTATATAATTATGTACTCGATTCAAAATATGAAAGCCACAGTAGTACTCAATTCGCAATAACACAAAGTTATTTTTTAATATTCTTCATCTACATAATAAAGCAGGAATCTTCCCCTTTTGATATAACTCGAAACACACTTATATTAAAAGGTTTTATTCAGAATAATTTTATGAAAATAACTCGCGGGTTCCGCGGGTGCGTTTGAGTGGGGACATTGTATTAGCGAGTTGTATATTTGGACGGGAGAGTTACTAGCTCTACTGCTCTCTGCCTACACGTTCAACTAACAAAGTCCATTGAAATTCCAAAAAGTTGATTGTAACTAATGTAAGCGGTACCTCCTGTGCCGTTATTAAAACCCGGTTGTTTGAACTGTTTAGTTATGTCGAGCCTTCTTCAGAGGCTTACTGATGTAATGATAGTGATGTTTCTTTACCATATTGAACGCTGTTTAATTTTACTTTTTCATTAAAACCAGGCCACGATTGACGCTTGCGGCAGATTGAAGTATCATAGGCGGCTTCCTGGCGAAAATCTTGAAATAAATTATCTTTCGATACATTCATAAGCCGTATTCGTGAAACCGTGGGGGTCTAGTGGTAGTGACACACGCTTTACAATCGAATTCAAATCCCGTAGCCGTACCATTGTAGGAAAACATCGTAAGGCAACCTGCATATGTCAGTAGAAGTGTTCCAATACAAATAATAAAATTGCCATACCCTTATAGGGTCATATGTATCACTATACAAAACATGTTAACTAAGAACCGCATGTAAATTTCAGAAATTCAATGGCGTATGTGAATCCACCAAAACACACTGGGCCAGCGTGGTAGATATGGCCCAACCACCCTTTGAGGGTAGGCCTACGTCCTGCAGTGGACTGTTAAAAAGACGGATACAGAACAGTGCGTACCGAGAAACACATCCATAAGTAGATATAATTCTGCATTAGGTACAATAGTGTATTTTTTGGAAATTAAGAAACAATGCTTACAGAGCCTGCAGAAAAATATTCTGTTTCAGTCTACTTGACCAAATCACTATCCTCGTGTAAGCGCAACGAAAATCCACCATCTTAATTACTACCCGAGTGTATCAGCGACATGGCAGCTCGGATAAAATTACTTTTTCCTACAAATTTTCACGATATACATAACTTTTGTCATGCGGCAAATATTTTAAGTACGTATACAGGGTGGAGAGTTGATGCCGAAATTAATTTGACCCACAAGTAGTACTAGTAAGCCTGGAAGAAATTGATAAAAGAAAGTGATAAGGCCGCCGGTTGCTTCACATATTTTTTTTATCTATTTTTCTCTATATTTCTGTACTATGTGAGTGAGAATCAATAAAGAGTATATATATATCTATATATCTAGTAAGCTTAAAGCAAGACGAAAAAACTTTAGATTGAAAATGCAATATTCTCCAACAACCTAAGTAATAGGTGAATAGAGGAAGTAATAATTCTTTTCTCTATTTGAAATTAAGCATCAACTTTCATATTTGACATTTTCATATTCGATTAATAAAAATAGCGATTCGTGCTCTTTTGATTACTGTCAAAACAGCTATAATCACTGCTTAGATGCAGGTTGCTTCTACATGATGTTTAGTGAGTTGTAGATAACCAAATAAATAAATAAGCTTTATTTAAATTCAAAATATATCAAAGGCTGTAAAACACATATCTAGCCAATAATATTATTTTACTAGCTGACCCGGTGAACTTCGTTTCACGGAATTTCTTTATAAATAAATATGCCTTTATTTCGGACTCAAAGATCCATATCCAAACTACAAAATAAAGATGCAAAAATTATAAATTATAGCCCATGTGTTATTCTCATGTAAGCATTATTATTGCAAAATTTCATCTCAATCCATTCAGTAGTTTTTGCGTGAAAGAGGAACAAACATCCATACATACAAACTTTTGCGTTTGTATCAGTAAGATTTAATGTCGGCGTCAGCTCTCCACCTTGTATACCGATTCTCTTTGACTTTTGACAGAATGAATAAATTATGGTCAGAATTATTGCGTAGGTACATTAATATCTTAGAATATTTTGTCATCTAGATTCTAGAAATGCACGCTATATAGTTAAAAAAGAATGACAGATATGACATAGACAAATATTCGTCTGATTTTAGTGGAATTCACGCGGCAGTGGGTCGATACAGGCTGATGATGATGATGATAATCCTACATGTAAACCCAACCACCATCGCCGGAAGTAGTCTATTATGAGAATAACAAGAGAAAATAAAAAAGGATTCGGTAAAGAGGTGTTATTGTACATTGTGCTCCCCGCACTAAGCTTCTTGTAGCAACAGTATAATAAGAGCAGTAGTTCATCTAAGGTCAGTCAACAGTTCAACTCAAAGATTTATTCACTGGAGTGAGAGAGAACAGTCCAAAACAAGGATTTATCAACAGGAGAAGCCTTCAACAATAATTCTATCGGCTTTACTTTGGGCGCCGCGCCGGTGGTAAGGTGTTATTCAACAAACGCTCGAGTAACCCTAATGCATATGGGTATGAAGTAATAAAAGTTACTTGGTGGTACGCATATATTCCAGTGTTGCCATATATGTGGATTTATCTTTATTTTTGTATAGATCAAACACGGATTTATTGTATACTAGTTTTTACCCGCGGCTTCGCCCGCATACGCAATATATTATTATAATTTATAGCCTATGTGTTATTCTGATATATAAGCTATATTATTGCAAAGTTTCATCTCAATCCGTTCAGTAGTTTTTGTGTGAAAGACTAACAAACATCCATACAAACATCCATACATCCATCCATCCATCCTCACAAACTTTCACGTTAATAATATTAGTAGGATTATGGCAAACAATCCAACAATGGCGAGGGCAGCCTTCAATTTATATAGATAGATAGATAAACTCTTCATTCATTCACATTCACACACACATAAAATAGAAAATAGATGCTAAAACATGTGAAGCAACCGGCGGCCTAATCACTGAAAGTGATTTTTTCCAAGCAACCTTAGGATGAAAAGAGATAGGCACAAAAGAAAATACGACGAGGTGTGCTAATTTTGAGGACCCTTTATAAATAAAAAATAAATAGAATTATACAATAAAATAAACTAATAAATACTTTTAACTTATAACATACACATATAAATTGTAAATGTAACTTTTAAAGATGACTAATTGTGTAAATTTGCCACACCCTTATAGGGTCATACGTATATGACTGTCTAAAACATGTCACTTTTGAACTGCATGTAATATCTACATATGTTGCAAATAAATGATTGAAATTGAAATTGAAACAATGTATAACTAAGTAAACAAAAACAATAATAAGCAAACTTATTAATAAACCACCAAAAACTAAGAACGATTTGATGATAGCGAAAGATATAATTTATTAACCTCCTCTTTGAAAACAGTTACTATGTGAAGATGTCTTACTGTTTATACTGTTACTGCTTGAAATATTTTGCTGTGGGAAAAACAACATATATTCGTACTTAACAAGTATTGTGTAATAATTCTGTTACAAACCACCAAATTTTTGATAAAATAATACTTAAATAATAATACTTAACTAACCGAGTGAGCGAAGCGAGCAAAGCGGCATTGCTTCGTATTGGCAAAATTTTCCTTCGTTCATCTCTTTTAACCAACATAAAGAAACCGTAAAAGTTCTCAATTCGACTATGTTTTTTCGTATGTATATTCCGCGATTACTCCGCTAATTAAGAACCGATTTTGATGTTTTTTTTTGTGTTTGGTAGATCATGCTTCAGAGGTGGTTACGTTTAAATTTCATGAAAATTGGTTGAGCTGTTATTGATTTTTTTTTTCTTGTTTTAGGTTTGCATGTGATTACATACTGCCTGGTGTTAAGCTGTTATGCGGTCTAGGGTGTAGCACTAGCGTACTTACCTTTAAGATACCTATTTACTCGAGATTTGAAGACACCTACGTTTTACTTCAGTGGGAAGACAGACTCAGGTAAAGCGTTCCACATTCTGGATGTTCGTATGAGGAATGTGGGTTGGAAACGTTTGCATGGTTCAAACGCACGGAATACTATAATATAATAATAATAATAATAAAATAAATCTTTATTTCAGACAGTACTTAGTCCATAGTACAGCAGTAATTTATATTAGATATTATTATCTTAAGCCTAGTAAAACATTATTGCAATGTCCCTGTATAGGGCAATCTGGTTTACTAATAATTATGTGTAGGATACTGTTACTGCTGCCACGCATTCTTGTCAGCAGGGAGTATACTTTTTTCCTCATGATGGCATGAAAACCATCGGTTCGAGCTTGTGTGAACATCCCTGATGCGCTACAATAACGTGGCAGCCCCAACAGTATCCTAAAACCATTATTGTACTGTACTCTAAGTGAATTTAATGTTTTTTTGGTGTACGATACCCACAGGCTGCTCGAATAAAAAGACTGGCAGAAGGCCTTAAATAAAGTTATTTTAACGTCATTTGTACATCGAGCAAACCTGCGGGCAATCATATTACATCTCACTGCTAATGCTCTGCGTTCTCTTTCTATATCTTGATCATCTTTGAGATCATCTGTCACGATATGACCAAGATATTTAAAGCTGGTAACAATACTTAATTGATTGCCATTTAACGAGATGGGAGGAACGTAAGTAGGAAACTTATTCTTTGCCTTAAAAATCATGACTTCGCTTTTTTTGGAATTATAGACTAAGCCATGATCTACAGCATATTTTTCACATACTCCCAATAATTTTCTAAGGCCACTGATCGACGGACTCAGCAACACCATATCGTCAGCGTAACTGATATTGTTGACGCTTGTTCCATCTATGTGACATCCGACATGTGTGTTGCTGAGCTCGACGATCAGCTGGTTCATATACAAATTAAATAATTTAGGCGATGTTAGCCCCCCCTGCCGGACACCGCATTCCAAACCATATACTTCAGAAACCTCACCTGCCCACCGCACAACATTTGTTTGATTGGAATACCACATTTTAAATATTTTAATTAATTCTACAGGTAATTCAATTTCGGTCAACTTTTTCCACAATATTTCATATGAAACGAGATCAAAAGCTTTTGATAAATCTAAAAAACAGGCATAAATCGGAGTTTTTCTATCTGTGTAGTATTTGACAGTGTGCTTGAGAGCCATGATAGCACTTTCTGTTGACAATCCGGCTTTGAAACCAAATTGGGCGTCATGTAGATTTAAGTGACTATCAAGATAGTTCTCTAGTACACTATCAAAACACCTTTGAAATAATTGTAGCAAGTGAGATGGGTCTGTAGTAGACTTGTTGGAGATATCACCAGTCTTATTTTTTACTATGGGAACAACTATGGTTTTCATGAGATCGTTAGGAAGGTAGCTATGGCTGAGGCAAAACGATAAGAACATGGACAGTACTCTTGGTAAGTGGATGCCAGCACATGTTAGGTGCTCGATGCTGAGCCCATCGTGACCTGGAGACTTACCTCTTTTCATATTAAAGATGATTCGACTTATCTTTTTAGGAGTGAGCTTGACGGTAAGTTCCCTGTCTCCGGGCTCAGGACCCACCGTCCACCATAAAAGAGAGGCGATTTGGTCGAGTCTGTCTAGCCGTACGACAGTAGAAATGGGTGGATAAAGAAAATTAACAATAATCAAAAAATACACCGATTTTGTGCACGATTGAAATCGGTTGTGCCTCAGAAGAATTACAAGTAATAGAAGTATTGCTAAATTTTACTCAAATAAAAATTTTGTTACAGCTGTCTTATTCGTATTTGGTTATACAGCATACGCGAGAGTGAGTGGAACAAAAAAAACGCAATGTCTGTCGCATACGTCAAAATCACCAGTTGGAATGTCAAAATGGTTTAAGTTTGGTTAAATTAGGTCATTTGTCTTTTTCAGAAATTTCAACCTTCTAATTTCAGTAAGAAGGTTCAAATCTCTGATCATTTTACCTTCCTACTTTTTACCTTTTTGAATTTGGACAGCCGATATAGCTCAATGCTAGTTTGTGAAACCCTCCGAAATTACGTAAGTTCGGGTGTATGTGCATCTTTTAAATTTCATTTTCAAAATGGGATAAAGTGATGTATATTTCTTGCTATTTTAGTACTGTTTCTTGTACCTTGTTCTTATTCTATGGGTTGTGCCATTTTTGGCGTATTTTTTCCTTCCATCTCGCTCGTGCAATTTCACTTTCAATTTCGTATACGTAACCCTCAAGTCAGTGAGTACTAGTGCTGTGCCCGTATTGATTTTGCCGATAAGACCATTTTCCGCCCCATTAGGCGGATTGTAAGGCGGCGGAATTGAATCGTTATGGAACTGATTTGTTTCATGCATCCCAAGTAATATGGGAGGTGAGTTGGCGATATCGAGAAATGACGATAATTGAAAAGATATTGCTATTCTGATGGCCATCTCTATAGTTGGCCAATAAGACCGGATATAATTATTTTTTGCAACAAATACCACAACTGACTTTAACAATGCATCTACGTACCTACCTACGATATTAGAAAATTTTATTGTTATATACTACGGGACTAATCGCGCACTAAAATTACGAGATAAATAAATACCTCCTCATCCCGACGTTTCGGCCGAGTTGAATCGACCGTGGTCACGGGTAGACACCTACCCGTGTCTATATATAAATATATAATACCACACATCTTTCGTTTACAGTAAACTTTTTTGTATAACTAAACTGATATAAACTGATCTTTAAAAATGGATTGATACGTTTTATTGATTAATCTAATATTTCAAGAGTTATCAGCCGCGAACGGTAAGTTTTACAAAAATGTTTACTGGAAACAAGAGATACGAAATTTTATTCTCTACAATAATAATCTTCATGATATTTGCCCTAAAGCAAAGTAAAATACGTCTATTTTTCCTGAGGTTACGTAACTATATAATAAACGTCTATATAGTTAGAAATCAATAAACTCAGAGCAAATAAAAAAATCAAGAGAGAACTTCGTTGAACAGTCAAGTGAGACCGGTTTTTTACACATGTGTGAGTGTGTCACTGCTGCGCCGCCATAGTTCGACTGACAAGCCAAGGCGTAGTTTCCTTGTACGTGGATGTGTGTGTGTAATTGAGTGTACACGGCGAGGCGTAGTTTTGGTTGGCTTCACTTGTTTGTTTACAACAATCTCTCTTGATTTTTTTATTTGCTCTGAGTCAATAAAACGAAATATACCCAGTGTAATCCGTTTAAGATACCATTACGGGTGTCAAATTATTAAGCCGCCAGAAAAAAACGACAAGTGAATGTCGCACCAACACTTCCCTTAAACACTAATTTGCCAATTTATATTATTTAAAATTCTACATAATTATAAGCAAGTTGCAGTGCTACTGAACTGTTCACATAGCTCACAGAGCTGTGGAAACCGAGAGAGCTTGAAACTTCTCGAATAGAGATTTCACACCGCCCCCCGACCGCCTAAGCAATAGCAATCGTAATAGCAATTGTTTATGACTTCATTTTAGTCATTTGGCACCGCCTATGTGACGTCAGCCATCAAAGTTGTTCATTCAACGATTGCTTTCGCAATCCGCGCAAAGCAATTGATGGCTAACGTCACATAGGCGTTGCCAAATGACTAAAATGAAGTCATAAACGATTGCTATTGCTTAGGCGGTCGGGGGGTGGTACGTAGTTTAAGACTGCCAAACTTGTTAAAAAGGAGAAGTCATCAAGTGACATTGGTTCTAAAAATCTAGACTTATGTCCAGAGATAGACGTCGCGTCATATAAGACGAGTCAAACTTTTTGGCGGCTGTAATATTAACTAAAAGCTGCAAATAACCCAATCCTGACTAAAGCACTTTGACACAGATTGGAGATCGATCGGCAGATCGCGGCCGATCTCGGATTGGACCGATCTCTCGATCGAGGATTCAATATTGGGACCGACCGTTAACATCTGCGCGAGGATTGGGTTATTCGTAGCTTCCTAATATCACAGCCGCCAAAAAGTCTGATTCGGCCTATAAGACGCGTCGTACAGCTGAGATGATGATCCTAAGCCAAGCTATTAGTAGCTTCAAAATTCTCGCAGGAAATATGCTGACTAGCATTTTATAAATCACAACAATACGGCTCTCGTTCTGCTTATGCGGAGATTGTGGAAAAAACGTCCTCACCCCCCTCCACCCGCCCTCGCCCCGGCCGTGCGGGCGCGGTGATAGCGGGGAGCGATAAGCGACTTTGTATACGCTTGTTTTGTATACTTTGTGCTCAGACTTAATATAAAAATCAAGACAGAATGTTGAAAAACAAACAAGTGAGGCCGGCAAAACTACGCCTCGCTGTCTACATCCAAATTACTCACAAAAACATGTACATTGAAACTACGCCTTGGCTCGTCAGTCGAACTATAGCGGCACAGCACCGACGCCCTCACATGTATAAAACATGATTGTGTGGTTTTATGAAACTACGGTAAAAATTAAACTTTTTCCGATCGTCACGCGACCTAAAATAGATGAGGCGATGTAATAAAAGTTTCAGTTTAAAAACAGCAGGCCAATCGCACTAAAAATTTACAGCTGAACCACAATTGAGTTTTAACCGAACTTCAATTTTTTGTCTATTTTCGTAGCGCTAATGATTTTGAAAAAAGTTGAAACGCTACTCAATTAGAGTTGGAACGTAACCGCTGTATAACGAACGGTTGGTGTATGAAGTTTAGCGCAATTCCGAATTCTTTAAAGCTGAATCGAAACTTAACTACAATTGCAGCAGAATTTTAGCTGAGTTCTCACTTGTCTTGATCTGATTTACATAAGGATATGAGGAATAAGAAATTCAAATAGTTTACTCAAGTTGATGTATTAGAACTTTTAGATTTTTTAATTTCCGATTTCAATATCGCCTCGCGGTGCGAACAGCTTGCGGGGCGAAACGCCGCAGAACCCAAAATTTAAATGAGACAATTTCTGAAGTTTTATCTAACCAAAAAAAATCAAATGTGAATAATCGTGTATTACACATACAAAAAAACATACTAATTTAAAACCTTCCCCTTTTTAAAGTCGATTGAAAATTACGCTCGTTTGGCCTTGCCCTTACACGTTTGAGATTTTAATCGCTAATCGCTTTAATTGTGACGTCCGCTTTAACCCCCAGACGTTTCTGGGGATCGTATTAAGCTGGCAACAGATAGGGCGTGTGTCTCAATGATTTATGTACGATATGGAGCAGTGATGGGACGCGCTCGATAAGTTTTTGTCGATGAATTGTGTTTAGTCTAGGCGATATCGATTTTGTCGATAGTAATGCCAAATTGAGGGCAAATTTAATGGTATCGGGTTAGGTTAGGTGCTTTTAAGGTGAATTAGAGCGACTTTCGCTTAGTCATCAATGAAAAATGATTTATTTGTCTGTAAAACTAGGTAAAATTATACAAAGATCTTAAATTTACAATGACGTTCTCTAGTTTCTACTTTAAATAGGTGTACAGACGTTTACATGGTAAGGTTAAAACAATTGAAATATCGCGAAAGCCGCCGCGTTGAATTATAATCGTAAAACAATGATGGGACGCGCTCGATAGTTTTTTGTCCATGAATTGTGTTAAGTCTAGGTGATATCAACTTTATCGATAATCGATTGCGAAATTGAGGACAAATAGGGTAAATGGAATGGTATTGCCAGGAACATTTATCCTCTAAGAGTAAATTACTATTCTAGTAAATTGCTAAGAACATCTATTGTTTTAAAACTTGTAACTCACATAAGGGTGATTCGTGATGATTATATTTCCAAATCAATATAGTGTTATTTATATTTTACGAAGACAAAAAATAATTAAGTTATAGATTTTAGAATTTAAGATTTAGATTTTTCTGAACTGCGCGACTGCCTTTGATGCTCTTTGTAATTTCGCTCAAACAGAAAAACAGTATTCGCTCAAGTAGGTTGCCTTATTGGAAATCTGTGGGGTAGGCCTATGTCCAGCAGTGGACGTCCTAAGGCTGAAACGACAACGACGTGATAAACTGAAAGTTTCACATGTTATTTTTAGTTACGCGATATCAGATGTAAAATCCGCGCCACACAAGTCGGCAGATGGGAAGTTAGGCACAGAACGCTGCGCTAAAAGCAAAATATAGGATGCGCGGGAGTTAGAGAGACGAGACGCCGGGGCACAACCACCCGCCAACCTTGTGCTTTCTACGGCCGTGCGCTCCCTACTCCCGTGCTCATCACTACGCTACACGGCGTCGGCATTGTACACACATGCGCAATAACTAGCGAATCACGGCGAAGTGGCATCTGCGGCTAACTTCTCATCCGCCGACTTGTGTGGCGCTAATGATAACACGCTTACTTTACCTGATTATTAATGGTAAGCTTCTGAGTGTGGTCTATGTTATTTTTTAAGTAATTTAATGTAGTGGCTAACAATGCGGCGGGCCATTTCCTAAGAACACAATCGACACTGGAGATGTTGCCAGTTAAATAAGACAAACCTGAAACAACTCGCTCATATCACATAAAACCATGTCACCCCTCAACTGTCATACAGCTTACGAAGTTCGCGACATGTTATCGATAAAGCCAGCCACGTCACTTGTAAAATTGTATTAAGACATGCCTACGGGCGACGCGGGCTGATTTATCACCCGCTGCACTCTAGTGATGCGACTTCAGACTTTTTATCGATAAAACTTATCGACATCGATGCGAATATCGTGACTGATTAATGAGTTAGTTTTAATGGTCGTCCTTAGACTGAGGATTTAGTACGACGTGTTGACTCTTCGAGGTCGCTCGCAAGAATCACTCGAGCGACCTCGAAGAGTCAACACGTCCTGAAGATGCCTCGTTGAGAGGCGAAACACGCGTCGAACAGAAAGTAGTGCAGTGAAAATAAGGGTGTTATTTATTAGTGAAGTGTTTTCAATATTTTGTCATATTATTTTTAAAGAAATTTTAAGGGATTTCTTACACACGGTCTCTAACTTTAAACTAAGCAAAGCTTGTGATATGGCTGCCAAAGACTGATATACTACATATACATATTTTTTGAATGCATAATTATACAGATAGTAACCCAGACACAGAGCAAACAATGTTCATCACACAAATGCTTGCCTTGGGTGGGAATCGAACCCACGCCTCTGACCCAGAAGTTAGGGTCACTAACCACTGAGCCACCGAGGCAGTCAATCATCTAATTCATGTCACAATCATAAAGCTACCTCTCTTTTGTTTTCTCTGCTAACAAAAGGGAGAGAGTGATATTTTTTTGTTCTACTTGCGTGCCGGGACCTATACTGATTTTACTTCAAAATACTCTAAAAAGAGGTTCTAAATTCACTTTTTAGTTAGCTTGTTGTTTAAATAAAATTTCGTTCTATATCTCATCCGTCTTTGTATAGTCTAAAATCTATTTGAGATATCAAAATAATTATTTATTGCAAAAAATAGCATGACCGACTTCACCGGTGTACATGATTCGCGAATATTTCGCTCATATCGATGTAGCATTTTTCACTTTATTGTCGATTTATCGAAAATGGCTGAGCCGATTTCGATAAAATTTAAATGGGACTAATTCCGAAGTATATTCTTTCCAATAAAAAAAGATTTATTTAATTCGAACTACTATGAAAAAAGTTATGCGTGGTTAAACAAAAAAAAAATATACGCGTCGAATTGTGTACCTGCCTCCTCCGGTTGGTTCGTCGGTCAATAAAGCTAAAAGCCCTAAGATGAAACATATCAAAATGATAGAAACAAAGGTAAACATATCGAAGATAACTTAGATTCGATTTGATAAAGAATAAATAGAACGAATAAATAATAACTCGATTCGTTCACATACAATATACCTTAGTAATAAATATTTACTAGCTACTATAATTGAGTTAAGATAACTAGCCTCCAATCTTGGGATAAGGGAAGACGTAGAATATAGACGACGTAGGTTTTATTTTGAAACTAGGTGCGCCCCGCGGCGTTACCCGCCTTAACCCGAAAGAACAGAAGAACGAAGAAAAAAAACGAAATAAAGAAAGAAGAAAACGAACAAATCGCGTAGTCAAAAACCGCCAGATACAGAAGTCTGCTATAGCTGAGCATTTGCTTGACGGAGGTACTGGTCATTGGATCGAGCTCCACGACCCAAACATCCTCTCCACGGATCGACACTATTTTTATAAAATAGTTCGTCAAGCGGTGGAAATCAAAAAACATAAGAATTTCAACCGGGAGGATGGATTTAAGTTATCGGCGTCGTGGAATCCTGTTGTCAACAAATGTATCTCGCGTAGTGTAGGTAGAAGAACATTGTTAGATACCGTCAGTGTTGTGTGTCGTAGTGTCAATTTTACAAGTTCAAATTGAATTGGCGGTACCAGCTGTTCCACATTCCAGTCTACCCGTGACCACGGTCGATGCAACTCTGCCGAAACGTCGGGATGAGGAGGTATTTATTTATCTCGTAATTTTAGTGCGCGATTAGTCCCGTAGTATATAATAATAAAATAGTGATCGTGCCGAATGTTGATCTTCCAACTTAAGTTTCTTACTTAGACGTTACGTATTGTTGCAGTTGTTATAGGCACTTGACCCTTATCTTCAAACTGAATCTTTACTAAGCTATGGCGAAATATAAACAGTTTTCGTTCATTCGTTCGTTTCAGCCATATGACGTTCACTGCTGGACATAGGCCTCCCCTAAAGATCTCCAATAAGACCGGTTCGTAGCGGTTTGCATCCAGCGCGATCCTGCGGTCTTAACGAGGTTGTCCGTCCACCTTGTGAGTGGACGTTCTACGCTGCGCTTGCCGGTACATGGTCTCCACTCGAGAACTTTTCGACCCCATCGGTCATCAGTCCTCCACGCTATGTGCCCTGCCTATTGCAACTTCAACCTGCCAATCCGCTGGGCTATGTCGTGGTTCTTCTACGGATCTCCTCATTTCTCATTAACAAACAGAAACAAACAGTTTTGAAACCAGCTAAATCTATTCCACAGTCTGTGGCACTCGAAACACTATGTAAATATTAATTACAGAAGAATCAATATTAAAACGACAGAATATTGAGCAGGGACCATATTGAAGTAATTGTTTGAGCAAGACTCACTTACATTATTGGAAAAGACAAAGGTCATTTTATGTTAAAAAGGTCACGAAAATGAAAATGGAGGTCAAAGGGAAAGGTCGTGAAAATTGGGAAAATTGAGATAATTGCGATAAGAATTGATTTCATTTTTAATCGTTTCTTTAACTTTTTTTGTTTGGTTTTTCAGTTTTACTTTTCTACGATTTCTAATCAAATAAATATGAACTTTAATACTATAAACGTAATAGCTTAATTTGAATAACAACAGCTGCACAACTGGTTAGCTATATTTATTAATTATAATAGGTAATAATTATTTTCTAGTTGGGTAAAAATATAACTTTTTAAATTATAACAAAAAAACTTAAAAAACACCAGTTAGGCTCTCCGAAAGTTTTGTCCAAGTAATTAGTTTCTGCCGGGACGCCCATGTACTAGCCGTGGCGGTCTAGTGGTAATGATTGCCGCCTTGCAATCGTAAGGTCGTGGGTTCAAACCCGGTTCCGTACTAATTAATTCCTTGGAATTTATGAACACTACTGGCTTTTCGGTGAAGGAAAACATCGTGAGGCAAACTGCAAATATCCAAGGAAGAAATTCCATGGCGTGTGTGAATCCACCAACCCGCACTGGGCCAGCGTGGTGGATATGGCCCAATCACCCTTCGTGGGTAGATACGTCCTCCAGTGGACTATTAATAAGGCTGGTACCGTGACCCCCATGTTAGAGTCCCTAGTGCTTATATTGTGAAAGACGTTTAATCCGTACTTTATTTACATCAAATGTGACATTTTAATTTGTAATTTAAAAGTATGTCAAATTATAATATGATATATATTTGAAGCACTGCCTTTACTTTCAAACGAACCCTAAATCCAAGGTCATCCAAACAGAACGTACTTTTATCAAAATAAAATATTAAATTACTTGTTAGAAACCAACAGTTTTTTATATTTAGCTCTTCCCAATAAAACTGGAAATCAAATTATTCCCTTGCTAAAGAAATCTTTAGGACAAAAGAATCAAAGAATCTTTCAAACTTAATTTGGTTGAGTCTAGAATTTTCGGGGCTTTTTCTTTTGTGGAAACTTTGAGGTTTCGTATCGAATATCGAGTGGTCATTATTCTGGATTTGTATTAAATTCTTATTGTAGAAATCATTCCAATAAGAAGTATTATTCGTGAATCCGTAATAACAGGAAATTTTAAGAAAACAGCTGGCTTTAAGAGGACTTGGAAAAAAATGGTAGAGCATGACTGTTCTGTGGTATTGCAAAGCCATAAAATAAAACAGAATCGGTACACCACTGCATCGTCATCCACATTGCCATCACAGAGAATCGAGTGCCGTTAGATGTAACAAGAATAATTTAAAAAATAAACCTTTTTTTAAACAAGCTCTTACTGAACAAGTACTCACCGAGACGAATCAAACGAGCCGAAACTCGATGAGTTTGCGTCGTATCGTTACAGAGTTTTTAGGACCACCTTTCAGCTCCATTATCAGACCCTGATTACCATTAAAAGACAAACTACTCGTCAAGATGAATCAAATTGACTGCCTCGGTGGTTCAGTGGTTAGTGACCCTAACTTCTGGATCAAAGAGGCGTGGGTTCGATCCCCACCCAGGGCAATTATTTATGTGATGAACATAAGTGTTTGCTCTGTGTCTGGGTGTTGTTTAGTTACTATGTATATAAGTATGTATTTAAAAATAAGTATATGTAGTAAGTATATCAATCTCTGGCAGCCATATCACAAGCTTTGCTTAGTTTGGGGTCAGAGACCGTGTGTAAAATGTCCAAAAATATTTATTATTTAAAATGAGCCCAAATTCGATGAGTTAGAGTCGTTTTATTGCAAAGTTCCTTTGGCCACCTTCCAGCTCCATCATCAGATCAGCACCATGTCATCATAATATTACATTGTCACGCAATTTACACATGAAAACTCAATCGGAAACCGGAAAGTGGATCAAATTTAATTTGCAAGATTTGATTACAGACCGACAGACAGACATCGGGACAGGTGAAACTAATAAAATAATCTTGTAAAAATAGCAAAACCTCGGAATCCAGGGATGGTCCATGAGAATCTTAGTAAAATCTATTATAAAAAATTAAATATTAGTGAAATGCATGAAATTCGCAGAAAGTAACTGGCAATAAGTGTGATTAGATCCTTGTTCAATGACTGAAGATTGTCATGTGTCGTTATTTAGGAGAGGCATATGTCCAAAGGTGGATTAACATATAAACTCAGAGCAAATAAAAAAATCAAGAGAGAATGTTGTGAACAAACAAGGGAAGCCAACAAACTACGCCTCGCCGTATACAGACAATTACACACACATCCAGGTAACTATGAAACTACGCCTTGGCTTGTAAGTCAAACTATGGCGGCGCAACAGCAACGCACTCTCACATGTATAAAAAACCGGCTTCACTTGACTGTTCCACGACGTTCCCACTGGATTTTTTTATTTGCTCTGAGCATATAAAATACTGATTTCGGCCGAACCTGGACAAGATTGGCAAAGGACCGAGGCAGATGGCACTAAAAGAGAGAGGCATATATACCCAGCAGTGGGATAAAGAAGGATGGTGTGTGGATGATGATGATGATGCTAATTTTATGCAGTAAGTTTGAGTTTGAACTATGAGAATTTTTGAGCTGTTTTGATAATGAACGATTAAATCAACCGAAAGGGAGCATTATCAGTTTTACGAACAATCTAACATAGGAAAAAATAGAAGAAATGAAACATGGGAAAAAAATATAAAAATGATGATGAAGCTGTCACATAAACAGCACCGCCAAAACCCTAAAACCAAAACATTCATCATATCTCTTTATCTCGCGACGTCACAAATGACCCGAACTCGGAATCTATTACAACATCCAAATAAATCATCATAATCCGGGCAGTTAAGCTGGAAAAACCTTGGTTTTCTTAAAAAATTCCCCGCCATTGCGATTACGGGCGAACGGTGTCTTCAGGGGACTTCCCGCTGAATGTTTCAGAGGCGATACATAATTTATCAGTTCTACCCTGCTGTGAAAATGTTGAAAAAACCTAAGGATTGCCGGCTTAGAGGTCAGGGCACACTTGAGGATGCGGCGCAATGCGATTTGATTGGACTAGTTGCAAGTGTAACATTAACCCTTAATTTATCTTTGTAACCGCTCTATCATCATGAAAAGGGGTTCTATAATTAAATCGGATGAGAAGGATCCTCTACAAACGTTAGAAATGATTCTAAATATAGAAATATGATAATAAAATTGATAAAAAATGGGCTCCAGGTTTATTGTTGCCAATAGGCCTGATATCGCGGTGGTCAACCGGTCCCAGCGCCGGGCAGTGTTCGTACGCAAACCATCCCTCATGACGAGAGCCTCGTGAAGGCTGAGAAGGACAAGCTCAGCAAGTACCTTGACGTGGGTCACAAGTTTAACGCAATGTGGGATGTAGACTTGACGAGTATTGTCCTGATAGAAGTATCGATAAAGCGGCTTATTAGCAAAAAACTTGAAGAACAAACGATGCCAGTATAAGAGACTCGTTCTAATATTATTATTTCCGGGGCAATATCGATGTAAGTAAGCTACTATTGAAAATTTGCGTGAAAAGTGACATCGCAAGTGATCTATTTAACATACTCGCGCTGCCCACTTTCCTGTCTTACAGGGCTGTATGTCATTATCATCATCATCTTCACACATTACTGGACATAGGCCTCTTCTATGAATTTCCATTCTGGTTGAAAGCACTTTGTATCCAGCTTGATCCAGCATCTTTATCAGATCGTCGAGCTAAATGTAAACGAAATCATAATATCTAAATTTGGTCAGAAAATAAGTCATCGTGCCATCACATTGTTCTCGCCGCAGTTACGCGTGTGGCCAAGCCTTTAAACGGTAGAGATTGTAGACGGGTGCGTGTTGGTTTTACGGAACGCTCTCGGCGTCCGTTTGATATTCTCGTCCTTGCAGATGTCAAAGTTCGCAGAGATTCCTATTTTCATCTCTCAACCTAAATTTGCAGCAATATAAGTATTTTTGCTTTCGAAGATTGGTTGTAGGTATCCTGCAATAAAGGGGGCCTGTATCCTATAATATAGGCGGTAATACCCTACAATATAGGGAGTTCTCATTTCACGATATAAGAGGCTCACATCCTTTGATACAAGATAGTCCTATCCTACGATATAAGACGTATCTTCAGTTTGATATACCTATACAGGGCATATTCTCAATAATATAAAAGGTTTTTACCCTACAATATAGATTACCCTACGATATAGATCATATCTTACAAAATAGGGTACGTATTTTACAATACAGAAAGCCAATAGCCTTTGATGTATGAGGTCCCCAGAAGGTACTATAAAGTCAACTAACCTGTAAGCCATGCGTATCTGCTCCCCGTTCTTATACCAGATGAGTTGGGCTGGGGGGTTTCCTCCGCGGGAGCGGCAGACCAGCTCCAAGCTCTGCCCACGACGGACCGTTTCACCTTCCGCGTACCCTTCAATGTAAGGAGCTCCGGGAGGATCTGTGGACAATAAATAAGATTGGATTAGAACACAAAAGTCAGGGGATTTTATGTATACGCTAATTTTACATAATGATTGAAGCATTAGTTTCTCTTAAAATATTTTAATTTGACAGAGTAGAATGAACGATAAAAACGAAAAAATAGTTTTAGTGCTGTAAATTAAAAGATATCAAAACTAACATTTCTTTCAAACATCACACTGTTAAGATTGATAAATCGAAAGGTTTTAAAACTCAATGCCTAGAATACTCAAACTTGAAATTGTTCAAGTGAGACAGTTTAAAAGGTTGAATGAAAAGCCTTTAATATCAAATCTATGTTTTGAATTAATATTTAGTGTATTTCCGCTATCTTGTTGTAGGCAAATAAGTTTAAGGGCATTAAGTGCATTAAGGACATTTATGAAAAAAATAAAAAAATTACACTAAATATTAATTCAAAACAGATTTGAAGATGAATTTCCGCAAAATAACGCCTGATTCAATCAACTAGCCTTTAATATTATAATCATTTTGGCCACACATATATCACCCATCCAAGTTATACATACACACAATAAAATTTAAAAGTAATTGAATAGAAAACTGTACGGCATAATTTTATGACATATTTTATTACAATACTCCAAACAATAGCTAATAGTTTTAATTACAGAACAATAGCTAAAACTATTCGATTACATACACTTTTAGTTATCAAAGTTACCGACATAGCCCAACGGATTGGTAAGATGAAATGGCAATGGGCAGGGCACATGGCTCGGAGGACTGATGACCGGTGGGGTCGAAAAGTTCTCGAGGAGACCACATACCGGCAAGCGCAGCGTAGGACATCCACCCATAAGGTGGACAGATGACATCATTAAGACCGCAGGATCGCGCTGGATGCAAGCCGCTTCCAACCGGTCTTATTGGAGATTCATAGGGGAGACATATGTCCAGCAGTGGACTTCTCATGGCTGATGGATGGATGGATGGACTTTTATTTATCCATTTCAGAGAAAAGCAATTTAATTTAAAATATATTTTTCAAAATCTGGTAAAAAAAGAAATACCATAAAAAGACTAAATAATATAAAATGCGAATTCCAACCAAGATTATATTCGGTTGTGCTAATTAAAGAAAGGTAAAAGTAATTATCCACTCCCGGAGTTTCTGGCGCAACACTCGAACAAAACGAGAGCTTTACAAAGCTTTTTTTGTCTAAAACCGGAAAATTCGAATAAAGAAACACAAAAGGTCATAATTTCTGCTAAAGACATTCCAGAACAAAAGTGTAACGGAATCCTTTGGTAAAACATCCTCAAGGTACAGTTGCGTAGAGAGTGGTGTGGTAATCGAACAAATATTGTATACTGCGGTTACATAATCGAATAAAATGTGTCGGATTATTCGATTAAAAAATGTCGAATAGCAATATCAATTTGATTGGATTAATTAAGTTTTTGAAATATTAAATTTAATTTTTGCCAATTAATTTGCTTTTAAGAAACCATAAAACATATTGGGCTGTTTTACTAAAACAATTAACATTATTCATTGTTATAACACTTGGGATTAGTGATGCATCATGTACCTTTTGTTATAAACATTTCAACAACTGCCTAGTTTAACGTGGTTGTCACAGATGGCGCTTCCAACACTGTAAAAGTTGTTATAAATTTTAAACTTCACAAACTTGGCGGGATCGCAATTGAGCGGTCTAGCTTAATTGGCTAAAGCGTCTGGGCCGAAATTCCAAAGAGATGCAGGATCCAATCCTGCAATCGCGGCAAATTTTTGAAATGTTTATAACAAAACGAACATTTCTTTGAGATAAATCCTAGTGTGTAGCACTGTTAAATTAAATCATTCCATCATGTCCCTGTACGCTGAATTACCCTTAAAAGATACTGGTTACATTCAAGAAATCAAATTTATTTCTCTATATTTTCAACACTATTTTTATTAACACAGTAATAATTCATTTATTACTGTGC
Source organism: Hypomecis punctinalis (assembly GCA_949316475.1). Classification (NCBI taxonomy): domain Eukaryota; kingdom Metazoa; phylum Arthropoda; class Insecta; order Lepidoptera; family Geometridae; genus Hypomecis; species Hypomecis punctinalis. The sequence continues at coordinate 15,556,310 of OX438820.1, read as the reverse complement.
TAAATTAAGTACCACGTGTACTTAAAATTACCTAATCGTAAAATACTTAAAATTTTTGACAACACACTTTTTACAACATTTATTCGAATAAACTTCGATTACTTGATAGCAGTCTACATACCATTTTCGCACACTTTATTTAAATGAAGTATTGTGAAAAAATGAAAATGATGAATAGTCTATTCACTTCCCAAGTTCTAGTAAAATTTGTTTTTAATTTTCTTAGCTAAAGGGGTATAAACATGTTTTGTATGGAAGGAGCGTATCCGCCCGCCGCCATTTTTTTTTTTTTGTAAGTTTCCGCGCACAGTGAAATATAATCGAAAAATAGTAAAATATATATTAGTAGGGGATACTTAAACAAACAATAGATGTCTAGTCCTATGATACCTTAAAGTGTCACGTTCTCTAGATATTTGGATGTAAAGATCGCAAAGTTCTCGTACTGCGATTTTTACATTCAAGTATATAAAATCCAAATATTTCAAGAACGTGACACTTTAGGGTACCATAGTACGAAATATTGATTACTACTCATATACAGGGTTAAAGGGTAAGTCAACCTATTCCCATTAAGGGTGTGTTGTTTACTTTGTTTCTAACTAATTGATTACGAAATACAACTATCCTAATTTTTTTTTTTTTATCCTAAATTAAAAAAAAAACAGATATTTGAAATTGGTATTTATAAAATTCCCAATTTTCGGCTATCAGCTCAGATATTTTGAAACTTGTAAGTCGTATTATTATTTTTATTTGATTTTTACATGTAAAATAATGTTTTGTGACCTCACTACCCAATATTGTCCGTAAAATTAACCTTTTATAAAAAGTATTTGAATTTAAATATCTCGAAAACTGTGAGATTTAGGATATGGTGTTTAATAGTCAAATCAGTCAGAAACGTAGTAGTACACACGCTTAACGAGAATAGGTCGACTTAGCCTGTAACCCTGTATACTACTTAAATCGTGTGCGGAAACCTTGAAAAAAAAAATATGGCGGCGGGTGGATATGCCACAAATGTTCAAACCCCTTTCGCTGTAACGTTTTTGACATGAACTACATTCATTTAAATTTACATTATCATCGTATACACACACATACAATATCATATTACATTCCAATGCAGATACTCGTATTTTCCATCAGATTCCATTCAAATTTTCGACAATACACTTTGCATATAACTTATACGAAAAAAAACGACAAAACACTTTCTACAACCTTTATTCGAATAAACTTCAATTATTCGGTATCATTTTCTCAAACTTTATTCGAATGGTTCATTCAGTTCTCAAGTTCTAGTAAAGTTCATTTTTAATTTTCCCAGCTAAATTTCGCTAAGACTGTTTTGACGATCAAAGAAACTGAGGTTCCCGAACAAAAGGCCAGGATCGCAGACTTAGAGGCAGTGACGTAAGTTGTGTCAAAAATAATTTTATTTTAAGAAAAAAATTGCACCATCGACTTTCATCGTGGACATGGGGGTTAGTCCAGGTTTACACGTTAATTGAAACTACAGCTGTTTCCGTATGGCTCTATAGATTTTTGTACAGCGCCCCGTAGCGCCCAGTAGCGGAAACGAGGAAGAACTAACCAAAATGTATGGAGCCACACGCGGACACGAAAGTTAAAGTTAAATAAGTAAGTCCGAATACTGTGCACGTGATATCCTTGTACATTATTTAATTTTAATATATTTACTTCGACGATTTCGATAAAATTTAAATTTCGAAAGTATATTCTCTTGAAAAAAAAATTTTTTTTTAATCAGTGCACAATTAGTAAATCTATCGATGAACATGCACAAAAAATACACACAGGCGAACATAGTACCTCCTCTTTTTTGAAAGTCTGTAAAAACAAAATTATCGCTGTGAATTTAGAGTTTAAAACAGATCATTTTGTCTATATTTTGACGCAAACCATAATCATAATCACCATATCAATTGTAGGACGTTTACTGTTAATTACGGGCTTCCCCTCACGGGTCCAAATGATCCCCTACGGATCTCCAGACCGGTTAGAAGCGGTTTGCATCCAATTTGTTCTCATAGTTTTAATCAACCTTGGTCTGTAGATGTCCTCAGTCTGTGGTCTTTTTGACCGATGAACCGCCGGAGGAGGTATACAATTCGACGCGTATATTTTTTCTGTTTTTATGTATAACCACGCATAACTTTTTTCGTAGTAGTCCGATTTCAATCTTTTTTTTATCGGAAAGAGTATACTTCGAAATTGGTCCCATTTAAATTTTATCGAAATCGGCTGAGTCATTTTTGATAAATCAACAATAATGTGAAAAATGCTACATCGATCCGTGCGAAATATTCGCGAATTTTGTACACGTGTGAAGTCGGTCATGCTAATTTTTCCAAAAAATAATCTTGTTGAGAACTTTAAGCCCATATGGACATGATAATCATATTCAATTCATTCAATTAGTAGTGAAACGAATAAATCCTTGACCAATAAACAGAAAATATAATTACTATTAACGATATGTGACGTAATATGTGAAAATATATACAACTTAAGTAAAGCGCTACACAAAATGGTAACACGAAATTCGCCCATGACAAGGTGATTTTATCTTCCATTTCACCAACTCTATATCTCAATTTGAAAAGCTCTTCTTTCCGCTAAAATACAGTTTTTGTTATTAAATTTATATTCGTAAACAGAGACCACCGTAACGAATTTTTAATACGTCACTCATCATGCGTTGTCTAACAATTCTAACTAGGTGGTCACAGCACTTAACTACATAGCTATGTATATGTTGAAATAACTAGCTAAGTACATTGCCCTCTGTTCAAATACCTACCAAATACCTATCGTCCTATAATTACGGGTTCGTAGAAACATCTTCAAAGAAATTTAAATACACTTGTGGTGAAAGAGGGGAAGGGAGGCTTAGTTGGGGCTAGGAGAATTTTAAGATCAACGGCTGGATAAATTAAATTTTATTCATTACTAGACTAAACTGTTTATAATGTATTTTTATCGGTTTTGGCCGCGTACGCAACCAACGTTCGCAACTGGTTGCATACGAGGAGTTTTTCCTCTTCGTAGGCAACTAGTTGCCAAGAAAGAATACTTTTTTCCGCATACGCAACCAACGACTTTTTTACATTACTACACTTCGTGCGATAGACTAAAAACGGCGGTTTATTAATACCTCATGGCACTACTAAACTAATTAGATTCCTAATACTACTAAACTAATTAGATTCCTATACTAAATAACTTCTTATAAAAAAAAATGAATGTGTTATTCAAAAAAATGACAGATCCCAAAGTGACAGCTGTCATATTCTAGAATGTATGTCTACAGATGTCAGAGGGACAGCTATCAAACTCGAAAGTGGTTTGTCTCCGTAATTTAAGACCATTACTATCATTTCGGATGACAGTTGTGTTATACTTATGTGGAGACTTGCAAACCTTTTTATCATTATAAGCTAAGCTAAGAATTTTATTGTTGGTAGTGATCAGTAAATTTGTTTTTTTTTTTCTTATTTGATAGGACCAAGACTCTATCGACATAACTTAAAGTACGTAACGTAAACGTAAATTAAATTGAAACTCAAAATATTTTTTTTGATTTTTTTTGATTACAGAGGGGTTAGTCCAGGTTTACACGTAAACTGAAACTACAGTTGTTTCCGTTTAGGTCTATACGTTTTTGTACAGCGCCCCTGTCGGAAACGAGGTAGAACTAACCAAAATGTATGGAGCCACACGTGAAAGCAAAAGTTTAAGTAAACGCAAAACCTGGACTAAGAGTTCTGGATGCGAGGCTTCACCCAGCTAGTAAAGGGCGAATCAAACTATTTGGCTACAAGCTGTGCGGAACCTCGGCCAGCTATTAAGAGAGCTTCAGTCCATCCATGCATCAGCTATAGGTGTCCACTGCTCGACATAGGCTTCCCCTTAATCTCCAATAAGACTGGCAGGAAGCAGCTTGAGTCCATCGCGATCCTGCGGTCTTAATGTAGTCATCTGTCCACCTTGTGGGTGGATATCCTACGCTTCGCTTTGCCGGTACGTGGTCTCCAGTCGAGAACTTTTTGACTCCATCGATCATCAGTCCTCCGTGCTATGTGCCCTGCCCACTGCCATTTTAACTTGACAATTGGCGATAACTTTGGTTCTGCTACGAATCTTAGGTATACTAAGCGCCACGCAACTCGGCGGATGGGAAGTTATGCGCAGAACGCTGCGCAAAAGCTGAAGTATAGGTATGCGCGGGAACCAGAGAGACGAGACGCCGGGGTACACCCGCCCTCCAACCTCATGCCTCCCACGCGCTCCCTACGCCCGTGCACACATGCGCAATAATTAGCGAATCACCGCGAAGTGTCATCTGCGGCTAACTTCTCATCCGACGACTTGTGTGGCGCTTAGTATATCAGTGGGTTTTCCTTGGCTAGCTTCACACCCGCCAAGTAGTTCGATCGTGTAAATCAACCCGGCGTAGATGAAGATCGCGAGTAGAGGGCATTGCCCTTCGTAAAATATATTCCCATAATTATGGGTTCGCAGAAATGTTCAAAGAGACGTTGCTATGGTTTTTGATATCAGAGTGATTATGATCAAAAGATTCCGCTCGCATTGATGTGAGAATTTATGTGAACGAGTTACGGAGTAAATAAAATATATTTCTTTCAATTTCACTATGTTTTTTATATCATTGGAATGGCGTGTAAATAGCCAACTCCTGGGTGTGATTGCTCACGAAAGATTTTGAAGTAAAATTAGAAAAAGAAAGCGGGAAAATCATACACGAAATAAAGAATTTGGTGTCGACGTATATACAGGAACTAAGCTAAGACTAACCTGCAAATGACCGTCTTCATCCCCTCGTAATCGAGACCGGCTGGAGAAGTCTTCTGCCACTGATTCACGAATCCTGCTGGTACCTTCCACTAAAGTCCTGTGTTGTGTCGAGGCGAAATAAATTGTCCAACACTGCACTGCACACTATAAAGTTCCGAAGTTCACTACATGAACTTCAAAGTTAAAAAAAACGGATGAAATTAATCTTGCGGCGGATGGAAGTCAACTGGCAGAATAATTTTCTGCTATTCCAAAAATAATGGCGGTGACGCGACACTCAATGGATGCGCGGCATTTTTTGACCAATGGTCGAGGGCATCGCGGTTCGCGACGACTAGCGCCATCTCTCGGAAAACTCCGGGACGTCAACGGAACATCGACAGATCGTCCCAGCGTTGTACCTGTTTTACCGACGACACCAGAAAGCGGGGTAAATTTAAATTATAAAAGAAAAGATTTAAATAATGCGGAATTATTAAATAAAAGATGTTAAGGCGCTCCACCACGCACCCCGCCTTGGAAGATCTAGAGATCTTTCAAAACGAATAAACCTCCTGATTGGTCAGAATACGTAGTGAATTAAAAATTTAAAAATATAACTAATGAGGCGCGTAGCCATTGAACTACATAATTGCATTAAATTTAAATAGCTAAGGCGTTGATAACGGGATATGAATTTGCAACAACGTGTTTACAAATCCCAAATTTGGAATTTATCGTTTGCCACACCTACAGTGTCATTCGCACCGGTAGCTACCCTGAACGACCAGCTGAATGAAGCAATATCTTCATCGCTTACGGTCCCTAACACTGTAGGTCTTTTTGTAGTAGCGCTTGCATGTCGAACTTGCAGCGTATGCGTTTGCTTTGAGTTAAAGTGTGTTTTTACACATATAATGTCGCAGCGCCAGCGTGGCAGCATAGGACATTGAGCGAATATAACCGTAGAGCCCAGAATCGCATTAGATTCAGCAATAATGATTACTGGCGGCGGATAAGTAGCTCTCACGATGCTGACTAATTTGGCTATAAGCAAAGCTAGGTATAATTTAGTGCGTGCAAATGATATAATTCTTATCAGCGAAATTATTGGTATAACGACAGACGTGCGATTAGACAGAGCGTATAAGAACCAGCACAAACTGTTCTTGTTGACGTCACGAAACGCAACAACATGCGGATTGTAGTCAATACCAACGCACCGCGCCGTAAGTACGACGTCCGGTGGATTTGAACAATCACAGGACCAATGTTCCACGTCAAAGTAATTTGTTTTGACACAATTTATAGAATTTTGAGCGTGTTTTCTAGTGATTACTTCATAATTATTAGAATGAACTACATTATTCATATCGAAGCGTTCCTCAGCTGCCGTGGCAGCGCCTGTAAGATGCGGTCTCACTTCTATAGCCAGCTGTCGCTCAGTGCGCGTAGCTATGTGTGGCTTAGATATGAGATTAAACGGTTGCCTATAAGAGGCAATAGTGCGAGCGTTTTCGGATTCATTGAACCGAAATAAAATTCGTGGGTATTTACGCAGGTCAACAGTTACGCCTATGCGTGAATAACGTCTAAATTCAGCGATAAGAAATAAGGGAACTAGATATGAGTCTATATTTAGACAAGACTCGATGTGCAATACGTCATTAAGCGAGAAATCAGTATGCGTTTTTACGCTTGCGTGTATTATGAACTGTGGTATGCGGTTACCATCAGGTTGAGCTACAACTTGCTTAGGTGGATCACAACCATTAGTAGGCGTATCAAGTTCGTCAACAGAACTGAGTAAATATTTATTAACGTCGTCTTTATCTTCGTTTTCGCGTGATTCTAATAAGCGTTGAGAGTCTTGTTCGATTGAACAAAGATAAGCGGAAACGTGAGGGTTGTCCTTCTCTAAAGCTTCTGTGCTCAATGGCTGAGATGAAATATAACTACCTATACTACCACAGGCCGCGTTATACGTATGATCATTGTCATTCTCTGTCTCTTTCGAGGAAAGCGGTTGCTCAGGAGATACTTCATAACGTTCATGAATACTGGTTATTGCCAACGCGGAGAAAGATGAAGACGGCGTAATATGTTTGCGCGGATAATCACCCATCAGAACCCAGCCTAATGTCGTGGACAATGCAGGTGGTACCTGTGAGCCACACTCGACCTTGTTCCCTAAATATATGTATGGGAAAAGTTGAGCGCCTAACACTATGTCTATATCGCCAGGTACATTCCAATTCAGATCAGCTAGTGGAAGATCGGCGAAAACAGTTTGGTCGCACTCGACAAAGTGACTCGGTAACTGTTCCGCGATACAATCTACAACTAGCGCGTAGATGGTATACTGCCGTTCTGGATATACACGCGATTTTATATCGACGTAAGCTGAACCAATAATCGGACGCGAAACTGCACCAACACCATTTATAAACGAATTTTGCAGTGGCGTTATCGTTAGATTTAATTTCCGGCAACAACTGGTCGTAATTAAATTATTTTGCGAACCATTGTCAATAAGGCATCTAACTACCGATGACGTCATAAAGTCTTTAGGGCGGGCGTACACTTGCGCTGTTGATAAAAGTACCGTTGACTGTGCCTGCGATCCAGACGTGAGAAGCACGGCAGCGTTATGCGAAAGCGATGGCAGAGGCGCAGGCGGCGGCGGTAAGCTAGTACTAGCTTGAATATGCGATGGGTCTGGTCTATAATTATGACCTTTATGACTTGGCATACAAGGTTGAGATTGCGTAGAGGTTTGCGGAGCGCGTGAATGCGAGCATCTACAATTCGGTGAATCATTATCAGCTACAACGCACGGAATTGAAGCGGGAGACGGCACTGAAAGCACGTCTTTATGCACCAGAGTGGTATGCGCATGAGATTTAATTTTATGTTCATTATTTTTTGAGAAACAGAGCTGACTATGGTGCCGCTTACTGCAATAATAGCAAACAGAAGTTGAATTGCATCTCAAAATATTATGTACTGTACTGAGGCAATTAACACATCCTTGTTTCGATTTTATAAACCTAAATCTACTGTGCGGGTCAAGTTTTTTAAATTCAGCGCAGTAATACAGTTGCACGTGATCTCTGCTACCACACATGGAACATACATTGCGAGGTGAAGGCGGCGCTCGCGCAGACGATAACGCGGGCGGCGCATCAACGAGCGTATGCGGGTTCGATTCCGTCACGAGAAAAGACTTGTAAGTATGTTGACCACGGGTATCACGAGCCGATGCGCTAGCGGCGGGCGTTTTATTCGAAGCGGTTGGTTGCGTACGTTCCAAGATTTTCGCTTGGTCTTGCACAAAACTGATCAGCTGATTAGAAGTAGGTATTTCAGTATCCCTAACTGTGAGCTCGAAAGACTGAACAGTTTGCGTATCTAACTTTCTAAGCGCACAATGAAGAAAAACAAAGTCATTTAAATCTTCAATCTCAAGCTGTTTTAGTGCCGCGATCGACGCGGAATATTTACTAACAAATGCATCGAGACTGTTTGCATTGTGCGAGTTTGCTTTCAAGTCGAGAATATTGTTTAAGTAATAGCTACCTAAGGCGCGTTTATCTTGGAACTTCTTGACTAAACTGTCCCATAATATTTTATATGTTTCACCTGTCGGAACAATACCGGCGGTGAATTTAAGCGCATCATTGGTCAGTTTTGAAATTAAATATTGCACACGCTGCGAGTCAGATAATTGTTCGTTTAAATGGATATTTGCTTTAAACGACTGGTAAAACAAATTCCAGTTTTCTGGGTGGCCATCAAAACTAGGTATTACTAACGGTTGCAATTTCACTGTAGGCATGGTCGAGTTACTCGCCGCATGTAAACAAGGCATAGATTGCACTTGTACGGCGGACGAGAATTTGTTGCGCACGCGTCTCACACGCGAATATAAATCTTCAAAAGCTTCCAGACACGAGTAGTCAGGAAGTGTATCTGGTTTTAGTTGCAATTTTATTCTATTATATTGATCAACAATGGATTCAAATTTTTCTCGAATGTCATCGATCATTTCTGTCTCAGCGAGGAAGTTTTCATTCGTTCGCGAAGAATCAAAAGAAGTTATATTTCTCGATACATTGTATAATCGACTTATGCGTTGAAATAATAATTCTTTCTTTTGATTCAATAATACCAACATTAATTCCAGATCGCATTGCTTGTCCGCTTTATCAGTCATTTTTACTCAAATAAATCGATACTAACGGAAAAATACAAAGCTATCGGAATGTGGTATGTAGGTATAATCAGAAAAATAACTTTGTCGAATGATGCAATGTATGCAATGTAAAAATAGCGTGAATAAATTAGCGAAGTATAAAAATGGCGGTAGGTGAGTGCAGTGGTGGAACGGCGAAATTGGACAAAATGTAATTTTTATATTAAATGAGCGGAATTTAAATATTTACATTGAAAATAAAAGCGGAGAAATATCTACCAATGGATACGTAGAATTCTAAGAATATGACTATAGTAATTTAGCGGGAATTTGCCTACCAACTAAAAATAATGAAGGTAGGTAAATGAATTTATTTTAAGCGAGATTTGAGATTTTACCAATAATTACGTAAAATCAAAAGCGTAAATGATCAGAATTTACTAATATTACGTAAATCTGAGTAATATAAGGGGCGACGTGAATGATATTCACCAAAATTACGTGAATTTGCGGTTCACTGGACTATCCGGCTCGAAGGACCATCAAATGGAATGGCGTGTAAATAGCCAACTCCTGGGTGTGATTGCTCACGAAAGATTTTGAAGAAAAATTAGAAAAAGAAAGCGGGAAAATCATACACGAAATAAAGAATTTGGTGTCGACGTATATACAGGAACTAAGCTAAGACTAACCTGCAAATGACCGTCTTCATCCCCTCGTAATCGAGACCGGCTGGAGAAGTCTTCTGCCACTGATTCACGAATCCTGCTGGTACCTTCCACTAAAGTCCTGTGTTGTGTCGAGGCGAAATAAATTGTCCAACACTGCACTGCACACTATAAAGTTCCGAAGTTCACTACATGAACTTCAAAGTTAAAAAAAACGGATGAAATTAATCTTGCGGCGGATGGAAGTCAACTGGCAGAATAATTTTCTGCTATTCCAAAAATAATGGCGGTGACGCGACACTCAATGGATGCGCGGCATTTTTTGACCAATGGTCGAGGGCATCGCGGTTCGCGACGACTAGCGCCATCTCTCGGAAAACTCCGGGACGTCAACGGAACATCGACAGATCGTCCCAGCGTTGTACCTGTTTTACCGACGACACCAGAAAGCGGGGTAAATTTAAATTATAAAAGAAAAGATTTAAATAATGCGGAATTATTAAATAAAAGATGTTAAGGCGCTCCACCACGCACCCCGCCTTGGAAGATCTAGAGATCTTTCAAAACGAATAAACCTCCTGATTGGTCAGAATACGTAGTGAATTAAAAATTTAAAAATATAACTAATGAGGCGCGTAGCCATTGAACTACATAATTGCATTAAATTTAAATAGCTAAGGCGTTGATAACGGGATATGAATTTGCAACAACGTGTTTACAAATCCCAAATTTGGAATTTATCGTTTGCCACACCTACAGTGTCATTCGCACCGGTAGCTACCCTGAACGACCAGCTGAATGAAGCAATATCTTCATCGCTTACGGTCCCTAACACTGTAGGTCTTTTTGTAGTAGCGCTTGCATGTCGAACTTGCAGCGTATGCGTTTGCTTTGAGTTAAAGTGTGTTTTTACACATATAATGTCGCAGCGCCAGCGTGGCAGCATAGGACATTGAGCGAATATAACCGTAGAGCCCAGAATCGCATTAGATTCAGCAATAATGATTACTGGCGGCGGATAAGTAGCTCTCACGATGCTGACTAATTTGGCTATAAGCAAAGCTAGGTATAATTTAGTGCGTGCAAATGATATAATTCTTATCAGCGAAATTATTGGTATAACGACAGACGTGCGATTAGACAGAGCGTATAAGAACCAGCACAAACTGTTCTTGTTGACGTCACGAAACGCAACAACATGCGGATTGTAGTCAATACCAACGCACCGCGCCGTAAGTACGACGTCCGGTGGATTTGAACAATCACAGGACCAATGTTCCACGTCAAAGTAATTTGTTTTGACACAATTTATAGAATTTTGAGCGTGTTTTCTAGTGATTACTTCATAATTATTAGAATGAACTACATTATTCATATCGAAGCGTTCCTCAGCTGCCGTGGCAGCGCCTGTAAGATGCGGTCTCACTTCTATAGCCAGCTGTCGCTCAGTGCGCGTAGCTATGTGTGGCTTAGATATGAGATTAAACGGTTGCCTATAAGAGGCAATAGTGCGAGCGTTTTCGGATTCATTGAACCGAAATAAAATTCGTGGGTATTTACGCAGGTCAACAGTTACGCCTATGCGTGAATAACGTCTAAATTCAGCGATAAGAAATAAGGGAACTAGATATGAGTCTATATTTAGACAAGACTCGATGTGCAATACGTCATTAAGCGAGAAATCAGTATGCGTTTTTACGCTTGCGTGTATTATGAACTGTGGTATGCGGTTACCATCAGGTTGAGCTACAACTTGCTTAGGTGGATCACAACCATTAGTAGGCGTATCAAGTTCGTCAACAGAACTGAGTAAATATTTATTAACGTCGTCTTTATCTTCGTTTTCGCGTGATTCTAATAAGCGTTGAGAGTCTTGTTCGATTGAACAAAGATAAGCGGAAACGTGAGGGTTGTCCTTCTCTAAAGCTTCTGTGCTCAATGGCTGAGATGAAATATAACTACCTATACTACCACAGGCCGCGTTATACGTATGATCATTGTCATTCTCTGTCTCTTTCGAGGAAAGCGGTTGCTCAGGAGATACTTCATAACGTTCATGAATACTGGTTATTGCCAACGCGGAGAAAGATGAAGACGGCGTAATATGTTTGCGCGGATAATCACCCATCAGAACCCAGCCTAATGTCGTGGACAATGCAGGTGGTACCTGTGAGCCACACTCGACCTTGTTCCCTAAATATATGTATGGGAAAAGTTGAGCGCCTAACACTATGTCTATATCGCCAGGTACATTCCAATTCAGATCAGCTAGTGGAAGATCGGCGAAAACAGTTTGGTCGCACTCGACAAAGTGACTCGGTAACTGTTCCGCGATACAATCTACAACTAGCGCGTAGATGGTATACTGCCGTTCTGGATATACACGCGATTTTATATCGACGTAAGCTGAACCAATAATCGGACGCGAAACTGCACCAACACCATTTATAAACGAATTTTGCAGTGGCGTTATCGTTAGATTTAATTTCCGGCAACAACTGGTCGTAATTAAATTATTTTGCGAACCATTGTCAATAAGGCATCTAACTACCGATGACGTCATAAAGTCTTTAGGGCGGGCGTACACTTGCGCTGTTGATAAAAGTACCGTTGACTGTGCCTGCGATCCAGACGTGAGAAGCACGGCAGCGTTATGCGAAAGCGATGGCAGAGGCGCAGGCGGCGGCGGTAAGCTAGTACTAGCTTGAATATGCGATGGGTCTGGTCTATAATTATGACCTTTATGACTTGGCATACAAGGTTGAGATTGCGTAGAGGTTTGCGGAGCGCGTGAATGCGAGCATCTACAATTCGGTGAATCATTATCAGCTACAACGCACGGAATTGAAGCGGGAGACGGCACTGAAAGCACGTCTTTATGCACCAGAGTGGTATGCGCATGAGATTTAATTTTATGTTCATTATTTTTTGAGAAACAGAGCTGACTATGGTGCCGCTTACTGCAATAATAGCAAACAGAAGTTGAATTGCATCTCAAAATATTATGTACTGTACTGAGGCAATTAACACATCCTTGTTTCGATTTTATAAACCTAAATCTACTGTGCGGGTCAAGTTTTTTAAATTCAGCGCAGTAATACAGTTGCACGTGATCTCTGCTACCACACATGGAACATACATTGCGAGGTGAAGGCGGCGCTCGCGCAGACGATAACGCGGGCGGCGCATCAACGAGCGTATGCGGGTTCGATTCCGTCACGAGAAAAGACTTGTAAGTATGTTGACCACGGGTATCACGAGCCGATGCGCTAGCGGCGGGCGTTTTATTCGAAGCAGTTGGTTGCGTACGTTCCAAGATTTTCGCTTGGTCTTGCACAAAACTGATCAGCTGATTAGAAGTAGGTATTTCAGTATCCCTAACTGTGAGCTCGAAAGACTGAACAGTTTGCGTATCTAACTTTCTAAGCGCACAATGAAGAAAAACAAAGTCATTTAAATCTTCAATCTCAAGCTGTTTTAGTGCCGCGATCGACGCGGAATATTTACTAACAAATGCATCGAGACTGTTTGCATTGTGCGAGTTTGCTTTCAAGTCGAGAATATTGTTTAAGTAATAGCTACCTAAGGCGCGTTTATCTTGGAACTTCTTGACTAAACTGTCCCATAATATTTTATATGTTTCACCTGTCGGAACAATACCGGCGGTGAATTTAAGCGCATCATTGGTCAGTTTTGAAATTAAATATTGCACACGCTGCGAGTCAGATAATTGTTCGTTTAAATGGATATTTGCTTTAAACGACTGGTAAAACAAATTCCAGTTTTCTGGGTGGCCATCAAAACTAGGTATTACTAACGGTTGCAATTTCACTGTAGGCATGGTCGAGTTACTCGCCGCATGTAAACAAGGCATAGATTGCACTTGTACGGCGGACGAGAATTTGTTGCGCACGCGTCTCACACGCGAATATAAATCTTCAAAAGCTTCCAGACACGAGTAGTCAGGAAGTGTATCTGGTTTTAGTTGCAATTTTATTCTATTATATTGATCAACAATGGATTCAAATTTTTCTCGAATGTCATCGATCATTTCTGTCTCAGCGAGGAAGTTTTCATTCGTTCGCGAAGAATCAAAAGAAGTTATATTTCTCGATACATTGTATAATCGACTTATGCGTTGAAATAATAATTCTTTCTTTTGATTCAATAATACCAACATTAATTCCAGATCGCATTGCTTGTCCGCTTTATCAGTCATTTTTACTCAAATAAATCGATACTAACGGAAAAATACAAAGCTATCGGAATGTGGTATGTAGGTATAATCAGAAAAATAACTTTGTCGAATGATGCAATGTATGCAATGTAAAAATAGCGTGAATAAATTAGCGAAGTATAAAAATGGCGGTAGGTGAGTGCAGTGGTGGAACGGCGAAATTGGACAAAATGTAATTTTTATATTAAATGAGCGGAATTTAAATATTTACATTGAAAATAAAAGCGGAGAAATATCTACCAATGGATACGTAGAATTCTAAGAATATGACTATAGTAATTTAGCGGGAATTTGCCTACCAACTAAAAATAATGAAGGTAGGTAAATGAATTTATTTTAAGCGAGATTTGAGATTTTACCAATAATTACGTAAAATCAAAAGCGTAAATGATCAGAATTTACTAATATTACGTAAATCTGAGTAATATAAGGGGCGACGTGAATGATATTCACCAAAATTACGTGAATTTGCGGTTCACTGGACTATCCGGCTCGAAGGACCATCAAATGGAATGGCGTGTAAATAGCCAACTCCTGGGTGTGATTGCTCACGAAAGATTTTGAAGAAAAATTAGAAAAAGAAAGCGGGAAAATCATACACGAAATAAAGAATTTGGTGTCGACGTATATACAGGAACTAAGCTAAGACTAACCTGCAAATGACCGTCTTCATCCCCTCGTAATCGAGACCGGCTGGAGAAGTCTTCTGCCACTGATTCACGAATCCTGCTGGTACCTTCCACTAAAGTCCTGTGTTGTGTCGAGGCGAAATAAATTGTCCAACACTGCACTGCACACTATAAAGTTCCGAAGTTCACTACATGAACTTCAAAGTTAAAAAAAACGGATGAAATTAATCTTGCGGCGGATGGAAGTCAACTGGCAGAATAATTTTCTGCTATTCCAAAAATAATGGCGGTGACGCGACACTCAATGGATGCGCGGCATTTTTTGACCAATGGTCGAGGGCATCGCGGTTCGCGACGACTAGCGCCATCTCTCGGAAAACTCCGGGACGTCAACGGAACATCGACAGATCGTCCCAGCGTTGTACCTGTTTTACCGACGACACCAGAAAGCGGGGTAAATTTAAATTATAAAAGAAAAGATTTAAATAATGCGGAATTATTAAATAAAAGATGTTAAAGCGCTCCACCAATCATATTTAGATATTTCAAGGAATTGCCAAATAAAATGATTTTAAATTAAACTGAGATACTTGCTTGAAATTATACATTTTTTTGTTTTTTCACAAATTCATAGAATATTAGGTTGTATTTTCCCTTCAAAAATAAAGTATTAAAATAAAATATACTAAGGGTGGCTACCATACGGTACGGAACGCTTCGTGCGTGAGTCCGACTAGCACTTGGCCGATTGTTTTAGTCGCCTAGCGTATTACGCCACCTCTGATCTTTTTCATAGAACTGTGTAAGTAGCTCATAGAGTTTTTTTGGCGGGAACGCGGAAAAGTCATGTCGCCTCATTGTATTATTTTGTTAAACTTGTGTTTTTATCAGCGATAATTAGTAAAAAATGTGGTATTTCGTTGATTATGAGCTGATTTACGACGAATCATGTCGTTCCGTGTTGTTACCAAAACTCCATAGACGCCCCTAGTAAAGTCTCCACTTCTTTACTGAGGTATGACTTGGACTACGTTTGGACTTGACCACGACTTTATTGGACTACGACGTGATTACGACAGCGACTATTTTGATAAAATATCAAAAATTATTAAAACTTAATACTTGACACTGGCAAATGCACAACAATGCGACGCCAAACCAAAGAAGAAGAAGTAGCTCATAAAGTAATTTTGAGTTCTCAAGTGGTTGCTTTGCTTAATATTAATAAGGTATAATTTGAACAAATAAGGAAGATAATTACTAATTAATAAATCATCGCATCGTTAGCTGTCGTCCCAGAATTTCTAACACAACTCAAAACCCCGAATGTATTGTATAATTTTATATCAATAAACGGATATAACGACATATCGTTTATTACGACGTATATACGGCACGTAACGGTGAAACAACGTTAAAATTACAATAAACGTATGAAACAATCCATTAAGTCGGACCGAAGTTTTTACAACATACTGTACACAGATATAAAGCTTGTCTTTTAGGGTTGGCACTTTATTTTTTGGAATAAATTACGTAGGTATTATAAATTTTTCAAAGGTAACAGACTACGGGGTTGTATAGTTCTAAAATGGAAACCATGCACTGGTAGGCGCAGCATAGGATGTTCATCTATAAGGTAAGAGGCTCGAGTAGACATTGGAAGAAAGCATCGTCTTTATGTTGAAAAATATGAAGAGTGGACATGAGCAATTTCACTATTACTTACTACATGATCGCTACAAGCTACAATACAATACGACTAAGTGTAAGTTATGAACATTGCGAAACATTAACAGTAAAATAAATACTTAATAAATCAAATTACTACTGCTCAGAATATCTAAAGCAATTCCAAAAAAATATATAAAAATCTGTGTCAAAAAGACAGCGGCTGAAGGAATCGAAAAACAAAATCTCAACCACAGACAAACTGAGGTATATTGTTGTGTTTAGAAAAATATAAATATACAGAGAGATAATTAAATATATTGTAGTTTATACAGCATGACTTTTTATTCAGTGCATAATTTTTTATCGCGCACTACCAACCTGAACGTCTCGGGTGTAGGTACGACGCGGCCGCGTAGGTTCTCAGACGTAGGGTGACATTGATTACTCCGTTTATCTGTATACTTTCTCTAGAAGGTATTTCAATATTATTGTACTAAAGTGAGTAAAACCAATGTAGAGGTTTAATTCTTTGTTTATTATACTTTCCGTATGCAAAGTATGAGCAGTGAAAAATAAAAACATCCTGTATATTACTAGCCGCCCGCCCCGGCTTCACCCGGGTAATAAGGATCCCTATTTTTTGATAATGTAATATAGCCTACGTTCAATTGATTCAACAATGTTTGATGGGTTCTCTATGCTGTCTCGTGTCTATGTGCTATGCGAGACGAGCCCGCGCGCTAGTACTCCAACCTTGAGAAAGATCACCAAATGCGATTGAAACTATTGTAGCTGTTTTCTACTAAAATGAAGCGTGAGTAATACCTGTTCTTTACTTTATTAAAAAAGCTTTACATAGTAAATTAAATGATGAAATATGCAATTCGTTCGAGATATTAATATAATAAAAAAAGTAAGTAAGTTCGTATAGGCCGGGTGGCTAGCCCTGGTGTCAGAGTTTTTAGGCCGCCTGAAGGCCTCTGACATGGCTAAACGGTTAAAACAACCGGGAACTACAATTTAACGTGTCATCCGAGCCACGGTAGCGCTCAGTTGGAAAATGCCACCCGCGGTCACCCATCCAAATACTAACCGTGCGGAACGTTGCTTAATTTCGGTGATCGCTGACAAACACCTAGTCAAACTACGCTACGAGCGCTACAATAATAATAAAATAATATAATAAAACTATTAATATAATGAAACTTATAGTGCGCGGTTATACCCGTAAGTATGAGAATAATGACTAATAACTGTCTTCATCGAAAGTACTTGTCTGATGATCTTTAGTCATTTCAATATTTATTTTATATCTTAATATTTAATAGCAATTTCCCAAAGCTTTAAGACTAGATACTCAGCTATTCAGAATGTAATTTCGTATAGAACTATTCACTACACTCTGTTCACTACCCCAGGGGTCAATATATCTGCAGAGGCAACCCTGCACTGTCACACTGAGCCGTAAGCAATTACACTGAAGACATATTCAGAGAGCAACGGAGATGTTATCCTTCCCTGAGAGAGATGAAAAATTATTTGGTAAATATCGGAATAGCGTGAATGATTTGTTGCTTTGACAATTTTGTTAGTTTGAGTTGTAAAAGAAAGTAAATAAGTTCGTATAGCCCTGGTGTCAGAGTTTTCAAGCCGCCTTCAAATACTCGTAACTGGGACTTACAATTTAACGGATGGCATTTACATCTTAGCGCTACCGTGGCTTGAATGAAACGTCATTTTTAAAAGAGAGTGAAATAGGTATTATAGTTCGGCCGTTCAGAGAATGCGTTCCTGACACCTATCAGTTAGTCACGACTAGTGATAGGCACAACATAACACTGAGTTCGTTACCGTTCCTCCAAAATGGACCGCCGCATTATTTTTAAGATTATTTTCGGTTTAAATTGGCGGAATCATTTAAAATTTATATTTTAGGTATTTAAGTGGAAACCAAAAAAAGGTAATATTAATATAATAAAATTATTTTATTTATTCTTTGTTACAAAGTTACAATCTGTATTTCTATGCAATAAAAAGTACATTGAATTGAATATGCGTACAGAATATTAATCAGACTCCGATTCGCTTGAGGAGGTGGTGTCTTCATCATCATCTTCGCCTACATGTATAATTATATTATTATCAATAACAGAATCAATCCTGATATCGCGCGTTCGGTTTGGTCGTAGTTTTATTTTTATATTTCATGAAAGTTATCTTATAGTCCATTATTTTCAAATTCTTAAAAAGAAAAACAAAACGTATTATTTTATAAAGTATAACTGTATAAGAACAGATTACGATACTATTACTGCCTGTTATTGTTAGCACAGCACTACAAATATAAAGCGCTGACATAACCTTGTAATAGCGCAGTATAGATTTAGAAAAATATTGTTTACCAAGTTATTTGACACTCAGTTTGGCACAAAATTATAACATTCATTGATTATTGATAGAATAATGTTGTTTTAATGCTCATCAATTGTTAAAACGGTAAACAACCAGCAAAAATATTTTTATCGTAACTGCAACGCCATTACAAAGTTACGTCGTCAGTTCAATCGCGACGTGTCAGGAACGCATTCTCCGAACGGCCGAACTATAAACATCATTATAACAGTCCAATGCAAGGCGTAAGTTTCCTTCCTCTATCGCCAATTATCCCAGTCCTTTGCTAGTCTCTTTTAATTTTTTTTTAATTCTTTCAGGTACTGTACCGTACCAGCCTTTTTAATAGTCCACTGCAGGACGTAGGCCTACCCACGAAGGGTGATTGGGCCATATCCACCACGCGGGCCCAGTGCGGGTTGGTGGATTCACATATGCCATCGAATTTCTTCTACGGACGTATGCAGGTTGTCATCTCACGATGTTTTCCTTCACCGAAAAGCCAGTGGTGTGAAATTCCGTACATAAATTCCAAAGAACTCATTGGTACGGTACCGGGGATTCGAACCCACGACCTCACGATTGTAAGGCGGGTGTCACTACCTCTTGACCACCACGGCTTTTTTGACGTGATAGCGTGTTATAAATCGATGAACGACGGCTGCATGCAAAAAAAAGTTTCGCGTTCCGCCGGAGCCGAGCGTGCAAGCGAGAGCGTGGTACAAGAGATAGAGAGAAACACGATCAGCCCAGGCGTTCCGCTTGTTTCGGTTTTCTTATGACGTTATCACATACAAGATTATTTTTCGCAAAAAATAGCATGACCGACTTCACCCGTGTACAGAATTCGCGAAGGATCGATATACCATTTTTGACATTATTGTTTGAAGGTTAAGAACGAACACATTAAGGTTCGAATTGTACACCTCCTCCGGTGGTTCGTCAGTCAAAAATTAAACCGTAAAGAAACTTTACAGACAACGAATTATTTATCCTGAAATAAAAAACAAGGGTACTGAGAGAAGCTGATAATAAAGCTAGAATACACTATAAACTTTTTTCTTTGGTCCCAAACCCACAAATTAAACTTTAAAACCCTTAATTATTCTTTGGTGCTGCGATCCCAAACCCACAAATTCAACTTAAAATCCCTTAATGTTTCTTTGGTGCTGCGATCCCAAACCCACAAATTCAACTTAAAATCCCTTAATTTTTCTTTAGCGCTGCGATTCCTAAGCCGACAAATTCAACGTAAAATCCCTTAATTTTTCTTTGGTGCTGCGAATCCTAAACCGACAAATTCAACTTAAAAACCCTTAATTTTTCTTTGGTGCTGCGATTCCTAAACCGACAAATTCATCTTAAAATCCCTTAATTTTTCTTTGGTGCTGCGATTCCTAAACCCATAAATTCAACTTAAAATCCCTTAATTTTTCTTTGGTGCTGCGATCCCAAACCCACAAATTCAACTTAAAAACCCTTAACTTTTCTTTGGTGCTGCGATTCCTAAACCCACAAATTCAACTTAAAATCCCTTAATTTTTCTCCGTGGCTTAAAATATGAAGTCGTACATTCATGTAATTTTATTTCGCGATGAAAGTACATTTAAATTCATACTAATTACTGCGTTCGCAGCTGCGCTGGAAACTTGCCAGGAAAAATAATAACTTCTGCTAAATTGCGATATAATTTGCGTAAAAACTCCACACCACTAGGTGGGGGTTCAAATCCTGGTGTTAAAACTAAGCTGCCTATTATAGCTACTGATTTAGTTTTTACGGCTTTTATTTATATTTAAAAAAATGCATAAAGTTGGAAGTTGAGCAATAAATTGTGGGTCCCGGATGTTTAACCGCTTAGCCATGTCAGAGGTCTTCAGGTGGCTTAGAAGCCCTGACACCAGGGCTAGCCACCCAGCTTATATGAACTAACTTACTTAGGGAAGGCTTATGTCCAGAAGTGGTTGTTGTACGGCTGATAATCACTGCATACTATAAAACAAAATCGCTTCCCGTCGTCTATCTGTCCCTATGTATGCTTATATCTCAAAAACAACGCAACAGATTTTGATGCATTTTTTAATAGATAGAATGATTCAAGAGGAAGGTTTATATGTATAAAACACCTGTGCGAAGCCGGGGCGGGTCGCTAGTGATGATATAAAGCTACAAGACTACTTAAATTATTTAATTTTACAAAAAAAAAAACAAAAGAAACGTGGGCTCTCACTATGGCCTTATTGAGTAGTAGTTTTAACTAAAGCGCATCCCGTCCATTATTTATACGCTTTCTGTCCTCTCCATCCTAAGGTTGCCTGGCAGAGATTGCTATCAGCGATAAGGCCATTGTTACACTGTTTATGTATATTTGTTTCTTCTTTTTGTTTTCTTTCGTTGAATTATCTGTGAGATGGAATCAGATATGGTCTGTAGAATATTCAGTGAACGATAGAGCCCAGCAAATTGAAAGCAAGCTGAAATGGCAGTGACAAGGCATTAAGCACGAAGGACTGATGACCAATTAAGTGGAAAAGTTTTCCAGTAGAGACCACGTGCCGGCAAATGCAGTAAAGGGCGTCCATCGACATAGCGACCGGACCTATTAAGTCCGTAAAATCGAGCTGGATGCAAGCTACTTTCAAACAGTCTCAATAGAAATTCATAAGGGAATGCTACGAGTATGTCCAGTTGTGGACGTTTTACTGCTGATTAATTTATTATGATGATGAGACCTATCTACTAAAAACTACTCTCATTTCAAGTCAAAATAAACTAAACACTTAAACCGTATGTATCCTAGTACATTACCCGTAATTAAAAATTAAAACCCCCATTCATTCTGTCTCTCTCCAATTAATATGTCCGTCCCGTTTTTTCCCGAATACTGATTTAGGTCAACCTTACGAAATTACCTTTTAACTTAATGAAATAGCGTCTTAATGAACCGGGAGTGTAATTTTTTCGGACTACCGTCTTTTTGTCTGAATTTAACAAGATTTTTTGTAGCGTAATGAAAGGTGGATTGTGTTGTAATTTTTTTATGTTAAGGTTTAAGCATTGCTTAAAGTAGAGTTTGATGGTTTGTGAGTATTTAAAAGGAAAATTGTATGCAGAGGTTTGGTTCGTAAATGTACTTAATATTTAATTATTACATAGATTATAAAAAGTAAGTAAGTTCGTATGGGCCGGGTGGCAATCCTTGGTGTCAAAATTTTCTGAAGGCCTCCGTCATGGCTAAACGGTTAAAACAACCGGAACCAACAATTTAACGAGTCATCCGAGCCACGGTAGCGCTCAGTTGTAAATACAACCCGCGGTCACCCATCCGAATAAGTTAAGAGGAAGAGTCGGAAGTGCTTGTGTGCGCTACGGCGTGTAGCACGAGTTGTACCCCTGGATGTGGCTCGAGCTTGTTATTTCGCCACCGTGCATTCACTGGTTCAATATGGTGCTGAACTGTGGGGGAGGTGCGCAGAGTAGGAAAAAGTGTTTCGCTTGCAGAAACGTGCCATTCGAGCGATTGTGGGATTGAGTCAGGAAACATCCGTCAAACCTGAACCTTAGGAGCTTAGGCATTCTGACTCTGCCATCTATAATTATAGAACAAGTAGCGATGTACGTAAGGACGAACCTGGACTCCTACGAGGTGCGCGGAAGGAACCATGGCTACCCCACAAGAACCGCGCATCAACTGCCAAGTGTGAAGCGAACACTGGCAAAGTCAGACAAGCTCACTCACGTCATGGGCCCTGACGTATACAACAGAACACATTACAGGGCCCCTACTCAGCAGACCTATATATAATAAATAATCATTTAATAAATAAATCATTTATTCGGCATAATAATAAATATGTGCAGATACATTGTTCCAAAGGCTCCCAAACTAGTAAGAGACTGTATGTCAGGAGCCAATGGCTTCTCCTATTATGTCACAAAAATATAATACTATAGAACTCGCCTGAATCTTTGGCTTGTTGAGCAACCTTTCTATAATTTTAATGATTTCTATAAATATATTGAGTACTAATGTATAATTAATATTACTACACAGGTAAGAAGTATTGTTAATTATTGAATCCTACTATCCTACTAATATTATAAACGCGAAAGTTTGTGAGGATGGATGGATGGATGTATGGATGTTTGTTACTCTTTCACGCAAAAACTACTGAACGGATTGAGATGAATCTTTGCAATAATATAGCTTATATATCAGAATAATATATAGGCTATAAATTATAATTATATTGCGTCAAAAATCAAAATATCATGCGGGTGAAGCCGCGGGTAAAAATTAGTTATATATATATGACTTACATATATGAACTCTGAATTATGTGGACATGTAAATTAAATTTATGAATATGAATATGAAATACGAAGACTGACCGTGCTGAGCGTTGCTTAACTTCGATGATCGCTAACGAACACCTAGTTAAACCACGCTATAAGTGCTACAGATATTATAAAACTTTCAATACGTTTACAAACAAAACCTCGCCGACTTAAAAAAAAGTGCTGTTATAGTAAGTGATGTAGAGATTGTTATCTCTGCGAGATAAAAACAGAATTTAGGAGCTTCTTAGAGGTAGCAAAGTAATCCACGTCACGTAATTATCCCAGCTGATTGACAAGTAAATGTCTGTGGGCAGGGCACATAGCCCGGAAGACTGATAACCGATAGGATCGAAAAGATCTCGCGTGGATACCGCGTACCGACAAGCGTAGAGTAGGCGTCAACTGGCTTAGTCGTCAGACAACCTGATTAACACCGCAGGAACGCGCTGGAAACAAACCGCTTCCAACGGTTTTTATTGGAAATTCATAGAGGAAGCTTAATGCTTAATATGTCCCTAATATTCTTAATATGTGTAAGTTCTACAATAAAGTCTTATAAATCGGTGAACGCCGGCTGCACGCACGAAAAAGTGTCACGTTCATCCTGAGCCGAGCGTGCAAGCAAGAGCGCGGAGCAAGCGGTAGAGAAGCACAATCGTTCTAAGCGTTCTTCTTGTTTCTTGACTCCACAATGTTTTGTAACAACGTAAAATTATTATCCGTAAACTGACTAATTTTATTGTAAATATATTTATTTATAAAATTATATATACTCTATAAAATTTAACTGGATCTCTGCGACATTTACATATTGACATATTTAGAGTTGAGATGGTGATGGAAAAAATCGATTTTCAAACAATGTTGTAATGAAATCGAATGAGTAGTTGAAGGTGAGAAATTGGATTTTATTTACTTACTATTATTAAAGATCAAGTATGTACACATGTAATTAATGTTTTGATATTAATTAAATACTCATAATAATGTAACAATAGTAATTATCGACGTTTTTCACTAATGGATGCTAATGTAACATATAATTGGGTTTAATTTAATTACACAAGTAAAAAATGTTATGATATTAAAATATACAATAAAATTAATGATAAATTAAGTTTTATTTAAAATATCGTCAGTATAAACTAGCGATATTTTAATTAAAACTCTATCTAAAACTCTGTGGTCACGATCATTCGTCGCCCATCACTAATCGGCATGCCCATAAAGTATGACATTGACAGATACTGTCTGTACTATTAAGAAATTCAGGACTTCATAGGCATGATTTTTCTGACAGCTGTCGCAGAGATCAAGTTTAATTTTATAGAGTATAGTATTTACGAGTCAAATGCTAAATAATCAATAATGAATTAAAATATATTTGATTGTTTTTGAAACCGGATCACACTACTGCTTGGGTATGAATGACTAAATACTGGTATACTTTAAGTTGCAATTCGCCGAAGTGCTTTAAGTTCTTTAGAATCTGGTAACCACTATCATTATGAGCTTTTGTCTGGAAACTTGTTTCTTTTTAAATTGCCCCGTTTTGCTTCATTTTCTGGCCTTTGTGAGCACAAAGCTGGATAGGGATGGACAGAAGATGTATCGATAAAACCAGTAGCTGTGGTACACGTATCGACAAATATGATACCTAATGCTACAAAACTGCTAGGTACCGGTTTTGTAGTATTACGGACGATACGTACGATACGTGCTCAATTTATTCAGAAAATGAGATATTTAATTTCGGTATTATTTCAAATATATTTAACAGAATATGTGACATTTTTATAATTACCACCTGTAAGGTGTGCAAATATTTTTACTGTTGTTGTGGACGATTTTTAACTCAAAATATTGTAACTGTTCATTATCACTTCATTACATTTGAATTATATTTTGACGAATTAAAAAAAGTCATTTGTTATGTATATTATGGAGATGTTGTTAACATAGATTTAGGATTTTTGTGGTTTTTTGATCTGAACAAAAGTATACTTTATTTACCTAGAAATCTATTCTGCCTGTTCCAAAGTTCAGATCGAACATGCAGTAAAAATCGAGATATTCATAACCAACCTATTATTCAATAATCATCTAAATCTTTATACGTATATAAGTTGTTTTCCCAATCAAATTTTGCCACAGCTTATCGATAACACTCATCGCGTCCCATCCCTAGTAGAGTAAACCGAGCATACGGGCAAGAGAAAACAAAGTGTACGCCGTAATTACACAGGCTGATGGAATTTAACCCTCCCATAATGGAACACCATGTATAAATTATTAAGAAGGTTCCAAGATTTTATGACGGGGTGTTTTTGTGTTTAGTTGAGATTTTTCGTTGTCGCCGACTTTAACCTACTTTTGTCACTTTGAGTATAGGATTTGAGACTTACGATTTATTGCCTTTAGACTTTTACTTGAGTAGGTCTGACTTAGTGTTTTAGGCATTAGTTTTCGAATTAAAGGTTACCCTGGAGTTAGAGATTTGATATACTTATATGGTTAGTGAACCTGACTTCTGGATGACTGCCTCGGTGGCTCAGTGGTTAGTGAACCTGACTTCTAGATTAAAGAGGCGTGGGTTCGATCCCCACCCAAGGCAAGCATTTATGTGGTGAACATAGATGTTTGCTCTGTGTCTGGGTGTATTTAGATACTATCTATATAAGTATGTATTCAAAATATGTATATATGTAGTATATCAGTCTCTGGCAACTATATATATCACAAACTTTGTTTAGTTTGGGGTCAGAGACCGTATGTAATATGTCTCCCGATATTTATTTATTTATTATTTACTTTTTATTACCATGGATTTAATTATACCATGGATTAATGTTGCAATAACTAATTTTGACTTGATTTATGACTTTATAATTTTAAATTTCATCTTAGCCATTGCCATGAAATGATGATGATGATTTGATTAATGCCGGTTGAAGGCCTTTAAGATGGTCAGACGACTAAAGAAAATAAAGCCTACGATTTAATATGCTAATCTAAGCAACGGTAGCGCTCAGTTGCAGATGCCACCAGCAGTCGCCCTTCCAAAGACATACCCTCCGTGACTACTGTAGCAATGTAGCAACATTGCTGCCATAAATAGGACACCATGTATAAATTATTAGAGGTTATGTCGTACAAAACGCATATTTCGACACTCACAAAAATCAAATCCTACAGAGTACTTCTCGTTGACAAAGAACTATGAAATTTGGCGAGAAGCATTGTCTTAGAGTACACATATAGGAATTAATCTGAAAACTGTACATTTTTATTCGAATCACAAAAAAATAGGGCCTAGATTCACAACATATGGGTTAAAAATTCAAAGTCAGTAAATCGTATCGTGTAAGGTATCATATAAAAGAGCTTAATAAGCACAAGCTAAAACAGGTTATAATTATTTTAACAATGTTTAGTTTTTGATGTATGACGAGAAAAGTGAAATATTTTTTTTTGTCGCTGATTATTTGATGATGATGATGATTATAACAACTTACTTCCCAATTTTGTGAAATTTTCTGGATATGTAAGGAACCCTCGGTGTGCGAGCCTGACTCTCATTTGTCCGCATTTTTATTTTCTTTAGACAATAGCTAAATATTTTTCCAATCAGACCAAGAACGATAAATAAGTTTGGTTCGTTGTATAAAATTACCGAGGCAGGAATCGAATTCACTTACCCACACAAACTGCGGGATTTTTCTCTAAACAAACACTGATCGTAACGAGTCTACCGGCCCGAGCCTTGGACGAATGAAGCTATGGAGCTGGATATGTAACCTTTAATGATATCAAATAAAATTTGCGAAAAACAGCTTTTCGTCAACATTCACCCGTATTTATTGCACCATAAATACATAGGTCTAATCTCTCTTAGTCTAATCTATAAACAAGCGTTTTTTCATCTGAATGGAGAACAAAAATAATTTCGTATTTCGCACAAAATTAGTAGGTAAACAATCTCATTTAGTTCCGAACATACCTAATTGGCGAAGCAAAGCAAAGGTATATGCTTCCACACGACGATTTTGCTTTCGTCTGTCATGATGTTGATTTTTTCTACAGATCACATTTTACAACGAATCTTGTCACACAGGTTCTGTGTCGGCGATTTTTAATTCGGGGGGCGAGGGCGGTAGAGGGGGGGGGGCATTTCCCACAAGAGGGGGGAATTTTACTGTCGCGTCGACAGCGACATATTATATGTGGTAAGATTTTTTAAAATTTATATAGTACTAAATTTACAACGCTACCATGGTTTGGATGACGCGTTAAATTGTAGACCAAGGTTGTATAAACCGATTAACCATGTCAGAAGCCTTCAGGTTGTTTAAAAACTCTGCCACCAGGGCTAACCACCCGGCCTATAGG
The DNA here is from genome assembly GCA_949316475.1 of Hypomecis punctinalis. Classification (NCBI taxonomy): domain Eukaryota; kingdom Metazoa; phylum Arthropoda; class Insecta; order Lepidoptera; family Geometridae; genus Hypomecis; species Hypomecis punctinalis. The sequence continues at coordinate 15,528,962 of OX438820.1, read as the reverse complement.
ATCGTACTCACGATCAACAAGATTTACGAGAATGAACTAAATAGGTCAAGAACGAGTCAATATATAGACAAAGATTCAATTAAAGGAATGTGTCGCGAAGTCTACAGTTCAGAGAACTACTGGTAATAAGCATGTATTCTAATTCAACCTCATACCAGCAATCTCAAAAATGAATTAAGAGCATGAGGTAAGTATGAGCGGGATCCTCGTGACATGTCCCTGGAGCATTCATCCCTGTGCCCCAGAGTCCGGTCAAAGCTCACCATGAATTATTAATTTCCCATTTTAACTGTCGTCGTCCGTGTTGACAGTGGGGCGGCCATGTTGACTTTATCGCTCTGTCTGTAATGGCGGACCGATGCAGACTGATTAGATTGCTAATGGGATCGATCTCCAAACTAAAACAAACGGGGCATCTATTTTGGAAATCTGGAAGTTGAATTTAGGGCTTTTAAGTTTTTATACGCGAGCTTGTTTACTCATTTTAATTTATTATATTTAATTGTCCCCGTCCGTATTGACGTGTTGACAGTCAATACGGACATGTAGTCAGTCTGTCTGTAATGTCGAATACAGACTGATTAGATTGCTAATAAGATTGATTTTAACGAAAGATTCTGCTTTATAACAAATGGACCATCCAGTTTGAAAATTGCATTTTCGTACAGTGCTAGAAATAATAGCTTGCAACTTTTAGAAAAATATTATTAGTCGATAATAGTATTATTATCGACTAATCAAAGTTTTAGATTGATGAATCAATTTATTTGGTACTTTTATGAAGTGTTTTTTATTTGTTTTAAGAAGCCCATATCAAGTCAAGATAATAAAACATCTCTACATTACATCTACAATATAAAACAAAAATAAATAAATTATTATAAAAATACAACTTTTTAAATACAAGCTTTTGAGATCCCGGATGTCGTGTAGCAGCAGAGTACCTACCAGCCAATACAAGTAAAACGAGCCCAAACAAGACGGGTCTATCTTGTTTACTTGTGTAGTACAAGAGTTCCTGTGGCTACATTCCCGACTCCATCATCAGATCAGCTCCGTTATACCATATTATTGCATTGTCACGCGAAACCGGAAAGTTAGTCAAAGGCATGTCCACAAGATGTATGGAGGCTGGTATAATAATAATCGAAAATTCTAATCACAACACTCGTTACATTTCGAGAAAGTTCATATTTTTCTGAGTCTATTACATGAGTTAAAAACAAAAAAGAGCCCTCCGTTTTTATTTAAATTGATTTTGAATTTATTAGGATAAATAAAAATATTTGGCTCAATAGGTAGTTTATCTCTAGCAACCTTGATTAAGTAACGTCCAAATTGTTAAATAAAAGCATTTTTACCAAATAGACACACTTTTAAAGTGTTTTTTTTTGTCACATTGTACCTACTAACTGGTCACACTGGTAGGTTATAATTTTTAATTTTAGCAAATTAAGTGATGAATGTGAAAGAATCAGCTACGAATGCAAGTTAAATAACGATATAAGCACTTTATCATTGCTAAACTAGAAAAAGTAATAAGCTGTATTGTTATTTTTCATATAATTTATATTTCACATATAAAAAGAAAAGGGAGGGGTGAAAAAATCTAAATTAAATATTTTTGGGAAGCCCATAAAACAAGCTTTCAAATGATGTATATATCATCTTGGTTCGATTTTTCTCTGAATAATATACCACTTGTGGACGTCTCCTTTAACTTGCAAGATTCCACCCGAACTACATACATAGATACTTCCATTGCAAGTTAAATAAAAGCTTGTAAAATACAAAACAATTTCCAAAGCCGAAGTCAACGCCCCCACAGGACATAAACCAAACAACTAAACTAGTAATAATCCCCCGCGTCGCCTATTCGTGACGATTGCATCAAATTAGGTCGAGCCCCACGCTGAGACACCAAATAACCTAATTCGACGCGTTATTGCAACTATAAATAACACGTTATTACTGTATTCTTTCTGATAAATGATTGGGAGAATGAGTTTAGTTTAGTTGGTGATACGCCTTAGCTTGGCAAGTGAAGGAATTACAATGTTCTAATAATCAACTACAAAGAGGCCGAGCTTTTATGGGTATGTTCACTCATATTTTAGCGACACCTTCGGCTGAAGCCGCGATTAGAACCTACGACATGTTCAAGTATCAATCGCCCTTATCTTAGTAAGCGCCGCGTCGCGTCGACCGTGCGGCGGCGCCCGGCGGGTGCGTGATCACCACGGGACCGGCCCGGCTCCGTCGCGCGGCCGCGGCGACTCAATTTTCGGGTAATGCTGTGCACAATCTGGACTGCTGGGGGCCAACGAGTGCGCTGCGTCTACTCCGTTCAGATGAGACGCGACGTATACTTGACCTCTGGCTTTCGGGGTTGTATACAGCATTATATTCACTAGAATGTAGTATTTGTGTAATAATGTAGATCAGGTCACGATGGGACTGACATGCCACTGTTGGCCAAAGTCCCCAATAATTTAAAGAATAAAAAAAAAAAAAAAAAGCCCGGGAGGTAGCGCAAAAAAAATGCAAGCATTTTCTGAAAGCTAAACAATACCCCGGAGTATTAATATGTACTACGGGACTAATCGCGCACTCAAATAAATACCTCATCATCTCGACGTTTCGGGATGATGAGGTATTTATTTATCTCGTAATTTGAGTGCGCGATTAGTCACATAGTATATAGTAATAATGTGTTCAAATCGCGAAAGTTTAAGAACAACAATACTCCGGAGTCAGAGACCTGGGTTCCTTAGGGTTTGGTGTATAGCTCTAATTGTTTTTTTTTGAGGTAGAATAGGCAAGATGACTGGTTAAAAAAATCATTGATGGTATTGAAACGTGGTCACTTACTGGCCCTTATTAATAAGCTCCAAATAGCACAACGTTAACGTCGACATAGCCTAGCGTATTGACGGGTTGAAATGGCAGTGGGTACATAGCACGATGGGCTGATGATCGATGGGGCCGAAAAGTTCTCGACCGTAGACTACGTACCAGCAGACGCAGCGTAGAACGTCCACAAGTTGAACGGATGACCATATCAAGACCGCAGATCGCGATGGATGCACGCCGCTACCAGCCGGTCTTATTGGAGATCTTTAGAGGAGGCCTATGTGCAGCAGTGGACGTTCTATGGCTGATGGATGGATAACAAAAAGTACTTACATAGCACGCTGAGTTGTACAGTGCTTCTCATAGGACTGTCCCTTTGCAGAGCTTCATGCCGCGCCTCACAAGTGAAATCTGCGTAGTCGTCGTCCGCCGACGCTTTGAAATGAACCCTGTGAAAGAAAAATATACATTAAATTTGTAAGTGACTCTCAATTGATCATCTCTTCATAATTACTGACGTCAATAAAAGCTACACTGCTGGTGCTTGCCTCTGGTGTTTCCAATAAACCGACTGAAAGCGACTCCACCAATTCAGATATCCTCCTACAGCTCTAAACATTTTATTGGTAGCGCAATAAATAAATAAAATAAATATTAGGGGACATCTTACACACGGTCTCTGACAAAATTAAACTAAGCTTGTGAAGTTGTGATATGGCTGCCAGAGACTGATATACTACATATACTTATTTTTTAAATACATACTTATAAAGATAGTACCTAAATAACACCCAGACACCTATGTTCATCACATAAATGCTTGCGCACCCAGGATCGAACCCACCGAGGCAGTCACACATCGCAGTCACGCATTGCCATTCAGAATAGTAATGTTGCCAGCATGCGAGGCCCATTGCCATTAAAATATTTTAGACCAGTAACGGTCGTAGCTTTCAGCATTTAAACACAATTTAAGAGTAGTAACGTATGTATGTGAGCCATGGAGAGAGAGGGCTATGCTCGAAGTTTCTCTGCGAGATCGAATCAGGAATGAGGAGATCCGTGGAAGAACCAAGGTTACCGACATAGCCCAGCGGATTGGCAAGTTGAAGTGGCAATGGGCAGGGCACATAGCGCGGAGAACTGATGACCGATGGGGTCAAAAAGTTCTCGAGTGGAGACCACGTACCGGCAAGTGCAGTGTAGGTCGTCCACCCACAAGGTGGACGGATGATCTTATTAGGACCGCAGGATCGCGCTGGATGCAAGCCGCTATCAACTGGTCTTATTGGAAATCATTAGGGGAGGCCTATGTCCAGCAGTGGACATCCTATGGCATGAATGATGATGATGAACGTATGTCGTAGTATAGAAAAACTTTTGCTACCTGACCTCCAACTTATGTATGAAACACAAATGATGATATGATTATTGAATTGTGTATGATCCGATCGCTTTTTATCCAACTCTGAAAAATAAGATTCACAATTCGGCTGTATGTATGTTTTTTTTGTATGGGGATGATGCGATTACTCATTATGAACATATTTTGACGATTCTTTATTTTGTTTAGTAGGTCATATTTACGTAAGCCGTGTAATCATAATGTAAGCCGTGGTGTTCAAATCCTGGTCCCGCTCCAATGAGCTCTACGGAATTTCACACCACTGGCTTCTCGGTGAAGGAAAACATCGTGAGGCAACCTGCATGTCAGTAGAAGAAATTCGATGGCGTATGTGAATCCACCAATCCGCACTGGGCCAGCGTGGTGGATATGGCCCAACCACCCTTCGTGGGTAGGTCTACGTCCTGCAGTGGACAATTAAAAAGGCTGATACAGTACAGATCATACTTTAGAGATAGTTCTATTTAAATTTTATCGAAACCAAAGCAGTGTTGCTAGAAAAATCAACAATATTCAAATATAATTATAGTTAAAAAAAAAAAAACTAAAAACACGCTTAAGAGTTATCATTTTTTTTTGTAAATGCATTGTCATCGGTCTTTGATAGGTGTGCAAAGTTTAAATAAAATCTGATCGTTCAAATTAAGTCAAAATCGATCTCAAAGGGATTGGTTACAAGCATGCAAGCAAACGTACAGTTGAAAAAAATAGCATAAATCGATTTAAGCGAACTATTTGAATTTGTGTATGATTGAAAGAGGTTTTTCCAGTTTTGGCGAAGAATAATTATTATAACTACAGTTTTATTGTGTTTTGTTATAATTAAAAAGCCACTTGCTCGTATAAAAGTACCCTAAAAGTAAAGCGTTCCGAATTCCCAAAGTCTATTCATCTAAATCAGTGTTGTCAGCCTAAGTTACTGCAATGTTCCGGGCTGACGTTAAAATTGAACGTTCAAATTAAGAAGGCTATTTATAAAAATTAGGCCCCCGTGGAAATGACGGTTATCATCCTGATGTACCGTTATTAAACAAGGGAACATAATGGCAACCCCGCGATGGCTACGGCATAATTTGCTTCTTTTATGTGGCAGGACCGCGTGGGATGTCTTCGAAAAGTGATTCCTGATGCCTAAGTAAAACGCCTTTTAGATTGAGCAATTGGTACGTTGAACGACGAAGAATATCTGATTGTCTTTTCAAGTAATATATTCCGAAATTGTTTCACAACATAGAATTTCAAATAAGCGTCGTCAAACACTTAGCATCCAGCTTGACACGAGCTCGAAAAGTCTGCAGCGGGAATAAATTCCGGATTATTGCAGATTTAACCTGATATAAGAGGATTAAACTGAATACAAAATGTCGGCGCAGTGTACCGACAGTCAGTATTGTAAGTCTCATTTTTATGAGCTGTTTGTGTCAGATTTTTACAGTTTTAATGCGAAACTACGTCGGCTAAATTACGCACGGTGACCCAAAAAATTAAAATTTATGATTGATTATGATTGAAATTTATTTAGTTATTTTTTTTTTTTACGCAGTGGCGTGTTATAGTTGTACAACCAATTCATTTGTGCTATGCTGACGATGTACGAGTTAATATAGTATTTTTTGAGCTAATGTGTATTTTTCATCGGACATACAAAGAAATGAAAATGTTTAGTGTTGTGTTTTATTTAGTTGATTTTTAGTACCATAATATGCTTATTTTTTGAGTAAAATTGTAAATAAAAACTTATTTGTATATTACTTGAGAGTTTATGTTATCTATACAGATAAGAGATATTATGTGAAACTCAGTCAGTTGCTTAGTAAAATATCATTTAACATAGTTAAAATCTTCAGTTCAATAGAATAAATGCTAGAATAATGGATATTTCTTTGAATTCTATTGGTTCTATATTTATAAACTAATAAATATAATCATTTTGTATATAAGTTCAGGTACTGTATCCCAGTGAGTCACAGGGTGTCGCGAGTGACATCGCGGCATTACGGGCGGACGGAATTACGCCTCACGTCCCGTCCCGGAATTAAGCATAGCGTGGTCGCACTGTTGAATTATTATGTTGACATAATGATATCGAGTAAGGTTAAGAGAAACAGTTATACTCAATCGAGTTTCTTAGCAGGTGGGTCTCAAAATGAATGGCCGGCAGACGAACCAAGGTTACCGACATAGCCCAGCGGATTAGCAAATTAAAGTGGCGATGGGCAGGGCACATAGTTCGGAGAACGGATGGCCGATGGGGCAGTAAAGTTCTCGAATGGAGACCACGGACCAGCAAGAGCAGCGTAGGACGTCCACCGACAAGGTGGACTGACGATATAATAAAGATCGCAGGAACGCGCTGGATGCAGGCCGCTTCCCACCGGCCTTATTGGTCTTACGGCTGATGAATGGATGAAGGTTAAGAGAAAAGAGTCACACGCACACACACACACACACAGACAGAGAGAGAGAGAGAGAGATAATATCCACCATTACAAAATCACTTAGTTTGACACTAATTGAAAAATATCATTTACCTAGAAGTCATTGTTATTAACACTGACTGCTACATAAATGATTTTTTTTGATAATTTTATTGCATGGCAATAACATTCAGTAAAAAGTGCAGCCATTGTCAACAAACTAGGAAAATATAATACCTTTATTTTGGTGGATGATACTACAACGGAAGCAAGAAGTTTATGTACTCTATGTATTCCATTGCGTAACGGGGTGTCGCAAGTGACATTACGCATTACGAGTGAACGGAATTACGCCTCGCATCCTGTCCCAAAATTAAGAGCAGCGTGGTCACACTGTTAAATTATTTCGTTGTTATTTTGGCTTATTGACACTCAGAGAAGAGCAATGATATGTCAAGACCCAAAACCTTGTAATTTAAAGATCTAAAACCCGCTATGCAACCTTTGCAATATCAAGATCTGAAACCTGATTTGGTTTTATATTTTGTAGGAAATATTGAGTCTCAAACCAAAACAATTCTTTTGTAAACTAATACTATGATTGAGAACTGACAAATGTGCGAAGCACAAATGTGCGGAATTTCTTGAAGCGGAATCTGAAAAAGATTTATGAATACAAAATCATTTTTTAAAATCAAGCTTTCAATAGGAAAGAGATTTGTAGTTACATTAAAATCAAAGAGCAAAATTAGAATTTCACCATAGATAATAAAAAGAATATTTGTTATGACGAAAATTCCAGTGCGTCACATGGTGTCGCAAGTGACATTATGCATTACGAGCGACCGGAATTACGCCTCGCGTCCCGTCCCGGAATTAAGCGCAACGTGGTCACACTGTTGAATTATATCGTTGATATGTTGGCACAGAGGTGACTTTAGCATACGGTATAATGAGTATGGAGACTGTTATGTTGGTAGTTAATTTTAAAGAAGAAGTAGGGTAGTGTGAAACTGTTATGGCATAGTAGTAGAAAACTCACCTTAGTGATGTAAGGTATTGAATTCAAATTCCAGTTTCGACAGTTATGTATTCTTTGGATTTTGCTTTTTTCAGTGGTGCTTTGGAAAATATATTGATTTATTTATTCCAATACAAATAAAAAAACCCATACCATTGTAGAGTCATACAGACACATAAATATTAGATATAAATTTTACATTTATAGCAATAAATGATTGAGCATTGAATTTATATACCTACTCATTTTAAATTATAGTGCAGATTTTGCCTGTCTCTGCCATTTCAACTTGCTAATCCGTTAAGGCGGCTATTTTAATTCTTCTATGGATCCTGATTTCTGATTCGATCTCACAGAGAGACTCTGAGCATAGCCCTCTCCCTTAGCTCGTGGGGCTACACTTGTTAATCCGTTACGGCGGCTACTTGAATTCTTCTATGGATCCTGATTTCTGATTCGATTTTGTAGAGACACTTTGAGCATAGCCCTCTCCTTAGCTCGTGGGGCTACTTGGAGCTTATTAATAAGTCGAAATCGACAAAATGAATGAAACCGCTGTTTTTTTCTTAAATTTTGGGTTGGCTCGATATTAAAAGTTGTCCACAATGATGGTCGAAATCATCTCCTTTGGCTTAGTACACCAGTTCTGGATAACCTTATGTATTTATTCCTAGCCCATCTCGGCTTCGGTGACTTAACCGTGTGCGCCCATATAACTGACGTATCTATAGCACTAATTGCATTGTATTATTCTGTAGTTCCACGGTATTCACTACGTAGCCTCGGTTATATTTCGTCATTATGTTTGCAGTAGGGCTCTGTTGAATATTTCGGTGTCATGTTGGCACTACGGCTGAAAGGCCAGCGACTGTATAAGCTTGTATGCGTACTGTTAGAATAATTATCTGTGGCAGTTTCGCTTTGTGATATCCAGAATTAATTAATAAGTAGATGGAGTACATGATTTATTTCAAATTATGTACTGATAATTTTTAAAATTTATGTCATGGGTCAGTTTTACGTTTTTACAATTTTTTATCGTCATTTGAAACTTTGTATTATGTACAAGTACCTATTATTGATGACACGCACTACAAAAAAAGCTTGACTCATAGTCACGTTCCGCCTGAGCTATGTTTTCTTATGACGTGCGCCAAACTTTGACTTTGGCATGACCTTAAATCTTAACCCCAATACACTTCCCAACCCCCCTCGGAATCCTACGTCATTTTCATTACTTCATAAATTGTATATCCTTGAAAACTACCCGCATCTGGCAAATGCCCAAGCGGGTTTCCGGAAACCGGCTAAAACCGGATAAAATCCGGTAAAAAACTGCGGTATTAATCAAGTCGACATACCGGAAATGTCGTATATCATGCAGTGAAGCTTCCGCGAGATTTTATATTAAAGGCTACAATTTTATAAGAATGGAAATGCAGTAAGGCAACTTTCTAACGTAAGAAATGAGAATGTGTGAAAATAATTGGTTGTATGTAAAGTCGGTTTTAAAGACTATAGTTTTACGTGGTAACGTCATAATAGAGATGTTAAAAAAAATTCGGAATTGCTGTCACTTTATCAGATTGACTCTATTTTACCATAAAAAATTGATTTAAAAAATGTCAGTACTTTCAATGACAAAATATGCAAAAATATAGTTAATATGAATTTTCCCACTATAACACTATTGTGACTCGTGACTACTACGTGACTAAAATGACGTCACTAACCGCAAAATATAAGTTACTGTATGGCAAACTATATTAGAAAATGCCGAGAAGTAACAGTCTTTGACAGCTTGTTTTGTGGTTAGTGACGTAATCAGCCAATATCGGTGTTTGAACTCACGTGACAGCAGATTACAAATATAGCATTTAAAACTATTTTGAATAAATTTATTAAGTTTATATTAAATTATAAAAATGTGATTTTCGATATTCTAATATTACAAATTATCACATTTTTTTTTTATTATTCCATATAAACTACCTACACTACTACTACATAGAAAGCAATTGGATCATTCACAGACCCTTGAAAGTCTAAAGATTAACAAAATTAACACTAAACATTAGTGTGTGATTAGTGTTAACATCCCAATTATGCGTCATAAGCCGAACGCATTTTAATAACCAAGTGTCTATCTATCACTTTTTCAAGGTACACTTGTGATAATTTACAAATAACTATGTCATAATATAAATATTTTGAAAAAAAAAACTATTTTTAACTTTTAAGGTGGAGTACTAGAGGCAGCGCGTGAAATATTTCTTTTTAGCTTTTCAGCAATTTTTTGCTAGACTACTCAACTTGAGTTTACAAAAACTATTTTTGCCACAATAAAATATTACTGTCACAATTAAAATTTAAACATGCTTTAAACACAGTTTAACCGTGAAATTTGTACTATTGAACATTGTCTAAGGCCTGTGTAAAACTTTGGTGGTAAGACGGGTTTATTTCAGCGAAATTTGTAAATTTATTGTATTTCATCATAATTTTGGTTAAATTAACCGTTTTACATAGATTGACTATTATTATATTACTTTTTGGTGTATTTAACAATAATAGAAAAAAAAATACAATTTATTTAATTAAATGTCAAATTATAATAATTGTCACAAGATACAAATAATTAATTTACTTAAAAATCAAATAACCCGCCCTTCATGGTTCCCGGAACAAAGGTGCCCATAATGTTAGCAGCATTACCACGCTGGATAGCGATAGACATTCTTTGCACCAAGAACAACTCAGAGCGGGAGTCACCTCCTCAGTCCCTTATCCTCCGCCCAATTTTGCGAAACAAAGCCTTTGTAGTGTATTTAAGTGTATTTAATTAAAAAAACGGAATATAATACGACTAAAAAAATCATCACCACAAAATCAGTTTTTGGAAGTCCTAGATGAGAAGTTGAGTATTAAATTGCAAAAAAAAACCGAAAGAATTTGAATTTTGCGTATTGCCTCGAGCGCTTCATTTTACAATATATGATGTGATTGTCACAATTCTTCAAACTGTGCTACTGCTTTTATATCAACCACACAACATTACTATGCATAATTACAAAAATAATACAAGCATGCCCGAAATCCGCTGCAATCGTTCATGGCTGACATCCGAATATTTAATCTACCTAATTAATAACGAGCGAGCGTAGCGAGCGTTAATTTATGATGATTAAAAAAGTTCACGTCACTTTTTATTTCATTGGAAAAATGAAATGTGACATGTAATCATTTAAATTTTTTGCTTTTTATATCATTTTAGTAATGTAGTTAACACGATTTTGTAAAGAAATAATAATTAATAAGCAAAGTTTAATATCTATCTCTTATTTATAAACGTATTATGTACATGTTAATTAATCTCATTAAAAGGGTTTTTGATGAAGTTATTATAATTTAGTAATGTTACGCATAAGAGAGATGAAAAATCAACATTAACCATGACTCTATGAAGTTTATACGTATACAACGCATAGAAACTGCTATACCTATATATGTGATCGATGTCATAACTTGACACTTGAACTAATGACACACAACAATTATTTAATTTGGAAGCATTTTAACAAAAAATAACGGATCTACTTCATCTGAAAGAAAATATCAAGAGGTAGTTACCAAATGATGTACCATACGTAGTACGAGTACATGTCTTCCCTATTGTCACAGTCTAGGTATTTTTTTTAGAAAATCCACCAGCCAGTGCATCCCGCGCGCAGAGTACACGATAGGTACGTGAAACGCGGGGTGGAAGTGAGGAAGACTCAAACGGGTGGGGGGTAACGAATGACCGTTCTATACGTAATATTATTATATCTTCTTTGCTGATTCTTCTTTTTTTTCTTCTTTGCTGATTAGTTCAAATGTCATATTGGCGTCTCAGCAATATGGCGGACAAAGTTAGGAGCCGCCCAACGCGGAGCTGATATTTTGGAACTTATAGTCATAGCAGTAATTGCCATAGCAATAATGCCATCTCATTTCTACACCCGTTCACTCTGTGATTATATTCAAATTTGACAAACAAAAAAAAAACATTAAAATCGGTTCATAATTGGCGGGAAAACGCGTAACTTATAAAAACCATTAAAAAAATATAGGAAAAATACATCAAATCATCAGCCTCCTCACACAACCTCCTTTTTAACTCGTTTTATTAGTTTCACCTGTATGTTTGCTTGCTTGTAACCAACCCCTTTGAGCTCGATTTTGCCCTACTTTGAGCGATCAGATTTTTTTAGACTTTGCACACCTATCAAAGACCGATGACAATGCATTTATTCGATTACTAAAAAGTGAAAAATAAATCCTGTTTGAAAAAAAAGTAAAAAAAAAAAACGCTTTAATAGCCAATCAAACTAAAAGTGTTAAATAATTTTCAATATAGGCAGAAAATATTAATAAAAATATTAAAACTATTGTAAATAAAAGCGTAGGGCGATTTGTGTTCTATACGCACTTTTTAGTTTGATATGCTATGAAAGCGAGTTTTTATGAGTTTTTTTTAAACTATATTTATTTGAAGTTTGTTAAAAAAGGTAATTACAGCTGTATAAGGAGTAAACTATATGCAAACGACTGTATACCTACATACCGAAGATAAAAGTGTCAAAATCCCGTGAACTCAAACAAAGTTGGGTCAGCGGTGACAGGGGCTGTCAGAACTCTGTAAATAAATCAACCTGTCAGACTCTGACGAGTGTTTGGAAGTCAGTGTCTCAGTGATTGTGATTTTAGTTCGATTTTGAATTAAAAGTTTGAACAGCGTGAAATCTACTCTTTAATTACTGACTTGCAAGTTTTTTCATCATTCATAAGTCGTGGTGGTCTACAAATAAAAAAATGGTCTAGTAGTAATGACACCCGCCTTACAATTGTGAGTTCGTGGGTTCGAATCCCAGTCTCGTACCAATGAAATCCTTGGAATTGATGTACGGAGTTTTTCACCAATGTCTTTTCGGTGAAGGAAAACATCGTGAGGCAACCTGCATACGTCCGTAGAAGAAATTCGATGGCGTATGAAATCCGTCAACCCATACCCACACTGGGACAGCGTGGTGGATATAGCTCAATCCCTCTTCATGGGTAGGCCTACGTCCTACAGTGGACTATTAAAAAAGCCGATAAAGTAAAGTACAATTATTTTTTCATGGGATCATCAGCAGTATCGCAAAATATCAGCTTTTCCAAAGAAGAAGATAACAATAGACTTTATAAATAAATACAGTATCTCTCTATTATTGTATTTTTACACAAATATTTTTAAGTCATGACAATAATGAAAAAAATAAGGATGTTGTAAGATTGCAAACATCGACATGATTTCTTTTGGATTTGATATTTTTTGGTTTAAAACTTCTAAAAACAAAAAATGGCAAGACGATGTAAACGAAAGATCGACCAATTTTTAAACGCGATTCTCTTTTTTCTTTATCTATTTATTTTAATAGATTTTCATACACAAGGCACTAACTGAAGAATTGTTCAGAAATATTTTAATAAAACTGTCAGAAGTGTGTCAAACACAACGCTAACTCTCATATGAAATACACGGAATACATAAACATCCAAATACGAACACATGTTTATATTGTTCACTCCCGCAGTAGATAATAAACAACACGAATTTCATAGCTTTGACATTTGACAGAAGCAATTTTGGCGAGTTTAGGATGGTCGTGAACTACATGGATCAAATACACAGGCGGATTCGTCATAAGGATGAAAAGCTGACGCTAAAATCCTTCGTATAATGGCGCCGCAGGGCCATTATACGAAGATAATCTTCTTTTGGTATTTACTAAAAGAGTAGTAATATTAAAATAACAATATAAACAACTGTTATTGTGGGCCTTATTGGAAAACCTTGGGTGAGGCTTATATCCAGCAATTGACATTCTAAGGCTGATAGATAGTTATGGGACCAACAAAATAGAAAAAACCCAGCGCTCCTATATAAAAACTTTATTGACGAAAGTCAGTAACATAACTCCATAATATAACTCAACATTTCATTTTAAGCGACATTTTCACTACTTTTCAATATTTCATTTAAGTTTTAACACCGAAATGAACAAGATTATTTTTTGCAAAAATTAGCAAGACCGACTTCACCCGTGTCCAGAATTCGCGAATATTTCGCACGGATCGATGTAGCATTTTTCACATTATTGTTGATTTATCAAAAATGGCTGAGCCGATTTTCATAAAATTTAAATGGGACCAATTTCAAAGTATATTCTTTCTAATAAAAAAATAATTATTGAAATCAGACTACTATGAAAAAAGTTATGGTTATGTATAAATATATAAATATATATTCCTTCATATATATATATATATATATATGAAGGAAATGTCAGAGTAGTTTCTTTAAAATGGCCGAGTCAAATCGAAAACGAATACTTTACAGCTGATCCGTATACAATTATACATCCATGGTTTTAGAACGGTCGTGAATCTCGCGTATGCTCGACAATGCTCATGTTGTCTCACTTGGGAGTCAACTTTAGGGTGGACAGAAAGGCGATACTGAGTCGAAAGGAGGTGTCTTTTGTAGGCCATTAGATACATTAGGTATCTTCTAGGTAAGCGTGTTACACCGTAGAACACATCAGTAACATCAGGCATTGTGTAGTCAAACGCAAACCTGTAATTAGGAAATATTAAAAAAAACTTTTACTCTTCTTTAATATTAACTTAATTTAATTATTGTCTAACATCAATCAGTATGTGGGTTTGACCACAAACCTATACAGAAATTAAAAAAAACCTCATAAGTTTAGGGAGTTGAAATGGCAGTGAGCAGGGCACATCAGGCATGGAGGACTGATGATCGATGGGGTCGAAAGGTTCTCGAGTAGAGACAACAGGAACTAAAAACTCTAAAAACTCTGACTCAAGGGTTAGCCACCCGGCCTATACGAACTTACTTACTTGCAGGAACTTTTTATTTTTCGAGTAAAAAACCAACAATTTTAATATAATACTCATAAGGATATGAAGGATAACTTTAACAGAATACGGATAAGACTCACGTTATAATTATACGGTCGATCCGCAAGGAATCCGACCAGTTTCGGAGTATTTAGTACTCCATCCTCAGGGAATACGCGCGCCTCCGTCGCGTAGCGTTGCGGTGCGTCGCACCAGTCGCCGGGAGCGCCGCACCAGACGACGGGGGCGCGCGTATTCCCTGAGGATGGAGTAAATACTCCGAAACTGGTCGGATTCCTTGCGGATCGACCGCATAATTATAACGTGAGTTTTAGCCGTATTCTGAAAGTTATGATGAATACTCAAGGCAGTTTTAGTGAGTGAGATGAAGGATAGTTTTATATGTTTGGTATTTTGTTCATACGGTTTTCAATTTTCATGTAAAGTTACGAGTATATGTCTGTAAATCATTGTACTCGTACTCGTATATGTTCGTGTATAATATTTGAGTTGCAATTGACTCTACCAAATTAATTTTGATTTTGACATCGCAAAATAAACTCTACGTTTGTAATTTAAAAGTTTTCTGATTAATTACATTCAAAGAGCAATTAAACACGCTTCAAGTTGTTGCTTTTGTCATAATTAACGAATTTCGGAGGAAAGTCCTTTTTAATTTGTAGAATGAAGTTATGACGAGATTCACTTTTGTTTTGTTTATTATCTCGACATTCTTCGTCGTTTTGGCAATAGAACATCCACTGCTGGACATAAGCCTCTCCTATGGATCTTCAGTAAGAACGGTTGGAAGCGGCTTGCATCCATCGCGATCTTGCAGTCTTGATGAAGTAATCCGTCCACCTTGTGGGTGGACATCTTAAACTAACTATAACGTATTTCAACGTTGCTATACTTATTATATCTTAGAATACCTGATATAATATCAATGTTGCAATGCTAGGCTCCTAATAAGATTTTTTCATATCGATGCTACGCTGCTACGGCTGTCTACGATGCTACGTATCGCTACGAAGCTACGTTGCTACGAAATATTTTGTAGTGGAACGGCTTACATTATGTTTTTTTTTTAAATATATTGAAGTAATGATAGCATTTGGTTGAAATTAAACTTTTTAGTTGTTTGATGAAACTATTTTCACTATCGATATATTTTAGACAACCTATATTGATTAAAAATTTATCAAACATTTCGTACAGCCGTAATGCTTGTGCTAGAATTGCTTTCATTACCAATAGGTATTATATAAACGTATTACAAATCCGAAAGCATATTTGTAGGTTCGTTACTCTTTGACGCAGCAATTGACTAGTTTTTGGCATGGATATAGTTCAAAGGCTAGAACGTGACATAGGCTACATTGTAATCCCGAATAACGTCGTGGTTCCCATAGGATGTGCAAAACACTTTTTATTTGCTTACCAACTCATTCATATTTATCACTGAGATACCAGAGAAATAATGTAATCGATCGAGAAAAGAAAGATAGAGATGTAATGATATAATATGGCATGAGTTAGAAAAAAAACATGAAAAATATCTAGATTCAGTGGCTAGTTGCCGTATTTTTCTCTCTGTACTGTACTGTATCAGCCTTTTTAATAGTCCACTGCAGGACGTAGGCCTACCCACGAAGGGTGATTGGGTGATCCACCACGCTGGCAGTGCAGGTTGATGGATTCATACGTCATCGAATTTCTTCTACGGACATATGCAGAATCACGATGTTTACCTTCACCGAAAAGCCAGTGGTGTGAAATTCCGTACATAAATTCCAAAGAACTCATTGGTGCGGGACCGGGATTTAAACCCACCACCTCACGATGGTAAGGCGGGTGTCACTACCTCTAAGCCACCACGGCTTTCACCACGGTTTTTCTCTCAGTAGTGTCAAATTCCAATACTGGGCAAGATTTTTACACATTTTTTGCGGTTGAGAATTGCCTCAAGCAACAACAGCACTATCTCTCTAGTTGTAATAGCTCTGTGATATTACCTTTGTCTAATATAGATGGGCGAAACGTCAATGGAAGATAGGTAACATTGGCTGTCAATAGAAGATAAATTTCCTATGAGATAGCAAAAGAAATCAAAATATCATGCAGGCAAAGAAGCAGTCAAATGATAATATATCATATATCATACAACATGAAGAGGAAATATTTGATTGTTTGTTTGCATTGAATAAGCTGAAATCGATTTAAAAAATTCTGTTAGTGTTCGAAAGCTACACAATCCCCGGGTGACGTAGGCTATATTATTATTATTGAAATCAGGGATCCTTACTAAAACTCCAATAATGTAACTTAGGGTGTAAAAAAATTACGTAATAGTCTCAGAACAAATAAAAAAGTCAAGACAAAATGTTGAGAAATAAACAAGTGAGGTCGGCAAAGCTACGCCTCGCCGTGTACAGACACAATTATAGACATTAACACGTACAACTAAACTACGCCTTGGCGTACACCTCGAACTATGGCGGCGCAATACCGACGCATTCACCACATGTATAAAAAAACTGGCCTCACTTGTCTGCACACGACATTCGGTCTTGATTTTTTTATTTGGTCTAAGGTAATTGTTATTATTATGTAAAAAGTATGTAATATTTACCTGTTATAGTCTATTGCTCATTACTACTGTAGCAACTATTAAATATATCTTATTTCTCTAAAAAAATCCTCGTGGTACCGTACCCCCGGTCCCCTAATTTAAGTTTCGTTATGTCACTGCAATTTGAGGGTAGCTCAAAATATTACCAGGAGCGGTGCGTAACCAAAACTAATTTCGGAGCATGACAATTTGTGACAACTGACAGAGGTCAGAAGGGTTCAGAGAATAAGATATTATCTTAATATTACGTCAAATAACATCACAAATTCAGCTTTGCATATAAATAAACTTGAGATTATGAGATTAGACTTATTTTTACCCTTTTTTGCTTTTTTTCTTTCTTTTCCGGGAGAAAACTCTTTTAAACCCTTGAATTGTACCAAAAAGTTATTTTAAGTCTTTTTTATTTCAGAAAAGTTTTTAGTTTATGTATAACTAGTATTTGCCCGCGGCTACGCCCGCGTGGTATTTTGACTTTTGTGTTATCACACAATAACCTATCACTTTCCGGCCCTTGCTATTGCGCCGTTGCTGCGTGAAAGAGGAATAGTATGATTTTCAGCCAAGTTTTGTGTAGAAATATAAATAAATAGATAAATAAATAGCCGCTCTTTAAAGACTTATAAATTTGAAATCATTTAAAAACAGTAAAAACTAATTAATATAATCCCAGCGATTAAAGTATCGATTACATATAAAAAAACACTGAAATCGGATAATCATTAGAGGTATATAACAGCTTAATGTTTTTGTAAGGCCAAGTTGGGGCTGCACGATTGCCTTAAGACTTACTTTAGCAAAAACAAACTATTTCATGAAACAACTTAGAAGTATCTTACTATCCAAATGTTCATGTAGCGTTCATGTAGTTTGACTAGGCGTTTGTCAGCGATCACCAGTAAGTTAAGCATCGTTCGGCCTCAGACCAAATAAAAAATAAAGACAGAATGTTGTGACCAACAAGTGAGGCCGATCAAAACTACGCCTCGCCGTGTACAGACAATTTACACACAAATCAACGTACAAGGAAACTACGCCTTGGCTTGACAGACGAACTATGGCGGCGCAACAGCGACGCACGCACACATGTATAAAAAACCGGCTTCACTTTACTGTTTAATGACGTTCCCTCTTGATTTTTTTATTTGCTCTGAGCGTTCGGCATGGTCAGTTTTCGGATGGGTGACCATGGGTAGCATTTACAATTAACTAAGCGATACCGTTACTTGGATGAAACGTTAAATAATATTTTTTTGTAGGACACAATTTTTTAAGTTTTAACCGTCATCTCAGACGCTGTATAAAAACACAGACACAGCAGGCTAATCGCACTAAAAAAATTACAGCTGAATCACAATAATTGAACTTTAACCGAACTTCAACTTTTTGTCTATTTTCTTATTACCACCCTTTTATGGTGGACATTCCACGCGTTAGAACCAAGCGTTTCGAATCCTCATTCCTCATACGACCAGCCGGAATGTGGAACGCTTTGCCTGAGTCTCTCTTCCCGCTTAAGTACAACGTGGGTGTCTTCAAATCCCGAGTAAATTGGTATCTTCTAGGTAAGCGTGCTACACCCTAGACCGCATATCTGCTCAACATCAGGCAGTATGTTGTGAAACGCAAACCTATACGGAATAAAAAAAAGTATTGCGCTCATGATTTTGACAAAAGTTGAAACGAGAAAAGATCAGCGCTGGAACGTAACCGCTGTATAACGAACGGTTGGTGTGTGAAGTTTAGCGCAATATCGAATTATTTAAAGCTGAATCGAAACTTAAATACAATTGCAGCCGAACTTTAACTGAATCACAGACGGAACGCAGCCGTTTAAAATTAACGCGATTGGCCTGCTGGCCAGCTTATTCAAACTTACGTATCATAGGTTTACTTTACCTGGAAACTGTGGTGTATCTCATCGCTTTAGGGTTGCCATTCTGACTCTCCACTTCTTTGATTTCTTCTTTGGACACTATAACAAAACGAAAAATAAATATTAGTTAGAGTTACGAAATTATCGTTACTTTATTTTATTAACTGTCAGAAGATTCTCACATCGATTAAATAGTAGAGTATTGCGGCGTTTCGCCCGCGGGGTGAATCGCCCAAGACTTTTTTTGAAGGTCCCAATTTGTCCCGCATTGTTTGGAGCAGGCTGAATGGGGCGATTCGGCCCGCGATTCACTTTTTTGTCTGTTCATTTAAGTAGAAAAGTATTCAATATTGGTTCATAAAAATATCTAAGATAACTTGCATGAAGAAATTATTTAGTTTGTTTATGATTCATCATCCTCATCAGCCTGTGTCGACCCACTGCCGGGTATAGGCCTCTTCTCTTCTGTGCCATTGTTCCCTATCTTGGGCCAATCTCATCCATGCCAGACCAGCGATGGATCTGATGTCGTCGACCCTTCCGGCTGGTGGTCTGCCTATAGAACGCTCAATCTGTTATTGGGAGCCACTCAGTCAGGGATCTACTCCACCGGGCGTCAACACTCCACGTGTTCTGCCCGGCGCCATTTGAGTCTCGTAATACGGTTTCCAACATCTATTACTTTCGTTCTTCATCATTATTATTTTTGTATCTGCAGTTAATTTCTAGAGCTCTAAAGTATATAAAATAAGTAGATAAGCAAAATCTCGGAAAAAATACACGTCAACTACGAGTACTATTTACAAATTAAACTACATTATGTACAATATAATTATAAAGAAATAAAATATATATAAAAACATAAAAATACATATTTACAAAACAAACACGCCGTCCAGACCAGCAGTGTGTGGGAAGGTCCCCAGAACACTGGCCGCGTTACTTCGCTGAATCGCAAGGCTCAGACTTTGAGCGAAGTACGCGCCAGCTCTAGGGTTTCCGGAGGCGAGGACCAACCTTTTTGATAAAGCTTTACTAAAGCTCTTTGTGTCGGATGACCACGGGTCCAAAGTTTCCACAGCTAACGCAACAAATTCGTAGTGTGCGTTAAGCTGTGAATACTTTTGATGTTTGTTCCTCTGTGCCTTCTCAGCCGCGGTTCCAGCACAGCGAGCGGAATCACCAAGGTATGACGGTGCCAGGGTATCCACACACGTGGCGTCCCACACTAAGGCTCGCCCGAGACTCCATGGTATTAGTGTGGCTCCATCAGGACGCTTACCGTCATCCCTTGACATTCCGCTCGGTTCCAGAGTCGAAGGCACAGAAGCAGTGGAGAGTGCCCGCCTGACTAAATCATTTATTGCCCGATGGCGATAAAGTCGGCCGGCACTCTTTACACATGAAAGCCCGTGTTGTCCAAACTGGTCCACGCCTCGACCACACTGGCAATTATGAGGCTCGCACAACTTGGCTCCTAGACGCAGACCCACCGCAATGCGTAGGCAACTGGGATCTAATACTGTGCCTATATTGTCAGACGGTAGAGCACGGAGCCAGTGACCTGATTCTGACTCCGAAACTGCTAAAAGACGTGCTCGGTCTGAGTCATTCATTGCTTGCTCATTTTGTATCTTGCCTTATCAGTGCGTCAGTCGATAAGACGTCACGTTTTTAAATGGAAACCACGTAACGCAGTGTAGACATTTCCTATGCTGCGCTTTTCCCTACGTGGTCAGAACTTTGGTACCAATTGTTTCAATTAATTGATTTAATAATTTCTTACGTTTTCATTCATGAGTTAGATTTTTCAATAACTGATATTATATATGATACCCAATTGCTGGAAGGCAGTTGCGAGTTTATATCAAAATAAGGAAACTACAGTTTCTAAGTCAGCAAAAGTAATGTATGAACTCTACAAGCCTTTAAATTTCAGTCTAGATGATACCAATTAAACTGCACAGGTCCCTGAGGTGTGGTTCTACCTTTACGACAGACGAAACGTTTTATATGATCGGGAGAGTTTTAATGCGGTGTGGCGCAGGCTTTATTCCGGGTGCTATAACGATTATTATATTATTACAGGCAAATATTACCATTATTATGTGGGTTATGAAATGCTTAAATACAAAATATATAACAATTTTTAGGGGTCCGTACCTCAAACGGAAAAAACGGAACCCATAAAGGATCACTTTGTTGTCCTTCTGTCCGTCTGTGTGTATGTCAAGTCTCTTTATCTCGGGAACACGTAAATGTTTATTAACCTTATAACAATGATCGTTATATTAGGCAAGTCAGTTACAATAATTATTCATAATGCTTAAAAGAAATTATGCAATCTAACTTACCATACTAAGTCCAATAATATATATTATTATATAGTATATCTATGGTGTCTTGCAGTTGTGTAAATGAAAAACTTCTCAGTTGTCGTAAAAAACCGCATATTTCGACACTCACAAAAATCAAAACCTACAGGGTACTTCCCGTTGACATAGAACTATGAAAAAGAAGCATTTAAATCACAAAAAATCACAAAATATGGGTTCAAAATTCAAAGTGAGTAAATCGTATCATGTAAGGTATCATATAAAAGAACGTCATTAGCACATGCTAAAACAGGTTTTTAATTATTTTAACAATGTGTAATTTTCGAGAAAAGTGAAAAATTTTTTTGTCGATGGTTATAGTATAGAGATTAACAACTTACTTGCCAATTTTGTGAAGTTTTCTGGATTTCTACGGAACCCTCGATGTGCGAGCCTGGCTCGCACTTGTCTTGTTTTTTTTTACATATTTGAACATTCTATTTTTAATTGATACTCGTAGATCTTAGGTATGTTCTTAGTGTGAACAAAAAACATGAGTCCGATAGTTTTGACCCAATATCTAAGGAAGGTTTAAGTATTTTTTTTGTAGTTTACAGGCTAATTATATATGCATTTTATGATAACATATTTATGTGACATAATTTGACCAAGTTGCTTTATAACAGACTTCCAAAAAGGAGATGTGAGTGCTATGGAGTGGTATAAATAACTAAAAAGGAGTGCTAAGTTCGTCTGTCTTCTTCACAAACTATAGTAATCATGAATTTAAATTAACCTATATACTTAAAATAACAACTTATACCAAAATAAAAATAAAACTAATCTGAATGCCTGTACTGTACTGTATCAGCCTTTTTAATAGTCCACTGCAGGACTTAGGCCTACCCACGAAGGGTAATTGGGCCATATCCACCACGCTGGCCCAGTGCGGGTTGGTGGATACACATACGCCATCGAATTTCTTCTACGGACGTATGCAGATTGCACGATGTTTTCCTTCACCGAAAAGCCAGTGGTGTGAAATTCCGTACATAAATTCCAAAGAACTTATTGGTACGGGACCGGGGATTTGAACCCACGACCTCACGATTGTAAGGCGGGTGTCACTACCTCTTGACCACCACGGCTTATCTGAATGCCTAGCAGAGGTTAACCTGTCCTTTTTAATATATGTTTTTAAAATAAGTTGTATTATGTAAAGGACGTCTATGTTCTATGTCTGTTATGATGGATGGAATACAATCTTACTATGATTTCCAGTATGAAGGTTTAGATCGGAAGTACCGCGTAAGTATGCGTATTAATTTCCATTTTCGAATCCGCAGGCCACTTAGGCCTTTTTGTGCCTCATTACTGAAAGGGCCATTCACTGAATATTAAAGAAATTAAATATTCGTTGCTATTAAATTCGTTTAAGGGCTTTCACTGTCAAACCAGTGGAGCGAGCTCGCTGCTTCAAGGGTTCTTTATAATGAAGAAATTAAACGGTAAAGGTGGCTTTTAGGGAAAAATCTAGTAGACACGCAATTATGTAATGGAGACCTCTAAATGATTAATCGTTTTTCGGTGGTGAAGATTGGTTTTTGGTGGCGAAGATTGTTTTTGGTGGTGAAGATTGGTTTTTGGTGGCGAAGATTTATTTTGGGGTGAAACTTGGTTTTTGGTGGTGAAGATTGATTTTTGGTGGCGAAGATTGATTTTGGTGGTGAGACTTTTGGTGGTGAAGATTGGGTTTTGGTGGCTAAGATTGAAATTGGTGGTAAAACTTGGTTTTTGATAGTGATGATTGGTTTTTGGTGGCGAAGACTGATTTTGGTGATGAAAAGGAATTTTGTCATAGTCATTTATTTGTCTACTTTTAATGGTGAAACGTTGCTTTATGGTGATTAATAGTGGTGAAGAATAGATTTTAGTAATGAATTGTAATTTAAGTGGTGTAAAGAGGTTTATTGTTGTAAAAAAATGCGTGTTGGTGGCTCCGTATACATTACTGTTCATGATGTTTTCCTTTACCATAAAGCCACTGATAAAGAGCTGAAAATAGTATTAGTACGCATTAGACTTGAATCCTAAAAATCTCAAAAGCAGCGTTCTCCTTTTAGGCTTTTAATTTTTTTTTTTTTGCAAAAAATGGCATGACCGACTTGAACCGTGTACAGAGTTCGCGAATATTTCGCACGGATTGATGTAGCATTTTTCACTTTCTTGTTGATTTATCAAAAATGGCTCAGCCGATTTCGATAAAATTTAAATGGGATCAATGTCGATGCATACTCTTTCCAACAAAAAATAATATCGAAATCGGACTACTATGTAAAAAGTTATTCGAGGTTATACGTAAAAATAATATACGCGTTGAATTGAGTATCTCCTTCGTTTCGTCGAGTAAAGTTAGTTTTCTTAAGTAAAGCTCCGGACCATTCCAATCATTTAAATTTACAACAATAACATAACTACATCAAAATCGGTCCATTAATTAAAATAATTATGATAAAGCCACTGAAAGTCATACATACAGCCACACATACACATCAGTAAACCTCGATAAACCTATTTTTGATTAAAATACTTATCTGACTTTTTAATCTTTGCAGTATCGCCCTACATTTAAAAACTGCACAGCGCATGCGCGAAAACTCAAAACTGAATATTGATTATAGCAACGTAATGAATAACTCTTATATTAAAATATGCCATCTGGTGTAAAGCAGTGCTGGATTCGGAAAAACCTCTTCTTTTCGATAAATATACATTTGGGACCCGCGGATAGTCCACATAATGTGTTTGAAGCGGTACAATGTACAAGCGGTAGCGAGAAACTGTTTTAAATGAGATTTCTTCCATCATCATGGAAATTCTCACCAAACAATAGAAATATTTTTTGCAAGAGCTCAACGAAAAAACATGAAATAAAAAATCATGTTTGCTAAATAAATAGTTCCGTTACATAAAACTATGTGTTTTTATTAACTCCAATTATATGTTTTTAGCACATATCCGCAAATAAATGAAAGAATTTGAAATATATTTTCGGATGATATGATATTTTTTTTAAATAAATTAAAGTGACAATGGGCAGGGCGCATAGGTCGAAGAACGGATGGCCAATGGAGCCGTAAAGACGATATAATAAAGATCGCAGGAACGCGCTGGATGCAGGCATCTTCCAACCGGCCTTATTAGTAATCCATGGGGGAGGCCTATGTCCAGCAGTAGACGTCCTACGGGTGATACATAAATAGATATTATTTTATGTGATCATTTAAATAAAATACGAGGGCTGTAATGATAAATACCTGTGTCAGGTAAGGAAACGTAATAAAAAGGTATGATTCCGAACTCCGCTGCAGGCAACAGCAACAGGCAGCAGTGCTGCCGCAGCACTACTTTTCCTCATATTGCTGCCGCGACAATGCTGCATAGCTCTAAATGTAATCTCATATAAACTCATGGAGATTATACGGGGACCAGTAGTGCTGCGGCAGCACTGCCGCGGTTTTGCTGCTGCCTGCAGCGGAGTTCGGAATCATACCTTTAGGTATGTAATACTAGCTCTATCTAAGAATGTTACAAGTGTTCAACCATCTTCCTGTATATTAGGATCTTCAGTAACCTAAGCCTGTTTGTTTATGATCAATGTAGTTACAACTTTTGAAGTTGAAGCCGTGGTGCCTAGAGGTAGTGACACCCGCCTTGCAATCGTGAGGTCGTGGGTTCAAATCCCAGTTGGTACGGGACCAATGAGTTCTTTGGAATTTATGTATGGAATTTATCACCACTGGCTTTTTATGTGAAAGAAAACATCGTGAGGCAATCTGCATGCAACCGTAAAAGAAATTCGATGGCGTAATGTGAATCCACCAACCCGCACTGGGCCAGCGCGGTGGATATGGCCCAACCACCCTTAGTGAACTGCAGGACGTAGGCCTACTGACTGGTAGGCCTACGTTCTGCAGTGGACTTTTAAAAAGGCTGGTACGGTAGAGCGCAATTGCAACTATACGCTACTTTCTATGTTTTAGACCACGATCCCACGAAACGAGTATTCAACTGAGGTCTTTTGACGGTCTTTTTATCCGTATATTACCAGCATCATCTGTATATTATCACACTTTGTATATTTCGATATACATTTAACATATTTCAAAGAGTTATCTTTGTGATAAGCATCTCAAAAATATGAAGCGAACGCAGGATTCGAACCATGCCCCTTCGGATCACTAGCCCGACGCTCTAACCACTGAGCTAGCTCGCCTCCTACGCAACCTTCAAATTTCTGAGTGCTTACATTTCCAACTTATAGCGTTGGTGGCGCCACCTGTGATACCCGTATTAGACAGGTTATCACTCAACTAGAAGTTATTAGAACTTCTAAGATTGACGAGAGATGACACACTGCTTAATCACTGTTATGATGTTTATTTTAAGTGCTTTCCACACTAGATTTTTATCTCAAAGAGTTATCTTTGTGATAAGCATCTCAAAAATATGAAGCGAACGCAGGATTCGAACCATGCCCCTTCGGATCACTAGCCCGACGCTCTAACCACTGAGCTAGCTCGCCTCCTACGCAACCTTCAAATTTCTGAGTGCTTACATTTCCAACTTATAGCGTTGGTGGCGCCACCTGTGATACCCGTATATATTTAACATATTCTTTCTATGTTTATTTGTTCAGTTAGACAGGGTTATACAGAACTGCCGTACCGTAGTCCTAAGCCAAAAGAAGATGATTCAGATTAGAATAAGAATAAGAATCATTTATTGCAATACTATGTACAAAGATGTTACTTAATTATACTTAGATTAGTGTCAATAGTAGACCCTTAACGGGCGTGCAATGTTTGGTTAGTAGTACAGTTACAGTTTTTAAACTACAGTTTTTAGATTATCATTATGAAAAACTTTTACTATGGGACAAAACCGAAATATGAGAAAAAATCAGCTGTTTCATACATTTTGTCGATTCTGCAGCGCGAGTACCGTTTTTATACGATCGTTAATTTGACATTTAAATCGATAAAATTCGCTAAAACTCTTAGAAAATACCGATTTTTAGCGAATTTTATCGATTTAAATGTCAAATTAACGATCGTATAAGAACGGTACTCGCGCTGCTGGGTTGCAGTTTTACCATAATAAATAATAAAAATAAACGCAACAACAAAACACTAAAGATCTATTCAATCATTTTAATCGAATACCTCTGATTTCAATATTGGATCCGGAGCTCATCAAAAAAAAAAAAATATTTCGGATCCGCATCAACAAACAAGCCGGAATAAAAAAACCAATTAAAGGTCTCTGCAGACGAGAATGGAATTCCGGATACCAATTAAATTTTGCCATTTAAAATCTGTCCGCGCGGTTTTCAGGGAGGATTTAATGAAAATTTTCCTGAAATTTTCCTGAACTTGCGCGGCATTCATGCGTCGGGCGCAGATATTCGTAATAACCTAGATTCTATCTTTTAGGGATGGGAATCCGGCCTAAAGTCCGGCTTATTTGTTCCGGTATAGTTTGGCCGAATCGAATACGAGTCTTTCTTTCTTTTATAAAAAATAAGTACAGAGTAGACAGTTTTATTTCTGTATTTTGAGATGTTTCGTTTTTTTTATTGTTATTATACACATATTCATTTAATATCTTAAATTCAAGATTTTTTACAATATTTATATAAAATAACACAACACTATAAAAAACCTAAACCTAGAGTGCCGCCGGCAGCGGGGCGGGGCTCAAGCTACCGGTGGTTGGGTCTACATAGAGAAGAACCTTCTGACAATGCGCGCCGTGTCCAGGACGAGCGCCTTCTGTATCTGATCCTTGACCCAACCGTCTAGCGAGAGCCTCTTAATATTATTATTTATTTATAGCAGATAATAATAATTACTGTAGGTCAATTAATTTCTTCATAAACTAGACATCATTTGTACATATTACATTGTATGTATAGGTATGCTATTTCTAATAATAAATAGGATTCTACCTATCTTACGTATATTTTAAAGCAGTTATTTGAAAAAAACGAAACATTATTGAAGTCTTTAATATCGAGGATCTCTAATACTAAGATTGATAAAAAATACAGCCCATGCAACCCGTTTCGAATTGGAAAGAAAAGGAGTCAAGTTTTGCGGAATGATAGTGTTAGAAAGAGACGAGAATATGTTATTTTATCTAGTACTAATAGGTATTTGACTAGTTTTCATTTCAAATTATTCGATAGTACATAATAAGCACACTACATTTATATTTCCGAGAGATCTACTGTATTAACAACGAAAATCAGTGTTAAAGAATAGATATTCAAGATCCCACCAAAAACGACATTCTGTCGCTGGTCATTGACGTCACACACTAGTAAATAACTTTAGTAAATACCAGTAAATACGGTAGTTCACATCTTAAAATTGAAAAAAAATACTTAAAAAGTAACTTAAAGATCGTGTGATATGACTTCAAAATCACAAAACGCAAATTACACATACAACAGTCAATCGAAAAATTCTTGTTTACTATCATGTGACGTCACCAGAGTTGCCGCCTTTCTTAGAGCGTTTACGTCACAGATAAGATATTAAAATAATATGGTATTTTATTTCGTGCGATTTGCGAAAATTAGACATATTTTAGTTTAAATAACTTTATTTAAAAAATAGGTCTTTTTCAGGCTATTATCTTTAAGGATTACCACAATCAATAGTATATTTTCAATATTGTCGAATAGCCTATTTATGCCTTCATTTTACTATAAATACTATGTATCTTTTTAAGTTGTATGTCTAGTAGAGTACAGTTATAGTACTGCTACTGTTTACATTTTCAAAGCATTTTGGTTGTGCCCTTTTGTCGTAGGACAACAGAGTAGTAAGTGATGATTTTAAGATTGTGGTCGAATCCAGAGCAGATATTTTTTTATTCATACAGATCAAAATTTATTAAATTTAATTTTAAACCGGTCAAAACAGGCACTACCACATCCCTATGGCATCTTATCTAAGACGAACGTACTTTTCGAGTTTTGCTTGTTAATTTGAGTTCGGGATTGACTCGACGAAAACTTCTTTAAATCTTAATCGGTTTGAAAATCCCAAGTTTGCCCGGATAAGGATTTCGGATCTTTGGCGTGTCATCGCTTATAACTTATAAGTTATGATATTGAAAGTTGAGACTTGAGGAATCGGTAATTAAAATTTTGAACCAAAAGGTTTGACTTGACTATCTTTTTTGGGGTCAAAGTATCATCTAGATAGTCTAAAGATGGTGATCTGTATCATATCAACACAGTGATAAATGGATAGAAGAAAACTCTGATATGAGTCTAAAGATGATGACTTCGGATAATTTAAGAAATGGACCAGAAATCTTTATTTTGAGATTTGGTACATGAAAAAGAAAATAATCAGCCAAGTACGAGTCGGACTCGTGCACGAAGGGTTCCGTACCGTATGGTAAACTCCCTTAATATACTTATTTATTTTTGCAATTAATACACAACTTTAGGTTCTGTGAATATTTCAAGCGTCCATCTGTCACCGTTAATAGCGTGTGAAAAACGGCTCAAAAATCAGGTTAGTTGTATCCCCTTAAATTTTATTTTTCTGTTATTTTTTTCTGTAGTTGTTGTTGTAGCGGCAACATAATAACAACATCTCTGAAAATTTCAACATTCTGGCTATCACGGTTCACGAGATACATCCTGGTAACAGACGGACGGACAGCGGAGTCTTAGTAATAGGGTCCCGTTTTTATCCTTTCGGTACGGAACCCTAAAAAGAACTATTATAGAATCACCTGGTTTTAAAATCTTGTTGAACCAAGTTATGCACTTGTTGGTGAAAGAAAACATTGATGAATAGCCTTTATACGTTGGAAGATCCAAACCAGGTAAAACCAAACCTGAAGTAAATTAAATTGAAAAAATTGAAATTGATCTTATTCAATGGCGTATGTGAATCCAACAATTCTTTAAAAATCTTAAAACCTTAAGTGCGGTGTTAAGTTTTTTTTATTTAATTTGAGTGAAATAGCAGCTTTTTTTTTTGCGAATTTTGGTCCCCTAGTAAAAGTCGGTCATAATGATGAAAACTCTTTGATCTTTGGTCTACTTAAAACATTTCATAGCTTTGCAATTTTAGAGTCACAATTTTTACTATGTAACTAAACCATAATGTACTAAATCATTGTTATAAAAACTGGTACTTTTATAACAATGATTATAGTACATTATGGTACAAGTGTGTAATGTTGGTGATTACAGCTGAGTCATACGACGTTTTTCAACACACTTGTGAATAAAATAATACTAAAAATAAATTTACAACAGTTAAAACGAGTTTCGAAATGCGGAAAAAATTAATCAGTTTTCCTATGCGCGTACACGCAATGTCAATCGGCCATCTTAATATATATAAATCTCGTGTCACAATGTTTGTCCTCAATGGACTCCTAAACCACTTAACCGATTATAATAAAATTCGCACACCATGTGCAGTTCGATCCAACTTGAGAGATAGGATAGTTTAAATCTCAAATTATAGTCGCAATTTTAATTTATTTAGCCACAGCAACGCGTGGCCGGGTCAGCTAGTAGACTATAAAAATGAGGTTTTATAGGTACATTAATTTATTTGTACCTACTATTGAACACGATCTTTTTTGTCTCGAAACGTTTTTTAAGAACAAAGCAACTCAACCAATAAAAAAAAACTCTATAACTTATTTGTGAATAATAGCAATGAAAATATTGTTTTTAAACTTTCGCGATGTGAACAAATTTTTATTGTATACTGCGGGACTAATCGTGCACTAAAATTAAGAGATAAATAAGTACTTTATCATCCCGACGTTTCGGCCGAGTTGCATCGACCGTGGTCACGGGTAGACTGACCCGGGTGACTGACTGACGGGTGGTAGATGCAACTCGGCCGAAACGTCGGGATTATGAGGTATTTATTTATCTCGTAATTTTAGTGCGCAAATAGTCCCGTAGTATATAATAAAAAAGCAATGGAAAAGTCACTGTTTATTATTATGTGCCTAATTGTGGTGAAATTAGAGCCACTGTATGAGCAAGTGTGTTGAAAAGTAAATTATACTTCTGTTAATAATGATATACAATATATTATTTAAAAGTATTGTGTCGGTTCACTACTGCGCCGTGTTTTGACGGCAAATTTCGCCCATTTTCCCCCCGCGGGGTGAATATGTGCGAAATTCGGAATATCGCGCGTATCGAGTGCTACGGGTCGCGTCAATGTCACTCAGTATTATTGGAGCCGAAACCGCAAACCCGGGATGTAGGGTAACTAGATTAAACTTGTTTTTTTTT
Organism: Hypomecis punctinalis; assembly: GCA_949316475.1. Lineage (NCBI taxonomy): Eukaryota > Metazoa > Arthropoda > Insecta > Lepidoptera > Geometridae > Hypomecis > Hypomecis punctinalis. The sequence goes on along the minus strand of OX438820.1, from coordinate 15,498,140 downwards.
TATTGACTGCACTCAATAAAAAAACAAGTTATTTTTTAGGTAGTTATCATTTGACATGACATCATTTGAACTTTTGACTTGGGAAATAATATATTTATTAAGGTACATCAACTTTGAGTTTTTCTGAGCATCTGGTGGACGCAACGCGTAACCAAAATGCTGGCGTTTATTTGGCTCAACGTATAAGCGCCATTCAGCGTGGCAATGCCGCCAGCATGCTGGCGTTTATTTGGCTCAACGTATAAGCGCCATTCAGCGTGGCAATGCCGCCAGCATGCTGGGCACGCTGCCAACTGGATTATATTTAGACCTTCAAGGGCCTGTGGATGATCCAATTGCTTTCTATGTAGTAGTAGTATAGGTAGTTTTAGCATTTAATTTAGTATTGTATCTTATTGTAGTTAATAACAGCACTCTTGCCCAGATAAAAGAAAAACTTTTAACCGACTTTGATATTGCAAAAAATACGCTTGTTTCATAATTTTTTTTAGAAAATCAATTAACTATCATTGTCTCGATATTATTTGTATTGATGGATTTCAGGCTTAATTTCACAGTAATAGTTGATCAATATGATAAGAATAATGATTTTTTACATTTTTGGTTTAATAAACACACAACATTATAGATATAAGCTGGGCACCGAGAATTTGTCCGTCATTTTACACATAACCATGATGAGTACATTTACCGTCTTTTCACTAAAGTTTTACGCACGCTTAAGACAATGCTTAACAGTACAAATTGTACAGTTAAACAGAGTTGAAATCCTTTGTGGTGAAGAGGTTATATTCTATTTTTTTTATTAGTGAACTTTATTTCAAACACATTTTACGCATGGAAAATAATGATTTAAATTTGTCCGTCGTTTGGTACATTTTCGTAGATAATGTGCGAAATTCGGAATATCAACTGGTATCGGGTCGCATCAATGTCAATCCATATTATTGGAGCCCAAACCGCGGGCCCGGGATGTAGGGCAACTGGATTAGCCGTGACATCGATATTAATTCGATTTTGGTAATTTAAACAAGGAATAGCCCAACTAGATGTCTATAACCCCTGATCAGCGTACAAAATAAAACAGCGGTTTTAAAGTTTTCTCTGTGATTATACTGTAACTGACAATAGGTTGAACGCGTTAGTTACTCGTAATATACAGGATGATTTTCTTCCAGTGCACATACTTTGCATACGGAAAGTATAATAAACAAACAATCAAACCCCTACATTGGTTTTACTCACTTTAGTACAAAAATATTGAAATAACTTCAAGAGAAAGTGTACAGATAAACTGAGTAATCAATGTCACCCTTACGTCTGAGTACCTACGTGGCTGCGTCGTACCTACGCCCGAGATGTTTTGTTAGGTAGTTATTGTCTGGATTGTAGGGTGCATGCAATATAATTTTCTTTGGAATAGTTATATAGATAGATAGATAGTAATATATGGATAGTAACTAAATAACACCCAGACACAGCAAAAACTTATGTTCATCACATAAATATTTACCCTGGGTTGGGATCGAACACACGCCTCTCTGATCCAGAAGTTAGGGTCACTAACCACTGAGCCACCGAGGCAGTCAGGCCACATCCAGTTTCCCTAAACCCTCGTGGCGCTAGTGATGCAAGTAACACATACCGACAGCTCATATTTTATACGCCGCAATTCGACGCACTGACAAGTAATGCGAGTAGTCGCGTTTTTTCTATTAATATTTTTTCGCTTTCTCATACAAAAAGGGTGAAATATTGATGTTTGTCGCTTTTGAGAACCGGCGTGTTTTGTTTATCGCTAAAACAAAGGGTTGACTATTCCTGTATTTTTTTGTGAAGACTCGAGACGAGGCAATACATTTTTATTGCGTGGCGTTCGGTGTCACGTATACTCAATCAATCTTAATATTATTATGTCAGAACCAACTGATAAGTCATCATTTTCATTTCTGTTCTAGGACATCCACTTCTAGACATATGCCACCCCTAAGAATTTCCAATGAATAAAAAATATTTTTTTATAAATAAAATAAGCCCGATTCCAGAGGCGCCAGCGTAACTACGAGTATATTAGCTAAATAGCATAGTTCTGTTTCTTTTTCACTTTAGGCATTCGATAGAGAGAACGCTTTTTACGTTGCTAATAAATTTACGCTGGCGCCTCTGTAATCGGACTTATTAATTAAATAAAATATTTTATTACGTATTACAACATGTGGAGGTACTTACAAACAATGTTAAGAATAAGGCGCGGTGGAAAGTCACAAAAGTACCTTCTACACTAGGTCTCGTAAGAGCCTGTATAGCAGGGTACATTTTTCTATTGGTCTTTTGACCACTGAAGTAACTTAATTTTGAACACAGATAAAGTTACTAATAATTACAAGTTATCGATAACCGGTCAATAGAACCGGTCGTAACCGGCTTACGGCCAGCTAGATTTTGAGGCCTTAAACGGGCTATCTGTCAACTTTGTGGGTTCTACGCTGCGCTAAACGGTACTTGGTTTCCATTGTAAGATTAGAAAAAGAAGAAGCATTGAAGATCTGTATTAGAACGAATAGTTTTAATCGGTTCAAAAATGAGCTTTGGTAACTATACAGGGTTATTTCTAATCAATTTTGCATCCTTTTAGGGGCTTGTTCTGTACATCAAAACCAACAAATTTCGTTGTGCAACTTTCGTCAAAACTAAAAAAAACAGCTGTTCCATACATTTTGTTGAAGGTGAACGATATTTTCTATGGAACAACAACTTTTTTGAGATATGACAAAATACGTTGCACAAAAGTTGTTAGTTTTGATGTATAGAATAAGCCCCTAAAAGAATGCTAATTGATTAGAAATAACCCTGTAAATATCGACAGTCGATAATTGTCCTAGCTTGTCCCATCCCTATTAATTAATAGTGCATTTCGGTTGTTTACTAATTGAAATTGAAAACTTGGCAAATTAATGGGTAACAGGTAACAGAGACAGAGCTCTAATTGGTCGCCTGTGTCGAGCCAATTAGAGCTGTGGAGATAACATGAGCTGTTTAACCGACCGTAGCGGTTACAGCTTGTATACTGTGCTGTACTAGCCTTTTTGATAGACCACTGCAGGATGTAGGCCTACCCACAAAAGGTAAATGGGCCATATCCACCACGCTGGCCCAGCGCGGTTTGCTGGATTCTCAAACGCCATCGAATTTCTTCTACGGACGTATGCAGGTTGCCTCACGATGTTTTCCTTCACCGAAAAGCCAGTGGTGTTAAATTCTGTACATAAATTCCGGAGGACTCACAGAAACGGGACCAGAACTAAGAACGAAGAACACGGTCTCTGACCCCAAACTAAGCAAAGCTTGTGATATGGCTGCCAGAGACTGATATACTACATATACATATTTTTAAATACATAGTTAAATAGATAGCACCTAAATAACACCCAGACATAGAGCAAACACCAATGTTCATCACATAAACGGTTGCCCTGGGTGGGGATCGAACCCACGCCTCTTTGATCCAGGAGTCAGGGTTACTTACCGCTGAGCGCGAAAAAAAGCTTCTTTTAGACGTAGCATAAACATAGACTTAGACACTAGTCTATAGTAAAAGTAGACATACCTTTGTCTCCCTTGAGTTCGACGTTTCCCCTGTACCAGACAATCCTGGCAGCAGGTTTAGCATTCTTCACGAGGCACTCTAGGGCCACATCGTCGCCTTCCTTCAACTCGATCTTCGAGTTGGCTGGGTGGTTCGTGATTTCAACGGCTTTGGGCGGCGCTGTAGACAAGGAGAAAGAATAAATTAATTTTATGTGATCAAAAAAATATGCTCAGTAACACAGTCGTTGAAAAGTACACATTCAATTCAAGAGCAATAAAGGAAAAATCACAAGCGTTGAGAGTAGACCTGGTTGAGCGAATGAACCAGGCTTTCGCAGTCGTTTCTAAGTGGCATGACGAAAATCTCGTCAAATTCAACGCTTCGAAAACCCAAGCCTCAAGCTTGTCAGTTCTCCACAAAAAAGTGTTCCTTTGTTTTTTACTTCGAATAGGTTCGCGTTTGACTACACACTGCCTAATGTTAAGCAGATATGCGGTCTAGGGTGTAGCACGCTTACCTAGAAAATACCTATTTACTCGGGATTTGAAGACATCCACGTTGTACTTTAACGGGAAGACAGACCCAGGCAAAGTGTTCCACATTCCGGCTGTTCGTATGAGGAATGGGGATTCGAAACGCTTGGTTCTAACGCGCGAAATGTCCACCATAAAGGGTTGGTGCTTTGGTCGCGTCCGTCTAGCCGTACGACAGAAGAAAGGGGCAGGGGGACCAGATTCTGCAACTCCTGGGCGCACTCTCCGTAGTGTATCCAGTAAAAGGCCAACAAACACGCTACCTTGCGACGATCCTCAAGACTTTGCAGCTGCGACTTAGTCAAGGTGTCGTAGTCAATCAGCCTCTTGGCTTGCCTCTCAATTGACTCCAGAGCCTCCAGTTAATATTTGTCAGAGCCATCCCAAAGGTGAGAGCAGTATTCCATGCAAGACCTGACTTGTGCTTTATAAAGACTAAGCAGTTGCTCAGGTGTGAAATACCGTCTCACCTTAGAGAGAACACCTAGTTTTTTGGAGGCTAATTGGGCTTTAGACGTTTTAGAAGTTAGCTACAAGCTGCGCAAATCCCTACTCCGTTTCGCCGCTGACGTGTAATTTTTTTACTGCGCAACTTGCCTCGTGTTTACAGACGCCAATATGGTTGCTTCGGCGTACTGTATCAATTTTATAATGGTTCAATTTCTTCTCCTAATATTTGCCATAAGATAATTGTATACCCTTTAATTAACACATTTATTATTACAATTTAGAGTTCTTAATTAAACTCTTTGAGTCTCTACAAATAATAAATCAAGTTAATTTTATCATCGGCAAAGAGACAGAACAGAATGAGACAAGTACTAAAATATTCACATTCACGTGTTTAAAATTTTAATACATTCCAAAATGAATGTAATTAAAGCTACAGCTTTCCTTGGTTAATACAATTATGTACTTCGGAATTACTCCGCTCTAGAGTAATTTTGTTAATGGCCAATGCCGCAGTACTACGGAGGAGGATATTTGCAGAGATATAGTCATAGTTGCACAGTAAGCCCGATTACAGAGGCGCCACATATAATAAATAGCTAATAATATAATAGCTAATAGTTATGTTTATTTTTCACTTTGGCATTCGATAGAGAGAACGCTTTTTAACGCGAGTTCACCAACGCAACGCTTGTTAACTTTAACGCTTGGGTTCCGTACCTCAAACTGAGAAAACGGAACCCTTGTAGGATCACTTTGTTGTCCGTTTGTCCGTCTGTGTTGTGTATGTCAAGACTCTTTATCTCGGGAACGCGTAAAGATATCGAGTTGAAATTTTAACTGTATACGTATGTATCTATGGTCTCTTGCAGTTATGTAAAAGAAAAACTTCCCAGTTATCGTTTAAAAAAGTTATGTCGTAAAAAACCGCATATTTCAACACTCATAAAAATCAAAACCTACAGGGTACTTCCCGTCGACATAGAACTATGAAATTTGGCGAGAAGCATTGTCTCAGAGTAAACATATAGGAATGAATCTGAAAACTGTACCTACATTTTTATTTAAATCACAAAAATTAGGGCCTCAAAATGTGGGTTCTAAATTCAAATTGAGTAAATCGTATCATGTAAGATATCATAAAAAAGAACTTCATAAGCACATGCTAAAACAGGTTTTTAATTATTTTAACAATGTGTAATTTTCTATGTATGACAAGAAAGTGAAAAAAAAAACTTTTTGTCGATGGTTATAGTATAGAGATTTTAACAAAGTTGTTCCCAATTTTGTGAAATTTTCTGAGCTTGATCGAGCCTGACTCGCACATGTCCGGATTTTATTTTCCATTTTTTTTTACAATTTGTTACATAACTACTCTGGATTTACAATAAACTGATTTGTGGCAATATATAAGTAGTGTTTTTTTGGTGTACGTAACATTACACCAAAAAACCATTCAACCTATCTATGTAAAAACGTTGATTGAATGAAAATTTTGATAAAATTCCACCAATTTCATCAATATGAACCAATTTTATTATTATATCCTACGTGACTAACCGCGCACTAAAATTACGAGATAAATAAACACCTCATCATTTTCAGTTTCAGCCGAGTTGCATCGACCGTGATCACGGGTATTCTGACTACCCGATTGAATCGATGCAACTCGGCCGAAACGTCGCGATGAAGAGGTATTTATTTATCTCGTAATTTTAGTGCGCGATTAGTCCCGTAGGATATAATAATAATGTGTTCAAATCGCGATAGTTTAAAAACAACAATATATGAACCAATTTCAGTTATGATTTTAAATATATTTTTTAACGTCGGTTATTTTTACTGTGAAATTTCTCTTAGGAAGAGGAGAAATATGCTGTAGCGCTGTATATCAAATGATTTAAATATTTGGCAAACTTGTGAGAAGATTTAAAAAAGATTTTAGTCTCTATCTAGACTTATGAAGATATTATACTTATGAACTATTAAACGTCCTCTCTTTCTCCTAAAAAGAAAGGACTTTTTCATTTTTAGCGGTTTGCACCCAGGGCTTTCCTCTATGTGTTGTTTAAAATGATGTAATTCAAATAATAGTTGTATTTCTGACAATTTTCTTATCAACAGCTATAGCAGCAGCGAAGCAGCCGAAAGTGGTGTATACGAGTACGCACGGTTCATTTATTTGCACTACACAATTCCGCCGTATGTTTAACATCTTCAAAAGTAATTATTGTATGAATGAGCTTTATAATTACTAGACTCGTTCCATATCATATCATAATATCTAAGGAAATAGAAAGTAAATAGATAGATATTTGTTGTTTTTAAACTTTCGCGATTTGAACACATCATTATTATATACTACAGGACTAATCGCGCACTAAAATTACGAAATAAATAAATACCTCCTCATCCCGACGTTTCGGCCGAGTTGCAACTCGGTCGAAATTTGGAATTTATGTACGGAATTTCACACCATTGGCTTTTCGGTGAAGGAAGGAAGGAAAACATCGTGAGGCAACATATGCAGGTTGCCTCACGATGTTTTCCTTCACCGAAAAAGCCAGTGGTGTTAAATTCCGTACATAAATTCCAAAGAACTCATTGGTATGGGACCGGGATTTGAACCCACGACCTACGATTGCAAGGCGGGTGTCATTACTTCTAGGCCACCACGGCTATTTATTCACTCTTTATTTAAAACCACAATTTTAAAATAAACACTATATATTTACACATACTCGTATACGACAAAAATATGATTTTATAAAGTGGCGGCCTTATCACCTATGGCGATTTCTTCCAGGTAAAGAAAACCCAATAAGAAAGAAATAAAACTTTTGATATGGACCCAATCTGAAAATTGCATAAAATTGCTGTTTCATATAAAAAGTTTCACTATCGACAAAATGCATGGGAAAGCTGTTTTTTTTCTTCAATTATGTCCATATTGGCTTTCCTTTTAGAAATCTCCAATAAGACCGCTTCGCAGCAGCTTGCATCCAGCGCAATTCTACAGTCATCCGTCCACCTTGTGGGTGAACGTTCTACGCTACGCTTGTCAATACGTGGTCTCCACTCGAAAAATTGGCTCGTTCATCAAGCCTCCGTGTTATAAAGTAAGTTCGTATATATAAAAACAAAATCTAATATACAACTAGGTTCGAATAACCGTTTTAATACCGGTAATTCGATAATTCGTCAGTGTAAACATTTTAACCCCGTATAAAATATAATAAACAACTAGGTCCGAGTAACCGCTTTAATACCGATAATTCGGTAATTGGTTAGTGTAAACATTTTTATCCCGTTCAGAAACACTCGTGGACTTTTGCAAAGATTTATAAGCTTGATAAACGTCAGTTCCAATAAAAAAGGCGGTCCATTCCCAATCGTACCGAATAAATCCAATGAAATATCTCCGGACGGACGACAGCGTTAATAATTTTAATAATGCCACCTTTTTTAGGGTTCCATATCACAGAAAGTAATAAAAAAACCTAGCTTTAAAACATTTAGATCACTTGGTTGTACGTCTTTCTGTCAGACGAGATATCTTTTCTCAGATACGCGTGGCAGTAAAACAGAATTTGACGTTTAATATTCAGATGTATATGTAACTCGTGAAACCAAGAAATTATCTTAAATTTACGGAAAATCATACTTTATCCTTTTTTACCGAAAATTCCAAAGGAATTGCAAGGAAATTCAAACCTATAGGCTACTTCCCGTTGACCAAGATAATTATATAACATTCAGCAATATAACATAGAAGCAAAGTTTTTTTTTAATTTAAATTAATGATCCACAGACTCCAATGCAATTAAAAATCTCTAAAATGCAATTGAAAGAATGCGACTTTACAATAGAGATGGGTTAGTTAAAATCTTAGTCTAAGTTAGTAGTTTCAGTGCATTGCGTGAATACCACGAGCAAATCGGCGACCCGCATGCAGCACCCGATCACGAGTGTGACGCATGACGCCACCGCAAGAAGGAGCCTTCGATGGCAAGCATGAATACTTAGGGCATGCACGCAATGCTAATTTCTTAATATTACACATAATTTTTAAATATTACACACTTATTATTATTTATTTTGTATGAAGCAAAGTTTTAAAACATAATTATAGGGCAAACAAATCTGAAATACGTATATCAATGGTCAGTATAAATGTTAAACGAACTAGTTGGGTCATAGGGCCTTACAGCGTGATCTTCAAGAGAAAATGCACAATTTATAATTATAATTGTTTTATTTATGAGTTAATTAAATAAGGAAGTTCGTATAGCCCTGGTGTCAGAGTCTTTAAGCCGCCCGAAGACCTAAGACATGGCTAAACGGTTAAAAGGACAATCTAAGCCACGGTAGCGCTTAGTTTTAAATGCCACCCGCGGTCACCTATCCGAAAACTAACTGTGCTGAACTTTGCTTAACTTCGATGATCGGCTAACGAACATCCAGTCAAACTACGCTTTGAGCGCTGCGATTTATGAGTTTTTACTGATGGAACGATATTATCACATTAATCTTTATCTACGGAACCTAATTATACATATGACGAGAGACACGCACTTGCCAACTTTTATTTCATAATCCGAAGCTTTTTCGTATTCTGACGTTCTTTCAAATAATTCCGACAATTTTCGGTTAATATTTAATTTACGACGGTAATACTGATCAACTGCTGAAACCGAGTGATGAATTGTATTTTCGGGAAAATTATGCTTTTCAGACTGATTAATTGTATTTCTGGGAAAAATGTCGGCATCATGAGAATTCGAGAAATTGTTACTTAATTCTCCTTTTCGTACATTGTCGTGCCATAGAATTGAAAATAGTAATACGCCTTAATAGACTTTCGATGGATTCTGAGAAACCGATTTAATCCTATCAATTACGAGTAAATGGGCGGATTCTCTACAACGGTATAAGATTTTTTCGAAGGCTGTTTATTTTTAGTTACTGTTCTTGTTTACACAGATACTAGAAAACGGTGATACGGATAATATGAGTTGAAGAGCGCGGATAGGTAAAGCTCTTTCTGAGCGCTCTAGCTGAGCTTTCTTATCAAGCGCTCGGGCATGATAGTAAACCCCTTAAAAATAATAAAATTTAGGCTATGTCGCTCGCAAATAGTGTAGCTTTTGTAAATTATGCGTTTAATTAAAATTTCAATTAAACTGAAGAATTGGTTTTATTAGACTAGTAGACATTGTAATTAAAACACGTGCTATGCGAGACGAGCCCGCGTGCTAGTTCAACCTTGAGAAAGATCGCCAAATGCGATTGAAACTATAGTAGCAGTTTTCTACTAAAATATATCGTGAGTTACACCTGTGCTTTACTAAATTAAAATCATTTAAAACAATCTAATACTAAATGAGTAACCAGTTAAGTAAGTTACGTATATTATTTAATATGTATAGGCATGATAACAAAAAAAAAATTAATTAGTCAGTCAGATAGACTATTAAAAAATATTAGACACAATTTTTTTTCTTTTATCAATTAAACAAAAAACCGGACAAGTGCGAGTTAGGCTCGCACATCGAGGGTTCCGTACAAATCCAGAAAATTTCACAAAATTGGGAAGTAAACTTACTTTAACGTTAAAATCTCTTATACCTCACATGATACGATTTACTCACTTTGAATTTTGAACTCATATTTTGTGAATTTTGAGGCCCTATTTTTTTGTGATACAAATAAAAATTTACTGTTTTCAGATTTATTCCTATATGAAAACTCTGAGACAATGCTTCTCGCCAAATTTCATAGTTCTATGTCAACGGGAAGTACCCTGTAGGTTTTGATTTTTGTGAGTGTCGAAATATGTGGTTTTTTACGACATAAACTCTCTAACTTTATTAAATGATAACTGAGAAGTTTTTCCTTTACACAAACTGCAAGAGATCATAGATATACAGTTTAAATTTCAACTCGATATCTTTACGCGTTCCCGAGATAAAGAGTCTTGACATACACACAGACGGACAGACGAACAGACGGACAACAAAGTGATCCTATAAGGGTTCCGTTTTTTCCTTTTGAGGTACGGAACCCTAAAAATGATGAAGATATAGTCCATCAAAGTTCCGCGTGACGTCACAAGTGCCATAAAAATGTATAGACTTCTGCAAGAGAAATGACGTCACGACCCCCACTCCCAAACTTTGATAAGGTTTATCTTTGTCATTTGTTGTTTGGTTAGAAAACGAAAAAATACGTCTTTAATATATTTCATAATCTAACTCACAGACTAATTATAGTAATGATTTTTTTACCCAGCCATCAGGCTATTTTAAAGCGGTTATTGGTGTCCTAAAACATTATTTTTGACACATAAATATCCGGAAAAAACATTCGAAAGAAAATAATTCGTAATAAACTCATGATATCAAAGCAAAACGGTCCAAAATCACGTTAGTTTCCATAATACTAAAAGGAGATTTTCTTTTATGAATGTTTGTGAAAACGAACCTCGTTTCAAAGAACGGCCGCCGAGTAGCTTCAAACAAAACGTGCGGAATCCGAACAAAAGTAATTATATCCAAACAAGTACTCTGTAAAACATAAGGTAGGGAAGTTTCCTTCGGGTTTAGGAAGGGAGATGCGGGGCGATTAAATTACGAGACAATTTATTTTTAAAACAACGTTAAGGTACAAAGAACTACACGCCAAAAATCTCAGAAGAAAGACAAGTAATAGAAGTATTGCTAAATTTTACTCAAATAAAAACTACATTACAGCTGTCTTTTTCATATTTTTCATATCTGATTATACAACATAAGCGAGAGTGAGTCTGTCGCTTGTTCCGTGCTTGCACTCTCTTCTCTGGTGGAACGTGACAATGAGTCATGATTTTTTTCGTCTTGACTGCGTCGATGGCTCAGTGGTTAGTGACCCTAACTTCTGAGTCAAAGAGGCGTTGGGTTCGATCCCCACCCAGAGCAAATATTTATTTGACGAACATTTTGTTACTATCTATATAAGTATGTATTTAAAAAAAATAAGTATATGTAGTATATCAGTCTCTGACAGCCATATCACAAGCTTTGCTTGGGTTGGGTCAGAGACCGTGAGTGAGATGGCCCCAAATATTTATTTGTCTTATTTATTTATTTTCGTACATGCAGTCTGCGTTCATCGGTTTATAAGATGTTATCATGTCAAAATCTTTGAAGTAATTATTTCTGTCCATAGCTCCCGAACTAAGCTCAGGGGCAGAACAAAATGATTTGCAAGTAGAGCCGCGGGGCAGAAATGAAAATCTTTGAGATAAAGGAGCGGTGTAGTTACTAAGATTTCTGTGTTTTAAATGGATGTGGTATTTTGTTGTCGCAAATTCAAACCAACTTGGCAGAAGTTTTGTAATTTGTTATAATATACAATATAGTAACTGCACAACATCTAACCATATGTTAAATAACAAATAATAACGCCCAAAATAATAGTTAGCAGTCCGATAGATTAATAGACGATTCCACACACAAACACTCACACAGACACATACACACATCCTCACCTCACACACACGATGTGAATTATATTTGTAATAATTATTTTGTTTATACTTAGTCGTAAAGTTATGGTTTGTTATACAAAATATTGAAATCTGTTTTGGACTTATTTTAAATTACTGTGTAGTTGTGTTCATATGTAGATTGTGTAACGCTGTTGATTACATGAAATAAATAAATAAAAAAATAGACGGCCATACCCGTTACCAGCTACTAATATTGCTTACAGGCAACTATAGTAGCCTTAAAGGCTTATGATCTCTGATAAAACCTACAGGAAATCTATTGGGGAGGCCTATGTCTAGTAGTCCTCACTCAGTCAGAAAATCAGAGTTAAGTACAACTGATAGAATTGGAATCATTTATTGATGTATTGAGCTAAAAACTAAAATTAAATATACAACAAAGAGTTATCTTTGTGATAAGCATTTCAAAAAAACCGAACGCAGGATTTGAACCTGCCCCTTCGGATCACTAGCCCGACGCTCTAATCAACTGAGCCAGCTCGCCTCCCACGCAAGCTTCAAATCTTTGAAGTGCTTATATTACACCAACATATAGCGTTGGTTGGTTTTGAAATGCTTATCACAAAGATAACTCTTTGAGATAAAATCTAGTGTGGAAAGCACTCAAAATAAAATCATAACAAATATACAACATTTTGTACAATAATAGGTACTCGTAGTGCTGCAAAATAGATCTCGTCATTTCACAGTACGTAATTAAATTTAAAACTTGATTAAATTAAAAATAAATAACTTGTAATCTATTTCAACAATAAGATTAGATGCTGTCGAGAGGCAATTGAATACAAAATTAAATAATATCAGAATAATATAAAATATCAATGCACAATGTAAACATCATAGTAGTAGGTCAATTAAAATGTCAACGAGTTATGGAGAAGGCTGTGCTCGGAGTCTTTCCGCGAGATCGAATCAGAAATGAGGAGATCCGTATAAGAACCAAATGACATAGCTCAACGGATTGGAAAGTTGCAATTGGCAATGGGCAGGGAACATAGCGTGGAGGACTGATGACCGATGGGCTCGAAAAGTTCTCGAGTGGAGACCACGTACCGGCAAGCGCAGCGTACGGATGAACTCATTCAGACCGCAGGATCGCGCTGGATGCAAGCCGCTTCCAACCGGTCTTATTGAAGATCCATAGGGGAGGCCTATGTCCAGCAGTGGACTGCTTATGGCTGATGGTTGGTTGGGTGGAATTAAAATGCCATGGATTTAAGTACCTATATTATGACATCACCAATCATCGCGCTGGATGTGACCTGCTTCGAACCAGTAATCTATAGGAGAGACCTGTGTCAAACAGTAGACGTCTTATAGTTAAAATAAATATAATAAATATCAGGTTGCCTGGAAGACATCGCTTTAAGCGATAAGGTTGTCGCACTATTTTAATTCTCTTGTATTCTTTTATTGTTAAATTGTAAATTGTGTGAACAATAAAGCGTTTTCTATTCTATTTTAAATCCAACGGTTCAGCTCACGTACTGCAATGCATTAAGTAGCTCTATCACTGTCAAAATGTGAAGTTGACATACAAACCAATTTTATTTTTTTTTTCTTTTGGCGTGGTATCTGTATTTGCCGATACTGCTTATATCAAACTGCTTGTCTAGACTAGCTCAGTAAATGTTTTATTTTTTTATAACCATGTGATGTCACCTGCCGGCTCCACCGGAAGACCAGCGCTGGTTCTCAGCTAGCATATGCTGAGGTGGAGCCGATTTGTGACAAAAATATAGATTATAAGTGGTATTCTACTTAGTTTTAACATTTATTATGTTTAATTTAAATATGTTGTATTTTTGTCACAATAAAAGGATGTCTATGTCTATGTCTACTGATTAAGTCATAAAATCCCAAGTTCTAGCTGCAACGGCAATTTAAATTATCGCCAATATTCATCATCCAATGTCAAAAAACTATCAAAAACTTACAACTATAAAAAGAATCATAAAAGTATAAAAAGACGCATTAAAAGTATAAAGTATAAAATAAGTATAAAGTATAAAAGAAGTATAAAGTATAAAAGAAGTATAAAGTATAAAAGAAGTATAAAGTACAAACTATGTCGCGTCTCAATTTTCTAACTTCATAATTTCTAATCAGCACCACAATTTAGGGCTGATACAGATCGTTCTATAACGGGCAAAGTTGCAATACTTTGCCTGACTTGGCAAACTTGGCTCCAACTTTGCCCTCGACTGAACTTTGTATCGTTATACTTCTTATTGGAATTTTTAAAGTGTTTAAGTTACATGTGATGGTTTATGGAGTACGGGAAGCCATGTTATATTAAAATGTGTAAATGTTTGAAGAGTTTATCATACAGAGTGTTTTGTAAAATGCCAAGATTTTTAGATGTGTATATTATTCTGTATTATGAACAACTTTTTATCCATCCATCAGGATCATAGGACGTCCATTGCTGGACATAGGCCTCCTTTGCGGATCTTCAATAAAGCCGGTTGTAAGTGACTTGCATCCAGCGTGATCTTGCGGTGTTAATAAGATCATCTGTCCATCTCATAGATGGACGTCCTACGCTGCGCTTGCCGATACGTGGTTTCCACTCGAAAACTTTTCGACCCCTTTCGACCCCATCGGTCATCGTAGATACTGTACTGTATCAGCCTTTTTAATAGTCCACAGCAGGCCCCTTCGTGGGTAGGTTGATTGAGCTATATGGCCCAATCACCCTTCGAGGGTAGGCCTACGCCACCACGCTAGCCCAGTGCGGGTTGATGGATTCACATACGCCATTGAATTTCTTCGACGGACGTATGCAGATTGCCTCACGATGTTTTCCTTCACAGAAAAGCGAGTGATGTGAAATTCCGTACATAAATTCCAAAAAACTCATTGGTATGGGACCGGGGATTTGAACCCACGACCTCACGATTGTAAGGCGAGTGTCACTGCCTCTAGACCAACATGGCTTATACAACGTGTAACAGAACGGTTCAACAATACTGAACGGCATGTATGTATATCCAGTCACGAATCACCTGTATGAATTTTAGACTTCAAAAGTCATCTTATTTTTTCCATATAAAACTAAAAAATATTTTTTTCAAATTATTTTGGACAACCCTAAAGTAGTGAGGTCGGTGACCGCGCGGCCTCGCCTCGAAAGGTAAACAACGCGCTCCGCTCGCTGCCGTCGGCGTCGGCCCGACACGCGAACGCGCCGTGGCGTCTTATTTTTTAGTTTTAGGTTCAAAATCTACAAGGAAATGCTAGTTAGGCTACGTAATGCTGTCGAAGGAGGCTACTTACCTACAGATTCTTAGACCTAGTCCCTAGACCTAGTCGAGACCTAATTCACGTTTAAAAACAGCTAAAAATTCGTGGCCTACTCGTATCTAGTTCCATAATTACCTACTTAATGTTTTATTTTAATGCGTAATTTAAATATGTAAGTACCTAGGAATTTTCAGAGTAGATAACCAATTTAGGTATCCTATTTTTGACAAATACCTATTTACTTACCCTAATTGTAAGGTTTCTTGACACTCTTGAAAGTAAACAAATGTTATAGGCCGCGCCACACAAGTTGGCCGATGTGAAGTTAGCTAAAAGCCAATCAACGTGCGGCTTTATGTGAGCTTCTGTCAGGATTGGATATTGTGCTGCTTGCAGTTGTTGACTTCATATCCGCCAACTTGTGTGGCGCAGCCTAGGTACATGTGGGTACTTACCCTATCTTTGGCATATAAAATTACTTACCTAGGTAATTAGGTCCTATGGGCACTCAGAAGTGATAGAAAAAAAAAAACAAATTGATAGATATTTTAAATTCACTATTTTTATTTGCCTACTACAAATAACAACTAGGTACCTATACAGTTAACACACACAGGGGCGTCCACAAAAACTTAATAAAAGTCAAAGGAAAGGCTCGAAATCCTGACCTCCTCGCTCGCAGCACAACCGAGTACGTAGGCACGACGAGCCATAGATTTTCTCACGTTCACCACCTCAAAATTCCGTGTACGATACGAGGGATCATCTCTCCTGGACTGGAGTCGCACGGCACAGAATAAACAATATTTTTAATGTACCACCTCAAAAAGTCTAATCACGTTAAGTCCGGAGACCTTGGTGGCCAGCACACCACGCCCCTGGGTCTTATTCACCGTCCTGGAAACTGCACGTTCAGGTGGTCGCTGACGCGGCGCGCATAATGCGCGGGCGCTATTAAATGTCCTCCAGACCTCCATCTGGTTAATGTGGAACGCCGCTTCTGCCCGATGCGTGCTGGTCCTTGGGCTATCTTCAAAATGCTGCAGACTGTGCGTCTCGAGATTTGAACCAACTCGAGCACCGGGTTATCCTTCGTGAAAGTTCCCAGTAGGTACTGAGCAGACGTAGGTATAACACATCCGTCTAAGAAGTCCGTCCATAATATTATTAGGTATCCTAGACTTCCGAGACATCGCGATGGTAGAAAGAGTTGATAGACGTCTTCATTTCCGCAAGGTCAGAGGGCGACTGACTAAAAAATTCCTATTATTTCTATTAAAATTGGAATCAAAATTTTATTAGGGTTCAGTGTTCATATTTTGAATTTCGTTTTTAGTGAAAGTTTTTTTTTTGATGCGCACATAGTTCGAAGAACGGATGGCCGATGGGGCCGTAAAGTTCTCGAATGGAGACCACGGACCAGCAAGCGCAGCGTAGGATGTCCACTGACCAGGTGGACTAACGATATAATAAAGATCGGAGGAACGCGCTGGATACAAGCCGCTTCCAACTGGCCTTATTGGAAATCCAGAGGACATAGGCCTCATGTCCCGCAGTGGAGTCTTTCGGCTGTTGGATGGATAGATGGCCGATGATACCGTAAAGTTCGGGTGGACTGAAGCTATTATAAACATATTTTTTTACGTTATTTCAAAATTGATTCGACATTTTAAATAAGCAAAAGAAAAGAAATCATTTCGAGAAAGCGCGAGCGGAGCGAGCTAGCGAGGCCTATGTCCAGCAGTGGACGTCCTATGTCTGATAAATGGGTGGATGGATGTAGTAGAAACTAAATAACAAAGCTTCAGACAACATTTTACCATAATAAAAAAATAGTAGAACAAAATATTGTACGGAACCCATATTGTGAAAAACATATTTTTGGGGGGCGGAGCTAATTTTGCTAAAAGAGCCGCCATAGTGGCGGCTGATTCGTGATTTGCTGGCGATGTTTGTTTATGCTCTTTGTCGGCTCGTGTGTGCTCGTGTGTACAAACGCCGCCAGTCCACGTGGACTATCGCCGATCATAAAGATAAAAATACAGATGCGTAGTTGAAATGCTCTAACTTTGGTTTGGAAACTATTGTTACGCGTGATTTCTATTTTGAATGTAGTACCTATTTTACTGTACCAGCCTTTTTTTCAAATAGTCCACTGCAGGACGTATGCCTACC
The DNA here is from genome assembly GCA_949316475.1 of Hypomecis punctinalis. Taxonomy (NCBI): domain Eukaryota; kingdom Metazoa; phylum Arthropoda; class Insecta; order Lepidoptera; family Geometridae; genus Hypomecis; species Hypomecis punctinalis. Next base: position 15,480,598 of record OX438820.1, on the reverse strand, counting down.
CACGAAGGGTGATTGGGCCATATTCACCACGCTGGCCCAGTGCGGGTTGGTGGATTCACATACGCCATCGAATTTCTACTACGGCCGTATGCAGGTTGCCTCACGATGTTTTCCTTCACAGCAAAGCCAGAGGTGTGAAATTCTGTACATAAATTCAAAAGAACTCATTGGTACGGGACCGGGGATTTGAACCCACGACCTCACGATCGTAAGGCGGCTGTCACTACCTCTTGACCACCACGGCTTTTTTTAATGACATTAAATAATAATTTTAATGTATGTATCTGGGAGAGAACCTAGCAAAAGCTAGGTATAAAACATTCTGAACTTTCTTACTTATTACTTTGGCTTTCGTCTCGCTCTTTTTTCAGTTAAAATAACATCTAGGTATTTTCGTGTCGTGTCCAGAATATTTGATGTATTTTTTAAAGCTAAGCTAACAACAAATAAATTTATCTTGTAATGTAGGTAAATAGGTACGTATTTTTTATTTTGACATGACTTGGAGCTGGTAGAATATGCCGAGTGCTAAGACCTATTCTCAGGTTTTACGCCACTTAAAATATCACGGCCAATGACTGATGTCACGCGACTACATGCAAATAGGTATGAGTGACAAAAAAAAATATCTTTGTGAATCTTTTTTTACAGTCCTGCTTCATCAGAAAGGTTGTTACATAGACGATGTAATCATTTTATGCAACAGGTAGTACTTACAACATGTTCTAGTCTAGGGAGTTTAGATGAGTTAGGTAAATCAATCTATGACCTTGTAACTTGTACCTATGACCACGTACCTACTTACAATGTTTGTGTGTAAAAGCCCGTCCACGATTTTGTAGGCAAAAATAAAATATTTCTGTACACTTATTAGTCTTTATTTACACTTATTATTAGTCCGTCAGCTGATAAGTTTAGGGTTGACATCAGGTTGTTTTACGCAAAACTTTAACTTGGTTTATCTCGTAATCTAACATACTGAGGATTGTGAGACCTTATGGGGTAAGTTTTAAATATGTCTGAGCATGCGTGGTTTAAGTATTGTTGAACCGTTCTGTTACACGTTGTATATGGCGGTATTAGATAATAAATTTAAAATGAACAACAAAAACTTTATGTATCGACACAGAATACCAGAGTTAATAAAAAACAGCCCAGTAAAGCAAAAACTACACAATACCCTGAACAATGCACCCTATTTACTTAAAATATGGCCCCACATAAGCCAATTCCAATAGAAAAACCTATAAAACTAATAAAATCACGGTCTGGTCCGTAACAGCACCATTATCGGGGCCTACGTAAACTGGTTGATTTATACAACTCCTCTCTGAATATATTAGGGGAGAGTGGGGTGGTGCCGTACGCCGCTTATTTCGATACAGTTTTTGTTTATTTCGATACAGTTTCTGTTTTGTTGAGGACATGTTTTGATTGATTGGTGGAGAATTGGAACATTGTGAGTGATAGGGTTGGGAATGCTCGAGAAATATTATGGTTACATTTGTGGCTAGTTTTTGTAGAATTGACTGCGAAACTAAAATCTCCAAGAATTGACACGGTAAGCTGCGGCCGTAATGTGTACGTATTCTGAAGTTCGGCTTCGCTTTTTCTCTTGCTCGCGCCAGTTACTCCCGTCACGAGAGCGAGCGAGAAATAGCGAAACCAGACGTCAAACGTGTACACAATACGGGCCCTGTATGCTGAGTGTGAGTTTTGTCATAAACATGACGCGCTTTTCGGCGAACGCGTAAGCATGTAATTTGTATGAAAAAATGTACAGCGCCACTAGCGGCGCGTTTTTGAAACACAGCAAGTTCATACAAATTATGCCATGTAATTTGTATGAACTTGCTCCCGCACAAAGTGTTTCAAAAACGCGCCGCTAGTGGCGCTGTACATTTCTTCATACAAATTACATGCTTACGCGCGCGCGGCGAGCGGGTCATGTTTACGACAAAACTCACACTTAGCATACTAGTTTTGCTATAGAGTTTGTGCAAAAAGAGAAGCGTCGTAGGTGAGGTCGCCCGTGTGCCTTTTTACTATTTTTTTACGATGACAACACTGCTCTGTCATTGCTAGTACAACTAAAAGTGTTTGATTCTTGATAGATATCAACTCGGTTTTCATCAGTAGATTCGCGTCTATGAGGTAGTCGGTACCTTGGCTGCTAATTAATATATTATTGTTAGTTCACGGTAACGCCACGACGCTTTTCTTTTTGCACAAACTCAAAGATGTCACGAATATACCTACTTGTGCTTATACCTAAAGTATACTTGAATACGTAAAGCCGTAACAGCACACATGGCCTACGTTAACTGTATACAAATCCTCTCTGAATATTTAGGGGAGGGTGGTGCCAAATGTCGCTTACGAGTCTATACCGTTAATTTAATTTATTCAAACACGCTGTAAAACAATCTTTCAACTCAATTTTCATTATTAATCACACATAAATTATTTTAGATAAATAGCGATTAATACTTAAACCAATGTTTAAAAGAGTAAATGGCAACATTAAACACGAAACCGCACGCCGATACTACACGACCTTTGAACTCCGAGAGTAAGTGTGCGGTTTTACTCCGACGCCAGAATCACGTTCTTACTTAGAGCTAGTTCACACGGTGGGGTGCGGCACTGTGCCGCAAGCCGCAAAGATTTTGCTTCATAATAAATTCGAATATTTACAACAAGGAGATAAAAAAATTGGTGGCCTGTGATGTGTACACGGCTTAACGTGAAATGTACTCGTATATGTGTCAGCGAGTGACTTTAATAGATGGGTTCTGAGCCCTGTATTTGGGGCAGACTGAGAACTTTAAGGCGCTCTCAATACTGCTCGCTCGCTCAGAGCTGGACATTGAGGTACCCACGCGTAGCTCATAATCTCTTCTTTCCGATGACTGCCATGATTTATATTTATGGCTGGCTTTTGTGTGAGCTGAGGACGATACATTTAATTGTTATGTATTTTTTTTAACTCTCCGTTTATTTTTATAAGAAAAATTGTTTAAATAACACTAATTTTTTGTGTAAATTGATAGTTCTAAAAAAACTCTATTAATATCCAAAAGAATCACGTATAGGTCGTAAATTACACTGAATATAAAATATCCTCATTCCTCTTACGAACAGCATTGGATTGTGGAACGCTTTGCCTGGGTCTGTCCCCGCTAAAGTACAACGTGGGTGTCTTCAAATCCCGAGTAAATAGGTATCTTCTAGGTAAGCGTGCTACACCCTAGACCACATATTTGCTTAGCATCAGGCAGTATGTAGACAAACGCAAACCTACAGGAAATAAAAAAAAAAAACAAAAGAAAAGCAAGAAAGTCGTTCATATGTCCGCCTGGCAAAATAATTCCAGTGCGGCGCCGCACCGCACCTTGTGAGCCGGCACCTACCAACGCGATTTTTTATAGGAAACGAAGTAATGTTGTTTACTCAAGCGACGGCAGTTTTTCAAGGCTTTTAGGGTAAGCTAATAAAAGGAATGTAGAGTGCGACACGGGTTTTAATGAATGGTTGAGGGTGGAAGGAGCGCTAGTATATTTTGACTCTCTAAACCAAAAAAGGGTTTTGATGTTACAGGCAGGTGAAGAGCCAGCCTAGCAGCAGTTTACGTCCAATAAATTAAAGAAATTTTTAAAATTTATATTAAGCTGTATTAAGGACACATGTGAGACGACTATTACAAACTTTTGATGTGGTGGGTCTATAGTAAATAATGGAATCGTATCAATAATTGATCAACGTTGACTGTCTCGGTTGGTCGGTTAGTGACCCTGACTTTGGATCATAGAGGCGTGGGTCCAATTCCACCTAGGGCTAGCATTTATGTGATGTTTGCTCTGTGTCTAGGTGTTATTTAGGTTCGTCTATATATGTATGTATTTAAAAAATATGTATATGTAGTAGATAAATCGGCAGCCTCTGGCAGCCATATTACAGTTTTGCTTAGTTTCGGATCAGAGACCGTGTGTAAGATGTCCTCTAATTTTATCAAGCCACTTTTTTACGGAACATCTGATTTACCTGAAGTTGTGAAAAGATCGAAGTCAATTTGTTTAACTAGCAAATTGTTAGAGTTTTAGGGTTGTGCTACAGCAAAAATTTATCATAATGATGAGTAACATCAAAAATATTCCCGTCGTTAATAAATACACCTTTTATGCTTACCTATGAAACGTTGGACAAAATAACCAATTCGCAATATCTCGCAAACCAATATTGGCCAAACCCTTTAGGCTAGGTTGAAGGTCCGATAGAAATTGACACCCTTAAACATCTAGAATACCTAAATAAATATTTTCTAGCTATCATATCGTTACTCTTTACCAAACCGCCGTACTGTTTATATACTCAATAAATGTCAATGTCAACTGAGAAAGTCAATAACTATCATTTCACCTATCGCCGTTATCAGTAATACACCGTCCACTGCTGGACATAGGCCTCACCTATGGGTTTCTAATAAGCCCAGTTGGAAGCGGCCTGCATCCAGCACATTCCTGCGGCTTTAATTATATCGTCGGTCCACCTAGTCTGTGGATGTCCTACGCTGCGCTTGACGGTGTGTAATCTCTATTTGAAAGCTTTACAGTCCCATCAGCAATCCGTTCTCCGAGTCATGTGCCCTACCTGCTGTCATTTCAACTTGCTACTCTGCTTCGCTATATCGGTAGCTTTGGCCTACGGATCTCCTCATTCCTGATTCGATCTCGCGAAGAGACTCCGAGCATAGCTCTCTCCATAGCGCGCTGAGGCCATAGTGTTCTATTAGCCATAGTGCTTGAGCTAAATGACTCGTATAGGCCAGGTGGCTAGTCCTGGTGTCAGAGTTTTTAAGCAGCTTAACGTATCTGACATGGCTAATAACCGGGGCCTACAATTGAACGTGTCATCCGAGCGGTGTCACGGTAATGCTCAGTTGTAAGTATCTGACATGGCTAATAACCGGGGCCTACAATAAAACGTGTCATCCGAGCGGTGTCACGGTAATGCTCAGTTGTAAATGCCACCCGCGGTCGTCCATTCGAAGACTGACCGACTGATCTTGAGCTTATTCATAAGGTCCACAGAACCTACCTATAGGACGTCATATCTCCAATGAGGTTGGAAGCGGCTTGCATCCAGCGCGATCCTGAAATCTTAATGAGGCCATCTGTCAACTGCCTGACAACTTCTGATATAAGTAAACGGTTAAAACAACCGAGACCTACAATTTAATGTGTCATCCAAGTCACATCAGCGCTCAATTGTAAACAGAGTCAAAATGTTGATCATCACTACATACTTAGTAGAAAACAAAGTCGCTTCCCTGTCTGTCCCTAGGTATGCTTATATCTTTAAAACTACGCAACGGATTTTGATGCAGTTTATTTTAATAGATAGAGTGATTCAAGAGGAAGGTTTATAATTTATGTATAATACACCTGTGCGAAGCCGGGGCGGGTCGCTAGTATAAAATATACAAAACCTCATAAAAACTGATACAAATCAGGTTGTTTTTAACAAAGAAACTTATAATAAGAAGTAAGCTATAAAAATGTATAATTTAAAATGTAGGTGTGCTTCAGACATGTCTAGACTACGTAAGATGAGATATTACTAAAGATTCTCATAAATATCCAATTTGTTTTGAGTCGAGTAAAATTACGTTTATTTTAGGAGATGAAAGGAATAACTTGGTTTCTACAAGATTTTGATTTAGAGTAGTTTAGTAGTCTTTTTAGGATTCCGTACCCAAAGGGTAAAAACAGTAAATAATAAATATTTTGGGACATCTTACACACGGCCTCTGACCCCAAACTAAGCAAAGCTTGTGATATGGCTGCCAGAGACTGATATACTATATATTTTTAAATACATACTTATATAAATAGTAACTAAATAACACTCAGACACAGAGCAAACACTGTTCATCACATAAATACTTGCCCTGGGTGGGGATCGAATCCACGCCTCTTTGACCCAGAAGTCAGGGTCACTAACCACTAAGCCACCGAGGCAGTCGAGTACAATAAAAGAGATTTCAGCAAAGTTTATTTAGGCTTTATTGTTGATAGAAAAAGCAAACAAAATTCGCAACCCAATATCCATTATTAAACGCTACAGTGGAAACAATGTCTTCAAACAACATAAATAATAACAAACCCAAAACAAAACATCTATTAAAACAATCAGTGGAATGAACAAAAAATGTTTACTTACATCAAAGTTGAGTACAAAAACGAAACGCCTATTCCAATAAGTTATTTACGCTACAATATGCATGATGACTAAAAAAATATAATTAGTCCGTCAGATAGACTATCAAAAAAACCGGACAAGTGTGAGTCAGGCTCGCACATCGAGGGTTCCGTACAAACACATTGTTAAAATAATTAAAAACCTGTTTTGTCTTGTGCTAATGAAGTTCTTTTATATGATACCTTACATGATACGATATACTCACTTTGAATTTTGAACCCATATTTTGTGAATTTTGAGGCCCTATTTTTTTGTAATTTAAATAAAAATGTACAGTTTTCAGATTTATTCCTATATGTGCACTCTGAGACAATGCTTCTTGACAAATTTGATAGTTCTATGTCAACAGGAAGTACCCTGTCAATTAGCAAAGGAAAAAATACGTGTCCAATATTTTTTGATAATCTCACTCACGGACTAATTATAATTATCATTTTTTACCTAGTCATCATGCCTATTCTAAGTATGTATATAAAAAAATGGAGTAAGAAATAAAAGCCAAAGCCAACTTCTTGGCGGTTGTGATGTCAGCTACAAGTTGCGCATAGGATGGGACACACAATATCATTTTTTTATTGGTATGTATGTTTATGATATATAATCTAATTTGTATTTTATTTAATGCGCACCCCGTCCATTATTCGTACGCGTTTTGTCCTCTCCATCCTAAGGTTGCCTGGCAGAGATCGCTATCAGCGATAAGGCCGCCCATTGTTACACTGTTTATGTTTATTTGTTTCTTTTTTGTGATTATTTCTTGGTGTGCAATAAAGAGTTTATCTATCTATCTATCTATTTTTTTCTTCCGTTCTGTCCCCCGGGGACAGACTGGAATAATTCATCCTGACTGAAGCTAACCTAACAGCTGGGCGAGGATTGGGTTATCCGCAGCTTGTAGCTAACCTCTCAGCCGCCAAGCAGCTTGATCCGGCCTGTAATACACAGACCAAGCTTCATTGACCAAGCGAGCGAAGCGTCTATCCTCGCTCGTTTCGCACAGACCGGATTATCTTCGAGATTACCAAAATTGCTATTACTTTTGCTGCCTCAGTGGAGTGTCACTTAGATATGTTGAATTATATTCAATTCCATAAAACTCGTACGCAAACGTTTACTCGTCAGTGAAATTGATAAATAATAACACAAAAAAAGAAATCTATCATATTGATGTTACGCCAAAATAAATCTCATGATATTCAACTTAATTTACAAATCACGCCAAAATTCTTTACCGTGTACGCCCAGAAATAATAAACGAACAAAGCCAGTTTAAATTTTCACCCTCAAAAAACTATATTCACGAAAGTCGTACACAAACCTCGTCACGTTCCAGAAAAAATCGTCAAAACAAAATCTAACACATTAATGTTACAACAAAACTAGTCTCATGATCTTCAAATTCACTTACAAAGCACGGCAAACTTCATTACAGAGTAGGTAGATCTATAAAATATAATTGAAATAAGCCAGTTTAAATTCCAACCATAATAACAAAAAGTCGTAGGTACCCGAATTAACGTCATCTCATTCCACAAAAAAATCCTCAAAACAAAATCTACCATGCATCATATACGTGTTAGGTTAATGTTACGCCAAAACCAGTCTCAAGATCTTCAACTTCACTTACAAATCACACCAAACTTCATTACAGCGTGCGCTCATAAATTATAATCGAACAAAGCCAGTTTACAATTTCCCTAACAATAAACCACAAAGAGCAGAAGCGGGATCCAGCAAGGCAAATATCGACACCAGTCGGCAAACTTCGGGTTTAATTCCACTGAGCTAATTCAACTTGCGAGATAAATTTCCAGCAACTTTTTGAATATATCGGCCGGATCGGAAAGTTGGATCGATTAAGTAGAATTCCCCAGTTTGGGAGATGGGACCTTTCTGTGGATACGACGTGGAAATTACGATGCATTGTGAAATTAGTAGAAATTATGATGAGTGATGAAATTACGATCTGCGAGATCGAATCAGGAATGAGGAGATACGTAGAACTAAAGTTATACTAAGCGCCACACAAATCGGCGTATGAGAAGTTAGCCGCAGATGACACTTCGCCGTGATTCGTCAATGACTGTGCACAATTCCGACGCCACGTGTCGTAGTTGTGAGCACGGGTGTAGGGAGGGCGAGCATGAGGTTGGCGGGCGGGTGTGCTCCGGCATCTCATCTCTCTGGCTCCCGCGCATACCTATATTTCGGCTTTTGCGCAGCGTTCTACCCATAACTTCCTATCCGCCGAATTGTGGCGCTTAGTATACCGACAATATTCCAGCAGGTTGGCAAGTTGTAATAGCAGGGGGACACATAGCTCGGAGGACTGATGGAGTCGAAAAGTTCTCGAGTGGAGACCACGTACCTGCAAGTGCAGCGTAAGACGTCTTTCTACGAAATGGACAGATGATGTCATCAAGACCGCAGGATTACACTGGATGCAAGCCGCTTCCAACGGGTCTTATTGGAAATTCATAGAAGACCATATGACGTCCATTGCCAAACATAGGCCTATGTTTGGCAGTGGACCTCATATGGCTCAATGGATGAAATATGAAAAATGTGAAATTTGCAGAACGTTCACCTATAAGGTAGACAGAAAGACTTCAGAATCGCGTTATTAATGTCCAGCAGCTGACGTAAGTATGAATATGTAAAATATTATACACGACATAACTAGAAATTAAAATTGTACTATTTAGAATTGTCTTTATTGGAAATTTATAAGCTACGCCCAGCAGTGAACGTTCCACTTACGTTTAATCAGTTTGTGTAAGCTTTTGGTTTCAAATATTTGTATAGGATCTAGCTGGCGTTGAACTTATTCCTTGTAATTTCATTTCATTAAAATCTAGTCCATTTATTTTCCTCACTTGAGTAGATTATATAGATTGTAGGAAGATTATAATTTATTTACACAAAACATCTACGCTAAATGTAAACAAAAAAAAACCACTTGAACTAAAAAAATGAGTATGTATAGATGACGATGAAAACACTAATCTAAAAGCCCACTACCAGCGGGCACAGTTCCCAAAATGCTGGCCCCATTGCCACGTTGGATAGCAATACTGATCCTTTGGGCAAAATAGAGGCCAGCATTTTTGTCACGTGTTGCGTCGACCAGGCGTGATGAAAGATCTTTGTAAATGTTTTTTGCTTCCGGTCCCCATTTCCCACAGCCTATAGCTAATTTCATAGCCGGGAAGAAGTTCTGATTCTGCCCATAACATGATTTGTTATACAAGCTAGAGTCTGGCTAGCGAAAGTTGATACTGACAAAGCGTGGCAAATTTAAAAAATATCAGTATGGCAGCCCTAAACTGAGAGGGAAACACTTTCTCTCACTCACACGATGTAGCATTATTACCATACTGCGATTTTAATTCTTCCAAATCTTTGGGGGAATCGCGAAAAAAGAATCTTTTTTTAAGCTTTAACTTGTCATGTAGGAATTTTATATTCATTACGTTAATTATTTTCTGTTTTTTGACGTTATTATTATGCCGAACTGATGCTTTGCATTGCATCTCCAAATATTTCAACGCGTACCTATCTACTTCATTACGATGAAGACTATAATAATATAATTAATCATTTTGTTCAGTTTAGTACATGACGTAGGTTTGAAATATGTTTCTAATACAAGGTAAAATACCCTAATTTAAAGGTAAATCCGCGACGGTAGTAGCACCGTGTGTTGTCATTTAAAAAGTTTGCGAAAAATTCCAGTATCAACTTTCGTTAGCCAGACTCTATTACATAAATCTCTACTATTTACTACCTACAAATCAAAATTATAAGCCCCACAAATTCCGTTCAAATTAGTCTCTGACAGGCTTCATCAAACTCTATTTTCAATTCATAGTATTTCAAACTTTCGCCGATCTTTGATTCCAATCTCAACAATTCAAGTTTATAATTCCAAGTACGCTTCAGTCCTAATCGTTCCCAAAAATGTCCGCTAAAGACCCATTCAAACATTCCTAATGCAAACCTCAAAGTTGTGGAAGTTGCGCAAGTAGCTCACATCAAAGACAATTGATTGCCCCAAGTCAAACGGCTCTAATTTGCGGCCGGTCAACTTTAGGGTAATCTACACCCGTCTTGAGAGGTTTGTGTTGAAGAGACGCCGGGAAAAGACGCAGTAACTATTTTGGCGTCTATAAGACAATTTTGAATAGTACTTACGAAATACAGATGCCGTTTGTAGACAGACATTCATAAAAGATTTGTTTTTGGTTGAATGGTACCCTTAACTTATATGCCTACGACAGAGTGGAAATACACTAAATATTTATTCAAAACAAGGATTTGAAGATGAACTTCCGCAAAGTACCGCCTGATTCAATAAACTAACTCAAGCCTAGGAAATCAAAACCTACAGGATACTTCCAGTTGACCTAGAACAATGAAATTTGACGAGAAGCATTTTCTTATAGTGCACATATAGGAATAAATCTGAAAACTGCACATTTTTATTAAATCACAAAAAAACAGGGTCTAAATACAAAAAATATAGGCCCATAATTCAAAGTGAGTAAATCGTATCATGTAGGGCATTATATGAAAGAGCTTTATTAAGCCCGATTACAGAGGCGCCAGCGTAAATTAAATAGCAACGTAAAAAGTGTTCTCTCTATCGAATGCCTAAAGTGAAAAAGAAACAGAACTATGCTATTTAGCTAATATAGTTACGCTGGCGCCTCTGTAATTGGGCTTAGTATCGTGCTAAAACAGGTTTACAATGTGTAATTTTCGATGAATGACGAAAAAACTGGTTTTTTTTTGTGGTCAAAATAAAGAAAATCTTAATAATGACATAGAAATAAATTGAAAGTTACAAGAAGTAGGTACCCATAGTGAAATTGAAATAAGATACCTTTGAGTTGGATATTGATGTAATGACAATGACGAATAGAAGGCCAACGGAATATTACCTATATTAAATCTTTAACGATTTAATGTTTATAAGAAGCTATAGAATAGATAGATAAACATGATTAACGGTGCTATAAAAGTTCTTGAAAAAATACAAAATAGCGATTGCTGAAATGATAGACGCACAAAAAGAAATAAGAGAAGTCCACATCAAATCAAAGTTATTCTTCTGGAATCTTTCAATTGTGGAATGTTTGTGCAGCACGGGTACATAATTTGACGGCTGCTATTTTAATATAGCATCAGAATAGAGTGATATGATTCTAAAGATTGTAATAAGCAACATGGTACCTCGTAGGTATCCCGAATCAAATCCAGCCTACCCATGTAACCACATTACTCGTAAAGGGAAGTCTATCACTCCCGCCTCACATTTGAATAAAAAACGAGGCCATATCTCAAAATGTCAAGTCAGAAAGCCATTCGCAATTTAATACGAAGATAACAATTTAAAATTCGGCCCGGCCTATCAATATAAAGGTGAAATACCTGCGTTGGGACGCGCTGCGAATGCCTCATTCGAGTTGGGGGAAGAAACAGTATGGAGGGTAGGAAACAAATATTTAAGCAAAAGCACAATCATGTTATGTAGAATCATTACGTTGGGACAGACATGGGGCTGGGGCACATATTGGATCCAAAGTCTAAACTGCCTTTGGGCCGATTCTGACAAAGCTAGCATGATAATAAAGAAGGACCATAAAAACAACAGATGTGCAATCGGGAAGATGGACAGGGTGCACAGAGCTATTACAATCAGAGATATAGCGCTGTTGTCGTTTGAGTCAATTCTCAACCACAAAAATGTATGGAAAACCTGAAACGTGAATTGGAATTTGACACTACTGAGAGAAAAACACTGTAACTAGCCACTGAATCGAGATATTTTTCATGTCTCTTTCTACCTCATGCCATATTGAATCAATGTATATCTTACTTTCGTTTCTGGATCGACCACATTATCTCTCTGGTATCTCTGTGGAAGGGTGTCTATTGGTGTCAAGAATTCTTTACACAGTCCCGTACCAACCCTTTGAAATTAATGTTTGTATTTACCACATCGCTAGCTTTTCCGTGAAGAATAAAAAGGCAAACTGGATACATCACCAGAAAAATCACAACAGCGTTCGTGATTCTACTAAGCAGCACTGAGCCAGAGAGATCTGTTTGGCTCAATCGCCCTTAGTTGGTAAGCTTTTGTTCAGCACTCAGTAGTGAACTATTAATAAAGCACCAGTACAGTACCTTTATATACATCTTTAGAAGATTTCCCCCCAGTATTTTACTGTACTAGACTTTTTGATAGTCCACTGCAGGACGTAGCCCTACCCACTAAGGGATATTGGCCCATATCCACCACACTGACACAGTGAGGGTTGGTGGATTCACATAAGCCATCGAATTTCTTCTACAGACGTACGCAGGTTGCCTCACGATGTTTTCCTTCACCGAAAATACTGAAATTCCGTACATACTCGTTAGTTCGGAAGAACTCATCGGTACATGACTTTGATTTGAACCTAAGACCTCAACTATTGCAAAGCGGGTGTAACTATATTTAAATCACCACTGCTATTTCCTTTAGCAACAAAAACAAAAGAGTCCTGCCCAGGTATCTAACAGTATTCAGTCTTCATACGGGTCGGAACGTGAATCATGTCTACGCGCCTCGGAGTTCGGTATACACTCCTTACACAATGGTCGCAGGGGCGCGCCGCACCAGTGACGAATGAACGGGTTTGTATCGGTGAGTGTGTGATTTACCTCGATTTACCTGACAAGTAAGCAGCCCTAGCGCGCGATACGTTCTGGGTAGCCACGCGGGGCTGTAGGTATTAATTTCATGCCTATATCACACCTCCGCTGCGAAACAACAACTGCGAAACCGCTGCGTGAGTTTCGCTGTGCAACAGTACTTCACTTACGCGAAACTATAATAGCGAAACAGAGCGAAACCTAAAACTAGAGAAATAAGACTCGAAAGAAAATGTCGTCGCTTTCGGAGTCAGAGGAGGAACTAATCTTACTGTGGTAAACTACTTTAAAAAGGCGTCAAACCTGGGTGCATGATATCAATAAAAAAATCTATTTCGCTCATAAAAATTGTCGATTGCTACAGACGCGTACGAGATACACGCGGAACCGCTCCAAAATGGCGGACAACGGGCGGAGATGTAGACGGCGCCTAAGCAAATGAGCGAAATCATGTTAGAAAGAGACAACATCATAGTCTGTTTTGTACGTTAGAGCAGGGAATTTCGCTATTGTTTCGCCGCCCAACAACTCACAACTAATAGCGAAACTATGGCGGTTTCGCCTCTTGAGTTTCGCAGCGGAGGTGTGATATAGGCATCAAGGACAGGGCCGAGTCACAATACTGTTTACCATTACCGTGGTCCTGTCCTTACTGGGTTTGCCAGTACGTCCGCGCTTGGTTACCCCCATATTCGGGGGGTGGTAAAAAGGTCACGATCCTTTTATTGACATTTGACTAATACTACTGACGCCGATGGATATTGGCTGTTTAAATTGCTTGTTTAGGAAATTTCTTGCTTTATTATGGAAGGATTTGATTGAAATTTTGGATTATAAAGTTTTGGGGATATATGTCGTCGAAGCTTTTATCAGTGTTTTGTAAGTCTTCATTACCATTGTTATTTCAGACGTAAGACAGCACTAAACGTAGATATCAATCTAAGTATTACCTATCATCATCATCATTATATTATAATTATTTTTCGCAAAAAATGGCAAAACAAACTTCCATTGTGTACAAAATTCGAATAGTTCGCTCGACTTGAAGAATACAATTTTTACATTACTGTTGATTTTTCAAAAACGGCTCAGCCGATATCTATAAAATTTAAATGGGACCACCTCGAGAGTATACCCTTTCAAACTAAAAAATATTTTTTGGTTCATTTTACAATTGGCAAAAAATTCGACGAACATACGCAAAAAAATACATAGTTACAGGCGAACATAAACCCTCATCCTTTTGGAAATCGGTTAATTACTCAAATCCACGCCCGTACTAGACATTGGTTTCTTCTATAATGAATAAGACCTTTTAGTAAGCACCTTTTAGTAAGCAACGACCTATTGAAGTTGCAGCGGCAAGACCTCCGACTTATGGTACGACTCATAACTGGTCACTGACAGCCCACTTTGTCGTGGCTGTTTGCAGGAGAACGAAACTATAGAGCATGTTCTGTGGCACTGCAAGGCCACGGAAGACACTAGAATAGCTAACGGATTGCCTGATGCTTCTGCATTATCATCAGCTTAGGCATCTGCATCGCCATCATCTGATTCACCATCTGAGCTACTGGAGCAGTTATGCCAGCGGCCCAGAGCCACGCTCCGTTACTTTAAGGAGCTGGGCTGGCTCGGGTAGACACTGGAGGGGGAAATGCACAAAACACCCCATGCGGGACGTCAGTGCAGGACTTATCGCCCCTACTTCAAATTAGAATTAGAATTAGAAGCAGCTTTTGGCTGTTGTGAAGTTAGCTGAATCAAACTTGGCTGTTGTGAAGTTAGCTGAATCAAACTTGGCTGTTGTGAAGTTAGCTGAATCAAACTTGGCTGTTGTGAAGTTAGCTGAATCAAACTTGGCTATTGTGAAGTTAGCTGAATCAAACTTGGCTGTTGTGAAGTTAGCTGAATCAAACTTGGCTGTTGTGAAGTTAGCTGAATCAAACTTGGCTGTTGTGAAGTTAGCTGAATCAAACTTGGCTGTTGTGAAGTTAGCTGAATCAAACTTGGCTGTTGTGAAGTTAGCTGAATCAAACTCGGCTGTTGTGAAGTTAGCTGAATCAAACTTGGCTGTTGTGAAGTTAGCTACAAGCTTCGTGAAACCCAATCTTCGCGCAGCTGTTATGTGAGCTTCAGTCGGGATTGCGTTTTGCGCAGCTTGTAGCTAACATCACAGCCGCCAAAAACTTTGATTCGACCCATACGGTCAATCCTCGGATGAGTGACCGCGAGTGGCATTTATAACTAAGCGCTAACGTGCCTCACGTTACAGGTTAAATTGTAGGTTTAGTTTATCGCAGGAACGCGCTGGATGCAGGCCGCTTCCAACCGGTCTTATTGGAAATCTATGGGGGAGGCCTATGTCCAGCAGTGGACGTCCTACGGCTGATAGTTAGATAAATAGAACCGGTTAACAATTAGGTATCAGAGTTATATTTAAAAACTCTAGGGCTTCCCACCTAGCCTATACAAACTTACTATCCACTGTATTGCCTTTTCTTCCTATATTAACTAAAATATCATTGTACCAACACAACGCCAGTTATATCACAATACCTCCCTTGGGAGGTAACGTTATATGCTTCAAGGGTGATAATATTACTAGCTCAGAGGAAATATATTGTTGACATACCTATTATTAGATATCGCCGGTCTCAACCTTTATAACTATCTACTTTAACCTAAAAGTAAATACGAGCTTACGAGTAGGTGTGATATAAGTTTAATTTTTTTCACTGAAATAGTTTATTAAATGTTTATGACACTATGTATCGCTCATAAGGTAATTATGAAAGTCAAGTAATATTTCGCACGGTCTATCTTTGGATGGGTGACCTCGGGTGGCATTTATAACTGAGCGCTACCGTGGCTCGAATTACACGTTAAATTGTAGGTCCCGGTTGTTTTAACCGTTTAACCATGTCAGAAGCCTTCAAGCGGCTTAAAAACTCTGACACCAGGGCTAGCCATCCGTCCATACGAACTTACTGTATATTAAGCGTGATGAAATGATTTTTATCGTGATTCACACACTAGGTGTATAGAAACTTTGTTTTTGAGATAAACATCTCAAAATATGACGCGTTCGCAGGGTTTGAACCTGCATCTCTCTGGGATTCCGGCCCAGATGCTTTGTCCAAGTTAAGCTAGAACGCTATTTGCAAAAACGTCGAATCATTGAAAGTGGTTTATCATTTTACCAACTTACTACATTGTTGGACATTAGGCGTGATGAAGTGACTACAAAAATATAATTAGTGAGAGATACTATCAAAAACTATTAGAAACGTATTTTTTCTTTTGTCAATTAAACAAAATGTGATGAAAATATAGTCCGTCAAAGTTCTGTGTGACGTCACAAGTGTCATACAAATGTAAAGACTTCTGTAAGAGAAATGACGTCACGACCCCCACTCCCAAACTTTGACAAGGTTTATCTTTGTCATTTGTTGTTTGATTGACAAAAGAAAAAATACGTGTCCGATTTTTTTTGATAATCTAACTGACGGACTGATTATAACAATGATTTTTTTCAATTAGTCATTATGCCTATTACAAAAAAAAAATATGTTAAGCCGCACGGTCAGTCTTGAGATGGGTGACCGCCGGTGGCATTTAAAACTGAGCAGTGGGTCGGTTGATACGTTAAATAGTGGGCCCCGGTTTTAACCGTTTCGTCATGTTAGAAGCCAGCTTTAACAGACTTTTCAGACAGCTTTAAGTGATTAAGTGAGTGGATTCGGTATGAAAATAAATAAGTAATAAATTATTATTTGTTTATTTTAATACAGAATTCATAAAAAAAATCTATTTTTAAATGTTCGTAATCCTTTTGTAATGTTTGAAGATTTAAGTCTTTCATTCTTTTGTGCATGTTGCGAGACACATGCAATCTCATTGTGAAGACAGCGTGAAACAGTTTTATTGTTATGAAAGAAAAACCTTTATAATATTTAAAAGTTTCAAATCAAATCTATGTTTGTGTGCTTTGGTTGGGTATTTTTTTCTTAGAAATCTGTAGAAATCAGACATATTAAGCAGCTATGACACTGTCAAAATGTGAAGTTGACATTAACGCCAATTTTTTGGCGTGGTGTGAAATTGTATTTGCCGATACGGTTAGCACATAAGTTTGTAGTGTTTATAAATACCACAGAGTATCTTTATGATAAATTCTTGGTTGTTTTTGGCTTATTTTCAAACTGCTTGTTTAGACTAGCTCAATAAATACTTGCTTTATATAACAATTTGATGTCACCTGCCGGCTCCACCGGAAGACCAGCGCTGGTTCACAAGCATACGCTGAGGTGGAGCCGATTTGTGACAGAAATATAGATTATTAGTATTCTACTTTTTACTTTTTCTTTTTTATTCTACTTATTTTACTTAGTTTTAGGTAGCAAATAGTTATTTTATTTATATATATTTTGCATTTTTTGCTCGTTTTCAGCCTGAAACACAGGTTTAACCTAGCTCAGGTAATTTTGTGTGTGTGTGTTATTAATAAATACCACACACACAAAATTGCCTGAGATTGTGAAAAGCAAAAACAATTTAATAAAATTGTTTTTGCTTTTCACGTGTCATTTTGACATTAATATTTTTAAAAACATATTTTTATTTTATTTTTTATTTTTTTACTTACTTTTAATATTTACTACATATTACTATGTTACTATATTTTTGTCACAGTAAAAAGATGTCTAAGTCTATGTCTACGAGCGCTACATAGTAATTAAAGAAAAGTCATTAAGACTACAGATGATGATAATATAAAGCTAAGGATTCCCTTCATTAATTCTTGGTCCTTAAAGCCTCCCATTCAAGTCGAGGTAAATAACCCCAAAAGCCTTTTATCTAAGTAATTTATAGGTCAAATAAATTTAATTCACCGAATGGCCAAAACCAATTTGTTTTAAATAAATGAATCGCCAATTTTGATAATTGCTCGTTTATAATGAGCTTTAAATGGTTCAATCGTTTTATAAACGAATTATTTTTCATTTTTGCTGAATTCTAATTACATTATTATCTTTGGTTGCTTTTTGGGCGGCTTTTATGTGAAGGGTTTCTATTCATAGGTTATAAAATATTAACATTTGTAAGAAAAACTTATATCAAAGTACGCACATCAGTCTCTTCAAAACTGCATGTGTATATAAAACCAAATAAAAAACTGGTTGTCTGTAAAGTCGGTTTACGGACAAAAGTGTACGGAGTGCGCCCAGGAGTTGCACAATCTGGTCCCCCCTGCCCCTTTCTTCTATCGTACGGCTAGACGGACGCGACCAAAGCGCCACCCTTTTATGGTGGACGTTCCGCGCGTTAGAACCAAGCGTTTCGAATCCTCATTCCTCATACGAACAGCCAGAATGAATGTAAGCACATTCATTTTTTTCTTTTAGATTTGCAAATGTCCCATAGCTGAAATGATGATGATGATGTTGACAACATATTTCGTCACACACATACACGTACATCTTCTACATTACCAGGAAAGTCCAAAATTAGGTATTTATTCAAAATGGCCACAGTCACCACATAAAAAAGAGTTATAGCGAGACATCTATATCAGGGATTGGAACCGGTTACGGTTATAAAGCTTACGTAGCGGTATAAAGTTAGGGGAGCATTTTCTTTTATCAGAGAGAAAGATCGGTTAAGAATAACGATTGTGGTACCTACCGATATTTTTGGCGATTAGGTAGGTACCTCTGTGCCATGATTATGTTATACTGTTATTACTATGACGTGTAGGTACTCATCATACTGGTTCAGAGAATCAGTCAAATATTGTTATCAAGATATTATTGTATTACGTATTTTTTGTAGTCTGTATAAAGAGCCTAATAAATAAAATAAAGATATTCATTGTTAACGTAGAGTATGAAATGAAACCGTTAACCGTAACAACCATCATCATTTTGCTTATTTATAGACAAAGACAGCTTTTTATTGTAACAAAAATATAGAACTAAACATACAGTACGAAATAAATTAAATATTATAACTATACTCAAGTAATTTT
Organism: Hypomecis punctinalis; assembly: GCA_949316475.1. Taxonomy (NCBI): domain Eukaryota; kingdom Metazoa; phylum Arthropoda; class Insecta; order Lepidoptera; family Geometridae; genus Hypomecis; species Hypomecis punctinalis. The sequence continues at coordinate 15,461,607 of OX438820.1, read as the reverse complement.
ATCTATATTTCTGTCACAAACCACCTCTACCACAGCGTATACTGGCTGTATTCGATCCCTGATCTACCTATAACAAGCAACAGAGGATAAGAGGATTATTTATTTACGCTCATCAAGTAAGTACTTTTGAAATAATCCAAACATTTTCAGTTAGATTGATAAATATCATAGTCTTATTACCCATGTTTTCGCGAAATTACTAAGGATTTTGCAAAAATACTGTTTTTCAAATCATTATACTACATAGTATCGAAATAAAACGGTAAGAAACTAATCGTTAACCGGAACAACTCTTATGTTTTCGGTTATTCAATCCCTGATCAATAACAAAGCAAGGGAGAAAGGAAGGATAATTTAATACGTGCACATAATACCGAGGCTGATTGTGATGCGAATGACAAACAGACGCGATAATAGGGTTATTGACCTAGTTAAGGGGCTTATCGATTTGGATAAATTGGAATTTTGCATAGGCTTTTCGGTGAAGGAAAACATCGTGAAGCAAAATTCAACAATATACGAGTTGACGACTGGGTAACAATAATAACAGTAATAGTAATATAATTATATTTAGTCCGTCGGATGGATGACAAAAAAATTTGGATACAAATTTTTTATTTTGTCAATGCAACAAAAAAATGGTAAGGATAAAAGTGAGTTAACGTTCAGGAGTGGGGACACGAGATTTCATTTTTATAAAAAGTTTTCCTAAGCGCGACGTCACATGCAACTTTAATGGACTACCTATATTAACCTAAATAAAACCATTAAATACAATCCCATCCCTATCAAACATCGCTTAGCTAAATCAAAAATATGCGACACAACACCATGTCTTACTACATTTGCTAGATATCAGCCCTATTATCTTAAAGCCTATCTTTATAATAAACTCAATGCTATTTTAAATTTGTATACTCTAACACGTCATTCTTGTAAAAATACTTTAACAACTTGGTTAAGCACCTTAAATTACGACTCCACGGAGTCTATCCTTAGAATTTTCTCATAGTTTCAATTGGTTCACACTGCGTAAGCTAATATGTATTTAATCCAAGCTCCTAATTCCTATATCCTCCCCACCTTTCCTCCTCTTTCCATACTCCTGATCCCAATGAAGATTTATCTTGTAAAACTAAACTGAAAAAGTATGACAAAAGTATACTAGTTTCATACTTTTTTCAAATTAATTTATGTCAAAACTAACTCAATTCTAACAGTTATGTACTTTTTTTTTTAAATTTCATGATTTGTTTAATTTGTTTCATGTTTTATCATTGATCTTTTTGATAAATTGTTAATCTAACTTAATGTTATTTAATCGGCGAAGGGCCTTGGTATGCCATCATACAGGTTAATCGTAGTTTTGGTACCATGGTCACCTTATTTTTTTTTTTATTCCTTGTAGGTTTGCGTTTGACTACAATATATATACCTGAAACTGTAACGAACGATTTACGTTTTACTGTTTTTTAAGTGATAAGCAGAAGTTTTTAGAAACTAAATAAATTTATTTATTTATTTATTATATTTATTAATCAGTTATTTAATTGAGAAAATGAAAATAAATGTCGTCTAATATTATTTTGATAATCTGACGGACTAAAATATTTTCCAAAAGGACTAAAAACAAACACATTTACTTCAAGTAAACAATTTAAGATGAGAAAAAACACCTTTCTCAACTAAAATTAATCTCAAAATATATAAACGTAATGTTAGTAAATATTTCTATTCTCCTCATCTTCAAAGGAACGACAATCCTTTAGGATAGTAAAAAGACACCTCACTTACACACGCGCTCGTACATATGTGTAATACGTTTGTAAATGTGTGTGTTGTATCACATAATGTAAGGAATTCCTTTTTAGGGAGATGGTAGAGTAGAAGAGAGAGAGCGGCTAGAATTTTCATTTTGAACGGGAAAACACATCTGGAACTAGCAGAAGACGTATGTGGTACCTATTTACCTAAGCCTACCCTGTGTTACGTAAAAATTTACATTTTTATCAAAAAAGTTAATATTCGTACATAGTTGCTTGGTAGAAATCTCCATGGGTGAAAAAGCCGCCATTATGAAATCATTTATTTGTCATATATGTGTAAGTAGGGTTTAATTTTTGGTTTGTGTTTGTAAATAAAGAGTTTTGTCTGTCTGTATGTAGGTAGGCTACCGTCAGGTTATCAACTCTACACCAGCGCCTACTGAAGTTGAAGCGTCAATAAACCTATTTACATATTTTGCAGCAAGTACAAAACAGTTTAAAAAGATGCTACCTATTCGTTATATTTTGTTATATCAATATTATAAATAACGACATCTTCGCAAATAATCTTTTGTTTGCTAATAGTCGTTATTAATATTATAAATTCAAAACTGTGTTTGTTTGGTTTGTTGTACTTTTTCACGTGGCAAAAAAGCAACGGGTCACATTGATTTTTGACCGACAAACCGGGCCGGAGGAGGTACTCAATTCGACGCGTATATATTTTTTTTAAATGTAACCATAACCACGCATAACTTTTTACATAGTCGTCCAATTTCAAAACTTATTTTTTTTTAGAAAGAATATACTTCGAAATTGGTCCCATTTAAATTTTATCGAAATCGGCTGCGCCATTTTCGATAAATCAACAAAAATGTAAAAAAGCTACATCGGTCAGTGCGAAATATTCGCGAATTCTGTACGCGGTTGAAGTCGGTCATGACATTTTTGGCAAAAAATAATTATTAGCATGGATAAAATTAGATGTGAAATTCCGTACATAAATTCCAAAGAACTCATTGGTACGGGACCTGGGACCACACCACAGGCTTTTCGGTGAAGGAAACATCGTGAGGCAACCTGCATACGTCCGTAGAAGAAATTCGATGGCGTATGTGAATCCACCAACCCGCACTGGGCCCACTTGGTGGATATGGCCCAATCACCCTTCGTGGGTAGGCCTACGTCCTGCAGTGGACTACTAAAAAGGCTAGTACAGTACAGTATAAAATTAGATATATACAAAAAGGTCAGAAAGTCACCCACAAAAAAAAATATCACGCGGGCGAAAGCTAGTAGGTAGATGATAAATAAAATAAAACTGCACTTGAATAACTTTAACTTGCCTTTTTTCAACTTATGACTTAAACCGCTAGTCGCTCCGCTTGTAACAATGTCAGCGTCCTCATACCCTTTTGAGAAACATGTCATATTTATCTACATATCCCGGCTGGGTTATTGCGGCCGTTTTATTATTTTTTTGTCCAACTACCATAAGAAGAGAATGTTTTATTTTATCACAAAATTCTAGGTTTCTTCATCCATCAGCCATTAAGAACTCCAATAAGACCGGTTGGAAGCGGCTTGCATCCAGCGCGATCCAGCAGTTTTGAAGAGGTCATCCGTCCACCGTGTGAGTTGGCGTACTACGCTGCGCTTGCCGGTACGTGGCCTCCACTCGAGAACTTTTCGACCCCATCGTTCATCAGTCCTCCGCGCCATGTATCCTGCCCACTGCAATTTCAGCTTGCCAATCCGTCTGGCTATGTAGGTAACTTTGGTTCTTCTATGGATCTCCTCATTTCTGATTCGATCTCGCATCTAAATCTAGGTTTCTTCCTACAATATAATCATCAGTTTCTAGTATTTGGCAAATGACCATTTAACTAAAGTTGTTCTTGGCAAATGTTATCGAAAGGCTAATCTCCGTAGGGAGCGCGCAGGAGGCATGAGGTTGGCGGGCGGGTGTGCCCCGACGTCTCGTTTCTCTGGCTCCGGCGCATACCTATATTTCGGCTTTTGCGCAGCGCTCTGCGCATGACTTCCCATCCGCCCATTTGTGTGGCGCTTAAACATATTCCTTTAACGGTCTCAGAGGCCTTCAAGCGGCATAGAAGCTCTAACACCAGGGCTAGCCACCCGGACTATACGAACTTATCGAATTGAGAATTTCTATCTTTTTGTTATGATTTTATTTTGAGTGCTTTCCACACTAGATTTCATTTCAAAGAATTATTAACGCTATAAGTAAATAAATAAATAATAAATATTAGGGGACATCTTACACACGGCCTCTGACCCCAAACTAAGCAAAGCTTGTGATATGGCTGCCAGAGACTGATGTACTACATATACATATTTTTAAATACATACTTATATAGATAGTAACTAAATTACACCCAGACACAGAGCAAACACCTATGTTCATCACACAAAATGTTTGCCCTAGGTGGGGATCGAACCCACGCCTCTTTGACCCAGAAGGTTCACTAACCACTGAGCCACTGAGGCAGTCAAAGTTGGTGTAATATAAGCACTTCAAAGATTTGACGCTTGCGTAGAAGGCGGGCTGGCTCAGTTGGTTAGAGCGTCGGACTAGTGATCCGAAGGGGCAGGTCCTTCGTTCGGTTCAGATTTTTGAAATGCTTATCACAATGATAATTCTTTCTTTTTGCAAATCGGTTAATATTAATCCCCTTTTATTTTTCTCCTTCGCCGAATAAAACAAAGGACCCATATCTCTCAGAATTTTCATTGTACAGTTTTCTGAGAAACTCCTACTGATTTCAAATACCCTAACTTTGTTGCCGAGTCACAATAAAATATTCATTAAATTCCTTTATTTTCTAAACACTGGCTCGAAATATTTTATTGCGACTTAGGAATAATGAGGTGACGTTGTAGTATGGGTTAGTACTTTGGCATTTTAAGAGGGTATTGAATTTGTGCGCGGTTTGTAAGAAATTTCAGTACGTTTATTGCGACAGGGTAATAAAAGTTTATACATAACAATTAAGTACGAAATCGTGTGTAATGAGAACGAAACATATTTTCATGAAGTACTCTTAAAAATATACAGAAACAATTCAGTAGATCAAAGGTGACGTCCACAAGTGGTATATTATTCAGAGAAAAATCGAACCAAGATGATATATAACATCATTTGAAAGCTTGTTACATGGACTTGCCAAAAATATTTAATTTAGATTTTTTTACCCCTCCAATTTTTTTTAAATGCGAAAAATAAATTGTATGAAAAATAACAATACAGCTTATTATTTTTTCTAGGTTAGCAATAATAAAGTGCTTCTATCGTTATTTTACTTGCATTCGTAGCTGATTCGTCCACATTCATTTCTTAATTTGCTAAAATTAATAATTATAACCTACCAGTGTGACCAGTTAGTAGTTACAATGTGACAAAAAATCACTTAAAGAGTGTGTCTAATAGGTAAAAATGCTTTTATTTAACAATTCGGAGGTTACTTAATCAGGGCTGCTAGAGATAAATAAATATTATCTTAATAAATTCAAAATTAAATATAAAAAAACGGAGGGCTCTTTGTTTGTTTTAACTGGTGTAATAGACTCAGAAAAATATGAAGTTTCTCGAAATGTAACGAGTGTTGTGGTTCGAATTTTTGATTATTATTATACCAGCCTCCATACATTTTGTGGACATGTCCTTTAGTAAGTTAATCGCAACAGTATTAAAATATTGTACCACTAGTAAAAAATAATCGGCCAAGTACGAATTGGACTCGCGCACGAAAGGTTCCGTACCGTATGGAAGCCCCCTTAATATATTTTTTAAATTTTAATTTTTAAAGGAAATAAACCATTTCATAATATTCTGTGAATATTTCATCTATCTTCCTGTTGCTGTTTTTAATATCGAGCAAAAAATCACGTTTCTTGTATGGCCCTTATATTATTTAATTTTAAAGTGAATATTCAACTTAATATTCTGTGGATATTTCAAGCATCTACCTATCACCGTTATTAATGTCGAGCAAAAAACGTCTGAAAAATCAGGTTTGTTGTATGGAGCCCCCCTTAAATCTTTTTTTTTCTATTTTTAGTATTTGTAGTTATAGCGGCAACAGAAATACATCATATTTAAAAATTTCAAAGTTATAGCTATCACGGTTCATGAGATACAGCCTGGACACAGACAGACATACGGACAGTGGAGTCTTAGTAATAGGGTCCCGTTTTTACCCTTTGGGTACGGAACCCTTAAAACTTAAGACTGCGTAATCCTTTCCTTCGTAATATTAGAAACCCAAAAGTGTATTATTTATTGATTTGTTTCTCTTTCACACAGCAATGGAGCAACCCTGGCAAGCAGAAACAACTAGGTTAAAACAAATAGGACCTCCAGTTTAACGCTTCATCCGAGCCACGGTAGCGCTTAAATGCCACTCGCGGTCACTCATCCGAAGACTGACCGTACCGAACTTGCTTAACTTCGGTTATCGTTGAGAGTCATTGGAAAACCCTAGTATAGGCTGAATCAGATTTCTTGGCGGCTGTGACATAAGCTTATACTTAAGTTATATAAGCAAAACCCAAAACTCATTGAAGTTTACTTAACAGGTGCGCGATTTGGTTTTGCGCAGTTCGACTGCTTCGGTGTCTCAGTGGTTAGTGACCCTAACTCCTGGGTCAAAGAGGCGTGGGTTCGATTCCCACTCAGGACAAATATTTATGTAACGAACATAGGTATTTGCTCTGTATCTGGATGATATTTAGGTATTATCTGTATAAGTATGTATTTAATAATTATTTTTTGCAAAAACTGTCATGACCGACTTTAACAGTGTACAGAATTCGCGAATTTGATAATGAATTAAGGAAAATGTGAAAAATGCCACATTATCCTTAATTTATCAAAAATAGTAATATAAAAAAAAAATTATTGAAATCGGAGCACTATGTAAAAAGTTATGCGTGGTTATACATATAAAAAAATATACGCGTCGAATTGAGTACCTCCTCAGTTTCGTCGGTCAAAAATATGTATACTTATTATGAAAATTATGTAGTATATCAGTCTCTGGCAGCCATATCACAAGCTTTGCTTATTTTGGGGTCAGATGGGACATAATTATTCTAACTAGTTTCTACTAGTTTTTAAATGTTGTTCCTACATGAGTTACTGCAGTTGTTATTTACTGTGCAACCATTGCTTCGGCAAAACCTAATTGCTCAAGCCCTTAAAAATACAATCGCTTCCCAGCGAAATTCAACTTTATTTTATTAACATTAAAAATCAATTTACGGAATGTTTTGATACGTTAAGTGCCCACCTTCCAATATTTATAATGATGCGAAGTACAGGATTGGATATTTTTCATTAATTAGACAGGGTTACTTGTAACGTTGTTGCTAGACTGAAAGGAGTTACAAAGATGGCTGCCTCGATGGCTCACTTGTTACTGACCCTGACTTCTGGATCAAATAGTTGTGGGTTCGATCCCCACCCGGGGCAAGCATTTATGTGATGAACATAGGTGTTTGCTCTGTGTTTGGGTGTTATTTAGGTACTATTTACTCGTATATCTGAATGTGGTAGTGGTACGCCGTGGTGGTCTAGTGGTAATGAGACCCAACTTACAATCGTGAGGTCGTGGGTTCAAACCCCGGTCCCGTACTAATGATTTCCATGGAATTTATGAACGGAATTTCACACCATTGGCTTTTCGTTGAAGGAAAACATCGTGAGGAAACCTGGATATGTCCGTAGAAGCAATTCGATGGCGTATGTGAATCCACCAACCCGCACTGGGCTAGCGTTGTGGTTATGGCCCAATCACCCTTCGTGGGTAGGCCTACGTTTTGCAGTGGACTAATAAAAAAGTACAGTACAGTACAGTATATCAGAGTGTATTTAAAATATGTATATGTAGTATATCAGTCTCTGGCAGTCATATCACAAGCTTTGCTTAATTTGGGGTCAGAGACCGTGTGTGAGATGTACCCTAATAAAAAAACCGGACAAGTGCGAATCAGGCTCGCACATCGAGGGTTCCGTACAAACATATTGTTAACATAATTAAAAACCTGTTTTAGCATGTGCTAATGAAGTTCTTTTATATAATACCTTACATTATACGATTTACTCACTTTGAATTTCAACCCATATTTTGTGAACTTTGAGGCCCTATTTAAATGTGATTTAAATAAAAATGTACAGTTTTCCGATCCTATATAATATGTACTCTGAGACAATGCTCTTCGCCAAATTTCATAGTTCTATGTCAACGGGAAGTACCCTGTAGGTTTTGATTTTCGTGAGAGCGAAACATGCGTTTTTTTACGATATAAACGGCTCTAACTTTTTTAAACGATAACTGAGAAGTTTTTCTTTTACACAACTACAAGAATTCATCGATATACGTATACAGTTTAAATTTCAGCTTGATATCTTTACGCGTTCCCGAGATAAAGAGTCTTGACAGACACACAGACGGACAGACGGACAGACGGACAGACGGACAGACGGACAACAAAGTGATCCTATAAGGGTTCCGTTTTTTCCTTTTGAGGTACGGAACCCTAAAAAATGAGGTTAGACATATTATATGATAAGTACTACTGGTAAAACATGGCACATCTTTGAACTAAATCTTCATTTTTAACACGTTTTTGTTAGTTTCACCTGTATGTTTGCTTGCTGTAACCAATCCCTTTGAGCTCGATTTTGACCTACTTTGAGCGATCAGATTTTCTTTAAACTTTGCACACCTATCAAAAACCGATGACAATGCATTTATAAAAAAAAATGATGACGCCTAAGCGTGTTTTTTAGGTTTTTTTCAAAACTATATCGATAGGATTCGAGGAGTTATTCAATTCGACACGTACCTATATATAAATATATATATTTTTTTTATGTATAACCACGCATAACTTTTTACGTAGAAGTCAGAATTCGACAATTATTTAAAAAAAAAAGAAAGAGAAAGAGTAAAAGTGTACTTTGAAATTGGTCCCATTTAAATTTTATCGAAATAGGCCGAGCTATTTTCGATAAATCAACAATGATGTGAAAAATTTTGCATCGATTCGTGCGAAATATTCGCGAATTCTGTACACGGTTGAAGTCGGTCATGCTATCTTTATCTTTCAATGGTAACCAGGGTCTGAAGATGGAGCTGGAAGGTCTGTAACGAAACGACGCAAACCCATCAAGTTTCGGCTCGTTTCATTTGTTTTGGCGAGTACTCGTTCAGTAAAAGCTTTTTGTAAGAAAAAGGTTTTTTTTTTAATTATTCTTGTTATTATATTGATGGTAATATTCCATCGCGCCAAATATTATCTAAATATCAATAATAGCACTCATTTGGAAATGTCACTCACGGTCACCCATCCGAACGTTGCTTAACTTTGGTAATCGCTAACAAACATGTAGTCAAAGAACGCAATAAACGCTGCTTCTGATTTGATCTCGCAGAGAGATTCCTGGCGCAGTTCTTTCTACCTCGTTCAAAATTTCCTCTCAAAATCATTTATCAAAGCTTAAACTTATTCATACCCTCTTCTATTCATTAGCAAAAGCGAATAAAGACGCTATTCATTGGACATTCGGCACTCGCTCTAATTGCGTCGTGTATGGCCAGCCTTATGCTCTTATTTTTAATTGGTACGGCTTTTAAGAGGACCTATTGTTTATTTAATTGTTTAGCCATATGTTAACGTTTAATTTTTAGGTATACAGGACTGTTCTGAAAGGGCATACTTATACTAAGCCAAAATAAAGTGATTTACCAGCATTATGAACATTGAACAACTAATACTTTTTATTTGGTGTCTAAAATCATAAGCAATGCAATTATTATTGTACCTTGTGTAATTGTGTTATGTGCATAAGTTAAGTATGTAATATTGTATGATAAGAATAGTGTTTTAATAATACCTATTTAAGTTTGTACTAGCTATTGCTGCGCCCTTAATACAGGGTATATATGCCTTATATTTAGTTAATCTAGTTTTTAACTGAATTATGTATATATTTGCAATAAATGAATAAATAAATAAATACTAAGAGGCCATAGGAGAAACTAAGGCCCAAAGACTTCGCTGGGTGGGCCATCTGCTGAGGATGGGGGAGTATCGCAGTGTCAAGAAGGCCTATCTTGGGACAGCAAGCGGCCGCCGACCCGTCGGTTGGCCCAGATACCGTTGGACTGACGCCGTGCGGTCCGACCTGCGTGAGCTCCAGGCGAACGAGTGGGAAGAGACAGCGCTGGACCGTGACCAATGGCGTTCTCTGGTGTCGGAGGCCAAGACTCATTTTGGGTCGTTGCGCCAGAGGAGTAAGTAGTAAGTAAGTGAGTAAGAGGCCATATATCCGGATAAAAAACCGGACAAGTGTAAGTCAGTGTGAGCCTACCCTTCCGTACAAATCCTGTATGTATCCTGCATTTCACAAAATTGTAATGTTGAAATCTCTGTAGGATAAATAAATAATCATCGAATTTTTTTTTTACTTTTCTCGTCATACATCGAAAATAACACATTGTAAACCTATTTTAGCATGTGATAATGAAGCTCTTTCAGATAATACCCCACATGATACGATTTACTCACTTTGAATTTTGAACCCATATTTTGTGAATTTCAATGCCCTATTTTTTGTGATTTAATTAGAAATGTACAGTTTTCAGATTTATTCCTATATGTGTACTTACTCTAAGACAATGCTTCTTGCCGAATTTCATAGTTCTAGGTCAACGGGAAGTACCCTGTAGGTTTTATGCAGTTTTTTACGAAATAAACGGCTCTAACTTTTTTAAACGATACCTGAAAGGTTTTTCTTTTACACAACTGCAAGAAACTATAGATATACGTATACAGTTTAAATTTCAACTATATATCATTCGTTTCTTACGCGTTCCCGAGATAAAGATTCTTGACATAAACACAGACGGACAAACGGACAGACGGACAACAAAGTGATCCTATAAAGGTTGCGTTTTTTTTCCGATCTGATTTTTCAAAAGGGTTAGGATCACCTACTGAGCATAAAAATCACAAAATGCTGACAGAACCAGGTGGAGCTTCAAGCGCTATCTTGAAAAAAACGTTTTTGCCGATATCTTGGAAACTATGCACTTTAGGGCAAAAGTTATGACGGTTACTATTGTAAAGAGAATAAAAGGTGACGTCTACAAGTGGTATATTATTCAGAGAAAAATCGAACCAAGATGATATATACCTACATAATTTGAAAGCTTGATTTATCGACTTCTCAAAAATATTTAATTTAGATTTTTTTATCCTTCCATTTTTTTATTGTGAAAAATAAATTGTATGAAAAACAATAATACAGCTATGATGAACTATGAATTTTTCTAGTTTAGCAATAATAAAGTGTTTCTATCGTTATTTTACTTGCATTAATAGCTGATTCTTCCACAATCATCTCTTAATTTACTAAAATTAAAAATTGTAACCGACCAGAGTGTGACCAGTTAGTAGGTACAATGTGACAAATAAACACTTACAAAAACTGTGTCTAATTGGTAAAAATGCTTCTATTCAACAATTTGGAGGTTACTTAATCAGTGTTGTTAGAGATAAACTACCTATTGAGCCAAATATATTTATTTATCCTAATAGATTCAAAATTAATTTAAAAAAAGAACGGAAACGGTTTGTACCTAAATACCACCCGCGGTCACCCATCCGAAGACTAACCGCGCCCACCGTTGCTTCACTTTGGTGATCGCCACCTAGTACCCTAAAGCTTGGCTATAAAAGCTAAATTTTCAGTGGTTTGCAATTTATACAAGATTCAGCGAAGCGTCGGAAGCTGGCCATTAAAAATTCCACATTTCTTAGCCTGGATGCAGCAAATCATGTGGTAGTTGTAGCTTGGAAAAACGTATAAACAGTAGGTAAGGCAGAAAAAACCTACGATTGGATTTTGTGAAGGATAAATCCATATGCTTGGTGTTTCTCTAGCCGAAACTAAAACTTAAATGTACTCCTCAATGTGAGTAACTTTTACCATGGAAGACAATGACAATACAACTAATTAAGTTAATTTTTCGGTATTTTCTCCATCTACAAGACTAGAGAAAGACTTAAGACTAAAGAAAGAAAGAAAAAACACTTTTTAAACGAGCTAGATTTATAACGCAATATTTTGTGATATTTTTAATCTGAGAATAGAGGGGAGTAAAGGAAATCAGTCAAAACGGGACTTCTGATCATAGATTCATCAACTAAGATAGCATTTTATTATTATATACTACGGGACTAATCGCGCACTAAAATTACGAGATAAAGAAATACCTCATCATCCCAACGTTTCGGCCGAGTTGCATCGACCGTGGTCACGGGTAGATTACGTCGGGATGGGGAGGTATTTATTTATCTCGTAATTTTAGTGCGCGATTAGTCCCGTAGTGTATAATAATAAAGTGTTCAAATCGCGAAAGTTTAAAAACAACATTAGATAGCATTCTCAAAATTCGATAATCACGATCAGCTTTTTATCTTAAAAAGCATAATTATCTTATCTTATGAAACGTCGGGATGAGGAGGTATTTATTTATCTCGTAATTTTAGTGCGCGATTAGTCCCGTAGTATAAAATAATAATAATTATCTTCATTTACAATAATAAATTGACGGTTTTATTTTGGATGAAATCACGCACGTTTTGTAGTATTTATTATCGTTTATTTTTGGGGTATTATCTTATGTGTTTTCAGTTAATAGTCACAGAGGCTATTTATTTGATTTTGTTTGTACGTATAGTAATTTAGTAGTTGTAATTTATTATAATTTTAATGTGATTTTTAAAATTGTATGTTCAGAACAGAGAACTTATCTTTGAACGCAACGAGTGACATAAATTCTGATCTATTTATTTTGATGTTATGTACTTAGTATGTAATCTAATTTGATTTTCATGTAGGTGTCTACTTGTAGGTAGGTCGATTTAGCAGTTACTTATGAATGTAATAAAAAAAATTTATTTACACAAAACTTAAGTAACTTTTCATAAACTAAATGAATTAAATGAATATATATTTTTTGTTTGTTATGTTTATTAATGTTGATTTGTGCAAGTGCCACCTTTGGGCGTTAAATATACAGTCCATACTGACAGTAAGGGTGTGCCCCAGTATTCTCTGAGCGTCCCAACGATACATCGCTGGCCAGTCTCCAACTGCCCGCTCTAACGAACGCATTGTATTGCACTTTATATAGTTGCAGGGTTGCCCAACTACCATCATAGAGAATCAAATGAGAAGATCCGAAGAACAAAGTTACTTACACGGTCCAGCCCACTTTTACGACGCATCCCCTCGTGGAGTCGGTCTTATGATTATAGATCTGGATCATCGACACGACGAATTAGATGAAGAACACGGCCCAGCAAATTACCATGTTGGAATTACAATTAGGAAGGTCACATAGCTCGAAAGACTGATAAAAAAATCACCGATCAAAAGTTCTCGAGCGGTGTTGGCGACCACATACCGGTAAGTATAACCTAGGACGACCACCCTTAAAGTAGACGAGGTGAGTAAGATGGAGCATAGGACGTATACTCACAAAGTCCCGTTGGCACTAACAAAGCCGTTGGCTTGCTCCTGCCATTTACTCGATCTCGTGAGCATTTAGCTATGGGTTCAAAAATAGAGCCCCTATGTGATGGATATGACCAAATCACGCTTCGAAGTGTTGGGTTTTGGGCAAAAATTGCATATTTTAAATAATATGCGGTTTTTGAACGGACACGATAGTTCGAGGGTGGTAGTCAACCACAGACTTTTAAAAAATAAATGCACCAGGAAACGTGCTGTGGTTGGCTATTGCAAAGGAAGTCGTAAAAATAATAAATAAATTTACTAAGAATCATGGTCTGGGACTGACAGAGATTTTGAAGAGCATTCTTGTTGAGCAATCGAAGCGAAGAACAAGTCTAGATTAGTTATTTTTAAAGCTTAAGGAACAATGTATCGGAAGAAATAAATCTTTTTTCTTTTTATTTCAAATAGGTTTGCGTTTGACTACACACTGCCTGATGTAAAGCAGATATGCGGTCTAGGATGTAGCACGCTTACCTAGAAGATACCTATTTACTCGAGATTTGAAGACACCTACATTGTACTTTAACGGAAAGACAGACTTAGGCAAAGCGTTCCACATTCTGGCAGTTCGTATAAGGAATGTGGACTCAAAACGCTTTGTTCTAATGCGTGGGATGTCCACCATAAAAGGGTGGCGCTTTGGTCGCGTCTGTCTAGCCGTACGATAGAAGAAAGGGGCAGGTGGGACCAGATCGTGTAACTCCTGGGCGCACTCACCGAAATCTACAAAAAGTTGTTGAAATAATGGTGTTTCTACTGCATCGAGTCCTCGGTTGTCCTCACAGAAGATAGACAAAAGTACTCTGTTAATGTAGAGACTCGCCGTTTGACAACCCTCGTAGTTCTAGGTGGGTACAAGCTACTCGAGTTCCCTCAGTTTTTGCGCTTCTGGCAATTTTTATTGGTCTCTTAAAAGCCTCCGACGATGTATTGATTTTGTGACTAGTATTAATTTCATCTTCATTCTAGTTTCCAATTAATAAGAAATGAAAAAAAAATACAAATGTTATATTTGTACTGCGGGACTTATCACGCAATAAAACATGAGACAGATGTGTTCAAATCGCGAACGTTTAAAAAAAACAATTACAAATAAAATAAAAAGAATGGGTAGGGTATTACCAAATCTATCTATCCTAAAATAGGGTTGGATGTCAGTAACTTTGATTGTTTTACAGATGTTGCCAATTCTGATTCAATATCGCAGAGAGACTCTGAGTATAACCCTCTCCATAGCTTTTTAACCTACAAACGGGATATTATAGCATGCTATTATAAAAATAATATCCTAATGTTTTGAGCTCCTGTTCGATAACTTATGTACTTATAACTATGTCGGACGAAAAGACGTTACTTACGCATAACATTTATTTAGTGACTGCCTCGGTGGCTCAGTGGTTAGTGACCCTGACTTCTAGATCAGAGAGGCGTGGGTTCGATCCCCACCCAGGACAAGCATTTATGTGATGAACATAGGTGTATGCTCTGTGTCTGGGTGTTATTTAGGTACTATCTATATAAGTATTATTCAATCATTATTTTTTGCAAAAACTAGCTTGACCGACTTCACCCGTGTACAGATTCATTACGTAGTGTAAAACATAGTCGCTTTCCGCTGTCTGTCCCTATGTATGCTTATATCTTTAAAACTACGCAACGGATTTTGATGCAATTTGTTTTAATAGATAGAGTAATTCAAGAGAAATGTTTATATGTATACCTGTGCGAAGCCGGGGCGTATCGTTAGAACGCAAATATTATGCACGGATCGATGTAACATTTTTCACATTACTGTTGATTTATCAAAAATGACTCAGCCAATTTCGATAAAATTTTAAATGGGAACAATTTGGAAGTGCTCTTTCCAGTAAAAAAAAGAATTATGGAAATCGGACAACTATGAAAAAAGTTATGCGTGGTTATACATAAAAAAAATTTATATATATATATATATATATATATATATATATATATATATATTTATATACGCGTCGAATTGTATACCTCCTCCGGTGGTTCGTCAGTCAAAAATATGTATATGTAGTATATCAGTCTCTGGCAGCCATATCACAAGCTTTGCTTAGTTTGGGGTCAGAGACCGTGATTTATTATTATTATTAACGTTTGTCTATAAATAACCAATTTCCCATAAAAGTATGGTCTGAAGAATGCAAAAAGCAAACAGTCCACAAGGAAAACATTCTCAAGAAACCCTCCCGAGTTATTTCTCGAAGCTCCAATATTTTTATTGTGCTCTGTGTTATTTCTCTTCCATAATTTAATAATAACAAGTGTTCAATTGATTTCGCTCGTTCGCGTGTTGTTTTAACTTAGGTTCTACTTAAATTGGCGCGGGATGGGTTATGATTGGATGGATGTGTTTAACACTCGATGAAGAAATAATGGTGTTATAATAATACTAGCTTTTGCATGCGTCTCCGCCCGCGTAATATTTGGATATTTGTGCTATCCCATGGTAACCATTTATTTTTCCGGAATAAAAGTAGCCTATGTATGTTCCGTATTTCAAATTATGTCCATTCCAAAAATCAAGTCAATCCGATGCTCCTTTGCTGCGTGAAAGAGGAACAAACCAACTAACACACTTTCTGATTTATAATACCTATTAGTACTTAAAATGCGGTTTCTAACACTACCTATATACAGGTTTTTTAAGAATCCATACTCGTAAGCCTATCCTCGAAGTATGATTGGACCATATCCATCAGGCTGGCCCAGTGCGGGTTGGTGGATTCACATATGCCATCAAAGTTCTTCGTATGCACGTTACTTACAGACCGCGTAGCTCGTATTTAAAAGCTAAAGCACAAAGTAAAAAATTGTTTGAATGAGAATAGATGTAGTAGGGAGTGTATAGATACAAGCTAACATAAATTACAATGATATTTTACTTTAGTCCTTATTCTGCGAATATTACCCTCCTCGAAGCCGTGGTGGTCAAGAGGTAGTAACACCCGCCTCACAATCGTGAGGTTCAAATCCCCGTTCCCGTACCAATGAGTTCTTTGGAATTTATGTACGGAATTTCACACCACTGGCTTTCCGGTGAAGGAAAACATCGTGAGGCAACCTGCATACGTCCGTGGAAGAAATTCGATGGCGTATGTGAATCCACCAACCCGCACTGGGCCAGTGTGGTGGATATGGCCCAATCACTCTTCGTGGGTAGGCCTACGTCCTGCAGTGGACTATTAAAAAGGCTGGTACAGTACAGTACCCCCATTAAACAAGTAAGAGACATAAACAGTTCGATAGTATGTGGTGAACACATTGGCAATAAAAATAATTTTAATCAATTCCATCCCAAAAAGGAACATTAATTCCAACAAATTAATCACACATAATGTACCATTTGGCAGAATTTCATAAATTTCGTAAATAATGTACTGGACTGCAGTGATTTAAGGCAATGCCTGTGACGGTTATAACAGCTCTATGATTTATGCCTGGTTTTGAATTTAACGGCAAATAATTTTGATGGAAGCAATTGGTTTTTAATGTTATTGGGATTTTGGATATTAATTTTGTACCAAATGGCGCTAGACCGCATTTTAGAGTTATGTAAAGTCATATTTGTCACATCGTCTACAGTATAGGCCGGGTGGCTAGCCCTGGTGTCAGTGTTTTTAGGCCGCCTGAAGGCCTCTGACATGGCTAAGCGGTTAAAACAACCGGGACCTACAATTTAACGAGTCATCCGAGCCACGGTAGCGCTCAGTTGGAAAATGGGTGGCATTTTTCAACTGAGCGATCGAGCGGTCTATACGAACTTACTTTTACTTACTTTACTTATGTGAAGTGAGCTTGAAGTTGCACGAAACCTAATCAACAAAGTTGTTATGTGGGTTAGAAACATATTGCTGATACTTAATGAACTTTTTGAATATAATTATTTTTTGCAAAAAATAGCATGACCGACTTCACCCGTGTCCAGAATTCGCGAATATTTCGCACGGATCGATGTAGCATTTTTCACATTATTGTTGATTTATCAAAAATGGCTCAGCCGATTTCGATAAAATTTAAATGGGACCAATTTCGAAGTATACTTTTCCAATACTAAAAAAAATATTAAAATCGGACTACTATGAAAAAGGTTATGCGTGATAATACACATAAAAATATATAACATATTATGTATACGCGTCGCATTGAGTACAGCAGGCTGAGTGTGAGTTTTGTCGTAAACATGACGCGCTCTTCGGCGAGCATGTAATTTGTATGAACTTGTTGTGTTACAAAAACGCGCCGCTGGTGGCGCTGTACATTTCTCCATACAAATTACATGCTAACGCGCTCGCCGAAGAGCGCGTCATGTTTACGACAAAACTCACACTCAGCATACAGCTCTTCCAATTCGTCGGTCAAAAACGCCCTTTTTTCTGTTTAATTGCAAGGAGTTTGATGCATAACATACCTAAACTGTACTGTACTGTACCAGCCTTTTAATAGTCCACTGCAGGACGTAGACCTACCCACGAAGGGTGATTGGGCCATATCCACCACGCTGGCCCAGTGCGGGTTGGTGGATTCACATACGCCATCGAATTTCTTCTACGGACGTATGCAGGTTTCCTCACGATGTTTTCCTTCACCGAAAAGCCAGTGGTGTGACATTCCGTACATAAATTCCAAAGAACTCATTGGTACGGGACCGGGGATTTGAACCCACGACCTCACGATTGTAAGGCGGGTGTCACTACCCCTTGACCACCACGGCTTAACTGCCACTAACTGTAAATAGAAATATTTTGGTATATAGGTACGACTCAATGCACTCCCGTCAGTTATATATAGAAACACTAGCTAGTAGATTCTGTTTGTTAGTCCCGGAACAAAGGGCTGGCAATCAGTCGCACCATGGAAGCGGCAAACACACGTGGCAAATACGGGAATTAGATGACGCGTCGGAACTAACAATAAAGGATATTTTGCTACCTTGATTTAAGAACAAAATATTTCATAATATTTAGAGTTGGTATTCTTAATATTTTTTAATACTGTTTTAAATCAGTCGCACTGCCTTGATTTGAGTACAGAATATATTTTATTATTATAATATTTAGTCGGTAGTCGTATATTCCCACAAGTTACAGGGGCATTCCACGCGAAGGTAAAAAAGATCGATGTTTTGGATTTATGTAAGGTAAACGTACGTAACTGCGGACGAGTCCCAGAACGCGGACGTTACTCGGTTTTTTAATTTTTGTAATTTTCTACGAAAGTTTAACTTAATCTTATGAATGACAATAAATTCTTGGTTATATTTCAAAGTATTATACAGGCAAAACTGTACAGGTAGTGTAATGGTGTCCAAACCAAATTATCTCAAAAGTACGGTGTCGTAAAACTTTCGTTAATCTGTTAATTCAGTAGCTGAATTTGGTGCCTACCCTGTCATCAACTTCAGTTCATTTCTTAGTTGTCTAATGTGATACAGTAAGTGTGCTATTTTATAACGATACTTGGATAAATTACTTAATATTATAACCTATAATCTAGACATAATCTTTATGATTATTTATAATATATGCGTATCCGCCTACTGGTACTCACTAAACCCGTACTTGTCCCAATGCACGGACAATAATCACATTTTCCGTCCGAGAAGTGGGACCCACATCAGTTCTTTAATAACCGTTGTACCAAAGCTCGGATCTCGACCTTATTGCCTTGAAATAAGTCTCATTTTTCCTTGCATGTAGTAACATCGTTTTCAAAATTGTGCAAAATGCGATTATTATAATTCGTTTGCGTCTTATTCCTTTGAATCAAGAATTATTTTGGGCTGGTTCAAGCAATAGTCATAACCAGTTTGCTTTAGTATTGCTTAAACTGTATTTTTATATATGACAAAAAAAATTTTTTGATCGATTTACAACGTAGGCATATTTAAAACAATATTATAATATTAATATTTTTACATTGTTTAAAAGATTATCTTAAGTAAGATTTTTCGTGCTCAGATTTTGATTTTGGCAAAGAAATCTCTTAGCCCAAGCTTGTTTTTTGCACCATCTGCGTATATGTTCCAAGATATATATCGAGCAATATATCGACAGATACATCGTTCTCTATGACTAGCTCATACTTTTCTCTGTCGAGCTGTGTTCTAGCTATAATATCTGTACCATTTTTTGCTTTGGAGATGATTGCCATCGCCCGGTCGATTATTTTGCAGTGGGTTGTTCTGGCACTCGTATTCTTCCACATATTTCTAGATTTAATTCATAGGGCAGAAGTCATCGATTCCTGCTGTATATATGCAGGTGCAGCGGTGTGGTCTCTAAGATTATTTCAATAGCAGCTGAGTGTGTCTTTTTCATACATCAGTTAATTAAAGAGCACGATATTCTGCGTTTTTCGTAGCATAGTTGTATTTTGCGCGCGTTGGTGTCTGATTATTTGTTAGACTTCAGTCTTTTTCTACCGCTTTAGTGCATTGCCATAAAATTTTGTTGCCTTAGTGGTGACATATTCGAGTATTTTTCCACAGAACTTAATAGTCTAGCCAGATACCTAGATATTTAACTTCCTTGATTAGTATTAACTTCGTAGTATCATACATAGAGTTCCTAGTAGTATCATAATAAATCTGTTTTTTTTTTGTGAATAACACTAACTCCATTTCAGTGGTGGATTCACGGAGAGTCCGTGGCGTTCACACCATTTTTCATTATATCTCCTAACACGAAGTTGAAAGTCAAAAAGTCCAGACACTATTATCACCAGGATTTCAGCAATGCCACAGTGACAATGCCTTCTTTGTTAAGGAGTGCAACAAATTCGACCACTAGTAAAATTACATGATAGGGATCATGTCATTTTTACTAGTTACCTTGTCTTCAGGCAGTCTTTTGTGACTCGAGCAACTTTTTGTGAGCGCGTCGTGCTTG
The DNA here is from genome assembly GCA_949316475.1 of Hypomecis punctinalis. NCBI lineage: Eukaryota > Metazoa > Arthropoda > Insecta > Lepidoptera > Geometridae > Hypomecis > Hypomecis punctinalis. The sequence continues at coordinate 15,441,310 of OX438820.1, read as the reverse complement.
CCATTTCAAAGTTGAATGTTCTGCTAGCGAGTATTGTGATAATGTACTACTGTCTACTATTTTCGCAAACTTACCTAAATATTAATATTAATGAAAATAGTCTTAACAAACACCCTTTCAATGTCAATGAAGTTGGCTAAACAGAACTGTTTGATTTCTAGTGCAGATTTGATTTTGTAGGTAACTTGGTGGAGTGCTCTCCACCTGATTGTCTCCGTTGATTTTCCTAATTAATAGGCATGTTGATTATTGTAGACTGCGTTTTTTGCTAGGGGTCTATGTGCTCTTCTCTTATGTGCTCATTGCAGATTATTTTCAGCGTTTTCAATAAGAAAGAGCTGAGGTTATTGGTGCAAACGACCTTGGATTTGTGTAATCAATCTTTCTTGGCTTTGGCAGTAAGACCACTGTTACTTCTCTCCAGGCTTTAAGTATATATCTGAAAAATCCACGTCATACACGATCTAAATATGGCGATTAAAAGTATATTATCATTTTTAGGCCCCATTGGAAAAGAACTGGATATATTTCACACAGTTTGGGTGCCTTGTGTAGTTGGAAAGTGCTTATACCACCCATATCTCTACTTTATTGTCACATAAGAGACTTTTTCATGGGTATCCATAAAAGAGTCTCCTGTGTGACAATAAATACTGCAAAATCCCTTGTCTTCCATACCAGATTTATGTGGTTCCCATCCATCTGTGTAGTTCAGTTGACAGTCGATAAAAGTACGTTTGTAGAAGCAATTCAAATTGCTTCTGGTCCGAGTTTTTATAAGTACTACCAGGTTTTTTGAAATGCCTAACTTTATTCGTGAGTCACACGATATATTTTTTCTGAGTCACGTAGTTTCACTCTTAAATTGAATAAAGTTGCTAAACGTTTTCTGGCTTTTTTACCTTTACCTTGAATAGGTGGTGCATATTTGTATAGTCTTGTCAGTTCGCTGGTGTATCAGTGCTTATAGGTCTGTTAAAAATATGTCTGACCTTTTATTTGAGCATGGTTATTATTCCACCATTGGCTTTTTAGGACTGAAAAACTAAAGTTCTCATTTTTCAACGGGCAAGCTTTATCATAGCTCTTTCTTAAAGAATGTACCAAGACTTCTGACTAAAAGCATTAATTTTTTGACCGCCTGATGTAGTGCCACTTCTGTCATATCTAGGTACGCCGTGTTCTAAAGGTAACTATACTACTGAGGTTGCCTTAGAGACTGTGGGATATTATTATATGAGAGTACGCATTTTATTTTGTATGGGAAGACTGAATACATTACCCTGGGAATCATTTAAGCCGCTTATCTTGCAACGGACTAAATACGGTTCCTTTACCAGTGCTATTAGTGTTAACTACCTGACGTATCAGCATTTTTTTTTTCATAATGTGATTATTGTTTGTTTGAAATATATTTTATTGTATGTAAACTATTATTTCTTTGATTTATGAGACCTTAAATAGCTTAAACTAAAATATTCTATAATAATACTGAGTAATAATACAATTAGGCAATTTAATTTCTAATGTAAAGCAAGTAGAGTTCTAATTCGAATAGCGTCCGGGAATTGGGACGATTTGTCCAAGATTCGGGTCGATTTTAAAGTTCATAAAAATAATAATACAATAGTAAGGCAATTTAGATTCTAATACAAAGCAAATAGAGTTCAATTTCGTTTAGCGTCCGGGAATTGGGACGACATTCCGCGCATTAGGACAATTCGTCCGCGGTTTGGTACATTTGGGTATTTTTTTACATTTTGGATATTAATTCCCATTAAAGCTCAAACAAATTAAAAAAAGTTTAATTATTATAAATCTTTGATAAATGCCCTACCTGGTCATATTCACTTTGTTGTTGTAAGTCTATTAGTATAAGGGTAGTATTACTTCAAAGTCAGGAAAGTTCAAAAACGTCCGTACATTGGTACGTTTACCTTAATATTTAAGTTTATTCTACCTATACATGTTCTTGACTAATATAACTATAACTTGGTAAATGTAATTTACGTCAACACCACCCTATACTTAAAATTAAACAATTTTTTTTAACAATTAAACAATTTTTATTTCAGTTCACAATAAACTTTTAAATTACAGTATAATGAGAATTCCTTTTAGGCAAAGGTTTGCCTGTATCAGAAATCCCCGCTCTTCCAAAATATAGAACATCGAAATAATTAATTTAGTGCATGTATGCGTGTGTGAGTGTATATATATATGTATATATATATATACTGATGTACAACGGACACCACATTTCGGTAGTATTTCCAGTCTAGCTCCTAATCCAGTTTCACGCCCATTATAAAACTTAGCAAGGATATTCCATACAATGTTAGCTATAATTGGACAAAAATAAAAATAAATCAAAATGGTCTAACTGTGTAAAATTTAAAAAAAATATTTAAATCTAATATTTTTCATGTAATTTTTTTTTCTTTTCCAAAAATACAGTTAAAAAGTTCATAAAATTGAGTAATAAATTCAATGGTTTAATTATGATAATCTATTATTTTATGACATTGTAATCGGTTTAGAAGTACTGCGTGCCCACCGGCTTGGCAAAATTTCAAAACGCCTTAATTCCTTAACTATTAATGATATTACAAAATACTTGGCACACGCGTCAAGAACATTTATAGGTTGAATATATACTTAAATATTACCGAAATCCAAAACATCGATCTTTTTACCTGTCCCCTTCGCGTGGAATGCCCCTACAGTAAACTAAAGAAGATAGTTGATTTTGTGTTAAACCAGTCCTACTAGCGACCGGCAAACAGACGTGGCAAATACGGGAACTAGATGACGCGTTGGAATTAAGTATCACAGCTATATTTTAAGCTTTATTTTGGTGTTAAATACTTAATAATACTTATAGTAGTTTATTCTAAATGTAGCTACAATTGACACTAGCTAGTTGATTCTGTTTGTTAGTCCCGGGACTCTCGGGACAAAGGGCTGGCAATCAGTCGCACTAGGGAAGCGGCAAACACACGTGGCAAATACGGGAATTAGATGACGCGTTGGAACTAACAATAAAGGATATTTTAAACCTCCGATCACAAAAGAAGGATGTTTTCCTTAAGTTCGATGTGTGTCGCTGTAGGTATGTATCTGTACGTCTATCTGTGGTATCATATCTGGCAAATAAATTATTAGAAAGGTGACGTCCACATGTGGTAATTATTCAGAGAAAAATCGAACCAAGATGATATATACATCATTTGACAGCTTGTTTTTTGGGCTTTTCAAAAATATTTAAATCAGATTTTTCCATCCCTCCATTTTTTTTAAATGTGAAAAATAAATAGTATGAAAATTAAAAATACAGCTTTTTATTTTTACTAGTTTAGCAATAGTAAATTCCAATAAGTTCTATTTGTAGCTGATCCTTCCACATTTCTATCTTAATTAGCTAAAATTAAAAATTATAACCTACCAGTGTGACCAGTTAGTAGGTACAATGAGACAAAAAAACACTTAAAAAGTGTGTCTAATTGGTAAAATGCTTTTATTTAACAATTTGGAGTTAAGGGTTCCTAGAGACCAACTACTTATTGAGCCAAATATATTTATTTATCCTAAAAATTCAAAATTAATTTTTAAAAAATTGGAGGGCTCTTTTATATTTTTAACTGATGTAATAGACTCAGAAAAATATGAACTTTCTCAAAATGTAACGAGTGTTGTGGTTAGAATTTTTGATTACTAGTATACCAGCCTCCATACATTTTGTGGACATGTCCTTTATGAGGTTCTCGATTTTGTAAGCTAAAGAATGTAATCGAGAAGCTTCTTGTATTATAATAAGATTTACTTGTTGTGCGAGGCAGTTTTATGCACCATCGTTTTTAAAAGGTCCATGTAGAAAGTAACGTACAGGATGTATGTATGCCGCATACTACCATCACGATGGTGATAACTATTTTAGCACGGAAAAACAAAATGCACAACACGGAAAAAAACTTTTCAACAAGAAAACGGGGTTTTCCCCAAACTCGATAGAAATGTGGCGACTAGTAATGCAATTACTGGCGCTCATCCGGGACATGTTTAATTCGTAAGCGGAAGAGGGAGCGGATAAATAAATTCAGATTTTATTATATCATGCTGATTTTTGTTTTGACGGTTATTACGGTTGTTTAGACATTTTATGTTAAATACTTATATTTTTTTTAATTATTATGACTGCTTTTACATGCAATTGTTTTATAGGAGCTGGGCATGTATAACGCCGCAATACCCGTAATTTATAGGTTGTAGTGGGAGCGGATGGTAAAATTTATGTTTTATTCAGTTATATTAAGATTCATTAGTAACCGATTTCAGAAAATGGGTTTTTTTCAATTTTGGACTAACGTTTTTGTTTGCTACGCAATTACTTCGCCAATTAATTATCAATCAATCGATTTTGATGATTATTTTTGTCTGGTAGATCACCGTCAATGTTTGTTTGTTTTTAAAAGGTCTTTATTCAATTTCAAAGTATTCACAGATTGTATACATCTCTAGTGTAAATTAAATCCTAGAGATAACAAAAAAATACAATAGGTACGTTTGCAAGCTAGAACATTAACTTATAAAAAACTTATGTCAGGAGACTAAACAAAAGATTTTAATTAACATTGGAAAGTGGATATTTTTTTTATAAAACATGTACTCAGGATTTTATGCAACCTTTAGGATTATGATTGCATTAATTGCAATCACCGTCACTGTCAAGTATAGTAACAGTCTTTAAATTAAAAAAATATTTAGTAAAAAAAAACACATTTCGTAGAGTAAATTGTAATCGATGTCGGTTGAAAATAATAATATTTCAAATCAGCCCTTTCCAAAACTCGTGATTAAATTTGTATCAAGTTGATAATTTTCACCGATTTCCTTTTCCATTCCAATTGTCCCCTAAGGGGCATATTTGACAGGAAATGACGTCACAACTCCTTACGCGTACCTTCCATCTTCAGATTGGTAAGTAAGAGCATACAATTGAAGACACGGGTATTTTTATATTACGCGCGTAACAGTTTCCAGAACGGATTAAACCGATTGTTCAATAAGTCGAAATATCTAATTTGTTGGACAGTGGGACAGTTAGTTATTTAGATCACTAAATAAAAACTATTTTTTTAACGATAATCTCTAGAAAACATAATAATAAATCGTTCCAATGCAAACAATAAAATAGCCATAGCCTTAGAGGGTCATATGTATCACTATACAAAACATGTTAACTAAGAACCGCATGTACATTTCATATGTTGCAATAAATGATTTGAGTTTGACTTTGACTTAAATTGGCCAAGTACGAGTAGTACTCGCGCTCGCAGGGTTCCATACTGTATGGGAGCCCCCCTTTAATATTAATTTTATTATTTAATTATTAATTAATTGTATATACAACTAAATATTCTGTAAATATTTCAAGCATCTACCCTGTTACCATTATTAATATCGAGCGAAAAACGATTAAAAATTCAGGTTAGTTGTATGGGAGCCCCCTTAACTATTAATTTTATCCTGTTTTTAGAATTTGTTGTTATGGCGGCAACAAAAATACATAATTTCTGGAAAATTCAGCTTTCTGGCTATAACGGTTTTTGAGATACAGCCTGGAGACAGCCAGACGGACAGCGAAGTCTTAGTAATAGGGTCCCGTTTTTACCCTTTGGGTACGGAACCCTAAAAATAGGAACCCCGGATGATGATAGATTGGGTGAAATATAGCTGCAAACATACGGCCATGTTAAACCACAAAAAAATTACGCATTTTTAACATGGCTTACACAATGTTTAACAGTAAAAATTGCACGGATAAACAGTGTTTAAGGTATGTTTAAATCTTTTGTGGTAGGGCGGTTAACATCCATTTATATGAGCCGTGGTGCGTTAATAATTTCTAATTCTCATTTGTATTACGAGAAAAACTCGTATTTTTCTATACCTACTGAGTATTTATTCCAAGGTATTGAAGTAATTTTTCCATGGAACAGCTGATTTTTTTCTCAATTTCGGAAGTGAGTATAGTAGTTGCTTATAATTTACAAATTAGTATAGCAATCCAACGAGGCAACGCAACCACGTTACCCTCTGCCCCGGGTCTTTTAGATTAGTTTTATTTTAGTGTAAGTTTTAGTGTTTTAGTATAAGTAGGTTAATTTTATATACAACGATATTCTAGAACATTTTCTTCGTCTAAATCTAATCTAAAAATCTTCTATGTTTGGCAACGCTTAGCACTGAACAAATGACGCATCTCTCCATACCTATTTATAGAAAAAATCTACTCCTAACCGTGGGAAAGGTAATTATTGACTTTTTCAACTTTCCGCCCCCTTTTTGCCCCCTCTTTTCCCTCCCCTTTCACCCTGAGGCCTGTCGAAAGTAGATAAGACAACGTACTAATTAAAAAGAGGTTCGGCACTTCTTTTCTTCGACTCTTTGAAAAGTTAGAAGAAGGCTTAGGCGTGATAGGTTTTTGAAAAGAGATGTATACTTTTTTTTTGAGATAGCGGTTTTCGCTACTTAAGCAGTTTTGGGGTTATGTCTTTGTTACTCAACTGTACGGTACTGTACCAGCCTTTTTAATACTCCACTGAAGGACGTAGGCCTAGTACAAAGAGTGTTACTCAACTAGTGCAAACTTAGCAAAGCAGAATGCAAAAATCTTATTAGCCTTGGACATAATACGAGTATATAAGGTAATGGAATCGTAGATTTTATCAAAACTAAAGTGTGCTGCAAAATATGCTATATTTTTTTTCCAGACGAAAGTGCGTTCCGCACCTGAACGAAAATAAACATAAACAAATCAGCGAGTGTATTAAAATTTAAGCTGAGGAAAAAGCAGTAAAATATTTACAGCTGCCAAATTCAACTTGCAATTTTAAAAAAAAGGAAGAACGAAAAACTGTCTTCGCGATGCGGAAGCTTTCGAACGCTCGACGCCAAAGCTGAGTAAGTCGAAAAAATAAAAAATCGATCCACAATCCCAGCCAAATCTGCGACAGTTCGGATAAAATTAAAAAGTTAGCGTTTGAAGGGTTCCGTGTATGTTGGTTGCTGGTTATCGTTTTTGGATGAATTACAGTTATTTGATGATTTTTTTTGGCACTGTAGACATCTGTGTCAATTGGTCGAATGGTATACTAGCTTTGAGGTAACTTAGTTATAATGTTGTAAGTTTTTTTTTTTTTAATATATTGGGACATCATACACACGGCCTCTGACCCCAAACTAAGCAAAGCTTGTGATATGGCTGCCAGAGACTGATATACTCGTACTACATATACTTATTTTTAAATACATACTTACATAGATAGTAACTAAATAACACACAGACACAGAGCAATCACTTATGTTCATCACATAAATATCTGCCCTGGGTGGGGATCGAACCCACGCCTCTTTGATCCAGAAGTTAGGGTCACTAACCTCTGAGCCACCGAGGCCGTCGAGTTGAAGGATTTACTATATCAAATAGTTGTGCTCTACGTTTGTGACCCTTTATATTACCATATCCAGAAATTACTTATAAACAAGTAATTTGTACGAATTTCAATATAAATAAATTAATGTAGCTGGTTGGAAAAATGAGCACGTCAACAATCATTATTCGTTTTCACGATTTGCTTTCTACATTCTTCATACAATAATTATTAAAGCCCAGACTAACTTCGTCACATTTCAAACAATAAAATCTTTCATCGCAATACAACAATCAATTATTTACATGTCCATGTGACGAAATGCAAACACTAGTGAGTCTAGCAAATGCAGGTGACTTTGAATATTTGTATCATATTTTGGTCAGTTAAGTACCAGTAGTTTAGTACTGAAAATTTGCGAAACTATGTCGAAGAAACGCATTAGACAAGAATACCTACATTAAATGAACATGAGACACAAATCGTATAAAAATAGCATTGGGCCATGAGTTTAAACTACCTACGTCATTATTTTCTGATTTACTACAAACAAAACAACGATAATTTGCCAAAATACTACGATAGCTTAACTATAACTTCTAACGTTAAGCTATTAAAGTAACGACCTGAAAGCAAATAGGAATAACAAAAACGAGCACAACAATAACTCTAAAACTCCATTTAAAACGGAACCCAGAAAATTAAACAATAGTCGAGGGTACTTGCCAAGACTGCGATATAGCTTGATCTATAATCTAGGGATTTGGCACGTCGGCCGCTTGGTATTGTGAATCAATGACTTGTGACCAGGGCCCAATTCAGCTAAATTCGGCCAGAGACAAAAAAAAACTTGATTCTTAATAATTTATTTAAGCATATGGGTGGGTGCAAAACAAAAAGATGATAAACGGTGACGGTAGTAGGTATAGTTATGGAATCAAGCGTGGTTCTAGCGCATTTTAATAATAATTTAACTCAAGTTTTACGCGTGGGTGTGTGTACCTATGGTAAAACAATCAATCGGGTCCAGACTCGTGGTTACACCGCTTTGTTACACCAGTGTGACTACGAGGAAACTTTTTTACTCGTGGTTACACTACTATAAAAGGATCGTGCTTGACTAAAGATTAGGTAAGTAGTCTAATGTAGCGCTTAGACGAGAAACGAGCTCGCGTGCTCGAGTACTCTATCTTGATAAAGATCGCCAAATGCGGTCGAAACTACAGTACACTAACTGTGGTTAGGTTAAGAGAAGGTTTTTATGGGTATGTTTGTTGCTTCGAGTTTATTTGTAAACGAAAACTAATGTAGTTTTCGTATCGGTAGGTCTAAAATTTTGCCTCGTTTTACAAAAATATAACTATAGAGCCACATATAAATGTACAAAATATAACATATGAAATATATTATAGACCAAGAGTCGTTTTCATAGGTATACCAATCACCTGAAACAAAAGGTACAGAATTAGAAAGTTTGTGCTCTCTATATACGTATTTTAGTTTCACGAAAGCTAATCAAGAAACGCTTAATAAAATTGATATTTTGAAATTTTCCAAGGCGGAAAATAAATGGCGGATTCGGTTCAGTTCGGATTTCTGTGGTCTTAGTAGAATTGGCCCGCTGGGCTTGAACAACCGTCGCATTTTTTATAGAGACAAGCAACAAGCCGTCTGGTTTTGAGGATTTATGAGATATTGCGTTTTGACTGTAGTTCGTCAAATTCATTAGATTAGTGACGTATTTTTATTAACTTCTGAGGGATATAATTAATCTCGGCCGTTTTTTATATTATGTACTTGTACCTACTGTGTATGACTGTGACATTGACCTCTTCGTCAATTTTTATGGGTTTTTTAATTCATAATTCAATTGTACATGGTGGTAAATATAATTTTGGGTACAGTGTGATGTATGGACCTCGTCGGACGCAGTAAAACCAGAAGAAAAGGACCGCTTAAAATTAGCACTCTTTACTAAACTTAATAATTTTACATAAAATACGGTGTACCTTTCATAATTTTTGACCGACAAAACGGAGGAGGTACTCAATTCGACGAGTGTATTTGATTTTTTTTTATGTGTAACCACGCATAACTTTTTACATAGTGATCCGATTTCGATAATTTTTTTTCATTGGAAAGGGTATACTTCGAAGTTGGTCCCATTTAAATTTTATCGAAATCGGCTGAGCCATTTTTGATAAATTAACAATAATGTGAAAAATGCTATGTTGGTCTACCGGTGTCGGAGCCTTAAGCGGTGACATCTATGGCAAATGTTGAACAACTTTTACTATGGGACCAACTCTTTAAACGTAAAAAAACTGCTGTTCCATACGATTTTTTATAGACTTTGACAAAAAGTATGGAAAAGCTGTTTTTTTTGCGTTTTCAAAGTTGACCCCACAGTTGTTCAAAATTGGCCATAGATGTCACCGCTTAAGGCTCCGACACCGGTAGACCAACACATTGTATATTAGTAGTAAGACATAATATAGACAAATTACGGTAAGTAATCAAATAAGGAATCAAAATAGGTTCGCGTTTGACTACACACTGTGTGCGGTCTAGGGTGTAGCACGCTTACCTAGAAGATACCTATTTACTACCGTTTAAGATTCCGACACCGGTAGACAAACACATTAGATTAAATAACTACTCATTTAAAGTCCAATCTTCATCATCATCAATACTAAGAAAAATGTACCTACTCTTAAAGTGTACTTAAAATTCTAAAGGCGTTTTTATTTCATCTATTTGCATAATCAACATTCAACTTTCCTATGCGATTAGCATCTCTGAAACATAAGTCATTGGGTACAAAATTGCATATCAAAATAAATGCAAGGGTAGCTCAAAAAGTTGGCAGAAAAGTATAGCCCTAAAGGGAGTTTTGTCAATACAGATTCTTATCGCACTTCCTGTATTTTGTTTGCTTCAGAAATAAAGTAGAAAATTAACGTTCTTTGTTTTAGAAATACAACGAGCTGTTTTCTTTAGGTTTTGTTTTGTTATTTATTAGAGTAGAGCTTCAGAACTTGAAAATATTGAGAGAGTAAATCATGTATTTTCCGATTTACTTCTAGAGGACGGAGAAATCAACTTTTTGTACCAAAATCTTTAATATTATGAACAATTTTCACTGTGGAACCAATTTAATAAAAACTTTTGTTCCATGCAAACGTTAATGGACTTATGACAAAATGTAACAATATTTTCTATCCATTCCAGATTCCAGGATTTCGATGAGGTGTTTTTTAAGCTTAAAATAAAATAATTAAAAATAAATAGTTGACTGCCTCGGTGGCTTAGTGGTTAGTGACCCTAACTTCTGGGTCAAAGAGGCGTGGGTTCGATCCCCACGCATGGCAAATATTTATGTGATGAACATAAGTGTTTGCTCTGTGTCTGGGTGTTATTTAGTTACTATCTATATAAGTATGTATTTAAAAATAAATATATGTAGTACGTCTCTGGCAGCCATATCACAAGCTTTGCTTAGTTTGGGGTCAGAGTTCGTGTGTAAGATATTTAAATATTATATATTTATCCTTTTTTATGTGTTTTTGTACTTTACAGCTATCCTTACATATATTTATAAGTCCAAAAGTAAGTTTGTTTGTTGCATTGGTTTGTATGTAAAGTACCTACTCTTTTACACAGCAACAGAGTAATGGCTCGACCATTAGCATGGATGTAGCTTAAAGGTCAAGTGACAAAGGCAACTTTTTACCGACATTCGAAAAGAAAGAGGTACCTACTATGGTCGTCTGTATGTATTTTTTGTATATGTTCATCGATATTTTCGCCAATTTTGAACCCATTTAAAACATTTTTTTTAGTTCGGAAGAGTTATACTCCCGAGGTGATCCCATTTAAATTTTATCGAAATTGGCTGAGCCATTTTTGATAAATCAACAATAATGTCACATCGATTCGTGCAAACTATTTGAATTCTGCATCTACACGGTTTTTTGCGAAAAATAATAATAATAATTAATTACATAATAAACATAAAGATCTTTTCGAAAGCTTCGTACAAAACCAGAAATCTATACCAATATTATAAAGAGGAAAGATTTGATTGTTTGTTTGCATCGAATAGGTGAAGAAACTAGTGAACCGATTTGAAAAATTCTTTCACTGTTGGGAAGCTGCACTATCTCCGGCGAACATAGGCTAAATTCTATTTTTTTTAAATAAGGGTTCCTCACAAAAACTCCCATAATGTAAGCCAAGGTGTAAAAATCAAAAAGAAACTCATTGATACAGGATCAGGATGTGTGACGTTACTTGGTTATGTGGTACTGGTAGGTATATAGGCACAATACTTATAAAATCTGTCTTTTTTAGCCAATCGTACACGGGCGAAGCCGGGGCGGGCAGCAAGTAATATATCTATCTATCAGCCGTAGGATGTCCACTGCTGGACAAAGGTCTCCCCCATGGATTTCCGCTGCTGGATAAGGCCGGTTGGAAGCGGCCTGCATCCAGCGCGTTCCTAAAATTTTTATTATATCGTCAGTCCACCTAGTCGGTTGACGTCCTACGCTACCCTTACTGGTCCGTGGTCTCCATTCGAGAACTTTCCGGCCCCATCGGCCATCCGTTCTTCGAACAATGTATGATATACCTGCGCGTATTCCTTTCAAAATATTTACGTATTTTTTAATAAATAGGCTTGTCCATTTGGTGTTCTAAATAGAACATGGTATGGTAGATTTACAATTTATCAAAACCAACCGTGCAAACGTGTTTTATAAGCCGTGGTGGTCTAGAGGTAGTGACACCCGCCTTACAATCGTGAGGTCGTGGGTTCAAATCCCCGGTCCCGTACCAATGAGTTCTTTGGAATTTATGTACGGAATTTCACAGCACTGGCTTTTCGGTGAAGGAAAACATCGTGAGGCAACCTGCATACGTCCGTAGAAGAAATTCGATGGCGTATGTGAATCCACCAACCCGCACTGGGCCAGCGTGGTGGATATGGCCCAATCACCCTTCGTGGGTAGGCCTACGTCCTGCAGTGGACTATTAAAAAGGCTGGTACAGTACAGTAAAACCAACCACCAAAATTTAGACAAAAAAGGCATCGTCCACTTAAAGAATAAACTGGCAACCGGAAGTTGAGCTAAACAACGTCATCAGAACGCGCCATTTCCGGCCGAAGACGTCCGAGCGTCGTTTGTGTAATTACGGAGCTATTCGCGCAACGACCTAGTTAGGGGCCGCTTAGGCCCCGATAGGCAGCTAAGGGTTACTTAACTGGAGTGACATTACAGGTCGTTTCTTTAAACGATGGATATATTCCACAGTATCTATTTTGCTTGTCATATTAAATAACTTATGAATGGAATAAATAAATAATCCTACTAATATTATAAACGCGAAAGTTTGTGAGGATGGATGGATGGATGTATGGATGTTTGTTACTCTTTCACGCAAAAACTACTGAACGGATTGAGATGAAACTTTGCAATAATATCCTACTAATATTATAAACGCGAAAGTTTGTGAGGATGGATGGATGGATGTATGGATGTTTGTTACTCTTTCACGCAAAAACTACTGAACGGATTGAGATGAAACTTTGCAATAATATCCTACTAATATTATAAACGCGAAAGTTTGTGAGGATGGATGGATGGATGTATGGATGTTTGTTACTCTTTCACGCAAATACTACTGAACGGATTGAGATGAAACTTTGCAATAATATAGCTTATATATCAGAATAACACATAGGCTATAAATTATAATGATATTGCGTCAAAATCAAAATATCATGCGGGCGAAGCCGCGGGTAAAAACTAGTAAATAAATATTTCTTTATTGTACACGGAAACACAGTACAGAAACTACACAATATACAATACTAGTTTTTACCCGCGGCTTCGCCCGCATACGCAATATATCATTATAATTTATAGCCTATGTGTTATTCTGATGTATAAGCTACATTATTGCAAAGTATCATCTCAATCCGTTCAGTAGTTTTTGCGTGAAAGAGTAACAAACAGCCATACATCCATCCATCCATCCATCCATCCATCCAACCTCACAAACTTTCACGTTTATAATATTAGTAAGATGCTGTACAATGGCGGCCTTATTGCCTTTGGCGATTACTACCAGGCAACCTTTGGATGGACTGGATTATTCTAAAAATAGGAGTATGGTCGATGGTGTATACAATACAGTACATAATTACATTGAAATAAATAGTAGCAAAATAGAAAAAAACCTACAGATATAATTAAAAAATATACACAAATAAACCCTAATATTGTGAAAAAAAAAACAGTTGTCAACATTTAGTCAACGATCAAATTAGGGGCTGCTTAGGCCCCGATGGACAGCTAAGGGTTGCTTATCGGAACTCTTAATATTTACCGTATACGAAATATTAGACATAAACTGAGCATTTTTCTATAGTATGGAAATGTTTTAAGATCTATGTAATACTTAAATTTTACAAAAGGATCTAACCTGAAACCGCGAAAAGCGTATGTCTTAAGTATTAAAAAAAACTTTTGACAATGAAACAGCTATATTAGACATAAACCGAGCATTTTTCTATAGTATGGAAATGTTTTAAGATCTATGTAATACTTAAATTTTACAAAAGGATCTAACCTGAAACCGCGAAAAGCGTATGTCTTAAGTATTAAAAAAAAACTTTTGACAATGAAACAGCTGATTGTTTTTTCACGATTTTAAGTTTACTTAGTCAATTTCGATGTGATTATTTTAGCGGTTGATGTGCTGTAGGTATACAGGGTTATTTCTAATCAATTAGCATCCTTCTAGGAGATTATTCTGTACATCAAAACTAACATCTTTTGTTCTACGACTTTTGTCAAAACTCAAAAAAGAAATCAGCTGTTCCATACATTTTGTCGAGGGTGAACGATTTTTTCTATGGAACAACTTTGTTTTTGAGATTTGATTAATGTCGTTGAGCAAAAGTTGTTAGTTTTGATGTACAGAATAAGTCCCTAAAAGGATGCTAATTGATTAGAAATAACCCTGTATAGTTTACAGTTACATTAAAAAAACTAGCTTACCCGGCGAACTTCGTTTCACGTAATATCTTTATAAATTATAGCCTACTAGTTTTTACCCCCGGCTTCGCCCGCATGATATTTTGATTTCTGACGCAATCTCATTATAATTTATAGCCTATGTGTTATTCTGATATATAAGCTATATTATTGCAAAGTTTAATCTCAATCCGTTCAGTAGTTTTTGCGTGAAAGAGTAACAAACATCCATACATCCGTCCATCCATCCATCCATCCATCCATCCATCCATCCATCCATCCATCCATCCATCCATCCTCACAAACTTTCGCGTTTATAATATTAGTAGGATGTGTTATTCTGTACAAACCTTATTATGGCAAAGTTTCATTTCAATCCGTTCAGCAGTTTTTGCGTGAAAGAGTAACAAACATCCATACATACTCACAAACTTTCGCGTTCATAACATGAGTAGGACGTAGGATAGGATAGAAAACAATGGCACGGTCAATTAGAACATTTCACGTCACCTCAAAAATATTTTCCAAAAGTAATAAAAAGTAGTGTGTATAATTCGTACATAAATTCCAAATAACCAATAAGTTTGTTCAAATAAGTAATAGTACTGTACTGTACCAGCCTTATAAATAAGTGTACTGTACTAGCATTTTTTTAATAGTCCACTACAGGACGCAGGCCTACCCACGAAGGGTGATTGGGCCATATCGACCACGCTGGCCCAGTGCGGGTCACATTCACTTACGCCATCGAAATTTTTTTTTACGGACGTATGCAGGTAGATCGATGTTTTCCTTCACCGAAAAGCCAGTGGTGTGAAATTCCGAACATAAATTCCAAAGAACTCATAGGCGCGGGGCCGGGGATTTGAACCCACGACCTCACGATTGTAAGGCGGGTGTCATTACCTCTAGACCAATAGTACGAGACTGGGTTTCAAACCACGCTTCACGTTTCTATGGAGAACGTTTTCACTAAACCACTACGACTATAATAATACATCAGTACTAAAAAGTACTTATAAACTTCCGGGTTTAACAGTACAGTTAAACCAACTTCGGGTTAAAATTAAGCAGAACGGTTAAATTCAAATAGTTACCGCAAAAAGTCCTATTAACCGAGTTGAAAATTAAAGTGGAAACTTCAATATAGAGTAACGAGAGTGGCCACAACAAAGGTGCGGCCACCTTTGTGCTTGGCCAGGGCCGTGGAGACAGCAATATCCTGTTACTGGGGGACAAGCCATAAGAGGGAGTGGGAGCGGTATAGGTCGCAGTGGACGGCAGCGATTTCTGCAGCTAGCTGACATTTTTGCAATTGACGATTGGTTTTGCGTTTGGCCACATTATTATTATGACTGATTATGGAGGTAGATATTCAACAGCTGTTTTCTTTTACTATTTTGGAGTTGGTTTCATAGTAAAAGTCCTTTTAAGCTATTTGAAAATTTCAATATGGAGTAACTAGTGGCCACAACAAAGGTGCGGTCACCTTTGTGCTTGGCCGGGGCCGTGGAGATAGCAATATCCTATTATTGGGGATATGGAATGAGAGGGAGCGGGAGCGACATAGGTTTCATCGGACGGCGGCGATTTATGTAACTATTTTTAAGGCTCTTTCTCTCAAAACAAAAATATACGGGACCCTAATAGGATCAATTTGTTGTCTGTACGTACATCTGTTGTTTTTAAACTTTCGCAATTTGAACACATTATTACTATATACTACGGGACTAATCGCGCACTAAAATTACGAGATAAATAAATACCTCCTCATTGTTGTCCTCCTCAGTTGCATCGACCGTGGTCACGGGTAGACTGTCTACGGTCGATGCAACTCGGCCGAAACGGCGGGATGAGGAGGTATTTATTTATCTGGTAATTTTAGTGCCAACATTCTTCATACGTACCGCCAGAATGTGGAACGCTTTGCCTGAGTCTGTATCTCGCTAAAGTACAAAGTAGGTGTCTTCAAATCCCGAGTAAATAGGTATCTTCTAGGTAAGCGTGTTACACCCTAGGCCGCATTATCTGCTTAATATCAGGCAGTGTATAGTCAAACGCAAAACTACATGAAATAAAATTATTATTTTTCGCAAAAAACATCATGACCGACGTCACCCGTGCACAGAATTCACGAATATTTCGCACGGCTCGATGTAGCATTTTTCACATTATTGTTGATTTATCAAAAATGGCTCGCCCGTTTCGATCAAATTTAAACGGGACCAACTTTAATGTTTACTCTTTCCAATAAAAATAATTATGGAAATCAGACTACTATGTAAAAAGTTATGCGTGGTTACACGTAAAATTTATATATATATATATGACGGAGTGAGACAGCATAGCTGGTTTTAGTTGAAAGCAATAGTGATGATTTTAAAGTGGGTATCACCCGAATGGGGTCGCACGTGGCAACACTGCATGCTTGTGTCGGAATGAAATGACTTTTGACAGTTGACGTCATGCCATACCGAGCGCGAGGCGGATTGCACCCGTGCAAATCCATTGACTTTGAAATCTGTTTCCATCCTCGATAATTCTTGTTAAATTGAATACCAAGTGATACTATGTCAATAAAACCACCCGTTGCAGTAGTACAGAGTGTTTATTTTGTTGAGATGGACAACTGGAGACCGCCGGCGAACTGTACCAATGAATGACCCACAAATAACGATGTCGGGTGATGGAGACGATCACTCTCAGACCCCGACATATATATATATATATACGCGTCGAATTGAGTACCTCCTCCGGTGGTTCGTCGGTCAAAAAAGACTTAATTCTTGTTACTTGCACCAAACAAACCGATCTCGCCTGTTCTGTGTAAATTTGTTGTGCTAAGTATCTAACTCCTAGATTCGGGCAGTACTTAATTGTTTGCTTGGATATCTACATACATCTATAAAGGGGCCTTTGTCGGGAGCTATTAGAGCTTGTTCGTTCTTTGCATTTCGTGATATTGAAGGCCTGAAGCAAAGCAAAGCAAATGGTACTCAATACTCAACCGTTTATGCAATACATGCAATATTTTAATGCGGAACGCACTGGATGCATGCCGCTTTTAACGGGCTTTATTGGAAATCCATTGGGGATGCCTACGATTGTGAGGGACGGTTCATTTTCGGCCTCCGGAAATTTGACCGCATTTCCCATAAGCTCAAGTCTAAGCTCCCTATCCGTCTTCGCCGCGATACTCACATACTTTCCCTTCTCTACAACATTCTCTTCAAACCTTCTTCTCCTTCATATTTACGCTCTCGCTTCAGTTTTCTCTGTGACACTCACCCAATCTTAGATCTAACAATCTCCTTCTTTCCACTCCATCTCATTCTACTGTTTGTTATGATTTTCCTTTTAGTGTCCGAGCAGTAGCGCTCTGGAATGACCTCCCTGTGACCATCAGACGTGCACAGAGCGTTGAATCTTTCAAGGCCCAGGTTCAGCAACATTATCTCGCAAAGCTCTCTCTGGCTGATACACATATCACTCCTCGTTATTAATTTATTTGTAATATATTTACGTATACCTAAGTATGTTTATTTTTATTGTATGTATTATTTGAAGTATTTATGTACGGCTATTATTATTTAGTTTATTTTATTGTTGATTAGGAATTTTTAGTAACTTTCTTTCATTATTTTAATATTATTTTTTTGTTTTCATGTTTACACCGTCCTTGTCGTCTTTACGTTTCCTCGCATCCAAGAGAGGTTGTCTGGCTTTTCGCGATAAGACCGCCTTTTGTGCCTTTTCTGTCTTTGTTTCTTTTGTTATGTTTTCTTGTTGGTGTCAATAAAGTGTTGTTGTATTGTATTGTATTGATGCCTATGTCTAGCAGTGGTGGTCCTACAGTTGATGGATGGAATGACCCTATGAGAATATGGCAACGTTTCGGCCATGCGATTGTGGCGACGAGTCTGGGGGACATCTTTCGTGAAACGCTCTTTACATTGTTTGTACTGAAAGGTAGCGCTCATAGCATAGTTTGACTAGGTGTTTGTCAGCAATCACAGAAGTTTATCAACGTTCGATACGGTCAGACTTCGAATAGATGACCGAGGGTAGCATTTCCAACCGAGCGCTACCGTGGTTTAACCATATCAGAGGATTTCAGCCGGCTTAAAAACTTTGACATCAGTATGCTGAGTGTGAGTTTTGTCGTAAACATGACGCGCTCTCCGGCGAGCGTGTAAGCATGTAATATGTATGAAGAAATGTATAGCGCCACCAGCGGCGCGTTTTTGAAACTCAACAAGTTCATACAAATTACATGCTTACGCGCTCGCCGAAGAGCGCGTCATGTTTACTACAAAACTCACACTGAGCATACTGGGCTAGCCACCCGGTCTACACGAACTTACTTACAATGATATCATTGATTACATCAATCATCTAGAAAACACCCTTTTTAGACAGTCGGGCAATAAAAATAAACAAACATCCAATTCCAACCCTTTCCTAATAAAAATTCCAAAAACGCTCAGCCAATTGCGATAAAACTCGCCAAAAGACAAGTGTTCGCGCCAACATTTCTTTACTGAACCCCAAACTTTCTGTGTACGGGTAGAATAGTTAATTTCTGATTCCGATGTATTTTCTCATCGTATTCGTCTACTAGTAGTTTTCCAAATAGTAGACCTCGCGACACATCTTTTTTACTAAATATCTTTGACTGAGTCTCTTTGACTGAATCTCTTTGACTTAATCTATTTGACTATATCTCGACTCGCTCTTGATCGATTTGATCCATACTAGCAAATCTTAGGATTTAGATACTTACCAGTCTTGCCAAATATTATCGGGATCAGCTGATAAACAGCGCAAAAGCTTTCCCCCCCTTTAAAGGAAATTATCCCTAATCAAAAACCGCCGACGAAAAGATACCCACATTAATCTATACATCTATCTATACATATAGATAAAATACATATCATATAAATGTAAGTACCTACCAACCAAAATTATCTCGAGCTGTAACAGAAAACGCGAAAACAGTGGTCACTTACAGTACTTTCTTTTTGTGATAAACATTTCAAAAATTGACGCGTTCGCAGGATTTGAACCTGCATCCTCTGGGACACCGGCCCAGATGCTTTGTCCAATTAAGCTAAATCGCGCCCTGCGAACCCGCCAAATTAGTGAGTGTTTATCATTTTTACCAACTACTGCATTGTTGGAAGCGCCATTTGTGAGAACTGCTTTAAACCAGTCAGTCACTTAATGTGAAATTATTAAAACTTCTTACCATTAACGAGAAATGGCGCATTGCTTAATCAATGAAATTATTTTTATCGTGCTTCACACACTAGGTGTATAGAAAAAATGTTTATCACAAAAAGAAAGTTTCTATACACCTAGTGTGTGAAGCACGATAAAAATAATTTCACTCACAGAACTCTTAAGAATTTATTTTTTGGAAATTGATTGAAACCTTATACTTGTTTTTCCGAATGATAAAATTACGAGAATGTTGTATAACGCCTACTTGAGAAATTTTTCATACTCATAAGAAAATATTCTATTTCACTGACTCTCGAGTGATATTGAAAATTCTTCGTATAACCTACCTGAAAGGTAATAACTTTTATTATTTTCTGGATTTCAGCTTTGCAATATTATAATTATGAAGTCTTAAGTACAGTTTGTGCAAAATGAGAAGCGTCGTTTACTACGATAACACTGCTCTGTCATTGCTAGTACAACTAAAAGTGTTTGATACTTGGTAGATACCAATTTGTTCGGTTGTTCATTTGTTCAGTTGGTTTGCATCAGTAGACTGACGTCTACCAAGGATAGTCGGTACCTTGGCTACTGATTAAAATCTTATTGTTTGTTCTCTTTTTACACATACTCTAGTAATTTATTTGTAGAACTAATTTAAGCTAATTTTTATAATATGCATAAAAATGTACCTACTTACCAAAATAAATAATGCATTACGTTGGAACAAAAAGTTACATGAATAAAATATAATTAATGTTTCTGATATGGCTGCCAGAGACTGATATACCACATTTACATATTTTTAAATACATACTTATATATACAATAGTATCCAGACACTGAGCAAATACCTACTAATTTTTATCACAGAAATACTTACTCTGGATGGGAATCGAACCCACGCTTTTTAAGCCAAGGAGGCGAACAACTGGGCCACTGAGAACGTCAAAAATTAAAATTAACTAACCAGAAAGAAACAAAACGATGATACAATCGGCCAAGTACTTGTCGGACTCGCTCACGAAGGGTTCCGTACCGTATGGGAGACCCCCTTAAATATTTATTTTATTTTTATTTACCTAATTGTTCTTCAAGTATATACAACTCAATATTCTGTGAATATTTCAAGCGTTACCATTATTAATATTGAGCGAAAAACGGCTAAAACTTTGGGTTTGTTGTATGGGTGCCTCAAATATTAATTTGATTCGGTTTTAAGTATTTATTGTTATAGCTTCAACATAAATACATCATCTGTGAAAATTCCAAAATTTTAGCTATCACAGTTCATAATATACAGCCTGGTGACAGACTGACAGACGGACGGACTGACGGTAAGCGGAGTCTTAGAATTAGGGTCCCGTTTTTACCTTTAGAGTACTTACGGAATTCTAAAAATTACGTTTTCATTTCAAAAAAAGAAAACGTACACGAGGAAAAAAATACTAAAATGTACGAAAACGTACACGAGGAAGAAATTACTAAAATGTACAAAAACGTAATACAATGAGTACGATGTTGGCAATATGGGATGAACACACATACACATATTATTAGACTTCCACATAAGACGGGCAAAAACCACTACACAGAATATTACAGATGGTGAAATTAAGAATAATTAAATAAATAAATATTTTGGGACATCTTACACACGGCCTCTGACCCCAAACTAAGCAAAGCTTGTGATATAGCTGCCAGAGACTGATATACTACATATACTTATTTTTTTAAATACGTACTTATATAAAATAAATAAATAAATAAAATAAGCCTTTATTACTGTAAACATTACATATTAAATTATGTTATCGTCGGCGTGCGTGTTTTCTGTTTCAGCTTGTCCTTCGACAAAGGCCTCCTCTAAAGACTTCCACTCCTTACGGTCTCTTGCTTTTTGAATCCATGTTGGTCCAGCTAATTGTTTGATTTCGTCCTCCCATCTTTTATTTTGTCTACCTCGACTTCTTTTGCTGTCTCTAGGATACCATTCTACGTCCTACGTCCTACGTCTACGTACTTATATAGAGAGTAACTAAATAACACCCAGACACAGAGCAAACACTTATACCTTTGTTCATCACATAAATATTTGCCCTGGGTGGGGATCGAACCCACGTCTTTTTGATCCAGAAGTTAGGGTCACTAACCACTGAACCACCGAGGCAGTCAAAAGAAGCGAATTACATCAAGGGGTAGAGGTACTTTGTTAGAATTGAGGTATAACGTCAGTCACAGCGCGAAATTCAAATATAATTGTTATTTTAATAGCATTTATTGTTGAATTACTGACGTTGGACGTAGGTACGAAAATTATATTTTCAGCAATTAATAAGTAGTGTTAACATGTTACATACCTACACTAAAAATCCAATATCATCGCCAGTCTATGTAAAAATGTCAAATTTATCATTACGATGAAAATCACTCAATTGATGTTTTAAACTAAACGATAACTTAGCTTTATTTGTAATGATAATTGTGGCCATAATATTTAAAAAAATATATTCGTTGTCACAAACAGTTTTTATAAATGGAAGATGAGAATGTCGTCAATAAATTGGTAAGCCCCAAATAAAATTAATTTCGTACACTGTCTCCTGCGTTTAACTTTAAATGTAATATTTTTTTTTTATTATTTCACACTTGTAAATGTTAGTCGCAACAATCTATGCGTCTGATTACTTTGTCCCAAGCAACACATCTGTCGTTTATTAATCCAACAACCTATATACCGCACGCGTTGACACGGATATCGTGTGAAACGGGCATTATGAATTGAATTTATTCTCAAAACTGTCATGCTATTTGCAACCTTACCACCCCGACACAAGGCTTATAGTTAGCGGGATAAGAGAATGGCTACAGTGACATTAAAGTCTACATTGTTGGTCGGATTTATTATCCTGTCGCAAGTGAGAACAGACTTGGGTAAATTGGACTTGGACTTTATGACCTTGGAGATAAAATGATATATTACATACGAGTACTAAGCTTATGTCGTATCTTGTTTCTTATTAGAGCTAAATAGGATAAATAAACCGAGATTGTTCTGAAACATTGTCAAAAGGACTTTGACTGTGACTATGATTATATTTTTAACAAGCTGCGCCCCGCGGCGTTACCCGCGTCAACCCGAGATAAGAAATAGCCTATGTGTTAATCCAAGATCTAAGCTACCTCCATACCGAATTTCATTTAAATCGGTTTAGCCGTTTGTTCGTGAAAGAGTAACAAGCATACATACATACTCACAAACTTACGCGTTTATAATATTACTAGTTTTTACCCGCGGCTTCATCCGCATGATATTTTGATTTTTGATGCAATATCATTATAATTTATAGTCTATGTGTTATTCTGATATATAAGCTATATTATTGCAAAGTTTCATCTCAATCCGTTCAGTAGTTTTTGCGTGAAAGAGTAACAAACATCCATACATCCAAGCATCCATCCATCCTCACAAACTTTCGCGTTTATAATATTAGTAGGATAGCAGGATCGTAGTTCTCTAATAGGTGAGAACATGGCATTGCAAGGCAACGAAAGCTTTTTTTAGATAATGAATTTATTTATTTTTATTGATAAGGATCTTTAATGAAAAACAAATAGTAAACATTTTATTTTCCCAAGGCATGAGTGACCAAATTATGACTTTAGACTTGGTTTTGGACTTTGTGATTAAGATTATGTTTCATAATTTTGTCATAAAACATGAAAATTTGTATTAATGCTAATACTAAATTAAATTAAAAAAAAACTCTTGACAGAATTAAAAAAAATCAAAACGCTTTAAAATTATGTTGTTAAAATTTCATTAAATGCCGAATTTTCAGCAGCCCATTTGTGTGCTACATTTTTTGGCTTATTTTGAAATTGTTGTTTCAAAGCAAGTAATGGTACAAAGTAGGTTTTTTTATTAAAGTAGGTAACTATAAACCTGTCTAAACGTACGTACTAAATGTTTCGCCTTTTAGTAACAGATTATCAGATTTTTATTTGCCCAAGTAGGTTGTAATACGCGACAAGCTACTCACTGCTAGCCGCTGTTACTTAAGTTCTCAAGGAAGATCCGCTTTCTGGTACTTACCTGAAAACAAAGAAAATAAATTAGCAAAAATATACACAGTTAGATTTTATTCCTGCGGGAAGAAAATGGCGTTTCTAAGGCCAACTCGCTAAAACGAAATTTAGTGCTATGGCTGTCTTATTAATATAGTAAGACATAATTATTTTTTGCAAAAGATAGCATAACCGTGTATAGCATAATTCGCGAATATTTCGCACGGATCGATGTAGTATTTTTCACATTATTGTTGATTTATCGAAAATGGCTCAACTGATTTTGATAAAATTTAAATGGAACCAATTTCAAAGTATATTCTTTTCAATAAAAAACGAATTATTGTTAATCGGAAGTTTGTGAGGATAGACGGATGGATGGATGGATGGATGGATGGATGGATGGATGGATGGATGGATGGATGTATGGATGTTTGTTACTCTTTCACGCAAAAACTACTAAACGAATTGAGATGAAACTTTGCAATAATATAGCTTAGGTATATATCAGAATAACACATAGGCTATAAATTATAATGGATATTGCGTCATAAATCAAAATATCATGCGGGCGAAGCCGCGGGTAAAAACTAGTATAATATATAATTATACGCGTCGAATTGAGTACCTCCTCCGGTGGTTCGTCGGTCAAAGAAGGCATGCATTTTAATAACCATTCCTATCCTTACTTCGTTACCAATATTGTTAATCCGAAAGTGCGTTGGTTTATTGGTTTGTCCGTCTTTTATGCAGCAACGGAGCAACGGAATTACTTTATTTTGGGCATGGGCATTGTTTAAAAGACGGAAAGTGACAGCTTTTCCTGTACAAAGCCAAAAGGGTGTAATTAAAACCATCATTATGAACAACTTTTACTATGGGGCCAACCTAAAATTCGAGAAAAATCGGATTTACAAAACTGGAATTTGGAATCGACAAAATGTATGAACATGGCAGACCACAAGACGCGCTGTATGCAAGCCGGTCGGCCGGCTTCCAATCGGTCTTATTGAAGATCCATAAGGGAGGCATATGTCTAGCAGTGGACGTCCTATGGCTAATGGATGGATGGAAATGTATGAAACAGCCGATTTATTTTCTCGAATTCCGAGTTGGATCCAAAGCAAAAGTTATTCATAATGATGGTCTGATGGTAACGGAAAGACTGTATACAATATACATACTGAAAGTACCAAATCAGATAACGGTAACAAACTAGCTGGGGGGCATGTTTAGCCCTGTAAGTTCGTTTGCTGATTTTTAATCTTTTTTTGAAAAACTAGTCATTTTTATGACTAATTCACATTTGCACAGACTATCACACTAAACAGCTGTGAGGTCAATAACACGACCTTGCCCATCAAAATCAGACCACACCTCCTTGTTGTGACATGTTTGTTTACGTGCTAAAGATTTTTCTAGTCAGTTATATTTAATTTTTTTTTTAAAAGTGAATGTTGTTATTTTGGCTCGAAATTTCGAATACAGCATCTATATAAGGTATAGTATCAACCCACTTTTTATGTATACAGCCTTTCCGTTACACGTTGTAGAGACCACAGAAAACTATCATTCAAAATGGCGGATCGCAATCCGTCTTCCATATCCTCCGTACACTTTACATCAAATTTCAACTTTCGAACTGGAACTCCGCAACTTTGTCTAGAACTTTCTGTTGGAATTTATGGTTCCCGCAATAAATCGCGAATATGAGGGTATTTCAACTGAGACGACGCGAGTTCTGTCATTGTTTGGCTTTTAAGGTTTGCGGGCTTCTGGTTTGGACCGGACGGTTTTAAGCGCGGGCTACATTTGCGCATACATACAAAATTGGTTTAAATAATTATTTTTTGCAAAAAATTGCATGACTGACTTCAACCGTGTACAGAATTCGCGAATAGTTAGCACGGATCGCTATAGCATTTTTCACATTATTTTTGATTTATCAAAAATTCGATAAAATTAAAATTCGATAAAATTAAAAGAATTCGATAAAATTAAAATGGAACAAACTTCAAACTCTTTCTAATAAAAAAAAAATATCGAAATCGACTACTATGTAAAAATTTGGGCAACAAACGTTTACGCGAACAGCGTCATCTAGTTTGCCTCATACTTAACTATTTTCATCAACGGGCTAGCCACCAATATCATACCACAGTTTGAAAATTATAAGTTAATTAAATCAAGCCAAGATTTCCTTTTTTCAAAATGAAGTCAACCCCACTTTTATTTTCAATGAAAAAGCTCTAAATATATGATTTCCTTCATAAATATGAAACGAAGGAGCGTGCCACGTCCTCAGGGTACAAACGTTCGAGCGACAAACATTTGCGCGAACTAAAACCAAACAGCGCCATCTAGTTCGCCTCAAACTAAACTACTTTCATAAGCCACCAATCACATCACAGTTAATACACAATCAAGATTTTCCCTTTTCAAAATGAAGTCAACCCCACTTTTATTTTCAAAGAAAAAGCTTTAAAAACATAATTTCCTTACAAACTAACCTCCTCCGTGCCGCGACCTAAAAAGGAAACTTCCCACATTAATCCCGCACAACGATTAAAGTTCAAATGGCCAGCTTATCCGATGTCACTGCGTTTAAAAACTTTTTTATGTGATAAAAACCCTTGATTTTTTATGAGGAAAGTATGACGATGTATTTGTTGGTCGTGATACTTGTACCTTTTTGGCCGGCTTCAAAAAGGGAAGCACAGTAATTGTGAATAAATAAATTCATTACTCCTCATCAAGACCGCAGGATCGCGCTCGATGCAAACTGCTACGAACCGGTCTTATCGGAGATCTATGGGGAGGCCATATCTAACCGTGGATGTCTTATGGCTAAAAGAACGACAACGATAAATTAATTATTATATTCGCCTGTAACGGGGCCACCTTCTTAAAATGAAAATAAAAGAAGGCGGTACGTACAACAAATTTATTAGCGGGTTTTAAATAATTGCCCGGATCATCACTTTTTAAAGACGCGGGCACTAGGCAGTTATAGGCGAGCACTTCCCTTGTTCCAAACGGGAACCGACGACGCGGCGGAAGAAAATGTAGTAGCGGCACCGGAGTCCTGGAGCGGGAAGGGTCGTACCGTGAACTAGGTTTCTTCGCCCTTATCTCGGAAGACGGTCTGTCCCCAAATCTTGGACCCATATAGGGTTTGAATCACATTATTTAATAATTGAATTAGTTATCAAAACTTAAAAAAACAGGTGAGAGCTAGAATAATAACCGTCCCACAAAAGTTATACGCACAGCTTAGACAACGTTTAACAGTACAAATTGCACGGCTAAACAAACTTTATAGTGTGTTTAAATTTAAACTAGTACTATCATTTATGTGATAAAATACAATATCACACGCACACTCGCGCAAGCGCCCTGCGCCGTCTTACGAATTTTCGATCAGGTCACGTGTCCTGACGCGAGTTTAACATTTTTTACCCATCTTAAAAAGCGCACAATACCGCGTAAGATGTTTTCACTTCAAGAAGAGGTTATAACCTATTTTCGGTAAAATGATCGCGAAAGAAAACGGATCCGCCAACAATGCTTGCCATAACTGTTTTCCATTCTTCCCCTAAATCCCGATATTTCTTCCAAATGAATGATACCTTTTGGATTCCCCATCTATAACAAGATTTGGTAAACCGAATCGGATTACTGGTTTAGACGAGTACAGAGTTGAATTATTGTCGCAAATGAGTTGCGGCTTAGCGTGTTTGACTTCGTACCGACATCTGTGCTTTTTCCACTTTTCCAAATTTTACCTACCTCTTAAAGGCGATATCTATTTTGGTAGCTTTGTCACCCTTAATATTCCTATAATGATTTTAGACGACAATATAAAATAACGGGGAAAGATTTTTAGAAAAATATTTTAAGTAAATCATACATATTGCAATTAAAAATGCCGTGGTGGTCTAGAGGTATAGTGACACCCGCCTTACAATAGTGAGGTCGTGGGTTCAAATTTCCGGTCCCGTACCAATGAGTTCTTTGGAATTCATGTACGGAATTTCACACCACTGGCTTTTCGGTGAAGGAAATCATCGTGAGCCAGCTTGGTGGAGATGGCCCAATCACCCTTCGTGGGTAAGCCTACGTCCTGCAGTGGACTATTAAAAAGGCTGGTACATTACAGTATACGAAAAAACATTTATTCATGTTATATTAACGACAAGAACTTTATTTCAGTAAAGTGAAGTTTTAAAACAATCCCGTAAAATAATAAAATTAAAATTTATACAGAAAACGTTCGTCAAAATTATTAGTTTCATCTATCCGAAACTACACAAACTTACTTACCTATCTATTGTACTGTTTCGACGCTGGTTCTAGTTTGCGCCACCTGGCAGGTCAAACCGCGAGTCAAGTAGTACAAACTCCACGGCTTTATTTCTAAAGTTTTGGACAAAACGGCCCGTGATCGATCGGTCGGAATACTCTTATTGTGAAGTTTGGTACCGGTATGGATTTGCAAAAGATTTACCCATTTTTGACACACGGGTGTTCAGTTCAGTACAGTTCGTATGGGTAGCCTGGTAAAATCATTTTTAATCTCCTCATCTTGGAAAGAGTATTTTTGCTATTCGAAATGTTAGCGCAAAAACCGTTTTTATCCGCTAGAGGGTAAAGTAAAATTGAATTTAGAACATCGTGTGCACTAAGTTTGTGAATACAAAACATTAAACCTATTTACTTCTACCTCCATGGTGCCGAATTTATCATACAACCTTTTTAATTTGTTCAAAACTCAGACACGGAACGTTCTTGCTGTACTTTTTTGATTTGCTTTGCGCGCGCCATTTCTTATCATGCATGTCGTATTGTTAAAAGTTTTAATAAGAAACTTTGAGTGATTTAAGCGACGAGGAAGTTTATTTGATGCCAACAGAATTGACTGAAACAGTTAATAGTGCGCAAATGAGCTTTCTCCCTTTAACAATCACGTGAGAAGTATTTGGAACAGTGCTGTATGTAGACGACTTTAGTAATTTCCTCGCTGAGGTGGGCTGAAAAGTTACGTGATGCACTCGAGTGCAAATATGTTTTACCTTGTGCTCTTTTGATTCATATTCATATTCCCTCGCTAACGCTCAGGATTTTAATTGTTAAATCACTCGCTGCGCTCGTGATTCAATTTTAGGATCCTTCGCTTGCTCGGTAATAAAATTGAGCACGCGGTTAAAAATCAACTTTGCATTCTTGTATAACAAATAACTATTATCCACCTTTAATGTCACTCGTTTTTCCATACTTTATTTCTTCTTTTTTTCTTCTTCTTTTTTTTTGGGATATAATGGTCGAAAGACAATTTGAGCGTTTGCCATGCTACCCGAGCAGGTATTTAAACATTGTGTGGAGGGAAAATATTTTATTGTACTATGCATTTAAATAAGCTTAATCATACTAATATTATAAATCTGAAAAGTTTGTTGATTTGTTCCTCTTTCACGCAGCAACGAATCAACGGGTTGACTTGATTTTGGCATGGATATAATTTAGAGGCCTGAAAGTGACATAGGCTACTTTTAATCCCGAAAAAATAAAATGTTCCTATGGGATAACACAAAAGTGAGAATACTACGCGCGCGGAGCCGCGGGCAAAAGCTAGTAGTAAAATATGGCAAACGCTGCGGCTATACGGCTGAAAAATAAGCCTTCAATTTTTACCTAATTACTTGGTAGAAGAATATTTTCAAATAAATGTTTGTTCGTATGGTTGCCATATTTTCTGAGCAGTGTCAAATAAAAGAAAGCTAAAATAAAATCATTTTACCCACGAAATAAAGCTAATATTTAACAAATTTAAGGCTTAGGTTACAAATATTTTTACATTGTCTCGTAGGTTAGATTTTAAATACCAATACCCTACCTACCTCTGTTTCGTCGGTCAAAAGTAAATGTCGATATTATAAATTTAAGTATTTTGACGTCTCCCAAAATCACAATTCTAATTCTAATTAGGGGCGATGAGTTGTGTACTGACGTCTTGCATGGGGTGTTTTGTGCATTCCCCCTCCAGCGTCTACCCCAGCCAGCCCAGCTCCTTAAAGTAACGGAGCGTGGCTCTGGGCCGCTGGCATAACTGCTCCAGTAACTTAGATGGTGAATGAGATGATAGCGATTCAGGCAACAAAGCTGATGATAGTGCAGAAGCATCATGCAATCCGTTAGCTATTCTAATGTCTTCTGTGGCTTTGCAATACCACAGAACATGTTCTACAGTTTCGTTCTCCTGCAAACAGCCGCGACATAGTGGGCTGTCAGTGGCTCCCAGTTTAAACAAGTGACTATTTAAGTTGCAGTGACCAGTAATGAGGCCTACCACAAGTCGAAGGTCCTCCCGCTGCACCCTCAACAGTACATTTGTGATATTTCTATTAAAATCACAATGTTCAAAAAGGAAATTAAACGTGCGTGTGTATCCCAAAGCTCCTTGCATGTAGAGGTAACCCATCAATCTTCCTGTTTAGACAACTTTGGTTTTTCCCGTTTTGCCGACTTCGAGACGCATAGCCTCAGCGGATATAAAGCCAACAAACGATTATTGTGTTTTGTTTTAAGATTTTTCACTCACCACTACCGATTTCTAATTTCCTTTCAACGTAGAATTGTTTCTATATCATTCAAATCTTTAGAAATCATGTAAAAGTTTCTTGCAAGTAGTGGTAACCCATCAATCTTCCTGTTTGGATAACTTTGGTTTTCGCGTTTTGCCGACTTCGGGTTTGAGCTTCTGCGGATATAAAGCTGCCGATAAACGATTATCGTGCTTTGTTTTAAGATTTTTCACTCACTGTTACCGATTTTCCATTTATTTTCAACGAAGAATCCTTTTTTATCATTCATATATTTGGGAATCAAGTAAAAGTTTCTTGCATGTGGTGGTAACCTATCAATCTTTCTGTTTGGATAACTTTGGTTTTCGCGTTTTGCCGACTTCGAGTTCGAGCCTCGAGACAAACGATTATTGTATTTTGTTTTAGGATTTTTCACTAACTACTACCGATTTCTAATTTCCTTTCAACGTAGAATTGTTTCTATATCATTCAGATCTTTAGAAATCATGTAAAAGTTTCTTGCATATAGTGGTAACCCATCAATCTTCCTGTATGGATAACTTTGGTTTTCGCGTTTTGCCGACTTCGAGTTCGAGCATCTGCGGATATAAAGCTGCCGACAAACGATTATCGTGTTTTGTTTAAGATTTTTCATTCACCACTACCGATTTTCAATTTATTTTCAACGAAGAATCGTTTTTTCTCATTCATATATTTGGGAATCAAGTAAAAGTTTCTTGCATGTAGTGGTAACCCATCAATCTTCCTGTTTGGACAACTTTGGTTTTCGCGTTTTGCCGACTTCGAGTTCGAGCTTCTGCGGATATAAAGCTGCCAACAAATGATTATTGTGTTTTGTTTTAAGATTTTTCACTCACTGCAACCGATTTTCCATTTATTTTCAACGAAGAATCCTTTTTTATCATTCATATATTTGGGAATCAAGTAAAAGTTTCTTGTATGTGGTGGTAACCCATCAATCTTACTATTTGGATAACTTTGGTTTTCGTGTTTTGCCGACTTCGAGTTCGAGCTTCTGCAGATATAAAGCTGCCGAGAAACGATTATTGTGTTTTGTTTTAAGATTTTTCACTCACTGCAACCGATTTTCCATTTATTTTCAATTTAGAATCACTGCCAAATTCAATTTGGAAATCACGTTGGATATTGACACCACTGACTTTTTTGGGAAGAAAAATATCATGAGACGTCATGGAGCAATTTTTTATGTAATCCAGACACCAGTGACGGTTAAAAACAGTGGGTTGCACTTCGGGAGTGCCGGCACAAGTGAAAACTTATTGAGTATTATTAGTAAAAAAAAGATAACGTATTATTCGATTACATTGATTTTGACTTACGGCTACTTTGATTGTTGTCTTCATATTATATAAATATATAATATAAATATTTTTGGGACATCTTACACACGGTCTTTGACCCCAAACTAAGCAAAGCTTGTGATATGGCGGCCAGAGACTGATATACTACATATACTTATTTTTAAATACATACTTATATAGATAGTAACTAAATAACACCCAGACACAGAGCAAACACTTATGTTCATCACATAAATATTTGCCTTGGGTAGGGATCGAACC
Source organism: Hypomecis punctinalis (assembly GCA_949316475.1). Taxonomy (NCBI): domain Eukaryota; kingdom Metazoa; phylum Arthropoda; class Insecta; order Lepidoptera; family Geometridae; genus Hypomecis; species Hypomecis punctinalis. Next base: position 15,409,358 of record OX438820.1, on the reverse strand, counting down.
CACGCCTCTTAGATCCAGAAATTAGGGTCACTAACCACTGAGCCAACGAGGCAGTCAAGTATGTATGAAGTCAATTGTGTTTGTCAAAAAAATATATGGACACATAATTTTGACTAAGTTTGTATCTTATCGGTCTCAGTGAGTGACTTCGGTCGAAGATTTCATAGAAATTTGTTCAGCAGGTGCTTGGCGAACCTGCGATGGAAGTTACGAGGAATTTGGGCTACTTTTATACTTTTTATGTATAAATTTGGAAAGTTGCGTACTTTATCTGTTCGTTAAATAATACAGATCAATACTTTTGTATTTTATATTTTATAACTTTTTCTTAAATATTAACTAATAGGTATACTAGTATGCTGAGTGTGAGTTTTGTCGTAAACATGACGCGCTCTTTGGCGAGCGCGTAAGTATGTAATTTGTATGAACTTGTTGTGTTTCAAAAACGCGCCGCGCTAGTGGCGCTGTACATTTCTCCATACAAATTACATTTTTACGCGCTCGCCGAAGAGCGCGTCATGTTTACGACAAAACTCACACTCAGCATACAGTGCTATTAGCAATTGATTGGTGAGGCCCATTAACACCAGTAAACATTCTTATGACGATGATAATGAAGAATGAGGAACAAACTTTTCCATTTACAATATTAGCAAAGACAGCTCTGAAAAATATTTTATCTTTTCTTGAAAATTCACGCATCGATTTCGTAGACCCTTTTCATTAATAACAAGTCTTGCTAGAAGTTCTACATAATTACATATTTATAAATCTATTTGCCAACGGTCGGGAATTTCAACTAGCTTTCAAAATTGGAAATTTTGAGTATTCTTGGTTGATACTTTAACTAAGATATCCACAGAAGTATTACTTTGAATACAACAGTATTAAAAACGTACACACACACAACGTCATTTTAATGGCAATAACTTAGTTACAGATAGTTTTTATAACTCATATACCAACTTAGACTGACGACTACTACGAGTCTCGTATGCTTTAAGCATCGTCTCAAAAGATGGCTTATCGAGCAGACGTTTTACAGCCATAAATAATTTCTTAACTATAAAGTTGAGAATCAGTACACAGTTTGTACATAAGTTATGTTATTTTATTAAGTTAATCCATTTTTTTATGACATTTTTTTAATTAATGACTTAATTTAATTTTAGGAATATTGACACTACCGACTGATTATTTAATAATAATGCAGGTTTTTGTTTAACACTTATGACATGTAATGAATATTATGAAATAAACGATTATGATTATGATTAGAAATCAGGACAACGTCGACTTGGTTGAGATTGTAACCTTAATTGGAGTGGCCTATATTCGGCAGTAGACATACTAAAAGCCATGATAAGAAACAAATAAATAATATTAGGGGTCATCTTACACACGGTCTTTGACCCCAAACTAAGTAAAGCTTGTGATATGGCTGCCAGAGACTGATATACTACATATACATATTTTTAAATACATACTTATACGGATAGTAACTAAATAACACCCAGACACAGAGCAAACACCTATGTTCATCACATAAATACTTGCCCTGAGTGGAGATCGAACCCACGCTTCTTTGACCCAGAAGTCAGGGTCACTAACCACTGATCCACCGAGGCAGTCAAAGAAGAGAGTGAAAGAAATTAACACACTTTCCTATTTACCATTATTATTACTTAAGATTTCTTGCAATATAACGTTATCATTCTTGCCGAATTAAACCAATATTTAAATATCTAAAACATGTTTTCGTGAAATTTCACGCATTGACTAGGTAGACCCTTTTCATTTTGAACTGATATTTTGTCTACCAAGTATCAAACACTTTTAATTGTACTAGTAATGACAGATAGGCCAGAGTAGAAGCCTTTAAAAGTAATAAAGAGTGAAAAAAAATAATATTGATTTTTTGCATTTTCTGAGAAGATTTACTATTAGAAAGTAGAGATTTCAACGAACAGAAACCATACCAACTTTTTGAAAAAAGCTGATATTTTGACGGGTGAATTTTCGATTGAAAATTAGGGTGTTTCTTCGATATTAATTAAAAATAAGGTGAAAAAATAAATATTTTAATCAAATAAATTACAGCGTATTTGGGACATAAAAAGGTAAATTTTCACCAAATTTCGTTATAAAAAAAGTTTTTTGTAAAAGATAAAAATAAAAAACCAAAACCTTGTTTTTTTGGATTTTTCACATAAATTTTGAGGTTATGTGAAAAAAGTGTCAACACAAAAGTTTTAGATCTTTTTATTACCTACAACTTTGCCATTTGACTTTTTTCGATAGGACTTTTAGTTTTGCCGGAAATCGAGAAAAACCGTTTTTTACCCTTAAACCCCCCCCCATCCCCTTCCCGACCTCAGATCGCCTGTAAATTATTTTTCCTTTTATTTTTATAATATTTTTTTTCTAATGGGTTTCATCCTACTATTCTTTTTTTTGTTTGTAAAAATTATCGACCCTGGTGTAAGAGCAGTGTTGTCAACGTAACAAAATCAGTAAAATGCACACCTCACCTACGACGTCTCTAATAAACTCAAACAATTCCTGCTCCAGAAATGCTATTACAGTTTGAAAGACTACTTTGACGACAAAAACAAAACGATTAAAACCTAGAAATTATATGGACAACGCACTTGATTATGTGGTTAGATGAATAATTGTGTAAGGTTATGTGGTATTTTTAAGTTTAATCTAAGAATACATTTTCGTAGATATAAGTCCTTTAAGTACCTATGTTTGCAACGCCCTAACAGGGTATGTACCTAGCCATTAAAATTAGTGTACATAATGCAAGAAATAAATAAATAAATACTAAATACACAAACTCGTAACTTACTTAGTACCTACTTACCACTGTACTGGACTGTACCAGCCTTTTTTTTTAATAGTCCACTGCAGGACGTAGGCTTACCCATGAAGGGTGATTGGGCCATATCCACCACGCTGGCCCAGTGCGGGTTGGTGGATTCACATACGCTATCGAATTTCTTCTACGGACGTATGCAGGTTGCCTCACGATGTTTTCCTTCACCGAAAAGCCAGTAGTGTGAAATTCCGTACATAAATTCCAAAGAACTCATTGGTACGGGACCGGGATTTGAACCCACGACCTCACGATTGTAAGGCGGGTCTCACTACCACTAGATCACCACGGCTTTATTCTACCAAGATGATGATGATGATGAATTGGTGTCTACCAAGTATCAAACACTTTTAGTTGTACTAACAATGACAGAGCAGTGTTGTCATCGTAACAATATTAGTAAAATGGCTCACGGGCTCATCTACTACGCTTCTCTTTTTGCACAAACTCTAACTTACTTAGTACCACTAAATATTGTAAAATACAAATCTTTTTGAGAAAATTCACGCATCCACTTGGCAGACCCTTTTCATTATTAACAGATCTTTCTAGAAGTTCTACATAATTACATATTTATGTATTTGCCGACGGTTAGGGAATTCCAGCTAGCTTTCGGGAATCCCGTTGGGATAGAGTTTTTTCGACAGATTGCGAGGCCCCAATGTTGGGTATTAGTTTGGAAATGATGTAGCAGTATGGACCGATTTTAAGAAATGCTATACTCTATAAAATTTTACTTGATCTCTGCGACAGTTACATATTGACATATTTAGAGTTGGGATAGTGGAGAAAAAAATCGATTTTCAAACAATGTTGTAATGAAATCGAATGAGTAGTTGAAGGTGAGAAATTGGATTTTATTTACTTACTATTATTTAAGATTAAGTATGTACACATGTAAATAATGTTATGATATTAATTAAATACTCATAATAATGTAACGACAGTATTTATCGACGTTTTTCACTATTATCGATGGTAATGTAACATATAATTGGGTTTAATTTAATTACACATGTAAAAAATGTAATGAAATTAAAATATACAATAAAATTAATGATAAATTAAGTTTTATTTAAAATATCGTCAGTATAAACTATCGATATTGTAATTAAAACTCTATCTAAAACCTTGTGGTCACGATCATTCGTCGCTCATCACTAATCGGCATGCCCATAAAGTATGACATTAACAGGTACTGTCTGTACTATTAAGAAATTCAGGACTTCATAGGGGTGATTTTTCTGACAGCTGTCGCAGAGATCAAGTTAAATTTTATAAAGTATAATATATCAGTTACTAGCTTTTGCTTGCGCGGTATTTAAATTTTTGTGCGATCCCATCATCCATCAGCCATAGGATGTCCACTGCTGGACATAGGCCTTTCCTATAGATCTCCAACAAGACCGGTTGGTAGCGGATTGCATCCAGCGCGATCCTGCGGTCTTAAGGAGGTTATCCGTCTACTACGCTGCGCTTGCCGGTGCGTGGTCTCCACTCGAGAACTTTTCGACTCCATCGGTCATAAGTCCTCCGCGCTATGCGCCCTGCCCATTGTCACTTCAACTTGCCAATCTACTGGGTTATGTCGGTAACTTTATTTCTTTTACAGATATTATTTGTGATAAGATTTTGCAGAAAGGCTCCGATTATAGCTCTCTGTAGTAAGTTAGGCTACTTGAAGCTAACGCTACGCTGTCGCGGCAGCAATATGAGGAAAAGTAGTGCTGCGGCAGCACTGCTGTCTGCTGCTGCTGCCTGCAGCGGAGTCCGGAATCATACCTTAACTAACAAGGCCCACAGTAAAAAGTCTACTCTACTGTTACACTTTCCATTTTCACACAAACAAAAACCTTTAAATCCATCCATACTGTAACAATTTCCCTAAGAAAATTAGCTTAAAAAATGGTTGAGCCATCGATATATTTTATTGAAAGATAAGGCTGAGATTTCCAAATTAGGTTTCTATCTAATAAGTGAGATTCTTCAGCCACTTTGTGAAAAAACGACCTAATTTCTGTGGAGCTGAAATTCAAAAGGCCTGCGTACTCGTATTACCTTTTTTCGGGACATTAGACACGGTCCAAGGAACATAAGTATAAGTACTTGAATCCAACTCGTTTCATGTAAACATATTATGAAACTCTGTCTGTCTGTCCAGGATATTTTGTCGACAACATGTTATTCGACTTACAGTATCATTATTATCATTGCAGTCTTAAGACGCCCACAAAACTTGCAAAAAAACTTCATTGCCTGGTGCATCGCCGCCCGCCGTAGCGTTTCTAGTCTGTTCATTTTCTATAGGATTCATTTTGGAGAGTGTGCATCTGAGCTGCACGACCTTATCCTACCATACCCTTTCTACTACAGGACAAGTAGAGAGACTCCTCACTACCACCCCTACACTGTCGATTTTCCTTCGATACGTACGAAGCGGTTTAACTCAACATTTCTGATTCGTACCGCCAGGGAACGGAACAGTCTTCCTGCTTTCTTGTTTCCTAAGAGATATAATCTAAATCTTTTCAAGATCAGAGTGTAGGTATCTTCTAGGTCTGCGTGCTTCATCTTCGACTACAACGTCGCTTAACATTAAGCGAGTTGGTGGTCAAACGCGGACTTATTCGCGTTAAAAAAACACTATTGGGCATAGGCTTCTCCTATATGTATCTAATAAGACGTATTGTAAACGACTCGCATGTAACTCGATTTCAAGCAAAATTTTTCAATTATTTTTATAAATTGAGGTCGATAATGAGTCCAAACAAAGGTGTCCCTACAATCTGGAAGAGATTGCTATAAGCAATAAGGCCGCCCTTTGTTGCACTAGTTTAATACGTTTATTTTTTTCCTTTCTGTGTATTTTTCTGTATTGTATTTTAGTGTTAACAATAAGAACCTTCGTGAATAGGCCTACGTCCTGCAGTGGACTATTGAAAAGACTGATACAGTACATACAGTACAGTTAACAATAAAGAGTTCATTCATTCATTCAATCTGCCGATGTACGGTTGGCTAGTTGGACCCAACCGCCTCCAACTAGTATTAATGGTAAAAATGTCAAGCAAAATAATTGCGTCAAGCTTATTTGTATTGAGAAGTATGAGACTATGTCCACTAGATTGTTCCGTCACCGAACACCACCGTCGCGTGCCATGTAGTCAAACGAAAACCTACAAGGAATAAAAAAAAAGAATGCACGGAACGTTTCGGCACCGGCAACATATTATCGACGACTATAATATTGTTGTCGTATTTTGATGACACGTTGTAGTGGGCATTTTAGAGCGTATCGTGTGGTTTTCCGTGCCTGATACGTTCCTAGCACGGTCATGGTACGGTACGTCATAGTGGACAGACCTACCTATCACTATCACTACATAGTATAAAACAAAGTCGCTTCCTTCTCTTTAAAACTACGCAACGGATTTTGATGCGGTTTTTTATGTAGATAAAATGATCCAAGAGGAAGGTTTATATGTGTGTGCGAAGCCGGGGCAGGTCGCTAGTGTATTATATTTTTACAATACACGCGGTTGACACAGCCACATACACAGCCTAGTATATTCCTAGAAGTATCTAACAGGATTTCCATGTGCCTAAAAAATTGAACATAAAACATTAAAGCATACTTCAGCTTTATGATAAGTACTTTTTATCTCGTGTATGATAATAAAATAAACTAAAATACAATTACATTTTACTGTCTCATATTAAGTGCTGAATATCAATTAAAATTTATGGACTGATTTTCTACTGCTAGTGTTTTTATGAAGAAAAACGAAAAGGTAATAAGAAAACCTACACTTAATAGTCGATAATTTTTATCGTGCTTCACACACAGCCATCAAATTAGTGAAATGTTTATCATTTTTACTACCAACTACTGAAACCTTAGTAAATTGGCAGTAAAAAATGATAAAAACTACACTAATTTGGCGGCTTCGCAGTACAGCGTTCTAGCTTAATTGGACAAAGCATCTGGGCCGGAATCCCAGAGAGATACAGGGTCAAATCCTGCAAGCGCGTCAATTTTTGAAATATTTATCACAAAAATCGATTCTTGATCGATCGATTTTATACTCTTTCAAATAAATTATTGAAATCTGACCACTACGTCAAAAATTAATGCGTGTAAACGAACGTGTAGTAAACGATAATATGTTATATGTATAACTACATATAACATATTATCGTTTACAAAATACGAAGAGTACGCTTGATTCGATGTATTATTGATCGATCGATTTTTCAAAAACCGGTCTGTCGATTCTGATAGAATTTTAATGGGATTGTACCCCTTCAAACTAAAAATCATTTTTTTTAAATCGGTTCGCACTTGGCGAAAATATCGATCACCATACATAAAAAAAACATACACACGAACATATAACCTCCTTGTTTTTGGAAGTCGATTAGAAATGTCACCAATATGTCACAATAGAAATGGGACAGATTCCATAGTAGGAATCTGTCCCATAGCAACAAAATAAGTAGGCAACAAACGAATCCGTATAATCTTTCGATTTGTGGAATCGAATTAAGCCCCCAAACCTTTAAATCCAATAACAGAAACTCGAATACACAACTCGAGTAACAACTCGATTTTATACAGAAACAATTGTCGGGATTCTTGTGGAACGATACAAATGAATTGGAGGAACGAGGTTTATTAAACCTTTTTGTTTATATTTCATATTAGGTTACTTAAAATACCTTTGTAAAGGTGAAAGGTCAATTTCTTCGGCGAATGTTTGGCCGCAACTAACCTGATGTCGTCGGATTTGCTTTATCGGTACATTTTAGCTTCAGTTGTGTCCTAATTAAACTTAATGGCGCCTATGAACTCGAAGGAAGTCGTTGCGCAGTAGCAAATTCCAATGTCCGCGGCGATGAGGACAGGGCAGACAAACGTTTGATTCAGTGTATGTTTTTTTTTCCCTGTTTCCCTCGCATATAGCCAAGGTCTTTGTTTTATACTACGTATATATAACGGGAATAAACTCATGTGTAGGGATAGTCGTAACGACTATAGTTTCGGTCGCATTCGGCGACCTTTCTCGCGTGCTAGCACTCGCCAACTTGAGAAAGGTCGCCGAATGCGACCGAAGCTATAGTCGTTACTGCTATCCCTACACGTGAGTTTATTCCCGTTACATATAGTATAAAATGTGTGAAAACCACGTTAATTTCCATAATAAAAAAGGTCTTTATTTAATAAAAAATCGGTCTGTGTTTAGATACCTAAAGACCCATCGGTCATTCAATCGTCGAGCGATGTGGCTTGCACACTGCCACTTCAATCTACTAATCCGTGGGGCAAACCAAAGCGACATTAGTGTATGCCGTAGTTTGACAAGGTGTTTAACAGCGATCACCGAAATTAAGCAACGTTCTGCACGGCCAGTATTTGGACCCATCCAAATCGCGATCGCGAGTGGCATTTTCCAACTGAGCGCTACCGTAGCTCGGGTGACACGTTAAATTATAGGTCCTGGTTGTTTTACCCATTTAGCCATGTCAGAGGCCTTCATGTGGCCTAAACGTTCTAGTTCCTACGCTTGCCGGTACGTACGTAGTCTCTATTCAAGAACTTTTCGACACCATTGGTCATCAGTCCTCCGCGCTATATGACCTGCCCACTGCATTTCAAAACTTGTCAATCCGCTGGGTTATTTAGTTCTTATACGAATTTCCTCATTCCAAGCATAGCCTTCTCCATAGCTCGTTGTGCTACTTGGGGCTTATTAATAAGACTCATAGTTATAGATCACGTTTATAAATAAATAAATAAATATTATGGGACATCTTACACACGGCCTCTGATCCCAAACTATGCAAAGCTTGTGATATGGCTGCCAGAGACTGATATACTACATATACTTATTTTTAATTACATACTTTATATAGATAGTAACTAAATAACATCCAGACACAGAGCAAACACTTATGTTTATCACATAAATATTTGCCCTTTGTGGGGATCGAACCCACGCTTCTTCGATCCAGAAGTTAGGGTCACTAACCACTGAGCCACCGAGGCAGTCTAAGTTTCAGTGCCATGTATACCTATTACTCTTTTTTAGGGTTCCGTACCTCAAACGGAAAAAACGGAACCCTAATAGGATCACTTTGTTGTCCGTCTGTCCGTCTGTGTGTATGTCAAGACCCTTTATCTCGGGAAAGCGTAAAGATATCGAGTTGAAATTTAAACTGTATACGTATATCTATGGTTTCTTGCAGTTGTGTAAAAGAAAATCTTCTCAGTTATCGTATAAAAAAGTTAGAGCCGTTTATGTCGTAAAAACCGCATATTTCGACACTCACAAAAATCAAAACCTACAGGGTACTTCCCGTTAACATAGAACTATGAAATTTGGCGAAAAGCATTGTCTTAGAGTACACATATAGGAATAAATCTAAAAACTGTACATTTTTACTTAAATCACAAAAAAATCAGGCCTCAAAATTCACAAAATATAGGTTCAAAATTCAAAGTGAGCAAATCGTATCATGTAAGGTATCATATAAAAGAACTTCATTTAGCACATGCCAAAACAGATTTTCAATATTTTAACAATGTGTTTGTACGGAAACCTCGATGCGCGAGCCTGACTCGCACTTGTCCGGTTTTTTTTTTAATTCTCAATTCCTCACTTATGTTTTATTTCATTTTATTTTGTCTGTCATCTAACATTTCGTTTTTATAACTGAAATGATGATGAATGTTATTTCCACGAGAGATGTAAAATTTGTTGGCAACACTTTAATTACCAACCACTTTAATTACCCCAAAAATTAACTCTCCCATCTCAACGAGACAAAAATTCGCAAAACCGTTTAATCAACCCCATCAAAAGAGAGCAAGTCATTTTTCATAAGCACCCTTGTACGGAATGTTAAGCCTCCTACACAATCGCGATAAACAGTCAGTTAATTATGTCACGTCTACACGCCACCTAATTAACGAGACGTTAGCGTGACGTGACACGGCCATAGCGGAGATTGAGCAAGTAGGTTAATTAAGGCATTTTGATACCTTTACCTAATTATGGTAAAAGCCAAATCATATTTCTTGGCGGCTGTGGAGTTATCTACAAGGTGCGCGAAACCAAATCATCACGAAGCTGTTAAGTGAGCTTCACTCAAGTTTTGGTTTGCGTAACTGTACTGTACCAGCCTTTTTAGTAGTCCACTGCCACACCCACGAAAGGTGATTGGGCCATATCCACCACGCGGGCCCAGTGCGGGTACTTCATCGAATTTCTTCTACAGACGTATGCAGGTTGCCTCACGATTTCCTTCACCGAAAATCCCGTGGTGTGAAATTCCGTACATAAATTCCAAAGAACTCATTGGTACGGGACCGGAATTTGAACCCACGACCTCACGATTGTAGGGCAAGTGTCATTACCACTAGACCACCACGGCTTAAAAACATACAAAGTAAATTGCTTTTACTATGAGACCAACCCCGAGTTTGCCAAAAAAGATCCTAGAATATGTATTTCATCTAGAAAAAATACTCCGTAGAATAAAGAAAAAATTTGTATTGTTTTAAACAGTAGAAAAAATATAATAATGCCATGTCTACAGGATACCCAATTAACGAGACATTAGCGTTACGCGTGACACGACCATAGCGGAGATTGAGCAAATATAGGTTAATTAAGACATTTTGGTGCCTTTACTTAAATATAATCAATATTGTTGTCTCCTATGGTGAAATATTATACTACAAACTTTTGCACGCGGCTTCGCTCGCGCGGTATTCTAATTTTTTCTATCTCATGGGGACTATTTATTTTTCTGGGATGAAAAGCACCCTATGTCACTTGCCATCTTTTAAACTTTTAAATTTCTATGCCAAAAATCAAGTCAATCTGTTGCTCCGATGTTGCGTGAAAGAGGAACAAACCGACAAACACACTTTCAGATTATATTTAATTAGTAAGGAAGAAAGGATAGAATACCGTAGGTCGTTTAAAATATAATAATATCATATGCATGGTAGAGCAATGCGTGCAGGGACTTGCTGTGCTTTCTATTTTTATGAACAAAGTTATTTTTTGCAAAAAATAGCATGACCGACTTCACCCGTGTACAGAATTCGCGAGTATTTCGCACGGTAATGTAACATTTTTCACAATAATTGTTGATTTATCAAAAATTCAATTTATCATTTATTTCAGACACACATGCATCCATAAATTAGTATAATTAAAATGTCAAAATTAAATTTAAAATAATCAAAACAATACATTTCATAAATTTAAAACAAATTACATTTAAAGTTTTTCGCCCATCGTTACACGCATCCATTTATTCTGGATGGGGCAGTCCTCCCGGGATGTAATCATCTGCAGAATACCACTGCGGCTGCCCCGCACTCGCAGTCGTAAGGAAGCGGTTTTCTTACGAATCATCGCATGGAAGTCATCCGTGCGTGCCTCCGCGAACATCGTCGATGCACTACAATAGCGAGGCAACCGCATTAGAACTCTGAAGATGTCGTTATACTGGACACGCAGGTCACTGGCAGCCCGACGAGTGCGATTGATCCATAAGCTACTCGAGTAGAAGGATTGACAATACGCTTTGAATAAAGTTATCTTTACCTCTCTGGAGCAGCGAGCAAACCGACGCGCTATCATATTTCCTCGGACTGCCAGAGCCCTACGTTCCCGTTCCACATCTGCATCATCTTTAAGGTCATCGGTAACGATGTGCCCTAAATACTTAAAACTAGTCACCACATTCAAAGCCGCACCGTTTAACATAATAGGCGGAACATTTTCTGGTTTGGTATTTCCACTCTTAAAAATAAGTATTTCACTCTTCACAGAGTTGTACCTCAGTCCATGTCCCTCCGCATATGTCTCACAAATCACGAGTAATTTACGAATTGATCTTACCGACGGTCCCAACAGCACCATGTCATCTGCGTAACTAATGTTGTTTACACACACGCCATTCACAATGCATCCAGTGTGGGTACTACTGAGCTCGCCGATAAGATCATTAATATATAGATTAAACAGCAGAGGAGAGGTAATACCACCCTGCCGCACACCACACTCCATGCCATAAAAGTCCGACAGTACTCCCGCCCACCTCACCTGGTTTTGTTGACTACTGTACCAGTTTTTTAGCATAATGATGATTTCAGCCGGAACTTTCGCCCTCTCTAGTTTCCTCCAAAGCCTGTCATACACTACTGTATCAAAGGCTTTGGAGAGATCCAGAAAGCAGGCATATACCGGAGTCTTTCTGTCAGTGTAGTATCTGACAGCCCGCTTAAGACACAAGACTGCACTTTCTGTTGAAAGCCCTGCTCTAAATCCGAACTGGGCATCATTTAATACAACATGTTGCACTAAAATGTCATTAAGCAAGCTGTCAAAAACTTTCGCTAATATTGTTGCCAGTGAGATGGGTCGGTAATTACTTTTGTCTGATGCATCTCCATTTTTTGACTTTATTATAGGTACCACAATTGTTTTAGTCATCTCCTGAGGTAGAAAGCCATGGCATAGGCATAAATTGAACAGCATGGAAAGTACGCGCGGAAGGTGGACACCCGCATACTTTAGGTGCTCGATGCTGAGACTGTCATGTCCAGGTGATTTACCTTTTTGCATTGCATGCACTACTTTTCGTACTTGTTTTGCGCTGAACCTTACGGTTCTTTCTGAATCGACAGTCTCATCATCAACGTGCTCGTTCACATTTAAATTAGCTGTCACCCTAAAGTGATCTTTAAATAAATTAGCGATCACTTTATGATCATTCGCCCCATTCACAGTCACAGGGAGGCCAGGCCTAATATTCATTTTATTCGTAGCCTTCCAAAAATGTTTGAAATCCCTGGCCGTATGATGTGAGGCAAGAATATCCATCTTAATTTGGTCTTGTTTATCTTTACACCATTTTAATTGTTTTTTGAAAATTATCCTACTCTCACACATGTCTGTATACGCACACCCGTGCCTCGGTTTACCCGCTTCAACCCAAATACGGAACTTAAGTCTAGCCTCTCTGTGAAACCCCGCCACGTGCCTATTCCATCCAGCAATGTAACCTCCTCGCTTCCGTGTCCTCACACGTTCACAAGACTTAGATGCGGCTTCTGATAAAATGGTAACAATGTCCGAATACATACGCTCTATTATAGTTCTGTGCTGCACATTGGTACATCTGCCGTCGCAGCATCTAGAGAGCTCTGATGGAAAATCCAGCATTCTTAGTTGAGAATGACAAAGTTGATGATATATTTCAATTTGATCATTTGTCCGTTCTCCCCACAGCACTTTGTTAACTTCCTGAACGTACTGTTGACAGCTAGAACTCTTTAGATGCCTTTGACCGTTTAAATCACTAAGATCACACTCTATGAAGAGTGGGAAATGATCAGACCACACCGTGTCGTGTTTCACCCAGATTCGTCTTATAGAAAGAAGAGCGGACTCCGTTGTCACACAATGGTCTAACCATCTCGCACACCCGTACACATCACTGATATATGTGAATGACTCTGACTCTGGGCCCAAGAAGTTTATGTCAGCACAGGCCCATTTTTGATCGTCACAAAATTCTAACAATTTACTACCAAAACGAGATTTAGGATGTGCATTAAAATCTCCTAGCATATAGAAATCATTTATGTCACTGTTTTCTTCCGTAATGGCGTTAATTCTACCCAAACATTGCGTAAATTCTGCAAGGTTGTCATTTGAATCAGTTGGCATATACACACTGAACACTACTACACTCTTGTTACTTAATTTAATTCTTATGGCTACTAGGCGAACATCATCGCATTCAATGACAGACACCGACTGAAAGACACGCTTGTCCCACAATAAAGCCACACCACCGTGCGGCCTACCTCTCAAGACTCCCGCCGATGTGTCAACCGCAGACGTCCCTACGCACGCGAAGTCTTCATGAACAGTGTGTAGCATAGCCAAATCATGCGGTAGCAAACAGTGCTCCTGTAGCGCTATTATATTTGCCTGTTTGCATAAAATTCTCAAGTCGTTCAAAGAGCTCTTGAACGATCTACAATTGAAAGATACTAATTTCACTAGTTGTGTACTATCCATACTATAGGTTTATAGGTTGCCTCATGTCATTGTGCTTATTCAACGGACTACGGTTTTTATCCGTGTAGTTTACAAAACGCCTAAATGAGATCCCTTCAGGCCAGAAACTGTCATCAAGAAAACGTTGCAAATTGCTTCTACTGACAAAAATTTTAAAAGCATTGTAGCCACGTTCGTGTTTCATTTTTATTCTAATGGGTGATACTTTCTCTTGGGTTCTCGTCGAAATGTACTCTGCAATATCTTTTTCGGCAACATCTTTGTGAACGTTGGTAATAAACAGTGGTACCTTGATTTCAGCTGCCTTAAAATTGCTGTTTTCACCTATGCACGCCTTGCCTCTATTTGTGATTAATTTATTACTTAACCGCCTTTTTTGAATAGTTTTCCAATCTTCATCTTTTTCTGGTGCTTGCCATAGACCCGGTCGACTTCCGATTTCAGCGAACGTAGGTTTCATTGGCGCCGCTGACCCTGCCGTCGTACAACCATCTATCAGTTTCTTCATTTTGATAATCAAAAAAATGGGTCAGCCGGTTACGATAAATTCAAATAGGCCCAATTTCGAAGTATACTCTTTCCAATAAAAAAATAATTATTGAAATCGGACTACTATTAAAAAAGTTATGCGTGGTTAGGTACATTAAAAAATAACTAAAAAAAATACGCGTCGAATTGAGTACCTCCTCCGGTTCGTCGGTCAAAAATGAAAGTCAAGTAAATAACTTTAACTGACATTTTTTACCATGAAACCAACCCCGAAATCGCGAAAAAAATCCTAGGATACGTCTTTCGTCGAAAAAAAAACATTCCATTGATTAAAGTTTCGAATTGTTTAAACAGTAGAAAATTTTATAATTATGTCATGTCTACAAGCTACCTAATTAACAAATTAACAAGACGTTACCGTGACATAGCTATGGCGGAGATTGAGAAAATAGGTTAATTAAAACATTATACCGTGTACTGTCGAATAAAACATAATAGAATATCGTAATTCGTTTCAAATATACCACAGATCAGGTGGTCCAGAGGTAGTGACACCCGCCTTACAATCGTGAAGTCGTGGTTTCAAATCCCGGTCCCGTACCAATGAGTTCTTTAGAATTTATGTACGGAATTTGACACCACTGGCTTTTCGGTGAAGGAAAACATCGTGAGGTAACCTGCATGTGTCCGTAGAAGAAATTCGATGGCGTATGTGAATTCACCAACCCGCACTGGGCCAGCGTGGTGGATATGGCCCAATCACCCTTCGTGGGTAGGCTTACGTCCTGCAGTGGACTATTAAAAAAAAGGCTGGTACGAGTATATTACATACTCGTACCTACTCAAATAAAGTAAAGCGACGTAATGTTTATGAACTCGCAAAGCTTTAAAATCATTATCAATATCATTTCGCGATGAAAAGATGCTAAAACAAGTCATTTAGCTGTATAACATAAAATTCCCTAAATATTGAATTGAATTGAGATTGAATCTACATGTTTGTTTCGGTACCTACTCGTAAATACTCGTAACTAATGACTAAACACACCACGGGCTTTTCGGTGAAGGAAAACATCGTGAGGCAACCTGCATACGTCCGTAGAAGAAATTCGATGGCGTATGTGAATCCACCTACCCGCACTGGGCCAGCGTGGTGGATATGACCCAATCACCCTTCGTGGGTAGGTTTACGTCCTGCAGTGGACTGTTAAAAAAAAGGCTGGTACAGGAGTACAGGATTGACTAAAAACTACTATGTTGTCAACAGGAAATATACTTAACTGCGACCCGCCATTTATGTTACATGAAAATTAACACATTATCCAATGGCACATCATTCATCATCATCATCATCATCATCATCGTCATCATCATCATTCATCATCATCATTCATCTTCATTTAACATCATCTATTATCATTTAACATCATTTAACAACATTTAACATCATTTAACATCACTTAACATCATTTACCATCATTTAACATCATTTAACAGCATTTAACATCATTTAACAAGAACTTTTCAATCCCATCGGTCATCCATCCTCCATGCTTTTATTTTCCATGCACGATTTTATTAATCCTTCACAAGTGACGGTTGCCTGGAAGAAATTGCTTTTTAACGATAAGGCCGCCGATTGTAACACTAGCTAATTCTAAGTTTAAGTTTTCCTAGTTTATTTAACTTTTTAGTGTGGCAATATAGAAATCATGTATATATCTATCAAGCTATATACCCTACCTGCTACCATTTCAACTTGCCAATCAGCTTAACATAAAAATAGTCCTTCCTTTAAACATAACCTACCGTCTTTCTACGCTATGTATCCATGACACAGCGCCGTGTTATCATATCACGGCATATTCCTGAACCGTGCCTTGCATTTATGAATATCGATATCACCTCCTCCCTATTATACAATGACGTACCTATTTACGAGCCTCATCCCTATTATCGAGTGAAAGGTAGAGATTTGCTGACGTATGCCTTATTTTATGCCGTATATTGATGAGCTGTGCGAAGTGGGAAACATATTCTGAGTCTTACACAATATACAATGGTTAGGTATACCTATAATCGGTATATCTGTAATCGCGCCATCGTAATAATATTAGCTAAATAGCATAGTTCTGTTTCTTTTTCACTTTAAGCATTCGATAGAGAGAACGCTTCTTACGTTGCTATTAAATTTACGCTGGCGCCTCTGTAATCGGGCTTAATATACTCGTAATTGAATATTATGACATTATTTAATAATTATATTTGAATTTTGTGGCATTGGTTTTTTGATTTATATATTTTTAAGGTTCCGTACCCAATAGGTAGAAACGGGACCCTATTACTAAGTTTTAATACGACATTATTGGATATTTGATAATAATGACATTATTATACATTTCTCATGCCAACGAACGGACGAACCGGAGGAGGTACTCAATTCGATGTGTATATATATATATATTTTTATGTATAACCACGCATATCTATAGCCAACAGATTTGAGTGCAATTAGAAGACAGTAGATTTAATGTTTTCTATGGATTACGACAAGACGGAGAGATGGAGACTACTGGAGACGATGAAGTGATGAGTAGCCAAAAGAACAGCTGATACATTTGAAAACACACACACACGCACACGAATACGCTCGCATGCACGCACACATTCACGCATGCATGCACGCAAGCACGCACGCACGACGCACGTACGCACGCATGCACGCACGCACGCACGCACACTACAGTAGGTATTGTAAGAGAGAACACAAAATTTAGATGTACATAAAATATTAAATACCTCATGTAAGATGTAGGATTAAATGTTTTTTTTTTATTTAATTATTACACTCCGCAGACTCCAGGGTCTGTGCTTTTTAAGATATACATTAACAAAAAGATTTGAATAAATTTCTTATAAAAGCTTTACAAAAGGACTCTAAATCTAATTAAATTAACAACAAAAAATATGCTTTTAAACTACGTTGATTTTACATATCATTTTCCAAATTACTACTTATACCGCGCAGAGCCTCCGAAACGCGGCGGTGACGCCGCGTTTCGGTCTTTAATGGCCAAATGTTAAGGCCAAATGGATTAAATGTTAAAGTTTCAAACTCTGCAACACTGGCTCCTCGGAGACATAGTGCAGAGTGCAGCGTACTTAATTTAGCCTAAGCGTCTTTTTGGAACAAATAAACTATTATTTATTTTTATTTTATTTATAGAGAGGACCTCCTACGGATGATACGATGATGATGAACGTCCTTAAGAAATTCAGAATATTTCCTTTCCTCCTAATAGCTTCCCTTGATGTAGGTACTTAATTAAGCTCGTATAATTTATAACATTATTATATAAGGTAACACTATCTCCGTGTTTGCAGATTGTCGTAATTTATGACTACCCTCATCTGTAGTGGGGCGTCAGTTTCTGAACGCAATTAATGGATATTGAGCTCTAAGTAACAAGAATAGAGCGTTTTTCAGAATGAAAGAAATATATCGTCCAATTGCTCAGTTCAAAAAATGTTTCGTTTAGTGGCTCAATTAATAAAATAGTGTGTCCAATTGCTTGATTCCAAAATAAGATTAATTTGGTCTGATTCCTCAGATTAAATAATAAACATTTGGTCCAATTACTCAATTCAAAAAATAAGAAGCATTTCGACTATTACTCAGCTATAAAAATAAAAATCATTTCGTATGAGTGCCCGATTATTTAAATAATAACGAATAGTAAAGTTAGTCTCAATGCTCAATTCAAAAAATTAAAACCATTTGGTCTAATTGCTCAGTTTACATAACAAGAAACAATGGGCCAATTGCTCAATTCAAAATATTAGAAGCATTTAGTACATTTGCTAAGGTAAATAAATAAGAAACATTTTGCTCAATTGCATGAATACCTAAAAACATGAAATAAATTTCGTCTCATTGCTCGGTTACGAAAATAAAACATAACGTCCATTTGTTCACATATAAAAACAAAAAATATGTCTTATAGGTCCGTTATATAAATAAGAAACATTTCGTTCAATTGGTCAAATAATTTAAAAAAAAGAAATATCTCGTCTCATATAAAAACAAAAAATATGTCTTATAGGTCAGTTATATAAATAAGAAACATTTCGTTCAATTGGTCCAATAATTTTAAAAAAAGAAATATCTCGTCTCATTGCTCAGTTATTAAAATAAGAAACATTTCGTCTCATTTGCCAGTTATGACAATAAATATCGTTTTGTCAATTTGCAAAGTTATAAAACAAGGATTTCGTCGACTTGGCCAGTAATAAAAATAAGAAACATTTCGTCTATTTGGTCAGTAATAATAATAGGAAATATTTTGTATAAATGTTTTTTAACTTTTTCTATCGAATATTCTAAATACTACATTACAGCTATATTGACTTACCTTTGATCGATTTACTTCGTATATCTTGTGTGTTATGTGTGAAGATATAAACTGGTACTTACCTGAAAAAAAAAACAATATTTGAGTATTTATGTTATTTATTAATAATTAAATAGCAAAACTTCTTGTTGCTAATAATTTTGGGGTTATCATCGTGTGGTGAACTACCACGCTGAACCAATTGCCGGCTACAACACAGACGCCTACGAAATTATTCCTGCGTATGTAAATTTGATTATTTTGTATGATAGATAGTCATTTATTTTCAGTAAGGAAAATTACATTCATTAATATATAATACGAGCAACACCCTACGAATTGTTGAAATAATAATGATTAATTATGTACTCAACAGAATTATTAAGGATAAAATTACAATAAATTAATTAAAATTCGGTATATTACATTAAATTGAAAAAATTGTAAAAATATTAAAAAGTGAAGTAGTCAGATCAGTAATTTAACCTATACATAGGTAAATCTCCTACGGACGTATTATAGTAAGGCAGTCTACATAAATATTATGTAGCATGTTTTTTCTTTATCTCCAGTCAGAGTTATGAAACTGTCCATCCATCAGCCGAAGGACGTTCACTGCTGGACATAGGCCTCCCCTATGGATCTCCAATAAGACCGGTTGGAAGCGGCTTGCACCCAGCGCGATCCTGCGGCCTTAATGAGGTCATCCGTCCACCTTGTGGGTGGACGTCCTACGCTGCGCTTGCCGGTACGTGGTCTCCACTCGAGAACTTTTCGACCCCATCGGTCATCAGCCCTCCGCGCTATGTGCCCTGCCCGTTGCCATTTCAACTTTCCAATACGTTGGGCTATGTCGGTAACTTTGGTTCGTCTAGGGATCTCTTCATTTCCGATTCGATCTCGCGAGAGACTACGAGCATAGCCCTCTCCATAGCTCGTTGAGCTACTTGGAGCTTACTTAATAAGGCCCATAGCTCTCACTATGAAACTGTAGGTCTCTCTAAATAATTTAAACTTACGACAGATATAAAATTATTACTAGAGCCAAATAACTTATTCATAACTTTTGACGGACAACGTCAATTTCGTCCAAACTAATTTGCATACGAAATAAAATATTTCAGCAATACAAAACGCATAAATCCACAGAAATTAAACAGAGGGAAACTAGAAAATACTGTTTTAAACGAGTTACAACTCTTTTACAACCCTACACGTAGCCGAGGGTACCGGGCAAAAACAACCCCTAGGTAGGGTCACCACTTCCTATGGAAGTTCCAGGATATGGGACATTTGAAAAATAACACTTATTCGACGCCTGTATAATAGGCTATTTGACTAGTTTTTGGAAATCGTTTTAAATTATTCGTTAGTACATAATAAGCATACTACATTTATATTTCTGAGAGATCTATTGTATTAATAATGAAAATCAAGTGTTAAAGAATAGATATTCAAGATCCCGCCAAAATGACATTCTGAAATGGCGCTGGTCTGTGACGTCACACACTAGTAAATAACGTCAGTTAATACTAGTAAATAAACTAGTTCACATCCAAAAAATACTTTAAAAGTAACAGTACAGTACGTACAGATCCGAAAATATAACTCCGAAAACACAAAACACAAATTACACGAACAACAGTCAATCGAGAAATTCTTGCTTACTAGCATGTGACGTCACCAGAGTTGCCACCCTTCTTAGAGCATTTACGTCACAGATAAAATATCAAAAAATATCGTATTTGATTTCGTGTGATTTACGAAAATTAGACATAATTTAGTTTAAATAAAATGAAATATGTCTTTTTCAGGCTATTATCTGTATGGATTACCACAATCAATAGTATATTTTCAATGTTGTCAAATAGCCTATTCATAACATATTTATAGTCATCTAATGTTTGTTATTTTTCAATTCAAGTCTAATTAAATTTAATCCAATGTAAATATATTCCTTTATTTAATAGTCTTATTAAAAGGTATAATTCATTCAAAACCGTGCGAAGCCAGGACGGGCAGCTACGGACAAAATAAATATGACATTATAATCTAATTTTCAAATTGCTTTTTTCTCTCCAATTTTCTGCTGTTTGTTTTATGTTTGGCAATTAATATTTTTTTTATTTGATTAAATACCCCAACGTTATAAAACACACTAATTCAGAAATTAAACAGATGGAAACTAGGAACATACTGTTGAAAACGAGTTACAACTCTTTTACAACCCTTCATGAACGCGCCGGGCAAAACCAACCCCTGAGTAGGGTTACTATTTCGTAAGTAAGTCCTGGGATACCGGATTTTAAAAATAGAAATTCTAAAGAAAGATACAATACAATACAAGAACACTTTATTGACACCACAAGAAATAAAACATAACAGAAGAAAAAAAACGACAGAAGAATGGTACAAACGGCGGCAATTTCTTCCAGACAACCTCTAATGTGTGGAAACGTGTTGTTGACATGGACGGTAGTGTAAACATAAATGAATAAAGTAGACCTATAATTATCCAAAAACAATAAAAACACTACATAATACCTATATAGACGTACACAAATACTTCTTATAATACATACAATAAACATAAACCTACTTACATACATAAATAAATACAGATAGTTAAAACGTAAGCGATAAGTAATATCAGTTATTAAGACAGCTTAGCACGTCTGATGGTCACTCCAGAGGTCATTCCAGAGAGCCACAGCTCGGACACAGAAAGAAAAATCGTAAAAAACAGCATTGTGAGATGGAGTTGATAGAAGAAGATTGTTAGAAGACATTTTAAGCCGTGGTGGCCTAGAAGCAGTGACACCCGCCTTATAATCGTGAGGTCGTGGGTTCAAATCCCGGTTCCGTACCAATGACTTCTTTGAAATCTATACACGGAATTTCACACCACTGACTTTTCGGTGAAGGAAAAACATCGTAAGGCAACGTTCATATGTCCGTAGAAGAAATTCTATGGCGTATGTGAATCCACCAACCCGCACTGGGCCAGCGTAGTGTATAATGCCTCAGTCACCCTTCGAGGGTAGGCCTACGTCCTGCAGCGGACTATTCAAATCAAATCAAATCAAAAATATTTTATTTTCAGACACAGGATCCATAATCATACACATTCAAATTATAAATTGATTAAAAAATTAAATAGAGTTAAATTAGATTAAATTAATACATTAAATTGTTCATGTCAAATTAAGTTAAATTAGATTCAATTAATACAATAAATTAGACATGTCACAGCCATTCATTTCAACAGCACCTTAATGTGGTGAAGCAAAATTGGACAGCTGAAGTTATCGGTGATGGCTATCAGAATGCTGTTGCCACTCGCTCGCGTCCTGTTCAACAGCGATGCAATTTTCTTACGCATGATGGCTGCGAAGCCATCAGTGCGCGCCTCTGCAAACATAGATGACGCACTGCAAAACGGCGGAAGCCGCATCAGCATTCTGAAAGCGTTGTTATATTGGACGCGCAGGACGCCAAGAGATTTTTGAGTATATGCTGTCCACAAGCTACTCCCATAGAACGATTGGCAATAAGCCTTAAAGAGTGTGATTTTAACCTCGTTAGAGCAGGAAGCGAATCTTCTGGACAGCATATTCCAGTATTATACTATTAAAAAGGCTGGTACAGTATAGTAAACAGAAATGTCCGAAAATGTCCGAACGCTTAGTAACCCTACCCTGGGCGGGCCAAAATGACCCCTAGGCGGAGTTAAATGTATAATTGTAAGTTTAAACGGTTACACGCAAGTTTTTTATTGTTTTTATTCGGCCTAGCAGTTTAAGTTCATGTTATGTCTATGGGAGGGTTTTGTTTCGTGCCATTTTTGTTGTAATCATTGTCGCAAATGTGTTTCTATGCGGTAATTTAAATGTTTCAGACAAATCCAGAGAGAATTTTGTTTCATGCTAGATAGAGGTACATATTATACTGCCGTAGTGACCGCAGTAGCCATGGTGGTGTAGTGGTAGTAACACCCGCCCTGCAATCGTGAGGTCGTGTTGCGATGAGTTTTTTTGGAACTTATATGTATGGAATGTCACACCATCGGCTTTTCGGTGAAGGAAAACATCGTGAGGCAAACTGCATACGTCCGTAGAAGAAATTCAATGGTGTATTTAACCAACTGCACTGGGCCAGCGTGGTGGATATGGTCCAATCACCCTTCATATACTCATATATATTTATACTACTTTGTTTTCATAACAGATAAATGTTACATGTCAACTTAATTAATCTTACAGTACACACACTTCGTGGGTAGGCCTACGTTCTGCAGTCGACTATTAAAAAGGTTGGTACATTACAGACCGCAGTGGTCGGAGAGTAAAATAATTATGCTGCTTTAACCCGGATAAAAAAGTTTCTAATGGGATAGTACAAAAAATTAAATATCACGCCGCGAAGCCGCAGTACGATATAAAAACACGAATAATCCAGCATGCTGGCTCTGTAACCGGCATACCACTGGGTATGGCCCAATAACCCTTCTAAATTACTAGGCTTCCGTCTTACAGTAGACTTAAATAAAAAATTGGCTGTCTGCAAAGTCGGTTTACGGACGATAACTTTACAAGCCGAACGCTTAGGCCGATCGATCCTCTCTATCGCTTGTTTCGTGCTCTCGCTTACACGCTCGGCTTAGGCGAAACGTGACAATGAGTCATGCTTCTTCATAGATGCAGCCGGCGTTCATCGATTTATAAGATTTTGTCACATCAAAAAACTGGTAGGTACTGTACTGTATGTACTGTATCAGCCTTTTTAATAGTCCACTGCAGGACGTGGGCCTACCCTAAGGGTGTTTGGGCCATATTCACCACGCTGGCCCAGTGCGGGTTGGTGGATTCACATACGCCATCGAATTTCTTCTACTGACATATGCAGGTTACCTCACGATGTTTTCCTTCACCAAAAAGCCAGCGGTGTTTAATTCCGTACATAAATATACAGAACTCATTGGTACGGGACCGGGATTTGAATCCACGACCTCACGATTGTAAGGCGCGTGTCACTACCACTAGACCACCACGGCTTCTATATATTATACTGGTAGGTACGTTCAACTGTATAAGCCTTTTTAGTTTCTTCCAGGGCCAAAAACATCACTTTTGCCTGGCAAACTACTCTCACTTTGTCGTGTCAGGCGCGCAATCTCCCGTCTCAAACGTCATTCATTTTAATAAATGAAACTACATCCATTTCAAAAGAAAAATAACACTATTTTCTCCATTACGCGAAACGTGAAAAAGAGAATAACGTAAGCGTGACATTCGTATCTCTTGAGATAACGTGACAGGCCGACGTGACAAAAAAATACGATGTCACGCTGTGAGAATTAAGTCGACTCGTCAACCGTTCTAATTATGTATTTTTTGATAAAAGATATGGCTGTTTTAATATTGAGAATGGTTTTTGTTTTGTTGTGTTTTATATTTAAAGAATAATTAAATTTTGTGTGCTTCATATGACTATTTTAAGTTAATTCGTTTTTGGATCTCAATTAAAAAGGAGGATAGATCTAAGTACAATTTTGTACAACAATAATGTGACCGTATATTCGTAGTTTCTACAATAATACAACACATCAATTTTGAAGAAAAAATTGCTAGAAAACAGTACTCTTAACGTGGAAGAAGAGCGATAAAAATACGATGTCACGCTGTGAAAACTAAGTCAACTCGTCAGTTTTTAACTATGTATTTTTTGATATCTTTTTTTTTTTAAATAGTTGGGTTGTTTTAGTATTGTTTTCTAGATATCATGACTGATGTCATTTTGTATTTATTAATAATAGAAATATATTTATTTGTCAAAACTTAAGAAACATTTCAAAAACTATAACTATTAAAATTAAACCTACTAATGAGTATATTATTTGTTAATTAACTTGACAGTAGAATATGACAAATATTCACGCCGTGAAAATTAAGTCGACTCGTGTCCCTACTTATGTATTTTTTGATGTCTCCTTTTATTAAAATATCTGGTTTTCTTTAATAATGTGTTCTAGATATTATGACTGTAATTTCGTGTGTTTTCAATGTTTATTTTTTGATAAATGTGGTTTTAGCTGCCGAGGATTAAGAGGGGGGAATTAGAAGTTTAACGTAGACTTTGTGTAATTATATTGTGTCCGTAATTAAGTAGGTTCCAACAGAATACACTAATTTTGAAGCGTTTTTTTTTCAACCTTTTTAGTACTTTTTAACGTGGAAATAATAAAATATGCATGTATATTAAAAAAATGCAATGGTACGCCGTAAAAAATTAAGTCGACTCGTCAATGTTTTAGCTATGTATTTTTATATCTTCTTTATATACATAAATACCTACAATAACTGGCTTATAATAATATCGTTTTCTTGATATTATGACTTTGGTAAAATCATGTTACTCGTATTTGAAAAACATAATACGTAAAAGAAACTACAACTCGGCCAATAAATAGCTTTTCTACCGTAAAAAGTAATTTAACGTACTGTACTGTACCAGCCTTTTTAATAGTCCACTGCAGGACGTAGGCCTACCCACGAAGGTTGATTGAGCCATATCCACCACGCTGGCCCAGTGCGGGTTGGTGGATTCACATACGCCATAGAATTTCTTCTACGGACGTATGCAGGTTGCCTCACGATGTTTTCCTTGACCGAAAAACCAGTGGTGTGAATTCCGTACATAAATTCCAAAGAACTCATTGGTACGGGACCGGGGATTAGAACCCACGACCTCACGATTGTGAAGCGGGTGTCCCTACCTCTTGACCACCACGGCTTATTCAACGTAATTTAACGTAATTTACGTAAATCACGTGACGTGTAAACATACGTCTAACTGACTGTTACAAATTCAAACACGCAAATCAAATCAACGCTTTTTTACATAATTACGACGTATGACCACAACCATACATCACGATCACGCCTCAACGCCTCGTTAGCCGTTATAACGACTAACGACATAATAGGCGTTATCACTAACGAGTACAATCAGTGTATTTAACGGTTCGTTACCTGCTTAAAGAGCATATCGCACGCTGCGCGGTTACGCCTTAAATATGCTTGGTGACTTTACACATATTGTTTTCATTTGGTAGAGTTGGTGCAAAACGAGAAGCGTTGGAGGTGAGGTCGTCCGTGCGCCATTTTACTAATGTTGTGACGTTGACAACACTGCTATGTCATTGCTAGTACAATTTAAAGTGTTTGATACTTGGTAGACACCAATTCGGTTTTCATCAGTAGACTCACGTTTACCAAACCGGTGCCTTGCCTTTACCAAGTCGAATAGGCTATTTGACAACATTGAAAATATACTATTGATTATGGTAATCCTTTAAGATAATAGCTTGAAAAAGACATATTTCACTTTATTTTAACTAAAATATGTATAATTTTCGCAAATCGCACGAAATAAAATACGATATTTTTTTGATATTTTATATGTGACGTGAACGCTCTAAGAAGGGCGTCAACTCTGGTGACGTCACATGGTAGTAAACAAGAATTTCTCGATTGACTGTTGTTTGTGTAATTGTGTTTTGTGATTTCGCAATAATATTATTGTGTCTGTAAGTTACTTTTAAAGTATTTTTTGTCAATTTTTAGATGTGTACTAGCGTATTAACTAACGTTATTTACTAGTGTGTGACGTCAAAGACCAGCGCCATTACAGAATGTCGTTTTTGGCGAGATCTTGAATATCTATCCTTTAACACTGATTTTCATTGTTAATACAGTATTTACAGTATATAGCCTTTATAAAACACAAGTCAGGTCTTGCATGGAATACTGCTCTCACCTTTGGGATGGCTCTGCCAAATATCAACTGGAGGCTCTGGAGTCGATTGAGCGGCGAGCCAGGAGGCTGATTGACAACGACACTTTGACTAAGTCGCAGCTGCAAAGTCTTGAGCATCGACGTAAGGTGGCGTGTTTGTCAGCCTTTTATCGGATTCACTTCGGAGAGTGCGCTCAGGAGTTGCACAATCTGGTCCCACCTGCCCCTTTCTTCTATCGTACGGCTAGGCAGACGCGACCAAAGCGCCACCCTTTTATGGTGGACATCCCGCGCGTTAGAACAAAGCGTTTCGAATCCTCATTCCTCATACGAACAGCCAGAATGTGGAACGCTTTATTTATTTATTTATTTATAACTAAATATTCAAGCATTTACAGTACTTAATACCAAAACATGCCTGAATCATTAGGTTTACATTTCTTAAATCTTAGTGCGACTAAAATGATGTAAACAACATTGAATTAAAGTATCTTTACTTTGCCTGGGTCTGTCTTCCCGCTTAAGTACAACGTGGGTGTCTCAAATCCCGAGTAAATAGGTATCTTCTAGGTAAGCGTGCTACATTCTAGACCGCATATCTGCTCAATATCAGGCAGTATGTAGTCAAACGCAAACCTCCAAGGAGATCTCTCGGAAATATAAATGTAGTATGGTTACTATGTACTAACGAATAATTTAAAACGATTTCCAAACAGTAGTCAAATAGCCTATTAGAATCTTGAGTTCGAGTAATAATAGTAGTTTTCAAACCAGGGGCTCTCAATTGAATCATTAGAACGGTGGTATTTACAACTGAGCTCTACCGTGGTTCGGATGACAGAAACGCTAAAAGCGTAGTTTGACTAGGATGTTCGTTAGCGATCTTTGAAGTTAAGCAAGGTTCAGCATTGTCAGTCTTCGGATGGGTTACCGCGGGTAGCGTTAATAACTGAGCGCTACCGTGGCTCCGATGACACGTTATATTGTTTATCCCAGTTGTTGTTATCGTTTAACCATGTCAGCGGTGTTAAAGAGGCTTTAAAACTGATACCAGGGCTAGCCACCCAGCCTCCACGAGCTTACTAACTTTTAATTACGTCTGCTTTAAAAATCGCATCAAATTTCAAGAATTACATCTTTTGAATTTAGAATTGCATCTTTCAAGAATGACATAATATTTTGCTACATACACATTTAACAACAACTTGTGTTTTTTTTTCTGATTACTGCTGTAACATGCAGTAGACTAATTTAGCAATAAATTTCATATTTTATTGTATAATGTAGGTATAGTATAGTACATAAGCTTTTGTGTAATAAACGAATTTAAATTTAGTTTAATTTAACATACATAGACAATCAAATAATTAAGTAGGATAACTTTGTAAAATAATTAAGAATAATTGTTTATGATGTTTATTTTGTTTTGTTTTGCTGTGTTGTTTGCTTTGTGGTTTTGTTTAATTTTATTTTTGTCCTAATAAAAAACTGTCTATTGTCTAAATAAATCCTACTAATATTATAAACGCGAAAGTTTGTGAGGATGGATGGATGGATGTATGGATGTTTGTTACTCTTTCACGCAAAAACTACTGAACGGATTGAGATGAAACTTTGCAATAATATAGCTTATATATCAGAATAACACATAGGCTATAAATTATAATGATATATTGCGTATGCGGGCGAAGCCGCGGGTAAAAACTAGTACATAAATCAAACTTACATTACTCCTCCTCTTGAATCCTCGTTTAATAATTCCTCAAATGAAACGGTCACCCATCCATAAACCGACAGCCCACCGCTGATTCGCTCACATTAAGTTGGACATTTAAAGCACAAAGGAAATTGCCCAAATATATTCAATAGAATAAAAGGAATATAACAGCTGCGTCTGAACTGAATTGCTTATAATAAATTGTTTCGCCGGATCGAATAAATTAGCACCTACTACTTTATTCCATTTTCCCCGTTTTATACGAATTTATATTTCGGGACGTTAAACAGAACATTTTTTGGATTCTACAAGCTTTTTGCTTAGAGAGTTTAAGAGCTTTGAATAACAGTTTTTTTGGCAACTGACCAATCAAAAATAATGCTATATTATTATTTAAAATTAAATAATACAGGCCTGGTGGGCCTTCATTTAATTTTTTAGGGTTCCGTACCTCAAAAAGAAAAAAACGGAACCCTTATAGGATCACTTTGTTGTCCGTCTGGCCGTCTGTCCGTCTGTCCGTCTGTGAGTAAGTCGAGACTCTTTATCTCGGGAACGCGTAAAGATATCGAGTTGAAATTTAAACTGTATACGTATATCTATGATATCTTACAGTTGCGTAAGGGAAAAACTTCTCAGTTATCATATAAAGAAGTTAAAGCCGTTTATGTCGTAAAAAAACACAATTATTTCGACACTCACAAAAATCAAAACCTACAGGGTACTTCCCGTTGACATAGAACTATGAAATTTGGCGAAAAGCATTGTCTCAGAGTACACATATAGGAATAAATCTGAAAACTGTAAAATAGGGCCTCAAAATTCACAAAATATGGGTTCAAAATTCAAAGTGAGTAAATCGTATCATGTAAGGTATCTTATAAAAGAACTTCATTAGAACATGCTAAAACAGGTTTTTAATTATTTTAACAATATGTTTGTACGGAACCTTCGATGTGCGAGCCTGATTCGCCCTTGTCCGGTTTTTTTACCAGGGGAAAACTTTTAAAGATACCACTGCACCTTGCAGGCAGGTGGTTATGTGGACATTGCAAACATTACAATAGCTTCTATTGTATTTTTTTTCGTGTCTCTTTCTTCTATCATCAAAATCGTATTGCCAATTTGTAATTTCTCAGTAGTCCAGTATACCGTTTAGCAGTGCCATTCTGTTTCCCGCCACGAAAACGTTCATAGGGTCATAAATACTATAAATGGTAACCGAGCTTGACCACAAAATGGGGGGTCGGGTACAGAATGAGGATAGGCAGATGTATAACTCAGACATGTTCACTGTTACTTTTCATTGTAGATTGGTATCAATATCAAAGTTATTGTTGTTCTTCTTTGGAGATTGGTAAAATCAATATCTATAATTATTATATACTACGGGACTAATCGCGCACTAAAATTACGAGATAAATAAATACCTCCTCATCCCGACGTTTCGGCCGGGTTGCATAGACCGTGGTCACGGGTAGACTGGAATGTAGAACAGCTGGTGTATCAATATCAAAGTAATTGTTGGTCTTCTTTGGAGATTGGTAAAATCAATATCAAAGTAATTGTTGGTCTTCTTTGGAGATTTGGTAAAATCAATATCAAAGTTATTGTTGGTCTTCTTTGGAGATTGGTAAAATCAATATCTAAGTTATTGTTGGTCTTCTTTGGGGATTGGTAAAAGCATGTACCAATTAAACATACTCTATGCATACTCGTAAGTAATATATCTTTTCAAGCTTTGATATAACGACAAAATCAAATATTAACGAACAAATTAACTGGCAAGGCAGTGCCAAAAAAATCATTCAATGCAATTGTCATATTAATAGTGTGCTAACAATTAATTTTTAGAAAGTTTCTCTAGATGATGGATTAAATCCAACTTTTACTATTAAGCCAGTATAATATATTCGCTGTTTTGAGTTCCATAGCAAAATTGGCTTTAAAAAAGAATAATATGATGATAAAGTGTACATTATCTAGAAAAAATATCTGTCACAATGAAGATTTCAGTCACTTTTGTCTAGAATATACCTACTTAGG
The DNA here is from genome assembly GCA_949316475.1 of Hypomecis punctinalis. NCBI lineage: Eukaryota > Metazoa > Arthropoda > Insecta > Lepidoptera > Geometridae > Hypomecis > Hypomecis punctinalis. The sequence goes on along the minus strand of OX438820.1, from coordinate 15,378,929 downwards.
TTTTTAAAGAATGCCGTCGACTTTTTATTTTTATTGTAGGTAATTTTTCTTTTTCTGACGTCAAATTATAAGAAACTTATTTTCTATTTTAGCGTACAAATAATTTTCCGTATTATTTTGCGGTTGTTGAATAGAATATCCTTCTGTCTATTATTTTTCTGTAGCACAGGTATCTACCATTTTTTCTTTCGATGCATTAAGGAGATTCGCGAGCACGCGCGCCAGTAAAGTTTTAGCACTTTTAGCGCTCGTTACTGTAACGTAATATAACGATTCGTTACGGTTTCGTTATTAATGTAACGGCCTAATTGATTTGGCGTTATGGGGTTATTGTCGTTAGTGCATGTCTGTTTTTGTTCGACTGACTTAGAACAAAATGTATAATGATTTCAGGCGTTGAAAATGATGGTAAATATTTTTTGTTTTATACAAAGTGTTGCAAGGCTTAGCAAAGTTCAAGGATTGTCTAACGTGTTTATATAGTCATCAATGTCATCATTGTGAACTACTTTAACTACGGAACCAACTCGAAAATCGCGAAAAATAAATTAGGTGCTCCGTTCATTTGGACAAAATGAACATTTGTAGGTATGTAGCAGTCAATTTATACGAAATTACTTTAAAGAACACCTGTTTTTACAAGCTTTTATTTAACTTGCAACGTTAGTTGCAACACCTATAATACGTTATACACCACCTATGTTTGGATGTAAGTACCTATGGAAGTTCAGCAGCCCCCCTACCGCCTAAGCAATAGCAATCGTTTATGACTTCATTTTAGTCATTTGGCACCGCCTATTACACCCAAAAGCAAAACCCTCTAAATTCCAGCACAAAAAATAAAACTACACGCAACAAGAAAAAAAACACAAAAGTCCAAAAGAGAAAAAAGGACAAAAACGAGGGTAGATTTCAAATCGTCATCGCAATATCCGAGATTAAAAGTAACGCCTCGGTTGGCAGGAAAATAGTACAGTCGCGAGCAGAAGTGTTTTAAAAAGTTTTTTTTTTCTTTTTCGCTCGTTAAGGTAAATTGCATTGTTTTGGGAGCAGTTAGTCAAGGGTCGGTGGAGTGTCATTGGAGTTTGAGTGGACAGTTTGCTTTTGTAATTCTCTTTTTAGTGGAGTCATTGTTTTGAACGGGTTTTTTGACGCATGATTATAAGAGAATACTATTATCAAAGTAAAATACAAAAAACGATTTCTTAAAATTGTGATCTTGCATACTTCGACTTTCTTAGGTTACTTTTTTATTTAGTTAGCTACATCTTAACTAAATAATATTATAAATAATTATAAGTTTGAAACAACATCCTTACTAAGTATAATATTATGAATCAAAGAAAAACAGAAAGTGTTAATCGGTTTGTAGCTCTTTCACGCAGCAACAGAGAGAGAGAGAGAGAGGGGGGGAGAGAGAGAGAGAGAGAAAATCATATTTTTATCCCGGAAATATAACAGAAACCAATTTGATTTTTGTCACAGTGCACTATAAATACTTATTATTACGGAAAACTACTATTAGATACATCCTAAAAATATGATTGTTTTGTATGTAACAGCCACTATTTGCGACCTAAAGTCATTAGAACAATACATTTTGTACTTAACTTGATCTGCTTGCAACAATCTTGTTTACTAAAGTATTCTTTTGAAATATCTATATTTTAAGTTTTTTTTTACATAGACCTCAGCTACTGTAAATAAGTGTTGTGTACGCGTCTGTCCCGACACCGAACCCACGGCACCTGAATTTCGAGCTACCGCCGATTTTCCTCCAGATATTCCCGAAACGCCCCGAAATGTCGCCCGCTCTAGGAATACCTCGGCTTTGAACCGTTCCTCGTAAGTTTTACTGAAGGTTTGGCATAAGAGAGTTTTATTGATTTGGAGGTAGGTAAAAGTTGGATTTTTAATTTTTAGTTTTTTTAAGTCGACATTTTAAAATGGTTGCCATTTTGTTATTACTGACCCTTGTGATCGTTTCGATATTTCTAACAATTTAAAATTACTGACTGGGGAACAACCCAAACTTGCGTAAAGATGTTGTTTTTTATCCAAAATTCCAAAAAAAATGCAATTTTGGATTATTTCCAATTTTAGTAGCTTTATTTGCGATTTCATGGTTAGCCCCAAAGTTAGATTTGGTCGTATAACAAAGATTAAAATTATACAGTAATCTCTAAACTTGCTTAAACAAATTGTTATTAACAGATTTTATAAATGTATAAATAATTGGCGGTACCAGCAGTTTCACATTCTAGTCTACCCGTGACCACGGTCGATGCGACTCGGCCGAAACGTCGGGATGATGAGGCTTAAATTTATCTCGTAATTTTAGTGCCATAGTATACAATAATAATGTGTTCAAATCGCGAAAGTTTAAAAACAACATTTATAATTGTGTTTTGTAGGCGTCTGTACTGACACCGAACCCGCGGCACCTGAATTTCGAGCTACCGCCAATTCTCCTCCAGATATTCCCGAAACGCCCCGAAATGTCGCCCGCGCTCGGAATATGCTTTGAACCATTCCTCGTGAGTTTTACTGAACGTTTCACGTATGCGGGTTTTTATTGAACACTTTTGGTGGTTTTAATTTCAGTTTCTTTGTTGATGAATATTGTGATTCTAATCATATTTTTTTTTTTGCAAAAAATGGCATGAACGACTTCCACCGTGTACATTATAGTTGATTTATCAAAAATAATGTGAAAATCGGCGGTTTCGTTAAAACTTCAATGGGACTAATTTCGAAGTAAACTCTTTCCAATAAAAATAATTATTGAAATCGAACCACTACTTAAAACGTTATGCGTGGTTTTACATAAAAAAAAATACGAAATGAATCCTCCGTCTCTTCGGTTTCGTCGGTCAAAAACTTGTCTTATGATGGACAAGCTATCTTTTGATAAAATGCTAAATGCTGTTAATTTTCATGTGTGATAATTATCGAAGGCTCTTTAAAAGCTGTAACTAATTCATTTTTTGGTTTCGACAAAATTATTGTTTCAATGATTGCAGTTCTAAACTGGATACGACAAATAATAGAACTAAAGTACTATACTCTATAAAATTTAACTTGATCTCTGCGACAGCTGTCAGAAAAATCACGCCTATGAAGTCTTGAATTTCTTAATAGTACAGACAGTACCTGTAAATGTCATACTTTATGGACATGCCGATTAGTGATGGGCGACGAATGATCGTGACCACAGAGTTTTAGATAGTGTTTTCATTAAAATATCGATAGTTTATACTGACGATATTTTAAATAAAACTTAATTTATCATTAATTTTATTGTATATTTGAATATCATAACATTTTTTACATGTGTAATTAAATTAAACCCAATTATATGTTACATTAACATAGATAATAGTGAAAAACGTCGATAAATACTATCGTTACATTATTATGAGTATTTAACTAATATCATAACATTATTTACATGTGTACATACTTGATCTTAAATAATAGTAAGTAAATAAAATCCAATTTTTCACCTTCAACTACTCATTCGATTTCATTACAACATTTTTTGAAAATCGTTTTTTTCCACCACTATCTCAACTCTAAATATGTCAATATGTAACTGTCGTAGAGATCAAGTAAAATTTTATAGAGTATAATGTTTCATTGGCTTTAAGATATGAAATTCATTTTGTTTCACTGGTTGAAAAATAAGTAATTGTTTCAATGGTTGTAGAAACATCAGGCCGCTAAAATCACGATTCAAGATGCGGATTATTGATCCGTTTCTGTAATTAAATTCGTTGCGGGTTCGGAGTTAATTTAGTTTTCCCGCGGGACGGAGGTACGGCACAACCAGGGTAGAGTTACTGCCTACGGGCGGTTTAGTCGGACTGCCAGTACGTAAGATCGCTTAGTTTCGTACACATTTCCACTTCCACTTCCGAAGAAAAAAAAAGTTTTAAGAAGATTCTGAATCGATCAGTGTTTTCGCGTTTTCTCTAGAACCTCGAGAAAAAACGCGGTACATTTTTAATAAAATTTAGGTTCCGGGAGAAAACTCTTTTCATCCCTTAAATAGTAACAAAATCTAATGCTTGGTGTCAATCGCTCGAGTAAGAAATGTTGCACGCTGATACGTATTATTTTTTCGGAAAACTTTTTAGTCTCTGTCTCTTAACTGAAAGGTCATTTAAAAAAAAAAAAACTAAATGACATAGCTATTGAAGTGACGATTACTTGAAAAAAAAACAGCGTACTGTTTTTGATAGCCAAGTTATCACTTCACAATTACCTTATACATAGTAAGTGCCCTTAGTGACTGCCTCGGAGGCTTCTAATTTTAAATCGTAGGTGTATGCATTACACAGCCATATCAATATCTATTATTTTGATATCAATAAAATAATATATACTAGCGATCCGCCCCGGCTTCGCACAGGTGTATTACATATATGAACTTTCCTCTTGAATCACTCAATCTATTAAAAAAACCGGACAAGTGCGAGTAAGACTCGCACATCGAGGGTTCCGTACAAAAACGTTATTAAAATAATTAAAAACCTGTTTTAGCATTTGCTAATGAATTTCTTTTATATGACACCTTACATGATACGATTTACTCACTTTGAATTTTGATTTGAATAAAAATTTACAGTTTTCAGATTTATTCCTATACGTGTACCCTGAGAATATGCTTCTCGCTAAATTTCTATGTCAACGGGAAGTACCCTTTAGGTTTTAATTTTTGTGAGTGTCGAAATATACGGTTTTTTATGACATAAACGGCTCTAACTTTTTTAAATGACAACTGATAAGTTTTTCTTTTACAAAACTGCAAGAGACCATAGATCGATATCTTTACCTACAGTAGTGTTAAGAAAAAATGACGTCCATACCTAAGGTTAATAAACATTTATAAAACTTGTAATACTGCCGAGCACACTATACAACAAACAGTAGAGAATGAGTGGTGTATCTCATTATGTTAATGACTGTACATTTACAAGACTTAGTATTTCTATTGTATAATAAGATTGGTACTATTTTACTTAATTCCTCACTAAACTTGTAGATAATTCCAATTGCACAAATAAATTAACAAAGTAAGTTTGTTGAAGTCGGGTCGCTAGCCCTGTATTATGAGTGTGAGTTTTGTCGTAAATATGACGCGCTCTTCGGCGAGCGCGTAAGCATGTAATTTGTATGAAGAAATGTACAGCGCCACTAGCGGCGCGTTTTTGAAACACAAGTTCATACAAATTACATGCTTACGCGCTCGCCGAAGAGTGCGACATGTTTACGACAAAACTCACATTGAGCATAGTGTAAGCTGAGTGTGAGTTTTGTCGTAAACATGACGCGCTCTTCGGCGAGCGCGTAAGCATGTAATTTGTATGAAGAAATGTACAGCGTCACTAGCAGCGCGTTTTTGAAACACAACAAGTTCATACAAATTACATGCTAACGCGCTCGCCGAAGAGCACGTCGTGTTTACGACAAAACTCACACTGAGCATACTGGTGTCAGAGAACGCCTGAAAGACATGGCTAAACAGTTAATTAGCGTGGCGCTAAGGTCTCACCAGAATCACAACCGCACTCAGTCGTAAATGCCACCTACGGTCACCCACCCGATCACTGACTTCGGTGATTACTAAGAAACACCTAGTCAAACTACGGCATGAACGCTACTAGGTATTGCCTAATCAAATAGTAGTCACTGTATCCTAGACGAATAATATACCCAATTATGAAGCCGACATACCTCAGTGCCTCAAGTCGAAAGTGTTCGACCAGTGTGTGTTGCCAGTGATAACTTATGGCACTGAAACGTGGTCTCTAACTATGGGCCTTATGCTCCAAGTAGCACAACTATAATAGAGAGGGCTATGCTCGGAGTCTCTCTGCGAGATTGAATCAGGAATGAGGAGATACCGGAGATAGAAGAAGAACCAAAGTTACGAACATAGCCCAGCGGATTGGCAAGTTGAAGTGGCAATGGGCAGGGCACATAGCGCGGAGGACTGATGACCGATGGGGTCGAAAAGTTCTCGAGTGGAGACCACGCACCGGCAAGCGCAGCGTAGGACGTCCACCCACAAGGTGAACGGATGACCTCATTCAATTAATAATTCTTAAAAACAGAAATAGTCTAATTAGCTACCATAATTACGATGGCGCCTTCATAGTTGGGCCCAATGTCAGGTTTAAGACTTGGGGCCTTATTGTGTAAGCACTCTATCGTTCGTCTTCGCTTTTTCTCCTGCTTGCACCAGTTACTCGCGCCACGCGTTCGAGCAAGAGGAAAAACGAAATAAGGCAATAAGGCCCCTGGTGGTTGTTTTAACAATCCGATCACGTAGTCGTGGGTTCTTTGTAATTTATCTAAATATTTTCACAACACCTGGCATTTATATACAGGACTATGTTCACCAGTGGACTGATCAATCTGAAAATCAATATAAAAATAAAAAACCGCACAAGTGCGAGTCAGGCTCGCATACTGAGAGTACCGTACAAATCCAGAAAATTTTACAAAATTTGGAAGTAAGGTGTTAAAATCTCTATACAATAACCATCGACAAAAAGTTTCTTTTTTTTTTTTCACTTTTCTCGTCATACATCGAAAATAACACATTGTTAAAATATTTAAAAACCTGTTTTAGCATGTGCTAATGAAGATTTTTTATATGATACCTTACATGATACGATTTACTCACATTGAATTTTGAACCCATATTTTGTGAATTTTGAGGCCCTATTTTTTGTGATTCAAATAAATGTGCACAGTTTTCAGATTTATTCCTATATGTGTACTCTGAGACAATGCTCCTCGAAAATTTTCATAGTTATATGTCAACGGGAAGTACGCTATAGGTTTTGATTTTTGTGAGTGTCGAAATATGCGGTTTTTTACGACATAAACGGCTCTAACTTTTTTAAACGATAACTGAGCAGTTTTTCTTTTACACAACAGCAAGAAACCATAGATATAAGTATACAATTTAAATTTCAACTCGATATCTTTACGCGTTCCCGAGATAAAGAGTCTTGACATACACACAGACGGTCAGACGGACAACAAAGTGATCCTATAAGGGTTCCGTTTTTTTCGTTTGAGGTACGGAACCCTAAAAACAGCTGTGCGAGGATCGGACTATCCGCAGCTTGTAGCTAACATCACAGCCGTCAAGAAATTTGATTCAGCTTATACGCAAGTTACCATAGTAACCGTTATACATAAACCTAAGAATTCCCAGGCCGGTTAAAAAGTACCTTTATAAAATGTAGACAGACATCCTAATAGAATTCCGGTAAATCCCTAAGGAAGAGCGCTGAAAGCTCAAACCGATATCTGCGAGTGAAATATCAATAAAGATAAAGTAGTACCGGTTTTATACCGCTTTCGCCGGCTTTATACCGGTTTTAGTGAAATATCGGAACTGGTCAAGGAATTGATGGATTGTTGCAAGGAGTTGGATTTGGAGGGTTTTTAGCCATTGAAGTAATGAGAGTGGTGTTAGTGTTTAATACGTGGTTCTGTCTGTCTATGGCATCGTAGCTACCCAATGTAAAAACTGTGCGTCCACAACGCTCCTGTACCAGCTTTTTTGACCGACTAACCGGAGGAGGTACTCAATTCGACGCGTATACATTTTTTTTAATGAATAACAACGCATATCTTTTTACGTAGTGGTCCAATTACGATAATTATTTCTTTATTGGAACTAGTATACTTCAAAATTGGTCCTATTTACATTTAATAGAAATCGGCTGAGCTATTTTTGACCGACGAACCACCGAATTCGACGCGCATATATATTTTTTTTATGTATAACCACGCATACCTTTTTTCGTAGTAGTCCGATTTCAAAAATTCTTTTTTTATTGAAAATAATATACTTCGAAATTGGTCCCATTTAAATTTTATCGAATCGGAAATCATTTTTGATAAATCAACAATAATGTGAAAAATGTTACATCGATCCGTGCATAGTATTTGCGTTCTAGCGATGTGCCCCGGCTTCGCACAGGTGTATTTCTATATATTAAAACAAACTGCATCAAAATCCGTTGCGTAGTTTTAAAGATATAAGCATACATGGGGACAGACAGCGGAAAGCGACTTTGTTTTATACTATGTAATGATTCTGTACACGGGGGAAGTCGGTCATGCTATTTTTTGCAAAAAATAATGAATAAATCAACAATAATGTAGTGAAACTGTGGCGTGCTGTCGGCAGTTGCAGTTGGCGGCTCGGTTTCAAATGACTCCTTAAAAGCTGTGGTGGTCTAGTGGTACTAACACCCGCCTTACAATCGTGAAGTCGTGGGTTCAAATGTCGGTCCCGTAACACTAAGTTCTTTGGAAATTATGTGCGAAAGGACATGTCCACAAAATGTATGGAGGCTGGTATAATAATTATCAATAATTCTAACCACAACACTCGTCATTTCGAGAAAGTTCATATTTTTCTGAGTCTATTACATCAGTTAAAACCAAAAAAGAGCCCTCCGTTTTTTTTATTTTTTTTAATCTATTAGGATAAATAAATATATTTGGCTCAATAGGTAGTTTATCTCTAGTAGCTCTTATTAAATAACCTTCAAATTGTTAAATAGAAGCATTTTTACCAATAAGACAACAATTTTTAAGTGATTTTTGTCACATTGTACTAACTAATTGTTCACACTGGTAGGTTATAATTTTTAATTTTAGCAAATGTGGAAGAATCAGCTACGAATGCAAGTAAAATAACGATAGAAGCACTTTATTATTGTTAAATTAGAAAAAATACATATTTGTATTATTATTTTTCATACAATTTATTTTTCACATTAAATAAAAATGGAAGGATAAAAAATCTAAATTAAATATTTTTGAGAAGCCCATAAATCAAGCTTTCTAAAGATGTATATATCATCTTGGTTCGATTTTTCTTTGAATAATATACCACTTGTGGACGTTACCTTTCAGACGTTTGGCTTTTTGGTGAAGGAAAACATCGTGAGGCAGCCTGCATACGTCCGTAGAAGGAATTCGGTGGCGCTTACCCACAGCTTACACCTAACTACAGCCCGGACACTCCGCGTTTCTTCATACAAAATCTGCTGTCTTACGCACACAACACTATATTTATTCACAGACACTACACATACGCACGAACGCTACACGGGTATTTGCAGCGGCCTGTGCAGCCCGCGCGCAGAGTAGTAAATCGTGTCCTGACGCGGGGTGGAAGTGAGGAAGACTCAAACGGGTGGGGGGTAACGAGTGGCCGTTCTATACGTAGTATTATTATATCTTCTTTGACCTAACATACAGCCGCCAAGTTGTTTGATTCGGCCTATAAAGTATGCGTATTTTAGATTAGAATCCAATGTTCCCGCAGGCGGCAAAGCGTGAATCCATTCTGTCCCACGTCATCCCCCATCAGAACTGCCGCGGGCTTATCGGATATTTAAATATTCTTTATGAATAATTAACATAAGCATTAGCATGATGCCAACAACGGTGTTTGTGAAATTGATAATTATTTTTGCTGATTGTTTTTTAGATTAGATTTTTTATACATAAAAAGCGATGGCCAAATGAAGCCCATTTGGCCATCGACTTGCCTGATAGAAAGCAAAATTGTAGCTGAAGTTGGACTATGTAGACCTTAAAGATACCTCTGTTCACTCTCGTCTTAAAGATAAACAGATATTATTATAACTGTCAGGAAACAATGATTTCATCAAAACATTGATAATAGGCATGATGACTGGGTAATGAAATCATTATTATAATTAGTCCCTAAGTTAAATTATCAAAAAATATTGGACACGTATTTTTTCTTTTGTCAATCAAACTACAATGGACAAAGATAAACCTTGTCAAAGTTTGGGAGTGGGGGTCGTGACGTCATCTCTCTCACAGAAATCTATACATTTGTATGGCTCTTGTAACACCACGCGGAACTATATGACAATATTTAACATGTAAATTTTTTTACCAATAAATATGACTATGACTATGACTATAACGGGCTATATGTTCATCAATTTTTATTTAATTGACAAAAGAAAAAATACATGTTTAATATTTTTTGATAGTCTGTCTGACGGACTATACTCTATAAAATTTAACTTGATCTCTGCGACAGTTACATATTGACATATTTAGAGTTGAGATAGTGGTGGAAAAAATCGATTTTCAAACAATGTTGTAATGAAATCGAATGAGTAGTTGAAGGTGAGAAATTGGATTTTATTTACTTACTATTATTAAAGATCAAGTATGTACACATGTAAATAATGTTATGATATTAATTAAATACTCATAATAATGTAACGATAGTATTTATCGACGTTTTTCACTATTATCGATGCTAATGTAACATGTAATTGGGTTTAATTTAATTACACATGTAAAAAAATGTTATTATATTCATATATACAATAAAATTAATGATAAATTAAGTTTTATTTAAAAAATCGTCAGTATAAACAATCGATATTTTAATTAAAACTCTATCTAAAACTCTGTGGTCACGATCATTCGTCGCCCATCACTAATCGACATCCCCATAAAGTATGGCATTGACAGGAACTGTCTGTACTATTAAGAAATTCAGAACGTCATAGGCGTGATTTTTCTGACAGCTGTCGCAGAGATCAAGTTAAATTTTATAGAGTATATTTTTTATATTTTTTTATGATATTTTTTTAGTCGTCATGCCTTTCTGCCCAGCTTATGAAGAAAGCCGTGATTGCAGTAAAAAATGTGTTTATAATGTTGAAAAAAAAAACACAAGTATCTGTCTAAATATATCGCAAAATCACAAACTACGGTCACAGATAATAAAACACATACAAATTGAGAACCCTTCCCTTTCTTGGAAGTTACTTGAATTCATTTTATTAATTTCCATTCAAAAACTAACTTAGTAGTCAAATAATTAATTTTCATAGCAAAAATGTTAGTAGTTGAAACGCCGGTTCTTTTTTACCTATAAGTCGATTTACAACCTTTCATCTCCTATTTCACAGAAAACATCAAGAACTTGTTTATTCATTCAGTGCTATCCAAAAAACTACTTTTCCAATCTGCGCGAGCGACAGAAGTTTACCAAAAAACTTTCAGCCAAAAGCTAAACTTTTTAGACAAACAGCTATCAAAACGTACTGGAGCCTAGTTTTATTGAAAAACAAGTTTTGGCTTATCGTATTCAGAATGTGACGGGAATTGTATTAAACTTGGCAATAAAAAGTAAGTTAAGTATATAGGTCGGGTGGCTAGACCTGGTGTCCGTTTTTAGGCCACCTGACAGCCTCTGACATGGCTAATTTAACGTGTCATCCCAGTCATGGTAGCGCTCAGTTGGAAAATGCCACCCGCGGCCACCCATCCTAATACTGACCGTGCGGAATGTTGCTGAATTGACTCATTAATTGACCGGGTTAACCAAGTGAAGAGTGTCTTAGTTTTGGCTCAACATTTCTGATTCTGATTCTAACGTAATTTAGAGGGCTTAACAAACTAGTATTGAGCTTTTTATACTATATATAACGGGACTAAACTCACGTGTAGGGATAGTCGTAACGACTATAGTTTCGGTCGCATTCGGCGACCTTTCTCAAGTTGGCGAGTGCTAGCACGCGGAGCCGTCTCGCAATGCAATGCAATGCCTACACGTGAGTTTAGTCTCGTTATATATAGTATAAAATGTGTGAAAACCACGTAATTTTCCATAGTAAAATAGTATTGAGCTATATCGGGTGTCCAGATTCAATAAGGTAAAAAGTTGGAAGTTAAAATGATCATAAATTTGAACCTTCTTGCTAGAACTAGAGGGTTCAAATTTCCGAAAAAGACAAAACACCAAGTGGATCCAAATTTTAACTATTTTGACATTGACAACTGGTGATTTTGACGTATGCGAAAAACATTGCGTTTTTTGTTGCACTATGAGATATGAATAAGACAGCTGTAACGTAGTTTTTGTTTGAGTAAAACTTAGCAATAATTCTTCTACTTATATACTTATCATTCTTCTGAGATTTTACCCCAGAGATAAATATAAAATCACAATGAAACAAAAAACAGTCGAAATTCTTGTGAAAAACCTGAAAAATACGAATGATATTCGCTCCGAAATCCGCTATTGTTTTCGTAGCGAAGTGTTTTGTCCGACATGTTGGTATTGTTCTTGCCCATCGATCATATTGCTGTCAGCAGATGAAATAAAATGGACAAAATCTCAGATAATATTTGGAAATTCAAACACCTCATAGGGAAGAATTACTGAATTTCCACAGTGGCATTGATTGACTCTAGATTTTCATTTCATTTAGTTAGTAATGTGTTCTTTGGAATTTATTTACGGAATTTCACAGCTTTTCGATGAAGGAAAACATCGTGAGGCAACCTGCATATGTCCGTAGAAAAAATGCGATGGCGTATGTGAATCCATCAACCCGCACTGGGCCAGCGTGCTGGATATGGCCCAATCACCCTTCTTGGGTAGGCCTACGTCCTGCAGTGGTCTATTAAAAAGGCTGATACAGTACAGTACAGTAGCTAGGTAAGTAATACAAGGTTATCCAGAATTGGTGTTCTAAACCTAAAGTGGGTGATTAAGACCATCATTACGAACAACTTACTTACTTACTTACTCTGGGGTCAACTTAAAATTCAAGAAAGTAAATCAACTTGGTGTCCTGTAAGGTCGAAAAGCTCTTGAGTGGAGACCACGTACCGACAAAGGCAGCGTAAGACGCCAGCCACAAAGTGAATAGTTGACTTGCTCAATACCGTTTTTAAACCTACGACGCTACAAATATGGATAAAGACAAACTGTCAGCGGTCAGTCTGCGGATGAGTGGCGTTTATAACTGAGCGCTACCATGGCTCGGATAACATAGATAAATCATAAGTTCCGGTTGTTGAATCCGTTTTACCACGTCAGAGACGATGTCACGAGATGTGTGTAAGATGTCCCCAAATATTTATTATCTATTTATTTTTTACTAGCTGACCTGGCAAACTTCGTTTCACGCAATATCTTTATAAATTATAGCATGTGTGTTATTCTAATGTGTAAGCATTACTATTGTAAAGTTTCATCTCAATCCGTTCAATAGTTTTTGCGTGAAAGAGGAACGAACATCCATACATATACAAACTTTAGCGTTTATAATATACAATACAATACAATACAAAAACACTTTATTGACACCACAAGTAATAAACATAACAGAAAAAGAAATAACGACAGAAGAATGGTACAAAAGGCGGTCTTATCGCTAAAAGCGATTTCTTCCAGACAACCTCTACTGTGTGGAAACATGTGATTGACGTGGACGGTGGTGTAAACATAAATGAATAAAGTAAAGCTATAAATATCCAAAAACAATAAAATACACTACATAATAATAGGCATAGGTACACAAATACTTCTTATAATACATACAATAAAAATAAACCTACTTACATACATAAATAAATACAGATAGTTAAAACGTAAGCGATAAGTAATATCAGTTTTTAAAACTGCTTAGTAAGATAGTGTTCCTTGACTTGAGTCTTAAAAGATTCAACGCTCTGCGCACGCCTGATGGTCACCGGAAGGTCAATATTAGTAGGATATGGCTTAAAAACTTTGACACCAGGGCTAGCCATCCGGTCTACATGAACTTACATTATTACATATACTCATACTCTACGTCAAACAAATAAAAAACCTCTTTTAGCGTTGGAAGTAAAAAATACACATCTACAAGCAAAATAAAAATTCATATAAAACAATCGTTCCAACAAAGTGCTGGAAAATACATCATCTACATAAAAACGGCGGGTAAGTCTTCCAAATCCGATCATTTGTTAGTAATAAAATACAGTTTTACATGCGTAATATCCGTAAAATCTATCATTGTGGGGTAAACTGGGGTAACAGCGCCTGTGGGTAACATCGCCCGTGGGGTAACATCGCCTGTAGGGCAACATTGTCAGGGCACACTGCTCCGTATCTACAAAATTGCGGTTCACTTTATGCCAGCACATGTTTGGGTAGAGATGGGGCGATATCGGCATTTATTTCACGGTAAAATCTCATCGAGGAAAAATCGATGTTATTTTTCGTGAGGTGCTAGAAATGGAGGAGATATAAATTATTAGTTTTGAGTTATAGGTATTGAGTATTAGTTCTACAGTCTGCCGCGGCCTCTAGCTACGGTACCTAGACAAACATGGTGTTTTTTTTTTGTATTCTTTGTGGTAAACAATATTTTGTAATTTGTGTGAATAAACACCCTAAACATACAATAAACAAACTAATGTGGTAATGCCTGTAGGTATCATAGCCTGTAGGGCAACATTGTCTGGGCACATTGCTGCGTATCTACAAAATTCATGGTTTTCGAAATAGTTCACTATAAACCAACACATGTTTGGGTAGAGATGGGACGATATCGACATTTATTCTACAGTAAAATCTCATCGGGGAGTAATCAATAATTTTTTGAAGTGAAACTTCTAATGCGACTTCCAACAAGATTGCGTTAAACGTTTAACGCTACCATGCAGGGGTATGAAAGCATTGTTGCATCGAAGTTTCACTTCTCATGTACTTTTTTTTTGGTGACGCAGTAGAGATGAGGGATATATAAACTAGTTTTGAGTTCTAGGTTTTCAGTAATAGTCCCACAGACTGCCACGGTCTACAGCTACGGAACCAAGAAAAACCTGGAGGTTTTTTGGTATTTATTTATTTTAATTATTTTTCTTTTCTGGTTTTGGTAAGGCGGTAAAAATGGCGATATAAAGGAAGTTGGCGTGACTATTTGAAGCATGACCATGATGATGCTAAGGAGCCTCTGCTTATTCTGCGATTATCGATCTCTTTCGGAGGCCTATGTTCAGCAGTGGACGTTCAACGTCCTGGTACGATAGGTACTCTTTATTCACGAATTTATAAATTTTATTATAGAGCAAACTAAATTTTTATTATTTTTGTCTACATTGCTAGCGCCTACGCGTACTTAAATATACTTACCATTTCTAGGTAAGTACAGCTTAAGTACTCCAAGTGATTTCTAAGAAAAATAGGCACTTATCTTAAATTGTTCTCTAATATTTATCTCGAAATAATAAGCTGACGAAAGTAGGGAAGCAACTACGTTTGTACAGGAAAATATAATTTTGATAATGTCGGTAGACTTGTAAAAGCGCTTGTTTAGGCTAAGTAATTTCCTTAGTCCTAATGTATACATTAAATGATGAATAATTGTAATAGGACTATGAATAAATACAGATTATTTTGTAAAGATCGACTTGAGAATAGTAATCGTTCAGCTAGAGAAATGACAACAGCTCAATTTTCGAAATGTCAGCTTATAACGAGAACGGAAATAACTTAACAAACGAAATCTAAAAAAAAAACAATGTGCTCAAGTCATGCAATTTCGAGTAAATGCTCAAGACCCGTAATATCACCTCGAGTTAACGATTACATACGACATAACAATAACAATTAATCAGCTTTACGTGTCATCAGGTGTAAAAAAAAGTCTTCAAGATATGGCACCTCAAAACTTTTCATATTCGATACTCAAACAAGAAGTCGACTTTACCCCAACCGTATCACCTGTGGTTGCGACGGCTATAACAATTCCTCGCTGACAAATGGTTCACATTACGCATTGTCACAGATTATTGTAGAGACACAACTCGGAATTTATTCGTTATTTTTAGGAAATCTTGCTTTAGATTTATCTGGTGTAAAAAGGCCTTCGATATGTGACACTCGAAATTTTTCATATTCGATACTCAAACAAGAAGTCGACTTTACCCCACCCGTATCACCTGTGGTTGCGAAGGCTATAACAATTCCTCGCTGACAAATAGTTCACATTACGCATTGTCACAGATTATTGTAGAGACACAACTCGGAATTTATTAGATTATTTTTAACAAGCTTTTATTAGTTTCACCTGTATGTTTGCTTGCTTGCTTGTATCCAACCCCTTTGAGCTCGATTTTGACTAACTTTGAGAGATCAGATTTTCTTTAAATTTTGCACTCCAATCAAACACAGATGACAAAACATTTACAAAAAAATAGCCATTGCCACGAAATGATGATGATTTTTGCATTTATTCGATTGATGAAATGTTTAAAAAAACTGAAAAACACGCTTTCATAGCATATCAAACTAAAAAGTGTACCTAAAATAATTTTTAATATAGGCGGAAAATAATAATGAACGAAAAAAATATTAAAACTATTATAAAAAAAGCATGGGGTGCTCTATTTACGAAACATTAGGGCAAAAAGCGCCCCACGCTTTTTTTTACAATAGTAATAATATTTTTTAATAAATCTTGCTTTAGATATCATCTGGTGTGAAAAAAGCCTTCGATATGTGGCACTCAAAACTTTTCATATTCGATACTCAAACAAGAAGTCGACTTTACCCCACCCGTATCACCTGTGGTTGCGACGGCTATAACAATTCCTCGCTGACAAATGGTTCACATTACGCATTGTCACAGAATATTATAGAGACACAACTCGGAATTTACTCGATTATTTTTAATAAATCTTTCTTTAGGTATCATCAGCTGTAAAAAAGAGTTTCGATATGTGGCAATCGAAACTTCATAATTGATACTCAAACAAGAAGTCGACTTCATCCCACCCGAATCAACTGTGACGGATATAACAGTCCCCAACTGACAAATTCTTCACATTACACATTTGATTTTTTTATACGGCCGGGATTTTTTTATTATTTATTTTAAAAGTGCCTTTATTAACTACAATATGATACAATACTACTTTATATGCTAAGGTACCTACACTACTACTACTACATAGAAAGATAAGATCATCCACAGACCCTTGGAGATATAAAGATAATCCAAATGCTCAAGCTCACTGCCAGTTGGCAGCGTGCCTAGCATGCTGGCAGCATTATTGTCACGCTGAATGGCAATGCTTATACGTTGAGCCAAATAAACATTTGATACGTTATATTGTAGAAACGGAACCTGAAACTAAGTCAAGGATATTTTTTTAATCCGGGTGGCTAGCCCAGAATATTCATTTTATTATTTAGAATATTTATTTATTTTTCGAGCAAATCCTGCACGTTTATTTCTAAATTACCTACTTTATTCCATCATATTCAACGTATCTTCCAAAAGCCTAGGAGGATTGTTATTCAACCACCTAAAAAGTAAAGTTCTGTGCTGTACATTTTTAATTCTACAACAACTGAAAATTAGTTTACGTCATCGTACGTAGGTACGTTAAAGTCTCCAGTTATATTAACGCCGAATCAGTTCTTGGTGGCAGTGAAGTCATCTACATTCACAGCCGCCAAGTAGTTTGATTCGGCCTATGCTTGTTCTTGTCTCTCTGCTTTATTCCAAGCTTATAACACTCCCAGTGGTTACAATCCCCTACCTGTGTAAATAAAAATTAATTCGATACCGTTCTTTTCGCTTGTTTTGCGAAATAAAAAAGGTTAAGAGCCACGTTTGGGCGTTTGCTGAAGTAATTAACAATTTTATGGAACGCTTCAGGGATACTAGGCATTTTGTTTCGAGGGCTGTTACTGGCAACATTATTTTTTAAGAATTTTGAACATTGAATGCAAATTTCTGTTACTGGCAACATTTCGGTTTTCAAATATTTTGTACATCGAAAACAAGTTTGAGAGCGAGTGGGAGGAAAAGCAAAGCCAAATGTCAGAGCGCATACACAATAAGGTCCCAGGTCTTGGCAAAAACCTATGCCTACCCATGCCATATGGGGATGCCAGTGTCAGCATTAAACGTCCTATGGCGATTGAATCGAACAAACATAATATAAGTGTAAAGATCACAACAAAGTTACCATTTAAGCCTCAGACCAAATAAAAAAATAACGACACAATGTTGTGAACAAACAAGTGAGGCCGGCAAAACTACGCCTCGCCGTGTACAGATACAATTACATACACATACAACAATACTACGCCTTGGTTTGTCAGTCGAACTATGGCGGCGCAACACCGACGCACTCACCACATGTACCAATAAAAAACCGGCCTAACTTGTCTGTTAACGAATTTTGTCTTGAATTTTAGGGTTCCTTTTCTGTCCGTCTGTCCCTATGTCAAGACTCATTATCTCGGGAACGCGTAAAGATATCCAGATATTTATAGTTTCTTGTAGTTGTGTAAAAAAAAAACTTCTCGGTTACCGTATAAAAAAGTTAGAGCCGTTTATGTCGGAAAAAACCGCATATTTCGACACTCACAAAAATCAAACCTACAGGGTACTTCCCGTTGACGTAGGACTATGAAATTTGGCAAGAAGTATTGTCTCAGAGTACACATATAGGAATTAATCTGAAAACTGTACATTTAAATCACAAAAAAATAAGGCCTAGACTCACAAAATATGGGTTGAAATCAAAGTGAGTAAATCGTACTATGTAAGGTATCATATAAAAGACCTTCATTAGCAGATGCTAAAACAGGTTATTAATTATTTTAACAATGTGTGATTTTCGATGTATGACGAGGAAACTGAAAAAAAAAACTTTTTTGTCGTTGATTATAGTGCATATAGAGATTTTAACAACTTACTTCCCAATTTTGTGAAATTTTACGGATTTGTACGGAACCCTCGGTGTGCGAGCCTGACTCGCACTTGTCCGGTTTTTTAGACAAAGACAATAAAATCAATAAACATTGACCTTTATAATAAAAATCATGTTCTATTTGTTTGAAACGCGACGTCTATAAAATGGCAATAACTCAGAAATTCTGTTTATTGCTAATGAAACCGCAACTGTGTGTGTTTTTGACAGAGCTGATTTCAAATATGTAGTAAACTTGGTAACAAGCTATGGAATGCTGATATCGTAACAATATTTTGTGAAAAATAAAATAAAAATACAAAAACTACTTGAACTAAATAATTATTATAAAAATATAACTTTTTAGATACAAGCTTTTGATATCCTGGATATCATATAGCAACAGAGTGCCAGCCAAGACAAGTAAAACAAGCCCAAACACGACGGGTCTATCTTGTTTAGTACAGGAGTTCCTATGGCCACCTTCCGACTCCATCATCAGATCAGCTTCAGGGTACCATAATATTGTATTGTCACGCAATATATATATATTTATGTCGCAGGCAATTTGTATGATTCCGCCGTTTACATACGGCGTCGTCAGTTTAAAAACGCTCGCCGTTATGTAATGTATAGATGACCATGATATACATTTATTTTTTAAGACTGACTTATCTTGGATGATCGCTAGCGAGCACTTAGTCAAACTACGCTAGGAGCGCTACCAGAGGTTGTGCAAAAGTGAAGCGTTGTAGGTGAGGTCGCCCATGTTCCATTTTACCCATTTTGTTACGTTGACATCACTGCTGTCATTGTTGGTACAACTAAAAGTGTTTGACACTTGATAAACACCAATTCGGTTTACATAAAAGGGTTTGGACGCCAATTAGAATTTACAGGTTTAGATTTCTGCACCGTGTGTAATTTATTTACAGCCATGGAGGAGACTGGAGAGCGCGTGGGCCCCGTTTTTGTTGAAACAATAGGTCACCGATTTTAAGCGGGGGGAGAGGTAAGCTTCGCTGGCTGTAATTGGCTGACGCCAAAATGACGCAATGACAACAGTTCTTGTAGTGTTGCAAAAAATGTTACTAGCAAAATATCTATATCGATATTTTTGACTTGGTTCTACTTTGAATAAAATACCGTAAGGCAATAACACATCTTTTTAACTATTGACACGATACTGGATCAAATATCATATCGAAACCACACAATTGTATCGTCTTAACAAAGAGCGGCTTTAGAAAATGTTATTTCTGTGTACTTTGCCACTTACAGGTTGGCCGACGTAAATAAGTATTATTTATGTACCTAAAACAATAAACTTTGATGGTATAAAAGACAATATGTTCTATTTTTTAAAATACGATACCAGATCTATCCACAATATCGTATCGAAACAAGCGGATCGATACACTGCGATGCGATCCATTGCAATCCAAAGTATCGATACAAAGCACCTGGATCGAGCATCCCTAGTCGGTTGTAAACTAAAGCGCCTATCGATGGTGAGCGAGGCCGCCCCGCGCACTTTCTCCACTGGTTAATATGATCCATGTTTACAGCTCATCCTGAGAATATTCATCAGAGTCTTTCTCGCGTTTACCAAGTTGCAAGTTACCTTGGCTTCTGATTTAAATCTTATTATTAGTTCACTGTAACGCCACGAAGGTTATTTTTTTGCACATACTCTAGTAGTATGAAAACGTAGTAGTAACTACGCTATCGTAGAAAGACTAATGTGTTATTTCTAACAAAAAAGGAGACCGCGAAGCAAATAATACATTAACACAAAAATCTTTCCTAACCTAACATTTAATAAACGAAATTACTCTTTTACAACAGGAGTTCCCGAAAGCCTTCCATAACAATAAAGTGATAAAATATATGTAACCCGCCATTTTCTTTATTTCCCCCATAAAAGATAACTTCTATTGAAATTTTGTGACATATTTGAATTCGGGTATAATTTCGTACGGTATTTGAAATTCTGGTAATGTTGGTAGCGCGGCCGCGGAGCTTGGGTTGCCAACTTTGTGAGTGAGAAATAGTATTTTATGGTAAGAGAGCTCATATACAATGTTTTAAAAAATAAGTAGTATCATTATCATGTGCAATAAAGATATTTTGAAATTGAATTGAGTATCATTATCAGCCTGATTCGATCGACTACTAAAAATCTGCTTTACATCAGGCAGTGTGTAGTCAAATGCAAACCTATTTGAAATAAAAAAAAAAAAAAAAAGTTTTTGCTTAGAAAAGCGTATGGACTGTCTGAGGTGTATCATAAACAACTTCTATCAAGAAATAATCAGAAAAAAATCAGCCGTTCCATAGAAAATAAGTTGCCTGTTTTTATATGAAATAGCTGATGTATTTCACAATTTTACAGTTGAGCCTATAATAAATGTATAATAAGCCCAATTTTAGAGCGCCACCGTAACTATGACCAACTAGATGCTATATACTAGCAGCTTCTGTTTCTTTTTCACTTTAGGCATTCGATAGAGAGAAAAATTTTTACGTTGCTATTAAATTTTCAATGGCGCCTCTAAAATTGGGCTTAATGTTTATGTACACTGTTGGCTCTGAAAATCCATGCTCTTTGCAAAGCGACATATGGGTTGAAAATTCAAAGTGAGTAAATCGTAAAATGTAAGGTAGGTATCATATAAAAGAGCTTCATTAGCAGATGCTAAAACAGGTTGTTAATTATTTTAAAATTGTGTGATTTTCGATGTATGACGAGAAAAGAGAAAAAAAATACTTTTTGTCGTTACTTACTTCCCAATTTTGTGAAATTTTACGGATTTGTACAGAACCCTCGTGCGCGAGCTTGACTGGCACTTGTTCGGTTTTTTTTACGTTGATATTAAATTTCAATGGCGCCTCTAAAATTGGGCTTAATGTATATGTACGAGTACAGTGGAGGTATACACTGTTGGCTCTGAAAATCCATGCTCTTTGCAAAGCGACATTCTGTAAGTATATGCTTCCTGTTCCTTCTCTTCAACTAGTCTCATTTAAGTATGACAAGTGACGTCGTTGACCCATCGGAAATGATGTTTTATTTTATTTATATATCTTATTAACTTTATAGAGAACTTCGAGCTCCTTTAACAACCTAATACATTGTAGTATTTTGTATTATCTATTTTAATTTCATATCACTTTTCATGATATTTTAATTAGGTACAGTATTTCTGTCATCTTAATTTTTTTAATATTGTATTTTTCATTTAATGTAATGTACTGAATTTTAATTAATTTAATGTAATATTATGCCTAACAATGATAGCATTGAGTACTTAATTAATAATTGTTATTTTGACGATTCGTAGGGTATTTTTTATACCAATGTATGTTATTAACCTTACTGAAAATAAATGATTATCTATCTATCTATCAAAATTAGGAATTAAAGTTTATAATTCGTATTTTTAAAGCAAAATAAAGTATAATACTATTTTCGACAGCGGATCTGGTAACCCTACGCAGGACTGAGATATATGACATTATTACTTGCAGGGAAATTCCCGAATATGTCACACTCATTTTGGGGTAATTTAATTTTGAGTCGGGAAAAATTGGCCGCATTTACCCCGCAAGTGACGCGGTTAGAAATCTGTAGGCAGATATATGGACAAAAATATAAGGTAAATAAAAATATAGGACTTTGTCAACTGGTTGGTTGCAAACATACAAATTAACACAAAAAATATTTATTAACAATCCATCAGTCATTTATGACGTACACTGCTGGACATAGGCCTCCCCATAATCTCAATTGAGACCAATTGGTAGCTGCTATGGCTAATGGATGAATGGATAAAGGGCCCTTTTTCTCTAATAAAGCAAGCACTTAGTGACATAATAAATAACTTCATTTTCTGGGAAAATATGTATACGATATTTTTAGGTAATAAAGTTTATATTTACGCAGTTTATATAATATACAGTGCATTTACGGACTCCAACGCCTAGTTTCGCTTTTCTAGAGTTTGGGCATTACAATACAAGGTTATTTGCCTTATTATTAGGACTATTATTTTATGAACAACTTTTACAGTTTAACCAACCCAAAATTCGAGAAAAAAAATCAGCTGTTTCATACAAAATAGCAAGTCTGCGACAAAATGTCTGAAACAGCTGATTTTCTTTCTCAAATTCCGGTTAGTTACAAAGAAAAAGTTGTCTTTTATGATGGTTTCAATGATCTCCTTTTGGCTTAGTACGAAAGTTCTGGATAACCCTGTATAAGAGACATACAAATGATACAACCCTGAACAATCTGGCACCAAATACTGTCGTAACAACAAAAACATCCAACTAGACCCGTTTCCCGCACTTCTTTTGCAAGGAATTTTATTCTTGGCCTTGACATTACGTTTCTTGACTTATACAGGGTGTTACTTTTGTATTCATGCCAGAGAGGTTCACTCATTTTTATAATGGAACCAACATGGTATCCAGCAGACAAATAAATATCAGCGTTATAATTTAGTAATTATTTTTCGCAAAAATGTCATGTCCGTCTTCAATCGTGTACAAAATTCGCGAATATTTCGCAGGGATCGATGTGGCATTTTTACATTTTTGTTGATTTATCAAAAATGGCTCAGCCGATTTCGATAAAATTTAAATGGGACCAATTTGAAGTATTCTCTTTCCAATAAAAAAAAGAATTATCCAAATCGGACTACTATGTATGTAAAAAGTTATGCGTGGTTATACATAAAAAAGATATAAGTACGCGTCGAATTGAGTACCTCCTCCGTTTCGTCGGTCAAAAATATTGGCATTCGACGAAATATTTAACACAGCTGATTTTTTTGCGTTTTCTTGTTGATCATACAGGTAATAATGATTTTTCGCAAAAAATAGAAAAACCGACTTTCATCGTGTACAAAATTCGTATAGTTCGCTCGAATTCATGTAGGTATACAATTTTATAATTATTATTTATTTGTCAAAAGAGGCTCAGCCGATTTCGATAACATTTAAACGGGACCACTTCGGGAGTATATCTTTTCGAATTAAAAAATAATTTTCGATTCGGTTTACAATTGACGAATATATCTGAACATTCACAAAAAAAATACACACAGACGAACATAGAACCTCCTCTTTGGAAGTCGGTTAAAAATGTACAATTCTATAGTTACGCTAATTCTACGCTAAACTTCGCTTTCCATTAAGCGAGTTGGTGGCCAAATGTACTACGCTACAGCTGCAGACAACACTTTCGTTGCCACACTAAGTAAAAACATTGCCAGCGACATGTAGTCAGCACCTGCACCTGTATGTGTGTTGCCTGACGACGGTTGATACTGTAATCTACTGCTATTACATACAGCCGACTGAAAATTTATTCTTTTATAAAGTACAACAATATTCTAGATCACCTAAAACACAACAGTCGTGTAGATAATCATCCTGTATACATCACTAAGTACAGCAGTCACATCCAGTACTGGTAGTATTATTTCTTCAGTAAAACGTCAGAAACGGGAAAATTATTCACACTTCCGGAATTTTGGGGTAATCCGGCCAAAAGTCGGGTAAACACGGGCAGAGGGACGAGCTAAAAGCTTTGGGGTGAAACCAGTGTTGTAGTTTATTCGTTTTTTTTTGTAGCTAATAGATGACTAACAGGTAATTTAGTAGCAGACATAAATGGCAAGTAAATAAATGTTTAAATTAATAAATACTTTGTCACAAGCTCTAAGGCCTATATATCTATTTAGCACAAGATATGTCTTTAGTTAATAAGTAAACAAGTTACGAATTTTTACGTAGTGTAGTCATTACTATAGCTCAAATAACTTGCCTAACAATGTATAACAAGTCCAACTACCTGAATTTCAGCAACCCTTGATAACAACATTTTTTCATTGATTTACTCCAAGCATAGTCCACGAACACAAATACACACGCTGAGGTTATTTAACACTCTTGTTTTCCATGTTAAAGATAAAAATAAAAGAAATTAAAGGCAACCAACAAAAGTGTTTTTCTACACGCTTAATGGCAAGATTATGTTTCAAACTGCTTTCAATAGGAGCTATGTTAAGGTTGAGGTGATGATGATGATGTATCCAAAATGTAGTAAACTACTACGCGAGGGCCAGTCAATTCGCCGTTCCATTCTTCTGTATAAACCAGGCTAAGCTGACATGCTAAAAGCTTTAATGGAAGATCAGCTCAGTGTTACAGCTCATGCGATTCCGACAGGCACGCTTTTATTTTAAGCCTAGACTGGCCTGGAGTATTCGTGTAATGCCGGCCACGTAACTTAATGTAAGAAATAAGAACAAAAAAATATGCTAAAATTATGAGGAAACTTTCATATATCTCACCGTTTTTTGGTGTTCTAGAAGTAACGCGAAATCTCTTAACTAGGTATGTTTCAACAGCGTTGATGTAATACAAAATCGTAGATACAAAAATCGATAACTCTATACCTAATAAACACTTCGATATTTTCTTTTCAGGAATCAATTTTATTTATAAAGTGTTATAAACATTGTAAATAACACAACCATACCTTATACGCTGTAGCATGGTGTGGTGATAGTTGATTTTTATATTTAATTAGGGTTTAACTATAAATTTATACTGTTCTTGTCGGGAGACAATGGATGAGGCTAGCACATGACTGAAAAGTATGGCAAGAATGAGATGAGCTACGTAGTGGTTGGATCAGGCTGAATAGATAGATAGATTGCAACTGTACCACGTTCGTAATATTATTAAATTATTAATAAAAACTTATATATTAATCTTCACCAACACAAAATGATGAATTGAATCCGATTTCCGATCCGATTCGATTCGATCCGATTTATTACCCATCCTGAGAAGAAATATTTTCTACGATAAGCCATTATAACTCTTTGTATAAAGTTTCAGTACTGTATTCCACTTGGTGACGTCTGCGAAGAAAGACTTGGCAGAGTGGCGCTATGATTGTTCAATTTAAGCTCCCTCACTTTGTAGGGATGCGACGCGCTGACAGCCGTGTAATGCCGGACTAACCGAATTTGTGAGATGTTACTATGAAAACCGAATAGGAAAAGAATAATTTTCTAGGCAAAAATTGCATTGTAGGAACGTCTAGAAGTTATTTTTGCGCATTAAAATAAACAGAAACAAATTGTATATACTGAGCTAATTATATACGACATACTAATAGATGATTTGAGTAATGTCGGACTAACCAATTTTGCCTAATGTTACTACGACAATCGGATAAACTCAGATTATCTAGATAAAATTTGCAATGTTGAAATTTCTAGTTATTTTACATAAAATGAACAAAGATAATTTTTGTAACAATTTGCACTGGTTTATCGTGGGATTGCCAGTGTGAGAGTTTAAAAGATGTATAATTTTATCCAGAACTCTTTATAGTAATTGTGTAAAAAAAATAACATGTTTTTGTGTGAAGTTAGAATACTGTGTTCCACTTGGTGACGTCTGCGAAGAAAGACTTGGCAGAGTGGTGCTATGATTGTTCAATTTAAGCTCCCTCGCTTTGTAGGGATGCGACGCGCCACCAGCCATATAATGTCGGACTAACCGAATTTGTGGCATGTTACTACAGAAATAGGATTTTTATGGACAAAAAATGGAATTTTTAGCTATTTTACATAAAATAAACAATAACCGACAGCCATGTAATGCCGGACTAACCGAATTTGCAAAATTTTATCACAAATATCGGAATTTTGTAGATAAAATAGCAGTAGAATATCTGGCTATTTTCTTCTCTTTCTTCATCTTCTTTT
This sequence comes from Hypomecis punctinalis, assembly GCA_949316475.1. Lineage (NCBI taxonomy): Eukaryota > Metazoa > Arthropoda > Insecta > Lepidoptera > Geometridae > Hypomecis > Hypomecis punctinalis. The sequence goes on along the minus strand of OX438820.1, from coordinate 15,352,551 downwards.
TGGTCTTTTATATTCTATATATATATAAGTTTTTTGTGTAAATAAAATACAGTTCTTTATAATAAAAAATAGTTGTGCGGGACAACGTTTGCCTTGCCTTGCTCAGAACAGCTCCTGTAGAAACGGCTTAGCTGACTGAAGTTAGGTAGGTGTATTAAGCGATTCTGCTCTGGTGGAAACGCAGCCTTCAAATCTTATTATACTCTTTTATTGTACACTTGTATCCTCGAGGATATATCTAATATTTAATTATATCACCAAATTTTTTTTTATTTAATAATGACAATACTACACTACTACTACATAGAAAGCAATTGGATCATCCACAGACCCTTGAAGGTCTAAAGATAATCCAAGTGCTCAAGCCCACTGCCAGTTGGCAGCGTGCCCAGCATGCTGGCAGCATTGCCACGCTGAATGGCAATGCTTATACGTTGAGCCAAATAAACACCAAAATTGTCTTAATTTAATATTGATTTTCATATTAAAGCACAATATAAACAATCGTTATAATTTTATAACCTTAATAATCGAGTTCTGGTTGTAAATTGTAACACAATTGTTATGACATAAAAATCTTACTTTTTAAGTAACAAAAATTATCACATCCACATTGACCCCAATTTCATATTTTTGGTAAATTGATAATTTTATAAAAACCTTAACTTTATTATCCGACCAAAAAGCAATCGACAACCGGCATCCGGCATAAACACAAATCCTATGCCTATCTCCCAGATTTGCTAAGAAACACCACTTGGTTGCATTAACTTTAGCTTACTTTTACCTTTTTCTTTAAAAGATATTCGCCAAAGATTTATTGTCTTAACTTACTTTTCAATTTAAAATGCAGCCGAGACAAATTGTAGATTATGTAAATGATTAATATTTAAATTTTGTGAAGGATATTTAAGCTTTTTGCCGTTATTTTTTGAGTGCTAATAAATTTTATGACGTGAAAGTCCTATATAACTACTGTTTTTTCAACTTTAAGCATTTCCTAAACGAACACATACCTAACTAGCTTTACGTGTTTTTTCGTGTATCCATCTAGTCGATATATTTGATGATAAATTGGTAATACTCCATCCATCAGGCGTAAGACGTCCACTGCTAAGCATAGGCCTCCTCTATAGATCTCCAACAAAGCCAGTTGAAATCGCGAATTCAGCACGACCCATATAACTTAATACTTATAGGTGGACGTCGTACGCAGCACCGGTACGTGGTCTTCACTTGAGAACTATTCGATGCCTCGGTGGCTCAGTGGTTAGTGACCCTAACTTCTGGATCAAAGAGGCGTGGGTTCGATCCTCACCCAGGGCAAATATTTATGTGATGAACATAAGTGCTTGCTCTGTGTCTGGGTGTTATTTAGTTACTACCTATATAAGTAAAAATTTTAAAATAAGTATATATTATGTAGTATATCAGTCTCTGGCAGCCATAGCACAAGCTTTGCTTATTTTGGGGTCAGAGGCCGTGTGTAAGATGTCCCAATGATATTTATTTATTATTTATTTATCAATCATCGGTCGTCCGTGTTATGTGCCCTGTCCACTGCTATTCCAACTTACCAATCCTCTGGACTATGTCGGCTACCTTGGTGACACAACATTCGACGACACATACATAGCGTTGTGTTTGTGCCATGTGAATGGTTTTTTTTTTGCTTTTTGGAGCTGAGTCCCATCAATATTGTACTTGTAGGGACTAACTTTCCTACATTCGCTACAAGATGGCACTAGCTGCGCGCGCCGGTCGCCAACCAATCACAAGCTGTATCGCCGCGCCTCAGCCAATGACAAGCTGGACTCTGCATTGCGCAAACGAAAGGTGACGTCCATTCAGAGAAAAATCGGACCAAGATGATATAAACATCATTTGAAAGCTTGTTTTATGGGCTTATCATAAATATTTAATTTAGGTTTTTTTATCCTTCCATTTTTTTTAAATGTGAAAAATAAATCGAATGAAAAATAACAACACCTTTTATTTTTACTAGTTTAGCAATACTTAAGTGTTTCTATCGTTTATTTTACTCCCATTCGTAGATGATTCTTCCACATTCATCTCTTAATTTACTAAAATAAAACATTATAACCTACCAGTGTGACCAGTTAGTAGGTACAATGTGACAAAAAACCATTAAAAAGTGTGTCTAATTGGTAAAAATCATTTTATTTAACAATTTGGAGGTTACTTAATCATGGTTTATAGAGATAAACTATCAAACTATTGAGCCAAATATATTTATTTATCTTGATAAATTCAAAATTAATTTAAAAAAAAATCGGAGGATTTTTTTATATTTTTAACCCTTAAATTGGCATTGTCATATGGGTAGAACATTGACTTTGGAAAATTCTACAGACTGATTTTGCTTAGAAATTGTACCATTATTGCTTTCATACGAAGGTTCCATTATTTTTTGGTAGAAATAAAAATTCCAAATAGCTAAATTTCAAACAGCTGTGCTAAACTTCAAGATGGCTCCGAAGCAGCCGGCTGGGCATGCGCCACGGGTAATTTTATTTTAATTTTTAGTGATATTATGTGTGGGTTGATAGGCTCTATTTATTTTGCTAACATTATAAATAATAACACTGAGCAGTCCGTTTGAATAAATTGGTTTACAATCATGTTTTATCTCTAAAGATTTAAATGTACTACGGGTATCACATTGCCAGTTGGTTGGTAAACAATAAAACTAAAACTTTGTCCTACCCGTAGGACATTGCCAATTAAGTAACAGATTTCACTCATGCTTTTTTTATTTATTTTTTAAGGGTAGGTATATCATTTTTTGGTGAATGTATAGCATGCTTTTATTTCGTTTGCTTCAGTCCTTGAACCTGACCCATTCACACAAGATTTTGGCATTAGTTCCTGTATAAAATGCTTTCTTCGGTGATATTTCTGCTACTGATAACGAGCATCATTGCATTCCACCCACACCTTCATAATTATGTCAGCTCCGATCTACCATCTTTGGAGTCCTCTTATGAACGCTTAAACCTTCTGCAAACTGACTCTGATAATGATTCCCATCGCACTAGCCTTGTCCATATATCACTAACACCAACATGCAGAGAGTAGAGAACAATGTGCATAATGTGCATAATATAAGTTTCACCACTGGTGTAAATAAATAAAAAACTGCTTCCATGAATTTCACACCAAATGTATGTAAAAAATTGTAATTATGTGTAAAATAAAGGTACAAAATGTTTTATTCGTGACATGGCAATGTCATACCTGTAGTGCATACATCAAGATAGGTAATTTGTATTGTAGTTGGCAATGTCATACCCGTAGCACATGCGTTTTCGCGAAAATAACAAATGCAGGATTTTTTTCTATTATTTATGATCTCTTAGGACTACAACTAAACGAGACAAAACACATTAAAAGCATATTTCAGACAAAAAAAACTATATGCCAATTTAAGGGTTAACTGATGTAATAGACTCAGAAAAATATATACTTTCTCGAAATGTAACGAGTGTTGTGGTTAGAATTTTTGATTATTATTATACCAGCCTCCATACATTTTGTGGACATGTCCTTTACAGCGACGGCCGAACCATATCAAGACTTAAGTTAACACTGTCGGAAGTATCGGAAAGCTATCCCGGACACAACACCACGCCCGGAGGAGTGCGAAATGTTATACTATCATCATCATCTCGACCTTGACGACCACCAAGTCCAAATACTCAACCCTTCAAAAACCTCTAAATCGAAGCTAAGCTTAAAACAGACAATGACTTACTTGTCCATCAATTAATTGTTCTATTATTTTATCAGAATTTCACTTTATTTCTACCGCTTTTGTTCCTGGTGGTTGATTAATTTTGCGAATGAAATAAGTGATGAATTTTCTCAATTAATTTCCATCAGGCGGCCTTTGTTGCTCAATTACGCTTAAATGATTAAACTGACTTGAATAGCTTTGTTTAGTGCTAAATTAGTTTTTTACTATCGTTGCACTTCATACTGTACTATACACTACAGCCTTTTAACTGACCAAGCGAGCAAAGTCTACTTTTTAGGGGATCTATGACTTTTACAGGCTTTTTTTAAAGCCGGAATCATACTATCGGACGCGGCTTACAGACGCGACTGACAGCCGCGACTTAGCAATGTGCACATTCTTAAGACATCCGGTGTGCCAGATCGCTCTCGGACGTCCGAACGCTCTCGGACGGCCGAACGCTCTCGGACGTCCGAACGCTCTCGCACGTCCGAAGGTGACGCTCGCGACTTATGTCCGATAGTGTGCACGGCTCAGTGTACTTTCATAGTCTAGGTCGCAGCTGTCAGTCGCATCCGTAAGCCGCGTCCGATAGTATGTTTCGAGCTTAAGGCTTGTACTGTACATATACAAAACTTTACGACTTAACTTTTTATGTTGTAAATAAATTCTTAATCATAAAATTATACATTTAACGCAGCACTTCATTACTGGAAAAGTGGACCAGTGTTAAAAAAAACGGTAAACTGCAAACGAGGAAATCGTCAAATGGAACGTTGCTTAAAAAAAACTAAGAGACTAAAAGAAACAAAGATAAATAAATATCTGATTTTAATATATTTTAATTGATGCATATTTTTTGAATTTTCAAGTCATCGGTGATGTTTGCTTAGGGAACTTTTTGCCAAAAAAAAATGCTGTAAATTATTTTATTTTGACTTTGACTGACTGTGACTTTTTGTCCTTATAAGAAAATTATATTCTGGAGAGCCTACCAGGAGAACATAACCTTAGAGCTACCGAGCGTTCAAGAAATCGGTTAATATTACAAAACGAAGTCATTCGAGGTAAACGCTCGCCATCAAACCACCGCCCTCTACTGCTCTACTTTGTTATGCAAAAATAAGGAAGCTACGACCCTCTTCTGCTTGAGTAATGCTCAAATTTCAATAAACTGTATCTATGCTTAATATAATTAATAATACGTACGTTTAACATATTATTATGTTTATGTATAAACTATCTTTTGCCTGCGGCTTCGTCCGCGTAGAATTTTGACTTTTGTGCTATGCCATAGATACCTCTTGTTTTTCCCGGATACTAAGTATCCTATGCCACTCTACGTCCTTTGAACTATATCCATTCCAGAAATCAAATCAACCTGTTGCTGCTTGAAAGAGTAAAAAACCATCAAGCTCACTGTCGGATTTATAATATTTGTTGTTGTTGTTTTTGTTAGCCTGTCGCGTTTGCCCAGAAGTGGTGTTGGGCAAAGACCCGATCTTGCCAGGTATGACGGTGCTGGCCACTTCGCAGGCAGGAAAATCTCCTTCTTTTGTGGAAGTGGGTCAAAATATAAGGAAGCAGCGTCCCTTTTCTGCTAAATTGAATGCGTATAAGGCTCGAATTGGGGCTTTATTGTGTGAAATCGTGTGTCTAAACGTTTCCTTAATCTTACGGAGTCAATGTTTCGTGATTCTAATATTCCGCGTTTTTTGTTTCATGACGAATTTTAACCGACGTAACGGAGGAGGTTTTTAAATCGACGCGTATACTTATTTTATCTTTGACCACGCATAACTTTTTACGGAGTGGTACGATTTTGATAATTCTTTTTTAGGGTTCCGTACTACAAACGGAAAAAACGAAACCTTTATAGGATCACTTTGTTGTCCGTCTGTCCGTCTGTGTGTATGTCAAGACTCTTTATCTCGGGAACGCGTAAAGATATCGAGTTGAAATTTAAACTGTATAAGTATATCTATGATCTCTTGCAGTTGTGTAAAAGAAAAACTTCTCAGTTATCGTACAAAAAAGTTAGAGCCGTTTATGTCGTAAAAAATCGCATATTTTGCACTCACAAAAATCAAAACCTACAGGGTACTTCCCGTTGACATAGAACTATGAAATTTGGCGAGAAGCATTGTCTCAGAGTACACATATAGGAATAAATCTGAAAACTGTACATTTTTTATTTAAATAACAAAAAATTGGGCCTCAAAATTCTTAAAATATGCTTTCTAAATTCAAAGTGAGTAAATCGTATCATGTAAGGTATCTTATAAAAGAACTTCATCAGCACATGCTAAAATAGGTTCTTAATTATTTTAAAAATATTTTTGTACGGACCCTCGATGTGCGAGTCTGATTCGCACTTGTCCGGTTTTTTTTGGTAGATCATACTCAATAAGTGGTCCATTTCAATTTCATCGAAATCGGTTGAGCCATTTTTGATAAATCAACAACAATGTGCATGGATCAATCCACAAATTAGATGATGCTATTTTTGCGGAAAATACCTATTGATGATTTAAATTTATTAAAACAATACTTAAACAGTTTAAAAATGATAGGAATTACCAACATCGATTTTCAACCGATTTTTTAACAGAATAAGGGTAAAAATGAATAAACATTTCAAATGACTCCACAAACAAAGACAGATAACATCAAAACAATCAAAAACACACCTCGCAGGCGCAAAAAAGCCAAAATACGCTTCAGAAGCGCAAAAGAGCCATATCCCAAAACGCATTATCGGCTTTTTAATATTCCACGAATCCCTTAAACAAACGACAAGGACGGACCTACAGCAAGGGGTTAAAAAGGGACGCAAAAAAGAAAAAAAGTTAAGGTGTTTGCGGTCGTAAAATTATATTCTAATAATTGTAAATTAAAAAAATTGAACCAAAATGAGATGAGAGTAAGATAAAGAATAAAAATCAATCAGTAGGTACGGTGTAAGCCGTGGTGGTCTAGTGGTAGTAACACCCGACCTGCAATCGTGAGCTCGTGGGTTCAAATCCCGATCCCGTACCAATGAGTTTCTTTGGAACTTATGTACGGAATTTCACATCATTGGCTTTTCGGTGAAGGAAAACATCGTGAGGCAACCTGCATACGTCCGTAGAAGAAATTCGATGGCGTATGTGAATCCACCAACCCGCACTGGGTCAGCGTGGTGGATATGACCCAATCACCCTTCGTGGGTAGGCCTACGTCCTGCAGTGGACTATTAAAAAAGGCTGGTACCTACTGTACTGTACAGTAGGTACAGCGATACCGTACTAGCTAAATTATTATAAAATAAATACACAAAAATTATCTAGACTGCCTCGCTGGCTCAGTGGTTAGTGACCCTAGCTACTGGGTCAAAGAGGCGTGGGTTCGATCCCCACCCAGGGCAAGTATTTATATGATGAACGTAGGTGTTTGCTCTGTGTCTGAGTGTTATTTAGTTACTATCTATATAAGTATATATTTAAAAATATGTATAAGTAGTTTATCAGTCTCCGGTAGCCAAATCACAAGCTTTGCTTAGTTTGGGGTCAGCGGCCGTGTGTGAAATGTCAAAAAAAAAAACTTGATTTTTCAAAAATTGATGTGGTTGAAAAATACAAAGTATTTTTGGATGCAAGCCGCTTCCAATCGGTCTTATTGGAGATTTCCTAAGAAGGCCTATGTCCAGTAGGGGATGTCCTATGGCTAAAACGTCGACGATGGTTTATGGAACTTCATGCCTACTGAAACTTTCAAACATCGAAATGACACACCCGTGGCGCGGCCTAAATGCCGTTAACGCAGGGTGACAAAAAAGAAAAAGGGTTAAAAATTCAATTCCCCTCGTAATTCCCGGGGCGGCAATAAGGTGGAATGCCGACAATAACTCATCCTCGTTACAAGTGGCGACATCTACGTTTCCCGAATGACTTTTTTAAAGATTTTCCCGCCGTTTTTCAGTTTTGACCGGACGGCAGTGACGTAGGGTTGTCAACGTTTTTTAAGAAGATTTTTTCAATTCTAGATTAGGTGTTGTCTTTGCAAAGTGCAAGGGTTTTCTAAAACATATGTACACATCATTACAAACTACTTTTACTCTGGGGTGATACTCCAAAATCTCGAAGAATTATAGCTATTATATCCAAAAACTTAAGCTGATTAAACATAATTTAATCATTTTGCGGTACATAATTTTTTTGACACATATAAAGAAAGCAGCACACCAAAACATCTTGCAGAAAGCATACAACTGATGCGAATAAGAATCAAAATGTAAACAGCGTTTCCTGCTACATTATTTAATTTTTTTGAACTTAAAACGGCTAGAAACGTACACGGAACTAGGACAAATGTCATGTAAATATTTAAGTAATATGTAATTATTTTTCCTACTAGTGCGCCATTTTCTAAAAAAAAAAACGTATACGGAACTTTGACAGTCGCAGATTCGCCATTTTTGTTTTGTTATTAGTTTTTATAACGTTCCATTTCACGATTTCCCCCTATTACAGTTTGCAGATTCTTTTTAAATAGCCCCCAGTAGCCTGTTCAGCCTGAAATGGATAAGATTAAATAAATTTCGAAAAAAACATCGTCCGTAAAGTTACAATGCCACAAACTCCGGTTTATGCCGGTGAAATTCGGTGAAAATATCAGATAAATCATACTAATGCCAAAGCATGCGAGTTTGTATGTATGTTTGTCAATGCATTTCTTTTTCAAATGACCTTCTTTCAAAATAACTCGTTAGTTGTTCTTTCGGCTACCGGGTCAGATAAGTTTGATGCACTGTACTTACAAAATCTAAAGGAGATGCATAAATTTAATATGGCATGGCAATAAATTCAAAAAGTGCATGATCTCAGAAACATGGCGTCGAAAACGCACAGAAACTGATATGTACTCTTGACACAAATGACACTTGAAGTAGTAAATCATATGTCAAAATCAGTTTCACAATAATGGTGAACAAACTTCAACGTATCTTAGGCTGAGCCCTGATGACATAGTAATAATGTGACATGACATTATTACTATGTCATTAGGGCTCAGCCTAAGATACATTGAAGTTTGTCCACTATTATTGTGAAACTGATTTTGACATTTGATCACTACTTCAAGTGTCATTTGTGTCCAGATTACATAGCAGTTTCTGTGCATTTTCGACGCCATGTTTCCGAGATTATGCATCAGAACTTTTTTACTTTATTACCTTTTATTGTTTTTCGTTATTCTGAGATAAAGAGAGAGCTGTCAAAACTGTCAAACATGAATTGGAAATTGACACCACCGGGAGAAAAACACGGTAACAGCCACTGAATCGAGATATTTTTTAAGTCTTTTTCTAACTAATGCCATATTAAATCTATGCATCTCCTTAAGATTTTCTCGATCGACCACATTATCCCTCTGGTTGTAATTGCTCTGAGGTCTCTCCCTATATCTATTTTGAGGCAACCCTGGCAGGGGTTAAATTTTAATTTGATGGCGCAATGTAAAGTTTTTATGGCAGTTTAATTTAGAGTTTAAGGTGAGTAAAATTGTGTAAGTTGGAATATTAAGTCGTTTTGCTATTACTTTGTTCTTTTAAATTATTTCTTCAAGATTCTTAAAATCTACTTTTAATATGAGATTAAACATTAATGTAATTCTTATTTCATTTGCAGAAGTTCTACTTTAATTTCAAATTGTGCATTTTGTTCTATTATTTGAGTATTTCTTTTTTCCAAGACAAGTACTCTTAACCCTATACTTGGCATTGTATCTGTACGGAAACATAGATTTTAAAAAAATATTGAGACTATTGACAATGTGTTGTGATATATTTTTTTGCACAATATAAAAGCTAATAATGTATATAATTAGTAAAAAAATATTTTCTTGCTGTTGTCAACACTGAAATGACAGTAGCTCGCAAGATGGCGAACCGTGCGCAGGCGTCTACTTCACGGAAGGTAAAAAAATAGATTTATTTAAGAATTTCCAAATGATTTGCTAAAATTATCTACTAATATTATGTGTCACAAACGTTACTTTATGCGTATGTGTTTTTTTTATTGAAACTGGGTCTTTATAGTTTGTAATTTACCCATTTTCCCGAATGTATCTGTCGGAGCACACTGCCAAGTACGCAGTAAATTTGCAAACATTTGCTTAGTATCTGAGGAGATACACTGCCCGTTACGTGTGAAATCATGTTGGTAAAATAAATTTTGTTTAATCAACAAGTTTATTACGACAATTTTATTATTTTATTATAGTATTCTTAAGTTTTGTTAATATTTGATCGAGCGAGCAAAGATCTCAGAGTCTAGGGGGAACATTTGGCGTTTGTATGTATAAATGTATGTATATATGTTTACTATATATTGATATATAGATTAGTTTTGCTAGTATACTTAGCACTGTTGTTTTATTTGTAATCTCTAATTTGAATTGTATTTTGATCTGCAGGTTCAATCACACAATCATCAAATAAATAGCAGAGCTCAAAAAATACTTGCTCTTGTTCCCAAGGTGGGGGCTAAATCAGACTTAGAAGACAGTGACTCATCTGCCGATGAGTTACAACACTATCCATATCATTTTCAAACACACTCTGGTAGCAGTTCACCAGCTCCATCATTGCCATCGTCGCTTTTAAATTTGAATCTGTTGAATTCAGATGAAGATGAAGAAATAGATAACGTGTTAGCTTCAACATCCTTACAATCGTTTCTGCCATCGCCAGCATTAGAAACTGCAAGCTCTCCCTCAATTCTGTCACCAAACCAATCTGGAGTTTTACATCATGGTAACAAATGCCTCAATCAGTTAAAATCATTTACGCGCGAAGGTGGGTGTCACCTTCGCCGTTGGCAGTATCATCTGTCCAATCACCGCAAGCCATCGCTTCGACTAGCTATGAACAAGTGCCATCACCATTATGCGTTCCTTCACCATCTACAGCTACGCGATCTAAAAAAGTCACAGCCCTGGCAAAAGACTTGCCAAAAAATAAACCGATAAAACGAAAGAAATTGATGTTAAATTGGACCAGCAAAAAATTTAGTGGCGCAGCAGAAATCGAAGATGTATTATTTGAAACATCAAATGAGGGATTCACTCCTATTGACTATTTCAAACAATTTTTATCTGATAATATCATATCTCTACTTACTGAACAAACAAATCTGTAATACAGTACTCAAGTGAAGGGTACATCGATAAATTTGACAGAAGATGACATCAAAGATTTCTTGGCAATTTTGATATTCATGGGAGTTGCAAAGTTGTCAGCTTATACAGATTACTGGTCCACTGAATGCCGATATAATAATGTTGCTGACATAATGACGTTGAAAAAATTCCAGATGATAAGACGTTACCTTCACTGTAACGACAATTTTAAAGATGACGGTGATCGATATTATAAAGTTAGGCCGCTTCTTCAAGCAATACGTGCCAACTGTTTGAAGATCGAAGAAGAGTCGCGATTTAGTATCGACGAAATGATGGTACCTCACAAAGGCAATAGAGCGGGAAGTCGGAAACAATACATAAAAAACAAGCCCAAAAAATGGGGATTTAAAATCTTTGTACGAGCAGGAGTTTCAGGTATCGTTTACGACTTTTTGCTATATGGAGGAGATGACACTTTCCGATTTCACCGATTAAGTGACGAAGAAAATAGCATGGGCTTAGGGTCGAAAGTCGTTTTGGCTTTAGCTCAGTCTATTCACCAACCCGCATGCAAGGTGTTGTGCTTCGACAACTTCTTTACATCTATTGAGCTTCTGCAATATTTACGTAACCAGTATGGAATATTTGCTTTGGGGACAATTAGGCAAAACAGATTGCGAGGAGCTGAACAGAAACTGCCTACTGATAAAAATTTAAAGAAAAAAGGCAGAGGCTCTTATGCGCAGGTGCAATGCAACAAAAATAAGGTTGTAGTTGTGAAATGGTCTGACAACAAATGTGTGACCGCAGCAAGCACATTTGTGAAAGCTCGACCTGTACAGGTTGTAATGCGATATAAGAAAGAAGAGAGAAGAAAGATGCCTGTGACGTGTCCAAACATAGTAAAGGAATATAATTTGAACATGGGTGGTGTTGATTTGGCCGACATGTTGGTTGCACTTTATAGAACACCATTTAAAGGTCACCGATGGTATTTGCCACTAATTGCACAAATGATAGATATATCAATGAATAACGCTTGGTTGATATACCGACGTGATTTTGAAAAGACGCGACGTCGCAATATATATGGCAATAATAGCAACGAGCTGCAAAAGATGAAACCGATTAGCCTCAAAAAGTTTCGACTTGATGTTCACAAAAGCCTTCTGAAATTAGGAAGAACTAGCCACGTAACAAACATACCCTCTACTGCAGTACCTGTTATCAAAAACCCATCAGCTGAAAGGCCTGTTGACGCAGTTCGGTTTGATCAATGTGGTCATCTTCTCACATTTTTATCCAAAGGAAGGTGCAAATATTGCACCAAAGGACAGACGAAAGTATTTTGCCAAAAATGTAACTTGAGGCTGTGTTTCTTGCCAGAGCGCAATTGCTTTCTAGCTTTCCATACAAAGTAATAACCTCGTATGATAGAATAATATGATCTCATTTTTGTAATAGTTAACAGTAAAGTGTTACTTAATAGTAATAAGTGTAGTATTATGCTTATATAAAAATATAATTACCAGAACTTCAAGTTCTATAATAGTGAGACTGTTGATTTATTTGATTATTTTTTTAAATGTTACAGCAAACTTTGAGACTGTTGATATGCTCAATTTATTTAATTTATAAAACTTATAAAGTAGTTATTGTGAAACAAGGATAACATTGTGATCTCCTAATTATGTAAAGCTGTTTTATGAATAAAATATATAAAATATTACAAATAACTTATTTATGGCACACATGGCAGTGTATCCACTTAGATACAATTATTTTTGTTTGTAGATTGCTACCAACTTGGCAGTGTGTCTTGCAGGATACATTCTCTAAACTAAAAAGTAAATATTATAGATTTTATAAAATATTTTTTTTACCATGTTTATACGTCTAGTAATCCATATTACACAGAAAACATACATATTTTAAGAAAAAAAATCCTGCCAAGTATAGGGTTAAAAACTAAGGATCAATGAAGTATCTACTAGATACTTATTATATCCTAGTTCTTGTTCGAGCAGCTAAAAGGACGTCCCCCGTATTGAAGATGATCAATTAGGATCCAAGGTTCCATGATCTTACTACGTTTTTAGGGTTCCGTACCTCAAAAGGAAAAAAACGGAACCCTTATAGGATCACTTTGTTGTCCGTCTGTGTGTATGTCAAGACTCTTTATCTCGGGAACGCGTAATAATATCGAGTTGAAATTTTAACTGTATACGTAGCTATATCTATAGTCTCTTGCAGTATTGTAAAAGAAAAACTTCTCAGTTATCGTTTAAAAAAGTTAGAGCCGTTTATGTCGTAAAAGACCGCATATTTCGACACTCACAAAAATCAAAACCTACAGAGTACTTCCCGCTGACATAGAACTATGAAATTTGGCGAGAAACATTATCTCAGAGTACACATATATAAAACTGTACATTTTTATTTAAATCACAAAAAATAGGGCCTCAAAATTCACAAAATATTGGTTTAAAAATTCAAAGTGCGTAAATCATATCATGTAAGGTATCCATTTATAAGAGCTTCATTAGCACATGCTAAAACAGGTTTTTAATTATTTTAACAAATTTTAATTATTTTAACAATTTTCGATGAATGACGAGAAAAGTAAAAACAAAACTTTTGTCGATGATGATGATGAGTATAGAGATTTTAACAACGTACTTCCCAATTTTATGAATTTTTCTGGATTTGTACGGAACCCTCGGTGTGCGAGCCTGACTTGCACTTGTCCGTTTTTTTTTGTTATAGTCTATTTCTGTAGGGTTATTTTATATATTATTATTTATTTCAGCAATTATATTGTCCAGTGCACCAAATGTTGCTTGGCAAAAATTGCCAAAAGCAATAACAATGTGATTTTGTCAATTTGGTGAAAAAATAAAGTTATACAATATTTATTTATTGAGTCTAATTCTCATTGAAGTAAAAACTTATTTAGAGGCGTAGTGCAAGTTTGGGATGGGTAAAAAATATTAAATTGGTGTCAGGACACGACACGTGACCTGATCGAGAATTCGTAAGACGGCGCAGTGCGCATTCGCGAGCGATTTTGAAGCGGCTTTCATCCACCAGGATCCTGCGGTCTTAACAAAGTCTTCTGAGTGATTAGTACAGTTTACACGTAAATACAAACCACGTTTCCGTATGGCTCCATACATTTTTGTACGCCTCTGGCGGAAACAAGGATGAACTAACTAAATATGGAGCCACACGCATACGTGCAAGTTTAAAGATGGCGCCTAATGTCAAAATCGACATTTTAAAGACGTGGTGTAAAGATAACTAACATACTCGTAAATATCCTTGTCGTTTTTAAACTTTTGCGATTTGAACACATTATTTACTACGGGAATAATCGAGAGTTGCATCGACCGTGGTCACGGGTAGACTGCAGTCTACCCATGACCACGGTCGATGCAACTCGGCCGAAACGTCGGGATGAAGAGGTATTTATTTATCTCGTAATTTTATTGCGCGATTAGTCCCGTAGTACGAGTATATAATAATAATAAATATCCATATTAAAAAAATACTATAGGAAAGGAAAGAACCTATAGTAGCAAAGTAATCGCGTAGAAATAAAAATAAAACATCGCATCATAAATTTTTTTTTTTTTCAAATGCTCGAAATTATCAGCGACAACACCACGTTATTTTTGACAAATTACGTAGCCAGACTAATGTTCTAGTAGAGTAATCGATTAGTTTTTTTAATATATGCTTAAATTTTGGATAAATAAATAAAATGTCACCTAAAATTGTAAGCTGGTGCTTAAAGCCAAAATCATCGTGAACTGTGCGATTTTTGACTCTAAACAAAGCAGCATAGATGATAGCGGGCGATGCAAGAAGCGCGGGTGAAATCTGTTTTTTTCATGGCATTAGGCGCACTCTTAAGTAAACTATGCAAAAGCTGTATCTACTAAAGACTCTGTACACCATTATGAGTAAATGGGTACAGTACCGGTGCAATACTTATACAAAAGGGCTAGCCACCCGGCCTATATGAACTTACTTACTTACTTACTTATACAAAACGCTTCAACACCAAAGTCGACATAAAATTAAAAATAAATAAAAAGTCCTCTATGCAATTTTGCTATCTATAACATTTTACGACAAGTATGTGACAGTAAAACTCATAATTTAAGTTTATTGTTTTCTACAATGCTCTGCCGTTTCTGATAAAATAGAAATTTTCCTTTTATGACCGAGTTTATGGGGAAGTGCGAGACGGGGCGGGAAAATTTGAATATAAAATGTAGAGACAGTTGACTCTAGAAGTGTTGTTCAAAATACAAGATGTTTTGCTTTCTTGCCAAATTTACAACACGAAATGAAAGCTCAAACTCGAGCCATGGAGAGGGCTATGCTCGTAGTTTCTCTGCGAGATCGAATCAGAAATGAGGAGGTCCGTAGAAGAACCAAGGTTACCGACATAGCCCAGCGGATTGGCAGGTTGAAGTGGCAATAAGCAGGGCACATAGCGCGGATGACCGATGGTGTCGAAAACTTCTCGAGTGGAGACCACGTAACAGCAAGCGCAGCGTAGGATGTCCACCCACAAGGTGGACGGATGATCTCATTGAGTCCGCAGGATCGCGTTGGATGCAAGCCGCTACGAACCGGTCTTATTGGAGATCTTTAGGGGAGGCCTATGTCCAGCAGTGATATATATATACATAATAATATCACAAACATATTAATATACTTGTACAGGTATTAATAAATCTAACAAGATACCTAAAGTCTCTCACTAAATCAAAGTTACGAGAAATTACTCGAGAATGGGTTGTTCGTGACAGCTAAGCGTGTTGTTGCCAGCATAATAGAGTGAGGTACCACTAAATTTAATTAATGTTATTGTTCAATTAAACTGTAGTTTAGTTTGAAAACAGTCGGAGTTGCTCCGTGACGTCACACCACAGGTTGGTTTCGTAAATAGGAACTATTTATTTATTTTATTTATTTATTTATTTTTTTACAAAAATATACATATACATTATAATTTTACAGTATTAAAGTACAAGTTAAATTAAACTTAGTGGCTAAAAATATTTTTAAATGTTACGAAAAATGTTCAATTTAGGTATATTAAATCTGATATATTCTTTTAATCTGATTAAAACTTAGCATACTTGGCAACACCAAGAATTATGCTGTCTGAATTGCAGTTAAGTAATACCATACCAACAGGACCGACAATAATGACTTTGAAGTAAGTCTCGCATGTTATGTATTAATTGTCTTGATTTTTTGCAACTAATTTTAACGGCTAACTCGATCATTGTCATTGGCAATTCACCATCAACATATCAGGCGCTGTAGCGCTCATAGCGTAGTTAAATAATAAATATTAAGGGACACTTACACACGGTCGTATAAGCCGTGGTGGTCTAGTGGTAGCAACACCCGACCTGCAATCGTGAGGTCGTGGGTTCAAATCGCAATCCCGTACCAATGAGTTTCTTTGGAACTTATGTACGGAATTTCACACCATTAGCTTTTCGGTGAAGGAAATCGTGAGGCAACCTGTTACCTCCATACGTCCTTAGAAGAAATTTGATGTGGTATGTGAATCCACCAAACCGCACTGGGCCAGCGTGGTGGATATGGCCCAATCACCCTTCGTGGGTAGGCCTACGTCCTGCAATGGACTGTTAAAAAGGCTGGTACAGTACAGTACACACGGTCTCTGACCCCAAACTAAGCAAAGCATGTAATATAACCAGAGACTAATATACTACATAAAATGTGTTCGTCTACCGGTGTCGGAGTCTATGGCAAATTTCGAACAACTTTTACTGTGGGGTCAACTCTGAAAACGCAAAAAAAACAGCTTTTCCATACTTTTTGTCGAAAGTCTCGAAAGAAATCGTATGAAACAGCAGTTTTTTTACGTTTTCAGAGCTGACCCCACAGTAAAAGTTGTTCAAAATTTGTCATAGATGTCACCGCTTAAGGCTCCGACACCGGTAGACAAATACATTGTACACATATTTTTGAATACAAACTTAGATAGTAACTAAATAACACCCAGACACAGAGCAAACACTTATATTCATCACATAAATACTTGCCCTGGATGGGGATCGACCCCACGCCTCTTGACCCAGAAGTTAGGGTCACTAACCACTGAGCCGCCGAGGCAGTCAAAGTTAGTTTCTTAAAGATCACAGAAGTTAAGCAACGTTCGGCACGGTCAGTTTTCGGGTGGGTGACCGCGGGCGCTATTTAAAACTGAGCGTAGCCATCACTTAGATGACGCGAAACTCTCGAGTCAACGACACCACGAAAAGAGGTTTGTCGACGTGTGAAAAAGTGACAGATATAATTTTATTATACTTCATTTTAACTCTGTCTCGTTCTTTACACGTCGATAGAATTATTTCGTGGCGCGTATGCTAGCTCGGCCGGTTGTTTTAAACGTTTAATCATGTCAGACCCTCAGGTGGATTTGAAACTTAGCCACAAAATCAGTTGAAAAGACTACCCGCGGTCACCCATCTCAAAACTGGCAAAGCCAAGTTGCTTAACCATCGGTGATGGAAGGAAACACCTAGACAACCTTTTCTACGAGCGCTGCTCTATATAATGTTGTTTTTAAACTTTCGCGATTTGAACACATTATTATTATATACTACGGGACTAATCGCGTACTAAAATTACGAGATAAATAAATACCGACGTTTTTACCACGTTTCGGCCGAGTTGCATCGACCGTGGTCACGGGTAGACTGACCACGGTCGATGCAACTCGGCCGAAACGTCGAGATGATGAGGTATTTATTAATCTCATAATTTTAGTGCGCGATTAGTCCCGTAGTATATTATAATAATACTCTATATAAATCCAAAGGTATGTTATTTTGTTAGTTCTTTCACACAGCACTTGATTTATTTTATTATATGCAATTAATAGGTCTGGCCCAACGAGCTATGGACAGGGCTATGCTCTGAGTCTCTCTGCGGGATCGAATCAGGAATGAGGAGATCCGTAAGATCTATAGACAGCGACATAGCCCAGAGGACTGGCAAGTTGAAATGGCAGTGGACAGGACACATAACACGGAGGTTATTTTTCCATCGGGGTCAAAAAGTTCTCGAGTAGAGATCACGTACCGGCAACGTAAGCGTAGGACGTCCACCCTCAAGGTGGACGGATTACCTTAGTAAGACCGCAGGATCGCGCTGGATGGAAGTCGCTACCAACCGCGTCTTATTGGAGATCTTTAGGGAAGGCTTATGTCCAGCAGTAAGTATGGAAGAAATCGCCATGGGTGATAAGGCCACCACTTTATAATCATATTTTTTGTCGTATATGTGTAAGTAGTGTTTATTTTTCAATAGTGGTTGTAAATAAAGAGTTTTGTCTGTCTGTCTGTCTGTCTGTATTACTGATGGATGGATGATAGCTCTGAGATTATGGGCTAATATGACCCAGGCAAAGCCGCAGGTTAAAGTTAATGGAAACTAAACTTAAATGTCTTTATTCTAAACACAAATCTATATATCGTATGTAGATTAAGGCCGAATGTAGAGAAGACGAACGTCCGGTCGGGCTAGATTAGCTTAACACGCCGGAAGTAAGTGATGGGCAACCCTAGCAACCATAAGGGCGGTGCCACACTGAGACACGCAACAGGCTTCATGATTAAAAAAATATATAATTAGTCTGTCCGATAGATTATCAAAAAATATTAGACACGTATTCTTTCATATGTCAATGAAACAAAATTTGACGAAAATATAGCCCGTTAAAGTTACGCGTGACGTCACGAGCCCCACTGTCAAACTTTGACAAGGTTTATCTTCGTTATATAGATAACGAAGATTGTTTGATTGACAAAAGAAAAAATACGTGTGCAACATTTTTTAATAATCTATGTTGCCTAATTATATACACAATATTACTTGTAGACACATACTTGGTGATTGGCAAGTTCACTATTCGTTAAGTAAGGAATCAGACAGCTTCACCGTCTGCATTCTACTTGAATTATTGTATCCAGTTGACGTAGAATTCACCATCCCTTGGATCGCCACTCAATTGGGTGGTTGGTGAACGCACTGTTCCTGTAAATAATTGGGGGGGGGGAGTTGATTATAAATAATAAAAAAAAAACATGCCGGTGATGAACACTTGGATTTTATTTAACAACCTTAGTTGATAAGTGTAGGTATATCTACCCACACCCTTTCATAGGGAAGAAACCCAGCTACATATTGGCAAGTATTAGTCACAATATGTGGACTAATTATATATATAAGTATGTTTTTATACCCAGTTATCATGGCCATTGCAGTGTAACAATTTTTCATACAAAATATCTTGCCGAAAAATTGTCAAAATCACCTGATATATTGAGCTTCATAATATTTCCCCACTTTCATTGAATTAGGTTAAACATTTCTTCTGTGGCTTAGGAAGCATACCTCGATATGACACGAGTGTAAAAATCAAAGGCGAAAAATCTTTACTACGAATTTATTTAGTGTCTCAAAAAATGAACATTTTTATTTACAAATTCGTGGAAGGACGACTCAATCAAAAGGTAACGGAATTTTCACAACACCATAATATCGCAAGTAATTGAAAATCGAAATCGACACCGCGAACTCTGTTTCCCTGGGGCTAAATGAGACCCCTGATTCCTCTCTTGCCTTAACTGGCTGACTTGGAGTGGAAACCGCAAAGGCTAAGAACCTAAGCTCCAGGGTAGAAGTGTTAAAGGGCATAACGCCGCGAGTAGCGTCTAGAGAAAACGCAGCACACCTCTCGACACCCTAAGCCGTCCACACCAATGTTGCCCCTCCGGCGCCAACATACGGTAGCCTCTATGGGGGGCCCATTTAGTGGATGGCAAGTCACCACCCGCCTTAATATTTTGAGACGAGGCTTTACTTGGCAAGTGTCGCACCTCATTCCATAGACCGGTTTTGTAAATCATCCAGAAGTTCTCTACAACAGCCCATCGTAATTTGAAATTAAAGTCTTGTATTGTAAGAAATGCTCCCGATGAGTGACGACCTTAACTTGTAAGGGGCAGCCCTGGCTATAACGAGGGCCAACCCTGGATAATGTCCCCGAGAAGCTGACCGCTGGGTGCTTATATGATTAAGTGTATATGCTTCTGTTCGTAATGCTTAGTTGTATTTGGAAACTTGAAAATATTTGTTCGGTATAATTACTATACATTAACAATGTTTAAATGCATTTTTTTTATTCCGTAGAGTTTTGCGTTTAACTACATACTGCCTTATGTTAAGCAGATAGGTGTGGATAGTGCGGTCTAGGGTGTGGCACGCTTACCTAGAATATCTATTTACTCGGGATTTGAAGACACTATCGCTATACCTACTTTAGCAGGAAGACAGAGCCAGGCAAAGCGTTTCACATTCTGGCTGTTCGTATGAGGAATGAGGATTCGAAACGCGCCGAATGTCCACCATAAAAGTGTGGCGCTTTGGTCGCGTCAACTATCAATCATCCATCCATCAGTCGTAGGACGTCCACTGCTGGACATAGCCCTCTCCTATGGATTCCCAACTAGGCCGATTGGAAGCCTACATACAGCGCGTTCCTATGGACTTAAGTATATCGGAGCTATACCTAGAAGGTGGACATCCTACTCTGCGCTAGCTGGTACGGTCTCCAACCGAGAAATTTAAAGCCCAAATTATTCAGGCCATCTATTCTTCCAGCCTCTAGCAATGCAATTTAAACTTGCTGATCCACTATTAAATGCAATGCCGCCACAAAAACTAAATGAAGTTAACCAAATATAGTATTCAACAATAGAAAATGATAGTTGGCTGTTTAAAAACATTTGAGGAAAACCATCCCGACGATATTATTGTGTTACAACACAGTTTCTCCTTCTTCTTTATTTTGGGGTCGCATGATTTATGCATTTGCCAGTGTCAAGTATAAGCTTATTTTTTTGATATTTTATCAAAATAGACAAAGTTGTAGTCACGTCATAGTCCAAAAAAGTCACGGTCTAGTCCAAGTCATACTAGCATTGTAGACTTTACTAGAGTATTTAGTATTTTAGTATTTATTTATTTCTTGCATTATGTACACTAATCTTAATGGCTAGGGACATACCCTGTTAGGGCGTTGCAAACATAGGTACTTAAAGGACTTATATCTACGAAAATGTATCCTTAGATTAAACTTAAAAATACCACATAACCTTACACAATTATTCATCTAACATATCATTACTAGGTTTTAATCGTTTTGTTTTTGTCGTCAAAGTAGTCTTTCAAACTGTAATAGCATTTGTGGAGCAGGAATTTTTTGAGTTTATTATAAAATATTTTTTCACCGGTTTCGTTTCTTAAATAATTGGGTAAGCCATTATATATTTTGATGATCATATATTCTGGACCTTTTTTAATTATTTCAAGTTTTGGTTCGGGAGCTACAAGTTGGTTGTGTCTTCTGGCGTTTGCGTTGAAAGTGAATAAATTGGAGTGTTTTTTTAGAGGCGTCTATGCAGTTTTTTTAACAACATGGAACAAAGCACGCCACATTATATTACTTGCCTACCATTCATGCATGTCATTCAGTTTATATGATCACCGAAATACCAAAAAATTTCACTAATTATCACTGATATAAACACAAGTCTTACACCATGATACAACAAATCGACATGACTTCTTCGCGTTACGATAAAAACTCCACAGTTTCTTATACAATACCGCCACAAAAACAAATGAAAAAACAATAGCAGAATACGAAATGCAGTGTTCGAAAACAGATGAGTCAGAGTAATGTATTCGAGAAAACTGCATTAATATGTCTGGGGATTTCCCTCAGGAACCGCTGTCGCAAGAAAAGCGCGGCCATTTTTAGCTTTTTCTTGGTCCAATGCTTTTTCAGGGAGCAAATGCTTTTTGGGATTGCTTTTGATAGTGGAAACATTTTGGCGGAGAAAAGACTGTGTTGGAATTCATTTGATGGTATTTTGAAGTGAAATTATTTCATCCAAATATATTAGTGATTCTTACACTCAAAAACTTGTCACTTCATAATGCAATAAAACTTCAAAATTCTATCCGTCCCTTCCCATTGCGTGAACGAGGAGATGAAAATTAACAAATGACTTTGCAAAACCTGAGTAGGTATATAAAAATAATTATAAAGCTTTATATAAAGGCCAGTAATTTGTGTGGCAAAGGAATATTCTTTGTATAGCATTTCTAAGTTTGAGACTATGCCCACTAGACCGTTTCGTTTACCGACCAGCACCGTCGTGTGTCATGCACGGAGCGTTTCGTTCACCGACCAGCACCGTCACGTGCCATGCACGGAGCGTTTCGTTTACCGACCAGCACCGTCGCGTGTCATGCACGGAGCGTTTCGGCACCGGCGAAATTTTCTCGATGACTATTGTTGACGTACGTTGATGGTACGTTTTTGTGGGCATAGTAGAGCGTATCGTCCTAGCACGGTTACAATAATATGGTACGTTATAGTGGGCAGATTTTAGGTCAAAATAATTGTCATTTAATAGATATTATTGTAATTTTGCACACAAGGCTTCCCCAATTAAAAGCTGCATAATTATAACATAGAATATCAGTAAAATTAATTATTGTTCGATACCAACAAGATGCGTTGGAAATTGAATAGCAAATAAAATTAAACTGAATTTGCTAATGGCTTTGCCAATTATAATAATTATTCGTAATTATGGTACACGAACTTTGATGGGACAAAAACCTTAATATTTGAAGTACATTTAAGTGTTACATGTAGTTAAATTATTTTATAACAAAAACGTAACAACTGAACGTACATTGCCGTGGTGGTCTAGTGATAAAAACACCCGCCTTACAATCGTAAGGTCGTGGGTTCAAATCCCGGTCCCGTACTAATGAATGCCTTGAAATGTATGTACTCGTACATAATTTCACACCACTGCCTTTTTGGTGAAGGAAAACATCGCGAGGCAACTTGCATACGTCCGTAGAAGAAATTCAATGGCGTATGTGAATCTACCAACCCGCACTGGGCCAGCGTGGTGGATATGGCCCAATTACTCTTCGTGAGTAGGCCTACGTCCTGCAGTGGACTATTAAAAAAGGGTGGTACTGTACAGTTAGAACGTACATTTTTTTTCTAAAAAACTGGTTTTGTTGGCAAAAACATAAAATATGTGATTTAGTTTACGTTGCACTATTTGAACGTGGGTGAACATCACTTGATA
This sequence comes from Hypomecis punctinalis, assembly GCA_949316475.1. Taxonomy (NCBI): domain Eukaryota; kingdom Metazoa; phylum Arthropoda; class Insecta; order Lepidoptera; family Geometridae; genus Hypomecis; species Hypomecis punctinalis. Next base: position 15,329,391 of record OX438820.1, on the reverse strand, counting down.
ACATTTTTATTTTCATCAACTGGACCAGCCCCCTGTGTCCAGTTGGTGATTAGCCCAAACACTTGAACTGAAATAAAAGTACGTCATACTTAATCGAATAACATCCATTATTGTATTTTTGGACCTTTGGACAAACTTTAGGCGATACGACTAACTTAAACGAACTTAACGAACTAGATTTCCATATGATAGTCAACACGCAGGAAAGCTGTTTCCACTCAATTATAGAGTAAGTTAGTATATACCGGGTAGCTAGCCATGGTGTCAGAGTTTATAACCCCCTCGCAAACCACTTCATTAAAACTACCGTGAGTATTCATCATAACTATAACAGAATACGGCTAAAACTCACGTTATAATTATATGGTCGATCCGCAAGGAATCCGTGAGTGCGCGCGCGCCAGTCGACGGGGGTGCGCGTATTCCCTGAGGATGGAGTTCTCAATACTCTGAAACTGGTTGGATTCCTTGCGGATCGACCGTATAATTATAACGTAAGTTTTAGCCGTATTCTGTTATAGTTACCCCTCGCAAACCTTTAACATGGCTAAAAAGTTAATACAACCAGGCCTACAATTTAACGTGTCATCCGAGCTACGGTTACGGTCAGTCATTGAAAATCCGTCTAGACTCTAGACATGTAACCATAACCCATAATTGTTTCGAAACATAATCACACACAATCTTAATAGATTTCAATCAAAACGAAACTAAATCGCTACAAATTTTCACACACTCCATGAATGACCCATTGTGACTTGAAATTCTCATAAGACAGTTCTAGCACCCGTAACATAACTGTTACTCTATTTACAACTCTACCGAGGGAGCTACTATCGACAATTCTAAGCAAACTACAAATTCATCATACAAAGTTATAATTCTATCACTTCGCTGTTGGAGAGATAAGTTGGTCGGTATGATTATAGGTAGTACTTGAGTCTGGTTGAAAATCATTTGAAACATGTTCTGAGATGACTAATGGATTATTTTATGGGACGCCATGATTCTGTGGTTAATGGACTTCGAGTGGTGGGAATTTGAAATAAGAATGGTTCCTTCTTCTTGAAGAAAGAGGTCTTTGGCCAGCTGTGGGATGGTTCAAAACAGGAATAGCACGGAAAAGCACTTTTTTTAAATTTCATAAAAGTCTTAGAACAAAGAAGTTAATTTGGATGAACAGAATAAGCCCATAAACGGATGCTAATTGATTATATACCTGTAACCCTGTACTGTACTATACCAGTCATTTTAATAGTCGACTACAGGACGTAGGGACCCACGAAGGGTGATTGGGCCTTATCCGCCACGCTGACCCAATGCGGGTTGGTGGATTCACATACGCCATCGAATTTCTTCTACGGACATATGCAGGTTTCCTCACGATGTTTTCCTTCACCGAAAAGCCATCGATGTGAAAATCCGTAGGTACATAAATTACAAGGAACTCATTGATACGGGACCGGAATTTGAACCTACGACCACCTGAGCTTATACAGTAACCCTGTAAATGAAAAAATAATTGAATGAGTGTAAGTGAGGTCTGAGAGTCTACTGGGACGAGCGGGCACTTGGGTGTATGTTTGTATGTATATTTGTTCGACGATAACTCAAGTACCGCTCAACCGATCTCCATGAAATTTAGCATACTCGTAGTTTATATTTATATAATTTCGAATTTGAGCATAATCTGTTCAGCGGTTGCAAAGTTACGAGGGCCGTGGTAAAAAGAGGCAAAACGGCGCCACTTTCTACGGGACTTGCAGATGACTATTTTAATCATTTCACTGAATGTTATCTATGTCTCTCAACATTTGTTTAAAGTAAATCGCTAATTTTCATAAAATTATTGTTATATTTTTATTAATACCAGTAGGTATTTATGATATCGAATAGGAATAGCGAGAGGTCCAAGTCCGGGGCGGACTACTAGCTATTTCGATAGTGCTGTAAGTTCGATCATTTTAGCTATTTCATGGGCCTAGGGGTGGTTTCAAAACTCTGACACCAAGGCCAGGTCTAGAAGAGGCCCTATGGCATTTACACCTGACCTTTACCCGGTGCACTTATACAAGGTTATAATCAATTAGCATCCTTTTGTGGGCTTATTTTGTACATCAAAACTAACAACTTTTGTTCTGCGATTTTAGTCAAAACTCAAATAAATTGGTGTTCCATAGAAAATTCTCGTTCACCTGCGACCAAATGTATGAAACAGCTGTTTTTCTTTAGTTTTAACAAAAGTCGGAGAACAAAAGTTGTTAGTTTTGATGTACAGAATAAGCCCCTAATGATGCTAATTGATAAGAAATAACCCTGTTTACGTAGCAAATTCAGTAGAATGCTTTATCGAAGGAACCAACTGAAAACAACTGATAGCCTTATCACCACGAGTGATTTATTCTAGGTTTTTAAGTGCCTGGCAAGTCACTGCCATTTGAACTGCCTAATCCGCTGGGCTAGACTTACGTACTTTCTTATTTTTATCGATTTTTTTTTACACGGAAATAAGGAGAGGGATTTCGTCGTCAACCTACCTGCCAATTAGGTCGGGGCCTTTGAGAATAAAACCGATATTATTTGAGACATCTTGCGTAGACAGCGCCTAAAAGCTCTTACATATTTACTAACTTCAATTGAATCGTGAACAATTCCCGGAGGAATTCTAGGATAGATGAAATAAGTGATACATACTCTAGCTTTGCCCGTGGATTCCCGCGGAATCTTTAAATTTTTGCGGGATAACAGTAGTCTATCGTACTCTCAGACCTTCAAGCTGTATGCATGCTGTATCCATGCATAATTAAATTGATATGTCGCTCCAGCGCGGCGTGAAATACCTAACCAACGCTAGCAACCAATCAAAAGCAACCAACAAAACAAAAAACACGGATGAAAATACTTATACAAAATGAAATATCCGCATTATGGCAAAACTAATATATACATGTAAAATCAATTATTTACAATTATTGTGGTAAATAAATTGACTGGTACATAATTATGCTTTCAATGGTTTTAGGAACATCGAAAATTAATTATTTTCATAGGTAATTATTTAAGTGGTTCGCTATGAATATGTCAATGTTACTTTTTTTCGGTTAGCAAAATATTGAATTGGCCTGGAGGGTTTTTGACTTTGACTAGTGTACGTACCTTTTACAAATGTGCGTAATACATTCACTGAATGTATATTGTAAACGTATGAAGATATTATTAGGTACATTTGCCATGTTGTATATAAATTACGGAACTTAGTAGCTAGTTTAGAGAAACAGACCCGAGCAAAAAATACATAATTATCTCAGTTTACATTTACTATGTAAATTAATTAATATCTAATAGTATTTGCTTTAAAATGTATTTTAAATTGTAATTTGAATGTTGAATATTTATTTACCTAACAAAATTTGAGTAATCCTACAATGTATCATTGAGGTAGAATATGTATTTTTTGAAAGCATATTTGTAGTGTTGCGTTTATTCTATTTTTTTTAATAATTATAAGTAAAAATGAACTAGTTTTAAATTTTAATAATAACATAAATATGTACCTAACCTTAACCGTTTATTTTCGGCAAATTATTCTAAATGAAAAATTTTAGACCGAAAGTCAGGTACTGGAAAAATGAAAAACGTTTTAGCAGACCAAAAGGATTTCAGTGACAAAACAAAACTTAGCATTAATGCTGAACATTTAAGCCCCAGCCATTTCTTATTCATAGCGTTGAATAGTTAAACAGAGTGCAAAATAGTTCCCATTCGAAACGCTATTACGGAGTAACTATAATGTCTTTGATTTCTATTTGCGGCTGAATTGGAACAGAGGATGGAAATAATTGTAGAACTGTTAATTATTCTCATTTTAAATATTTTCTATATTTAGAAGGTTAAATTATCAAAAAATATTGGACACGTAGTTTTTCTTTTGTTAATCAAAATGGCAAAGTTAAATAAAATTTGGGATGGTCGTGACGTCTCTTCTGTGACAGAAATCTATACGTGGCGTCACGCGGAGCTCTTATGGCTATATCTTTTTTGTTTAATTGACAAAAGAAAAAATACTAACTATACACAGTCAGGTCATAAATTATGTCACATGTTTAATATAAAATAATTGAAACAAGTTTATTCATTATGTAACCATTTATATACCAAAATGAACTTAACAAAACATAGATTCTTATGACAATAAAGTTTATTCAAAATGATCTTCACGCGGAGCTCTTATGGCTATATCTTTTTTTGTTTAGTTGACAAAAGAAAAAATACTAACTGTACAATAAAAATATTTAACTTACAAGATTGCACCCGAACTTACATTATTCTAATATTGTTTGATGAATACTCTATCTGACAGACTAATTATATTTTTTAGCCATCAAGCCAATTCTCCAGGACCACCAATATCGCTGTATTAGTGGAAAAAATCACGTAAAATATTTACTCGCCTAATATACAGGGTTATTTCTAATCAATTAGCATCCTTCTAGTGGCTTATTCTGTGCATCAAAACTAACAACTTTTGTTATACGACTTTTAAATTGCCAAAACTCAAAAAAATATGGTGTTCCATAGAAAAATACCGTTCACCCGCGACAAAATGTATGAACAGCAGATTTCTTATTTTTAGTTTTGACAGAAGTTGTAGAACAAAAGTTGTTAGTTTCGATGTACAAAATAAGGCCCTAAAAGGATGCTAATTGATTAGAAATAACGCTGTATAAAATAGATTAAATAAAAATATACAAAATAGAAAAGTAGGTAGATTGAAATGTGATTGAATAGTCGCTAAAAGGTTTCAATCAGGTCACACTTGCAAGGTTTCAATCAGATACAATTTATTCAATATGGAATAAGTGTTGCTACGTTCGACTGCTTTTGCCTCTTAGTTTCTCTAGAAAACATATTTTTTCAGCCATAGGACGTCATGTATTAGATATGGAGTGGGCTATGCTCTCTGCGAGATGGAATCAGAAATGAGGAGATCCAAAGTTACCGACATTGCCCAGTAGATTGACATGTTTAAATTAGTAGTAAGCAGAGCACATGTGGAGACCATCGCGGCAAGCGCAGCGTAGGACGTTTACCCATGATGTGTATAAATGTAAGTATCGACTTAGTAACAATTTTGCATGAAAATGTTTTTGGTCATCTTAACACTTTCACAGTCCCAGTACAAAGTTACGAACTGTATTCATACGTACATCTACAATCTCACTCTAGCTTGAAAAAACTGGCAACATTTTACGGAGACTCTTTTAAAATTTTTGGTAGCCTAATTACATAACCATACGTCCATGAGACTCTTTTTGTTCTTGTTCATACGTCCAGTCAAATCAAAATCATCAATTGTACTTATAAATTGTGACTCCAACTAGAGTCGTGGACGTGTGACATGGTATAGATGTGACTCCTTTTGGAGTCATTGGACAGTGAACGTGTTAATATATATAAATCTCGTGTCACAATGTTTGTCCTCAATGGACTCCTAAACCACTTAACCGATTATAATAAAATTCGCACACCATGTGCAGTTCGATCCAACTTGAGAGATAGGATAATTTAAATCTCAAATTATAGTCGCAATTTTAATTTATTTAGCCACAGCAACGCGTGGCCGGGTCAGCTAGTCTATTTATATTTTTAGCAAATTGTACATTATTTTGCAGCCAAAAAAATGTTAAACCGTGAAAAGTTGACCCGATATTTCAAACTGGGTCAAAAAATTTGAAATGGAAAATGGAACAGCGTTTCGTTCCAAACTTTCTAAATGAAAGTACTTAAAATACAGATTTAAAAGTTATTTGTAGAATTCAAAAACTGTTCTAAACAATGCGGTAACACAAAATGGCTGTTTATAAATAGATAGAAACACATTATTTTTACCATATTAATTGACGAAGCGAACGAAGTGAGATGAGGTCTCAGTTTTGAGTTGAAGATTTTGCTTTCATCTGTCCGTAAGTTGATTCTTCTCTACAGGTAGCATTAATCAACGAATGTTTATGAAACTTAATACAAAAGCTTTATATATATATACATTTTTTATATCGTCGGCGATTTATGATTGAAACTATGTTTCCATAAAATGAGAGAAAATTGTATAGCAAATAATAGTAATAATGTAATAGTATAGTATATTTTAAAGTAGTTGCAAGATAGTCATTTATTTTTTTTTATTCAAACGGGTATCCTCACCAAACGCTAAGCATCTCAGCTAACTGAATCCGGGGTATTTTTTGACGACGAACCACCGCAGGAGGTATACAATTCGACGCGTATTTTTTTTAATGTATAACAACGCATAACTTTTTTCATTTTAGATTTCAATAATTCTTTTTTTATTGGAAAGAGTATACTTCGACATTGGTCCGATTTAAATTTTATCGAAATTAGCTGAGCCATTTTTGATAAATCAACAATAATGTGAAAAATGTTACATCGATCCATGCATAATATTTGCGTTCTAGCGATGCGCCCCAGCTTCATACACCTGTGCGTGTGTATACATTTAAACATTTCTCTTAAATTACTCTATGTATTAAAACAATTTGCATCAAAATCCGTTGCGTAGTTTTAAAGATATAAGCATACATGGGGACAGACAGCGGAAAACGACTTTGTTTTTTACTATGTAATGATTCTGTGCACGGGTGAAGTCGGTCATGCTATTTTTTGCAAAAAAATAATTATGTACACCATCATGACTACATAATACCAAAATATTAACTTTTAGAAAGTAGTGGCATTTTTTGTGCATTTGGTTTTAATCAAATCAATTGCTTTAACAATTGCTTTAATTTGTTTTTTTTAATAATTTCACTCCACACATCATATTATTCGCTAACTAATTTGTTGTTTTTAAACTTTCGCGATTTGAACACATAATTATTATATACTACGGGACTAATCGCGCACTAAAATTACGAGATAAATAAATACCTCCTCATCCCGACGTTTCGGCCGAGTGGCATGGACAATCGATAGTACCTATATAACAATTACGCTAACTAATTGTCAACCATTCGTCGTTTCAGCTAGTGGAAGCCATCTTTTGTTACGTTACACCCTGTATATTGCTTCCTCGATATAAATGTCATTTGTAATATCCGAACTATCGTTTATGGCGTATAAATATCACAAATGTAGCCATATTTTGTTGAGCATTAATCTTATTTCTGACTTGTGGCAACCATTTCTGCGTTTTCCTCTTATATATCTCTTTTTAAGATAGTAAAATAGCAATGGTACTAAAATCGCGTTTATTATGTTCAGGGTAATATGACTGACTACGAGTGGTTTTGTACAGAACATTCGGTGTGTTTTGTTTTTTCCTGTTTTTCTACAGGGTTATTCAAAACGGCTGTACTTATTAAGCCCAAAGGAAAATTTGAACCACCATTTCAGGGTTATTTGCTTACCCTGTACCTACTAAGCAGAACAGGGGTGATTCGTTTTGTACAGACCATGGGTTATTCAATGTATTTACTAAGCACAAAGGAAGATTTAAACCACCTTAACAGGGTTATTTTCACCTATACTAAGCAGAAAAGGGGTGATTCAGATCATTATTACGAACAATTTTTAATATGGGGTCAATCTAAAATTCGAGAAAAAAAATCAGCTGTTTCATACATTTTGTCGATTTCGAGTTGCAATTTTGTATGAAACATATAACTTCCCATCTTTCAATTTGTGTGGCGCTCACTATAAAATTTATTTCTAATGATGATCTGAAACTCCCTATTTCGGCTTAGTACATGGTAAGCAAACAACCCTGTATATATAACTTTTACTATGGGGCTGATAAGAAATTCTAAATAAATTATTACAAAAATATAACTTTTTAAATTCCTACAAGCTTTTGTGTATGGCTATTGCTATGGCTATATAAAAATATTCAATAAACTGATACTTACTTACATACAACAGAAAAAAATCAAACAGATGAGTTGAGAATCTCCTGTTTTGAAGTCGGTTACTAATGAACATGAATAAAACAGCACAGATATAACTAGAATGAATGTGTGGCCTCAAATATTCATGGAAGCACCACACACGAGCAAAGTACTAATTTATAAGTCTCTCCTACTTAGGAATTCTCTACGAGGCACAAAAGAGAGTTTTCATCTCTAATCCCCGGGCTATCGTTAAGAATTTGAGATTTTCTTTTCATTACCACCTGTGCTTTGCACGTTTTTGGTATAATTTTGTTATGAGAATGTTTTGATGTTAGCAATCTAATTTGTTATGAAAATGTTTTGTTGTTAGCAATCTAATTTATTATGAGAATGTTCTGATGTTAGCAATCTAATTTGTTATGAGAATGTTTTGATGTTAGCAATCTAATTTGTTATGAGAACGTTTTCATGTTAGCAATCTAAAATTGCTATCATCAAAACATTCTCATAACAAAATTACGTATATCTACGAATAGATAACTTTTTTCGCAAAAAATTGCAACACCGACTTCCACCGTGTACAGAATTCGAATAATTTGCACGAATCAAAGTGACATCCATGTACATTTTTGTTGATTTATCAAAAACGGCTAAGCCGTTTATTTATAAAATTAAAATAAAAAACACCTTGGAAATATATTATTTTACTTTACAGTGGGTAGGGCACACAGCGCAAAGGGCTGACGACCGATGGGGTCGAAAAGTTCTCGAGTGGAGACCACGTACCGGCAAGCGCAGCGTAGGACGTCCACCCATAAGATGGAAGGATGACCTCATTAAGACCACAGGATCGCGCTGGATGCAATTTGCTTCCAACCAGTCTTATTAGAGATCCACAGGGAAGGCCTATATTCAGCAGTGGACTTGCTTTGTCTGATGGATGGATGGCTAGATATAATTATGTTAGAGTCCCTCAGACAGCTTAAAAACTTAGACGCCAAGCCAAGTTTAGTCTAGATACAACTTACAACACATTCCTTTGCGAAAGTATATCCAAATGGTTTCCATTTCCCTCACTAGCCTACTATCGACAATTTATAGCTAACATCTCTACAATATTATCAACGCAATATCTGTGAAGCCATCTCGCCTTATTAAGTTGAATGAACCCTGACACAATCATATTCCTTTCAACCCTTCCTACACCATCTTTGTTTCCTTAAATAAGGACTGCTCTGAGACTGGTGTTGCCAGTGACGCTACTGTTCTTATATTTGTAGCAAATTGTGAAATACAAACTATTTTAACCGAGTACAAAAAACGAGAGGTTCTGTGATTCTCTGTTTGTATTTTTTGTGTATGTTCATCGATATTTTCGCCAATTGTGACATGTCCCAAGGTCTCATTTAAATTTTAATGAAATCGGCCGAGTCGATTTTGAAAAATCAACGATAATGTGAAAATTACCATATTAGTCCAATCCAATTCCAATTCTGTACACTGTAGAAGTCGGTTAAGCCATTTTTGGCAAAAAAATATATGTTTAATTAAATATTCTTACTAGTCATTAACCTTATTAATCCTTACAAATAGTACTTTGCTCGTGTGTGGTACTTCCATGAATATATAAGGCCACACATTAATTTTAGTTAGGTTACCTATGCTGTTTTATTTGTGTTCATTAGTAACCGATTTCATAAAAGGAGGTTCTTAATTCGTCTGTGTGATTTCTTTCTTTAGCTTTCAAAGAGTCATGGGTGATTCGCCCCGCGGCCGAACCGCTTGCGGGGCGAAACGCCGCAATACCCTGTTTGTTACGCGTTTTCATAAAAGGAAGTCCTTAATTCATCTGTATGATTTCTTTCGTTGGCTTTCAAAAAGAGTCATGGGCGATTCGCCCCGCGGGCCGCACCGCTTATTATGAACCATGCCTATTACATGAAAACAAGCCCAAAATCACAGAAAAAATGCTGTTTCATACAATTTACTAATATTCAGTGAGCTTTTTGTATGAAATAGCTAGTTTGCTTATTCATAATTGAACATTAAGAGTTATTCAAATAGTTAGGTACTACATAATATTATGTAACTAATTCAAGTATCTTCAGTATTTTTTTGCCAAAACCAGCTAGCAACCTCGCATCACTAGCTGGTTGTAGGTTGCTTTATCATGAAACAAAATAGCCTAGGACGATTTATGATTCCAAACCGCGTTTCATTATTAAAAAGATAGTCATCACAATGTGGTGATTTGTCAAACAATGTGGTATTTTCTGAAACAATGTGGCTTTTTATCTCCGACACTTGGCAACACTCAACGCCCCACATCCAATATATCTTATATTCGCGACACATCTCCCACATTCGCAGAATTTACTGTGTTGTTATCATTATGAGTAGGTTTGTCCGTAATATGTTTGTTTTGTTCACTTGTTTCTTTGTTCATCGTGAACAATGATTGTTTTGCGGTTGTTTACGCTTCGGTTTGTTTGTTTTTATTGATTGATAGTTATGGTTTTTGGATATTGTCGGATTCTGGGTCTTGAAATTTTTCGTTTTTTTTTCTCATGCCAGCTATAAACAGGACGTAATTATACTCGACAATATGACCAACTTTTACAATGAGTCCAATTCCAGAATAGCGAATAAAAAATCATATGTTCCATATATTTTCTCGAGGTTTGACAAACTTTATGTATGCAATAGCTGGTTTTTATTTCCGATTCGATTGGCGATGCGAAGAAGTTGTTTTTTTCGTTTATGTACAAAATCCAAGTTTATTTATGAAAGCCTTAGATTTCACGTATACGAATGGTCTCAAAGAAAACAACCTTTTACCAATGCCTACACAGCAAATGCGCAAAAACAAAATACGGCCTAAACTTGGCGAAAAGTTGAAATTGTATCCCATGCACGCACAAGCAAGCAAAACGCAACTTGAACAAAGTAAAAAGAAAATCTTCTAACCCTCCCTAAATCCCGATTTCTCAAGCCATCCTAACAGGTTAATTTCGAAACTTCCCTCGAATAAACTCGCAGACAAACTTTTCATGTTCCTTCCATTGAGACATAAAAGCTGAGCTTTCTTTTTAACGTTAAAAACTTTAACAAAACGCACCCCATCTCTGTAGCGAAACTTTGAAAGAGTGGGCTCAAAGCGCTTCCTTGCGCGACGCCCTATACATTTTATACTTACGGCGCAGTAAGAATGTCGTAAGTCAGTTTAAATTGTTGTAGACACAATGCTTTCTTGAAACGAAGTGAAGTCGCGGGAAAGGATTCGGTTTAGGCTTTTTATTTTCTTGGCTAGCGGTGTTCAATGCTTTACTTGGATTGGTTGCAAACAAATTGATGTTCGATGGAATTTATTCAAGAATTTCGTCGATTGTTGTTTTTATAACGATGCAATTCTCATATGAAAATTGTTCTTTATTCATAAAAAATTGCACTACCATATAAGAACAATAATGATGAGATGCAATAATGTAATTTAGTATCTATTTATTGTAGTTTCAAATGTAATTAATTATTAGATAAAATTCTACCTAATTAATTATAATGTAATGTAATGTGTAAGTAGTGAATGTATTTTTTCTTGTAGTATTTATCTGATCTTTCATTTATTCACTTATTATCAAGCCCACAAATACTATTCGACTTCTACAGGACAGCTAAAAACTTTCACAATGCTCTATCGTACCAAATACTGAAAAGAATGCTATAAAATCGGAATAAAGAAACAACAAACAAGTTTGATACAAAAATATCGCGACACAACTCCAAATCGACAGTCAAAGAAAACTAAAAAAACTGCGCCTAACTTAAAGCGGAAATATGTAAAAATGAACTACTTGAAAAGTCATATAAAATCTTCAGACCTCATTTTGCGAGACTGTTGAAACAACGGAGTAAAAAAAGTTTGTAGCGCCTTGTATTGTTGATATTGTGAATAAACCGTGGATGCAAGAAAGGAATGGATTCGCCATAAAGCTGAAAATCTAGAGTTAAGATGATCTAGAGCCAAGATGTTCCGTAAAATAATGGTACCACCCATAATGCATTGAAACAACTATACATACAGGGTTATCTGATGCCTTGTACTAGGTCAAAAAGGCGTGATCAATACCATTATAATGAACAACTTTATAATTATGGACTTATTCACCTACTTTCGACTTAGAAGATCAGCTCAGCCCTATATAATCAAACAAACAATCATTTATTTTGACATAATTTGTTTTACAGTCATACTTGATCCGCACGTTCATGAACTAGTCAAAGTTTGTGTCTCAGAAGCCAGTGGCTTCTCCAGATTAACATAGAAATAAAAAAAAACTTAATTACCAAAAATGCTGATTATGGATATGAGATTTGGTTAAGATAAGACAGGTAGGTAGCTTATAATTGGCACAAGGATGAAGAAGCTTTTACCCAGCAGTGGGATTATGTAAGCTGATGACAATGAGGCGTCATTTGAAATTTGTTCCCAAAAACAGCGGATATCTTTACGAAAGAACATACATATATTTCGAAGACGAATGACTTTGCAGCAGATTTTTAGCATCCATGGAATAGCTCCATAACTGAAAGTGGAATTTCTGCTCTACTTTCAACGAATACAAAGGAAAACTTAAAAAGGCGTCTACAAGGTTTAGCAAAGTTTAATGTTTATTACAATTTGCTGCCAAATAAACACAATTTCATATGTAGCAGATTTCATATATAGTACAAGATGGACAAAATGACGTAGTGAGACCGCAAAATTGATACGTCAAGCTGTTTCCAACCGATATTATTCAACATTTAACGAAAAGACATATTTATAGCAGTGTGCGTGTACGTAGACTGAAATGATGACGATACTGATGTCTAAAAATAGAGAAACAAAAACGAAAAATGTATTTTCATCGAAAATCACAAACTACAAATATTTTTCTGATAACTTGTGGGTATCTGCAAAATTATACGAGCCACTGGAGACCACATTTTAAAATGGAAATAATAAAATTCACCGAACATGCAAGTCTTAGTGAATAGAAAAGATTTTCAATTTCGTCTGTGATTTTGGCAATAATCTTGCAATTTTATGTTTTTATTATCGTCATTCTGTAAAATTATGCTAAAGATTTTTATGCTTGAGACATAGAAACCACAAATGTCAGTTATTGAAATATTTAGTATCTTAGAGCAAACAGTCAGCAAATACGAGACAAGATTATACCTATATATAGTAAGAGATCCGACTGCAAAATCGTTAAGCTCCTCACGTACACGCTAAAAAAGTTTTTTTCATAAAAAAAATATGAATAGGAGAATATTTATATCATCTTCTAGGTTGTTTGTCGAAACGTGAGCGCCATAATTTTTAAATTAATGTTTCACTACTAATAGCCAATATATTATGGGCAGATAGCGTGATAGCGTCGTGAGTCCACAACCCCCATATGGGCTGTCTGACTGAGTTATTTACTTAGTTGTAACAAATAATATTCTAATAGAGTTAGGAATAACTTAATTAAATCATACTTAATATTATAAATCCGAAAAGTTTGTTGATTTATTCCTCTTTCACGCAGCAACGGAGCAACGGATCGACTTGATTTTTGGCATGGATATAGTTCAAGGGCCGGAAAGTGACATAGGCATCTTTTTATCCCGAAAAATAAAAGGTTCCTGCGGGATAGCACAAAAGTCAAATTCCACGCGGGCGGAGCCGCGGGCAAAAGCTAGTAAATAATAAAAAAAAGTTTTAGCGTGTACATGATAGACGTAACGATTCTGAAGTCTGGATCTTAGACCAATAGAATATATGAGAAAAAGAGAAACTATTAGATAGAGCGTAAACATATCTTTCAATACGACAAAAAATACAAGAAAAGTCAAGAAACATAAAGGAAAAGAATAAAAACAATCTATATTATAAATATCTTCGAGATTATTCAAAGACGTTGCTGTCATAGACAAATCATAAAAAGAGGGTACCCGAAACATAGCCCCGTAAAACGTACCCCTATAAAGAAAGCACCTGAAAATAATCCATAACAATGAGTTTGTAGTGATGTTAGAGAAAAGAATCGAATAAAATTCGAATGAGGTTTGTGTTACGATAATTATCTATTGTTCGTTAAAAATGGCTCAAACGACTTCAACTGCGCACATAATTCGAATACGAATCGATGTATCACCGATGCAGTTATTTTTAGATTATCGGTGATACATTCGATTAATTATTATGAGTACTGTACTGTACCATAGCCTTTTTTTAATAGTCCACTGCAAGACGTAAGACAACACACCAAGGGTGATTGGGCTATATCCACCACGCTGGCCCAGTGCGAGTTGGTGGATTCACATACGCTGTCAAATTTCCTCTACGGACGTATGCAGGTTGCCTTACGATGTTTTCCTTCACCAAAAAGCCTATGGTGCGAAATTCTGTGCATAAATTCTAAAGAACTTATTGGTACGGGAGCGGGGATTTGAACCCACGACTTCACGATTATAAGGTGTGACTACCTCTAGATCTCCACGGCTTCTAATTAATCCAAAATGGCGAATAATAAATTATTATGAGTAATTTTAGTCAAACAATAGAGATCACGAATAATACTGGCTCGATGTGACTTGCATCCAGCGCGATCTCGCGGTCTTAATTATATCATCGGTCCACCTAGTTTGGATAATGTTCACAAGAATATAAATAATAATATAAAAGAAAATAAAACATTCCTTTTTAGTCCAATATTCCTTATTTTTCATGTTAAGAAACGTGCTTATCACCTTGAACTATCGAATCGAATTCGAATCGCCAACTCACAATGTGCACTCTAGAAATATGCAACTATTCGAATAACTACTAATTATTCGATTGGTCATTCGAAAGCATCATTTTGGCCATCTCTATCCGGTTACTTTTCTCCTTCTCCCACAATCTCGTCGGGGCATAAAATTTGCAAGATCTCAGGGAAAAGTTATGTTTCTGAACCACATGTACCGTATAAGCATAGAGGCAGTAAGTAATGTTTTACAGCCGTAGGGCGTAAAAGATTTCTTACCTATTTTAAATTCATTCTCCATTCTTTTCGCCATTTTGGATTTTATATTGAAATAATAAGTATTTTTTTGCATGTTATAGAGGAATTAAGTACTTATTTCAAATTTGAACTACATGTACCACATGTTAAACATATAGGCAATAAGTAACGTTTTAAAGCACAAGAGCGTAAATAATTTTTTACATATTTTAAATTCATATCCTCAAATTTCTTACCGTTTTGGATTTAACTATTGAGGTATTCGAAGAATTATTTTCAGGCTAGAAAGATTTCAAATAGGTACCTACTTCAATAAACAACGTGTACCGTATAATTCATAAAGGCAGTAAGTAATGTTCAATAGCCCAAGGACGCAAGTGATTTTTTACCCTGTTTTAAATTCATTTTCTCCGTTCTTTTCGCCGTTTTAGATTTAAGTATTGAAATATAATGCATTTTCTTTTCATGCTAGAGAATTAAGTATAGCTTGAAATTAACGGTATAGGTTACTAATGAAAAAAAATGTTAAATACCGGTTACAATATATACAATATACTTGTTTCAATATTGATTATTGAAACAAGTGTATATTAAAACCAATATAACAGAATAAGTACGCTTTTAAATCAAAAAACATGCCTGTAAATCGTTTGGGAGATGTAAAGCCGTTGAAAGACAATAATTACATATACATGCAGGTACCCAAATACACACATATAACTTATTATTTTTACACATTTTTTCAGCCTTAACGATGTCATACGCAAGGCTTTTGTCACCGCCAATATCGCAGCCGTACTCGAACCAAGTGGGTTGGCGCGTGGTGACGGCAAAAGGCCTGACGGCATGACGCTGGTCCCATGGAAGCGTGGATGGCCCTTGGTATGGGACGCAACTTGCGTCGATACTTTGGCACCGTCACATCTTTCTGAGACTCAGAGTAGGGCTAGAGCAGCGGCCAATTCGGCGGAGCAGCACAAGCGGCGCAAATATGCTAACCTCGGTAGTGGTTACATATTTGAGCCATTTGGAGTTGAGACTTTGGGTCCGTGGGGGCCGGGGGCTCATCTTGTTTTCAAAAGTCTTTCTGAGCGTCTGGTGGTCGCGACGCGTGACTAAAATGCTGGTGTTTATTTGGCTCAACGTATAAGCATTGCTATTCAGCGTGGCAATGCTGCCAGCATGCTGGGCACACTGCCAACTGGCAGTGGGCTTGAGCACTAGGATTATCTTTAGACCTTCAAGGGTCTGTGGATGATACAATTGCTTTCTATGTAGTAATAGTGTAGGTAGTTTTAGCATATAAAGTAGTATTGTATCATATTTTACACATAACATTATATATAAAATTATATAATAGTTTGAAAGATAGAAACCTTTCTGAATTTCTCAGATATTCTTATTTTTAAAGATATAATTGTACTCTGTCAACCCGCATTTGGCAAACGCTATAGCCTAAGGCTTAATCTTGCGTAGAAAAGTGAGTTTTGTAGTATTTTTGTCACGTTTTATCCGAAAGATTTTACTTTATTCTGGCAGTCAAGTTTTATCTTAGTACATAAAATGTTTAAGAAAACCCTAGATCTTTTATAAAGTAATTTGTGTTTTCGTTTTTGCGTCCAAGAGCTTATTTATCTCTTGTTTGTGAGAAAGAATTGTAGGTTCCATTTAGAAATTACATTACTTCCCTAGGGCAGGAAAGAAGTATTTATGTCCGTTTTTTGAGCTCCCAACAAGTGTGTTCTGGTTAATAAATTACTTAACAGACTTTAGTAGCGTCGCAGGTATTTTATTCGTACATTTGTCAATTTATGTAGTTTTTGGTTTTTGTTAACGTGCCACTGATGTTAAATTTCCAATAATCGCATATAACGTTTATTGTTAACATAAATGTTTGTTTTTGATATTTTTTACATTTTCATTTGGGCAGATGGATAAATGGATAAAATTTTAGTCTATATTTTATAAAGTCAAATGAACGTCAAAAATTCTTAATGACAAATATTTATGATTTTTACAAAAACACTTTGTTAAATTTTTAATAATACTCGTAAACAAGATATAAAACCCGACTTTGGACATTACATTTTTAAACTCTATGCTTTTGAAGCTAAATGCATGTATATTGTACACAGAATATTAATAATGCCACTTATGATATTAGCATACCGAAAATACTTTGTAATTTATTCAAACGAAACCTCTACGATGAGTTACATCGTCTACGATAAAAAAAATATTATTATACAATCCTTGTTGCAAAGTCCTTGCGAAAATGTTATTGATAACCTGGCTTTCAATATAATTTATTGATATAATACCTTTGAGGGTGACAACGCACTAGGGTTTGCGGCGCGGCGCGACGCGACTAGCGCGTGCTCTTGACTAAATGTGACGTCTATTTTTTCTTTCCCTAGATAATAAATATTTAAACAATTAATTTCAATAAAAGAAAGAAAAACACTTATTACACAATAAAAGAGGAAACCATGAGGAAACAGCATTCTAAGAAAAATTCAACAGGGAGGCGAAAATATTAGAGGGTCATACTTCAAGAGCGGAAATTGCGCTTTCGACAAGATGCTATGATATGACGCCTTGCGATAAAGTTTTAAATGGAATCTGGATACAATTTGCTTATGATCGATGCAGTTTGAGAGATGCCTATACCCAGCATTAGGATAATGAAAGCACTGGATGATAATTTACATGCCATATTCTCTCAAACTATTGTATCTATAAATACCTACATAACACGAAAACGTGATAAAATCTTTGAGGAAATATTACTACGTATAGAGAAGCTACCCTGACCAAATTTCATGCTCAATTTTGTTAAGAATATAATCTAAAGTGCGCTTCAGCACTGTAACAATAATTAGTCGTCTAATCAGCCAGTATAAACAAGCAGCGCTAGAACACTTTATGGTATAGTTTTCTCGTGGCAAAAAGGTCGAAAGCGCCGCAATTCTTCGAAGCGCTTACGCGTTTCGTTCAACGTTCTGCATTAACTTGTCGTTTCTATAGACTAAGATGCTGACTGACTACAGAAGTGACAAAGTTTATATTACCTACACACGCTTCAATTGAATTCGTACTTTGTTTTTTCTTCTTCATAATATAATATTAGTTGAATTATTGATCAGAAGAAAATATTATATTCATCATCATCATCAGCCCGTAGAAGTCCACTGCTGGATATAGGCCTCAATCAAAGATTTCCACGACGAACGTAATATTATATCATAATATAAATAATATTTAAGTTAAACTAATTCATTCGTTTCCAGTACTACTGCAACATACACTTGGCTAAAACGAAAATAACATATGATGATGTCTGATATAATATTATATTTAATACTTGTATTGAACAAAACTATTTTCATGGCTGTAACTTACATCTACACAAGGTAAAGCAGACTTCTTCAAAAAACGCCTTCCCGCTTTTGTGGTATATTTGTGCTTCCCGAAAATGCAAGGAACATATGTAAGTTTATTATTACATGGTAACCACGTATCTTCGCTTCGGTTGTTCTGGACAAATGAAATCCATTTTTCTTTTTCTATTCGACCCAGACGCGGAAACCTTCAAAATTAAAATTGAATTTTTTAAACGCAATGTATTATATGTATATTAGGTATTTATCATTAATATATTTTTATCTTTTTTTGTTAAATCACTGATGTGTACTTTTTATGTGTTAGATTATTATTTTCCTCTATAAGAAGAAACTTTAGCTAATTTTACCAACACTTGTTACACACACAATGTCACATCTTCATTTTTAGTCTATGATAAGTATCGCAACATGGCGTCCACGCGCCATCCGATAATATTTTGTTTGCATTTAATAGTAAAATGATTATCTAATTACTCACCGATGGAAAGTTATTCCTTTGCACTTCGCCGTATTCTTTGTATTATTCGTGCAATATCTTAACACACACGAGACCATATTCAATAATTTTGAACTTTTTTCGTTTTAAAGCAAACTAGACCGATGGACTCAAGAGCTAGCAAGCAACTAATTGATGTGCAGCCATATGGCTGCATTTGGGCGGAACACGGTAGGGATGTGCGTCGTCCTCTCTATACGTAGTAATATAGCTCGATGGATAAAATACATTTCACGTCATTTTAAAAAAACTCTTCCAGGAATTTTAAAAAGGTATGTGGTTTTATCAGAGGTAGGTGTGTGTAAAGTTTGTCATTTTTTTTAGTATTTTTCCATATTTTGCGTTCCTCCGTCTAATGTTCAGGTCGAGTCATGTAAAAATAACGCTGGAGCTTCAAACATTGCACAAGGAAATTTAACTCTTATTTTGTAAAAAATAGAAGTTACATTTCTTTGCGAGCAGTTGGACAATCCATCGTTCTTGTAAGTGACGCGTCACTTCCCGTCGCGTCGTATATCGTAAAACGTAGTGCGATTTGGTCCTAAGGGGTTTAACATAGTACCCCTTGGTAATGGTATAGGGGTTTATAGGAAAACCCCTTCGGGGGTTCAATTATGAATAATATTTGATAGCAAATTTATTACTTACATGGTCGGGATTCCATTCTTTTTCGTTAACAAATACAACAAACAATATCGGATTCTTTGTATGATAATTCTGAGAAGAAACAAATATGTTAGGGACTATTTAGCTGACTGTTAAGAATAAATTATTTATTGTAGAATAAGAATTATGTTTGTACTAGTTACGGCCGCCGCTTTTGACGCGTGATATTTTGATTTTTGTGCCATCCCATCTCGTCCAATGGATAGATTTTGACAAAACCGCAAAGAATCCACTAGTAATTTTTCGAACAGTTTACCGCATCTGTATTAACTGAATATTATATCTCGATTCTCACTAGTCCAATTTGAGTACCTAATACTCGCAAGTCTTGTTATTTATATATTAATGGACAGAACTTGTGTATGTGTACCAATTTTCGTCAAGATAAATTGAAAAATGCGACCTGCAGAGGACGATCAACATCCGGACGTAGACGAAAGTAAAATCAAGTGAAAACCGAGTATTTATTATTGATGTGTAATAATACATCAAGATACTCGTAAGTATATTATTGTATAACTATCGAGAAATGTTATTTACGAGCAAAGAGAGCGTATTATGTTTTACTACGAGCCAGTGCTATTATGCTGAATTCTGTATATTTTCGCCGAAAAGGTCATAAAATATACTCCAGTATCATGGAACATGAAAGAAATCAGAAGGACTCTACAAGAAGTACGATTCTACATACTTCCTATACCTACTGTAGTGTGCCTTTTTAATAGCCTATTGCAGGACGTAGGCCTTCCCACGAAGGATGATTGGGCCGTATCCACCACGCTGGCCCAGTGCGGATTCACATACTCCATCGAATTTTCTTCTACGGACGTTTACCTCACGATGTTTTCCTTCATCGAAAAGCCAGGGATGTGAAATTCCGGATATAAGTTCCAAAGAAACTCATTGGTACGGGACCGGGATTTGAACCCACAACCTCAAGAATGACAGGCCAGCGTTACAACCACTAGTTCACCATGGTTTTTCTATACTGTACTGTATCAGCATTTCAATAGTCCACTGCAGGACGTAGGCCTACCCACGAAGAGTGATTGGACCATATCCACCACGCTGGCCCAGTGCGGGTTGGTTTTCCTATAAGCAGATTAAAAATGCCAGTGGTGTGAAATTCCGTACATAAATTCCAAAGAACTCATTGGTACGGGACCGGGGATTCGAACCCACGACCTCACGATTGTAAGGCGGGTGTCACTACCTCTTGACCACCACGGCTCATTTTCACACCACTGGCTTTTCGGTGAAGAAAAACATCGTGAGGCAACCTGCATTCGTCCGTAGAAGAAATTCGATGGCGTATGTGAATCCACCAACCCGCACTGGGCCAGCGTGGTGGATATGGCCCAATCACCCTTCGTGGGTAGGCCTACGTCCTGCAGTGGACTATTATAAAGGCTGGTACAGTACAGTAAAGATTAAAAATTCTTGGTAGCTGTGAAGTTAAGTACAAACCTCGCCTGTTAGTAGAGTGGTCAGAATTGGGTTTTGCACAGCTTGTAGAAACTTCACAGCCGCCAATAAGTTTGATTCGGCCTACACTGAGAGTATAAAAGAGACCTCAGCTATATCCAGGATGTGGACTAAGCCGCAAGGAGGTCATTCTTTACTTTCAAGACAATCAACCGATATTTTATCCCGAAGTCAGGGTTGGTCCCATAGTAAATAAATAAATAAATAATTATTTATTTCAAATTTCTAAAACATTTCAGTAATAAAGAACATTTCTATTACTTAATTAGCTAGAATAAGATTAAATTAATTTATATATCTGTTGCCGAACTAGGCCAGTGGCCTGTGTTTCTGCTTACAGCGCCCTCACTTATTGCACTCACTTCTAGCATAAAAAAATAATTTGAATTTAGATAGCAATGAAAATATAGATCATGCTTTATAAAAAATTCAATTATAAATAAATAAAGAATTTTGTATCACTAATAAAACTATTATGTATAAGCAAGCATGCCTACACTAAGTAACCTAACCTACACTAAGTAACATTAATTACCGATCTTACTATACAAACAAGAAAACCTGTATTCTATCCTGGTCCCATAGTAAACTTCCTACTAATATTACAAACGTGACAGTTTGTGAGGATGGGTGGATGGATGTATGGATGTTTGATACTCTTTCACGCAAAAACTACTGAACGGATTGAGATGAAACTTTGCAATAATATAGCTTATATATCAGAATAATACATAGGCTATAAATTATAATGATATATTGCGTATGCGGGCGAAGCCGCGGGTAAAAACTAGTATACCATAATAATGACTAAACAAAGTCAAACATAATCATTTTTCGCAAAAAATAGCAACACTGACTTCCACCGTGTACAGAATTCGAGTAGCTTGCACGAATCGATTTGACATCCATGTACCTACATTATTGTTGATTTATCAAAAACGGCTCAGCCGATTTAGATAAAATTTAAATAAGACCGACTCGGAAGGATTAAAACTACTTTTTTTTAATCGGTTCACTTTGGCTAAAATGTCGATGAATATACACAAAAAAATACATAGAGATGAACATAGGACCTCCTCCTTTTTGGGAGTCGGTAAAAATAGGAGTAAAGAGTTTACTTCATAATAAAGTCATAAAAATTCGTCTGCCTCAATAAAATTGAAGAACACGATTGTACAAACCAACTTATATGAACCAATCAATGGGGGAGCCACTATAGAATTTCCACAATCGTATCAGATATCTGGTTGATGTTTTTAGTTCTGTCCTTTCACCGCGTGAGTTTATGATTCGTCGTATAATACGAAATATGCAAACATATCTGCACGAATCGATGGAGGAGCCATGAAAGCATTATCGACAAGTATCACAGATATCTCTACGATGTTTTTAGTTCCGTATTTTCACCACATGTTTTTATGATACGTATAAGCCTAGATATTGTGATTTGATGACGTTCGATTGTACCATCTTATTTGTTATCGACACAATGTTTTGGGAGTTCTTAACCATCGATATAAAAAGGGGAGTGTTATAAGTTTAAAATGTACTTGTTTATGTCTGTCTGTAGCTTCATAATTTCCTAAGAGAATTTACAGGTTTTAATAACTTTTTTCTGTTTGAAATCAGAGGTAATAGTTTTATTTCATTTATTATTATACATTTTTTTTATTTATTTATTATTCATTAAAATTAATTATTATTGGTATACGAACCTTTAAAATTTCCTGCACTTTTCAAAACACCTTTTATATAGGTAGCTAACGTGTTAGAGAAACCTTACTTAGCATAGCACTCTTACATATTGAAGGCTAAGATTTACCTATATGATATAAATAGAAAATGTGATATAATCCTATTCTTACTATATACCTACTGTATTACTGTGGTATTAATCATGCAAGGTTATAAAATTAACCTCTAACTATTATAGATCATTTTAAAACTTTTACTTTTAAAAAGAAGAAGGTTCTCAATACGACTGTAGGCATGTTTTTATATACTACTAGCTGACCCGACGAACTTCGTTCCGCCTAACAGTCGATTAACGTAGCCTAAGTTATTTCTTATTACATCAGCTGCCAATAAAAGTCCCGTCAAAATCAGTCCAGCCATTTCAGAGATTAGCCGGAACAAACAGACAGACAGAAATTGTAAAAGATGTTTTTTGTGTGTATACCATATATACCTAATTATATTCTTATGCATGTAGCAAAAAACGGTTATTTCAATATTACAAACAGACACTCCAATTTTATTTATTTGTATGGATGTATAAGCCGTGGTGGTCTAGTGGTACTGACACCCGCCTTACAATCGTTAGGCCGTGGGTTCAAATCCCGGTCCCGTACCAATGAATTCCTTGGAATTTATGTACGGAATTTCACACCACTGGCTTTTCGGTGAAGGAAAACATCGTGAGGCAACCTACATGCGTCCGTAGAAGAAATTCGATGGCGTATGTGAATCCACCAACCCGCACTGGGCCAGCGTGGTGGAAATGGCCCAATCACCCTTCGTGGGTAGGTCTACGTCCTGCAGTGGACTATTAAAAAGGCTGGTACAGTATAGATTACTCCGCCAATTTTGAACCGTTCTGATGATTCCTTTTTTGTTTAAAATCGGCTGAGTCGTTTTTGAAAAATCAACAATAATGTGAAAATTAGTAAATCGATGATATATATTATTATGATCTGTACGAACTATTCAAATTCTGTACACAGTTGGTTAAGCCATTTTTGGCGAAAAATTATAATTCAGTATGTACTGTCCCACTGCTGGGCAAATATTTCGCCAATGTAATTAACTCCTTGTAGCTCAATTTAAACAAATACTTGCTGTAAATGGCTTGTCTTTTTTTTTTAAATTTCAAATATGTTTGCGTTTGACTACACACTGCCTGATGTTAAGCAGATAATATGCGTTCTAGGATGTAACATGCTTACCTAGAAGATACCTATTTACATTTGTCAAATGAAGTTTTACAACTTTCAAAATTAAGTATAGAATCAAAACGTACGAGAACCACATTGTCGACCGCGCCACACAAGTTGGCGGATGTGAAGTTAGCTACAAGCTGTGCAATATCCAATCAACGTGCGGCTTTATGTGAGCTTCAGTCAGGATTGGTTCAAAAAATATATTATTCATACACAATATATTTCCAAGATAATTGAACTATCTTTCTCTCATTTTCAGAAACCTGCTATCCTCGAGAAAATACCGAAAACACAAAATCATAACACCCGCCCAATATAAGTAAAACTAAGCAGAAAGTCGTGTAAGCCACGCGAACTGAGAAAAAAGATTTTTACATTTTAACCCTAGAATAGGGTTGGGGTCAGAAATGTTGGTCGCAAGGGACCCCGGTTTATTGCAAGCGGGGTTAGTTCCCGAGGTCACAGGGATGGGGTAAGATAATATCGATAAATTTGGGAAATTATCGTGTAGTTACAAAGTGGGGGTATGGGTAAAAATTGAGAGATAAAATTGGTTATGGAATAAGGGAAGAAATTAGACGGATATTTTTGTTTGGTGCTATTTTTTGACACAGATTTTGTGGCAAAAATGTGATATTTAATGCGGAGTTGGCCGTTAATACGCATCTGATGTTTCAATACTTTTTTAATTTTTTAGTACTTCCTAGAAAGTTATTATTATATTACTACGGGACTAATCGCGCACTAAAATTACGAGATAAATAAATACCTCCTCATCCCGACGTTTCGGCCGAGTTGCATCGACCGTGGTCACGGGTAGACCAACTACTGTCTACCAACTACATGTCTACCCGTGACCACGGTCGATGCAACTCGGCCGAAACGTCGGGATGAGGAGGTATTTATTTATCTCGTAATTTTAGTGCGCGATTAGTCCCGTAGTACATAATAATAATGTGTTAAAATCGCGAAAGTTTCAAAACAGGAAGTTATTAAAATGCCAGAAAACCAATTTATAAACCTAAGAATAAATGTGCGCAGTGATACCAAACATGTGAGATAAATTTGTAAAAAGAATTCACTTCCCACAGATAAATAAACTAAATAAGTAGTTACTTAGTATTAAGCTAAGCTCTTCGTCTCACGACCCTGGAAGAACGACGATTGCGTGAGACCTTTAAGATTCTCAATGGCTTCTACAATCTTCCGGATATTCACGACATGTATACCTTGAAGGAAAATATGCGCGATAGCAGACGCCATAAGTTTCTCTTGCAGCCTACACCATCACAACCCAACACTGGACACCACATACTATGAAATAGAGTTGTCTACAATTGGAATAGGTTGCCTGAGGATGTCATCTCAGCAAGAACTATAAACACATTTAAGAATAGACTGGACCTTTGGATAAAGAAGGAAAACATTTCTTTGTCAGATAAATACTAATTTAATTCGACTCTACTTGATATAGGCATATGAGTATACACTGCTCGCCTATAAACAAATAAATATATAAGATTCATGAAGTATGAAACACTGAGTTAGGCATTTAATTTTCAGCCTAGTAACCACTACTGTAGCAATTAATAAAAGATTTTCTAACTTATCTAATAATCCTAAGATAAAGTCTGGCTCTTTAGTCCAAAACGAACTTCTAAATCATTACCAACTTAAATTTCTGGAACCTTCTTTCCCTTGAGAATTTAACAGCTGATGTCAATAAAATTTCCCAACACTACGGAATGACTTATAATAGACCGGGTCGTGTCTGAGACGGGTCGTGGTTCGGGCTCGGACGGGACACGGACGGTAATAACACAATTATTTTTCGCCAGAAATGGTACAGTCGTTTTCAACCTTGTACAGAAATCGAATAGTTTCCATGAATCCATGTTACTACATTTTAACACTATTGTTGCGTTTCCTAAAACGATTTAGCCGATTTCTTTAAAATTTAAATGAGACCATGTCTGAAATATGATTTAACAGTACTGTACTGTACCAGCCTTTTTAGTAGTCCACTGCAGGACGAAGGCCTACCCACGAAGGGTGATTGGGCCATATCCACCACGCGGGCCCAGTGCGGGTTGGTGGATTCACATACGCCATCGAATTTCTTCTACGGACGTATGCAGGTTGCCTCACGATGTTTTCCTTCACCGAAAAGCCTGTGGTGTGGTGTGAAAGCCTGTGGTGTACATAAATTCCAAAGAACTCATTGGTACGGGACCGGGGATTCGAACCCACGACCTCACGATTGTAAGGCGGGTGTCACTACCTCTTGACCACCACGGCTTCTATGATTTAACAAAACAAATATTTTTAATAGGTTTACAATTGGCGAAGGTATCTATGAACATACACAAAAAAATACATTCAGACGAACTTAGAACGTCCTTCTTCTTGGAAGTCGGTTAAAATGTATGAAATTTCGTCCTCGTCCGGGCCACGTAATCAGCCCGTCTCGTACACGGCCCGGTCTAATATAATTCATCCCTAAAGCTTTTATTATATCTTACACTCCACTAACTTTATCCGTAATAACTCTGATTAGTATTACTATTTAATTAACGTTAGTATTAATTACCAGATTTTCTGAACTAATTTACTTGAAGTAATTTTCTCATTCAATTTGGTTACACAATTTTCCGTCTCGCTTAATTACAAGGTACTGCTAAAAACTTGATCAATATTTGTTAGGTAGCAGACGAATATAATTTGAATGCCACGAATAAAATTCTGGGTAAGATAAACTTGTCATAAATAATTCTGTGAAACACTTCAAAAAGAGAATAGCATCATATTTGATGTGAACAAATAATAAAATTGGGGCACCCCATTTGATTGTTTTTTTTTTTGAGTCAGAATTGTCAAGGAATTCATAAAAATATAATTGTGACTCAGAACTATTACTTGAACAGATGTTCGAGTAATGCCCGGTCAAGAATCGAAAGCACGACCCCCCGCTTTGAAAGTAAAACATAAACATAACTTTATTTTTGTACAAACATAACATGCAATGCTGAGATGAAAGTAAGCAGTTAACTGGCAGTGGGCTTGAGTATTTAGATCTTTGTGTGATCCTTTGATTATTTTTTATGATCATTTTGAAATATTTTCTTTTTCTTTGTGTGATCATTTTTATTGATTTTTTTTATATTTGAGGAGTTATTTTGTAAAAGGCAGGGACTGTAAATATGTATCATAGGTAAATGAATTATTAACACTTTCACTATAGGCTCAACAGCGAAATCGCGAAAAAAAATCAGCGAATCAATATACATTTTGGGTAAATAAACTTTTTGTAACCTTTTGTCGCGTTTCCGCAGTAGGTCTCTTAGTAAAAGTTGTTCATAATGATGAGCTTATACACCTCTAAAGTCCCTGAACTTTGAAAAGCCACACGCTGTATATAATTACTAAGTAAGTTCGTATAGGCCAGGTGGCAAGCCCTGGTGTCAGAGTTTTAAAGTTTTTTTATATAAAATACTAGAGGTACCCGTATTTTGTTGCATTACTTTTTTACGGACAACACGGACGATAATCTTTACTAATATGATAAATCCGAAAGTGTATTTTTTGTTTTCCTTTTTCACGCAGCAACGGAGCGACGGATTGACTTGATTTTTTGGCATGTGCATAAAAGACAGAAAGTGACATCATCATATTATCCCCAACAAAAAATTCTGTGGGGTAGCACAAAAATCGAAAAGTCACGCGGGCGAAGCCGCACCCAAAAACTAGTTCAAAATAAGTCGAACTTTTCTATTGAACATTTTATCGATACTTTTCCCATCACTACTCCCAGTGACAATAATAGGGCTGCGACTATTTTACGAGTGGCGTTTTATTCAAATTCGCAGTATCGCTTCCAATAAGCAATCCTTGGGTCCGATATTTCTCGAGCCCTACATATAGTGGGTCATATTCGATAGTTCGGCCAAATTCGATTTGGTTGAATTTATTCGAGATATAAATGCTGAGTGGTTAAAGATGGGGTTTCTTTAACAGAATGGGAGGGGATTTAATTGAAAAATGTTTAGGGGTCGTTTTCCATTTTCTTAAGTGTTGTCGAGAAATTCAGAAGTGGGATTTACTTATTGTACTTTTCTAATATCTACATAATATCAATTAAAGTATAGTGTGTTCATAGAATGGAAGGACATTTCAACGAAAAATGTTTTGTTGATGGTTCTGGTAAGTAAGGAAAAGAAAGTTCAATGATTTTTCTGTAATATTTTACAAGTTACTATTTATTGACATTATTAAACACACACGTAGTTGATATTATATAACACGATATATTTTATAGACAACTAGCTGACCCGGCGAACTTTGGTTTGTGAATCTAAAGCATACAGGGCGACACCAAAACGCATACGAAAAAATTCAATCAATTGATGCAGCCTTTTAGGAGGACTTTAGTGACATACACACGTACGTCGTACAGTAGAATTATATATCTTAATAAGTTACACAAGTGTGATTGTTGATGTTTCTAGAATGGATGAGAACATTCAGAAGTGAATTGTGTGTTCTAAACCTAATCTAACCTAAAACTTAACATGTCATCCGAGCCACGATATCGCTCATATCGCTCAGTTGGAAATACCACCTTTGGTCACTCATCAGACTGTCCGTGTTGAACGTTGGTTAACTTTTATGATCGCTGATAAACACCTAGTCTAACCACGCTTTGAGCGAGCTTTGCTACAAACTTTAAAAACCATAACTCTATGTAAAGACAATTGGCAATTTCATCCGTAGCTAAAATATCTGCAATCTGCATCCAAAAAACTTATCCTATACTTGTGAACTCGCGTAAACTTATATGAGACTTAGTTGTCGCGAATGAGAACCGACGTGGATAAAACAAAGCAACCATTTTGGCTATGGCTGCAAACAAATCTATATTATTAATGACGTTTTCTAACCACTAGTAAAAAATGATATCATGATAGTCTCAGAAGAACGACAAGTAATAGAAGTATCGCTAAATTATTATCAAATAAAAACTACGTTACAGCTCTCTTATTCATATCTGGTTATACATCATACGTGAGAGAGAGTGGAAAAAAAACATGTCTGTCACATACATCAAAATCACCAGTTGGAATATCACAATAGTTAAAATTTGGTTCCACTTAGTCTTTTGTCTCTATCGGAAATTTGAACCCCCTATTTCCAGTAAGATGGTTCAAATCTCTGATCATTTTACACGTACCATCCTACTTTTTACCTTTTTGAATTTGGACATCCGAGATAGCTCAATGCTTGTTTTTGAAACCCTTCGAAATTACTTAAGTTCGGGTGTACGTGCATCTTTTCATAACACCTTTTAAATGTCATATTTAAAATAGGAGAAAGTGATGTTTGTATACGTATATCTCTTGCTATTATAGTACAGTTTCTATTACTTTAGCTCTTATTCTATGATGATAGTTTTATGTGTAATATTTAAACGTCAGAAATTCCTTTAGTTTCGGTCAACTAAATATACTAAAAACTGTATACCTAATATAAATTTCCAGTACCTAAAGTTGAAACCAAGCAATGACCACGCCGGTTCTCACTTGCGACATAATTTCCCCGCACAAAGATCGCAACTCCGCATATAAACATTTCAACATGCTGGGGGTTATTTGGCATAAACTTGTGATAGTTTGGCAAGCCTTGGCATGGCCAGTGTTTTTACTGTGCGTTCCCTACATACGCATTGCAATGCTTTTTGTAAAGCTGGATATTGTAGTATTAGGAGGTTTTATTTCATTGCTATGACGTAGGTTAAATAAATGAGATATAACATTTTATGGACCAAACTTCTTCTTTTTTTCTCGCTCACGCACGTGGCCCTGATAACTGGAGCGAACAGGAGAAAAAGCAAAGAGGAACGTCAGAACACATGCACAATACGACATCCTGCAGTATTAGTTAAGGCGTCTTTTCTCCTAATCGGCGGACGTTCTCCGCTGCGCTTGCCGGTACGTGGTTCACATTTCATTGCAGCCTCAACGGCTATCTGTTGTCCATCTGCCCACTGCTATTCGAACTTGCCAATTAATTGTATTGTGTGGCCGTGGTGGTCTAGAGGTAGTGACACCCGTCTTACCATTGTGAGGTCGTGGGTTCGAATCCTCGGTCCCGTACCAATGAGTTCTTTGGAATTCATGTACGGAATTTCACACCACTGGCTTTTTGGTGAAGGAAAACATCGTGAAGCAAAACTGCGTACGTCTTTAGAAGAAATTCGATGGCGTATGTGAATCCACCAACTTGCACTGGGCCAGCGTGGTGGATATGGCCCAATCACCCTTCGTGGGTAGGCCTACGTCCTGCAGTGGACTATTAAAAAGGCTGGTACAGTACAGTACATTAATCTATTGTCATATCATTGGGTCCCTTTATTTCTGATTCGACTACTCATACATACTAAAAAGACTTGGTGTTGAGACGACATTATATGTATATCAGAGCGATGCCGATGGCGAAAAAGAAACTTTAGTGGACAATAAACAAAAAACCGGACAAGTGCGAGTCAGGCTCGCACATCGAGGGTTCCGTACAAACATATTGTTAAAATAATTAAAAACCTGTTTTAGCATGTGCTAATAAAGTTATTTTATATGATACCTTACATGATATGATTTACTCAATTTGAATTTTTAACCCATATTTTGTGAATTTTGAGGCCCTATTTTTATGTGATTTAAATGAAAATGTACAGTTTTCAGCCTATACGTGTGTCTGAGGCAATGCTCTTCGCCAAATTTCATAGTTCTATGTCAACGGGAAGTACCCTGTAGGTATTGATTTTTATGAGCGTTGAAATATGCTTTTTTTTACGACATAAACGGCTCTTACTTTTTTATGCGGCAACTGAGAAGCTTTTCTTTAACACAACTGCAAGAATTCATAGATTTACGTATATAGTTTAAATTTCAACTCGATATGTTTACGCGTTCCCGAGATAAAGAGTCTTGATATACGACATCACAGACGGACAGACGGACAACAAAGTGATCCTATAAGGGTTCCGTTTTTTCCGTTTGAGGTACGGAACCCTAAAAAATGAACAAAATTGAAAAAAAAAATGATTGCGTATTCTTATCTTTATAGTCCACTTTTTCTCCTTTATCATTTTTAAAAGGCCCCCTACCATCCCATGACCTTCATACATAGAACATCGCTAAACGTTCTCTGATTGGCTGAACGCATAAATCTACTCCCGGAGTTATCAACTAAACCAAGCATCAAGTTGTAATGTTCCCAGAATTCAAAACTCGTTTAAGGGTTAACATTGAGTTTAAGAAGGTTGGTTCCATTAAATCCTTGTTTTGATTTCAGGGATAAAGTTACGAAGTAATCATGTTACGTAAATACACGGATGAAAAGTTAGAACAGGGCTTCTCTAAACTTAGTAAAGCTTGGTTCTGTTTTCAGGTTCTATAGGAAGTCGAGAGGTTTTAACGAAAAAAAGAAGGTTTCTTCTTCTAAAATGTACAGTTATTTTTATTAGTCAGTCTCATAAAGTTAGTCAAAGTTCAAAAGTAATAGTGGGTAGGAAAACACTGATATCCTTAATACAGAAAAACCCAGTGAGGAGTTAGAGATACGAGTACCTACTTTCAATCACTCGCGCCTTGCCAATCAAAAAAAGTCTTTACTTCTTAGAAGTTCCTTTACGTTTAGAGTTACGCCAAAGACTACTTACGACTTACTCTTAGAAATATTTACTCTGTATCACGCGTTAGGTTTCTACTATTTCAGTAAATCCAAAATGTGTCACAATAACTAAATAATTTGTCCACTATCTAAAGGTTTTTAGTAATATTATCGATTAGAAGTATCGATTAATTTCAAATTCAAAATAATGAGACAAAACTATCAAAAAAAAAACTAGCTAGTGATGGAATACCTAAAAACGGAATACCTAAAAATATCGCTAAAATGACCTAAGCTAGTGATGGGGTAACATCACAAAATGACTAAAAATTGTCGATAAAAAGACTTAGATTTTAGTGGATAGCGGTGGGGTAAAATTGTAAAATGACTTACATATAACGGTGAGAGACGCGTTCGCCCGGATGACTTTGTGCATCTGCGCTGGCCCGACCTGGCACTGGTATTCGGCATCGTCTTCCAAAGTCACGTTGACAATCCGCAAGTTGTAGACTCCATGACGACGGTCACCGAACATCGTGTAGCGGGGGTAGCCGGGTATCACTGATGAGAAGCCTGAGGGAGAAAAAATCATGGTTAGTTTTAGTTTTTACCAACACTATACAGGGTTATTGGTAGTCAATTAGCGTCCTTTTAGGGGCTTATTCTGTACATTAAAACTGACAACTTTTCCTCTAAAACTTTTGTCAAAACTCAAAAAAACAGCTGCTCTATACATTTTGTCGAAGGTGAACGCTATTTTTCTATGGAACAGCCTCAGACCAAATAAAAAATCAAGACAGAATGCTGTGACCAAACAATTGAAGCCGAAAATACAAGGCCTCGCCGTGTACAAAGACAATGACACACATGTATACGTACAAATAAACTAAGCCTTGGCTCGTCAGTCGAACTATGGCGGCGCAACACCGACGACGCACTCACACTTGTATAAAAAACCGGCCTCACTTGTCTGTCCACGACGTTCTGTCTTGATTTTTTTATATGATCGGAGGGAACAACATTTATTTTTGAGATTTGATAAAAGTCGTTGACAAAAGTAGTTAGTTTTGATGTACAGAATAAACCCCTAAAAGATTTTAACCGTAACCGTAAAGATTTAGAATAGAGAACACGTACTCTGAAGCGTCAATTGTGATTCGGTAGCTTAAAACGTTAGGTTATCACAAAAAATACTTTGGAAGTAATAAAGTCGCATCAAACTTATTGGCGTCTGTGAAGTTACTTACAAGCTGCGCAAAACTTCGTTCCTCATTCCCGCTGAGATATAAATTTGCTACTGCGCAACGACCCGCCTATTTATAGACAAACACGATCGTTGAAACTACATTAATTAAAATCAAAAGATGCCTAACTCGCACAATGGTTCCCACAAGACCTAAACTTGTTATAGAGCTAATATGCAAATTATTTTGCAACACGAAATACTCCACACTTGAAACCAAAACAATACCTAGCAACTAGTTTAACCCATTATGCAACAATCGAATCGTTGAAATCGATTCAAACCGTGTAATAATTCGCATTATCGCCATATCGATAATAATCGATAATCATTTAGTCACACCACTAGTGTGAGGAGTTATCTTCAGGGATTGAATCCAGTTAAAGTTTAGTTTATTTTCCGGTATAAGATAACGGTAGATCGTTATTTTACCAATTATACTTGACAATTTCATAACCGAAACATATTCAATTTGTTGAATTTTATTCAGCAGTATTAAACTTTTTAAAAAACAAATACAACACTGTTGATAAGAATCGTTTAAATTTAAGTTACAAACTTTTAATTTTTAACATTTCTTTCAAAATAAAAATAAAAAATTGATTGATTGATTTCATACCGTAAGTCTCGATGCAAGGCATGAGCTACAATATGTACCTATTTTCTCTTTTGGCTGTAGAAATGATTTTCGTATCCAAAAATATTAGTGACTTGAGATAGAGCGATCTTTTTTCACCTATTAATACCGTAAAAATCAATAAATTTTACACACTACACAACTTAGAAAAAAAACAGTTACAACAAATACTAACAAATAACCATAATTATTCTAAGACATGGAAGCAAAATAAACAGTACAATACACAGTTTAAATAGTACGTTAACAGCAACGTTATTTTTCGGTAGATATTGAAAAAAACTCGTGTCGTAATTTTCAAATGTCAATAAAAATACATATATTATACCGTCATACCATAAAGCGTTATAACCGGTATCTTTTCGATTATTCAGTCCCTAGCATAAGGAGTTAATAATTTCAATTCGATAGCTTTTTGGAGCTGGGCGCGTCACGCGAACGCTATAAGGAAGGTTTATATTGTCTGTCTGTTTTATGTGTTGGATTGTCGCAAGCGAAAACCGCCGCGCAAGTTATGATTTTTTACTGACATTTACGAGTATAATTGAGCGCTTCTGTGGCTCGGATGACAAGTTAAATTGTCGGTGAACCATTTAAACATGTCAGAGGGCTTCAAGCGGTGCGGCTTATAAAGTAAATAAAGGCTTACGAGCCATTTTGGTCAAAAACGGGTTATATATGCTAATCTGCTCTAAATTTATTTATTTGAGGAGATACTCCTATGTTTGTACTAGGACTTTTTTGTCACCTATGCCACGGCAATGGTATCTAAGAGAATTGTGGCTCGGCCCTGTCTTTGAAATATCCCACGTGTAAGGGCTGCCCGCCTTTAGTATTTTAATTTCATCTACTCATTACCTCATCATCATCATCAGCTTATTTCGGCCCACTGCAGGGTATAAGCCTCCTCCCCCTTACGCCAACTATCCCTATCCTGTGCCAGTCTCATCCAGGTGTTGCCGCAAAACTTTTGGATGTCATCACGCCACCGTTGTAAGGGTCTACCAGGACTGCGCTTCCCGTCACGGGGCCACCATTCAGTCGGAGAACTGCTCCACCTGCCATCATCACATCTGGCTAAATGTCCAGCCCAACGCCACTTGAGATTGATTATTACGGGATCCGATATCTGCCACCTTTGTCCTCCTACGGATCTCCGTATTCAATGCGGTCACGGAACGTTACTCAACCTATTACAACGTAACGTAACTCATTACCTACTTGAGTTTATTTCTAGTTTTTATCTATTATGATGTAAAATTATTATATTTATTGCAAAAAAATAAATTTGTTGTGAATGAAAGAGGAAGCGTTCAATAACAAGATTATTTTTTGCAAAAATTAGCATGGCCGACTTCGCCCGTATAGAGAATTCGCGAATATTTCGTATGGGTCGATGTAGCATTTTTCGACGATTGGGAGCCACTTGAGCTTATTACGAAATTGGGAAATGTGGTCAAATTTTCGGAGGCCGAAAATGAACCGTATACATTTTTGGAGACGCTCAAAGCTTGTCGAATTGCTCTTGAGTTAAGTCGATCATCTCTCAGAAAAGTTCACTTCCTCGTCGGTCCACATTTGCGACAGGAATCCGCTCCATACGTTCAATATCCATTATATAGCTCCAGCCTGAGCTTGCAGCAGCAGCATATTCGATTCAATCGTTTAGAGAAATTTTCCCATTCCAGAAAAGCTGACGTCATTGCCATCTCAATAGGTATTTCAAATATTTTCTTCCTAGATCTCTACAGGTAGGTATCTGGTCAACGTAGTTTTTAACAGACTTCAAAAAATGGAAGTAGTCAATTCGATACTTTTCTGCTGTGTCAATTTTAATCAATGTACCTATTTCTTCAAAAGTATCACTAAGTTTCACCTAAGTTTACACCCGCCTTACAATCGTGAGGTCGTGGGTTCAAATCTCCGGTCCCGTACCAATGAGTTCTTTGGAATTTACTACTAAAATTACGAGATAAATAAATACCTCCGACGTTTCGGCCGAGTTGCATCGACCGTGGTCACGGGTAGACTGGCCAGTCTACTGACTAGACATAGGTAGACTGACACCAGTCTACCCGTGACCACGGTCGATGCAACTCTGCCGAAACGTCGGGATGAGAAAGCATTTATTTATCTCGTAATTTTAGTGCGCGATTAGTCCCGTAGTATATAATAATAATAATGTGTTCAAATCGCGTAAGTTTAAAAACTACAAGTATAATCCAATTGAATTGCTGATTACATGAAAAAATCACTAAGTCGGATAAAGAGGTACATAACAATTTATTAATTTTGTATGGTCAAGTGGGCGCCTCACGATTGCCTTATTCAATTGACGGTAGAACTAAAATAAAATCTCGCCTCGCTTCTGTGGTGTTCAATAATAGACGGTCGATCGCAGAATGGTATGTATTATTCAAGCGCAAGTATATATTACATGAGTACAAATGTGGGTAGTCTTATAAATAGATCTACCCTATTATGTCACATACAGTACAGCTTCCCTATTACGTCATCGAGCAATTAGGCTATCTGTGCAGTCGTCGGCGCGACGCCTGCGCGGTCGGACGTCTCTCGCAGGTGACGCAAACTTCGTGTCGTTTTAACTTGCTAATGATTTCTGGAAGTTTCTCTGTCCATTCCTGTTCCGGGTGATAAACACCGCATTCGGACTTTGGATATTATCACGTAATTAAATTTCAGTAGTTGATGAATTTTGAATTCTACTGGGACGTGATAAGAGCTATTTGATGAGGGTTTTCTCGAGCTGCGTTTTAACATTTTAAATAATGATTTTGAGTTACAAATGAGTTTGAAATTTAAACAGCATCGTCTTTGCGCCAGATTTCGGAGCAGATTCATAACTGACTACTTTGTACTTAACTTTTACTTAGTTTGAATTTGATTAAAAGTAATACTGAAAGTAAATGAAAAACTTGGACAGAATGTACTTTTCACCTAGGATTACTACTATAATCAAAAGATTTTTGAATTGAACTTTTAGTGTACAGTATTAATAATTCCAGTAGTATTTATTGAACAATCGTTGAGTTAATTTGTACAGAATCACAGTTGATTTTAGCTAAGTTTGGCAATTTTAGAGTTTTACCAAAGATATAATAATACTACGTTTTACTATGGAAATTAACGTGGTTTTCACACATTTTATACTATATACTATAACGGGTTAGTGCATTGCGAGACGGCTCCGCGTGCTAGCACTCGCCAACTTGAGAAAGGTCGCCGAATGCGACCGAAACTATAGTCGTTACGACTATCCCTACACGTGAGTTCATTCCCGTTATACGAGTATATAGTATCAAATTTTAGAGTTGCTCTTTAATTTTAACCGTGTAGCTATTTCCGACCTTAAGACGGCTTAAAAACTCTCGATACTAGGGCTAGCCATCGAAATAACAACTTATATACTGCTGAAGTTCTTAAAATATAAGTAAATTGATTACCTTTACATCTAAGTTCACACCACTGGCTTTTCGGTGAAGGAAAACATCGTGAGGCAACCTGCATTTGTGTCAGTAGAAGAAATTCGATGGCATATGTGAATCCACCAACCCGCACTGGGCCAGCGTGGTGGATATGGCCCAAACACCCTTCATGGGTAGGCCTACGTCCTGCAGTGGACTATTAAAAAGGCTGGTACAGTACAGTACATCTAAGTTATAGGAAACATGTAGTTTCCTAAATGTTTTTTGTTGTTATAGAAACTTAACAAGTACGAATCTATCCTTGGCCCACGGCACTTGGCCAGCGAACACAGATTGGCCATGGAACACTCTAGGACCTGCTCGTGGCCTTCTAGCTACTCTACCCCTAGAAACTCCGAGCATACCTAACCTTCTCAATAATTCCTTAGACCACTTAGAGCTTATTAATAAGGTCCATTACTAAGACACCACGTTTATGTGTCGTAAGTCATCACTGGTCGAAAACTTTCGACTTGAAACACTGAGGTATGTCGGACGAGATGACGTCTTGTCATTTTCTGAACGCTTTTCACCCAAAATCTGTTCCAAAATGAATAAATCAAATGGTAACTTACCAAGTGCGAATCCATCCTTGGCCCACTGCACTTGGCCAGCCAGATTAGCAACTGAACACTCTAGGACCGCCTCGTGGCCCTCCTGGACCCGCAAACTCCGGGGTACCACCCTGAAGTACTGCTGCTGGAAGCCTGATGCGCAGACCAGCACTGAAAGACAAGAAAAAAAAATAGTTAGACAAGTTGCAAAATATGTGAAAGGTATTTTCACGCACTTGCTAAAAATGCGGAAGGATATGTTAGGGTATCTACCCCCTTTCCCCTGACTGCCTCGGTGGCTCAGTGGTTAGTGACCTTAACTACAGGGTAAAAGAGGTGTGGGTTCGATCTCCACCCAGCGCAAGTATTTATGTGATGAACATATATATTTGCTCTGTGTCTGGGTGTTATTTAGTTACTATCTATATAAGTATGTATTTAAACATATCACAAGCTTTGCTTAGTTTGGGGTCAGAGACCATGTGTAAGATGTCCCCAAATATTTATTTATTTATTTAGTACACCAATTCTGGGTATACCTGTAAATATGGGTGTATACTCGTAGTTTAATAATGGTACTTTATTGATAGAACGAGCTAAGCGTCTGTGCTTTGAGATTGGCATTTTCTTTTGTCCAGATATGAATGTTGGTTTGGATTTTTTTGTCAAAAAAGATTCCTTTAAAACAGAAGAAAGTTTTCAAGCAAGATGTATCAATCAAATCGGTCTAGAGCGAGTCGATTTATAAAACATCACTACACAGCCCAATTTTACGACATTTATTGAGCTTATCGAATACTTATTCATTACAGTTCACTTGAACTGCCCCGGGGCCGACGGGGGCATCCAATAACAATCTCATTTCAAATTGAATGGCCTATAACATACTAAAGGGATCAACTGCCCGTCTCAAGAACGGCAAAAACTAATTGTATATATTTATATATATATATATACTCATTATTAATATATATTTCATAGCTAGAGCACTATTTTATGGATTATTGTTAATCCTTACCAAAAATATCCCGCCGCTTTTTGAGTTGACGTCAGTAATTTTATACAGGGTTATTTCTAATCAATTAGCATCCTTCTAGGGGCTTATTCTGTACATCAAAACTAACAACTTTTGTTCTACGACTTTTTTTTTTTTTTTACTTTCGACAAAACTAAAAAAAAAACAGCTGTTCCATACATTTTGTCGCGGGTGAACTATATTTTTTTATGGAACAACAAAATTTTTTTTTGAGTTTTGACGAAAGTCGTAGAACAAAAGTTGTTAGTTTTGATGTACAGAATAAGCCCCTAGAAGGATGCTTATTGATTAAAAATAACTCTGTATAGTTAAGGAAAGATATAAGAGTATGATGATTTCCAGGCAGTTCTCGGCCACGGCGACTGCGTAGTTTCTTCTAAGGTTACTTGATGGGTCCTCACATTACTGAAGTAACCAATTTTAGCGATGAAAGTTCGAGAACAGGTGCTACATGTGAGGATACCTTCAACGTAATAGATACTCGTATGTTTGCAGGCGGTCTGTTTTTAAATTGTTCTCTTTTCGCATCTAGATTGCGTCTTCGTTCACGGAAATACCTTTGGGTACGGAACCCTAAAATGGTTAACCTTCAAGCGGGCGCGCGGTCATTTGTAACGGGAGCGGGCACGCGTAACCGAAAAGACCTATGGGATGAATAAGAGAAATAAAGCACTAATTATTCAATATTTATTTATTTATTTGTACTCAGATATCTGCACTCATTGTGCACTCATTGTCTGCAAAGTGTTATTTGTCAAAAAAAGTAATTAAAATTATGAATAAGAAACAATTATTAAATTAATTAACAAAATTAAATATTGAATGATGGCCGAAGAACTACTACGAGCGTGATCTAGAGTATGTCGCGTTGAGCGTCGCGCGTAACCTTTTCGACGACAGGCGCGTGTAGTCGTTTCGACGACTGCACCGGGACTAAAACAATTGCGATCTGTGAAGTGGGGGGAAAGCCCCGAGCGACGGTTTATGCTTTATTTAACTCCCAATGACATAGCGACAGGCTACTAGAAATGAGAAATAAATGTCGTGGGTAATAATAATAATATGAACGAAAATGTACTAAGCGCGGTCGATTCGACTACGCGCGCCCGCTTGAAGGTTAAAAAATTACATATTATTACGTGAAATGGTACGACGAATATACCTGTTATTATTATATTCAAAACATAGATAACAATTGATTTTCTTATTCTATTTACATAATAATATGTTCAGAAATAGTTATTTGTTATACATGAGTACAAAGTTGCTTTTTAACCGCTTGCTTAATTTTGATGACCGAGCAAGCAAAGCTTGCTAATTAAGCTTCGCTTATTATTAAGTTTTAATCATTTTTAGGGTTCCGTACCTCAAACGGAAAAAACGGAACCCTTATAGGATCACTTTGTTGTCCGTCTGTCCGGCTGTGTGTATCAAGACTCTTTATCTCGGGAACGCGTATAGATATCAAGTTGAAATTTAAACTGTATACCTACGTATATCCATAATCTCTTGCAGTAGTCTAAAAGAAAAGTTCAGTTATCGTTTAAAAGAGTTAGACCCGTTTATGTCGTAAAAATCCGCATATTTCGTCACTCATAAAAATCAAAACTTACGGGGTACATCCCGTTGACATAATATGACTATGAAATTTGGCGAGAAGCATTGTCTCAGAGTACACATATAGGAATAAATCTTAAAACTATACATTTTTATTTAAATCACAAAAAATAGGGCCTCAAAATTCACAAAATATGGGTTCAAAATTCAAACTGAGTAGTAAATCGTATCAAGTAAGGTATCATATAAAAGAACTTCATTAGCATGCTAAAACAGGTTTTTGATTATTTTAACAATATGTTTGTACGGAACCCTCGATGAGCGAACCTGATTCGCACTTGTCCAGTTTTTGATACTATTTTATCAAAATAATCAGTCGTAGTCACGCCATAGTCCAATAAAGTCGTGGTCAAGTCCAAACATATTCTAAGTCATACCTCAGTAAAGCAGCACAGTGAAGGCTTTACTAGAGGCGTCTATTAAGTTTTGCTAACAACGACGTCACATTAAATCACTAAAAGTAAGTAAGTTCGTATAGGCTGGGTGACTAGCCCTGGTGTCAGATAAAATTTCAAAGTGAATAAAATAGTTATTGACAAAATTTCAATTTTGCAGGTGTCCAAACGATATTAGGCAGCTTAAAACTCTGACTCCAGGGCCTGCCAGTCGGCCAATCGATGGGAATATCCCATAACAATGTCATTTCAAATTGAACGGCCCATAACACCCTAAAGGGATCACAACTCGTCTCGAGAGCGACAAAAACTAAGTACATGTACGATGTAGAGGAATGTAGCTGGGAAGTTACTGGTGTAAGGAGGCGTCTTGACGAACGATTACTGATTTTTACCGATCTCCAAAAAGGAGGTGGTACTGTGTTCATCTGTACTTGTTAGGGTTCCGTACCTCAAACGGAAAAAACGGAACCCTTATAGGATCACTTTGTTGTCCGTCTGTCCGTCTGTGTGTATGTCAAGACTCTTTATCTCGGGAACGCGTAAAGATATCGAGTTGAAATTTAAACTGTATACGAATATCTATAGTCTCTTGTAGTGGCGTAAAAGAAAAACTTCTCAGCTATCGTATAAAAAAGTTAGAGCCATTTATGTCGTAAAAAAACCGCATATTTCGACACTCACAAAAATCAAAACCTACAGGGTACTTCCCGTTGACATAGAACTATGAAATTTGGCACAAAAAATAGGGCCTCAAAATTCACAAAATATGGGTTAAAAATTCAAAGTGAGTAAATCGTATTATGCATTAGCACATGCTAAAACAGGTATTTAATTATTTTAACAAAGTGTAATTATCGATGAATGACGAGAAAAGTGTAAAAAAAAAACTTTTTGTGGATTGCTCAGAGCAAATAAAAAATCATGAGAGAATGTTGTGAACAAACAAGTGAAGCCAACCAAAACTACGCCTCGCCGTGTAAGGACAATTACACAAACATCCACGTACAACGAAACTACGCCTTGGCTAGTCAGTCGAACTATGGCGGCGCAACACCGACGCACTCACACACGTATGTGGATTGTTATAGTATAGATTTTAACAACTTACTTCCCAATTTTGTGAAATTTTCTGGATTTGTACGGAACCCTCGATGTGCGAGCCTGACTCCCACTTGTCCGGTTTTTTTTTTTATTTAGTCTAGAGATCCTAAATAGATTTGCGAGTATAGAGTTAAGAAGATTTAGTTAAAGATGTATGTCGCGTACGTACAGTTTGGAGAACTACTAGTTAATAAATTCATCATCATCATCATATCAGCCATAGAACGCCCACTGCTGGACATAGGTCTCCCCTAATGATTTCCAATAAGACCGGTTGATAGCGGTTTGCATCCAGCGCAATCCTGCGGTCCTAATAAGGTCATCCGTCCACCTTGTGGGTGGACGTCCTACGCTGCGCTTGCCGGTACGTAATCTTCACTCAAGAACTTTTCGACCCCATCGGTCATCAGTTCTCCGCGCTATGTGCCCTGCCCATTACCACTTCAACTTGCCAATCCGCTGGGCTATGTCGGTAACCTTGGTTCTTCTACGGATCTTCACATTCCTGATTCGATCTCGCAGAGAAACTCCGAGCATAGCCCTCTCCATGGCTCTTTGGGCTACTTGGAGCTTACTAATAAGGCCCATAGTGAGAGACCACGTTTCTGTGCCATAAGTCATCACTAGCAACACACACTGGTCGAAAACTTTTGACTTGAGGCACTGAGGTATGTCGGACGAGAAGAGAACGAACGTTAACGAGAACGTCTTCTCGTTCTCGTTAATAAATTAATTACAATTATTTCGCTATTGGCTATCCCACTTGTCGCTTGGATAGGTAGGTCTGTTTATCTCTGTGCCATAATTCTACCAATCCATTACAATAAAGATCCGCGATCAGCGATTACATCGCTCGTGGTAACGGCCACTTATTTAATTCTGCCGCTAGAGCAAGGAATGCAGTCGCAGGTAAGAAATGAAATTATTTTTATCACGTTGCGGTTCTAGATTTCTGGTTCGTTTAAAGCTAGGAATAATGGTGTAGTTAGACATAGAGTCTACAAAAACGAAGCGAAGCGATGTAGTACAGCGGGGCAATTTTGTTAGCTGCAATTCTGTCATCCGATCTCGTTACTAAAGTGAACCGTTCTTGAACCTGTCTCGTTTTTCTGACAGTTTTAAGCTGTCGGAACTGTCAGAATTCAGTAAAGAGATGGGCTAACGGAATTGCCCCGCTGATCTCGTTACTGAGATGACACGTTCTGGAACCTCTCTCTTTTTTCTGACAGTTTTGACAGCTCAAAGCTGTCAAAAAAACGAGAGAAGTTTAAGAAAGTGTCACCTCATTAACGGATCGGTTAACAGAATTGTCCCCGCAGGTCAATGTTCGAATCAAACATGGCGTCTACGGAGTTAGCTATATTGACTGCCTCGGTGGCTCTGTGGTTAGTGACCCTAACTTCTGGATCAAAGAGGCGTGGGTTCGATCCCCACCCAGGGCAAATATTTATGTGATGAACATAAGTAGTGTTTGCTCTGTGTCTGGGTGTTATTTAGTTACTATCTATATAAGTATGTATTTAAAAATAAGTATATGTAGTATATCAGTCTCTGGCAGCCATATCACAAGCTTTGCTTAGTTTGGGGTCAGAGGCCGTGTGTAAGATGTCCCAAAATATTTAAATATTTATTTATTTTATATAGCTAATCATACAGCTTGGCGGGATGTCAACTAAGAGCTGCGGATATCTACGCAGCTGTCAATTAAATAAATAAATAAATATTAGGGGACCTGTTACACACGATCTCTGACCCCAAA
The DNA here is from genome assembly GCA_949316475.1 of Hypomecis punctinalis. Classification (NCBI taxonomy): domain Eukaryota; kingdom Metazoa; phylum Arthropoda; class Insecta; order Lepidoptera; family Geometridae; genus Hypomecis; species Hypomecis punctinalis. The sequence continues at coordinate 15,285,968 of OX438820.1, read as the reverse complement.
CTGAGCAAAGCTTGTGATATGGCTGCCAGAGACTGATATACTACATAATTATACATATTTTTAAATACATACTTACATAGATAGTACCTAAATAACACCCAGACACAGAGCAAACAGCAATGTTCATCACATAGATGCTTGCCCTGGGTGGGGATCGAACCCACGCCTCTTTGATCCAGAAGACTAACTAACCCTTCAGCTGTCCCAGCGCTTTACGGCAAAAACGCTATCTTGTCCAGCCACGCGCGATTTTTTTTTAATTTCCGCCGCTACCTTCTAAAATCACGATTTCTCGTAATTTTTGTATGAATAGTCCCAATAAACTTTACATCATAGGAATTGTCTTGAATTCAGCTATTAGAATCTATTTATAGAATGTGTAAATTTTATTTCACGTTATCTTTAGGAAAGTAGGAAGTTGAAAAAAAAATCTCCTCTCTCAAAAATATGAATTTTTTGCAAAATACCTCAATAATCTATTGCCAATGCATTAAAAGTATAAATAACTTACCCTCCCCTTACCCTTCCATCATTTAATTAGAAAAATGGGCACCAAAGCCACTTTCGCACCAACAAATTGACCATTTTTATCACAAACGCAGACGGTTGGAAAACTCCGATGCGCGTCCGAGCACGTGTGACGACTTGTCGGCGAAATTAGACGAGGTCGAAGTAGGAATCGAATAAAAAGTCACGACACTATATTCTTCTCTGTTTTTCCTATTACTAATTGGTATAAGTTAAAACGTGACAGCACAATAGGCAGACGTCCAAAAAATTGCTAAAGAAAAAACGGGCGATTAACCAGATTCTGGCGGCTGGGCGAAATGGGACAAATTGTTCGTCACCAGAATCTGGTGACTGGACAGTTGAAGGGCTAATATAAGATGTTTTGTGTGTGATGTTTTGTTTTGTTTTATTTATGAATACAATACAATACAACAACACACTATTGACACCAACAAGAAAACATAACGAAAGAAGCAAAGACAGATAAGGCACAAAAGGCGGTCTTATCGCTAAAAGCGATTTCTTCCAGACAACCTCTCTTGGATGCGAGGAAACGTAAAGACGACAAGGACGGTGTAAACGTAAAAACATATATATTAGTGCACATGAGTCTGTCTGTCTGTCTATCTGTCTTTAGCGAAATGCGTTACAGATTATAATTCTCTGCTCAGCTGCGCCTCTACTAGCTATGTTTCGCTTGAGTGGAGTATGGACATTAGTGTGAGCCACCATTACTGAGGTATTTGCTAGGACAGTCATTTTGAAGCTTGGTCAGGTTAAAAGAAAGAAAAGTATTTTCAGGTATTTTTTTGAAGTGTAAACTTCTTTAGCGGCTTTGTGCACTTTTTCGGATGGGTAATAAATGTTAAATTCACGTCTGGGACACGTGACTTGAACGAAAATTCGTAAACACTGACGCACTCACCACATGTATAAAAAACCGGCCTCACTAGTCTGTTCACGAAATTCTGTCTTGATTTAAAGGATTCCGTACCTCAAACGGAAAAAATGGAACCCTTATAGGATCACTTTGTTCTCAGTCTGTCCGTCTGTCCGTCTGTGTGTATGTCAAGACTATTTATCTCGGGATCGCGTGAAGATATCGAGTTGAAATTTAAACTGTATACGTATATCTATGGTCTCTTGCAGTTGTGGAAAGAAAAAACTTTTCAGTTATCATATAAAGAAGTTAGAGCCTTTTATGTCGTAAAAAACCGCATATTTCGACACTCACAAAAGTAAAAAAACCTACAGGGTACTTCTCGTTGACATAGAACTATGAAATTTGGCAAAAAGCATTGTCTCAAAGTACACATGTAGGAATAAATCTGAAAACTGAACATTTTTATTTAAATCACAAAAAATAGGGCTTTAAAATTCACAAAGTATGGGTTTAAAATTAAAAGTGCATAAATCGTATCATGTAAGGTATCATATAAAAGAGCTTCATTAGCACATGATAAAACAGGTTTTCAATTATTTTAAAAAATTTCGATGAATGACGAGAAAAGTAAAAAAAAACTTTTGTCGATGATGATGACGAGATTTTAATAACGTACCTACTTACCAATTTTGTGAAATTTTCTGGATTTGTACGGAACCCTCGGTGTGCGAGCCTGACTTGCACTTGTCCAGTTTTTTATTTAGTCTGAGGATATATGTGAGTCTGAGGCCTGGATTAGCTTATGTATCTCTCTATCATGACGGTCTGTAGTGTAGAGGTACTAGGACCCCAGAGACAAAAGGATGCACATTGGTTGCTAATACCGACCGAGTGGGCGTCGAGTGGGCACTACTGACGCGACACGCTCTCAAAAGGTGAACGCACCCTAATGTGGTGCAAGTAACAAGCTGCAGGCTTCAAACTTACTATGAAGTAAGCTACAAGATGCGCATCGTGTTAATTCATAGTTAAGTATGACAAAAATCCTCAATTGCGTTTATGGTGTGAGAAAAAATGTGCTATTAAGGGTTATTTCTAATCAATTAGCATCCTTATAGGGGCTTATTCTGTACATTAAAACTAACAACTTTTGTTTTACGACTTTCGCCAAAACTCAAAAAAAAAATCAGCTGTTCCATACATTTTGTCGCGGGTGAACTAAATGTTTCTATGGAACAACAATTGTTTTAATGATATTTGACGAAAGTCGTTAGTTGTTAGTTTTGATGTACGGAATAAGCCCCTAGAAAAATGCTAATTGATTAGAAATAATCCTGTATATATTTAGATAGCTATATACACGTTGTTATGATTTTATCGTATTTAGACTCGTAATAGAAAAACCTGCATAATACTAATAGAAGTGATAGAAAATAGATAATAAATATGTTGATTTACTTTATCAAAAATTTTAATATTTTAAAATCATTTTCATCTGCATCAAAAATTCAACAGTAGTTTTTGTAGCGAAAAGTTTGTCTGACTACGACCGTCTAGGCCGTGCGTCGTAGTCAGACAAAATAAACGCAAACAGAGACAAAATATATTATTAGTTTCGTCCTGTTCACACTTTGTTAATTGCACATCACGCCCTCTTACTTTTGTTATTATTTTTATTTTAGCGACCAATAATTAACTATGTGTTGATTAGTTCTGTACAATCTGAGTGATTAGCTAAGCCATTGGAAGAGCGATAATAAAACTATTTAGCTTATTTGAAGCTGGAAACAGGAGAAAAAATAATGCATTTTAGTTTTAGGTACAATGTTGTCTAATATTGGTACCAGGAGTCCAGAAACAAAAAGATACACATTGATTGCTAATACCGACCAAAAATGGCATCGAGTGGGCACTACTGACGCGACACTCTCTAATGAGGTGAACGCGCCGTAATGTGGTGCAAGTGACAAGTCATAGACCAAATAAAACTAACAGTGAAGTTAGCTACAAATTCCCATCCTTACCACCGATATGAATTTGCTATTGTGCTGATGACATTAATTTGTTATATCAACTCGTCTCGTGTTCAAAGACGTCAATTAATTTGATTCGGCCTAAACAAGCTGAACGATTAACTAAACTATTGGCTGAGTGATAATTGAAGTAAATTAACATATTTGAACTGTCGGAAAAATGAGGAAAATGTATACATTCTAGGTAGAGTATCGTCTAATAGAGGTACTAGGAGTCCAGAAACAAAAGGATGCACATTGGTTGCTAATACAGACCAAGTGCGCGTCAAGTGGGCACTACTGACGCGACACGCTCTCGTTAGGTGAACGCACCCTATTGTGGTGCAAGTTACACACTGAGCGATTTATTAGAGCCATTGGCTCAGTAATAATTCAAGTAATTAGGAAGCTTGAACTGTTAGAAAATTAATTCGTGAAAATGAACACATTAAACTTTATTACAGAGGGGTTAGTAAAGGTTTACATGTAAATTCTACTAATTAAATATCAAATTATAAGAATTGTCACAAGATACAAATTATATACACATTAAATAGAAATTAGCATTTTTAACTCATATCTTAGTTTCAGTGGTGTATTGTTTATTAAAAACAAACATTTCAATCCGGTTTAATAATATGTGTTTCTCACGTAGCATGAACAAAGTAATGAAAAAGTAAAGAAAAGAAATGTAACGAATTGAGCACCTGCTCCGGTTCGTCGGTCAAAAAAAAATTCACACTCCGCATATTTACCCGCTACCTCTCATAACATGTTCCACGCATCGAGCACCATACACGCTGTCTGACTAAAGGACCCCGCACACTTGTCTGCGTGAAAATTAACACACATGACAGTGAGCAGTTGAGTCGAGCTCCACCATCCCTGGTTAGTTTTATCGGTGAGTTGTAAATTAATCCGACAGATAATAAAACTATTACATCTGACCGTATGGCGAGAAATGAAATAGAACAGTTAAAGTAGTTGCCAAATTAATTTAGTTTATAAATATGTGTAATAAAATAAACACTTATTATTTTAGATATATATTATTTGACGTTTCATTTAGCATGTTATGTGTGAATTACGAAACAAGCATCGCGGGTGTTCATTAAGTTCAATGTGTGTAGGTATTTCTATTAAAAATAAATACTATATACTAGAGCCTAAAACAATGTGAATGTTTTTTAATGTATCATGATTGCATTACAGTGGTCTTGATTTTTATTATCTCTTGAACATAATCGTGCATGATCTAAGTTTAACGATTTAAAATGAAATACATATTTTTTTCTAAAGCTACAAAAAAGCTTAAAAATAACGTAACAAGGACAACAAATAAATCACAAGTGTTATATTTAATTTACCAATAAAAATTGTTTTCACTTTACAAACATTTAACGACGATTTAGTTACAGATTGTGGAACTCGGTACATCATTAGCATTATACGTCCTCGTATTCCTAATTAGGTCCTGAATAAGTAGAATGTAAAACACAAAGTAATAAGCACTAAGTTGCAAATTAAAAAAGCTCGCATATAAGAAACCGAGATGGTATTTACATATAAATTTCTTATCGAAAATTTATTTAGCGGCCGTGAATGTAGTAATAAGGTTAATCTATGCATTAAGAAGCATCCACTGATTTCGATCTTAGGTTTTATTTGATGTATTTTTGTGCATTTGCAAAACTGACCACTATTTTGGTTTCTATGTGTACCTACTTCGTTAGCACTATTTATTCAAGGACTCTTAAATTAGTCTTCATAAATTAAAAATAAGTATAAAGTTTATTATTATAAACTACGTGACTAATCACGCACTAAAATTACGAGATAAATGACCCGTGACACCCGTGACCGTGACCACGGTCGATGCAACTCGGGTAGACTGGGTAGACTAGCCAGTCTACCCGTGACCACGGTCGATGCAACTCGGCGGAAACGTCGGGATGATGAGGTATTTATTTATCTCGTAATTTTAGTGCGCCATTAGTCCCGTAGTTTATAATAATAATGTGTTCAAATCGCGATAGTTTAAAAACAAAATAAGTAGTTTATCTGTAAATGTCATAAAAATACAAAAACTTTAAAGTTAACACTTTATCCACTCGTCCCACTTTATCCATATCTATTAAAATAAAGAATAAAAAAAGAAATAATAAACACGCCAGTTGCTTTAAAGTTAATCAAGCAAAGCCATCACTGTACAGACACACTCGCAACATACATCCACTCACACACCAACATGCACGCTACACACACACATTACGCAATCGAAAAACGGAAATTACTTGTACTCGTATTTAAGTAAATTATTAAGAACTCATTGTTAAGTCACTCTTTTCATTACATTAGGTAATAATTATGAGATGTCTTATCTAAAAGCGGAAGAGACTAAATTTCACGACACAGGACCACTGTGAGATTTAGGGTTCCACTCTGGAAGTTTGTAAATTTAATCTAAGTACCTACCTACTAACATTACTTTAAGCATCATCAAGATTTACTAACTCCAAAAATAAACGTTATCTTATCTTATCCTTAAATCACTCTATCTATTAAAAAAATCCGTTTATAATTTCAAAGATATAACATACATGGGGACAGACAACGGAAAGCGACTTTGTTTTATACTATGTAGTGATAGTGATAAGCCTTTTGCCCGACGAGTAAACATATGGCCTCTGCATCTCTATAGTAGGTAAGTATTTGCTGTGTTTCATGGGGACAGACAACGGAAAGCGACTTTGTTTTATACTATGTAGTGATAGTGATAAGCCTTTTGCCCGACGAGTAAACATATGGCCTCTGCATCTCTATAGTAGGTAAGTATTTGCTGTGTTTCAAATATTAAACAACTTTAATGCTGCTTATTACGTCAACTCGATCTATAAAACCGTAATAAAATAAAAAGAAGGCCAAACCTAGACCGCATAGCCAAACTTTTTTCGTAATAAAATTAAGATATCTTGCAAAATTTATTTTTTCCGCTGCCATTTTATTTTATTTCCTGGCCGCCTTCCAAATAAGGAGCGGTCGATCTAACCTCAGATACAGCTTGTGCAAAAAGAAAGTCGTAGGTGAGGTCGCCCGTGTGCCATTTTTGACCGACGAAACGGAGGAGGTACTCAATTCGACGAGAATACATATACAGGGTTATTTCTAATTAGTTACCATCCTTTTAGCGACTTATTTTGTATATCAAAATTAACAACTTTCGTTCTGCGACTTTTGTTAAAACTAAAAAAAAAATATGTTTCATAGAAAAATATCGTTTACCCGCGACTAAATGTATGGAACAGTATGCTTAGTGTGAGTTTTGTCGTAAACGTGACGCGCTCTTCGGCGAGCGCGTAAGAATGTGATTTGTATGAACTGGTTGTATTTCAAAAACGCGCCGCTAGTAGCGCTGTTAATTTCTTCATCATACAGCTGATATTTTTTTTTTGAGTCTTGTCAAAAGTCGCAGAACAAAAATTGTTAGTTTCGATGTACCTACAGAATAAGCCCCTAAAAGGATGCTAATTTATTAGAAATAACCCTGTACATTTTTTTATGTATATCCACGCATAACTTATTACATAGTAGTTCGATTACGATAATTATTTTTTATTGGAAAGAGTAAACTTTGAAATTGGTCCCATTTAAATTTAAAGTGATAAATCCTACTAATATTATAAACGCGAAAGTTTGTGAGGATGGATGGTTGGTTGGATGGATGTATGGATGTTTGTTACTCTTTCACGGCAAAACTACTGAACGGATTGAGATGAGACTTTGCAATAATATAGCTTATATATCAGAATAACACATAGGCTACAAATTATAATGATTTTGCGTCAAAAATCAAAATATCATGCGGGTAAAAACTAGTCAACAATGATGTGAAAAATGCTACATAGATCAGTGCGAAGTATTCGCTAATTCTGTCACGGTTGAAGTCGGTCTTGCTATTTTTTTGCGAAAAATAAATAAATACTAATTTTGTTACGTTGACAACACTGCTCTGTCATTGCTAGTACTGATAAAACTGTTTGATACTTGCTAGACACCAATTCGATTTCCATCAGTAGACTCGTGTCTACCAAGTAGTCGGTGCCTGCTGATTAAAATCTTATATAATATACGAGTATTAATCTTACAAATAGTTCACTGTAGCGCTCGTAGCGTAGTTTGACTAGGTGTTTGTCAGCGATCACCGAAATTAAGCAACGTTCCGCACGGTCAGTATTTGGATGGGTGACCGCGGGTGGCATTTTCCAACTGAGCGCTACCGTGGCTCGGATGACACGTTAAATTGTAGGTCCCGGTTGTTTTAACCGTTTAGCCATGTCAGAGGCCTTCAGGCGGCCTAAAAAAAACTCTGACACCAGGGCTAGCCACCCGGCCTATACGAACTTACTTACTTTTTACTGTAACGCCACGATGGTTTTCTTTTTGCACATACTCTACATTTCATACTTTTGGTTGCGCAGTTTTTGATGTGCAGTGCTTTTTTTCTTTTATTTCAAATAGGTTTGCGTTTGACTACACACTGTCTGATGTTAAGCAGATACGCGGTCTAGGTTGAAGCACGCTTAAGATACCTATTTACTCGAGATTTGAAGACACCTACATTGTACTTTAACGGAAAGACAGGCTCAGGCAAAGCGTTCCACATTCTGGCAGTTCGTATGAGGAATGTGGACTCAAAACGCTTGGTTCTAACGCGTGGGATGTCCACCATATAAGGGTGGCGCTTTGGTCGCGTCTGTCTAGCCGTACGATAGAAGAATGGGGCAGGTGGGACCAGATTGTGCAACTCCTGGGCGCACTCACCAAAGTGTATCCGATAGTAAGCTGACAGATACGCCACCCTACGTCGATGCTCGAGACTTTGCAGCTGCGACTTAGTCAAGGTTTCGTTGCCTATCAGCCTCCTGGCTCGCCTTTCAAAGGACTCCAAAGCCTTCAACTGGTATTTGGCAGAGCTATCCCAAAGGTGAGAGCAGTATTCCATGCAAGACCTGACTTGCTTGAAATGCTTGTACTGTTATTTAGAATTTTGAAAAGTTGTCTGTTTTGGCAAATGTCATAGAAATGAATTTAAGTTGTTCATTTACCTAGAGTTTTCAACCGAATTCAAAAAAGATTTATAAGTCGTCTGTTTTTCGGAGATACCTAAATATGTTACGCAATCACTCCACCAATTAGGAACCGATTTAGATGATACTTTTTTTGTGTGATAGATCACATTTCAGAGGACGTACTATTTACATGTTATCGAAATCGGTGATTGCAACAATCAAAATCGCTTGTGCCACTTTTGGCGCAAAATAATTGTAATAGATATAAATATTAACTACTAATAACTAATATTACTAATCACTACGTAGTATTAAACAAAGTCGCTTACCGCTGTCTGTCCCCATGTATGTTTATATATTTAAAACTACGAAACGGATTTCGATGCGGTTGTTTTTTTTAATAGATAGTGTAGTTCAAGGAGATTATATATACAATACACCTGAGCGAAGCCGGGGCGGGTCTCTAGTAATTAATAAATTATTAAACTAATATTACTACTAATAACTAATACTACTAATAAACTAATATTACTTCTAATAAATAATATTAATAACATACGCAGTAGTATGACTAGGCTTAGTGGGAGTACCAACGCTCTGTTTATACGCCTAACGGTACAAAATCGGTTCCGTGACTATGAGCTACATTTTTAGGGTTCCGCACCTCAAACGGAAAAAACAGAACCCTTTGTTGTCCGTCTGTCCGTCTGTTCGTCCGTCCGTCTGTCCGCGTGACCGTTTGTGTGTATGTCAAGACTCTTTATCTCGGGAACGCGTAAAGATATCGAGTTGAAATTTAAACTGTATACGTACATCTATGATTTCTTGCAGTTGTGTAAAAGAAAATCTTCTCAATTATTGTTTAAAAAAGTTAGAGCCGTCTATGTCGTGAAAAACCACATATTTCGACACTCACAAAAATCAAAACCTACAGGGTAATTCCCGTTGACATAGAACTATGAAATTTGTCTCAGAGTACACATATAGGAATAAATCTGAAAACTTTACATTTTTATTTAAATAACAAAAAAAATAGGGCCTCAAATTTCACACAATATAGGTTAAAAATTCAAAGTGAGTAAATCGTATCATGTAAGATATCATATAAAATAACTTCATTAGCACATGCTACAACAGGTTTTTAATTATTTTAACAACATGTTTGTACGGAACCCTCGAAGTGCGAGCCTGACTTGCACTTGTCCGGTTTTTTTAGACTATAGGAACTCTATGGGAGAGGCCTACGTCCAGCAATCGACGTCCTTCGGCAGATGTATCTAAAAGAATTAAATAAAGATAACAATAATACCTAACCACATCCCAACAAATAACTTAACCAAATGGCATTTTAATACAACCTGAGGCCATTTGGAAGGCATCCCGTCCCAACCCTTCTAAAAAGGCCTTACTTTCCTTAATAAGGCCTTAAAAACCTATAACGACTGGCACTTGAACGAGAAACCTGTAATTAATAAGGGTACACGCACACAGGCGAGGGGAGATGGTTCTGTATAAAATAATGTGCAGTATGGGCAACTTCAATTAGATATAACCCTTTATTAGCTCAACCATATATTACAAAACCAACAAATTACATGGACAAATATATAAAGAAACTTTCTTTTTGTGATAAACATTAAGAAGAAAATAATAATGAACAAAAAATATAAATATTATTGTAAAAAAGCGCAAATTCGCACAAAGCGCCACACGCTTTTATAAAATAGTATTAATATTAAATATATATAAATATAAATATGTTTTGGGACATGTTACACACGGCCTCTGACCCCAAACTAAGCAAAGCTTGTGATATGGCTGCCAGAGACTGTTATACTACATATACATATTTTTAAATACATACTTATCCTCCTGAGACCCACGGTATCACCGGTGATACCTTGCGAAAAAAAAATATTTCTGCTCTTTCAAAGGATTTAGGTCTAAACTATGGATCAGTTTAGATACTTAATGATATTGTCTTTCATTTAAATACGGCAAAGAATTAATTTTTAGCTATTTCCTACTAAGTTTCTTGTACTGAAAATTAAGTTTTTTGAAAACAGTGACATACCCATGGATAATAGGAATTATTTTTTATTTTCGTTGGCTTTTGCCCGCTTTGTTGTTTTAATCGAATAGCTAAAAAGTTAATCATTCGTCATGTATAAAAAACAAATTATAAAATTATCATTATTTAAGAAAAAAACCCGATTTATTTTTCATATCACCGGTGATACCTTGGGCACTTACGACTTTAAAATTGACATTTTTAATATTTAGATTATGATCGAAATTTTAATTTTCTGGCAATTTTTATGATCTCCAAGAGTAGTAATTAGTAATAATACATCGAGAAGAAGTCTGTTACTGAGTCACGAAGGTCTAGCTGAAGGTTTGAGGGCTCAAGGCTGGCCATGTAGTATGAAGATTTGGTATAGAAGCTTCTAGGCTATTTTTCCCCCAAATCTTGTGGTAGGCAAAGGAATTATGAATTTTTAGCTTAGAAACGCTCTGGAAACTCTTTTACTACCACTTTGGGTCAAGGTTCCCTATTGGTATAATAATTTTTTAGTAAGACGACTACATAGATAATTTTCCCGAAAAAAATTACTAATTATGTATTTTAGTACAACAGAATAAAAATAAATAGAAGATAGCATGTATTCTGTGAATAGTAAGAGCTTGACAAAGCAGTAGAAGAACAAAAAACTTTACATAGCTCTGATAACACAGAAATTTGCTAAATTAAACGTGTCTGAGGGTCAGTCAATTCAAGTAGCACCCATGAAGAATAATTCATGTCTAGGGAGTTTCCTGCAGCTGGAACCTAAGTAATCACTATATACTTGATGTTTCACAATCAGTAGTTCTCTACACTTTTATCTACAAATGCATAGAGTTGTATAATTCATACATTACGCCACTTACAAAATGTACCAAAATATGTACTAATTATGTGATAGTGACCACTTAGTGGCATCTAGCTAAGCTCCATCAGCTCCAATGTAATATATTTCCATATTTATTTGTTATCTTGAACTGTTTCTATGGTTTTTATCCACTAGAAATACTATTAAGAAAAAATTTTTTTACCGATAGTGATCTGATTGAGACCCAAGGTATCACCGGTGATACCTCCTATTTTGGCGATTTGGGTGGGGGAGGATTTTTTTTACTATTTTTCCCATAATCCTGATACTCACAATAGCACCTAAACTAAAAATCAGATAAGTCATATGATTTTTTATTCTCTGGGTCTCAGGAGGTTATATAGATAGTAACTAAATAACACCCAGACACAGAGCAATCACTTATGTTCATCACATAAATATTTGCCCTGGGGATCGAACCCACGCCTCTTTGATCCAGAAAATAGGGTCACTAACCACTGAGCCACCGAGGCAGTCAATCCCATATTTTTCGTTTATTATTATTTTCTGTCTATATTTAAAATTAATTTACACTTTTTACTTTTTGTTGCCGCTATAACACAAATACAAAAAAAGAGGTGCTCCCATACAACAAATCTGATTTTTTAGACGTTTTTAGCTCGATATTAATAACGGTGACAGTTAAATTCTCCAAATATTCCCGCAAAATTTAGTTAATAATGCTCTTTAAAAATAAATTAGTTAGCTAAAATAAAATAAATATTAAAGGGCGTCTTCTACGGACGTATGCAGGCTGCCTCACGATATTTTCCTGCACCAGAAAGCCAGTGGTGTGAATTTCCGTACATACGTTCTGAAGAAACTCATCGTTACGGGACCGGGATGAGAACCGACGACCTCAAGAATGAGTGGCCAGCGTTACGACCATTAGACTACTACGGCTATATCTGTTTTAATTATTTATTATCTAAAAAAATAAAAAAATGGTTGAATTACAGTACGTTAAAAAATCGAAAAAAAAAATACGAAATAAAATGCGAAATCCACAGATTTTATTTATCAAAAGTGATTTATGAACTAAATAAAACACATTTTATGTAATAATTTACTAACAAGTAACACATACATACACATGTTATTTTTTCAAATTCACTTTTTATAATTATATTTTATTACTAGCTTTTGCCCGCGGCTCCACCAGCGTGGAATTTGACTTTTGTGCTATCCCACAGGAACCGTATATTTTTTCGGGATAAAAAGTAGCCTATGTCACTTTCCGGCTCCTGAACTATATCCATGCCAAAAATAAAGTCGATCCGTTGCTCCGTTGCTGCGTGAAAGAGCAACAAACCAACAAACAAAATTTCCGTTCACAATGTTGTACTTCATGGTCGAGGCACCAGCATGAAGTACAACATTGTGAACGAACATTTTGTCTATAAAAAATTTGGCACGAGTCATTACGCGTATGTCAATGTCAATGTCTCGCGTATCAAGCTATGTTTAATAATGTATAGTATGATTACAGCATCGTTTTACACCTATCGTATATTTTTATTGTTTTCTGAAACTTTCCCACTCCCATACTGTCATTACAATCGGGGCATACACACATTCAAACATTGTCGTTACAGCGGGAACTTGACAATTATTGACGAACAAGAAATATTAGAAACTTACCCACACACACAAAGCGAGATGTCAAAGGAAATTCAACTCTTTGAAAATGAGGTTAGGGGACATTTTCAGCTGTTCGCAGATAATTATAGTTAAGGAGCTGCTGGATAAAGTACGATAAAAAATATTTTGATTGACAGCATTTCTCATAAGTTGATAACATATAGATGAGTTGATAATACATTACTTATTATGTCAACTACTACACTTAATATAAAAACTGTTCAGAGATAAGTTATAACAAAAACTTAAAAACGTTATGTTTGTGAATTATTTCAAATTCTCAATTAAAGCTCAAAAGTTCATGCATATATTTGACTACGCCTTAAAATATGAAGTTGGAATATTCATTGTAACGTACGTTTAACTTGTAATGATTATTCAAAAATATGAAAATATTCCGCAGCGTAAAAATCTATTTTTAATAAGTTTCTTACAGTTTTTTACAGTATCAAAATTTTATATTACAGATTTTACTATAGATACCTATAATTTAATGCATAAAATTGTAGAAACTGTGAAATCTATGAGACACCGACATATCCAATTATCCACTAACAATTTATACTTTCTTAAATTAAAATCTTTAAATTTAAAAGAATGTACTCTGAACCCTTTAAATAAAAAGCCGTAAGAAAAATGTCCACTGACTCTTAGCCTATCAGGTAAGAACTATCGATATCAGGAAGCGGGCCGGGCAACCGCTCATTACATTTGAATTTAGAACGCTTACTCGCGGTCCGACCGGCTTGCGTCTTCGTATTACACGTAATAGCCCATACGATGTCAGTGCAAATGGCTAGTCTATTACTTCTTCGTCTGCGGTTTTTAACAGACTTCAAAATAGGAAGTTCCCAATTCGAAAATTTTCTTTGTATATGTTCATCGATATTATTGACCGACGAACCACCGGAGGAGGTATATACCTACAATATTTAAAACCACGCGTTACTTTTTTCATAGTGGTCCGATATCAATAATTATTTTTTTATTGGAAAGAATATGCTTCGAAATTGGTTCCATTCAAATTTTATCGAAACTGGCTGAGCCATTTTTAATAAATCAACAATAATGTGAAAAATGCTACATCGATCCGTGCGAAATATTCGCGAATTCTGTACACGGGTGAAGTCGGTCATGCTAATTTTTGCAAAAAATAATCTTGTAGCTATTGTGAACTAATTTCAAAAAATCTTTTTTGGTTCAGAAGAATATTCGTAATTTATTATTTATTATCAATATTTAAATTTTATCGAAATCGGTTGAGCAGATTTAAATAATCAACTACAATGTAAAAGTTGCATTTATCGAATCGAGCGAACTATTCGGATTTTGTAGACGATGGAAGTCGGTTGTGCTATTTTTTGCGAAAAATAGTAATTGTTAATAGCACAGTGATATTGATCGACTGTCGAAGAAAATAATTTTAATGTTTTCTGAGGGAACCATACACATTTATCGGGATGATAAAACGTCATTAAATTATTACTACTAATTTAATGTTGTTGCATACTACTTAACTAACTTCACGTACTTAAATACAGGGTTTACCATAACTGTACTAAGTCAAAAAGAGGTGATTCAGACCATCATTATGAACAACTTTTACCATTGTGCCAACTCAGGATTGGAGAAAAAAAAAACAATTGTCATACATTTTGTCGATTTCTAGTTGCAGTTTTGTATGTTTGTTTTGTATTATTGTGTTTATTATATATTTATGTAATTGTTTATGAATGTATATTTATTTTATTTAAGATGTAGTATATTATTAGGTATAATGTGTAATTATTGTATTTAGTTTGTGAGTAATATTTTTTTTTCCTCCTTCCACATTTGTTTATTACACACTACCAACCACATTTTTGTAATCTGATTTCTGTCCATCCAAAGGTAGCCTGGAAGAAATCGCTCAAGGCGTTAACGCCGCCATTGTACCACCTAATTTTTAAGAATATTGTGTATTTTGTTATTTATACTGGTTTTTTTTGGTGTACAATAAAGTTATATTGTATTGTATTGTATGGAACAGCTAATTTTTAGTTCAAAATTTTACAGGGCAAGCAAATAACCCTATATATAGCAATCAAAATAACTGAAGGCGATGGAGCTGAAAAGTTCTCAAAATGAGATAACTTGCAAGCGCAGCGTAAAACGTCCACAGGTACGGTTGACATTATGATGTAACTAGTTTTTACCCGCGGCTTCGCCCGCGTACGCAATATATCATTATAATTTATAGCCTATGTGTTATAAGCTATATGCTTGCAAAGTTTCATCTCAATCCGTTCAGTAGTTTTTGCGTGAAAGAGTAACAAACATCCATCCATCCATCCATCCATCCATCATCACAAACTTTCGCGTTTATAATATTAGTAGGATTTAGACTATGGGAAGGTACTGGATACAAGCTGTTTCCAACTGATAATATTGAAATCTATAAGAGTAGCCTACATAAATATGTCCATTCGACGCGGTCACCCATCTAAAGCCTGATCGTGCCAAACGTTGTTTAACTTCGCTACGAAACGCCTAGTAAAAATTTCCAAAATACGCTAGCGCTCAAATGTAAAAATCAAACTGCTGTTTCCAAAACCGACTGTCGATAAATAAGGATAATGTACTCCGAGATTCTACTAAACACGCAAGCATGAAAAAAGAACCGACTTTTTTGAAGTACGGTTTTTAGGGTCCAAAATCATCTATAACATGAAATGAAAATGAAAAGCCCCAAAAGACAAAATAAAAATTTCTACGATTCCCGAGCAAATCCAAACAAAGTCCTGGGGAAAAGTAATTAAACAAAGTAAAAAGTATCAATGGTAATAAAAAGTTCCCCGGGGGTTGCCAGCACGAAAAAAGTCTCGAGAAAGTTGGGAATATACCACAGAATTCTCGAATAGGACATGTCGTACCCAACAAGCGGGGGCTTACTTTTACTTGAAAGTCTTAGCTCAAACGGAGCTCATAAACTTAAATCATAACTACGCATACTTAATGGATCTTAAAAATTTGTAATTATTCATTTTCACGACATATTTTCATTTGTATTTTTTTAGTAAAATTGATGTGTGATGAAAAACAGATCACAAATGGCAAAATGACACCATTATTTTGTCACAACAAATCATTTATCCTATAATAATGCCAATATGCATTTTTGCTACATGAAATAAAAATAAACTTAAAACATATTTTAAACAAATTTTTGGTGCATACACATAAGTACAAAAAAATTAAAAATATCTATTAAAAGAATCATAATAGTTATATCCAGTTGTTTGGGATCTAGCTGCCAAACTAGGTGTTGAAAATATACCTGTTCTCAACTACACATTGTGTAGTTCTCATTTGTGATTTTTATGGTTAAACATAATATAATCATAAATATTTCACGCGCCGGATAAAGAAAAGGCATCTCTCTAGATATCTATGAAATGTCCACGCCAACTTGACGTTGGCGATATTTAGTGAAGGGAGAGTTTGACAAGTCAATTATGGAGTTTTTGCTATTGATTTTGGGGAGTGAACTAAAACGGTGACAGTTTTCTATACTTCATTCTAATAGTTTTATTCACCAGCCATAGGACGTCCACTGCTGGACATAGGCCTCCCCTATAGATATCCAATAAGAAAGAATGGAAGCAGCTGGCATCCAGCGCAATCCTGCTGTCTTGATGAGGTCATTTGTCCATCTCGTGGGTAGACGTCCTACGCTACGCTAGCCGGTACATGGTCTCTACTTGAGAACCTTTCGACTATAGCGGTCATCAGTTCTCCCTGTCATGTGCCCTGTTTACTGTTATTGCTACTTGTCTATTCGATAGGCTATATTCGTTTATTAATTCTAAATCTATCAACCCGCATCGGGTCAGCGTGGTAGATGACCAAACAGCCCTTTGTGGCCATGCATAATTGCATATGTTTAGCGGTGAACTATTAAAAAAGCTTGTTTAGCACAGTGTTATTGACAAAAAAAATAGCACAAATATCTATGTATCAACAAATTCGTGTGGGTAGATAAGTATGTGTAATATAAAATAAATGTTTTTATTAATTAACCAATGGAAATGACAGGTCAATGCGTCTTTTTTGTTTGAACTAAAATGAAACCTAATGTAATATTACTTCATTTCTTATTTTTAAACAAATGAAGAAAATAATATGAATAATTAATACGGAACCTTACACAATATTACAACACAAGCTTTAATAATTAATTATCCAGTTCATAAAATTAAATCATTAATTAAACAAAATTACTAATAGATACCTACCAAGAATATTATAAAAACGGAAAATAATTAATATGAACATGATTTGTTTATTTTAATTATTTTATGATCTGTTACCTCATAAAATTTAACTGTTTCCAGTGCCAATAAAATTTAATAATTATTACGACATGTGTGACATGACCCTAATAATTTTTTATTACATTAAAGATCACATAAAATGAATTAAGTTTTAGGTAATTTATTCACGTACAAATGAATGAAATGAGTTTCATTATGTTAGCCGACTTCCAAAAACAAGAAAGTTCTCAATCAGACTTATTGTTATAACTATAACAGAATACGGCTAAAACTCACGTTATAATTATACGGTCGATCCGCAAGGAATCCAACCAGTTTCAGAGTATTTAGAACTCCATCCTCAGGGAATACGCGCACCCCCGTCGACCGGCGCGCGCGCACTGACGAGTCGACGGGGGTGCGCGTATTCCCTGAGTATGGAGTTCTAAATACTCTGAAACTGGTTGGATTCCTTGCGGACCGACCGTATAATTATAACGTGAGTTTTAGCCGTATTCTGTTAAAGTTATGATGAATACTCACGGTAGTTTTAATGAAGACTTATTGTTATTGTATACAAAAACGTCATATTATACATATCAATGATATTATCTCTGCCGACAGGATTTCTGACTGCCTCGGTGGCTCTGTGGTTAGTGATCCTGACTATGGGATCAAAGAGGCATGAGTTCAATTCCCACCCAGGGCAAGTATTTATGTGATGAACATAAGTGTTTGCTCTGTGTCTGGGTGTTATCTAGGTATTATCTATACAGGGTTATTTCTAATCAATTAGCATCCTTTTAAGGGCTTATTCTGTACTTCAAAACTAACAACTTTTGTTCTGCGGCTTTTGTCAAAATACAAAAAAAAACCAGCTGTTCCATACATTTGGTCACGGGTGAACGATATTTTTCTATGGAACACCAATTTTTTTTAGTCTTGTCAAAAATCGTAGTACAAAATTTGTTAGTTTTGATGTAAAGTTTCTGTTTGCGTGATTAATTTTATTATTTTATTCTTTTCTGTACTACATCGACGTGTCCAAGTGTTCTCATTTGTGTTCCTACGGAAATAAATGTTTTTGACTATTGACTAAAGAATAAGCCCCTAAAAGGATGCTAATTGAAATTAGAAATAACCCTGAATATCCCATATCACAAGCGTTGCTTAGTTTGGGGTCAGGACCGTGTCTAAAGATGAACCCTTATTTCTATTTATTTCGTTAGGATTATTTTGTGCGGCGTTTCCTTACACAATACACAAACAGTCAAATACTTATAACTGTCTAAACTAAAAATAAATCATTATTTTTCGACATAAACTGGCATAAGCGATTTCCACCGTACAGGATACGCATAGATCGACGTATCATCGACGTAATCATTTCCACATTATTGTTGATTTAAATGTGACTCTGAAGTATGAACATCAAAAGAAAAATGCCAAGTCGACGAGTATGAACTACCGAACATAAAAGGCATCATCAGAATTGATGTAACCGCGTAACGTATAAAAAATATACAGTCAAGTTGTCGGATTGAGAACCACCTTTTTTGAAGTTGGTTAAAATATTAAGCCAAGATGTGAAACTCTTTTTGAAAATGTCGGTTAAAACAGTCTAAGTCTTCTTTAAAATATCAGTTAAATAAGTCTAAGTCTTCTTTAAAATGTCGGAAAAAAAGTCTAAGTCTTCTTTAAAATGTCGGTTAAATAAGTCTTAGTCTTCTTTAAAATGTCGGTTAAATAAGTCTTAGTCTTCTTTAAAATGTCGGTTAAATAAGTCTAAGTCTTCTTTAAAATGTCGGTTAAATAAGTCTTAGTCTTCTTTAAAATCTCGGTTAAATAAGTCTTAGTCTTCTTTAAAATGTCGGTTAAATAAGTCTAAGTCTTCTTTAAAATGTCGGTTAAATAAGTCTTAGTCTTCTTTAAAATCTCGGTTAAATAAGTCTTAGTATTCTTTAAAATGTCGGTTAAAAATAAAATTCTCAAGAGAAAGATACGTGGAAATAACTTTAAATTCCAATATGACTTTAAATCCTGCTTGAAAGTTATTGTAAGTCCTAACTTGTGCCGCAAGTTTATTGCGACCGTAAATACAGTTAAGTTGCTGGGAACATGTTCAAGGTATTTAAGTAATATCCTCATATTACTAAAATACTTTTATGTGATCGTAGATCGTATGGGACCACCCATTTAAATTTTATCGAAATAGGCTTAGCCGATTTTGATATATCAACAAAAATGTACACGGTGGACTTGCAATTTTTTCACGAAAAATAATTATTTATGTTCTTCTTCATAGGTAATTCTTGCAACAATTTTCTAAATAATAAAATATTTAAACTTTAAAAGAAAGCAAATTATAACCTAAAAATATTAAAATAAACTGTCAATCGCCTCTCATCGACCCGAAAAATTTCCCACCCCCCACCCCGCCCTATTCTTGCGAAATTGCATAAAAAACATAATAAAGCTTATCTTAGAACCTTTTAAAAACATAAAATCGTGTCGTTAACTCCCTGCCTCGCGCAAACGGTTTTTAAAAATCGTCCACGGTACCCTAAAAGTGCTTAAAAGTATAATAAGAAGTCTTATCGTCCTGCGTTTGACATTTTAGAGTTATTATACAGAACAGTTGAGTTTGTTTTATGGTTTGGAAACGTCTTTACATTTTAGTGGTCGTGATTCGGAAGGCTCGACGAGTTGTAGGTACTTGGTCACACGAAGTAATGGTTCTATTGAGTTTTGGTAACTTTTGGCGGGAAATTTTCAATGACTTTCACTCTTATATAAAACTAAATGCATAGGCATTTAATCAAATCTGGATATGTATAGACCTACAAGGTTATCCAGATTTGATATACTAAGCCAAAAGGAGGTGATTAAGGCCATTATTATAACAACGTTTAAGACTAGATTTAAAAAAAACCGGACAAGTGCGAGCGCTCGCACACCAAGGGAAATACAAATCCTGGAAATTTCACAAAATCATAATGTTGAAATCTGTATAAGTACTTAGGATTAACAATTTTTTTACTTTTCTCGTCATACATCCAAAATTACACATTGTAAACCTCTTTTAACATGTGCTAATGAAGCTATTTCATATGATACCCCACATGATACGATTTACTCGCTTTGAATTTTGGGCTTATAATATTTTGATTCTAGGCTTTTTTTTTTCGTGACTTAATTAAAAATGTACAGTTTTCAGATTTATTCCTATATGTGTACTCTCAGACAATGCTTTTTCCCAAATTTCATAGTTCTAGGTCAACTGAAAGTACCCTGTAGGTTTTGATTCCCTTGAGTTTCAAAATATGCTGTTTTTTTACGACATAAACGGCTCTTACGTTTTTCTATGGTAACTGAGAAGTTTGATTTTGTCACTACTGTAAAAGACTATAAATATACGTTTATGGTTTATATTTCAACTCGTTAACTTTACTCGTTCTTGAGATAAAAGGTCTTTACATACGGACAGACAGACAGCGAAGTGATTCTATAAGTGTTGCGTTTTTTCCTTTTGAGGTACGGAACCCTAAAAATCAATCGTTTTATACATTTTGTCGATTCTGAATTGTACTTTTGTATGGAACAGAGGATATTTTCTCAAACTCTAGGTTAGTGTCATAGTAAAACTCCAGGTTGTTCATAAAAATGTTCTTAATCGCCCCCTTTCGGCTTGATAGTTTCGTGTCGGTCCAGCTAGTCGGCGGGTGTCTTACCCTGCGCTTGACACAGATATGGTCTCCATTCGAGAACTGTAGAGCTCAATCGATGACTGCCTCGGTGGCTCAGTGGTTAGTAGACTCTGACACTGAGACTCTTCTGTGTCAAAGAGGCATGGGTTCGATTCCCACACAGACCAAGCATTTTATGTGATGAAAATAAGTGTTTGCTCTGTCTGGATGTTATTAGTTGTTATCTAAATAAGTATTTATTAAAAATATGTATATTATTATGTATTATAACATTCTTTGGCAGCCATATCACAAGCTTTGCAGAGTTCGGGGGTCAGAGGCCGTGTGTATGATGTCCCCTAATCTTTATTATGATGGACCATAATTTACAAATAAAGTGTATAATAATAAAATATAGTTCTTTTTTTAAAAATTAACTATTTAACGGTAAGTAAATAAATACAAATATAGGGTTGTAAATACGCAGCCAATGAAAAATGAAACCCAACCGCAAACCCGCGAAAATTACTCCAACTTTGGCCCAAAATTATTAAACCGAAAGGGCTTATCAAACAACAATATACTATAATCTCGATAATTCAAAGGGCGAAAGGGTTTTTGGGCCAAATTTTAATTACGCTCGGTAATTGGATATCCCTTTGTTAATCAAACGACGAGCGAACGTTCCGAACTCCGTGTGATTGCGGTCTCGCTCGTTGAGGTGTGTCGCCGGTTACACGAGCGGTTTTTGAGCTTTTATAACCGACATCAAAAAAAGAAGTTCAGGATTCGACTTTATATATTTACAACTGTATCAGCCTTTTAATAGTCCACTGCAGGACGTATATATATTGTACTAGAAGATATTTATTGTACCAGAAGATCATAATGCTTTCTCATAATTATTATTTTTTTACAAAAAATAGCATGAGCGACTTCACCCGTGTACAGAATCATTACATAGTATAAAACAAAGTTGCTTTCCGCTGTCTGTCCCCATGTATGCTTATATCTTTAAAACTACGCATCGGATTTTGATGCAGTTTATTTTAATAGATAGAGTAATTCAAGAGAAATGTTTAATGTATAATACACCTATGCGAAGCGAAGCGAAGAAATGTTTAATGTATAATACACCTATATAACGCAAATATTATACACGGATCGATATAACATTTTTCACAGTATTGTTGATTTATCAAAAATGGCTCAGCCGGTACAAAACGGTTTTTTGATAATCTAACCCACGGACTAATTATAATAATGTTGTTTTTTTTCGTCAAGCCTAATGTGAATCTAGTTTGATTGACTACGCGTAAAATTATGGGTCTTAACCATTCAGATCTGTAAGCCATGTCAGAGGCCTTTAGGCGGCTTAAAAAATCGAATAGTATCCTAAAGTTGCCTGGGAGAAATCGCCAAAGGTGATAAGGCCGTCCTTGTACAACAAGTAATGTTTACCATCTGTAATGTTTTTGTTAATTTGGTGAACAATACAGATATGTTAAATGTTACTATATCAGGGCTAGCCACAAGGCCTTTACCTATAAATTTATTGTACTAGAAGATCATAATGATTTCTCATAATAATTATTTTTTGGAAAAAATAGCATAACCGACTTCACCCGTGTACAGAATCATTACATAGTATAAAACAAAGTCGATTTCCGCTGTCTGTCCCCATGTATGCTTATATCTTTAAAACTACGCAACGGATTTTGAAGCAGTTTATTTTAATAGATAAAGTATTTCAAGAGAAATGTTGATTGTATAATACATCTGTGCGAAGCCGAGGTGCATCGCTAGAACGCAAATATTAAACACGGATCGATGTAAATTTTTTCACATTATTGTTGATTTATCAAAAATGGCTCAGCCGATTTCGATAAAATTTAAATGGGACCAATTTCGAAGTATATTCTTTCTAATGAAAATATAATTATTAATCGGACTACTATGAAAAAAGTTATGCGTGGTTATACATAAAAAAATATATACGCGTCGAATTGTATACCTCCTCCGGTGGATCGTCGGTCATAAAACATCGAGCAAGTACCTACCTAGATACCTACTTGCTCGATGATAAAAAACAATGTTTCGCCATAACACAAAATTCAAAATTAAAGCTTCTCCGAGCTAAATTAAAAAATGCATCACCAAACCGCCAAACAGAAAGTTTCGCCGAAAAATACTTTTTCACCCCGCATTTCCTGCTCCAAATAAATACAACAAAAGGAGAGAAAGGGTGTCATTATACAAAACGGGCAGAAAGTGGCCCATTCCTCTTCCACGTAGGACTTGATTAAACGTCAGCGCGATTAATTACAACAAGAAAAATTGTGTGATCAATTACGTTACATCAACGGAATATAGAAATGAGCGATTGTTTGGGGGCTACTATGTTACTGTCTTATGACTCGACTTCTCTAATTCACGATTTTGTCATGTTGGTATGGGTTTGGAACTAAATAAATAAAGAAACGCATACTCAATCACACGAGTAACACTGCAAACCTTGGCTCTCAAGAGATCTCGTGTATTGCAGTGTTACTCACACACACACACACGCACACACACACACAATACACACACACACACACACACACACACACACACACACACACACACACACACACACACACACACACACACACACACACACACACACACACACACACACACACACACACACACACACACACACACACATAAACACACACACACACATATGTATTTTGATTGAGTTTTTATTGAGATTTCATTGGGATGTTGTTACTGAAATTATAATTTAATTGTATGCTAAATTATTGTAATCGGTTTTGGCTTTATTTGTATTTTTTATATTAGTAATTATTATTATTATTGTAACGCTGTTGATTACAAGAAATAAATAAAAAAAAAAATAATAATAAATAAATATTTTGAGACACACGGCCTGTGACCCCAAACTAAGCAAAGCTTGTGATATGGCTACCAGAGACTGATATACTACATATACTTATTTTTAAATACATATTTATATAGATAGTAACTAAATAACATCCAGACACAGAGCAATCACTTATGTTGATCACAGAAACATTTGCTTTGGGTGGGGATCGAACCCACGCCTCTTTGATCCAGAAGTTAGGGTCACTAACCAATGAGCCACCAAGGCTGTCAAAGGACAGACACAGAAGGACAGGGAGGCTTGAGGCTTTCTAGAGGTGGTGCTGGAGATGGATAGAAGTAGTCAGCTGGACAGAAAAGAAATCGAACCAAGAGGTGCTAAACATAGTGAGAGAGAAAAGAAAACTGCTAACAACAATAAAGAATGGGAGAGGAAAGATGTTTGGCCACCTTGTACGACATGACAATCTTATGAAAATAATAATAGAAGGAAAGGTTGAAGGAAAAAGAAGAAGGGAAGACCACGGAGGGCATTAATGGATCAAATTAAGATTGTCTTACAGGGAGGTGAAAACACTGTCCGAAGATCGCCAGAAGTGGAAATTGCTCCTCCGAAAAGAGCTGAGCCCTTAAATTATAAATGAAATGAAAGGATTCCGTACCCAATAAGTAAAAACGGGATTCTATTAAGTACCAAGACTCTGTTGTCAGTACGTCCGTCTGTCTGTCACCA
This sequence comes from Hypomecis punctinalis, assembly GCA_949316475.1. Taxonomy (NCBI): domain Eukaryota; kingdom Metazoa; phylum Arthropoda; class Insecta; order Lepidoptera; family Geometridae; genus Hypomecis; species Hypomecis punctinalis. The sequence continues at coordinate 15,261,320 of OX438820.1, read as the reverse complement.
AGTTGTATATCATGAATCGTGGTTGGAATTTTCACAAATGATGTATTTTTGTAGCAACAAATACTATAAACAGTATAAAAATATGCTCCCTACTAACAAAGTGATGTTTTTTTGCTCGATATTAATAAAGATAGACGCTTGAACTAGGGATAAGGGGGATCCTTTCGTGCGCGAGTACACTGATTTGATTACGAGATTCTCCGAGCATAGCTCTCTCCAGAACTTTTTGGGCTACTTTGAAGTTGCTTTTAAGTTCAATCGTGAAGCACCAAGTTTTCTGTGCCATATAAGTCACTTCTGGCAACACACAATGATCGGAGCCTTTTAACTTGAGGCACTTTTGGAATTTTGGAGGAGAATACGTAGCGCAGATTTCCGAACGCTGCAGTAGTAATCAGTGATTGAATGAAAAAATTGAATATTTAATACTACTAAATGCTTATTTTATACATGTTAAATAAAGTAATTTTGAATATTGTAGTACGAATTTTTTAAAGGCAAAATTATCTAGCGAGGTTACGTCGGAATTGAGGTGTTGACAATATTCTCGCAATCGAGTTTCTCGATCCTTACCGTAGTAGTTCGAAAATCCATCTCCGAAGTAGGTTACATTAATACAAGGATTAGGAGGATGGTAAATAAGCTGTTATCGGGCGATGATCGAGCGTTCGTGACCCAAGGGAACTAGGTCGTCGATATGTCTCTTGGGGTCACGAAATAGGGTTCATATCTGCTTAAAATCAGGCAGTATGTAGCCAAACTGATACCTATTTAAATTAAAAAAAAATATAGATACTTATCACTACCTTTTTTGTTTGTCTGTGATTTTCTAAACTTTGCAACTTAATGCAACGTGGTTTAAAATGCTAGTTTCTTATAAATGCAAAATCCCCAAACAGAAATAATGCCAAGTCGATGGAAATCTCAAAGCTCTGTATTTATATTTCAACTCTTTGGCGCGGGGACAGAATTTCTAGGATGACCCCATAATTATGTCTGACTAATAACTACCTGGCTAATGACTAAAAAATAAATATTCTTAAACCCTATCTGGGTTTAGATAAGTTTTTTTATATGTATTATATTGTAATTGTGTAGAAGCATTGTATAGTGGGTGTACCGGTTGTGGCCACTGACCCGGTTGTGGCTATTAGGTGTCTCAATTATTGAATAGATGATAATTATAAACAACTAGTTTTTACCCGCGGCTTCGCCCGCATACGCAATATATCATTATAACTTATAGCCTATGTGTTATTCTGATATATAAGCTATATTATTGCAAAGTTTCATCTCAATCCGTTCAATAGTTTTAGCGTGAAAGAGTAACAAACATCCATCCATCCATCCATCCATCCATCCTCACAAACTTTCACGTTTATATTATTAGTAGGAAGGATGTAATATCATAAATATTGTTTGTGTGAATCTAAATGTTTCAAAATTTCTTTTAAAATATTAAATTAAAATTCAAAGTGGCCACAAATGGTACTAAGGTGGCCACAACCGGTGCGTCTACCCTAATCAGATTCGCACCACTCTCGACTCATTCGTGTATGAGGCGCTGCGTGTTGCTGAAGATAGAGGACGATGGAAGAACATAGTGAAAGAGAAGCTTCCCGGAGGCGGAGGTCACGACCCTCAGACATGAGGAAATCGACGCGAGGAGGGATAACGTAAAATAGCATTTCCAAAACTTTTATCCTAAAATAATACCTCTCATTATGATCCAATAGTTAGAATGTGTAACCAAAAAATGTTGAACAAAAACGCCTTTACTAATTTATTTAATTTAATTAAACTAATCTAATCTTCATTGTATGTACTGTATCAGCCTTTTTTTTTAAAAGTCCACTACAGGACGTAGGCCTACCTACGAAGGGTGATTGGGCCATATCCACCACGCTGGCCCGGTGCGGGTTGGTGGATTCACATACGCCATCGAATTTCTTCTACGGACGTATGCAGGTTGCCTCACGATGTTTTCCTTCACCGAAAAGCCAGTGGTGTGAAATTCCGTACATAAATTCCAAAGAACTCATTGGTACGGGACCGGGATTTGTACCCACGACCTCACGATTGTAAGGCGGGTGTCATTACCTCTAAGCCACCACGGCTTGCCTTAATTGTATACAGAAAAAAACTAAGATAATTTAATAATAAAATGAACATGTCAGGCATGATGTAAAAACGACTTATGATAGTTATAAATAATAGATAGTATACGAGCAAAGAAGATATAATAACGAGTACATAATTCACTCATCAGCCATCACTCGTGCATGATACGCCTTACCCACTGCCATTTCAACTTGCTGACCCTCTGAACTATAATAGGTGAAAGCAAGTAAAACTCTGCGAACAGGTGAACTGTAATAGCCCGGGAGGTAAGAGTAAAAAATGCAACTACTTTCTAAAAGCTGATTTTTTGGTATTAGGTAGTCATGGTAGTGTACAACAATACCCCGGATTCAGCCAGGAACATGTAACAGGGCCTGTCAGTTAAGTTTTAAAGTAGTGCCGCTTTAAAGCCTGACTGCAAAGCTCTGTTATATGTTTTGGGTGATTTGCTGTGGTTAATCTCTTTTTAAATTACTTATCTACCGGTATACCAATTATTAGCTTTGAGAAGTAGTTGCAAGATACTTATATAAATTTTTGAAAATTCAAACAGGTATCCCCACCAAACGCTAAGCATCTCTCAGCTGACTGACTCCGGGTTATTGTTGTACCTCACCATAACACCAAAACTTCAGCTTTTAGAAAGTAGTTGCATTTTTTTGCGCTTACCTCCCGGGCTATAATATTCATATTACGACGCCATATTTCTACTTCGTAAGCCATAGATATAAGAAGAGATAGACGTGTTATTCTATTACTGAAACAGGCAACTTGTAAGACTTATAGGGCGAAGTGATGAAAGCAATAAATAATAGTAAAACTGAAGTCCTGAGGAAAACCAATCAAGGAGAGGTGGGGGGAAAGTAAACGAGGTTTATTGTGGGAGTAGGGGGGGTTTCGCTCAGATTGTAACATTATTGGCTGGGTAGGAAATACCTGGGTCTTTTCCACAAAGTGTTTACTTAGCTGTTAGGGCGTCTATTTTTGACCGACGAACCACCGGAGGAGGTACTATACAATTCGACGCGTATATATATATATTTTTTTATGTATAACCACGCATAACTTTTTTCGTAGTGGTCCGATTTCAATAATTCTTTTTTTTATTGGAAAGAGTATACTTCGAAATTGGTCCATTTAAATATTATCGAAATCGGCTGAGCCATTTTTGAAAAACAATAATAATGTGAAAAATGCTACATCGATCCGTGTATAATATTTGCGTTCTAGCGATGCGCCCCGGCTTCGCACAGGTGTATTATACACAAAAACATTTCTCTTGAGTTACTATACCTATTAAAACAAACTGCATCAAAATCCGTTGCGTAGTTTTAAAGATACAAGCGTACATGTAATGATTTTGTACACGGGTGAAGTCGGTCAAAAAATTATTTACAATCGATTTGTTAATGCTTTTTCGCAAAAAATGGCTTGACCGACTTCAACCGTGTACAGAATTCGCGAATATTTCGCACGGATCGATGTAGCAATTTCACATTTTTGTTGATTTATCAAAAATGGCTCAGCTGATTTCGATAAAATTTAAATGGCACCAATTTCAAAGTATACTCTTTCTAATAAAAAAAGAATTATTGAAATCGGACAACTGCGTAAAAAGTTATGCACATAAAAAAATATATAGGTACGCGTCGAATTGAGTACCTCCTCGGACAACTACGTAATAAGTTATGCGAGGTTACACATAAAAAATATGTACACGTCGAATTGAGTACCTCCGTTTCGTCGGTCAAAAATAGTACAAGTAGTTTATTGTGATGAGTAAACAATTTAAGTACTGTAGTATTGCAGCACCTACAAAAATCAAATAGCGAACAGTTAGTGTCGCCAAAAAAAAGCCAAGACAATGCTTTCGCTCTACTTTTGACTTGAGTACGATAGTACAAATAAATAAAATAATAAATATTTTGGGACATCTTACACACGGCCTCTGACCGCAAACTAAGCAAAGCTTGTGATATGGCTGCTAGAGACTGATACTACATATACTTATTTTTAAATACATACTTATAAAGATAGTAACTAAATTACACCCAGACACAGAGCAAACACTTATGTTCATCACACAAATATTTGCCCTAGTGGGGATCGAACCCACGCCTCTTTGATCCAAAAATTAGGGTCACTAACCACTGAGCCACCGAGGCAGTCAATATGAATGTATGAATTTGGCTGTCACGAAATAATTATTGTGATGAGTAAAAAATTCACTATAGTATTTCAGAACCTGCAGAAATCAAAGAGTAACCGTTACTCTCGCCAAGAAAAGCCAAGTCGATGCTTTCGCTTTACGATTGACTTGAAGACTATAGTATGAATTTAGCTGATACATGTTATTAAAAAATAATTATATGTCATCGTACTGATGTAATAAGCCCGATTACAGAGGCGCCAGCGTAACTAAATTAGCTAAATAGCATAGTTTTGTTTCTTTTTTACTTTAGGCATTCGATAGAGAGAACGCTTTTTACGCTGCTATTTAATTTACGCTTGCGCCTCTGTAATCGGGCTTATTATCTAGGCAGAGAAATTTCTTAGCTACTAATGTAGGTTTCGTTTAAGGTTTTATACCTACTTGTTTAACTTTTTTTTCTATTTACAAAACTTAAATAACATAAAAAAAATTAACTAAAATAACTAATCTTTACTTAATAACTATTATCCTATCTTAATTAAAATATCCTATCTAAACTAAAATATCCTATTTAAACTAAAATATCCTATCAAAACTAAAATATCCTATTTAAACTAAAATAGATAGAAATCTAAAATAACATAATTAAAAAAATTAAACACTGTTCATACCAACATAAGGTTTAAATAGTCTCTAATCTTTTTCACCTGCACAGTTTTTCATATCTTTATACTTCTTTACTTTTCTGTTACCTACCCAAATATAAAATTCTTGTAATTAGTGTTCTAAGACCTAGGTAAAAGAGCTAATCTAATTAACTAGAGTCCCAGGAGTAACCCAAATATCTCTGAAGCTAAAGCTCGTCAGTACATTCATTGATACTGAGCAGTTAGTGTTGAGAATGCAGCTTCTAAGGGACTTAGGATAGGGTGTCCATACGTTAGGGATAAATGAGGAAAAATTGTAAGGCCCTTCGCTCACGGAGGCGTAGCGTAGTCGTATCGTAAGCGTATACGATATGTACTGTACTGTACCTGCCTTTTTAGGACGTAGGCTTACCCACGAAGGGTGATTGGGTCATATTCACCTCGCTGGCCCAGTGCGGGTTGGTGGATTCACATACGCCATCGAATTTCTTCTACGGACGTATGCAGGTTGCCTCACGATGTTTTTCTTCACCGAAAAGCCAGTGGTGTGAAATTCCGTACATAAATTCGAAAGAACTCATTGGTACGGGACCGGGGATTTGAACCCACGACCTCACGATTGTAAGGCGGGTGTCACTACCTCTTGACCACCACGGCTATATGTATACAATACAATAAGCGTATATAATACGCGTCTACATGTGCGAAGGGGGTAAATGCTACGATATCCTACGATACGCTGAAGAACCGCTCCGTGTGCGGACTTGTTTGAACAGGTACGCGCTCGTATTGCTTTCGTCTTGCGTGCGTATTACGATACGCTTACGATACGACTACGCTACGCCTACGTGTGCGAAGGAGGTTAGTTTTACAATGGATAGTGTACATCAAGTTCGATTTCAACTGTGTGTAAGTCAGTGTAAGTAAACTTGTACCTAATGACACGAAAAGACCGTAGCACTTATAATTTTTGAACAGCTTTCTTATCATTATATTATTATATCATTCGAAAATGACTTGTGAATCTGAAACGCTAAATGAGTGTCTCAGATCTATCAACTACATAACCACAAAAACAGCGACAACGCAGCGACTACAGTAGAAATATAGACTAGAAAATAATATTTTATTCAAAAAGATACGTAAATAAGCGCCAAAAGAAATAAAATCTTGTAACGGACATTTGGCTGCATTATTTTTCATCCGACTATGCGTCACAAAGGATAATAGTGGCTGAATCAGTCTATGTATTACGTGATTCTTTGCTTTGAGCCTATTTGCTATTATACAGTGCCTACCTATAACTTTGAAACTTTTATATTGACAACAAGTAGCGAAATAATAGAGTTTACTGGTTTATATCCTCTGATTTCCCAAATCCTAATTATAAGAAGTATTTGTGTATGCCTATTATTATGTAGTGTATTTTATTGTTTTTGGATATTTATAGCTTTACTTTATTAATTTATGTTTACACCACCGTCCACGTCAATCACATGTTTCCACACAGCAGTTGTATTGTATTGTATTGTATCCTGCAGAAATCGTGGTCACCCCACGATCTAGTTTAGTTAGCGTTCCTAATTGGTTCGGCATTAGCTTTGACCCGAGTTCAGTACAAAAGATTAACTTAGAATACTTAGTCTGTACTAGGGAGAAATAACAAGGGGATTATTTAAGACAATTTGGTATTATAGCTGTCTTAATACAGTCTTATTTAAGGTTTAAATTAATTATTGTTTGGATTAATTAGACGGATACTGGTTTAAGTTTGAGCGTTTTAAATGAAGTATATTTTTATAAGCTGTCTTTTCGGATATGAATTTAGGCTCCATCAAACACAGGCGGTACGAGCGGTAGAGCGGTACGAGCGGTACGAGCGGTAAAGGGCAGTACGGCAGTGCCGCGACCGGACCTGTGTGAGCCCTTCTTATATAACCAGTACAATACAGATGCCCGCCCGTCTGCTATACCGCTCGTACCGCCTGTGTGTAAAGGAGCCTTTTAACATAAGAACTAAGGAACCTTTAAAAAAAATCACATCAAAATCGGTCCATTTTTCCAGAGCTATATCGTAACATGCCTACACAAAAACACGTCAAACTGGCAACACCGTTCCATATTTCTAAAAATAAGATATAATAAAAGGGCGTATATTTCAATTCATCGCGATGTACAACAGCACTACAGTTAATAAATTCAAAAACTCTTTGACATGGAAATGTGAGAATTTTAACTGCCAAAGTTTCATTGTTTAAACACCGGCAGGGAAAACTATTTTGCTTTCGAAAGAAATATTCTGAAAGATAGTGGAAACCTTGTTCTACTTTATGTGCTGTGTATTCGGAAGAATTTCATCGAATACACAGATAAACTTGCTTACAGAAAGATTGGGTTTCATAAGATTGTGTTATAATATGCTTGTGTCCACTGATAACAAATTGTTTGTATTATAGTTTCAATTTATTAATTAAGCGATAAAAAATGCGTAGCGTCTTCTCGTCCGACACACCTCAGTGTCTCAAGTCGAAAGTTTTCGACCAGTGCGTGTTGCCAGTGATGACTTATGGCACAGAAACGTGGTCTCTCACTATGGGCCTTATTAGTAAGCTCCAAGTAGCCCAACGAGCTATGGCTCTCCATACCTCGTAATATATATCGTATCGTATAGAGGGCTATGCTCGGAGTCTCTCTGCGGGTTCGAATCAGAAATGAGGAGATCCGTAGAAGAACCAAAGTTACCGACATAGCCCAACGGATTAGCAAGTTGAAATGGCAATGGGCAGGGCACATAGCGCGGAGGACTGATGACCGGTGGAGTCGAAAAGTTCTCGAGTGGAGACCACGTACCGGTAAGCGCAGCGTAGGACGTCCACCCACAAGGTGGACGAATGACCTCATTAAGACCGCAGGATTGCGCTGGATGCAAGCCGCTTCCAACCGGTCTTATTGGAGATCCATAGGGGAGGCCTATGTCCAGCAGTGGACGTCCTTGAGCTGATGGATGGATGGATGGATGAATTAAGAGATGTAGATAAGGAAAATATATCTACCTATATGTAATAAAAATTAAGGATAATTAATATTTTTACAAGATAATTTTTAACAAAATAGGCAGTAAATCACGTGACAGCGAACACAAATCAAAAAGTGTTACGTCACGACCCGCGAAACATCATCGTCAAGAAGTTTAGATTTACATAAATATTGCTTGTACAATCTTCTTGATCAACATAGTAGTTGACGTTTTCACTGTGACTGTGACGGGTTGTGACGCCATGAAACGATTCACGTTTTCGACAGAAAATTAAATTATTTTTTATAAATACAAAATACGTAAGTAATGTAATTATTGATATTTTTTTAAAATAAAGGTTTTTTGGGATAAAATAGATGTAAAAGTATATATAATTAACCAATTTTTTAAATTTAGTCAATTAGACTGTTATAATGCCTAGTGACTACTAATAATAATTATGATAATTTTCATGTTTTAATGTGATAAGGACGAATAAAAAAAATCGGGTTACAAAAAAACAAATACGTGTATGACGAAGTCGACGCATTTACAAAATGGCATTTTAGTAAATTAATAATCCTATTCATCGCGTTATATATAATATATATTTATTGTGTTACACATACCTATGTATATTTAGTTGAAATAAGTTTTTGTTTAAATGTTGTTATAAGTTTACATTTTCATAAAAATAAATATTCCATTAGTTTAGTATAGTTGAAGTGTACAAACTTTGTAAATATTTAGTAACAGCTTATGTTCTGGAATGTAAGCATTTAATACCAACGACAGGATTAAGTCTATTGTAAACTAGCGGACCCGGCGAACTTCGTTTCGCTTTTCGTAAGAACCTTGTACAGAGTATTAGAAAACTACAAAAAAAATAAGCCAAAACGGTCAAGCCGTTTTCATGTTATGTCGTGACAACGGAAAACGGGTTTCATTTTTATATATATAGATAGATGTAAATAAAACATTTGGGTCAGTCCGCAGTAATCGATACCAGATAACCAAATAAATTATTTGCGCAAAATATCACTAATATACAAAATATCCAGGCTATTATACGTAAATTTTCCTAAACCGAATGAAAAATGCGATTTTTTTACTTAGTTTTTATAATATTTTCATTCAAACATAGACAACGTCAACCTCCCACGGGTAGTAAAAAATAATACGAAAATGGCACCTGTTTTTTTTACGTTAATCAAATTGACAGCCCGCCTTTTTCTATTGTCAGTGATTGCAAGATAACTTGTTTGTTTGCTGTGAAAAAACGGATTGTTTCAGGTAATTATTAACGATTTTACTTAATATTATTGTTAAGCAAGTATTTGTGTCATGCCCGTCACGAAATACATAGATAAGTTAAGATTGCATGTGTTATACCAGCAGAAATGATGTGACGTTTTGTGAAAGTAAGGTTATCCAAGGGGGCAAAGGATGTAAATAGTTTTGGTATTTAAATAAAGGCTTCGCTTTGATATATAAGCTTGTACTTATCAGTCACGCCCGTCACATGTCACACCTGTCACAAATTCTGGCTGACTTTTTCATACATGAAAAAAATGTCTATTGAGGAAATGAGGAATGAGAAAAAGTCGGGAGAAATTAAAGAGTAATCCAGAAAAGCTTGAAGAGTTCTTGAAAAAGGAAAGAGAAAGGAATAGAGTTAGAAGAGCAAAACAACAGAACATCATTGTTAAAAGCAAGAATAAATTGGAAAGTAGCAGATTAGCGGCCAGAATTAGACAACGCAAATGCAGAGAAAAAAAGAAACTTTGTTTAATAGGAGAACATTTAGCAATGTCTCCCTAGGTTCGTACAAATGTAAACAAACTTTGAGTAAAGCAGTAATAAGTCGTCCCAGTAAGCATTTTTGTAAAATTTAATGAGTGTGTGGATGTTTTTGAACAGTAGTTATAATATGTAAAAGTTGAATTAGTCAGTAATTAATAAAAGACGTTGATTAAACATAACTTTTAACCTTTTATTCAACTTGTCACACCCGTCACATTGATGTGTCACGCCCGTCACAATGTTTGTCAATTAATAACTAAAGAAATTAACTAACTATTTACTAGATTGTTCTTTGACATGAAAGATAATTTATTGAATATTTAAAAAATATTAATTATTTTTTACCCAATTCAATACTTTTGCTAAACCGTCGACATTTCTGACAGAGGTAACAAGTCATGCAATAGTTGAGGTCACACCCGACACAGGCCTTTAAAAATGGATATCTTCATTTTTAATGGCCCTATAAATTTCATTTTTTGTTATAAATATACATAACAATAGGATCTGCAGGATTATGCTTTAATAACGGTAATATTTATTTTCATTTAAAAGTTACACTTCAAAACAAAAGTTGAAATGTCACACCCGTCACCGCGGACTGACCCATTTGTATTTTCTTCTCTTCAGATAGGAATGTAACTTACAACAATGTACCTAAGTAAGTCATAATGTAAATATTTGCTATGAAGTGTTAAGAATATTCCTGTTCCTCATTATTATTAAATATTGTACATAATACTGTTAAGACTGTTGTGAGAAGTAGAAATAAAGGCTATTTTATTTTTATTTTAATATTCGTCACGTTAACCTTAAACGAACTAAAAACAACGTCGATCGGCACTAAACGTCGTCAATAGGCACTAAACTAGTTAAACGCACGTCAAACGCGACTTTGACCGAACACTTTCAACCCTTTAAATTTTAATTAAGCTGAATTTACGCTCAAAACTGCTCCCCTACGTTTTATGGTTGTACGTTCGTATTGTATTAATAACAGTAAGGAAATGTGGAAAATTCATCATTGCCAGTTGATGAGACTAGCTAGCTTAACATAAGACGACGAAAAGAGGTCTATCGACGTGTAAAAAAGTGTAAGATATACAGGGTTATTTCTAATCAATTAGCATCCTTTTAGGGACTTATTCTGTACATCAAAACTAACAACTTTTGTTCTGCGACTTATGTCAAAACTTAAAAAAAAATCAGCTGTTCCATATAGTTGGTTTTTGGGGGGGGAACGATATATTTCTATGGAACACTAATTTTTTTTTTTAGTTTTCAACCGTGTACAGCATTCGCGATTTCGCACGGATCGATGTAGCATTTTTCTTACTATTGTTGATTTAGCAAAAATGGCTCTAAAAATGATTTCGATAAAATTTAAATGGAACCAACTTCGAAGAATACTCTTTACATTAGAAAAAGAACAATCGAAATCGGACTACTATGTAAAAAATTATGCGAGGTTATACATAAAAAAAATATACGCGTCGAATTGAGTACCTCATCAGTTTCTTCGGTCAAAAAATGCTTAGACTTCCATACTGTTATAACACCATAACTACGCCCCAGCATTTATAAATATTGCCCTACAATAGAAAGTTTAGCAACTGAGGAACATTGTTCGAAAAATTCACATATTTTGTCGTAGGAACAAACTTTTGTTCTGTTCAAAACAATTAGTTATTAAAAATGAAAAATATGGAGTTCAAAATGTTGCTGCTCTACGAGTTTTGCCGTTTGTTTTAATTTAGTATAAACCCTTTGAGAAAATATATATAGAATCACAATCGAGCAAAAAAAATGTCCGAGCCAAAACTCTGCCCAAGCTACGCCCAAGCGCAGCGTAGGACGTCCACCCACAAGGTGGACGGATGACCTCATCAAAACCACAGGATTACGCTGGATGCAAGCCGCTACCAACCGGTCTTATTGGAGATCGTTAGGAGAGGCCTATGTCCAGCAGACAACGTCCTATGGCTGAAAACAAGAAGAAGATGTCTGTGTTTAACAATAATAAACTTACCGCAAAAGGCAGCGATGATATTTCTCACTTTGGCACACATTTTTCTAGTTTTTGAGCAAAAACACTACACATAATCAGTTTTAGTCCTCAAATCATCTCATCATTGTTACTTTTTACATTACGGCACTAACTTTGTCAATTTGGCACTAGTTTTACCACTTAAACGCTTCGGCACTAATTTTCGTCACTTCGGCACTGCTTTGTCACTTCGGCACGTTTTCGTCACTTTGACACTAGGTTTTGTCACTTCGGCACTAGGTTTAGTCACTTTGGCACTACGTTACGTCACTGTCACTTATTATTGGCACTTTGTCACTAAGCTTTCTTTAATCCGTCATATTTTAGAACCGGGAGCAAATCTGAAACGAAAGAAATACATAATTAAATTTTACTACAAATACTGCAAGAAAATATAAATTATTTTACCTAAGAATACGCTTTTTTACCCGATATGGAATGAGGCTGACACAAAGTAGGAAATATTTATAAGAAAGGAGTATACAATTATAGGCTTGTTTACTATAAAAATATAAGATAATCCGTCAAATAGATCGTAAAAATATATTAGAAACGTTTTTTTTCTTTTGTCAATTTAACAAAAAATTATGAAGATATAGCCCGTGAAGCCGTGGTGGTCTGGTGGTAGTAACACCCGACCTGCAATCGTGAGGTCGTGGGTTCAAATCCCGATCCCGTACCAATGAGTTTCTTTGGAACTTATGTACGGAATTTCACAACATTGGCTTTTCGGTGAAGGAAAACATCGTGAGGCAACCTGCATACGTCCGTAGAAGAAATTCGATGGCGTACGTGAATCCGCCAACCCGCACTGGGCCAGCGTGGTGGATATGGCCCAATCACCCTTCGTGGGTAGGCCTACGTCCTGCAGTGGACTATTAAAAAGGCTGGTACAGCCCGTTAAAGTTCGGCCTGACTTCATTAACCTACTATAATTGTACCCTATACCGGCATCGGTACCGGCTAGTGACGTCACGAACCCCTACTCTCAAATTTAACAAGGTTTATCTATGTCATTAATCGTTTGATTGACAAAAGAAAAAATACGTGTCCAATATTTTTTAATAATCTAACTAACGGACTAATTATAATTATGATTTTTGTACCCAGTAAACATGCCTATTAATTCATACAGTGGTACCTTTACAAGGTGATCTGCTTGTCCTGTTCCAATAGGCTTGTTAACAAAAAAATATAAGTTAGTCCGTCAAATAGATCGTAAAAAAATATTAGACACGTTTTTTTTTCTTTTGTCAATTTAGCAAAACTTGATGAAGATATAGCCCGTTAAAGTTCCCCGTGACGTCACTAAGCGCTATAAAATGCTAATGGTACCGGTTAATGCCGTCACGAGCCCCCACTCTATAATTTTGACAAGGTTTATCTTTGTCACTGATTGTTTTATTGACAAAAAAAAACGTGTTCAATATTTTTTTTATAATCTAACTGACGGATTAATTAAAATAATGATTTTTGTACTTATTAAACATCCCTATTTGTTGGTCCTTTCCGAGTTATGGGGCCACTCATACATACTAAAAGGTGTTTAAAATGATAGCCTTAAACAATCGAGGCGAAAAGTTATGACATTATTTGATATTTCGTTCAAAAAATATATGACGGAGAGAGACAGCATAGTTGCTTTTAGTTGAAAGAAATAGTGATGATTTTAAAGTGGGTATCACCCGAATGGGGTCGCTCGTGGCAACACTGCTTGCTTGTGTCGGAATGAAATGACTTTGACAGATGGGCGAGAAACGTCATTCTATTTCAAGGGCAAGGCGGATTGCACCAATGCAAATCCATTGAGTTTAAAATTCGTTCTCATCCTCGAAAATTCTTGTTAAATTGATTACCAAGTGATACTAGGTCAATAAAACCACCCGTTGCAGTAGTACAGAGTGTTTATTTTGGTGATATGGACAACTGGAGACCGCCGGCGAGCGGTACCAATGGTTGACCCACAAATAACGATGGCGGGTGATTAAGACGATCGCTCTCACACCCCGACATATATAAAAAAAAAAATTAACGATAAAAATCTCGAGCATACAAGTACAAGTTTATTAAACAAAGTAAAAAATGTCTATGGCGCTTCACTATCACTACATACCACATAGTATAAAACAAAGTCGCTGCCCGCTGTCTGTCCCCATGTAGGCTTATATCTTTAAAACTACGCAACGGATTTTGATACGGTTACTTTTAATAGATAGAGTGATTCAAGAGAAAGGTTTATATGTATAATTCACTTGTGCGAAGCCGGGGCGGGTCGCTAGAATAATTAGGTACAAAATATCATGAGCTACTAACTGGTCCCATGTTTATTTGTTCCTTGAAAACATTATAAAAACTGTCGTGACAATACAAACACGTGCAAGTCGATTTTAAATTTTTACGATATTTCAAACGACTATTTCGGTAATAAAGACCCATTTGGAGTTGTGACTTTTTATCTAAACCATTTGGTGCATTTTTAGTGTGGGTTCAGACAGTAAATAATGGGGAATTATCTGCAGTGCAGATGTTGAACTTATATCTGTACTGTACTGTACCAGCCTTTTTGACCGACGAACCACCAGAGGAGGTATACAATTCGACACGTATATATATTTTTTATGTATAACCACGCATAACTTTTTTCGTAGTAGTCCAATTTCAATAATTCTTTTTTTATTGGAAAGACATACTTCGAAATAAAATATAAACGTATACTTCGAAATTGGTCCCATTTAAATTTTATCGAAATTGGCTGAGCCATTTTTGATAAATCAACAATAATGTGAAAAATGTTACAATGATCCGTGCATAATATTTGCGTTCTAGCGATGCGCCCCGATTTCGCACAGGTGTATTATACATATACACATTTCTCTTGAATTACTCTATCTATTAAAACAAACTGCATCAGAATCCGTTGCGTAGTTTTAAAGATATTAAGGATACATGGGGACAGACAGCGGAAAGCGACTTTAGTTTTATACTATGTAATGATTCTGTACACGGGTGAAGTCGGTCATGCTATTTTTTGCAAAAAATAATTATTAATAGTCCACTGCAGGACGTAGGCCTACTCACGAAGGGTGATTGGGCCATATCCACCACGCTAGCCCAGTGCGAGTTGGTGGATTCACACACGCCAGCGGACTGCTTCTACTGACGTAAGTATGCAGGTTGCCTCACGACGTTATCCTTCACCGAAAAGCCAGTGGTGTCAAATTCCGTAAATAAATTCCAAAGAACTTATTGGGATTTGAACCCACGACCTCACGATTGTAAGGCGGGTGTTACTGCCTCTAGACCACCACGGCTTGTTACTAGTACCAGTATCAGTTGAAACTTGAATCAGTTTGTCGCAAAATAAAAGCAACTTATAAAATTGAAATTTGTCAGTTTGTCGCTAAGCATTTTGTAGCGCGATTTATTCAAATTAAATATGTACTCCTCTCAGCCTTAGAAAAGTAGATTCATTATCTTTAGATGCTAGATTATACATAGAGACGTAGAACGTCAACGGCTGGACATAGGCCTCTTATAGATTTCCAATAAGGTCGGTTGGAGCGCGTTCTTGCGGCCTTGATTAGTCCACCTTATAGGTGAATGTCTTACGCAACGCTTTCCGGTACTTAATCTCCATTCGATAATTTTACAGTCCCATCGGCGGCTATCAGATCTAGCTATATGAATAGTATTGTATTAATAGCTTAATATAACTATTTTAATAGGAAACAGCAGAAATATGGTACAAATATATCAAAAAAATCTTAGTTGATTTTTAGTTTCTACCAAACAGCGAAACTATTTAGGATAAATCTCTATATCATAAACAAAAAAAAATGTAGTTTCGCGTTACCGTCACTTTTACTTATTACTTTACAAAACATTTTTCTGAACACTTTCTATAGAGATAGTTAGAAATATATTGACTTAATAATTATTATTTGCAAAAAATAGCATGACCGACTTCACCCGTGTACATAATCATTACATAGTGTAACAAAGTCGCTTTCCGCTGTCTGTACCCATGTATGCTTATATCTTTAAAACTACGCAATGGATTTTGATGCAGTTGGTTTTAATAGGTAGAGTAATTCCATAGAAATGTTTATATGTATAATACACCTGTGCGAAGCCGGGGCGCATCGCTAGAACGCAAATATTATGCACGGATCGATGTAACATTTTCCACATTATTGTTGATTTATCAAAAATAGCTCAGCTGATTTCGATAAAATTTAAATGGGACCAATTTCGAAGTATACTCTTTCCAATAAAAAAAGAATTATTGAAATCGGACTACTACAAAAAAAGTTATGCGTGGTTATACATAAAAAAATGTATATTTACGCGTCGAATTGTAAACCTCCTCCGGTGGTTCGTCGGTCAAAAAGGGATATATTCAATAATCATCATTATCATTTGTTCTTGCACAACTACTTCTGGACAAAGACATCTCCTACATAATCAAACTTCCCTTATAAGGTCAACACAACGAAAAGTTATATAACTCTAAAAAATGAAAAAACGTACTCCGCTGAAACACCGAATTTTGTCACGTCGGATTTAGTCCTAAACAAACATTGGATAATGCATTTATTGTAAGTCGCAAAAGCCCCTTGGCTAGATACAAAATGCTTGCGTCACATTTTGGCTGAACCTTTTTTATTATTTTAACAACAACGACGTTATTTCGTTAAATATTTTGGGAAACCAGAACCGATAAAATGAAAATATTTGAATGTTATTGCAGATTAGATGAATATAAGACTTTCCCTTTAAATACTTGGTAGATTCTAAAAGTCTAGGAAGAGAGTAAAAATAAATGAAGGAAATAAATAATAAAGGGATTTAGAGAAAGGGCCCAAAGGCGAAAATTCAGATATAGAACTTAATTAGAATGCAATTAGAAAAAAACCCGATGGAATGACCTTGATTCCCTGGAAGATGGGACGGTCCTTGGTGTGGGATGCTACTTGTGTCGATACATTGGCGCCGTCACATCTTCTAGATACATCAAGGCAGCCTAGCTCAAACGGCGCAAATATTCATCTCTCGACAGAGGATATTTATTTGTGCCATTTGGGGTAGAGACACTTGGACCGTGGGGGCCGGGTGCTCTAGAGATATTCAAAGATTTGTCGGGGAGATTAAAAGAAAGTACACGTGACCAGTATGCTGGCCTGTATTTTGGGCAGAAAGTCAGCCTCGCAATTCAGCGAGGCAATGCAGCCAGCATTTTGGGCACGTTGCCTGTGATTAGAGACTGTTTAAACCTTTTATAGGTTTAAACATTCTCTAATTTTTAACAAGTTTTCTTTAGATAGGGTATTTTAGTTTAGATAGGATAATTTATTTAAGTTTTGTTTTCATATTTTATAAGTTAAAGATAAATAAATCACTTAAGATTTATTAAAACTTAATTAGAACAACATTATCTTTTTGACAACGCCATAAATTGCTTATCCTACTAATATTATAAACGCGAAAGTTTGTGAGGATGGATGGATGGATGGAGTATTTTATTTTTACTGTTCTGACAACTTTCAACTGCAGTAGTAACAACGTTTACCACTACTGGTAGAAAGAATGGTAGTAACACTGGGAACAAATCGCTAAAACACCCAGTCAAACCACGCTATGAGCGCTACACAACGTATAAACACCCTTTTAAACTTGTTCCGGGCTGAAAAACAAACTCAAAACATTGAAGCATTTTTCTCGTAATCAATTACACCATAACAGAATACAAAATATGCTTCCAAATATTTGAAAAGTCTACTAAAACGGACGACACAGTATAAAATAATATTACACTTCGGGCAGTTGTAAAATTGGCATAATATGTTCCGACCGGGGAGGTTATAAAATTTTTGTGCCCTAAATAAGTTGAATATTATTTCATCATGTTTTTATGGAGTTTCGGTGTTAGCGGGCATTCCGCGTAAGCTCCCGAAATGGTGTGACGGTGTTTTGTTTTTAATTAAAATGTAGGGGGTTTTGGATTTTTTGCTGAGGATGCGTGATGTAAAAAGAGAGGTGTTGATAGGTAAACGAGTGTTTCAGTGTGTATCTGAGTGTATACAAGGTTATTGAAATTATTTTTATCGTGCTTCACACACTAGGTGTATAGAAACTTTCTTTTTGTGATAAACATTTCAATAATTGACGCGTTCGCAGGATTTGAACCTGTATCCTCTGGGACACCGGCCCAGATGCTTTGTCCAATTAAGCTAAATCGCGCTCTGCGAATGGGCCGAATTAATGATAAAATGATAAACACTCAAAAATTCACTGATTTAGCTTATTTGGACAAAGCATCTGGGCCGGTGTCCCAGAGGATGCAGGTTCAAATCCTGCGAACGCGTCAATTTTTGAAATGTTTATCACAAAAAGAAAGTTTCTATACAGGGTTATTTCTAAACAATTAGCATCCATCTAGGGGCTTATTCTGTACATCAAAACTAACAACTTTTGTTCTACGACTTTCGTCAAAACTCAATTTTTTTTATTGTTATTCCATAGAAAAATATGGTTCACCCGCGACAAAATGTATGGAACAGCTGATTTTTTTTTTGAGATTTGACGAAAGTTGTAGAACAAAAGTTGTTAGTTTTTATGTACAGAATAAGCCCCTAGAAGGATGCTAATTGATTAGAAATAACCCTGTATAATTGGCAAAAAATGGCACCACCGACCTCCACCTTGTACAGAATTTGAATAAATCGCGCGAATTGGTGTGAAATCCATGTAAACACTGAGTTATCTGTGCATGTAAGTTACTGTCAAAAGTGTGTTTGAATTGACATGGCCTTATTTCTATGACTTTAGGGTTCAAAATATAGCTCCACCTAGGAGACGATTGAAGTTTGTCCACCATTATTGTGAAATCGAATTTGACATTTGATCACTAGTTCAAGTGACATTTGTGTCAAGATTACATAGCATTTTCTATGCGTTTTCGACACAAACAAACAACTACACTTTATTAGATAACCACATTACATTAAAAACAGATTATAAGGACAAAAACAAAACAGTAGGTCTCTGATTGGCGGCCTTATCGCTTTAAGCGATTTCTTCCAAGCAACCAAGACACCATATTTCTGAGATCATCAGAACTTTTTTACTTTATGCTGCTTCTACTTCTTATTGTGTTTCATTGTTCTGAAATTACTGTTGATTTATCAATTTGACAACGCCAAAAATTATAATGAATTATTATCTCAGAATAATGAACAACACCATCTTAATTTAATCAACTTCAAAACAAAGGGTACCGCATCAAAATCGTTCCATTTATTTTACAGACTTAAAATATATATTTTGGTCAATTCAACACCAAAAAAAAAATGAAAAATGAAGTGAACCCACTTAAATTTGTATTTATCTTTCAGAAGTGTTTATATTTTTGACCGACGAACCACCGGAGGAGGTACTTAATTCGACGCGCATATATTTTTTTATGTACAAAACCACGCATAACTTTTTTCATAGTAGTCCGATTTCAATGATATTTTTTTTATTCGAAAGAGTATACTTTGAAATTGGTCCCATTTAAATGTTATTGAAATCGGCTAAGCCATTTTTGATAAATCAACAATAATGTGAAAAATGCTACATCGATCCGTTCGAAATAATCGCAAATTCTGTACACGGGTGAAGTCGGTCATGCTATTTTTTGCAAAAAATAATTATGGAAATCAGTCATCATGATCACAATCATTCCAGAGAGTTCCATTGTTGTATCTCTAAAATTTACGGGTTAGAAGCAGCTTGTTTCCGTCTCAAACTGTGTGAGATAAAAAAAGCAATATTAAAACAAAACCAATAATATACCTATCTTTTTAATGCCATTGCCACGAAATTATGATGAAATGCTAGCTAGATCAGTAATATCTTTTCACCTCAACTACTATCCATAAACAACATTTTATTACACAATATTGGCACAACAAAAAATTAGAAACTTATAAAACATACTTTTTACACATAATTAACTGAAGACTTAATAAAACTGTCATAACCTAAAAGTTTAATCAAACATGGTCATGCATTTCAAAATATGGTAGCTGGCCCACTCGTAGAAAAAAATCATTAGCTTTTTTTAAACTCGCTTGTGGCTTACGACACTGTACCCACGCTTAGCCTACTTAGATTGGTGTGTGGGACATGTGATAAGAATAAAGCGGTTCGCGATATAGCCATGGTCGCAGTAATGGTATCTCTGCAATATTCTATCTTCATACGGAGTTCGGTCTTCGAGCAAATATCCACAGAGCCTCAGTCCCTAAGTAAAAATAGTCATAAAATGTCGTAATACAGCGCAGATCGTGCAGTCGTGGCCGAGAGATAGTAACAACCGCTTTAATATTGTTAGGTCGTGGGTTCAAATCCCGGTCCAGTACCAATACCTAAGTATTATAGGGACTTGTGTACGGAAAAAAGGCGTGGTTGTCTAGTGGCAGTGACACCCGCCTTACGATCGTGAGGTCGTGGGTTGAAATCCCGGTCCCGTAACAATAAGTTATCAGGAACTTGTGTACGGAATTTCACACCACTGGCTTTTCGATGAATGTAAACATCGTGAGGCAACCTGCGTTTGTCCGTAGAAGAAATTTGACGGCGTATGTGAATTCACCAACCCGCACTGGGCCAGTGTGCGTCCAGCGGTAGACTAATATGAAAAAAGTTGGTAAGTACAGTACAGTTTACTTAATAACTAAATTAAATTACTGGAAGCTCAGGCCAAATAATCAGGCAACTTGTTTGTTCACAACATTCTGTCTTTATTTTTTTATAAGGACAGAACGTTGTGAACCAACAAGTGAGGCCGACTAAAACTACGCCTCGCCGTGTACAGACAATTACACACACATCCAGGTAACTATGAAACTACGCCTTGGCTTGTCAGTCAAACTATGGCGGCGCAACAACGACGCACTCACACATGTATAAAAAACCGGCCTCACTTTACTGTTCAACGACGTTCTCACTGGATTTTTTTATTTGCTCTGAGACTGAATGATAAAAACTTTTTGTAGTCTACAAGCTAAATTTATAACTTATTAGTTTTTACCCGCGGCTTCGCCCGCATACGCAATATATCATTATAATTTATAGCCTATGTGTTATTCTGATATATAAGCTATATTATTGCAAAGTTTCATCTCAATCCGTTTAGTAGTTTTTGCGTGAAAGAGTAACAAACATCCATACATCCATCCTCACAAACTTTCACGTTTATAATATTAGTAGGATTTTAACCAATAAAGCATATATATTCGATCCTAATTTTATTTTAGACTAGCTATTGCCCGCCTCTTCGCCCACGTAGTATTAGTTTTTGTGATATCCCATGAGAACAAACATATTTATTTTTTCTGGGATAAATTGCCTATGTCACTTTCTGTTTTTCAAATACGTCCATGCCAAAAATAAAGTACCTAGTCATTCCTTGGCTCCATTGCGGCGTGAAAGAGAACAAAACAATAACCAATTATAATATTATAGGTACTCTATAACATTTAACTTGATCTCTGCGACAGCTGTCAGAAAAATAACGCCTATGAAGTCCTGAATTTCTTAATAGTACAGACAGTACCTGTCAATGTCATACTTTGTGGGAATGCCGATTAGTGATGGGCGACGAATGATCGTGACCACAGAGTTTTAGATAGAGTTTTAATTAAAATATCGATAGTTTATACTGACGATATTTTAAATAAAACTTAATTTATCATTAATTTTATTGTATATTTTAATATCATAACATTTTTTACATGTGTAATTAAATTAAACCCAATTATATGTTACATTAGCATCGATAATAGTGAAAAAGGTCGATAAATACTATAGTTACATTATTTTGAGTATTTAATTAATATCATAACATTATTTACATGTGTACATACTTGATCTTAAATAATAGTAAGTAAGTAAATAAAATCCAATTTCTCACCTTCAACTATTCATTCGATTTCAATACAACATTGTTTGAAAATCGATTTTTTTCCACCACTATCTCAACTCTAAAAATGTCAATCTTCTATGTCAATGTCACTGTCGCAGAGATCAAGTTAAATTTTATAGAGTGTAGTAAGGAAGTAGGGATATGTATTTCAATTACATTACAAACCGTTTTAGTGTCGACGCTTTCATCTTGCACCAAACCTACAAAAAGCACAATGTAGGCGGCAAAACGTTGTATCAAGGCAATTATTGTGTCTTTCTGTCCGTCCGTCCGTTTGAACAAGCTTTACATTACGATCTTTAAGCACTCTGTCAAAATAACAATGACACAAATCCTACTAAAGTCGGAATATAAATTAACGTTCGTATTGTGACAAGGTTGTAAGACGTTTTAAGTTATTTGGAGGCTTTTTCTTTGTCTCTGAATAATTTTTAGGTTTTTGTTTGCATTATGGTAATGTGGGTGGCAAATGATTGTTATGTACTTTCTTTGGTGTTTAGCTTTACGTACTTCCATTAAAACTTTTAATGAAGATAAGGTCTAAGTGAATTATTTACTACAATTGAATGACACGGATAATAGTTAAATTGTGGCAAGATAAAGATTCGATTCGAATGACCTCATTAAGACCGCAGGGGATCGCGCTGGATGCAAGCCACTACGGACCAGTCTTATTGGAGATCTTTAAGGGAGGCCTATGTCCAACAGTGAACGTCCTATGGCTGAAACGAACGAAAGATTCAGAAATAACAAGCGAAAAATACTTTGGTCCAACAGCATGAAAACATAAGTAAGAATTTAAAATTAAAACGATATGGGTAAATTTATACAGGGTTATTTTTAATCGATTAGCATCTTTTTAGGGGCTTATTCTGTACTTCAAAAGTAACAACTTTTTTACTGTGATTTTTGTGTAAACTATAAAAAAATCATATGTTCCATACATTTTGTCGCGGGTGAACGAAATTTTTCTATTCAACAACAATTTTATTGAAAATGAATTTTATCGTGCTTCACACACTAGGTGTAAAGAAACTTTCTTTTTGTGATAAACATTTCAAAAATTGACGCGTTCGCAGGATTTGAACAATGTAGTAGTTGTTAAAAAATTATAAACCAGTTTCAATAATTCGACGTTTTCGCAGATAGCGTTCTAGCTTAATTTGGACAAAGCATCTGGGCCGGAATCCCAGAAGGATGCAGGTTCGAATCCTGCGAACGCATCAATTTTTGAAATGTTTATCACAAAAAGAAAGTTTTTAACAATTTTATTTTTGAGTTTTGAGCAAAAGTCGCAGAACAAAAGTTTTGATGTACAAAGTAAGCTCCTAAAAGGATGCAAATTAATTAGGAATAATCCTGTACATGACGTGTAATGTATAAATTTACCCATAGCCTTTGGATAAATGGAAAGAGGGTAGAGAGGCCTTTGTTCAACGTTGGGAGAGTATAGTCTCCTAATAATAAATAATGGGTAAATTTGGTGTCGTCTTCCACCCATCCAAAAACCCTTGGGCCGTCCACTGCTAGACATAGGCTTACCCCATGAATTTCCAATAAGGCCGGTTGGAAGTGGCCTGCATTCAGCACGTTCCCGCGATCTTTATTATATCGTCAGTCCACCTAGTCGGTGAACGTCCTACTCTGCGCTTCCAGTGCCGTGGTCTCCAGTCGAGAACTGTACGGCGTCGTCTTAGTAAGTACGGATAGGAAAAGTAGACCTGGTGTCAGTTATCAAGCCACCTGAAGGCCTCTGACATAGCTAAACGGTTAAATCTTCCAGAATTAACATTTAATCTGTCATCCGAGCCAGGACAGCGCTCATTTCAATTAATGCGGACTAACGCAACTTTAATATTGGTGAATTTCACCCGCGGTAACCCATCTAAAGACTGAACGTGCCAAACTTTGCTCAACTTAGGTGATCACTAAGAGGAACTCGAGGTGGGGCCACCTCTCCGGATCTTGGGCCTCGACAAGCCCGTGCGAAGGCTGGCCAGTAGGTCGCTAGTCGTCTGACGTGGACTGCGGTGTCGCGCTCGTTGCGATGCCGCGGTCTAGCCCATTGAGGCGGGGGTGGCGCCGGGATGGACGGGCGGCGAGTGTGCCGTTGCTTATCCATCTTGCTAGCGGCCCTAACGGGTGCCGCCAACGTGTTGGCGGAGGCGGTGGGGCTGCAGGAGAGGAGGAGTGTCGGTATTTCGTCGGCCGCTCTCCCTATCCTCTGCAGCCGTAATGGCAGGCGCGGGGCCACTTTCATTGACTCGTTGCATCGGGACCAGGGCTGTTGGACACGGGTCCTGTCCAACGCCCAATGCTGGTTGGTCCCAGGTGGGGGATGACGTGTCTGGTGTTCGCGGCACACCATCATTTTGGAGGGAGTCCATGCTCCGTGGTGGGGCCCGGTTTGGGCCAGCGCTGTCGGGTGCCGCGGAGGAGTGCGAAAGCATGCCCGTAGCCCCGACACCAAGCGCAGTGAAGGGACACCCAGTGGTTTTGGTGGGTATACCGTCCAATGGGCAATGGGCGGAGCTCCCACATTACCACCCACCTGCCCCGAGGTGCGGTGGTATCTTTAAAAGATTTCCCCTAGTAAAAAAAAAACAAGGTGATCACTATGCAACACCTAGTCAAACTCATAGCTGATAAGCTTAGGTACACTTTGTTCCCATTAATTAGTTCTCGTGTCGTCCTCAGTATTAGAACTTGTAGATAATAATATATCTCTAGACATAATAACAGACCTTCTGAGAAATACTACTATTTATCGGTGTCTGAGTTTCCATTAGTTGTCAGCATTGTTTGCCGACAAATCCGTGTAAACTGGGAGACAATTCTCGTTACCAATCTAGGACAAATTCCCCGAAATTCGGGAAAAACGGACAGAGTGAAGAATATTGTTAAGAAAATGAAAAACAAGATTAAATTAAAAATTTGAAAAATCGCAACGCAATAATAATCTCATGCCAGCTTATGGAAGTGTTGGTTCAGCGTTTTAAAGCTGATAACTTTATAACGCTGAACCAATTTTGATGAAATATAACTGAGAAGAGACCACTCCCGAGCTGTCAAACAATAAAAAGAAAATCAAAGCTGGTTCATACGTTCGGAAGTTATGATGCCACAGACACACACACTCACACACCACACACACGCACACAGAGACTCATTAGTCTTATAACATCAACATTTTTTCGACCAAAAGTGCTCGTTCTAACTTGGGATTTAATTCACCTATAGCAAGAATCACGCGACAATATAATGCGCTGTCGAAGTTAGCGGATTTAGACATATTTGGTGACAACTTTAATGTTTTTAAGAATACTTTGAAGCCTCTGACAATCTGAATCTTAATTATTTTTAATTTTAATGTAATATTTGTATGATTTCCAATTAGATTTAATTTATTGACTGACGCCAACTATATTTGGACTACGCTTAAAGGATTTTTGTTGTTGTTTCTGTCTTTGAATTTTGACTGTAATTTATTTTCTCAATTAATTAATGTAATGTAATAATTATTCTTTACAATGTTTTGCTCGATATTAATGCATGTTGTCTTCACCTATAATTATTGTGACATTTAGCTCCTATTTTTTTATGTTTAATTTTAATTAATTTATTTTTTAATTGTAATTTAATTTTAATTATGTTTGATGTATTGATGTACACAATGTTGGTGAACTGAAATAAATAAACATCCCGTCGTTACTGCGTAGCGGGTTAGCAAAAAAATCTATACTTTTAGACAGACTTATAGGGAAACTTTAATTATGTTTGTGGGAAAACACTTCACGATAGTTCTGGCAACCCAGCCAAAGACAATAGTACAATGAACCCTTTTGTATTGAATGAGTACGTTTCAGTAAAGAATTAGTTCGACTTAAACTTTTACACAAGAAAATGGCTACGAAAGTCTAGGGAATTGAAAACACATAATTATATCGATGTTAAATAAAGTTGATAGAATTTTCTAGAGGATTAGTTATCTTTAGTTTTTCAGCTTTCGGCACGATCAGTCTTCGGATGGGTGACCGCGGGTGGCATTTACAACTGAGCGCTACCGTGGCTCGGATGACGCGTTAAATTGTAGGCCCCGGTTGCATTAACCGTTTAGCCATATTAGAGGCCTTCAGGCGGCTTAAAACTCTGACACCAGGGCTAGCCACCCGGAGTTATTGTAATATTTCAATGTAGTACTGATATTCTAGATTCTATATATAGCGCTGGCCCAGTGCGGGTTGGTGGATTCACATACGCCATCGAATTTCTTCTACGGAAGCATGCAGGTTACCTCACGATATTTTCCTTCACCGAAAAACCAGTGGTGTTAAATTCCGTATATAAATTCCAAAGAACTCATCGGTACAGGACCGGGATTCGAACCCAGAACCTCACGATTGTAAATCGGGCGTCACTACCTCTAAGCCTCCACGGCTTCACAAATGAGATGATGATTTACCCCACCAATCAAACCCGACTAAAGCTTTACATATTCTATAAATACAAAACGAGTTATTAAAACGGCACTGAATGGGCAAAAAGTAAAAAAAACTGGTACATTCGCTGCGCACATGCGTACTGTTCACACGGTTCGCGAATACGTACTTACAATACTAATGTATGGTTATAATAATCATCATCTTCATCATTTTAGCTATACAGGGTTACTTCTAATCAATTAACATCATTTTATACTCTGAATAATTATTTTTTGCAAAAAATAGCATGACCGACTTAACCCGTGTACAGAATCATTACATAGTATAAAACAAAGTCGCTTTTTATGAAAACTGTAATGCGTAAATGAACTTGTGTTTTATAGTGCGACATGGTTATAAATGTACCTACTTAATAGTGTAAATGCGACTTTCTTTCGTAAGCTTATTTGGTTGTTTTGATCCTTGACAAGAGGTCACTTTACCGTGGTTCGGATGGTAAGTTAAATTGTATTGTAGGCTCGATTGTTATCATTTAGCTATCGTAACCGCATCAAAATCCGTTGCGTAGTTCTAAAGATATAAGCATACATAGGGACTGGCAGGCAGGGAAGCGACTTTGTTTTATGCTATGCAGTGATAAAAAAAAACCGGACAAGTGCGAGTCAGGCGCGCACAACTAGGGTTCCGTACAAATCCCGAAAATTTCACAAAATTGAGAAGTTGTTAAAATCTATGTCTATAATCTTCGACAAAAGATTTTTATTTTTTTACTTTGCTCGTCATACATCGAAGATTACACATTGTTAAAATACCTTAAAACCTGTTTTAGCATGTGCTAATGAAGTTCTTTTATATGTTATCTTACATGATGAGATTTACTCACTTTAAATTTTGAACCCATATTTTTTGTGAAATGTGAAACTAGGGCCTTTGTTTGTGATTTAAATTAATATTTATATTCTATGTCAACAGGAAGTACCCTGTAGGTTTTGATTTTTTGTGAGTGTCGAAATATGCGGTTTTTTACGACATAAACGGCTCTAACTTTTTTATATGATAACTGAAA
Organism: Hypomecis punctinalis; assembly: GCA_949316475.1. Classification (NCBI taxonomy): domain Eukaryota; kingdom Metazoa; phylum Arthropoda; class Insecta; order Lepidoptera; family Geometridae; genus Hypomecis; species Hypomecis punctinalis. The sequence goes on along the minus strand of OX438820.1, from coordinate 15,234,056 downwards.
AGTTTTTTTTTACACAACTGCAAGAGACCATAGATATACGTAAATAACTTAAATTTCAATTAGATATCTTTACGCGTTCCCGAGATAAAGAGTCTTGACATACGGACAGACGGACAACAAAGTGATCCTATAAAGGTTCATTTTTTTTCCTTTTGAGGTACGGAACCCTAAAAACATTGTGGTACTACACAAATGTTGTTTCTTATCTTGACTCTCAGACTTTCGAAACAAAATATTTTATCGTTTTCATAAATACCAACCAAGGTAAGGAATTCAAATAAATAAGTACAGTCGTGAGCATTTCATTTTACATTCGCGGTATTCTCATGCAACCACTTACATTAATTAAATGTATTTTAATATAAATAAGAAAGTGCGCAAAATAACACTCAATCATCAAGCATGGGATACTGCTGGACATAGGACTTCCCTGTAGATCTCCAATAAGACGGTTGGAAGCGGCTTGCATCCAGTGTGTTTCTACAATCTTGATTAGATCATGGGGCCACCTTGTTGGACGTCCTACGCTGCGCTTGCCGGTACTTGGTCACCATTCGAGAACTACACGGCACTACGCCAAACTCCTATTTGGTAGCCTCATTTTGTCACCCCCACTGCTGGACATAGGCCTCCCCTATAGATCTCCAATAGGACCGGTTGGAAGTTAGAAGTGACTTGCATCTAGTGTGTTCCTGTTTTTTTGACTAATCACTTCACTTTTTCAGAGAATGACCTACGCTACGCGTGCCGGCACGTGGTCTCCATTCGAGAACTACACTCCCATGTCAAAATGAAAACTCCTAATTGGTAACCTCATTCTGTCATATTTCTGTACTCGCGCGTGCTATTTCGTGTTTGCCCGTTGGTCTGTCTAACTAAATATTTTTAATCCTTTATTGTACGATTATACAGGGTGTCCCAAAATGTTTGCTTCTTAAAAATTCTGATCAAGTGATTTAGGCAACAGTTAAATCGAAACGTGTATCAAAAATAGAAAGTCGAAATTACAATGGTTCTGTTTTAAGTAAGAAATGGTTATTTCGACGTCAAATTACATTTTAAGGAGCGTGAAGGCCTCTGACAAACATAAAATGACACTTAATTTTTTTTTTACTATATCACTGCAATTACCCATTCATGCAAACTTACTTATACAGGTAGCTAAACGGCTTAAAACAACAGAGACCGTATAATGTAACGCATCATCCGAGCCACGGAAACGCTCAGTTAAATGCCACCCACGATCACCCATCCAAATACTGACCGAAGCGTTGTTTAACTTCGGTGATTAAAAAAAACCACCTAGCCAAAGGAACGCTACGAAAAAGCTAAATAATAAATTAATATGAATATGAAAAAGCTCAAGAACTGGCACTACTCCCGTAAAAATGAATAATGCTTACTATTTACAAATGATTTCATGTTTTATGCGATGTTTATGATGCATAATTGAAGGGTACTTTTTACGCAACATAATTAAGTTTTATGGAGCCATAATCGCAATATTCTCACACTTTAAATATCTGAAGAAAATCGTGTTTTTTATTTATTGCTGTTTTAACTTCTATATATGTACTCGTATTTTGTTCAGTAGATAATAAATTGTACAGTAAAATTACATTTGCATAAAATTGTACCCCATCATATACCTTCTTTTAAATTTCCTTTTCAAGGTTGCCTGGAAGAGATCGCTTTAAGCGACAAGGACAATCTATATCTCGATTTGCTCTTGACCAATTTGGTTCATACTCTTAAATCAGCCAACAAAAAGCGCGAAAGCAAATTTCTCCTCTTTTTGAAGGAAATACCGATCCAATCCAAAATCGCTGACGACAAAAAAACCCATGAATACCTATATAGAATCTGTGTACTAAGTTTCGTGGAGATTCGTTGAAAAATGCAACCTGTAGACAAAAATCAACATCAAGACTGACGAGAGCAAAAGCGTCGTGTTCAAGCATAGCATCACGTCCACTTCGCTTTGGTAAAAAAAAAACATACAGTCGAATTGAGAACCTCCTTCTTTTTGAAGTTTCATGGAGATTTGTTGAAAAATGCAACCTGTAGACAAAAATCAACATTAGGACTGATGAAAGCAAAATGGTCATGTTCAAGCATAGCATACAAGCACCTCCACTTCGCTTTGGTAAAAAAACATACGGTCGAATTGAAAACTTCGTTTTGAAGTCGAATAAAAATATACGCTTATATTATCATAGACAGTTCTAACCATAGTTTTGGTTAGAACTGTCGTCGCTGTTTAGAACTGTTATACGCGTGTGTATTTATTTTTACTGGACACCCTGTATAGCTACTAGCGTCTCCCACGTCGGGCCAATGTGGTGGCCATATTTAGCCCGCAGATGTGGCCGCCATGTTATATTGTATGTTATTATAATGTTATGTTGTCGTCTTGTTGCTGTTGGACTTTTGGCGGGGTTTTTGAAGTAAATTTTGTTTTGCTGTTGTATCAAAGCGTTGCTCAGAGGTGTTGATGGTTGGATACAAAAATTTTAGACAGAACGAAAGACAAGTTAAAATTTTGACGTAAAAAAGAATATATTAAAAATTTTAAAAACCCTCAAAGGTTTACCACTTAATTAATTTTCGCAAAAAATCGCAACACCGACTTCAACCGTCTACAGAATTCGAATATTTTGCACGAATCATCCAAACGAATTTGACATCCATGCACAATTGCACATGTTTGTTGATTTATCAAAAACAGCTCAGCTGATTCCGATAAAATTTAAATGCGATCTTGAAAGTATACTCTTTAGAAGTAAAGTTTTTTTTAATTCTTAAATCGGTTCCCAAATACCGATGAACATACCCAAAAAACATACAGACGAACAAAGTAACTCCTTTTTTGGAAGTCGGTAAAAAGAGCTGATAATTTTTCACACAAAAAAATCAAAAGCAAAATCGTTTTATCCGTTCTGGTGCTACGATGCCAACAGATTTATTCGCCGTTTCACACGTTTTCCAAAATTTTACAACTATTACTGATCGGTTTTTGACGAGACAAAACAAACTAAATGAGGCATCGGTCTTGAACATATGAATACGTACAAACCACTGCATTTTCGGTGTACATAAATACGATGCAATCTGCGTCCGATCGGTCTTATTGGAGAACTATGGGGGGCCTATGACGAGCAGTAGATAGAGAACGATTAAAATGATATTGGAGCTACTTCAAAATTACTTCACACTTTTTTGTGGAATACTTCGAATGTTCTGTATTATGTTCAGCCAAAAGCGAGTCGGACTCGCGCACGCAGGGTTCTGTACTGTATTTGAGTCCCCCGTAAATATTTATTTTATTTTAATTTGATTATTTACTTATTATTCAAGTGAATATACAACAAAATTTAATATTCTGTGAATATTTCAAGCATTTACCTGTCACTATTATTAATATCGAGCGCCAAAAACGTTTAAAACATCAGGTTTGTTTTATGGAAATCCCCCCCTTAAATATTAATTTTAATCTGTTTACATTACAACATAACATTTAAATATACAGGGCACCAGGGCTAGCCACCCGGCCTATACGAACTTACTTAATATAATTAATGTTTCATATTTCACATTAAATTTGTCAAAACAATAAATACAATAAAATAATGTCCAATCTCACAATAATCAAATTTGTTTATAGTATTTGTTAATTTTTTATAGCGGCATTTGTTAGTTTTTGTTATAGCGGCAACAAAAATACATAATTTGTGAAAATTTCAGGTTTCAAAGTACTATGCTTCATGAGATACATACAGCCTGGTGACAGACAGACAGACAGCGGAATATTAGTAATAAGGTCCCGTTTTTACCCTTTGGGTATGGAACCCTAAAAACATGCAGTCAAAATGAGAACCTCAACCTTTTTGACAGTCGGTTGCAAAATAAATTACAACGGCACTGCACTCGACTTCCCAATTAAATCCCCCATAATATCATAACTTCGCAAAACCAAAGGATGTGAAAAAATCAATCTCCCATGCACCGGGCTAGGGGGGAAAGGGGGCTAGGGGGGGCATCAAACCGGTGTCTCACCGGATGCTGACAAACTTATAAGGCTTTGGAACCGGCTTCGGGCGGTGGACGGACTCAGGTCGGGAGTTCAGGGGCAAAGTGCCGTGAAAAAGTATATGAAGTTTAAAAATTTTGATGAAGTTCTCGTTCGAGTTCCATTGAAATTTGATGTAAGATTTTACTGCTGAAATTGAATTGCAAGTTATTAAAAATTAAACATCAATATTTATTGATATCAATACATGATTATTTTTTTGCAAAAATAACATGACCGACTTTACATGTCTACAGAATTCGCGAATATTTCGCACGAATCGATGTAGCATTTTTCACAGTATTGTTGATTTATCAAAAATGGCTAAGCCAATTTCGATAAAATTTAAATGGGACCAATTTCGAAGTATACTCTTTCCAATAAAAACATAATTATCGAAATCGGACTACTATGTAAAAAGTTAAGCGTAAAAAAATATACATAGGTATATATATACGCGTCGAATTGAGTGTTGTTTTTAAACTTTCGCGATTTACAACTATTACAAATAACAATACACTAACTATATAAAATAACCACTGCAATGTAGATAAAATGTTCTAGCAATAATTGGACACGGAAAGTCAATACTACATAGAAATCGCTTAACATAAAGCGATGCCGATGCCGCCTAGGTGAGACTCGTGGGTGGTCAGAGTTGGGGCTCTGGTCGTCCTCTCAAGCGGGCCCGAGGAGGACGGCAGCGTGTGTGGCAACGCTGCCGTAAAGGATACACGATAAAGAAGAAGGATAAAGGAGTACAAGCCTGGTGTTATCAGGCCAGGCGTGTATACACACAAAGTGCCGGGAGCACCGGTGCGTTCCTTTTGGAGATACCGGAGCTCCCGAGAAAACACAATGGCTGGCCACCGAGGGGTTTTAGTGGGCACAATTCCACATAACCCGACTGCACCCCAAAGCGGTCGGACATCTTTGGAAGATTTCCCCCTCGTAAATATAAGGTAAGACTTGATGTAATGTAACCGAGTATCGGCAGCTTGGGAATAAAAAAGGAATAATCTCCCGCTCCCCCGCACCTGAGTCCGTCCCAGTGCCCTCGAGCAGGTTATCATAGGCCTTTTATTTTTGTAGTCAGCCGGTCATCCAGTAATAGTTGTTATTAAGCTCTAGGGATGGCTACTACTATGTTATAAAATGGACATACCTACTTTACCACTGCTCTTGTAGCTTTAGAGCCCGCCAATTGGCATGATGACTAAAATTTGACTATAAAAAAATATTAGACACGTATTTTTTCATTGGTCAGTTAAACAAACATTTATGAAGATATAGCCCGTCAATTCCGCGTGACGTCACAAGCGCCATACAAATGTATAGATTAATTAAATTATTTATTTATATTCACAAGTTTTTTATAATTACAATACTTTGGGGATCCCTTTAAGCAAGATATGCCTGAAATAGGAGTCCCCGCTCTTCCTTAGTATAGACTTCTGTAAGAGAGGTGACGTTGTGACCCCCACTCCCAAACTTTGACAAGGTTTATCTTTATCATTTGTTGTTTGATTGACAAAAGAAAAAATACGTATCCAATATTTTTTGATAATCTAACTCACTGACTAATTATATTATTGATTTTATTACCCAGTTTGCCTATTCTATTTCGTTATTATGATATACTACGGGACTAATCGCGCACTAAAATTACGAGATAAATAAATGCCTCCTCATCCCGACGTTTCGGCCGAGTTGCATCGACCGTGGTCACGGGTAGACTCAGTCTACTCGTGACCACGGTCGATGCAACTCGGCTAGACTCAGTCTACCCGTGACCCACGGTCGATGCAACTCGGCTGAAACGTCGGGATGAGGAGGTATTTATTTATCTCGTAATTTTAGTGAGCGATTAGTCCCGTAGTATATAATAATAATGTGTTCAAATCGCGAAAGTTTAAAAACAATATTCTATTTCGCTTACGCAATTTCGCATTATTACAAAAATAATGTTGATTAAAAATATATGATCAGTATGAACAATTTTTAGTATGGGACTAATTATTGCGAAACCGCAAAAAAATCTAATCCATTATTTTTTTTGGGAGTCGATTAACTTTTTGTATGAAACAGCTGTTATTTTTTTTCGAAATTTTGCTGTTGCTTCCAGGGTAGGTTCAAAAAACATTGTTCAAAAACATTATAAATGTTTTTGAAATACTGACGCCAGGGTTAGCCACCCGGCCTATATGAATGTATTTTATTAAGAAACAAAATTTACCATTACCTAAGCCCTCAGGCCTAACAGCCGTGATGGTCTAGCGGAAATGACACCTACCTTACAATCGTGAGGTCGTGGACTCAAATCCCGATCCAAAGAATTTCTAGTAATTTATGTACGGCATTGGCATTTCACACCACTGGCTTTTCGGTGAAGGAAAACATCGTGAGGCAACCTTCATACGTCCGTAGAAGAAATTCGATGGCGTATGTGAATCCACATCACTCATTGGGCCAGCGTGGTGGATATGGCCCAATCACCCTTAGTGGGTAGGCCTACATCCTGCAGTGGATTATTATAAATGCTGGTACAGTACAGTACCTAAGCCCTAACTATAGCAACGGCAAAGAAGATATAATAATACTATCTATATTAATAATTTCGTCAAGGGGTACGGTAGACTCGATCGAAACTTTATCTGAATGATAAAACATAAAAAAATAATGATTTCGAGTCGACAACATATATCCGGAAAATTCGGATTATCGAGTATTTTAATAAATTATAACGGTGTTGACAAATAAAAACACGGTCTCCATAATGACACCGGATGACATATCTTGAGCAGTGTTGCCAATAGCACAAATAAAGACTATGCTAAAATGGTGTTAAAATTGTGGCAAAATAAATATACTAAAAATTGTGATAACATTTTTCTACATATATCAAATGAAACGGAACAAAAAAAGTAAAATTATTGTTAATTAACAAAATATGTGTTTTAATCGACTATGAACTAATTATATGCTATCGAATAAAATGTAAGTATCTTGGTCTTCATCGACAATTAAAGTGCTTGAAGACGAGCTAGCGTCACTGCTCATACTGTATAGATCTCCTTGGTACCTACAGAGCGCAGTGAATTATCTGGAACTGCGTAAAGCTGGAAACATACTATCGGACGCGGTTCACGGACGCGACTGACAGCCGCGACTGATAGGTATATAGACTATGAAAGTACACTGAGCCGTGTACACTATCGGAAATAAGTCGCAGACGTCACCTTCGGACGACCTTGAGCGTTCGGATGTCCTAGAGTGATCTGGCGAGCCGGATGTTTTAAGACTGTGCACATTGCTAAGTCTCGGCTGTCAGTCGCGTCCATCAGCTGCGTCCGATAGTATAGTTTCCGGCTTAAGAGTAGCAGTTTTTTGTTGCCCTTTTTAAATCGAATCTTATAAGTATAAAATAACATTTTAAATTTTTTACCGACAAATAATTGCGTAGCTTAGTTTTTAATACATTCATTTGACTAAAAGAAACCCGTTCATTTTCGGCATTTGAATGTGGTAGCGTTAAAAACGATATTGCTGAAATAAATTTTCATGGTAATAAACTTTTATTGTATAATTATTTTACATGCCAAAAATATGGTGTATGCTAAATTGCAAATAAATATGCTAAGCAAGATCAAAATGTGCTAAATTGGCATCACTGATCTTGATACTCAAATGACATGATAATTGACTACTGTCAAATATCTTATTTTATGTTTTGGCGTCGCATTGTTGTGCATTTGCCAGTGTCAAGTATTAAGTTATAATAATTTTTGATAATATTTTATCAACATAGTCACTGTCGTAGTCACGTTAAAGTCCATAAAAGTCACGGTCAAGTCCAAACATAGTTCAAGTCATACCTCAGTAAAGCAGCGGAGACTTTACTAGAGACGTCTATGGAGTTTTGGTTACAACACATGATACGTCACATTATATCATTTGCCTACACTTATGCACGTAAAAAAGCTCATAATCAACGAAATATCAAAGTATTTCACTAATCATTACTAATAAAAACACAAGATTAACAAAATAGTAGTACAATGAGGCGACATGATTTTTCCGCGTTCCCGCTAAAAATTAGTTTTGAGCAATTTTAATTTTGAGCAATTACTTTGGGATGTTGTTTACACCCATCATGCCGAAAGTACCTATTTCTTAAAATGAATGTCTTCCATCGGTCTTTCATCATTGTTTTGCTTTATGATACCTACATCATTTTGTTATCAGCTTAAACTCCTTGCTTTGCTTCGCTCGGAGCGAAGACCTATCCTTCATCTATGCTCCTTGCATTTGGTAATCATTGTCATAATTGTGAAAAATTGATGTAGCGAAGGGCTTTTCGTAAAGGTGGTGATCGAGTAACAGTAAAATTATGATGTGTGTGTGTGTGTGTATTATGAGTCACATTTCACCCGAGCGAAGCCGGGTTCTCATCTAGTACTCAATAAAATTTAACTTGATCTCTGCGACAGCTGTCAGAAAAATCACGCCTATGAAGTCCTGAATTTCTTTATAGTACAGACAGTACCTGCCAATGTCATACTTTATGGACATGCCGATTAGTGATGGGCGACGAATGATCGTGACCACAGAGATTTAGATAGAGTTTTAATTAAAATATCGATAGTTTATACTGACGATATTTTATATAAAACTTAATTTATCATTATTTTTATTGTATATTTTAATATCATAACATTTTTTACATGTGTAATTAAATTAAACACAATTATATGTCACATTAGCATCGATAATAGTGAAAAACGTCGATAAATACTATCGTTACATTATTATGAGTATATAATTAATATCATAACATTATTTACATGTGTACATACTTGATCTTAAATAATAGTAAGTAAATGAAATCCAATTTCTCACCTTCAACTACTCATTCGATTTCATTACAACATTGTTTAAAAATCGATTTTTTCCACCACTATCCCAACTCTAAAAATGTCAATCTTCTACTGTCGCAGAGATCAAGTTAAATTTTATAGAGTATAGCAACGGCTACAATGATATAGAACGAACAAACTAACATTACCACTTGGCAATTTCCCGGGCAAAATGGCCGTTTTCATTGTAGCCCTGCCTAAATAGTAAATGCCTCGTCGTGACATTTAGGTATGTAGTTAGGTATGTTGCGTAAAGGCCGTCCTCTTAAAGGTTGTATTCATGGTCCAAGAGCCGCTGAAGATCGGCTTTCACCGATGTGATAACCAGATGAGACATATTTTTTATCAATTACTATTTATTTACAAACCCACCCATGATACTCGTAGCTTGCCTATCGAAAAGTGTTCATGGCTATTTTTTGACCGACGAAGCGGAGGAGGTACTCAATTCGACGCGTATATATATATATATATATATATTATATACCTACGCGTCGAAGTAAACTCTTTTCAATAAAAAAGGACTTTATTATTATATACTACGGGACTAATCGCGCACTAAAATTACGAAATAAATAAATACCTACTCATCCCGACGTTTCGGCCGAGTTGTATCGACCTTGGTCACGGGAAGACAAATCAAAAAGCGAAAGTTTTAAAAAAAAATTAAGTACTAGATATTGAAATCAGACTACAACGTAAAAAGTTATGCGTGGTTACCTACAAATAAAAAAAAATTACGCGTCGAATTGAGTACCTCCTCCATTTCGTCGGTCAAACATATATCACTGTAGCCCATATCTGAAAAGATAGAGTGAATCGCCATATATTTCGATCAAAACCTATTTTATGATGTTTATTTTAAGTGCTTTCCACACTAGATTTTTATCTCAAAGAGTTATCTTTGTGATAAACATTTCAAAAATCTGAAGCGAACGCAGGATTAAGCTCTTTCCAATAAAAAAAAGGACTTTACTATTACTATTATATACTACGGGACTAATCGCGCACTAAAATTACGAAATAAATAAATACCTCTTCATCCCGACGTTTTGGCCGAGATGCGTCGACCGTGGTCACGGGTAGACAAATCAAATCGCGAAAGTTTAAAAAAAATCGGACTAAAACGTAAAAAGTTATGCGTGGTCACCTACACATTATGTTTATGATATAAGTGCGGTAAGTTGAAAATTACAGCCGAGGCGATATTGCTAGCGAGGGCTATAAGGAAGCAGAAGCTGTAATTTTCAAAGCGCACGTATGTCATATGACGTTTTAAAACATATTTACGAGGAAATTGATATAACTCTTAAACGAATAAATCTTTAATTACTTGTTAAAGCAGTTATAGAAATTTGAACAATTTTTAAAAGTGATTGTTACGTTGCCAGCATATTGACCACTTTTCTGACATAAAAACTCTTTGCTAAGGTTTTAAAAAGGGTCGTTCATTTATAGACGAAGCATTTTAAAAAACCGTGCATGTTACTTTATCAAAAAACAAAACTCGTGCGTTTTACATTACAATAACGCACAAGTGCGTAATGAAATACATTACGATATTGAAATTGGTGAAATTACAGCCACTTTACGAGCAAATATGTTATAAAAAAACATACGCGTCGAATTGAGTACCTCCTCCATTTCGTCGGTCAAACATATATCACTGTAGCCCATATCTGAAAAGATAGAGTGAATCGCCACATATTTTGATCAAAACCTATTTTGTTTAAAGCTTTTAAAACAAATATTTCACACCAATAAATCAATATCACGTGTACTATCAAAAATAAACCAATCAAACCTCGATTTGAGCCTTGTACGGGCAAAGCCGCGTGCAAAAACAAAATCCATCACATTTGTTACTCATAAAGGTGGGCGTCGCCGTTATCTATATAAAAACCTGTTCGTCTGTCACTGGCTGTTTGGGTGTCATGTTACGAGTCTATGTGTAATTTATCTGTGGAGTTTAATTAATATTTGGGAGGTAATGGTGAAATTAATTTACTTTAAAACTTGTATTGATTTGGTTATTTGTTTGGTAACAGTGTTTTGATTTTTAAAGAAAAGGTTGGTACTAAGTTGATTGACTAATCGGTGGCTCAGTGGTTAGTGACGCTGACTTCTGGATCAAAGAGGCGTGGGTTCGATCCCCACCCAGGGCAAATATTTATATATCGAACATACATAGGTGTTTGCTCTGTGTCTGAGTGTTATTTAGTTATTATCTATGTCAGTATGTATTTAAAAATATGTATATGTAGTATATTTAAGCCGTGGTGGTCAAGAGGTAGTGACACCCGCCTTACAATCGTAAGGTCGTGGGTTCAAATCCCCAGTCCCGTACCAATGTGTTCTATGGAATTTATGTACGGAATTTCACACCACTGGCTTTTCGGTGAAGGAAAACATCGTGAGCCAACCTATATAGGTCCGTATTAGAAATTCGATGGCGTATGTGAATCAACCAACCCGCACTGGGCCAGCGTGGTGGATATGGCCCATTCACCCTTCGTGGGTAAGCCTAAGTCCTGCAGTGGACTATTAAAAAGGCTGATACAGTACATAATATGTAGTATATCAGTCTCTGGCAGCCATATCACAAGCTTTGCTTAGTTTGGTGTCAGAGACCGTGTGTAAGATGTCCCCTAATATTTATTTTATTTATTATAAGTCGACTTAGCACAATTACAAGGTTACACCGTCATTTAACATTGAAAGCTTTTAATTTAGCTAGTAAAATTCGATTTATTTAGTTTAGTTAGTTTAATTTAAAGATTGAGTAGAAATTTGTCTAAAATAATCGATTGACTCATTAAAGAATTTCGTGACACATTTCAATCGGATGGAGCGAAATTTAAGAAATGCCACACTCATCTTCCGGAATGGCACTGAAATAACTAGTTCTTCGTTACTCATTAACCTTGATTCACTGAAATTCAATGTCTTTGAGATTTCTAAAATCATCAGAGATATCAGATGTATTGTACTGTACTGTACCAGCCTTTTTAATAGTCCACTTCAGGACCATAGGCCTACCCACGAAGGATGATATATATATAGGCCATATCCACTACGCTGGCCCAGTGCGGGTTGGTGGATTTACATACGCCATCGAATTTTTTCTACGGACGTATGCAGGTTGCCTCACGATGTTTTCCTTCACCGAAAAGCCAGTGGTGTGAAATTCCGTACATAAATTGCAAAGAACTCATTGGTATGGCACCGGGATTTGAACCCATGACCTCACGATTGTAAGGCCGGTGTCATTACCACTAGACCACCACGGCTACGCTGCGCATTAATTATATCAGAAATATCATTGACGAGCAACAGCGAAGATCTCCGTTTTAAAAGTGCGATTTTGCTCTCGCCTGCCCTGATGTTGGTTCTCGTCTATAGGTCGCATTTTTCAACGAATATCCACGAAACTTGTTACATAGCCTTACACAGGTTCTATGTATTAATAGTTTTTTTTTATTCGTCAGCGATGAAAGTACGCACATCTTTTACTATGGAGCTCACCAGGAATGAAACATTTGTAATTATAAAATGGCGACTTTATAGCCAACAGCGATCTCTTCCAGGCAACCGAGCACGGAGGAATTAATGATACTAAATTTTTATCAGAACTATTTGGTATTCCGTGCCTAGCTAGACTAGTAGTTAGGTAATAAACTGATAACAATTGCCTTTTCTCTTACATCATACATATATGTATAGCTATGCAGTACTGCAGTAGCCCTGGCAAGGAGCCCAATGTATCGCTACCCGAAGGTTCCTAACTTCCTACCTACTGCATTATATACAGGGTTATTTCTAATCAATTACCATCCTTATAGGGGCTTATTCTGTACATCTAAACTAACAACATTTGTTCTGCGACTTCTATCAAAACTAAAAAAAAAATCAGCTGTTCCGTACATTTTGGCGCGGGTGAACGATATTTTTCTACAGAACAACAACTTTTATATTTTAACTTTGGCGAAAGCATAGAAAAAAAAAACCAAGAACTTTTCTGAAAAAAAAAAATAAGACGTACGCATGCAATATTTCTTATTCAAACGATTGACACCAAATACCTACATAACATTTTGTTATAATTTAAAGGTTGAAAGGTTCTTCCGGAACGTAAGTAAACTTTATCAAAAACTAGCGACCCGCCTTAGCTTCGCACAGGTGTATTACACATATAAACCTTCCCCTTGAATCACTCTATCTATTAAAAAAAAACCGCATCAAAATCCGTTGCGTAGTTTTAAAGATATAGCATACATGGAGACAGACAGCGGGAAGCGACTTTGTTTTGTACTATAAAAAATTAAACGCGAAAACACTGGCGATTCAGAATTCTCTATTCAATATTCTATATCAAATTTCTCTATTGTCTACGTAATTATGAAAATTCAAAGTGGCCAGAAAGAACATTAAGATGCCCAAAGCCGGCATACCTACCCTATGTAGTGGTTTCTATAATACTATTCAATTCCCCCTTGAAAGTGGGGAGATTTCTCCCAGAATTTGATTACCGCGAGAAATCGGGACAAACGACATTAAGTTGTCGTCTGTCTGTAACTCAATCAACTGGTACAAGATTGCTTTGACTTGAGGTTTCAGTTACACCTGAATTTTTAGGGTTTTTAATTCAGTACTGTACTGTATCAGCCTTTTTAATAGTCCACTGCAGGACGTAGGCTTCCACACGAAGGGCGATTTGGTGAAATCCACCACGCTGGCCTAGTGCAGGTTGGTGGATTCACATACGCCATCGAATTTCTTCTACGGACGTATGCAGGTTGCCTCACAATGTTTTCCTTCACCGAAAAGCCCGTGGTGTGAAATTCCGTACATAAATTCCAAGGAATTCATTGGTACGGGACCGGGATTTATACCCACGATATTACGATTGTAAGGCGGGTGTTTTTATCACTAGTCCACCACGGCAATGTACGTTCAGATGTTAAGATTTTGTTATAAAATAATTAATTAATCTATAACACTGAAATGTACTTAAAATACGGCGAGTCACTAGACCATCACGGCTTCATTTAATTCAGTAACTTACTAATATTATAAATCCGGAAATGTTTGTTGGTTTGTCACCTACTCTTTCACACAGCAAGCTTTCATAACAATAGATAGGCTTGATCTTTGGCATCCATATTCCATAACAAAATACATAGTTCCATAGTTTGAAAATTACAAAGTACCTACCACAGATCAGAGAAAAACCTTGTTTTAATTTATATCCCACATAGAAATCTAAAAACGCGAGAAAAGCCGCGGGTAAAAGGTTATGTCGGGTAGGAACGGGTAGGTATAAAAGGGTAGGACGTCTACTGCTAGACATAGGTCTACCCTATGGAGCTCCAATGAAACCCGGTTGGATTGTGTTAAAACCGTAAGTATCCAATAAGTACGAGTACCTACCTACTTAATTATCTGTTAATGTATTAGGTACCTATATAAGTATACAGGGTTATTTCTGATCAATTAGCATCCTTTCAGGGGCTTATTCTGCACATCAAAACTAATAACTTTTATTCTACGACTTTTGTCAAAACTCAAAAAAAAATCGTCTGTTTCATAGGTACATTTTGTCGAGGGTGAACGATATTTTTCTATGAAATAACAACTTTTTTTTGGGAATTAACAAAAGTCGTAGAACAAAAGTTGTTAGTTTTGATGTACAGAATAAGCCCCTGAAAGGATGCAAGGTAATTGATTAGAAATAACCCTGTATATTGATATTGTAATTGTAAAACTCTGTTAAAGAGGGTAGGTAGTATTTTCCATTTTAGTAAGTTGTTAATAAAACTTTTGTTAGTTTTGATACGTTACAGTTAGTTTTCAGTTAAATACCTACCTACTTAGTAGTAATAATATACTCGTAGGTACCTAGGAATCAAATAAATCTAAAAATTTATAAAAAAATAATCACGGGATGCGGTAGGTACCTTCTATTTAATAGTCTACTGTTGGAAATAAACCTACTAATGAAGGGCGAGAATGTCCACCACGCTGGCCCATGGCGGTTTGGTAAATAAATACCTACGGATATCTTAAAAAAATAGAAAAAAATGATTTACGAATGCTTCATTTTCGAAGTGTGTAAACTTATAGGTAAGTACATTCAAATTGATCTATAAACAACACTAAAATATATATGGGAAGGTATCGCGTAAGTAACAAAAAGAAAATACCTACTGTTTCCTGTGAATTTCAATATTGTAAGTATTTTTCGTACACTTTCCCCCCATAATTAATAAACTAAAATAACGATGGAAAACGCAAAAAATGATTGATATAGGAATGTTTCCTTTGAAAGATTAAATTAACAATGTGTTATGCTATGCATACCTACATACACATCCCCCATATCAACGAAAACTAAAAAGAAATGCCTATCCAATAAAAGAGTTTTCTCGAACCCACGCATTCCAGATTCAAATTCACAAAACAAACAACAATCCCGTATCGATCTTCTTATCATTATGATAAGAGACGCTTAGCCCTAAACAGTTGGGGTACGATTTCCATGCGAAAATTCGCGAAAAACACCCTATCCCCCTATCCTATAGGTGAAAATTCAATGCTTACCGTCTCAACACACAGAAAATCCACTAAATAACAACAATCACACAAAAAACGGCTCAATTTTCAGCCGAAACACATCACTACACTGCACTGTAATCCAAAATTTTAAGTCACATTCGAAAATTGAAATCGACAATGCGAATGTCGATTACCGGTATTCGGAATTCGAAATATAACGCGCCACAGGTTGACGGGTGACGGCGGGCGCGCGACCGACGCGTTTGAAATTCGAACGCAGTTTGGAGTGGGGGAAAGAGATGGCGGGAGAGGGACGCGAGATGCGCGGGGAGGTTGCTCTGATCAGTAACTGCCCGGGCTGGAAGGTTGCTAGGGAGGCTCTTTTCCCGGGATTTAGGGGAATTTAGCGCTCATAGCGTAGTGTGACTAGGTCTCGTTTTCGATCATCGAAGTTAAGCTACGTTTAGCGCGGTCAGCCTTCGGATGAATTTATCGTGGGTGGCATTTACAACCGTGGCTCGGATGAAATGTTAAATTGTAGGTTCTGGTTGTTTTAACCGTTTAGCCGTGTCAGAGGCTTTCAGGCGGCTTTAAACTTACTTGGAGAATTTTGGTATAGTATTATTTGCCGATGCTCCCGTTGTTTTGTCGGGGGATATTTATATTGTTTGGTTATTGTTTGTTCGTTTCAGCCATAGGACGACCACTGCTGGACATAGGCCTCCCGTAAAGATCTCCGAAAAGACCGGTTCCTAGCGGCTTGCATCCAGCGCGATCCTGTGGACGACCTACACTGCGCTTGCCGGTACGTGGTCTCCACTCTCAACATTTCAAATTTTTCGAGAATTATTATAGATAGGTAACTACACAATTGAATTAATTTTATGCATCGAAGATTATAAAATGTTGCCTACAGATTTTACAAATAAAATACTACACCTATTTCTTTATACACATTTTATAACATAACATGTTATATTATGACAGTGTGTTCAGTAATGTGGACACAAAACGTCTTGTTATAATGAGTTAGCTAAATAGAGTATGTGCAAAAAGAGAACCGTTACGGTGAACTAACAATAAGATTTTAATCGGCAGCCACCGACTACTTGGTAGACGCGAGTACTGATGAAAACCGAATTGGTGCCAAGTATCAAACACTTTTTGTTGTAATAGCAATAACAGAGTAGTGTCGACGTAACAAAATTAATAAAATTTCACACAGGTGACCTCACCTACGACGCTTCTCTTTTTGCACAAACTTTAGTCTTGCATGGTGTCAGGGAGTTTAAATATGAGAAAATTGTACATATACAAACGAAATATTGATGTTTTCGTGTTTTTCCTTACATTTTTGTCAGGTTTTCCTCGTTTCCGCCAAGGGCGCTATTTAAAAAAAAATTGTAAACACGGAACCTACTACGGTTTCCGTTTATTATGTAGAAGCTTATACTAACTACTAATACTAATATGAAAGACACAAGTAAGCATAACATGTTAAATTTTTCAGGGGAATTTTCTCACCTCTTCTGTGGATTTTCCCGATACCCTCCAGGCAACACTGCCCGGGCAAAGCCTGCGTAGAGCGCGGGTGCGTCCTACGTTCTCTTCTCAGACGTAGTGTTTGCATTGTTTTTCCGTTTGTTTTGATTTATCGATCTTATTCTAACGCTCACAAACATTTAACATCAACTACTTGACTTTAAGCCCTTTATTAAGTACACGTGTACTCAACAACGTTACTACGGCGTAGTTTACGTTCTAGTTACTATGGAGGTCGCTGAGTGCGTGCGTCAGCAGTGACGTCACAAAATTGTTGCCAGGCCTGAATTTCAATGAGATGAATTTTTAATGAGCTATGTATTTTAAGTTGTGTAGTTTTCGGGAAAATAGAATAGCGGGGTTAAAAGGGTAGCAGTTCGATGCCTAGTTGAAAGGAGATAATATTAGGTACGAGTACCTACAAATTATAATAAATAATAATAATAAATATTAGGGGACATCTTACACACGGTCTCTGAATCCAAACTAAGCAAAGCTTGCGTTATGGCTGCCAGAGACTGATATACTATATATACTTATTTTTAAATACATACTTTTATAGATAGTACCTAAATATTACCCAGACACAGAGCAAACACCTATGTTCATCACATAAATATTTGCCCTGGGATCGAACCCACGCCTCTTTGATCCAGAAGTCAGGGTCACTAACCACTGAGCCACCGAGGCACCCTTATTGCTTTGAAGTATACAGGTTTAAATTCCAAAGAACTCATTGGTACGGGACCGGGATTTGAACCCACGACCTCACGATTGTAAATAACGACTTTATAATTATGTATCTAATTAATTTGTCGATAGAGAATCAGGGCCCAGAACTTTTACACCCCTTTCGGCTCAGTGCACTTTCTTTGATAACCTTGTTAAGGGGAAGACTATGCACAGCAGTGGACGTCCTAAGGCTGATATGATGATGATGATGAAGCAGCGTAACTAATTACAACGACTGTAACCATCGACATGAAACCACTTTTACCTTCTAAAAAGGAGATGTTACTATGATCGTCTTTGGTTTTTTTTACGAGTAACTATTTAAAAAAAAATTCAAAAGCGTATAATCCCTAGATGGTTATATTTAATTTTCATGGAAATCGGCTGAGCCCTCTTTAAAAAATCAACAATGATGTAAAAAAATACTACATGGATGACACACCGATTCGTGCGAAACTAATCGAATTCTGTACACGGCAGAAGTCAGTAATGCCATTTTATGGCGAAAAATATTTTTGACTGATTTTCAAATTGATTGTGTAGGGAACGCTGGTGGATGGCAAAAATATCTAAAAACAGAGCCGATGTAATCTCTTTTCTTAGAATCGATATTTTATCAAATTATCAACATATGAGGTGCAGAAAGACACGGGTTTGACATTTCGGATGACTATGATAAGAATCATAGAGTTAAATAGTAGTGTAGATTGTTGTTCCTCGGTGGAATAAATAAATTAGGCTAAGGAATAAGATTAATAAAGAATAATATAAACACAGTTTTTGACTGCCTCGGTGGCTCAGTAGTTAGTGACCCTGACTTCTGGATCAAAGAGGCGTGGGTTCGATTCCCACCAGGGCAAGCATTTTTGTGATGAACATAGGTGTTTGCTCTGTGTCTGGGTGTTATTTAGGTACTATCTATATCTATATAAGTATGTATTTAAAATATGTATATGTAGTATATCAGTCTCTGGCAGCCATATCACAAGCTTTGCTTAGTTTGGGGTCAGAGACCGTGTGTGAGATGTCCCCCAATATTTAAAAAAATATTTAAAAAAAAAAGAAACTAAAAAGCACGCTTAGGAGTCATCAATTTTTTTTTATAAATGCATTGTCATCGGTCTTTGATAGATGTGCAAAGTTTAAAGTAAATCTGATCGCTCAAAGTCAACTGGAGCTCAAAGGGGTTGGTTACAAGCAAGCAAGCAAACATACAGGTGAAACTAATAAAAGCGTGTTAAAAAATAAGGTGTGCATGCCGAAAGGAGGTTTGTGGAATTATATAGATTTTTTATTTTTGGTACTTTGTCACCGATAAACCCAAACTAATAATAATAAATGAATTATGGAATTTGGGAATATCTACGAAGATTAGGTACAAGGTGACAGTAAAATTAGCATTATCCTACTAATATTATAAACGCGAAAGTTTGTGAGGATGGATGGATATTATGGATGTAAGGATGTTTGTTACTCTTTCGCGCAAAAACTACTGAACGGGTTGAGAAAGATGAAACTTTGCAGTAATATAGCTTTTATATTAGAATAACACATAGGCTATAAATTATAATGATATTGCGTCAAAAATCAAAATATCATGCGGGCGAAGCCGCGGGTAAAAACTAGTATTAATTAATACTAAGCGCCACACAATTCGGCGGATGAGAAGTTAGCCGCAGATGACACTTCGCCGTGATTCGCTAACTATTCCGCATGTGTGCACAATACCGACACAAGTGGCGAAGTGTTAAACACGGGCGTAGGGAGCTCGCGGGAGGCATGGGGTTGGCGGGCGGGTGTGCCCCGACGTCTCATCTCCCTGGCTCTCGCGCATACCTATATTTCGGCTTTTGCGCAGCGCTCATAACTTCCCATCCGCCGATTTGTGTGGTGCTTAGTATACTTTAGGATATAGTAATACTCATCATTATGACCAACCTTTACAATGGATCCAACTCTAAAAAAAATCAGTTGTTAAACGAAAATTTTGTTTTTTCTTTTTGTACGATTTTTAATCTGTTGGGTATCATCGTGAAATTTGGTCATAATTATTACGTTTTGTTAATAAATTCACTGTCGCCCCAAAAGTCTCGGTACCTTTTTTTTAAATTTAGTTCCTATAGGTTTGCGTTCGACTACATACTGCCGGATGTTAATATGAATACCTACGCCTTCATATTAACATCCGGCAGTATGTAGTTAAAAAAATATTATATTTGTTAAAAAAAAAGGTACCGAAACTTGGGGCGACAGTGAATTTTTAAACTTATTACATATTTTAAAACCACATACTTAGTCAGTACTTAAAATAAGTCTGAACTATTAATTTACCTTGTCCTTTTAATAAATTCAATAAGCCAATGATACATAAATAAAGATAGAAAACTGGGCTAAAAAGCAATAAAAAATTGTAGATAGCTAGATAAATATAAACGCTTTATTGTAAAAAGTTCACAGACTACAAAATATATATAACACAGCTGATTTTTTTCTATATTTTGGGGTTAGTCCCATGATTTAATTTGGTCCATAATGAAGTTGAAGAATGTTTCCTACGTGTAAAAAACACCACTAAACAATATCAAATAACATCGAAACTATTCCAAAACTTTTCCAAAACCTCAACCACGAACCCCAAAGCAACAAAATCGAAAAACGAAATTTGAAAATCGAACTATCAACTGGAAGAATCTAAACCATCTCCCCAAAAAAAAAAACTCAACCAATAAAGAAAGACCAGACACACCTGTGCATCGACGGAAAAAAAAAGAAAAAAAAACGCACCAAAACAAAACAGGATCGGTTCACTTGTCTCCCCAATCAAAGATATTTCGACTTTATTTCAGAAGACGTAAAGTTCAAATAAAGTTTGTCATTTCAAAAGCACTTGATACAAAAATTAACCGAAAAACGGAGCAAAAAACAAAAACGGGTTCCGTGAGAACAAAAAATCGGGCTACCTTAATTTTTTAGGGTCACGTCATGCAGTAAATTTATCAGTAGTTATGTTATATCAACATTCAACAGTTTGTCGATATTTATTTTTATGTTTGACAAATAATGTTTATTTTATTTAAACAGATTTTGATTTTCATCAGCTAATGTTTGATGTTCATAGGGTCTTCAAATAATTATACAGCCTTGGCCAAAAGGCACCCTGTATTTTCACTCTATCTTCTAAATTAATTTCACTCCTTTTTGGCGTTTTTCACAAAATTAGGTGTCAATATAATCACAACAACAGAAATGAAAGCTTGTTTACTTGTTAGAGTCCAGAACACAAGTGACCAAACATTGGCTGATAAGACCGAATCCTTTGTTTTCGGTCACCAGGTGTTTTATGACCTTAACAAAGAGCCGCTTGATATTCTAAGAAGTTATTTATGACCCCGGTAAGCACTCAGTTATTGGTTAAGTAGTAAACATGCGTTTTGAGTTTTAAAGGTGCCTAATACTTTTGGCCAAGGCTGTACAGTGTTTCACTACGCGACGGTAATTTCCAAGGTTATTTTTCTATTTATTATTACGACCATATTTTACTATGGGTCCAATTCTGATGGGTAACCGCGGATGCGATTTTCCGACTGAGCGCTACCGTAGCTCGGATAACACGTTAAATTGTAGTCACGATTATTTTAATCGCTTAGCCATGTCAGAAGCCTCCAGGCGGCCGAAAATCTCTGACACCAGGGCTAGCCACCCGGCCTATATGAACTTACTTTATTCTGAAAACGGGAAAAGTAATCAGACGTTCCATAAGCCGTGGTGGTCTAGTGGTAATGACACCCGCCTTACAATTGTGAGGTCGTGGGTTCAAATCCCGGTCCCGTACCAATGAATTCCTTTTTTTTCGATGAAGGAAAACTTCGTGAGGCAACCTACATGCGTCCGTAGAAGAGATTCGACGGCGTATGTGAATCCACCAACCCGCACTGGGCCAGCGTGGTGGATATGGTCCAATCACCCTTCGTTGGTAGGCCTACGTCCTGCAGTGGACTGTTAAAAAAGGCTGGTACAGTACAGTACAGTTCCATAGATTTTGTCGAGAGTTGGAGAACTTTTATAATAGAGACCATGTACTGACAAGCGTAGCGTAGAACATGGTTGACAGATGACCTGACTAAGACAGCAGGAATACGATGGATACAGGTCGTTTCCAAACGCCCTTATAAGGTTCACACACATTATGTCGGGCCGCAGCGGAGCGTAGCGGGCCGCACGCAACTCAATATTAGTATGGAATTGCGGAAAATGCGGCCCGTTGCGCCTAGGAATAGTGTGCGTTATACTCCATAAAATTTAACTTGATCTCTGCGACAGCTGTCAGAAAAATCATGCCTATGAAGTCCTGAATTTCTTAATAGTACAGACAGTACCTGTCAATGTCATACATTATGGGCATGCCAATTAGTGATGGGCGACGAATGATTGTGACCACAGAGATTTAGATAGAGTTTTATTTAAAATATCGATAGTTTATATTAACGATATTTTAAATAAAACTTAATTTATCATTAATTTTATTGTATAATAATTTATAATTTTAATATCATAACATTTTTTACATGTGTAATTAAATTAAACCCAATTATATGTTATACGATAATAGTGAAAAACGTCTAAAATACTATTAATTATAAATAAAATAATTATAAAATAAATACTATTGTTACATTATAATGAGTACCTATTTAATAAATATCATAACATTATTTACATGTGTACATACTTGATCTTAAATAATAGTAAGTAAATAAAATCCAATTTCTCACCTTCAACTACTCATTCGATTTCATTACAACATTGTTTGAAAATCGTTTTTTTCTACCACTAAATATGTCAATCTTCTATGCCAATGTCACTGTCGCAGAGATCAAGTTAAATTTTATAGAGTATAGGAATAGTGTGCGTTAGCTCATATAAAATACATTTATAAGTGATTTGAGCGGATTCGACATAGTGTGCGCGATCCTTTAGCTATAGCTTTCGCCCGCGGCTTCGTAAGCGTGGTATTTTTGACCGACGAGCCGGAGGAGGTACTCAATTCGAAGCGTGTATATTTTTTTTATGTATAACCACGCATAACTTTTTTTATAGTAGTTCGATTTCAATAATTCTTTTTTTATTGAAACGTATATACTTTAAAATTGGTCCCATTTAAATTTTATCGAAATCAGCTGAGCCGTTTTTGATAAATCAACAATAATGTGAAAAATGCTACATCGATCCGTGCGAAATATTCGCGAATCTGTACACGGGTGAAGTCGGATGCTATTTTTTACAAAAAATAATTATTATAATAGAGATCCGCCGTGCCGTGGTGGTCTAGTGGTAATGACACCCTCCTTGCAATCGTGAGGTCGTGGGTTCAAATCCCGGACCCGTACCAATGAATTCCTTGGAATTTATGTACAGAATTTCACACCACTGGCTTTTCGGTGAAGGAAAACATCGTGAGGCAACCTGCATACGTCCGTAGAAGAAATTCGATGGCGTATGTGAATCCACCAACCCGCACTGGGCCAGCGTGGTGGATATGGCCCAATCACCCTTCGTGGGTAGGCCTACGTCCGGCAGTGGACTATTAAAAGAGGATAGAGATCAGACCATGTACCGGCAAGCGCAGCGTAGGACATGGTCAACAGACGATTTGACTAAGACAGCAAGAATACGTTGGAAGCAGGCCGCTTCCAAACACCCTTATTAGAGACTAGCTTATGTCCGCGTCCCAAAGAAAGGCATTAGTACGGCACCAGGATTTGAACCCACGACCTCAAAAATGACAGGCCAGCATTACACCCACCAGACCACCACGTCCACGTGCCGTAGTCAATGGTGACAAATATTTTTAAATCATTGTGTCTGAAGTCTGACATTCTATATCCAAAATATTCTCAAATTTCGAATCAAATCAAGGTTTTTAATACCTTTAATGTCCCCACACGTGTCTATTTCATTGTAAACTAAATCTCATCGTATACTCCCACGCTTTACCATTATATCTTGACCTGTGCTTTGTAACAAATTTAACTAAAGACAGACCAAGATATACTGGTAACTGAAGCAAGTTTCCATATTAGTTAGAGCTTTGTCTGTAGTATATTTTTAAGTAGATAGGGGTCTTGTCTCATTGGATATTTTATAAGCATAGCTTATACTAGACAGTACGATGACCCCAATATCATAACTATGATGTATTCTATGACACAATTGATTAAGTATAATGTGTTCATGAATGAATGTTAGGTAAAACGTGTTTTTTCGCGTATTTTGCAAACTAGTTGAGATAATTTTGGTACATAAGTAGGTATTTGTATTAATGTGTATCGTTTTAGGTGTAAACGATGTTAATTTGATTGACCTTCGTGTTTTTGGTATTTTTTGAATGGTTATTCCTTTAGAAATAGGTATATAGTATTTGCATTTTTTGACCACACTGATCGGGGACATTTACCGACTTTGGAGAAGGAGGAAAAGGTTCTCAGTTTGGCCGTTTTCAACTAACTTCAAACAAAGAAAAGGTTCTAAATTGTACCGAATTTACTTACTTAATTTTTACCCACTTAAGAAAACATTATTATAATATACTACGGGACGGCACTACCCGTGACCACGGTCGATGCAACTCGGCCGAAACGCCGGGATAAGGTATTTATTTATCTCGTAATTTTAGTGCGCGATTAGTCCCGTAGTATATAATAATAATACACATTATTATTATCATCAAATATTAATATTATCAAATCACGAAAGTTTAAAACAACACTTAAGAAAAGAAGGAAAAAGTTCTCAGCTTGACTTTTTTTAACCGACGTCAAAAAGGAGGTGGTTCTCAATTCGACTGCACGCTTTTATTAGTTTCACCTGTATGTTTGCTTGCGTGCTTGCTTGTAACCAACCCCGATTGAGCTCGATTTTGACCTACTTTGAGCGATCAGATTTTCTTTAAACTTTGCACACCTATCAAAGACCGATGACAATGCATTTATAAAAAAATACTCCTAAGCGTGTTTTTACTTTTTTTTACACTATTTTATATTTATATTACTTTTTGCACGTTACTTACTTTTTTTAATGTTAGGCGAATTGATTTTGATGATTTTATTTACTAGCTGACCCGGCGAACTTCGTTCCGCCTTACATTCGATCAACGTAGCCTATAGGCTACCTACCTATAGGATGTAATAAGGAGTAACTTATAAGTTACTCCTTATTACATCAGCTACATAAAAGTCCCATCAAAATCGGTCCAGCTATATCAGAGATTAGCCGTAACAAACAGACAGACAAAAATTGTAAAATATGTATGTTAATTTAGTGTACGTACTATATATGTATATACACATACTTATTAAATAGAACCACTCATTTAATTAGGGTTCCGTACCTCAAAAGGAAAAAACGGAACCCTTATAGGATCACTTTGTTGTCCGTCTGTCCGTCTGTGTGTATGTCAAGACTCTTTATCTCGGGAACGCGTAGAGATATCGAGTTGAAATTTAAACTATATACGTAAACTATGAATTCTTGCAGTTGTGTAAAAGAAAAGCTTCTCAGTTATCGTTTAAAAAAGTTAGAGCCGTTTATGTCGTAAAAAACCGCATATTTCGCACTCACAAAAATCAAAACCTACCGGGTACTTCCCGTTGACATAGAACTATGAACTTTGGCGAGAAGCATTGTCTCAGAGTACACATATAGGAATAAATCTGAAAACTGTACATTTTTATTTCAATCACATAAAAATAGGGCCTCAAAGTTCACAAAATATGGGTTCAAAATTCAAAGTGAGTAAATCGTATCATGTAAGTATCATATAAAATAACTTAATTATCACATGCTAAAACAGGTTTTTAATTATTTTAACAATATGTTAGTACGGAACCCTCGATGTACGAGTCTGACTCGAACTTGTCCGGTTTTTTATCGAAATCGGTTGAATGATTTAAAAAAAAATAATCAGTTAAATAATTTATAATTATACCTATGGTCGATAGAATAAAGATATCCGTAGAAGAACCAAAGTTACCGAAATGGCCCAACGGATTGGCAAGAAAAAATGGTAGTGAGCAGAGCACATATCACGGACTAATGATGACCGATGATGTTGAAAAGTTCTCGAGTGGAGACCACGTAATTTCAAGTGCAGCTCAGGACCTACAAGGTGGATGGACGACCTCATAAATACCGCAGGATCGTGCTGGATGCGAGTCGCTAACAATCGGTGTTATTGAAGATCTATAGATGAGGCCTATGTCCAATAGCTAAAACGACGAAACGTTGTTTTTGCAAAATAACTAATAAGCGCGCAATCTTATGGCTGGCCTAAAATTGATGACATTTTCACAAACGAGTCTTGTGATCAGTTAGTTTAAATAATTGGGAATCACATAAGATGGCATCTGACATTATCTGATCGCAATGTGTCGGTATTTCGCTGTCGCAAATTAGAATCCATGTGAATACAAGGAAAAGTGAATAAAACTACAAAAGATTGAACAAAACCTCTCCCATTTGTAATAGGTTAAATGATTTTATTTAACCTATTACAATATAGTAGCCCGGAGAAGTAAAAAAAATAATTATTTTTTTCAACCGGCTTCACCCGTGTGCAGGATCCGCGAATATTTCGCACGGATCGATGTAGCAATTTTTACATTATTGTTGATTTATCAAAAATGGCTTAGCTGATTTCGATAAAATTTAAATGGGGACCAATTCCGAAGTATACTCTTTCCAATAAAAAAAATAATTATTGCAATCGGACTACTAATCTGAAAAAACGCGTCGAATTGAGTACCTACTCCGGTGGTTCGTCGGTCAAAAAATAAATTCGTTGTGAATGAACAAGGAAACGTTCAATAAAAATACATATTGAGTTTTCTTATGTTTTTAGGGTTCCGTAGTAAAACGAGGAACTCAACATAACATAAATAGAACGTTTACTAGTTACAAAATTTGTATTAAAATTAATCCACACGTTCATCCATCACTACGGCGCGCCGCGGCTGGCTAGCATACTGAGAGCATACCCCGCTCCGAGGTGCGTAGGCATATTATATCTTCTTTGGCGTAGGTATGATTCGCGTTCCAACCATTTGTATTGTAACGCAGTAGGTAGGCCGCGCGGTAATGACAGCTAGTTGTTTACACCTAAGTGCTAGATTTATGGTTTTATGACTCGAGTGGGATCAGTCTTTGTCTGCCGTCTATTGTTTAGTTTTTTGGGTGTTTACGTATTTGAGAACAATAGGGCAGTCTCGAACTATCAAGTTGTTTACTTGTTGCCACAATAGCGTTTATTAGATCAAGTTATGTCACGAATTATCTCGTAGGTTCGAGACTGTAGGTAATAGCGGATATAAATACGCCGGCCGACCCTTGGGGACCAGTTTTTTCGTTTACCGTCGAAGCGAAAACATCTCGTGTTCAAGTGATGTACCAGTGATAGTGAAGTGACTAGTTTAAGTGAATATAAGTACCAGTGTAAAGTGTTTGTGCGAACCAGTTGAGTCGTGTGTATTGTGATTTTGTGCAATAAAGTGCAAAGTGATTAATCGGCGTTTTAACTGATCATCCAAGAACCCATCTCGTAACAGTATGAAGACGGAATACTGTTAGATATCTTTACTGTGATCATGGTCTCTGACGCATATCCACTTTGTTCAAACCGCTGCTAAAACGTAGGAAATGACCTCATCGGTAGCTTTAAAATGCGCTATTGTGGAATAAAATTAAACGTCAAACTACCTATGACGTCATCTTCGATTAAAGTTTTTAATCTGTGTTCCAAAACAGAGGAAATTCTCAGTCATCAGTCTTATTCTCAGTCATTCTTAGAAATAATTAACATTACGACAAAACCACACAAACCTAACACAAATATGGTATCCCATTGTGTATGAAGCTTGCCTTCCCTTACAATCGTGAGGTCGTGGGTTCAAATCCCGGTCCCATACTAATTCATTACTTGGAATTTAAGTACGAAATTTCACACCACTGGCTTTTTGGTGAAGGAAAACATTGTGAGGCAACCTGCATACGTCCGTAGAAGGGATTTGATGGTGTATGTGAAGCCACCAACCCGCACTGGGCCAGCGTGGTGGATAAGACCCAATCACCCTTCGTTGGTAGGCCTACGTCCTGCAGTGGACTATCAAAAAGGCTGGTACAGTACAGTATTACCGTGCTATTGGTTGGCCTATGTTCACCAGTTACCAAGTAGATAGTAATACGCGTCGTTTGCACATTCGTGCAGTGAGAGGTAGATGGTACATTAGAACGGATGGTATTTAAGTCGCTTGCGCGTCCTTCGTACATTACTTATACCTAAGTTAATAGGTGTCATCAGTTGACCTTTATGTCTTTGTAATAAGCGCTGCTGTACTTATAAGACTTGAACAGACCGCTGTTGAACACAGGCTTATCATGGGAGGGCGATTGCTCTATGTAGGTACGAGTATATCCATCACGTTGGCTAATCATACTATACTATTATCATAATCATACTAATATTATAAATCCGAAAAGTTTGTTGGTTTGTTCCTCTTTCACGCAGCAACGGAGCAATGGATCGACTTGATTTTTGGCATAAATATATTTCAAAGACCGGAAAGTGACGTAGACTACTAAAAGGTTCCTGTGGGATAGCACAGAAGTCAAAATACCACGCGGGCGAAGCCGCGGGCAAAAGCTAGTTCATGATAAAGACGAATATGAATTAAACCAATTGAACTTTGCTTTGTTCAACATTCCCTTTTCCTATTTGTCCATCGCTACCGTGACTTTCGTTTTTATGCTTTGGCGATTTGGACACTTTATGATTGTTACTACGTCGTGTACATTATTTTTATACAGGGTTATTTCTAATCAATTAGCATCCTTTTAGGGGCTTATTCTGTACACCAAAACTAACAACTTTTGCTCTGCAACTTTTGTCAAAACTAAAAAAAAATCAGCTGTTCCATACCACATTTGGACGGCGGGTGAACGATATTTTTCTATGAAACATGAAATTTTTTTTTAGTTTTGACAAAAGTCGTAGAACAAAAGTTGTTAGTTTTGATGTACAGAATAAGCCCCTAATAGGATGCTAATTGATTAGAAATAACCCTGTATACAGTTTACCCGTGACCACGATCGATGCAACTCGGTCGAAACGTCGGTGAGGTATTTATTTATCTCGTAATTTTAGTGCGCGATTAGTCCCGTAGTACATAGTAATAATGTGACTTTAATTGGCTCAATTTTGAAAGCTCTTTTGACTGCTCTAAATAATTATACTCTTAAAGATGTTGCTCTCTTCGCTATCACTACACAACAGTATAAAAAGTCGTTTTCATGTCTGTCTGTCCCTATGTATGATATATCTTTATAACTATGCAACGGATATCCGGAAGGGTTCCGAACCGTATGTGAGCCTTTTACTTTAAATTAAATGTTAATTTTCTTTAATTAAATAATTTAATTTTAAAGTGAATATACAATTAAATATTATGTGATTACTTGAATTGTCTACTGGTTACCATTATTAATATCGAGCGTAAAACGGTTAATATAAATAAGGTTTGTTGTATGGGGGCCACCTTTATAAATTTATTTTAATTAATTATTAGTATTTGTTGTTATAGCGGCAAAAGCAATACCTACGTCAACTTTATAGCTATCACAGTTTCTCTATAAAATACAGCCTGGAGACAGACGAACAGCGGAGTCTTAGTAATTAGGGTCCCGTTTTTACCCTTTGGGTACGAAACCCTAAAAATGTGCAGTGAATTTTTATCTGCAAAAATCGTGTATACAATCTCCATAATATATTATTATAATATATTATCTTAATTTTTATTGATATCCAACACAAGCTGTAATTTTTCACCACCATCAGTATCACCAATATTCCCATACCTAATGGATAGTTTATTGGTCAATTTGGACATGGGATTCCCTTATATTTTTTATGACCAGTTGGAAGCTACTGGCAGGTGGTCCTACGCTGCGCTTGCCATTACGAGGTCTCCATTCGAGAACCTCACAGCCCCATCGGCTATATAACTCCATTATTGTGCAGTAACAAAACTACATTCACCGATTCTTACTACATTCACCTCACCACAGGCTATAATTTCTCAGTTTCCCATTGAAAACCTCAAAACTGGGTCTTCGTTTTTTCGAATCCGGTGTGTAAGCGAGACGGCGGTACGTTGCCTCCCTCGCTCTCGCAGCTTGTATGAGAATTAAGTGAGTTCTTGATGCAACCTGCCGCTAAAGTACTACTTTATTTTGGCCACAGTGTAAAAGTATGCAGTATCTATATGATTATTATTCCGTACCCAAATGGTAAAAACCTATTACTAAGACTCCGATGTCCGTCTGTACGCTAAAGTTTATCTGTCACCAGGCTGTATCTCATGAATTGTGATAGCTAGACAGCTAAAAAATTTACAGATGATGTATTTTTGTTGCCGCTATAACAAACAATCTCTAGTCTAGTCTCGAGTCTCTCCAGCGATGCCGTATTGACTATCGGTACATCGAAGTGTTGAAGTGCTTGTATGTGTATATTAACGCCACTATGTCGGTCCGAGTACATGAAGAGAGCTCCAAGGCGATCTCTTTAAAAAGAGGCGTAAGACTGGGAGACGTAATTTCTCCGAAACTGTTTACGACTACTTTGGAGAACGCCTTCAAGCTCCTGGAATGGAAATGATTCGGCATCAATATCAATGGCAAATACCTCACTCACCTTCGGTTTGCCGACGATATAGTAGTCATGGCAAAATCGATGGAAAAGCACAGCACGATGCTCGAAGGCCTCAATCGGGTTTCTCAACAGAAGGGTCTTAAGATGAACATGGACAAGACGAAAGTCATGTGTAATTCCCATGTTGTACCCACCCCGATTTCTGTTGGGAACTCGGTTCTTGAAGTCGTTGACTTGCACGTCTACCTAGGTCAAGTAATCTAGTTAGGTAGGTCCGACTTCAACAAAGAGGCCAATCGCCGAATCCAACTCGGCTGGGCAGCGTTCGGAAAATTGCGTAGCGTCTTCTCGCCCGACATATCTCAGTGCCTCAAGTCGAAAATTTTCGACCAGTATGTGTTGCCAGTGATGATTTATGGCACAGAAACTTGGTCTCTCTCTATGGGCCTTATTTGTAAGCTCCAAGTAGCCCACCGAGCTATGGAGAGGGCTATGCTCGGAGTCTCTCTGCAGGATCGAATCAGGAATGAGGGGATCCGTAGAAGAACCAAAGTTACCGACATAGCCCAACGGGTTAGCAAGTTAAAATGGCAATGGGCAGGGCACATAGCGCGGAGGACTGATGACCGGTGGAGTCGAAAAGTTCTCGAATGGAGACCACGTACCGGTAAGCGCAGCGTAGAACGTCCACCCACAAGGTGGACGGATGACCTCATTAAGGCCGCAGGATCGCGCTGGATGCAAGCCGCTTCCAACCGGTCTTATTGGAGATCCATAGGGGAGGCCTATGTCCAGCAGTGGACGTCTTTTGGCTGATGGATGGATAACAAACAAACCTGGTTTTTAGGAGATTTTTGCTCGATATTAGGTAATAACGGTAAAAGGAATGGGGCTAAGGGGGCTCCAACACGGTTCGGAACCCTTCAAACGCGAGTCCCATTCACACGTAGCTAATTTTTTATTAAATGATGTAATGGCCGATAGTAACAATAGTATGAGGCCGTGTGTAAGATGTCCCCTAATATTTATTATTATTGTAATAAAATTGTCTTACTGACATTGCTGCACTGTGTCCCAACCACTTTAGTGCCATATAACTGAGTAAAAAGCCCGCTCCTTGTCTTTATACATCCGATTGTGCTTAGAGACAGAGATGCGAAATCACACTACAGTGCTGTAACTTTATGTTGGTTGTGTCTCTAGACCACAGAATAATCTAGAATACTAATAGATATCCAAACAGTAAACCTCACATCTATTTAAGTGAATCTTCTTAAGTTAACAACTTAAGTTAAGACAGCAGACGGCCTACAGGAAGTCACATTCAATCGAATCGAATTATCGAATCGTAGAAAACGTGCGAGATCGAATTTGAAAAGAGGAGATCCGTAGAAGAACCAAAGTTATACCGACATAGCCCAGCGGATTGGCAGGTGAAGTGGCAATGGGCAGGGCACATAGCGCGGAGGACTGATGACCGATGGGGTCGAAAAGTTCTCGAGTGTCCACGTACCAGCAAGCGCAGCGTAGACGTTCACCTACAAGGTGGACGGATGACTTCATTAAGACCGCAAGATAGCGCTGGATGCAAGCCGCTACGAACCGGTCTTATTGGAGATCATTAGGGGAGGTCCTATGGCTGAAACGACGACGACAAAACGTATAGGATTGACATAAATCACGTGGCTTTTACCTACATTTGTATGGCGCTTGTGACGTCACGCGGAACTTTGACGGGCCATATCTTCCTCAATTTTTGTTTAATTGACCGAAGAAAAAATACGTGTCTACAATTTTTTGATATTCTATTTTATTTTATTTATTTTATTTCTATCTGACAGACTAATTATATTATTTAGTCATAATGCCTATTAAGCTTAATTGATCACTAACCATCAAATCTGACCACCACGGCTTAGTGGTAATGACACTCTCCTTACAATCGTAAGGTCGTGATTTCAAGTCCCAGTCCCATACCAATTTATTCCTTGGAATTTATGTACGGAATTTCACACCACTGGCTTTGAAGGAAAACATCGTGAGGCAACCTGCATACGTCATGAGAAGAAATTCGATGGCGTATGTGAATTCATCAACCCGCACTGTGCCAGCGTGGTGGATTGGGCCCAATCGCCCTTCGTAGGTAGGCCTACGACCTGCAGTGGACTATTAAAAAACGGCTGATACATACCCAACTAGCAAGGGAATCTTATAACAAAATACAATAGGTAAAATTAAACTAAAAAAGCTCTTATAAAGGCTTTCCTGAAGACTTCCAAAATTGTTATGCTAATAATAGCGTTGTCCAAGCATTTATGCTCTCAAGAGCATATTCACTCATATAAATGGCTTGTAGTTTACTAGTACACTACTTTATAGGATAGTTACAAGATATATAATCTAATAACTGCATTGACGAAGTTTCAATAGTCCTACGAAAATTATAGTCTTATAATGGCATTGTGTTAGATTTCCATAATTTATAATGTACTTGTCTGAGATCATTACAAATATATAGCAATTTAGTTTTACAATGACATTGTGTAAGATTCTTAGATTTTATAACAGACTTAGTTAAGATCATTATAAGTATGAAGCGATGTCGTAGCAATTTAGTTTTACAATGACATTGTGTAAGATTCACAGATTTTATAATAGAATTAGTTGAGATCATTGTAAGTATGAAGTGTCATGTGGTCTTAAGAGAGACACTTATAAGAGTAAATAATCATTTAAAGCGCTAGGCTATTACTATGAAGTATATTTATCAGTTATTCATGTCGCTCGATTTGAGACAGTTTCATTATATTGATTACAATGGATTTACAAAAATGGAAGCGTTTCAAAAGAAGTGGAGCTTATAGAAGAACTGTGCATAAAAGACACGCTGAATTAATAACGCAAAAGCCATTGTCAAGCAAGTTTTGAAAAGGCAGAAACTAACAATTTACCTGAGGGTTCAGTACATTACGAAAGTGATATACTCGTAAATGTCATTGATATAAGTGACGATGAGCGTGCGGATGATACATACTACACATGCGAATGATATAATAGTGATGAAAGTGAATATGACTCAGATGTCGAAAAACTAGATTTTGAAAAAAAAAACATATGATTGCGAGAAAAAGTTAAAATGTGGGTTATTAAACACAAAATATCTCATTTAGCGTACAATGATCTTTCTGTGATTTTAAATACAAGAATTAATGACGCTTTACCAAGTAGTTTTTTTTTTGTACCAAAAATATCTCAATTTATGTAGTACAAATACAGGGTTATCCAGGCCTGATATAACAAGCCGAAAAGAGGTGATTCAGAGTAACTGTACCTATAATAAATGTTTACTATAGGGCCAACGCGGATTTCGATAAAAAAAATCAGGTGTGTCATACATTTTGTCGATTCCGAGTTGCAATGTTACATGGAACAGCTGATTTTTTTTCTCAAATTCTGAGTTGGCCCATAGTAAAAGTTTATCATAATAATTGTCTCAATCACTTCCTTTCGGATTAGTACAGGGCAAGCAGTAATGGTCATACATACTGTACAGAGAACAGTCGGGACACCAAAATATTTCAAAGTTCAATAGTAACTCTATGTTTTCATGAGAACATACGAAGTGTAAAGGTCTATAATGAACATTGTTAATAGAAAGCAATAATTCACATCCTTTGCAGCTAGCAGATAAAACAAAGTGTGTACGCATCCAAGGCCATTGCATATTTATAAGTATAAGTAGGCGCAATTAATTTTTAGTCAAAAAACAGCCCACATCAAGGAACTTGACCATTTTGTAAATATGAAAGGAATAATAATAAGTGAATTGTACTGAAATGTTTGAATAACTATATTCATTTATTGTAATAAAAATGAATAATAATTCATTGGACAGTGTTAAAATTCAAAGCTTTCAGAGCATCTTACAGGATTTATTATTGATACATGACTAGGCGACCACGTCTGAAAATCTCTTTCGTTTTTTTAACACCCCAAATAACAATAACGAAAATAAATTAAATAAAAAATGTTTGGCTTTCTGTTTAGCGTTTCAAGCGTTTCATAATTATCAATAGGGAACTCTAATATGATTCAACATGGTGGTGAATTAATCTTATCTAAGAGTAAATGTAGCGCATTTTTACTTTTAACAATCTTATAAGTGTCATGACAGAGCATTTTTTAAACATGGCGATTGAATAATCAAATAAGAATAATCAAGTGCTTGATCATAATTTTACATTAGACTCAACATTATATTTCTGTAAGCGCGCTAAAAAATCAGCCCAAAGATAATATACTTTTGCAGTAAAAATAGATTTGCCAAGTGTTAATCGCATGCTCACTTAATTCTAGCTAAGCTACGTGTATGTCATTAAAATAAAACAATAACTAAAATTACTTTCCTAATAGAAACACTACACCCAATAAAATAACAAAAACTAATTTGTCTGCCGTATCCAGCCTGTATTTTTTTTTTACAAATAACTTAAAACGTTATTAGCACATTATTAATACAATTACACTTTAAACGAACTAGAAGAAGATAATAACAGGAGTACTAACACCTGTAGCAATCATCAACAAGACAATTAAAGGAGCTTTAGTGCTTCAAAATATTCGTGCAAGACAGTAATTAAACTAATTAGCATCCTGTTAGCTCTTTACGGGAGCGTAACAAGAACTTGTACTCCAATAAGTGCGCCCAAATCCAGGGTTGTAGAACTCTATAAAATTGTTATTGGAGTGCTGAAATGTAGTCTTGAAGACAGTTATTAGATCTATTTTGCTACTTGGGTATAGTACATCAAATCTGAAATCATTAGTAATAATTTGGTTGGCAACCAAAAAACCACGTGTGATGTGGGTCAGTGATCCGAGCCATCTGTTTTGATACCTACCTATCTATCTGTGACATGACGTGTTATTGTATGCTGCACTATTACATTTTAAATTTGACTGCCTTGGTGGCTCAGTGGTTAGTTACCCTGACTTCTGAATCAATGAGGCGTGGATTCGATTCCTACCCAGGGCAAACATTTATGAACATAGGTGTTTGCTGTGTCTTGATGTTAGTTAGGTGGGTCTTAAGATGAACATGGACAAGACGAAAGTCATGTGTAATTCCCATGTTGTACCCACCCCGATTTCTGTTGGGAACTCGGGTCTTGAAGTCGTTGACTCGTACGTCTACCTAGGACAAGTAGTCCAGTTAGGTAGGTCCGACTTCAACAAAGAGGCCAATCGCCGAATCCAACTCGGCTGGGCAGCGTTCGGAAAATTGCGTAGCGTCTTCTCGTCCGTCTCAGTGCCTCAAGTCGAAAGTTTTCGACCAGGTTGCCAGTGATGACTTATGGCACAGAAACGTGGTCTCTCACTATGCGCCTTATTACTAAGCTCCAAGTAGCTCAATGAGCTATGGAGAGGGCTATGCTCGGAGTCTCTCTGCGAGATCGAATCAGAAATGAGAAGATCCGTAGAAGAACCAATGTTACCGACATAGCCCAACGGATTAGCAAGTTGAAATGGCAATGGGTAGGGCACATAGCGCGGAGGACTGATGACCGATGGGGTCGAAAGTTCTCGAGTGGAGACAACGTACCGGCAAAAACTCTGACACCAGGGCTAGCCACCCAGCCTATACGAACTTACTTTTATTTCATTCCTAAGACGTTTTACTACAATGTGGCACACTTCTGCCACACAGCATTGTACTCGTAGCACCTTGCCGCCACCTGTCTATAGTTATACCGTCGCCACCTGCTGCAGAGTCTATGGATTATAATTAGGCTAAATGTCAAGGAACAGTTGATGTAAAATATCTAGGACATGTGCAGAAATTATTACAGGAATTACTAGCCAAAACTACTAGGCAGGTGTCTGTACACTGTACTTTAAGTCTCTTAGTATGTCCTACAAAAAAATCGAAGATAGCAATGAGAATACATGTGGAACACTAATTATATCGAAAATTGAACAACAGCCTTCAGGATATAATAGCATGACCGACTACAGCCGTGTGCAGAATTCGCGAATATTTCGCACGGATCGACGTAGCATTTTTCACATTATTGTTGATTTATCAAAAATGGCTCAGCCGATTTTGATAAAATTTTAATGACACCAATTTGAAAGTATACACTTTTGAATAAAAAAAGAATTATTAAAATCAGACTACTATAAAAAAAGTTATGCGTGGTTATACATAAAAAAAAATATGTAAGCGTCAAATTGCGTACCTGTGGTTGGTTCGTCGGTCAACAAGTAAAGTAAAGGTCTGTAAAGGTATCTAATAAAACTAATCGAAAACGGATTGTATCCAGCGCAATTTTGAAATCTATTTGTTTTGTCAAAAGATGGACGAAATAACTGGATAGCAGGTTTACGTTGCGTAGTTTCTATTTGATAACATGGCGACATTTGCAACTCCTTCGGCAATCGGTTCTGCGTACTATGCACTCTGTCACGGTAATGGTACTAATGCCGGCTCTACATCAGAGGCGTGAATTCAGGCCCTGAGTTCGCAGCACATGTTGTGCCCTCCACATTCACGGGATGCTAATTTGCTTTTGCAGCTTTTGTATCCCACAGTACATTTTCAGAATGTACTGTACTGTACCAGCCTTTTTTTAAATAGTCCACTGCAGGACGTAGGCCTACCCACGAAGGGTGTTTGGGCCATATCCACCACGCTGGCCCAGTGCGGGTTGGTGGATTCACATACGCCATCGAATTTCTTGTACGGACGTATGCAGGTTGCCTCACGATGTTTTCCTTCACAGAAAAGCCAGTGGTGTGAAAATCCGCACATAAATTCCAAAGAACTCATTGGTACGGGACCCGGGATTCGAACTCACGACCTCACGATTGTAAGGCGGGTTTCACTACCTCTAGACCAGCACGGCTTTCTAGACCACCACGGCATTGAAACCAAACAGGGTCGTGCATGTAGATACGTAGGTACGCGTGAACGCCACGTGAAGGAGGCGTAAACCCTTTTTCGCAGGACAAAATACCGACTTTGATCGGGGTACAGGCGTAAACGCGCGTGAACCCCGCGAAAACAGTCCCCATTCTCGTTCACGCCTGTTCACGGACCTTTACGGCACTACTGTGGAGCCGGATGACTCGGCCCTGTCCTTGATAAAACATCTACAGCGCCGCGTAGCCACGCAGTACGCAACATGCGCTAGGGCTGCCCGCCAGGGAGGTAAATCGCACGCTTACTGATTACAAACCCACACGTTCGTTCGTCACTACGGCGTATCTGCGACTGTTGGTGTATCGAGTGTATACCGAACTCCGAAGCGCGTAGATACCATTACCGCGATCCTGCCCACTGCCGTTTTAGCTTCAATCCTAAATAATCCACTGGGCTATGTTTTAATGTCACTCGTGATTACTTATCCAAAGCCTGATGGAACTAAAACCCGTAGCTTCTGTCACACGTCTGTTCACACGTGCCGATTTATCAGCCCCCCGAGCGTACGATTACATGCCAGTAGCTGGCACGTGCAAGGAGCTAACATGCATGTGTGCCAACTACTGGCATGTGTATTCCCGGCTTTACGCTAAAGGTTGATGCTTTTCATCGAGGATCTGTCAAGTTTAAACCTATATGAGTGAGTAACTGTACAGGTCGCATTTTAGAGAAAACATTTTTTTTTAATTTTGTTCCGGCGAATTTGATCGCTTTTTACATAATAAAACAATAATAATATAGCCATTTATTTAATATCCTTATATAACACGCATTTCTTATTTATAATGAATTTACACAATTAACAGTAAAATTTACAATGTGCACCTAAAATTAATTAAATTAATAGGAGAAAACATATTTTTTATTTATTTTTTTTTCCGACGAAGTTGATCGCTTTCTACATAGTAGGTTTAAATATAAATTGCAGAACGGACAATGAACAACGCATCATCATGATGCTGTATTGTATGTGTAAAGTTTCAAACCGGAAAACGGACTTACCTACATTATGCTTTACGTTTGGTAGGGAAAACTCAAATTAGCAGTGTAACGTGCCATAGCTTCCTTTATATTCCTCGCAAATTCTGACTAAAATATGACTAAGACTAACCAAAAGTGAGCCAAAAGCGAATAATTTTAGGCACCTGCCCACCTGCTCACTTACAGCGGGTTCTGAACCGTGACACCATGAGTCAGGGCACGGGTCAGCGATCACGACTCCGTGGGAGCGTCTTTTTATGCTCCTCTGTGAAGACGGGGTGACGTTAGTAAGAGAGCTAGGGGGTGATATGGTTACTGATCTTAATCAAACGGAGCGGAGCGGATATACACAAATTTTCTTTTACATTGAATATTTAAAAAAAAAAAACAATGTTAAACAATAGTATTTTTCAATCAATTAGTAACGGTTACAAGGCATTTTTGCAAAATTAGTTTTTTAAACGAAATAATGAATATTGATGAGATAGTATTGTTACTTACCTTTTCAAATTAAATAATTTGTCTTTGACTTTGACTTTAATTATTTATACATAGAAAATTATGGAAAGAGCACATTTATCAAAAATATCAACTTTGTCTGGGACACCTACAAAATAGTAGATACATTGTGTTTTAGTGCTAAACACTGCGTATGCCAATTGTGACTGATAAAACATAGTGAATATGGCTGATATGATAGAATGTAACACCCACGTAAAATAGAGACTGTAGAAACTTAGTATTATTTCTTAAGTTTCAGCAACTGGCAGATATGTTACAGAAAATCAAGACAAGATGGCAAAATAGCCGCAAAAACAGGTTAAATTTACGTCATCTAAACCCTTCGTGGGTAGGCCTACGTCCTGCAGTGGACTATTAAAAAGGCTGGTACAGTACAAATTTTATCGAAATCGGCTGAGCCATTTTTATAAATCAACAATAATGTGAAAAATGCTACATCGATCCGTGCGAAATATTCGCGAATTCTGTACACGGGTGAAGTAATACTACTTCACCCGTGTACAGAATTCGCGAATATTTCGCACAATATAATACTGCCAGTCGATGGGAGTGCGCGTATTCCCTGATGAAGGAGTACTAATTTACTCCGAAACCGGTCGGGTTCCCAGCGGCCCGGCCGTATATCATACGTGAGTGAAAACCGGTGTTTTATTTAGTATAATGATTTCTCATGCGAGTTTTAATGAAGTGACAAACTAGGTATTTTGTTTTAAAAATGTATTTAAACATTAACTTATTAAAAATTATCAAAACGTATTTTCAATATCGTCATTAATTCACGCGTAATAAAAGGTCCCACTATCTTCCACACTAACAATTAGGTTGAACTTCGCCGCAGTAATTGCGAGTGATTAAGATTTTTTGTTCACCTCAGATTGACATTATTGAGGATGTGTTGTGATGTTCCCGACGATACTTCAACACAGGGATCGATGAATGAAAAATGTGGGTACTATTCATGGGATAATATAATTTTTCAACACACTTGATCATAAAGTGGCTCTGATTTCACCGCAATCAGGCACATAATGACACCTGTAATCAAACTGTGACTTTTTCATTGCTATTATTGACAAGTAAGTTATATAGGTAGAGTTTTTAGGGTTCCGTACCTCAAAAGGGAAAAACGGAACCCTTATAGGATCACTTTGTTGTCCGTCTGTCCGTCGTCTGTCCGGCAGTCCGTCTGTGTATATGTCAAGACGCTTTATCTCGGGAACGCGTAAAAATATCGAGTTGAAATTTAAACTATATACGTATACCTATGGTTTCTTGCAATTTTGTAAAAGACAACCTTCTCAGTTACCGTATAAAAAAGTTAGAGCCGTTTATGTCGTAAAAAACCGCATATTTCGACACTCACAAAAATCAAAATCTACAGGGTACTTCCCGTAGAAATAGAACTATGAAATTTGGCGAGAAGCATTGACTTAGAGTACATATATAGGAATAAATCTGAAAACTGTACATTTTTATTTAAATCATAAAAAAATTGGGCCTATATTCATAAAATATTGGTTGAAAATTCAAAGTGAGTAAATCATATCATGTAAGGTATCATATAAAAGAGCTTCATTAGCACATGCTAAAACAGATTTTTTATTATTTTAACAATATTTAATTTTTAATAAAAGACGAGAAAAGTGAAAAAAAAACTAAAACTTAAAAATGTACCTATTGCTTGCTCATTTCATGCAACTTCGTATTTAAATAGATAATTTCAACTTATATATTTTGTATGTGGCTAAGATACAAAATCGGTATGTTGGCTTTTCGCGGATAGCGATGAGCCAAAAAAACTTATTCTTTTCGAAACATTTTTCACAACTACAACGTTTTCACTGTTGAAAATATTTTTTCAGTATTATTTTATTCACAAATGTGTTAAAAAACGTCGTATGCACTGAACGTGTGTATTGATGATTACCATCCTCGGTTCTCTTAAGACCCTCGCCTACGGCTCGGGCAGAGTAGCCGAATTGGCAGAGGGTGACAAATCACCCACGAAATGCCCCCTGACCAGTGTGTCAGGCCCTCCAACCCCAGCAAGAACCTCGGATTGATTCCTGTCTCCATCTAGAAAATAAGGACCTTAAAGGGAAATGAGTTGCTTGTAAATTGCAAGGATTTATTTTTGATAGGACATGAGCTAATTTTACAATTTTAATGTTACTTTATATCAAAACATATTAGATACTGTGACGCAGTAGGTATGCCGCGCGGTCATGACAGCGAGTTGTTTACACTTAAGTGCGAGATTTATGGTTTTATGACTCGAGCGGGATCAGTCTTTGTCTGCCGTCTATTGTTTATTTTTTGGGTGTTTACACGTATTTGATAACAATAGTGAAGTCTCGAACTTTCAAACTGTTTACTTGTTAACATAATAATGTTTTAACATACAAATGTATAGACTTCTGTCTACGAAGTGACGTCACGAACTTCCACTCCCGAATTTCGACAAGGTTTATCTTTGTCATTTGTTGTTTGATTGACAAAAGAAATATCCGCGTCCAATATTTTTTGATAAATATTTACACGTTTTTATTATTAGGTCGACCCTTATGTAACTATGTAATGGAATCTAAGGTAACTAATTTGACCATCTTCCAAGGGTCGTAGCGTAATGAAAATTAGCAGCTGTATACTGTAGTCCTGATGACAATACGATAATATGGTACTGTCGAGCTGATCTGATGATGGAGCCGGAAGATATGAACTGGAACTTCATGATGGAAAATCGTATCATAGCTGTTTTGAATTTCTTAGAAAAGTCTTGTAATGAAATTTGACCACCATTAGGTTTCAAGGTCTGATGATGAAGCCGAATAGGCACTAAAGCGTGTTTTTCTAGTGTTTTTTTAAACTGTACTGTACTGTACCAGCCATTTTAATAGTCCACTGCAGAACGTAGGCCTACCCACGAAAGGAGATTGGGCAATATCCACCACGCTGGCCCAGTGCGGGATAGTGGATTCACATACGCCATCGAATTTCTTCTACGGACGTATGCAGGTTGCCTCACGATGTTTTCCTTCACCGAAAAACCAGTGGTGTGAAATTCCGTACATAAATTCCAAAGAGCTCATTGGTATGGGACCGGAGATGTCACTACCTCTTGACCACCACGGCTTCTCTTGACCACCATGGCTTCATGGCTATTAATATATTATTATGGTAACGTTTTTTTTACTCCGTTATCATGCCTATGCAGAGCACGTTTTAGTTTAACTTAAGATTACACAAAATTTTACAAACCAAGAGACTTTAAAACTTTACTAAAACCTCTTAACTCCACTACCGGTAATAAAACCGCCTTCCCATGACGAGCGGTAAAGCTTCATTTATTTCATCTACATATCATTTGCATGCATTTGTTCACAACAGTTTTTGATTGAGAAATATGAAAAAAGTTCGCTACGGTCGAATGAAAAATGGCTTTTATACCACACCTGCTCGGAAAGTACCTCGATACTTTATCAAATTTACGGTAGGAAGTACGTCATTGCATATCGAACAAATATGCGGCGAGAAAACGCATCTGAGCGGGAGAGTAAAGTGTATGAAAATACATTTCTTACGTGGCTTTTCTTTTTTAATTTTGGGTAAGACTATGCGCTGGTAACCTAAATATCAAAAGCCAAAAAGTTTTTACAGTGAGTTTTTATCTCCAAGTTCGCAAAATGACACTGGCCACTAGCTGTGTGTTGGATGGTGTCAAACAATTTGAAAAAAGAACATGTGAATATTGCAGACGCCATTGGCGCCATTTTCAATTTGTGTGTTGTTTGAGGATTCAGTTTTCGCAGAAAAGTAAATAAAACTATCAAACGACACCCTCGACGGTAATCGGTCACTTTCTCCTCTCGGTGAACAATGTACTATTGTTGGCGAGTTGTTTTGCGCCAGGTTTTGTCTTACTTACCTATTACTTAGGTTTTGACTGTATTTTCGAAGGTGAAACTTCTTGGATGCTTAAAGAACTAGAATCAAAAGATATCGACGAAGTGCGAGTCGGGCTCGTGCACGAAGTTTTCCGTACCATATGGTAGTCCCCCTTAAGAAACTTACTATACTATGTTGGCGCAGCGACCTAAACTCTGTCTTGGCCTCCGATACTATATGTCGCCACTCTTCTTCTCGAAGTTACGAAACCCCCTTAATATATTTTATTTAGTTATTTATTTTTGATGTGAATATTCTGTGAAAATTTCAAGCCTCTATTCTAGCTGTTACCGTTATTAATATCGAGCGAAACTGACTAGAAATTCATGTTTGTTGTATGGGAGCACACCTTAAATATTAATTTTATTCTGTTTTTCTGTAATTTGTTGCTAAAGCAGCAACAGAAAATACATCATCTGTGAAAACAGCTCTCTATACTCTATAAAATTTAACTTGATCTCTGCGACAGCTGTCAGAAAAATCACGCCTATGAAGTCCTGAATTTCTTAATAGTACAGACAGTACCTGTCAATGTCATACTTTTTGGGCATGTCGATTAGTGATGGGCGACGAATGATCGTGACCACAGAGTTTTAGATAGTTTTAATTAAAATGTCGATAGTTTATACTGACGATATTTTAAATAAAACTTAAAATATCATTAGTTTTATTCTATATTTGAATATAATAACATTTTTTACATGTGTAATTAAATTAAACCCAATTATATGTTACATTAGCATCGATTATAGTGAAAAACGTCGATAAATACTATCGTTACATTATTATGAGTATTTAATTAATATCATAACATTATTTACATGTGTACATACTTGATCTTAAATAATAGTAAGTAAATAAAATCCAATTTCTCACCTTCAACTACTCATTCGATTTCATTACAACATTGTTTGAAAATCGATTTTTTCCACCACTATCCCAACTCTAAATATGTCAATTTGTAACTGTCGCATCATCAAGTTAAATTTTATAGAGTATAGCTATCACGGTTTATGAGATACAGCCTGATGATAGACAAACAGACGGCCAACGGAGTCCTAGTAATAGGCTCCCGTAGGATGTCCACTGCG
Source organism: Hypomecis punctinalis (assembly GCA_949316475.1). Classification (NCBI taxonomy): domain Eukaryota; kingdom Metazoa; phylum Arthropoda; class Insecta; order Lepidoptera; family Geometridae; genus Hypomecis; species Hypomecis punctinalis. Next base: position 15,190,021 of record OX438820.1, on the reverse strand, counting down.
GGCGGACAGACTTAGGCCTCCCAGGTGCAGTTCCAATAAAACTTGTTAAGAAACGGCCTGCATCTTGCTTCTTACGTTCTTAATTAGATCATGGGTTTATTTTGTCGGTGGACGTTCTACCAGCTGTACAGTGGTCTCCATTCGTGAACTTTATAGCACCATCAACATCATTATTAGCCGTAGAACGTCCACTGCTGGACATAGGCCTGCCCCATGGATTTTCATTAATTCCTGCATCCAGTGGGTTCCTAACGGTCTTAATTATCCGGTTTACCTAATCGGTGCATGTCCATATATAGGTACGTCGGTGGGCGTCCTACGCTGCGCTTGCCGCGTGGTCTCCATTCGAAAACTTTCTGCTACATCGACTATCTGTTCTTCAAACTATGTGCCTTGGCCTCTCCCATCTCAACTTGCCAACCGCTAGGTTTTTTTGTAACTTTGGTTCGTCTGCTGTAAGTACTCCACATTCCTGATTTGATCTCGCAGCGAGACCATGCAATGAAATTATAAAAAAACACAGACAAATAGGTACTCATTTTATAGTCAAAGATAAATACTATACTCAGTCATGTATAACTGATCATGGTGTTTATAACTTTGTTTACGCTCATTTCAATATCTTTTGATGTTGTATTCTCTAGAAAATTCTTATTCACACCATTGAAGTGGCTTAAATGGTTTTATGAAGAAACATTGAAGTTTGGATCGTTAGTTTTCTTATTTATTTGGCTGTGAACGTAGTTTGCATTTTTGACGTCAGACTAGATACATTGTTTATTTTTAGGGTTCCGTACCTCAAACGGAAAAAACGGAACCCTTATAGGATCACTCTGTTGTCCGTCTGTGTGTATGTCAAGACTCTTTATCTCGGGAACGCGTAAAGACATCGAGTTGAAATTTAAACTGTATACGTATGTCTATGGTCTCTTGCAGTTGTGTAAAAGAAAAACTTCTCAGTTATCGTTTAAAAAAGTTAGAGCCGTTTATGTCGTAAAAAACCGCATATTTCGACACTCGCAAAAATCAAAACCTACAAGGTACTTCCCGCTGACATAGAACTATGAAATTTGGCGAGAAGCATTGTCTCAGAGTACACAATATGTAGGAATAAATCTGAAAACTGTACATTTTTTATCTAATTCACAAAAAATAGGGCCTTAAAAATTCACAAATTATGGGTCTTACAATTTTGTGAAATTTTCTGGGTTTGTACGGAACGCTCGATGTGCGAGCCTGACTCGCACTTGTCCGTTTTTTTTTAATACAGGATGCTTTTGATAGGTATCACATTATAAAAAGATGCATTAGATATCACGTTATAAAATTCTAGGATATAGGAATAGGTAGGTTTCTGTAATTTATCATAAATTTTAGGTAGGAGAGGTGTTTTCAAAAATTAGGTATATTGTAATTTATCATTATTACCATCTTTCACGACGCGATCAACTCCAATTCAAGAAAGGGTAGGTTTCCGCGACACCATGCCCTCAACGACATAATCCGTAGAGCATTTATATCGCCAATGTCCCCTGCGTGTTGGAACCACCGGGTCTTAGTAGATCCGATGGTAAAAGGCCAGACGGCTTGACGTTGGTGCCGTGGAAAAACGGCAAGTGCTTAGTGTGGGACGCTACTTGCGTTAGCACTTTTGCCGCCACACACCTGGGTCGAACCATCCACACTCCGGCAGCTGCAGCGGAGGAAGCTGCGGGTAGAAAGCGGGTGAAGTATGCAGCGATGGAGCCGCTCTATAACTTTGTGCCCATTGCGATGGGGACCATGGGCAGTTGGGGGGCCGAAGCTAAGGCTTTGTTTCGCGAAATTGGGCGGAGGATAAGGGACAGAGGAGGTGACTCCCGCTCTGGGTGGTTCTTGGTGCAAAGAATGTCTATCGCTATTCAGTGTGGTAATGCTGCTAGCATTATGGGCACCTTCGCACCGGGAACCATGAAGGGCGGGTTATTTGATTATTAAGTGAATTAATTATTTGTATCTTGTGACAATTATTATAATTTGACATTTAATGAAATAAATTAATAAATTGACTTAGGTAATTAAAAAAATCAAGAAAAAACCATTAGTTTTTCCGTGAAACAGATTCATTAGCTTATTTTGAAAATGTAACGGAACAGATAATTTTGGTTAAGTTGGCCTCATTGATTGAGCGTAAGCAAAGAACTCCGTTTAATCACGGCAATTTCTTCTGTCCAGATGTCGATTTCTACAGGTCACATTTTTCAAGGAGTTTCGACGTACGAACTTGGTAAGTACACAGGTTCTATATACATTAATGGGTTAGTGGTAATCAATTAACATCGTTTTAGGGGCTTATTCTTTACATCAAAACTAACAACTTTTGTTCTGCGACTTTGGTCAAAACTAAAAAAAAATTACTGTGCCATACATTTTGTCGAGGGTGAACGATATTTTTAAATGGAACATCATTTTTTTTTTAATTTGACAATGGTCGTTGAACAAAAGTTGTTAGTTTTGATGTACAGAATAAGCGCCTAAAAGGATGATAATAACCTTGTATACAGGGTTACTAATAAGACTACAGGGTAATCAATTAGCATCCTTTTAGGGGCTTACATCATCAAAACAACAACTTTTGTACAAACAACATTTATCAAATCACAAAAATATGCTGTTCCTTCCATAGAAAAATATGATTCACGTTCGACAAAATGTATGGAACAGCTGTTTTTTTAGATTTGACAAAAGTCCCAGAACAAAAGTTGTTTGATGTGTAATTAAGAATAACCCTGTACATGAACAGATTTTTTTTTGTCCTCTTTGATTGTTGATAGTGCAGATCCTGGTCAAGAGTAAAAGTCCACCTGTGACCACGAACGATGCAACTCAGTCCAAACGTCGTAATGATGAGGCATTCATTGATCTCGTAATTTTGATTCGCGATTAGTCCCGTAGTTTATGGTCTATCCATCAGCCAAAGGATGTCCACTGCTGGATATAGGCCTCCCCTATAGATCTCCAATAAGACCGGTTGGAAGCAGCTTGCATCCAGCGCGATCCTGCGGTCTTAATGAGGTCATCCGTCCACCTTGTGGGTGGACGTCCTACTCTGCGCTTGCCGGTACGTGGTTTCCACTCGAGAACTTTTCGACTCCACCGGTCATCAGTCCTCCGCGCTATGTGCCCTGCCTATTGCCATTTCAACTTGCTAATCCGTTGGGCTATGTCGGTAACTTTGGTTCTTCTACGGATCTCCTCATTCCTGATTCGATCCCGCAGAGAGACTCCGAGCATAGCCCTCTCCATAGCTCGTTGGGCTACTTGGAGCTTACTAATAAAACCCATAGTGAGAGACCACGTTTCTGTGCCATAAGTCATCACTGGCAACACACACTGGTCGAAAACTTTCGACTCGAGGCACTGAGGTCTGTCGGACGAGAAGACGCTACGCAATTTTCCGAACGCTGCCCAGCCGAGTTGGATTCGGCGATTGGCCTCTTTGTTGAAGTCGGACCTACCTAACTGTACTACTTATCCTAGGTAGACGTACGAGTCAACGACTTCAAGAACCGAGTTTCCAACAGAAATCGAGGAGGGTAAAACATGGGAATTACACATGACTTTCGTCTTGTCCATGTTCATCTTAAGACCCACCTGTTGAGAAACGCGATTGAGTTATAGTAATAAGATATAATATTAACAAGATTAATAATGTACATGATCTAGAAATATTATCCTTCAAACTAAGCCTTCTCTATTTTATACTGTAGGTATCAATTTTATTGTACGTTGTATTATGTACCAACTAATAATAATGTATCAGTAGAGGTAATAAAATAAATTACCTAATTATTCCAAATTATGATACACACCTGAGAAAAAATCTCGCCATAATTAGCGAATTTATGGCTCGTTCTTGGCTTTAGATGTTCTGAACAGCCATTAAGGGTCATACTGCACTATACTATTCTCATTTAAATTTTATTTATTTTATTTTAGCGCTTACCTAACCTAATCAAACTACGCTAGTAGTTTGATTAGGTGTTTGTTTGCGATCACAGAAGTTAAGCAACGTTCAGCACGGTCAGTTTTCGGATGGGTGACCGCGGGTGGCATTTACAACTGAGAGCTAAAATGGCTAACATGACATATTAAATTGTAGGTCTCGGTAGTTTATAGCCGTTTAGCCATGTCAGAGACCTGTCAAAAACCACTAGGGCTATATGAACTTCTATCCGTCCATCCATCCCCCATAATAAGTCCACTGCTGGACATAGGCCTCTCCTATGGATCTCCAATAAGACCGGTTGGAAGTTGCTTGTATCCAGCGAGATCCTGCGGTCTTAAGGAGGTCATCCGTCCACCTTGTACCCACAAGATGGACGGTGGACGTCCTACGCTGCGGTGCCGGTACGTATGAACTTACTTTTTACTCAAAATTTTATAAACTGTAAAATGACCTCTCATGAAGATAAGCACCAGCTCATGGGCATGGCTAAGTTATGATTTCGGGACGCGGTCGGACGTATTACTATGTCCTATGTCCTACGATTTTGCTTTCGTCTGTCGAAATATTGATTCTCTTCTACAGGTCAAATTGTTCAACGATTTTCTACGAAACTTGGTAGTGTGTGCAAAAAGAGAACCGTCGCGGCGTTACGGTCAACTAACAATAAGATTTTAATCAGCAGCCAAGGTACCGACTATACTTGGTAGACGCGAGTACTGATGAAAACTGAATTGGTGTCTACCAAGTATCGAACACTTTTTGTTGTACTAGCAATGACAGAGCAGTGTTGTCAACGTAACTAAAATTTGTAAAATGGCACACAGGCGACCTCGCTTACGACGCTCCTCTTTTTGCACAAACTCTATACAGGTTTCATATTATAATGATATTTTGTAGTGGACTAACCGCACACTAACAATAGGATACAAATACATAGACTTAAGATTATTAAGTAAAAGAATACTATGTTCAAATACAGTGAAATTTTCAGTATGATTTTTATCACGCAATTATGGTCATGTATCTGAAATAAGGACAGATAAAATTATAGTTGTGGTGTTTGACCTTAACTGCTCCATTAATTAATGAAAACCGTTCGGGGGGTTTCCCCAGAACGTGGTGCGGACGGTACGGGTGAAATTGATCATCGTCATAATCCGTTGGATGTCCACTGTTGGACATAGACCTCCCCTGTAGATAGTAATTTCGTATAGGCCAGGTGGTTAGCCATGGTGTCAGAGTTTTTAAGCCGCCATAACCAGGGCCTACGATTTAACGTGTCATCCTAACCACGGTAGCGCTCAGTTGTTAAATAATAATAAAAAATAAATAAATACAATCTTTATTGACCAAAACTAAATTAACAGTTCTACCAATTTAACATAGTAAATCCTTAAAAAATAAAATACAGGTTCTTTTATGGTAGTTATTTAACAAGACATAAAAAAAGCACATTAATTTATCAATTTATCATGTTACTGGCTGGTGCCCGTACTAGTATCTAAAGATACTGTGCTACAGGTACCAGCGCCCTCCATAAGATGTGTATTATAATGCAACATAAAGTGAAGAAAGAATTATACAGTAGTGCGGTTGTATTTTGGAAATTATGGTAAAAGTAAGTGGGTTCGTATAGCTTCGGGTGGCTAGGCCTGGTATCAGAGTTTAAAGCCGCTTAAAGGCCTCTAACATGGCTAAACGGTCATGTGACTCAAATAAATAAATCGTAATGGTGCTGGACCTTAACTGCTCCATTAATTAATGAAGACCATTCGGGGGATTTCCCCGGGGCGCGGCGGTGCGGGCGGTACGGACGGAATTGAGGGTAGTTTGATGCAATGTTTTTCGCGAAACTTTCAGCGTATTAGAAACTTTGGAGAAATTTGTTTGCGTTGTGTAATTTTTTTGATGGTCTTACTTTTGTTTTTTTTTTTCTCCGCTTGAAATAAATTTACAAAATACTAGCTGCCCACTAAAATCCCAATAAAAGTGCATGTGTGTGTGTGTGTTTTTTGGAACTTATGTACGGAGTTTTGATCCCACTGGCGCTTTCCTGAAAGCCAACATCGTGAGGCAACCTGCGTACGTCCGTAGAAGAAATTGGATGGCGTATGTGAGTTCACAAACTCGCACTGGGCCAGCGTGGTGGAAATGGCCCGACTACATCGGTCGTCAGCCAGTACCTATGATATATAGACCGATGTAGTCGAAAACTTATTAATAAATAAATAAATTACTTTATTTCTTCTTTTGTAGTATTAACTACAAACAGTGGGCCTTACAAAAATCGTAGTTGATATATCGTTAAGATACCATTAGAATACTTCAACTTCGCATTAGGTCTCATAAGAGTTTGATATGACAGGGTACAAACTATTGAGTGGAGATGTGTGTGCGCCGCTGACATATGAATAAATTGTTACTGCACAATGACTAGCCTCGACAGACGCAATTAAGTTCGATTTGGCCTATAATAGTACTTCTTCTTCTTTTCGAGTCGATGTTTCGATTTTTTTCTCATAATATAAACTATTTTAAAAATAAGATGTTGTGTATTTAGATTTTGTTTGACCAAAATGAGGCCACTCCAATGGCCTTCTCCGTGGCTTTGTTAAGATCGTCAGATGTGCACGTCTGAGGGCAGGCACAGCTCAGTAGGTGAGGCATAGTCTGTGGGTTAAAGCCGCAGACGCATGCTGTTTCCGAGTACTATTTCTTAGAAATGAAAGACAATAATAGACCGATAATAGTACTATTTCTTAGAAATGAAAGACAAACAGACAAATCCAACAGCTTCTATGTAATTTGCTGCCATGTTTCTTAGAGCCTGGAATGCGGAAGGCTAGGTAATTGAGGGATGTGGACACTGGACTGCATAGAATATTAACGGTTGTAGAGTAGTCGTTTGTATGGTAAAAGTGTCGGTGTGAGTATGAGCAAAACTTTGACAAATGAAAAAGTTGACTATACTTCGGCCATCCTCTAATTTGGCGCTTTTCGCCCGCGCTTTGGCGCCGTACCCTTTATATTTGATTTCAAAGCAATAAAATATTTTCCCATATTTTAAGAGGTTTGGGATATTGACATTGCCGGCACTCTTCATTTTCTAAGTCGCGGTATACCTATGTGAGATTGAACCAGGCCTCTTACAAATTGCGCAAGAGTGCTCGTTTCAAAGGCAAGTTAGCGGAGCTTCCACGCACGCTGGAAAGGTCGGCTAAGTCAACACACATAATGGGACCGACTGTCTTCAATAAGTTACCAGAGCATATTACCACCGCGCCCTCTATGGGCAGTTTTAAGTCGCGGCTCAAATGCTGGCTTGTCGAACACACGTTCTACAGCTACGACGAATTTATAGCATTAAAATTATGAAATTTATTTGAATATTGACATTATTATGTTTGATTATTATTTCTTTGTAAATTTGTAAATAATGCAACATTTTTTTTGTGTAATTTAGTTCTTAAGTACAATATAAGTATATTATTAATACTACCTATGTACCTACGATATATACCGACTTGTAACTAACGTTATCAATAAATTGATTATGATTATGATTAAAAAATAATAAAGGGTGTAACAGAAATCAGGCGAAAAGTGTCAAATTGGAGAATGGCTAAAATAACGTAAGCTTTTTAGTAACAAAGATTCTCCGTTAACCAAGTTTGTACGAGTCTCGACCTTCCATAATACTAAACAACCATAATACTGACAGATTGGACACATTTTTCAATATTATTGAAGTGATAAGATAGAACAGAACGAGACTTTTTCCATTCGTGGGATAGTGAAGATTAAATATAATATACACATATTGTATTGTGTATAGTGTATATGTGATTAAATATAATATATGTAATAGCCATGGTGGACGAGAGGAAATGACACCCGCCTTACAATCGTGAAGTCGTGGGTTAAAATCCCCGGTCCCGTACCAATGAGTTCTTTGGAATTTATGTACGAAATTTCACACCACTGGCTTTTCGGGGAAGGAAAACATCGTGAGGCAACCTGCATACGTTCGTAGAAGAAATTCGATGGTGTATGTTAATCCACCACAGGCCTACGTCCTGCAGTGGACTATTATAAAGGCTGGTACAGTACAGTACAGTACACATATTAAAAAGATCGCGATGCATACAAGCCGCTTCAGAGCAGTCTTTTTGGAGATCTAAAGGGGAAACTTGTGTCTAACAGTGCATAAAACGAACGAAATACAAAATAATATGTTTACTTACCAGAAGAAAATCCAGAGTTCTATATATTTGTGGATAAGTGTTATACTCAACAAAATAAAACAAAAGCTACTTCCTTTCAGATAGCAAAGATAAATTACACGTTATAAGATGTAATTTAACCAACAACTTGTTTATTTACTTAAGTGTCTACTTACAAGATTGCAAATTACCAGTAAGCAGAACTAAAATGCTCATAATTATAGGTACAAGAAAACTCTTGTAGTGTCCTCTCTATAATCACGCTTCTAACGTTCCGTCAAACTTAGGCCTGCTAATTATTGTAATGTTAGCTGTACTCTAAGCTGGGTTCAAGTATTAGAGGTATAGTATTAGATTTCTCACACGCTCTAAATATGGGAAAATCTAAATAATTATAGGTACTTCACTCATAGTATGGTTTTACTTGTCACACTAGTCGTTTTTACTTTTTATCCCACGCCCAAAGAAAATTAAGTGTTATAGTAAGTATAGCACTCATCAGATTGAACAACTTTTACTATGGGACAAGCCTTGAAACCATCACATCCCTATCCATCTCATTCCATTCAAATTAAGACAATGGCTGTTATCATACAACGAAACAGAAAACCTAATTTGCAGCTTGTATGGTAAATAAACATTGTAATAGAATTTCACACACACACACACACACACACACACACAAAATGTGTACTGTGTAGCACCGCAAACCTTGACTCTCATGTGATCTCGTGTATTGCGGTGTTGCACACACACACACACACACACACACACACACACACACACACACACACACACACACAAAATGTGTACTGTGTAGCACCGCAAACCTTGACTCTCATGTGATCTCGTGTATTGCCGTGTTGCACACAGACACGCATACACGCACACACAGGCACACACAGACACACACACACTCTACTACGCACTCGACCCCCAAGATGCAAGCCTTGACCTTAATTTGGGGTTAATAGTCTAAGTTTATCTTGTTTGGTACACTAGTTTTTTCTTAGTTTAAGTATCCGGAATTCTAAAAAAAATCAGTTGTACCATACAAAATTGCTATATGTACATACATACTTTTTTATAGTATTTACAATTTTTATTTAAATAATGTCTCTGGTTTCCGCATGCCTCATATTATGGCAAAGGCCTCTTCAAATTCTCTCCAAAAAAAATTGTTCAAAATGATGGTATCGGTTTAGTACAAGGCAAGCAGATACCACAGTATAATTGTTCTAATACACGAGTATGTACTCGTGATGACTCTTATAGTTATAAGCAAGTTCGTAGTTATAAGCCAGGTGAGTAGCCCTGGTGTCAGATTTTTTAAGCCGCCTGAAGGCCTCTGGCTAAACATTCAAAATTTATCGTATTACTTGTACAGTCATCAAGAGGATGTAAGTGGCTAAGGGTGGAGTCACACTGCGCGCTGTGTGCGCGTCCCGGCACTAAATCATTCGCACAATATTGCTAAAGTAAAGCTTGGGACATACTGGGAATTAGATCAAGAATTATCATTTATATTGCATCCAGTAAACTCAGAGCAAATAAAAACATCAAGAAGGAACGCTGTTGAACAGTCAGGTGTAGCCGGTTTTTTATACATGTGTGAGTGCGTTACTGCCGCGCCGCCATAGTTCGACTGACAAGAAAAGGCGTAGTTTCCTTGTACGTTGATGTGTGTAAGTGTCGGCCTCACTTGTTTGTTCACAACATTCTCTCTTCATTTTTTTATTTGCTCTGAGCCTGTAAATTTGTATAAGAACACAGGGTTATCCGGAACTGGTGTACTAAGCGAAAAGGTACCGAATAGAGAGTGCAACCCGATATGTTCCTATGAGGTATGTCGGACGACGTACCTCAGTGCCTTAAGTCGAAAGTTTTCGACCAATGTGTGTTGCCAGTGATGACTTATGGCACAGAGACGTGGTCTCTCACTGTGGGCCTTATTAGTAAGCTCCAAGTAGCCCAACGAGCCATGGAGAGGGCTATGCTCGGAGTCTCTGTGCGGGATCGAATCAGCAATGAGGAGATCCGTAGAAGAACCAAAGTTACCGACATAACCGAACGGATTAGCAAGTTGAAATGGCAATGGGCAGGGCACATAGCGCGGAGGACTGATGACCGATGGAGTCGAACGATCGCGCTGGATGCAAGCCGCTTCCAACCGGTCTTATTGGAGATCCATAGGGGAGGCCTATGTCCAGCAGTGGACGTCCTTTGGCTGATGGATGGATGGATGAATGGATGTTCCTCAACCCGGCCGAGCCCGATTGCATCGTCGTCAACCCGGCCGGGTCCGTCGGGTCTTAGTGATGAAACCTTTAAAGTATTGCTACGGGCTAAGGGTGTTGGGATTGGAAGGATACAACTTTGTAAACTATACTGGTTCTGAAACTCGTTTATTCGATTCCACGATTTAAAAAAACTGTTCAATCACAATAGTCACCGCTTCGCACCAACTAATAGCACACCGTTTTTCATACACTCATATGAATAAACACGAATTTATTGTCCAAAAATGTCTATCTAACACTCACTCAAACCCAACCAACTGTTCGCCACCGCCCGCTGTCTAGGACTGCCCGAGCCCCCAATTCTCCTGTCGCGATGCTCTTTTCTATATTCTTTTGTTTCGTATTTTCGGAGTCCAATTTCAAATTAATGGTCAAGGGTGACTCGATTTTCATTTGAAATTCGAAGTTGCTTTCCTTCTAGAAAGTTCTGCCAAAAATCCGAACTGCATAAATATTCCCGCGGTTGAGGATTGAACCGGCGAACTTCGTTATGACACAGACTCAATTATACCGCCGAGCCACTGGTCTAGTTACGTTAACCGTCGAAATTGTTGAATAGCTAGTTCAATCATTACTATGAGCCAAATGGTCTCGTCGATTACAAACAACAAACAAACAAACAACAACACTTTATTAGACAACCACATTACATAAAAAACAGATTATAAGGACAAAAACAAAACAATAGGTCTCTAATTGGCGGCCTTATCGCTTTAAGCGATTTCTTCCAGGCAACCAAGCACGGACAGAAAAATACATTTGACAAAAAAACGTGGCCATAACGGCAAGAAAATTTAAATAGCATAGAAACAAACACTCAACAAAACAAAAATAATAATAATAATAATACTAGACAATACCTAACAAATATACAACTAAATTACATTTAAAGAAATATATCTCTACACACATACATAACATATAAACTACATATACACATAATATAAAAAATAAATAAACCTACATATACAATAATACACATTATACTTAAATAAATACTATATTAATACCTATTTTGTACAAAAACAACAAAAAAAAAAAAAAACTAAGATGACAAATAATGCAGTTTGACTTAGTTACGTCACCATCGTAACAGTATTTACCGTAGTACCGGGCTTAGGCTTACCTTATGTTTGTAAGGCAAACTTTCTCCCGCTACGCCATTACGGCTTCATATAAAAGTCACAGTAGCTTTTAACAATAAGTTGTTAATAATGATCAAATGTTTTATAGGTAGCAAAATTACCGATAGTGTGTTTGAGTTCAGTACATCCTTAGCCTGCAAGCACTTGACACAAGTGCAGCACAAAACAACAAAATGGTGTTGTTGGCGCGTTTGTCATCCATATCTAATTAAATTTGCGCCATCCGACGCGAAATATGATAACCATGATTGCAAAACGGGTAATTCACGGGTAAATCAACATATACAATATACAGGGTTATTTCTAATCAATTGGCATCCTTTTAGGGGCTTGTTCTGTACATCAAAACTAACAACTTTTGTTCTACGACTTTTGTCAAAAACCCAAAAAAAAATACAACTATTCCATACATTTTGTCGCGGGTGAACGATATTTTTCTATGGAACAACAATTTTTTTTTGAGTTATGACAAAAGTAATAGAACAAAAGTTGTTAGTTTTGATGTACAGAATAAGCCCTAAAAGGATGCTAATTGATTAGAAATAACCCTGTATACATAGTTATACTCGTAGGTACACATTTTCAGTCGAGTGAGGTTGCAAAATTAAAGAAATATTGATTTACTGTACTGTACCAGCTTTCTTAATAGTCCACTGCAGGACGTAGGCCTACCCTTGAATGATTACCTATGATTGGGCTATATCCACCACGCTGGCCCAGTGCGGGTTACACACATACGTCATCGAATTTCTTCTACGGACGTATGCACTCACTAGGTTGGCTCACGATGTTTTCCTTCAAAGAAAAGCCAGTAGTGTGAAAATCCGTACATAAATACCAAGGAATTCATTGGACGGGGCCGGGATTTGAACCCACGACCTCACGATTGTAAGGCTTTACTTTAAGTCTTTACCACTAGACCGCCACGGGTTAGCTTTTCAATATTAAAGAAAGATTGATTAAACCTTATGGAGTATTGCACTTTACGCAAGTGAAACGTGGATATTAACCCAGAGAGGATACAGAAAGGTTTGAGGCATTCACAAGATTGTTTTTTGCAAAAATTAGCACGACCGACTTCACCCGTGTACAGAATTCGCGAATATTTCGCACGGATCGATGTAGCATTTTTCACATTATTGTTGATTTATCAAAAATGGCTCAGCCGATATCGATAAAATTTAAATGGGACAAATTTCGAAGTATACTCTTACAAATAAAAAAAGAATTATTGAAATCGTTAAATCGAAATCGAAAAAGTTATGCGTGGTTATACAAAAAAATATATATATATAGGTACCTACGCGTCGAATTGTATATCTCCTCCTTCGAGCATATAACCTCCTCCGGTGTTTCGTCGATCAAAAATGAAGAAATGGAACCTAGATTTTAAATTTTAAAACGGAATGTATTGAACAAGCGATAGAAAATGAGTAGTTTTACAATAGTTTAAATAATATAATGTATTCAATGATTTATATCAAAATACTATTATGCAATGTAACAATTAGTAATTAATAAATTTAATCCAAATATGTAAACGTAACAATAGTAATTTCACGTGTAAATTACGACCTAAAACAATGACACTACGGCACGGGCCACTGATCCCCAATATTCCGATAGTATTAATTAAAATACTATTTATCGACTTCCGGCTTCATTTGAGTTACTTCCGATACTTAAATATTATTCCTACTGCCTCGGTGGCTCAGTGGTTAGCGAACCTTACTCCTGGCTCAAAGAGGCGTGTGTTCGATTTCCACCCAGGGAAAATATTTATATGATGAACATGGGTGTTGGCTCTGTGTCTGTGTGTTATTGAGGTATTATCAATATAAGTATGTATTTAAAAAATATGTTGAGAAGTACATATGTGTACATCAGTCTTTGGCAGCCATATCACAAGCTTTGCTTAGTTTGAGTTCAAAGACCGTGTGTAAGATGTCTCCTAATATTTATTAATTTATTATTATTTTATTTAGATTGTTCAGTATGTAAAAAATAATCTTAATAACATTAGTTACCTATCTCAAAGAGTTATCTTTGTGATAAGCATTTCAAAAATCTGAAGCGAACGCAGGATTTGAACCTAAAAGTTGGTGGTAATATAAGCACTTCAAAAATTTGACGCTTGCGTAGGAGGCGGGCTGGCTCAGTTGGTTAGAGCGTCGGGCTAGGGATCCGAAGGGGAAAGTGTGGAAAGCACTCAAAATAAAATCATAACATTAGTTACCTATACCTATTTATACTAGTTCACCATAACGCCTCGACGGTTCCTTTTTTGCACATACGCCACACGAGTCATTCGTCTCCAAATTTGATAATAACATAATCTTATCCAATAACATTAATTGGAGTAGTATTAGACTTCCGGCGGAAATACCTAAGCGACAATTGCGCATTTCGCGTGACTTCCGTTATTGGATTTCTAAGGTAGTGTGGATCGCTAGTTAACGATAGCGAAGTGGATGTTCGGTTCATGAACAAATTGATGACAGTAATAATATAAATATCTTTATCATCACGGACATTCATTAAGTAACTAAATCGCGAGTAAAAACCAAATCTATCAAGATCGAGTGAAGATATTTAATATAGGCTCAAGACCGAGTCAAGATAATTAATATAGGCTCAAGACTGAGTCAAGATAATTAATATAGGCTCAAGACTGAGTCAAGATAATTAATATAGGCTCAAGACCGAGTCAAAATAATTAATATGGGCTACAGACTGAGTCAAGATAATTAATATAGGTTCAAGACCGAGTCAAGATAATTAATATAGGCTCAAGACCGAGTCAATATAATTAATATAGGCTCAAGACTGAGTCAAGATAATTACTATAGGCTTATAAAGATTCAGATAAAAAGATGTGTCACGAAATCTAATGTTCGGAAAACTACTATATAGCCTTTGTAATGATTAAACTTGTTGGTCTAGGATATAATAGAAGCTAAATGTGAGCCATGCTGGACCGCCATGTGTCGACCGTTGCTATCGCATGTTATTTTCACAGTCCATTACCGCTGAGATTAAACCAGTTGAAATCTATTGAAGAATTTGGCACAAATTTTATAAAATAATACGCAATATTTATTACCTATTTTCAGCACGCATTTATTATCTTTTAATAGACAAAATATAGTGATACTCGTATTTTCAAGGCTAACCTATAAGCAATTGTATTCGTCAAAAGTCGTTGCGACTCTAGTTCTCAGCGGTTATAATTAAATAAATATTAGGGGACATCTTACACACGGTCTCTGACCCCATACAAAGAAAAGCTTGTGATATGGCTGACAGAGACTGATATACTACATAATATTTATTTTAAATGCATACTTATTTAGATAGTACTTAAATAACACCCAGACACAGAGCAAACACCTTTGTTCATCACATAATATTTTTGCCCTGGGTGGGGATCGAACCTACGTCTCTTTGATCCAGAAGTCAGGGTCACTAACCACTGAGCCACCGATGCAGTCATATGGAACGGACTATACTAGTGATGATTAAGCTTGTAGGTCTAGGATTTATACAAGCTAAATGCAGCATGGATGGGCCATGCTGGGCCACCACGTGTCCATTGTTATCGCACAACGGCTCGAGACAGCCGGCGCGGCGCAGGTGGCTACAATGGCTATAGACACGCCGCCGTGCACTAGACGCCGATTTAACATGCACCTTTGAAGATGTTTGACTTTTAAACGACTTCATAAAATATGGTTTTAAATTTTTGCACGTATAGTATGCGATTACTCCGTCAATTATAAATCAATTTTGATTTTTAGTAGATCAAACTTCAGAGATACATTGGATTGAAATCGACCGAGTCGTTTTTGAAGAAGAGTCTTGGCATACGGACAGACGGACAACAAAGTGACCCTATAAGGATTCCGTTTTTTACTTTTGAGGTACGGAACCCTAAAAATCAACAAATAGGCATATATGTAATGATAACTGTTCATACATCGATCGATAGATCGGTTCATACAAAGCGCAAACTATTCCAATTCTTGACACGGTTGAAGTCGGTTGCCATTTTTGACGAGAAAAAATATTATTAATGCTTGTATTATTTCACAATATTTTACTGAGGTTTTACTTTTTCGCCCTTGTTTTCGGGATAAAAACCGATGATACTCTTTGATTGTTAAATCAAGTTTATAAACGTGCAAAAAGCAAGTACACCCATTTCTCCGTGGCTGCGTGAAAGTTTGACTACACTACAATAATTTGCTTACTAATACTCCTAGAGAGATAATCTTATTTTAGTGTATGTTAAAGATAATAATGCGTAATTTTTACTCCGCTGTATATTGTAATATTTCAGAAATGGTGACACTTACCGATCTCAGCAACATAATATATACTTCACGCAAGATTGTAGTGAAAACTGAGATTACCGACCTCTTTAAAGCATGGAGCTAGATTCGCGAAAAAAAATGGGAGCTATACTTCGATTGCGTAAGAATTAAGCATATTTCTTACGCAAGTCACGGTAATGATATCTAACAGTATTCGGTCTTCATACAAACGGGCGGAACGCGAATCATTTCTACCCGCCTCGGAGTTCAGTATGCTTTCAGTATGCTAGTCGTAGTCAGTCGCGGCGCGCTGTAGTGATGAACGAACGTGTGACTTTGAAGTAAGCGTGCGACTTACGTTTTTAAATTAAACGTCAATGAACACTATATGTATTTTATTGAACGCTTCCTCTTTCATTTTTCTCTTTTTTAGGGTTCCTTACCTCAAAAGGAAAAAACGGAACCCTTATAGGATCACTTTGTTGTCCGTCTGTCCGTCTGTGTGTCTGTCAAGACTCTTTATCTCAGGAACGCGTTAAGATATCGAGCTGAAATTTAAACTATACGTATACAGATTGATGAATTCTTGCAGTTGTGTAAAAGAAAAACTTCTCAGTTATCGTTTAAATAAGTTAGAGCCGTTTATATCGTAAAAAACCGCATATTTCGCACTTACAAAAAACAAAATCTACAGGGTACTTCCCGTTAACATAGAAATATGAAATTTGGCGAGAAGCATCCTCTCGAAGTACGCATATAGGAATAAATCTGAAATTTTTTTATTGAAATCACAAAATAATAGGGCTTCAAAATTCACAAAATATGGGTTTAAAATTCGAAGTGCGTAAATCGTTTCATGTAAGGTATCATATAAAAGAGCTTTATTAGCACATGCTAAAACAGATTTTTAATTATTTTATCAATTTTCGATGAAAAAAAACTTTTATACATATCAAGAACAGTGCAGAGTTACAATATTGTTAGACACAATTACCGCGCGCAGGTTATATTTCCAGGGTTACAATAGTACCTGTGGTTAGATACAATAATTTATGTTTGCCATTATCTCGGCGCGCACTGTACGACACCACCTGTTTCGCAGTGGGTGTATTCGAAAGACCGTCTGCACATCTTCCATCCATTCTAACCGCAAAACAAACTACATGAGTTTGATTTCCATCGTCCTTTTTCTACCACTTTCAATTTTTACTAGTTTACAAACCAGGCAATGGTTGTCACGTTTTGAAAGTTTATCGCGATTTTGAACTTTATTTTGGAAGTTTGAACGTTTTATGGTAATGGCAGTGATGAGTCAGTTTCGACATAAGTTTTACATTAATTTGGCGGTTGTCTCTTGTCTGTCTTTTGTTTTATCAATTGGTTTGTCTTCGAATGGCGCTTAGAATTTGTTTTCTTGTTAGATTTTATGAGATTAAAAGTTTAAAATCTATATGAGTAGTTAGAGTTAATTTTGTCTTGCCTATGGCCCTGCATTCAACTGTCTTTTTTAATAACTTTGGCGTCGCAAGATTAGTGCATTTTCAATTGTAAAAATAAATATTTAATAGTAAATAAAAATTACCTACCAAAATAATGGTGTCACAGGCAAAGATAAAAAAAATCAAGGTAACAAGTGGCTTCGGACAGATCTTATTGGAAATCTGTAGGGGAGGCATATGTCTTGCCGTGGCTTGCATCAGGGATCCTGCCCTACATCTTCATGTATTCACTGAGCAACAATGTTTCGGATACACAGTATCTGAAATATCACGTAGATGTTTCCAGAAACTGATTTGTTTCCGTGTTCCACGCGGTACTGTTTACAGAAACAAAATAATATTAAAAAAAATTGTATATATATGATTATTGAAATATTATTTTTTGTTTCGGAAACACGTAAATTTTGTTTCTGATACAAAGTTTATAAACAGTTGTTGCTCAGTGAATACATGGATTCTTTGTTTAATTAAATGTTTCATTGTTTATTGAGATACAAGTAAACAAATCATACCAGTTAAGTAAATAAATAAATAAATATTAGGGGATATCTTACACACGGTCTCTGACACCAAACTAAGCAAAGCTTGTGATATAGCTGCCAGAAACTGATATACTGCATATACCTACATATTTCATAAATACATACTTATAAAGATAATACTTAAATAACACCCAGACACAGAGCAAACACCTATGTTCATCACATAAATGCTTGTTCTGTGTGGGAATCGAACCCACGCCTCTTTGATCCAGATAGGTAGGTATAAGTCCGGGTCACTAACCACTGAGCCACCGAGGCACTCAAATATATCACAAAATAATTATTGGAAACAAATTGAGTACATTTTATGAATAAAATTAAATTATTAGAATACTGTTATTACAAAGTCGTCTTGCATTTAGACATCTTGTCAAACTCTGTAATACAAGAAAAAGTGAATATTTTTCCCGTGTAATTGCAGGTTCCCAGGTAAAGTATCCTAGTGGCCACGATATGAAATACTTCACCTCAGCCGTCCGTTTAAGGTATTTAAAAGTTCTCTCTCACCCGAAACCAATTATAATCACGATACGATACAATTATTCAAATCCCTCCCCTCCCTCGCACTTACCAAACAAGTTGTAAGACTATAAAAAACAGATGGACAACTGTGACTTTAGCGGTAAAGTAAGTTCGTAGGTATAGGTCGGGTGCCTAGCCCTGGCTAGTATGTACCAGCCTTTTTAATAGTCCACTGCAGGACGTAGGCCTACCCACGAAGGGTGACCTGGGTAGTATACGCGCCACGATTTTTTTCGTTCGTAGTGTCAGAACGAGACACCGTTATGGCAAAGTATATATCTGTCACTTTTTCACACGTCAAAATGAGATCTTTTCGTGATTATTCGTGGTCGCATGCTTGACTAGCTAGTCTTTAGACTTTTCAGAAAGGAAGGCCTCTGTCTGATACTGTAAGTGTTAGCCTGTTTATCCTATGAATAATGTTTGTTTTTCCAAATATCACACAGTAGTTTTATAAATACTGATAAATAAATGTAAAAATTAGATAAATCCATGACGAGTACGAATCGAGTGGCGAGTGGTCGCCTAGTGAGCGTGTTCAGAGTGCCGAGTGGGAGTTATGAGGTTGGCGGGCGGGTGTGCCCCGGCGTCTCGTTTCTCTGGCTCCAGCGCATACCTATATAGCGCTCTGTGTATAACTTCTCATCCGCCGATTTGTGTGGTGCTTAGTATAGTATCCGGTACGTACCCGGACGGAGTCCATCTTCCCGCTAAAGTACAACAAAGGTGTCTTAAAATCCCGAGTAAATAGGTATCTTCTAGGTAAGCGTGCTACACCCTAGACCGCACATTTGCTCAACATCAGGCAGTATGTAGTCAAACGCAAACCAATTCAAACTAAAGAAAAATCTCCCATACCCGGCTCGTCCTAATATAAATCATCTTATATGTGAAAAAAAAATTGAATATGTTTTCGAAAGTTTAATATAAGTTGTCCATCTGCCTTTCCGTAATGAATGCACCAAACCAGTAGGTAATTACGTCTCTCCCACGGTCGCATGAATGAGTTTATTCATCGGCGCAGCGTAGCGTCTTGGCTCTCTACTTGCGGTTATACAGGGTGTCTGGAAAATATGCTTTCAACTGCGCAGGTACAGATAAATAATAAATAAACTAATTAATATCAGGGGACATCTTACACACGGTCTCTGACCCCAAACTAAGCAAAGCTTATGATATGGCTGCCAGAGACTGATATACTACATATACATATTTTAAATACATTCTTATATAGATAGTACCTAAATAACACCGACACAGAGCAAACACCTATGTTCATCACATAAATGCTTGCTCTGGGCGGAGATCCAACCCACGTTTCTTTGATTCAGAAGTCAGGGTCACTAACCACTGAGCCACCGAGGCAATCAATATAATTATAACAAATATTGTTGTTTTTAAACTTTCGCGATTTGAACACATTATTATTTTATATACTACGGGACTAATCGCCCACTAAAAATTACGAGATAAATAAATACCTCCTCATCCCGACGTTTCGGCCGAGTTGCATCGACCGTGGTCACGGGTAGACAGTCTACCCGTGACCTCGGTCGACTGCCTTTATTAACATGGAGAGGGGGGACTCTTCGCAAGATATCCGACTGCTTTGGGTTAGATTTACTCACCAAAACCTTGAAAACATCTTTTAGTTGACTATAAGTAGTTATTCTTTTTTAAATATTTCATAATCTTTCTCCTTGATATAAAAATAATTACGTGTCAACAACGTTGTTTGTTCGCAATAGACTCTTAAACTATTTAACTAATTTTAACCAAATTTTGCACACTATGTACAATTTGATACAACTTGAGATATAGGTTAGTTTATATTTCAATTTATAATCGCATTTATTTACTATACTTTTTGAACTTGTCCCTAGCGGAGCGAAACCGAGATGGGGAGCTAGTATCTTTATATATTGTATAAATTTTTAATGAAACAAAACTTTGAAAATGATACAATTGAAAAAATTAGCACACATTTTATTCACAATTATTACATTTACAAGTGTTAGTAGACGACGGACATGTTTTGTCCAGATTATTCCAGACTATTCTATATTCTAGAATATATCTATAGTTCGAATTGTAGTTATAATTATGAACAACATTTACATTAGCACTAACTACTTAATTTAAATTTAAAGAACAAGAAAAGTAAATTTCTGACACACGATTCTTTATTTATTTATACAAGAAAGCCAGTTCAGTGTTAGTGTCGTTTTTGTGGTTTTTATTTCGTATTGTTTGATTGACTTAATTTCGATATAATTATGAACAACATTTACATTAGCACTAACTACTTAATTTAAATTTAAAGAACAAGAAAAGTAAATTTCTGACACACGATTCTTTATTTATTTATACAAGAAAGCCAGTTCAGTGTTAGTGTCATTTTTGTGGTTTTTATTTCGTATTGTTTGATTGACTTAATTTCGATATAATTATGAACAACATTTACATTAGCACTAACTACTTAATTTAAATTTAAAGAACAAGAAAAGTAAATTTCTGACACACGATTCTTTATTTATTTATACAAGAAAGCCAGTTCAGTGTTAGTGTCGTTTTTGTGGTTTTTATTTCGTATTGTTTGATTGACTTAATTTCGATTAAAAATATTGGTTTGTAGTTTAGTTTTTGTTTATTGAGTAGGGGGATTTATGTATAAAATGTTGTTTCTAACTGGTTTTATCAGCATCATTTGTGTCATTTGTGTCTTAACTTTTTATTTGTTTTTGTCATCTACTGTAAATTAAACTAGATAGTAGAAAAAAAAAGGATTTATTGGCGGTCAATTGGACAACAAAAGCTACCAAATATTTCGGACACCCTGTATAAAGTCAAGTCGGAGTGTTATCTCAGTAACCCTAGCGTCACACACGGCGGCTCTCTGTGGGAGGGTCTCACGGAGCCGCGGCTAGTACGGACAGACCGCAATACTGTATCAGTCACTCTACTGCGTGCAGTTTTCGAATGGAGACCACCTATTGTCAAGCGCACCATAAGATAAGTCATAATTCAAAAATCTAAACAATGTTAACATACCCCGGACTCTGAGCCTAGAGAGTGATATAAAATTTGAAAAGTAAATAAAAGTAAAAAAAGCCGCGGTGGCCTAGTGACATCCGCCTTACAATCGTGAGGTCGTGGGTTCAAATCCCGGTCCCGTACCAATGAGTTCTTTGGAACTTATGTACGGAATTTCACACCACTGGCTTTTTGGTGAAGGAAAACATCGTGAGGCAACCTGCATGCGTCTGTAGAAGAAATTCGATGACGTATGTGAATCCACCAACCCACAATGGGCCAGCGTGGTAGATATGGCCCAATCACCCTTCGTGGGTAGGCCTACGTCCTGCAATGGACTATTAAAAAGGCTGTTACAGTACCGACTATTCCAATTAATGCAAAAATCAAGTCGATTCATTACTCCGTTGCTGCGCGAAAGAGTAACAAGCCAACAAACATCCTACTACTATATATATATATATATATAATATTATAAACGCGAAAGTTTGTGAGGATGGATGGATGGATGGATGTTTGTTACTCTTTCACGCTAAAACTACTGAACGGATTGAGATGAAACTTTGCAATAATATAGCTTATATATCAGAATAACACATAGGCTATAAATTATAATGATATTGCGTCAAAAATCAAAATATCATGCGGTCCCTCGCATATTTTGATTTTTGAGATTTGATTTTGACCTCACGATTGTAGGGCGGGTGTCACTAGGCCACCGCGGCTTTTTTTACTTTTATTTACTTTTCAAATTTTATATCACTCTCTAGGCTCAGACTCCGGGGTATGTTAACATTGTTTAGATTTTTGAATTATGACTTATCTTATGGTGCGCTTGACAATAAGGTGGTCTCTATTCGAAAACTGCACGCAGTAGAGTGATTAATAAATCCGACATATATGTCGGATAAAAACTAGTAATTAATAAATCCGACATACATGTCGCCCGCATGATATTTTGATTTTTGACGCAATATCATTATAATTTATAGCCTATGTGTTATTCTGATATATAAGCTATATTACTGCAAAGTTTCATCTCAATCCGTTCTGTAGCTTTTGCGTGAAAGAGTAACAAACATCAATACATCCATCCTCACAAACTTTCTCGTTTATAATAGTAGTAGGATGTTTGTTGGCTTGTTACCCTTTCGCTTTTTATTAAATTAGTAAGAGAATATTACAGAAACAGTAAACTAGCGGCCTTTGTCACCACTATTAGAGCATGTATAATAGTCTAATATTTCAGGCCCCTGACCTGACATCATGCAATACTAAAATTTGTGCAATAAGAGAAGCGTCGTAGGTGAGGTCGCCCGTGTGCCATTTTACTAATTTTGTTACATTGACAACACTGTTATAGTTAGTAGATCATTGTTAGTAGAAGTAAAACTTTTTGATACTTGGTTGACACCGATTAGGTTTTCATCAGTAGACTCGCGTCGACCAAGCAGTCAGTATCTTGGCTGCTGATTACAATCTTATTGTTAGTTCACCATAACGCCACGAAGGTTTTCTTTTCGCACAGACTCAACTCTTAGAGCTACTCACGAAGGACGTTGGTCCCGCGTGTATTGGTCAATCCCACGTCAATGCTATCGTCTTTTCTTCTACGGATTGCCTCACAATGTTGTCCCTTACCGAAATGATATACCTTGTACCTATGTAAAATGTATGTACCTACGTAAATTCGGATAGAATCTTGCAAGTCCTGATTTAAACAAATAAGTGAAAGAGACTAAATCCTGCAACACAGGCACAGCCTAGTGCAGGGTCTAGGACATAACTGTTACTTACTTATGTAATTACTACTTGTATTAAAATGTTAAGAAAATTGTTTAAATTAGTGTGACGCAGTAGGTAAGCCGCGCGGTAATGACGACGAGTTGTTTACACCTAAGTTATTTATGGTTTTATGACTCGAGCGGGATCAGTCTTTGTCTGCCGCCTTTTGTTTAGTTTTTTGTTTGGGTGTTTACGTATGCGAGAACAATAGTGAAGTCTCGAACTTTCAAGTTGTTTACTTGTTGACACAATAGCGTTTATTAGATCGAGTAATGTAGCGAATTATCTCTTAGGTTCAAGACTGTAGGAAATAACGGATATAAATACGCCGGCCGACCCTTGGGGATCAGTTATTCGTTTACCGTCGAAGCGATAACATCTCGGGTTAGAGTGCGATACCAGTGATTGTGAAGTGACTAGTTTGTGTGAATATCAGTGCCAGTGTGAAGTGTTTGTGTGAACCAGTTGTGTTGCGTGTTTTTGTGAAGTGATTGTGTGCAATAAAGTGCAAAGTGATTAATCGGCGTTTTAACTGATTATCCAAGAACCCATCTCGTAACATTAGTTTAGTTTAAAGAACACTTAAGTTAGGTTTTAAGGCAATATTATTACCCGGTCCGTGGGGGCTGGGAGCTCATCTCGTTTTCAAAAGTCTTTCTGAGCATCTGGTGGACGCGACGCATGACCAAAATGCTGGTATTTATTTGGATCAACGTATAAGCATTGCCATTCAGCGTGGCAATGCTGCCAGCATGCTGGGCACGCTGCCAACTGGCAGTGGGCTTGAGCACTTGGATTATCTTTAGACCTTCAAGGGTCTGTGGATGATCCAATTGCTTTCTATATAGTAGTAGCGTAGTATTGTCATTATTAAAAAAAAAATATGTTATTACCGAACTATAACATCATGTATACAAATCTACAAACAGTATTAATTAATCTTCAGTAGTTTGGGCTGTAGCCTAAACTGATTAATTTTGGCTATCCCTAAGGAACGCTGTAGATTTTACCGGATGTTATTAGTTCCTGTATTGAAACATGCTGTGTTCTTGTTTCATACCAGATTTCAACCATAATTGTTCAGCTGATTGGATGTAATTAACGCTTTTTTCACCAACTTTGGGACCTTATTTGACCCCTCAGATAAGATAAAATCAGAAAAACAGTTAATTTTGACCAACTTCCCGGTTTCCGATTGAGTTGAAATTTTGCACGCATATGTAAATCGCGTCCGCGTGACAATGCAATAATACGGTAACTTAAAGCTGATCTGATGATGGAGTCGGAAGGTGGCTATAGGAGCTCCCGTACTAAACAAGATAGATCCGTCGTGTTTGGGCTCGTTTTACTTCTCTTCGCTAGCACTCTGTTGCTATATACGATCCAGAATCTCAAAGGTTTCTATTTTGTAAAAGTTATTTTGATTTTAATAATTAATACGCTTTTATTAGGTCGACCCGTATGCAACTATGTAATATAATCTAAGGTAACTAATTTAACCATCTTCTAAGGGACGTAGCGTAATGAAAATTGGCAGCTGATGATAATACAATAATATGGTACTGTCGAACTGATCTGATGATGGAGCCGGAAGATATGACCTGGAACTTCATGATGGAAAATCGTATCATGATCAGTTTGATTACACTAGTAAATACCGCTACGGTTCTCCTGAATTTGGTTTGAGCCAAAACAATATTTTCATATTAACAGAAAATAGCACGGTAAGACAGAGGCCTATACCCAACAGTGGGATAAAGAAGGCTGTGGATGATAATGATAAATCTGTAGGTGATCTCTATAAAATACCTACCTACAGAATTTAGGGATAGCAATAAAAGTCTGAACACCTGTAGAAGCCTCGATTATGCTAAACAGACACTGAAACCGGCTGTAACCGGTTGTAATTCACGTTATTATCCAGTTTAATGCAGTTACAACCGCTTTTCGATGCTCCCAGGGCTTGTTCGACAAATGGCCCGCAGTTAATACAGTAATTCCGTTTTAGTGATAATGTTTATCGAAAATACGTAGCGAAATCTAATGTATTTGTCAGTTATAAAGAACTTGCTGACCCGGTGAACTTCTTTCACGCAATATCTTTATAAATGTGTTATTCTGATGGATAAGCATTATTATTGAAAAGTTTTATCTCAATCCATTCAGTAGTTTTTGCGTGAAAAAGTAACAAACATGCATCCAACTAAACTTTTGCATTTATAATATTAGTAGGATAAAGAAGTATGTAATTTACAAAAATCCGGTCTTCATGACTGAAAAATCGCGAGGACCATATTTATAAAGATATATTTCTTTAACTTCCAAACAAGTATTTCTTTGTAGAAGTCGCAACCAGTTTTTAATCTCTTCCAGACATATGGAACCTACTAAACACATACACTTTCTCTTTATTCATCACACACACAGTCACACACACAGTCACACACACACACACACACACACACACACACACACACACACACACACACACACACACACACACACACACACACACACACACACATACACACACATCATAGAATACATCTAGGCAACACGAAAATGATAAAAAACACTGAAACCAGTTGTAACCGGATGTATTTTCCGTTATTATCCGGGTTAATGCAGTTTCAACCGGTTTTAGATGCTCACCGAGTTTGTTCAACAAATGGCTGCTGTTAATACAGCAATGCGGTTCTAGAGATAATGTCTAACAAAAATGCGTTGCAAAGGTGATTGAATTAGTAAATTGTAAAGTACAGTATAAAATGTACTCATAATATGGATTTTTATGACTGATAGAGCGTGGGAACCGTATCTATTATGAAAGATTTCTTGTCTTCCATCCAGATATTTATTTGATGCTAGAAGTAAATGCCTGTCGTAAGAGTCGACTAAAAGTGGCCCTAGGAGCTCGAGGAAGGTTGTATTTGGGGATCAAACCATCCATCCCAACGAGCTCTGGCGCTGTACACCACCTGTACTGTACGGCCAACACCGCTGTACACAGGAAAGCTGTTACTAAAAGCTTACGGAGTGTGAAGATCGATGCTGGAGGGCACTGGTGCGTTCCTACGGAGTTCCCAGTTCTCTCTGACAAGAGGGAGGCCACCGAAGGTGAAAATGGAGGGCGCTGGCCACATGCCTAAGTAATTGAGCAACAGAATTAATTGAAATTAATTAATTGATTGAAATTGATCATTGAAATCATGTTCAATGAATAAAAGAATTTATTTATTTATTATTTATACTCGTATATTCGTTTCATTTCTGCGGGCGTAAAGGGCGTCATTACAAATAGACGAAGATTTATTTTATATCCGAATTTTTATGTCTTTTTAGACTTTAAAAAATATTACTAATGTTTTAAACCTTTTTTAAATTTTCATTTAAAATAATGTTTTCCTCGATAATAAAAGAAAGAAAATACTTCATTTTTAAAACTTAATTTTGAAGTGGTTTGCAAAAACGTTAAGGTGCAACAACTGGCGGCTTTATTGCTTGTAGTAATCTGTTCCAGGCCGCTTTAGCGATTTATAAATTACTAGCTTTTACCCGCGGCTTCGCCCGCGATATAATTTAATTTATGTTTATATCGTTACCAACCAATTTAATTTAGTACAATAATATGAGCCCCAATTCAATTTGAAACGGTACACAAATATTGGAGCAAATAATCATTTCGAACCCAAAAAACAGCCAATCTCAACTAATTTGTTTAGTCACAGTTATCATCCGCAGCGTTCTTTGACCCACTGTTGGGTATTAGGCCTCTCTCTTGCAGTGCCATCAGCCTCGGCTCTTTGCCGTTCGTGACCAGGCTCGACCGGCGGTATTGATGATATCGTCGAGATAGTCGACCCACCTTGCTGCCGCGCCGCACATAGCTGAGCGCTCTCACCTATTCAAGTACCCTAGTTGGACAGCTCGATCACCACCGTCTTTCTTGCTCAAGAAGCAATGGCCACGCCATTGTGAACGATGTCATATGCAGGGCTTTTGCGACCGTCAATATCGCAGCCGTACTCGAACCGAATGGGTTTGCGCGTGGTGATGGCAAAAGGCCTGACGGTATGAAGCAGGTCCCATGGAAGTGTAGACGGCCCTTAGTATGGGACGCGACTTGCGTCGATACTTTGGCGCCGTCACATCTTTCTGAGACTCAGAGTAGGGCTGGAGCGGTGGCCGATTCAGCGGAGCAGCACATACGGCGCAAATATGCTAACCTCGGCAGTGGTTACATATTTGAGCCGTTTGAAATTGAGACATTGTGCGCGTGGTGGCCGGGAGTTCATCTTGTTTTTAAAAGTCTTTCTGAGCGACTGGTGTACCCGCCGCGTGACCGAAATGCTGGTGTTTATTTGGCTCAACGTATAAGCAGCATTACCAAGCTGATTGGCAATGCTGCCAGCATGCTAGGCACGCTGCTAACTGGCAGTGGGCTTGAGCTGCTATCTTTAGACCTTCAAGGGTCTGTGGATGATCCAATTGGTTGTTATGTAGTAATAGTTTATGAAGTTTTACATTGTAAGTCTTGTATTTAGTGGTACCTAGTTAATAAAGGAACTTGCTCTATGAAAAATTAAGTACCTTGCACCTTGTTGTTATTGTTCAAACCTAACCCGACATCAAAATACCTTATACTCATAAATGCTTCTGTTGATTAAGATAAGGTTAGAGTGTACCCGCCCATAGGTTCTCGCCTTGTCGTGGCGGAGGAACTTAGTAGCCAAGGCTTATGGGCGGCGCGGGAATCCCAGGTAGAGCCGCTTCTCTGGGTTTTTTTCTGAGACAGCTGAGAAGGCGGCGCTCGAGGTCTTCCGATGATTTTTGGTCTTTTCCCCCTAGGCAGTTTAGAAGTTTGCACTCGAGCTTGGGCCGCTTTTCTGGGATTTTTAAATATATCAGCTGAGAGCCTGGCCGGCAAGTTGCGTGCCTCATGAGGAGTGCCGCAACTGAGCCGGGCTGCACTTTTATTAGTGTTCAATCCTAACCAAACCCACAGAAATGTATGTTCGTGTCAAGGTCACAACTCAGAATCAAAGTTAATAACCTTAGTGTCAAGATATTCATACTCATGCCATACTACTTTTAAAAATCAAGTCGATCCGTATCTTCGAATATTAGCATGGATTCTATTTGCATGGGATATGTTTAACCTCTAATGGTGGTAAAAAATATTTAAAAATATTTTTAATGTCAGACGAAATGACGGCCCAGTATTAAACGTCATTATTATATGTAGCATGGCAAATGGAAAACTGTTTTGTCCAATTTTAATGTCAGTTGTCATTGTCAATTCATACTTTATTTCCTCTTCGAGGAGCTATAATGGTGGAAAGACAATTTGTCCCTTTGCTATGCTAAGCGAGACATTTATAAAAGTCTGCAGTCAATGTATGTCACCTGTCATCTAATTTTTTTTTTTTTTTTATTTTTTTTTTTTTTTTTTTTTATATCTTTTAGACCTTCAAGGGTCTGTGGATGATCCAATTGCTTCCTATGTAGTAGTAGTGTAGTGTTGTCATCTAATTACGTTTTGTCAATCAATGTTAGACCCAATCAACCCAATTATGAACGCGCCATCGTAAATTTAATAGCAACGTAAAAAGTGTTCTCTCTATCGAATGCCTAAAGTGAAAAAGAAACAGAAATAGTCTAATTAACTGTTATAATTACGATGGTTTTCCTTTAATTTTAAATTTAAAATTTAATAATTTTAAAATAATAATTTTAAATTTAAATTACCTTCAAAATTGGGCCTTTTACCGTCGTTGTGACAGGTGACAGTTTCGCTAACGATAGATTTTGTCCTATCCTACGGGAATTATGCAATTTTCGGGATAAAATGTAGCCTATGTCCTTTCTCAGGTTCTAGACTATCTGTGTACCAAATTTCATTGAGATCGGTTCAGTAGTTTTGGCGTGAAAGCGCGACAGACAGACAGACAGAGTTACTTTCGCATTTATAAAATTAGTAAGGATTTTATAGATAATTTAAGGAGCGGTTTCTGCTATTTCTGCACTGTTGTCTAAATATCGGAACAGCTAAACTATTATGTTAGTGATGGGTTTTAAATGGCCGTGTTAGTATAGATTAATATCGGGCAGATAAGTTTAGTTGGCCGATAGTTCGCCTTTACCGGGTAATATGGCTACACTGGGTATCCGCAATTTCTAAATAATTATTGTTAGAACATGAAGTAATTATAAGGAACAAGTTGGATGTTTAAGAGCTTAGAACCGAGTTTTATAAGAGGTTTACATTATGTAATATAAAGTATACTTAATATACTAATTATGTAATACATTATACATTATTATTAGTACAACGTAGGTGTCTTCAAATCCCGAGTAAATAGGTATCTTCTAGGTAAGCGTGCTATACCCTAGACCGCACATCTGCTTATCAGGCAGTGTGTAGTCAAACGCGAACCTATTGGAAATAAAAAAAAAATGTAATACAATATGTAAAGCTCTTATAAAACTCGGTTCTAAGCTCCTATACATCCAACTTGTTCCTCATAATTACTTCATGTTCTGTCCAATAATTATTTATAAATATTTTTACCGACTTCCAAAATCAGTTTATCGATATTTTCGCCAATTGTAGACCGATTTTTTTAATTCGAAATCGCTCCCGAGTTAGTACCATTTAAATTTAACCGAAATTTGCTGAGCTGGTTTTGATAAATCGACAATAATGTAAATGGATGTCACATCGATTAGTGCAAACTATTCTGATTCTAGACACACAGTGAAAGTCGATGATGCTATTTTTTGCGAAAAATTATTATGGTTTTCGTGTTATCCCAAAGGAACCATTATTTTTTCTGGGATAAAACAAAGCAAGACAGAAGGAACTTGTGTTCAGCGATTGATTTTTAGGGTTCCGTACCTCAAAAGGAAAAAAATGGAACCCTTATAGGATCACTTTGTTGTCCGTCTGTCCGTCTGTGTGTATGTCAAGACTCTCAAGAACGCGTAAAGATATCGAGTTGAAATTTAAACTGTATACGTATATCAATGAACTCTTGCTGTTGTGGAAAAGAAAAACTTCTCAGTTGTCGTTTAAAAAAGTTAGAGTCGTTTATGTCGTAAAAAACCGCATATTTCGACACTCACAAAAATCAAAACCTACAGGGTACTTCCCGTTGACATGAACTATGTAATTTGGCAAGAAGCATTGTCTTAGAGTACACATATAGGAATAAATCTGAAAACTACATTTTTATTTACATTACAAAAATAGGGCCTCAAAATTTACAAAATATGGGCTCAAAATTCAAAGTGAGTAAATCGTATCATGAAAGGTATCATATAATAGAACTTCATTAGCACATGCTAAAACAGGTTTTTAATTATTTTAACAATGTGTTTGTACGGAACCCTCGATGTGCGAGCCTGACTCGCACTTGTCCGGTTTTTTCAATAGTTGTTACGCTGTGCGTTCCGCATCGGTGCGTGGTCTCCATCAGGAAGTATGTAACTAAATATTATCATCATAAATTAAAAGTTCATATACCGGGTGGCTAGCCCTGGTGTCAAAATTTTTAACCCGCCTGAAGGTCTCTGACATGGCCTAAAGACTTAAGACGGTGACCTACAATTTAACGTGTCGTCAGAGCCATGGTAGCGCTCGGTTGTAACTGCCACCCGCGGTCACCCATCCGAAAATTGACCGTGCCGAACGTTGCTTAACTTCGATGATCGCTAACGGACACCCAGTCAAACTACGCCATGAGCGATACAATAATCATGGTAAGTAATATACAGGGTTATTTCTAATCAATTAGCATCTTTTTAGGGACTTATTCTGTACATGAAAACGATTGATTTTTTAATGTTAGTTTTTTTAGAGTTTTCACAAAAGTCGGAGAACAAAAGTTGTTAGTTTTGATGTACAGAATAAGCCCCTAAGAGGATGCTAATTGGTTAGAAATAACCCTGTATATTAGTATGTATTTCTGTATAAATATTTTATGGCACGTGTCGTATTTATTAGAACTCCATCGTCATATTCATTTGTAGTCTAAATTGGTGTAGCACGAGTCAAATCAGGGCTTTTGATGATCGACAAACATTTTACCTAGTTATTGTAATAAGCAAATACGTCGACATGTCACAAGTTAGCTATGCTTATTAACGATTTTAACAATGATTTTGAAAGTTTTGTGTACATATACATATTCTAGTTAAAGGTTGTTGATCTGTATCTATGTTGGGAAATCTTTGAGATCAGAAACAGTTAAATCACCATTATCACAGCATATTGTAGAATAAAAGATGCATTTTGTGTGTCTTTCCGTGTTTCCGCTTAGTTTTTCCAAACTAAGCAACGACTATGTAGACCACAACCGTACAGTTTAGACAATGTTTAACAGTACAAATTGAATGGTTTAACAAACAAGCAACAAGTTGTGCTAAGGCGGCAAAAGTATGGTTTTCTGTCAGTAGTACCATTGATTATACTCCATAAAATATAGCTTGATCTCTGCGACATCTGTCAGAAAAATCACGCCTATGGAGTCCTGAATTTCTTAATAGTACAGACAGTACCTGTCAATGTCATACTTGATGGGCATGCCGATTAGTGATGGGCGACGAATGATCGTGACCACAGAGTTTTAGATAGAGTTTTATTTAAAATATCGATAGTTTACACTAACGATATTTTAAATAAAACTTTATTTATTATTAATTTTACTGTATATTTTAATATATAATGATAAATTGTAAATAAAATAAATTGATAAATGATTATATTTAATGTATATTTTATTTACTATATACATTATTTACATGTGTAAATACTGGAACTCAAATTATAGTGAGTAAATTGAATACAAATCTTCACCTACTCATGTAACATTTGGCTCAAAGGCCGTGTATGGCGTATTACCAGGCCATAAACTAAAGAAGGCACGCCGCCATCTTGTTTGATACAAACCTCCATTCTCCTCATTACGAGTGCCGACGCCAAAAGTAAATAAAATTTCTCACCTACAACTACTTACTCGATTTCATTACAACATTGTTTGATAATCGATTTTTTCCACCACTATCCTAACTCTAAAAATGTCAATCTTCTATGTCAAAATCACTGTCGCAGAGATCAAGCTATGTTTTATGCAGTGTAGTCCCATTGATGGTACTACTAGACTTATGACAGAAGTCTCGAGATGTGATGTTACGAGCCTCCTTTCCTGAACTTTGACAAAAGTTTATCATTGTCATTTGTTGTTTGATTGACAAAAGAAAAAAATACGTGTGAAATATATTTAGATTGGTATTATAAATAACGGACTAATTATAATACTCAGACCAAATAAAAAATCAACACAGACTGTTGTAAACAAAACAAGTGAGGCCGACAAAACTACGCCTCGCCGTGTACAGATTCAGTTACACACATGCACATACTTACAAGGAAAGTACGCCTTCGAACTATGGTGGCGCAACACCGACGCACTCACACATGCATAAATAATTATTTATCACAAAAAATAGCATGAACGACTTAAACCGTGTACAGAATTTGCGAATATTTCGCACGGAACGATGTATCATTTTTCACATTATTGTTGATTTATCAAAAATGGTTCAGCCGATTTAGATACAATTTAAATGGGACCAATTTTGAAGTATAGGTACTCTTTCCAATAAAAAAATAGTTATCGAAATCGGACTACTACTTAAAAAGTTATGTATTTAAAAATATATATATTCGCGTCGAATTGAGTACCTCCTCCATTTCGTCGGTCAAAAACCGGCTCACTTGACTGTTCAACGACGTTCTCTTCTCTCTGGATTTTTTTATTTGCTCTGAGCCTTCTATAATACAAAAGAAAAAATAAGTGTAAAATATATTTAGATTATTAATCTGAAATGGACTAATTATAATACTAATTTTTTTCCCTAGTCATCATGCCTAAAATATATAACACTCTTGTTGTTTTTAAACTTTCGCGATTTAAACACATTATTATTGTATACTACGGGACTAATCGCGCACTAGTCTACCCGTGACCATGGTCCATGCAACTCGGCCGAAACGTCGGGATGAGGAGGTATTTATTTATCTCGTAATTTTAGTGCGCGATTAGTCCCGTAGTATATAATTATAATATAACACTCATTTTAACACGCTTTTATTAGTTTCACCTGTATGTTTGCTTGCTTGTAACCAACTCCTTTGAGCTCGATTTTGACCTGCTGTGAGCGATCAGATTTTCTTTAAACTTTGCAAACCACTCAAATGCATACTTCTAAGCGTGTTTTTTGGTTTTTTTAAACTTAATATAATTTATATCTCAGGTTAAAACCTAGCAGTTGTCCTCAGCTAGTAAACAGGTAACAAACAACAGTATAAGTCGATGTCACAATAAAAACGAGTTAGCACTGCGTCCGGTCCGACGCTGACCGGACCAAGTTCTACAATATGGAGCCAAGAAGAAACTAATTTACTTGACTCTACGACAATAGTTTTAAGATTTCATTAAGAACCGAGCTGCCAAACACGACTTGTGATGTTAGAAAGAGCATCCTTTCAATCTCTTCAAACGCTGTAGGGCTTGATTCTATATATAAGCCGCAATATGATTATTCCTATCTTAGACCACTTACTCCCAGTCCTGTGCCTCATTTTTAGTTTTTCTGCGTCAAAACATCTTTCTACGATTCTTCTTTCTCTGTGGAGGCAGTCAGACTTTGGAATCACTTACCTGTAGAAATTAAGCGTTCACCTTCATTGAACGTTTTCAAACAACTTGTGAAAGCTAACTATCTGAAATCATAAAGCTACTTGTTCCTTTCGCTACTATTTTATAACGTATGTAGGTACGAGTATGTATATGTGTAGGTAGGTATATGTATAATTATATTTATATATTATATCGTATTATATGTAAGTATATTTAAAACTTAGATTGAATTAAGTATATTTAGTTTATTATTTATAGGTGTTTTCTTTGTTAATATCTATTTAAGGCCGCTATTTCTTGTTCTTGTCGGTTCATATTCGTGCAAGGTTATCTGGAAGAAATCGCCATGGGTGATAAGGCCGCCACTTTATAATCATATTTTTTTGTCGTATATGTGTAAATAGTGTTTATTTTTCATATTGTGGTTGTAAATAAAGAGTTTTGTCTGTCTGTCTGACTTGGTATTAATTTTTTTTTTCGCCATAGGGATTAATTACCGTAAAAATCCTTTTATAAAAATCCCAGCGCGTAGCCTGAGTCCGCCAGAAGTGCCTCGGCTTAATCGAATCCTAGGTGAGCGGGGATGGCAGCGCACTGTCTAGCTAATTTTCCCCTAAAATATCTATAAGAAGTTATTTTACCCTAAAATGCCCTAAATCACTGTTTCAATAATAAAAAAACACCGTAAGTACTACTTGAAACGTGAAACACTATCGCTCTACAAGATTATTTTTTGCAAAAATTAGCATGACCGACATCACCCGTGTACAGAATTCGCGAATATTTCGCACGGATCAATGGAGCATTTTTCACATTATTGTTGACTTATCAAAAATGGCTCAGCCGATTTCGATAAAATTTAAATGGGACTAATTTTGAAGTATACTCTTTCCAATAAAAATAATTATTGAAATCGGATCACTATGAAAATAGTTATGCGTGATTATACTTAAAAAATATATATACTCGTCGAATTGTATACCTCCTCCTGTGGTTCGTCGGTCAAAAATAGTGCGAAATCCATAAATGTGGAAACACTGCTGAGTTTGCCGATACGAGCAGTGGAGGACTGATGACCGACGCAAGCGCCTCGTAGGACATCCACCCACATGGTCAGAAGGCCTTATAAAGACCGCAGGATCGCTGGATGCAAGCCGCTTCCAACCGGTTTCATTAGAAATCCATAGTGGAGGCATACGTCTAGCAGTTGACGTCTTATGGCTGATGGATGGAAACAGTCAAGTCGGTAGTCCACTTAGGTAGGTATTTAATACGCATTTAATTGTAACGTGGTTCATCGGAAGCCGAATATAAGAAGTATAATGTTATCAAGGCGTCCGTCGCTCCTTCCGGGCTCACGGCGGGAACCTGTTCATGTCGCAGGGAGAGTATGAAACTGGGATACCTAGAAAACTTCCAGGAATCACATACATTGGTGATGCAACTGATGCAAACCAATTCTTACTATGGAAACTAGCGTGGAAACTATGTGCTATGCGAGACGAGCTCGCGTGCTAGTACTCCAACCTTGAGATATATCGCCAAATGCGATTGAAACTATAGTAGCAGTTTTCTTCTTAATTTATGCGTGAGTAACACCTGTGCTTTACTTATTGGAAACTAGCTTTTGCTCGTGGTTTTGTCCGCGTGGTATTTTAAGGTGACGCATTGATAAACTATTGTTTCAAAAATTCTCCCTTCACTCGGACAAATTTTACGCGATCGCGCTTGACGGGATCGCGCCAGAGCGGCGGGCGGCAGTGAGTTTTTAAATATTTACTCATACTCGTAATGTACACATAAAAAAATAGCTTCTTGGTGTATTTAATAGAATAGCGGTCTGGCTATTTTATTCGTAAAAAATAATGGGGTGTTCTCGCTGATAATTCTGAGCATTCGAATTATTTAATTGTTTTTGGTGAGAAATTTGTAATTTTTTTTAATAAAGTCGGTTACTTTTAGTTTTCTTTTCTTATTTGTTTAAGTAGGTTATTTAATTTAATGTGCTATTTAAGATTTTTTTTTGTATCTCTTCGTAGGTAAGTACATATGTATGAATTGTTTTTTTTTCTTCCACTATCGCATTAGTCTTGACTGTAATGGAAGCTGTAATTAATGATGAATAAATGAAATAATTATTTTCATTTACTTAAAATATTTATCTAAATCTAACGAACGGACTTATTATGATATTTTTTTACCCGGTCATCTCCCAATATCCATAGGAAAAAGATTAAAAACAATAAAACGTTCAAACTTGGAGAATCTATATTACTTTCTAGTAATTCCCAAACATGTCTCATTCCCATCTCGGCCGCGACATCACAGATGCACGCTGCACCTGCGGCTTGAAGTAGTTTTTATAAACCCAACCGGTCCTGTCGGGGACCGGTGCATGCGAGATGCACCCAACAACTAATCATTAGATCATGATATTACAAACTATATATAATAGACAGTTATTGTGTTACACACACACACACACACACACACTCAGACACGCTATCGTGCACAATAAATTAATGTATTACGAGTAAGTTGTTATAATGTGTAGTTCGTTCATGTCACGATGAATTTTATAGTTTATATTATAATTTATTTTAATGTTTCGATAAATAGCCTAAATTGTTTTACTAAATTTTCTTTTGTTTCGTAAGCCATTGGTTCTGAGATACAGTTATAAACTAGTTCAGAGCCAATGAACAAGTGAATATGGTCAAAAGTGTTTAAGGCAAATAAGGTTTATTTATTTATATTTACTAAGGCGAAAATAAAATTAAACAAAACCACATAGCAAACAACACAGCAAAACAAAACAAAATAAACAGCATAAACAATTTATCTGAAATATTTTACAATGTCATAATTTTAACTTCAACCTAATGACTTAATTTTATTTTTGTCACAACCCGGTCTCACCTCAGCATATGCTGGTTACAATACAATATATATGTATTATTTATATTTTTGGGACATCTAACACACAGCCTCTGACCCCAAACTAAGCAAAGCTTGTGATATGGCTGCCAGAGACTGATATACTACATATACTTATTTTTAAATACATACTTATATACATAGTAACTAAATAACACCCAGACACAGAGCAAACACTTATGTTCATCACATAAATATTTGCCCTGGGTGGGGATCGAACTCACGCCTCTTTGATACAGAAGTTAGGGTTACTAACCACTGAGCCACCAAGGCAGTCAAAACAATACAAGAACACTCTATTGACACCACAAGTAGTAAAACATAACAGAAGAAGAAAAAACGACGGAAGAATGGTACAAAAGGCGGTCTTATCGCTAAAAGCGATTTCTTCCAGACAACCTCTGATGTGTGGAAATATGTAAGTTGTGGACCAACCAGCACTGGTCTTCCGGAGGGACTGGAAGTGACGTTTCATGCGAATATTAGAAAAATAGGACGTCGTATAGACTAAATCAAACTATTTGGCGGCTGTGGCACGGTAATGCCATCTATAGAGTATTGCGACTCAGCCCTGCCCTCGACATAAATACCTGCAGCTCTAAGTGACCACGCAGTTAGGCTAGTTACACATTATGCCGCAGCGGCAGCGGCACCGTCGCCGCCGCGGCGCCGCTGCGACGACGTATGTAAAGCTCCATATAAATCTAAGGCAGACTATCGCAGCGGCGCCGCGGCGGCGACGGTGCCGCTGCCGCTGCGGCATAATGTGTAACTAGCCTTAGTACGTATCACACGCTAGGGCTGCCCGCCTGGTAAATTGGACCCGGTAAATCGCACGCATACTGCTTACAAACCCACACGTTTGTTCGTCACTAGCGCGCACCCCTGCAACTGTTGTGTACCCAATTCCAATTCCAAAGTACCCAATACTTCAGATGACGAAAAAATTACTCGAAACCTTAAATGTTGAGATCTCGTCATCTGACATACGGGATGTGTACAGAGTACCAAACAAACTAAATAATAATACGTCGACCTTAGTAGCCGAATTTTCAAGCACGTTTATAAAGGGATCTGTGCTGGATCATGCCAGACGCTACAATAAAACCCGGGACACCAAATTACAGTCACGTCACCTCGGACTCGACGGGCCTTCAACACAAATATACATCTCCGAACTACTGTCTCCTAAGTCTAGAAAACTGTTTTACTTAGCACGAGAACTAGCAAAGTCGAACAATTACGCTTTTTGCTGGACTACTAACGGAAATGTTTACTTACGGAAGAAAGAAGGAGCACCTCATATCCACGTGAAAAGCGAAGATCAAATCGAATCGTTAAACAACAAGTCTAAAGCGCAACATAATTGACTAGTTTCTGTTACCTATGGCGTATACATATATACGAGTATCTTACTCTGTATTGTCGTAGCGGTGAGTGATGGTCCATATTTTAAATGTAGAATTGCCTCATTTCACATTATTTTATTTATTTTTATAAAACACGTGCAATTGCTCAAATTATGTTCAGTGCCATTTATTATTTTAAGATATAATCGCGACGAAATTTTAATAATCTCTTACATTGTCCCAAATAAACTAAATGGGTATGTGATTCATGCGTTTCAATTAAATGTAAAACAAAGTAAATATTACATAAAACTATGGATATAATAAATACAAATATTAATAATATAGATAATATATCTGTCTCAGACTCATATTTATGTAAGCCGACTGATGTTCCTCTTTATTTAAACAAATCCAAAAAACTTTCAATTATATCTGTAAACATTCGTAGTATATGGTGTAATCTCGATGATTTTCTATTATCAGTGGACCTTATGAACATACAACCAGACCTATTGATCTTATCGGAATGTTGGATTTCTGATAGTAATCCTCCCCCTAACTTACCTAACTATACATGCAACTACTCTAAAGAAACATACAACCAAAATGACGGCATCGTGGTGTATGTTAGGACGAGTCTTCCAGCCACTACATATGAACCTAGATTTATCGATGGTAATTGTTTGATCACAAAGATAGGTAAAGACACAGTTATAATATCGATTTACCGACCTCCTTGTTTTAGAAATCGCAACAACTTTTTGTCCTCCCTAGAGGAGGTGTTAAAATCATTAGTTTCTTTTAGACATATCGCGTTAATTGGTGACATTAATTTGGACATTTTACCATCAACAAAAAATCAAATGGCTGACGATTACTTACTTTTAGCTTCTTCCCATGGCTTACTACCGGCACATTTGATCCCGACTCGCCTCAAAACCTGCCTGGATCATGTTATGCTTAAAACTTCTTACTCAGCAACAACCCTTGTAGTTAAAAGTACAGTAACTGATCACTATCCTGTTATTCTCTCATTGAATGCACCAATACACAGCTCCCAAAAAAAATATGTTACAAAATTAAATCACTCTAATATTACAGAGTCAATAATGAAACATGACTTTTCATCTATTTTGTCATTGGAAGATTGTAATCTGGCTACAGATCAGTTTATAACATCAATTTCAGAAATAATTAAAAATAATACTGTTACATACTCCCCTTCTCGAAAACTGACTAACATTAAGCCTTGGATGACTCAAGGTCTTCTAAGATGCGTCAGAAACCGAGATAAAATGCATGCTAATCTAAAGGAACATCCTAACAATATTATTTTAAAAACCACCTATAAGAGGTATAGAAACTTTTGTTGCTCTTTAATCAAAAAAGTAAGAAGTGAGTTTGAAAAAGCTGAGCTTAATAAAGCTAAATCCAATATTAAAAAAACCTGGCAAGTTATTCACAAGGTCACGAATTACAAACCTACTAAGGCATCCAATGAAACCCTTCTTTCTGTTTGTAACAAATCTCCTAGAGAAACTGTCGAAGAGATTAATAAGTTTTTTATTGAAATAGGCAAAAATATAGCTGACCAAATAGTACCTGAACCTAGTGACGAAACATCTAATCTAGCCAACAACAATATCACCTCTCCAAACTCATTGATACTGATAGATACAGACCCATTGGAAGTATTTCATTTACTTAATAAACTCAAAGAAGATAGCTCTCCTGGGTGGGATAGTATACCTTCTTCTATCTTGAAGCAAAATGCTGCTATTCTTGCACCAGTAATCTCTCACATTTGTAACTTGAGCTTCAATACCGGAGTTTTTCCAAATGCACTCAAAAAGGCTTTAGTTCATCCAATATTTAAGAGTGGAGACAAGTCTTTGTATAATAATTATAGGCCTATCTCTGTTCTTCCTGCTCTCTCCAAGGTACTAGAGCGGCTTATAAACAATAGGTTCGTTACATTTTTAGAGAGATTCAACCTTCTGAGCACAAATCAATATGGTTTTAGACGTGGAAAGTCCACTGGAAATGCAGTGCTTAATTTAACCAATTTTGTTGCTGAGGGATTGGATAAAGGAGATAAGTGCTTGGCCGTATTCTTGGATATAAAAAAAGCGTTCGATACTGTGCCGATTTCTCTTCTAACAAGAAGACTTGAACGCCTAGGAATACGTGGTCTTCCACTTCAACTTTTGAAAGATTATCTTTCTAACAGATACCAGTGTGTAAAAATGGGAGAACACGTGAGTAGATTCTTGCCTGTTATCCATGGTGTGCCCCAGGGTAGCATACTTGGCCCTACCCTCTTTCTCTGCTTTATCAACGAATTGTGCAATCTAAACCTTAATCTAGCTACCTCTAAAATTTTAACTTTCGCAGATGATACAGTTCTCTTATTTAGAGAAAAATCCTGGCTGCGAACTTACATAGCTGCTCAAACGGGATTCAACAAAGTAAATGAGTGGCTATATAACAGCGCGCTTAGTCTCAATAAAGATAAGACAAAATA
Organism: Hypomecis punctinalis; assembly: GCA_949316475.1. Lineage (NCBI taxonomy): Eukaryota > Metazoa > Arthropoda > Insecta > Lepidoptera > Geometridae > Hypomecis > Hypomecis punctinalis. Next base: position 15,149,155 of record OX438820.1, on the reverse strand, counting down.
TATGACCTTCACGATAACTAATTTTTCTCAACCGACGGAATCAGAATATTATAAACTCAGAGTTCACGACTCAAACTGTCCAAAAACGTACTGTTCTTGTCCGATATTACATCGGACTAACACAATTAAGTATTTGGGAGTAAATATAGACAATAACTTATCATTTCAAGATCATATTACAAATTTGAAAGGTAGAATCAGGAAACTGATCCCTATATTTAAAACCCTGAGACATATAGCAGACCAAGATCTGCTAAGAAATATATATTATTCTCTCTGCCAGTCCTTGCTTACATACTGTATACTAAGCTGGGGGGGAATATGTAAGACTAGCCTAAAATCTTTAGAATGTGCACAGAGAGCTATACTAAAAGTTGCAAATTTCAAGCCGCGCCTCTACCCGACTGCTGACCTGTACAAGGAATGTAATGTTCTCACTGTTACACAACTTTATCTTCTACAATTGTTTATTCAACAACACACTAAGCCTCAGTCAGTAATAAACAATAACTTACATAATAAACGCAACAATAGGAACATATATAATATTTACACTGTACCACTGACAAAAACGGTTTTTGCAATGCACTTTTCCAACTATTTGGGTCCTAAATTATACAACAAACTTAGTAAACAATCTGCTGTTCAGAAGCTAAATGCGCATAAATTTAAAAAAAAATTGTTATCTTTCCTAAAAGATATGGACTATCAAAACACTGAAAGCTTTATCTCTGTTCATTAAATTTTTTTCTATTAATTATTAATGTTAAAAAACGATTCTAACTATGCTTATCATAGTTTTAATACGTTTAATTAGCTTATGTATGAATGTTTAAATTTTATTATTTTAAATATTATTTCAAAATTTATTGTTAATATTGATTCAAGTTACTTATTTATAATTATTTTAATATAGTGCAACTATAGGGAGAAGCCACCGGATTCCGAGACACAGTTTTTAACTAGTTCGGAACCGGTGGATTCAATTCAATAGCATGTATATTTTGTGTCCTAATAAAGATTTTGAATTTGAATTTGAATTTGAATTCCGAGACGCGTAGGTATGATTTGTCTTCCGACCGTTTTAATGAAGACGGTATACTGCATAGATACCATTACCGTGACTCAATTATTTATTTATTTATTTGTTTATCAGCGAGCAGTGTATACTGATGTGCCTATATCAAGCAGAATCAAATAAAATTAATATTTATCTGTTAAAGAATTTTTTTCCTTCTTTATCCAAAGGTCCAGTCTATTCTTAAACGTGTTTATAGTTCTTGCTGAGATTACATCCTCAGGCAACCTATTCCAGTTGTAGACAACTCTATTGCATTGGATGTGGTGTGCAGTGTTGGTTTGTGATGGTGTAGGCTGCAAGATAAATTTATGGCGTCTGCTATCCCGCATATTTTCGTTTAAGGTGTACATGTCGTGAATATGCGGAAGATTATAAAAGCCATTGAGAATCTTGAAGGTCTCAATCAGGTCTCCACGCATTCGTCGTTCTTCGAGGGTCGTGAGACGAAGAGTTTTTAACCTATCTTCATACTCGTAGGTTTTGCGGCGCAGAGCATATGGAATCCTGGTGGCTTTTCTTTGTGCACTTTCAAGCAAATCAAAGCAACAAATCTTCTTAAAGACACCACACCTGGAACCCAAAGAGAAATTAATAAGAGTTTACAAAAGTATACAAATAAGCCTACCTTAAATAATTATTTTTAGCAAAAAATAGCATGACCAACTTCACCCGTGTACAGAATTCGCGAATATTTCGCACGGATCGATGTAGCATTTTTCACACTATTGTTGATTTATCAAAAATGGCTCAGCCGATTGCGATAAAATTTAAATGGAACTAATTTCGAAGTATACTCTTTCCAATAAAAAAAGAATTATTGAAATTGGATCACTATGAAAAAAGTTATGCGTGGATATAGATAAAATAAAAAATATATGTATACGCGTCGAATTGTATACCTCCACCGGTGGTTCGTCAGTTAAAGAGCTACGTCGGTTCACGTCTGCTTAAACTTGTTTACTCTCCTTATACACAAACAGGAGTAGTAACCTGAACTGGGGTGAGCGCCCTCACAAAGAAGGCGTAATCAATGCTATCACTTGTCTAGGCCTTGATAGACAAGCGCCGTCATTGACTTCACTAAAAGTACATAAAATCATTATGATAGTACATATATTCATTATTTGTTCAAAATAGTTAGAACACGAGATCAACATAGGGGCTTATTCTGTACATCGAAAGTAAAAACTTTAGTTCTGCGACTTTTGACAAAACTAAAAAAAAATAGTTCTATAAAATAATATCATTCACCTGCGACAAAATGTATGGAACAGCTGATTTTTAGGGTTCCGTACCCAAAGGGTAAAAATGGGACCCTATTACTAAGACTCCGCTGTCCGTCCGTCTGTCTGTCACCAGGCTTTATCTCATGAACCGTGATAGCTAGACAGTTAAAATTATCACAAATGCTGTATTTTCTGTTGCCGCTATAACACCAAATACTAAAAACAAAATTAAATAAATATTTAAGGGGGGCTCCCATACAACAAACCTGATTTTTTAGCCGTTTTCGCTCGAAATTAATTACGGTAACAGGTAGACGCTTGAAATATTCATAGAATATTTAATTGCATGTTTAGTTCAATAATGAATTATGAAACCTGTGGATTAACATGCTGGGCACGCTGCCAACTGGCAGTGGGCTTGAGCATTTGGATCATATTTAGACCTTCAAGGGATTATATATATTTTTATTTCGAATAGGTTCGCGTTTGACTACACACTGCCTGATGTTAAGCAGATATGCGGTCTAGGGTGTAGCACGCTTACCTAGAAGATACCTAATTACTCGGGATTTGAAGACACCCACGTTGTACTTTAACGGGAAGACAGACCCAGGCAAAGCGTTCCACATTCCGGCTGTTCGTATGAGGAATGAGGATTCGAAACGCTTGGTTCTAACGCGCGGAATGTCCACCATAAAAGGGTGGCGCTTTGATCGCGTCTGTCTAGCCGTACGATAGAAGAAAGGGGCAGGGGGGACCAGATTGTGCAACTCCTGGGCACTCTCTCCGAAGTGTATCCGGTAAAAGGCCGACAAACACGCCACCTTGCGACGATGCTCAAGACTTTGCAGCTGTGACTTAGTCAAGGTGTCGTTGTCAATCAGCCTCCTAGCTCGCCTCTCAATCGACTCCAGAGCCTCCAGTTCTGCATAGACAGTCCTCCAAGGTCTGTGGATGATCCAATTGCTTTCTATGTAGTAGTAGTGTAGGTAGTTTTAGCATAATTAAAGTAGTATTGTATATTATTGTAGTACGAATAACTACCAGGGGGGATAGCTTGGTAGGGATAAGTGTACCAGCCGAATAAAGCCACCTTAGCCCGTTAAAAAAAAAAAATTAGGGGGGACCAGTACAGTACGGAACCCTTAATGTGCGAGTTCGACTCACACTTGGCTGATTATTCTTTTTGAGTTTTGACAAAGTCGCAGAACAAAAGTTGTTAGTTTTGATGTACAGAACAAGCCCCTAAAAGGATGCTAATTGATTAGAAATAACCCTGTATAAGTAGGTTCTTGCAATGATGTTATCTACTGCGCAAATATCAATCCTGACTGAAGCTCGTGAGGATTGGGTTACTCGCAGCTTGTAGTTAACTTCACAACCGTCAAGAAGTTTGCTTCAGCCTATACCTACTTTATAATGAAGTTGCATCTCGTGTCACTAAACAAAGCCCTTTTCACACTTCCATAAACAAAATGTCCCATTTTTGTCACTTTATAATTGGCCACGGAATGACCCTTAAATGTTCCATATACGTCACGTCTGTAACTGTTGTCCCATTTATGGAACGATCTAACTTGGAGTTGTTAAAAAAATGTCATATCAATATTCAATACAAGGTTACGTGGAACGGTGCTACTTAGCCGAAAGGACTATTTTGTAACTTTTAGTGGACATTTAGCACTTACTAACAATTTTGTGTTTTTTTAATTTTCACTAAAGATAAATTAATATGACCTAAATATGGTGCCTTCCTCTTTTCTGTAGTTGCTGCGCCCGACGGGGTCCATATGCCACTTTGTACCATTTATATTTTTTACCATCTTGTACTTTATGGAAGCAGAATAAATGAATTATTATGAATTAAGGAGTTCTATATATTTTTATTTCGTAAAATTCTAGGAACCTATGCTTAAATTATGCTCTACGTTTTTTACTGCTTATGATACAATCCCATGGACAAATTCATGATTGGCTCGCTACTCTTTCACCCACTGGTTCACCCACTAGTGGGTGTAGGGGTAATTTCTGTTTTCCCGTGTACCCACTGCGTCAAGGTTGGAATTATATTAGGTGTGAAAAAAGTCAGAATTTTTGATCTTGGATACTTACCGCCTTACTACAAAATACTTAAACACGCCTTAAACACTGTTTAGCTGTACAATTTGTACTATTAAACATAGTAGTAAGCCATCGTAATTTTAATAGCAATTTAAAATGAGCCTGTTTTATTTCCCCGATATGCATGTGGAAAAAATAACAATATTATAAGTTGCCTTTAATGCGATGGCGTCTTTACAATTGCCCACAATGTTTAATTTTAAGATGTCTATATTGCACGTTGTTCCACGAAAAGCTTTACAATTAGGACTTTAATTAATTAATCATTTCCAATAACTTGATGTTTAGTGTATTTTTAATTCTAAAGTTGTGGACTCAAATCCCAAACCACGCAAGCAAGTCTGTTTAGGACCTCAAAATTAATACCAATAAATAACCATTAATCTGGCTGGATGACACGTTCAATTGTAGGTCCCGGTTGTTTTAACCGTTTAACTATGTCAGAGGCCTTCAGGCGGCCTAAAAACTCTGACACCAGGGCTAGCCACCCGGCCTATACGAACTTACTTACTTACTTATCTGGCTGGATGCAAGCCGCTACGAACCGGTCTTATTGGAGATCTTTAGGGGAGGCCTATGTCCTGCAGTGGACGTCCTGGCTGAAACGAACGAGCAAATAAGAATTATGACCTCCTTTCCGCCAAGTAACACCGTTCTACATAATCCTTTGCGTACTGTTTAGCTGGTTATTATTTTAAAGTGGCTTACAGGTTTTTGAATCTAAAAGGAGTTATCTAATACTTTTTATTGAATGACGAATGGTTAGAAAGTCTTTGATAAAATACACGCTAAGTTAATACTGTACTGTACCAGCCTTTTTCAATAGTCCACTGCAGGACGAAGGCCTACCCACGAAGGGTGATTGGGCCATATCCACCACGCTGGCCCAGTGCGGGTTGGTGGACTCACATACGCCATCGAATTTCTTCTAAGGACGTACGCAGGTTGCCTCACGATGTTTTCCTTCACTGAAATGCCAGTGATGTGAAATTCCGTACATAAATTCCAAAGAACTCATTGGTACGGGACCGGGGATTCGAACCCACGACCTCACGATTGTAAGGCGGGTGTCACTACCTCTTAACCACCACGGCTTAAAAGCTGCTAAATAAATAATAAATCCAAAATACGAATCCCATAGAAGATCGGTAAACATTACGTGAACTTAACTTTTTCTCTTTATCCTAAGGTTGCCTGGAAAAGATTTCTGTTAGTAATAAGGCCAGTTTTGAAGTTTTCTCATAATTTATTTTTTTTCTGGTGTGAATAATGAAGCATTAACTGAGTTAAGTATTAACTGAGTTACTGTACCGTAATGGCCTTTTTAATAGTCCACTACTGGAGGTAGGTACTACTTGTAGTACATCTGGTCGCACAACGGGCAACAAATGCATCCATATTATAACGAGGAGTTTTGGACCGATCATAGATTTCGCCAGATCTAGTTCTCCATGGACAAATGTAAAGATTTGCTTGAAGGTTATAAAATGTGACGAGGAAGCCACCAATCATATGGCTATTGACCGATCATCACCCTAAAATATCATAAATTCAAAATTACTTATATAAAATAAATATTTGTGGACATCTTACACACGGCCTTTGACCCCAAACTAAGCAAAGCTTGTGATATGACTGCCAGAGACTGATATACTACATATACAGGGTTATTTCTAATCAATTAGCATCCTTCTAGGGGCTTATTCTGTACATCAAAACTAACAACTTTAGTCAAAACTAAAAAAAATCAGTTGTTTCATACATTTTGTCACGGGTAAACAATATTTTTCTATGGAACACCCAATTTTTTTTTCGAGTTTTGACTAAAGTTGCAGAACAAAAGTTGTTAGTTATGATGTACAGAATAAGCCCCTAGAAGGATGCTAATTGATTAGAAATAACCCTGTATACATATTTTAAAACACATACTTTTATAGATAATACCTAAATAACACCCAGACACAGAGCAAACACCTATGTTCATCACATAAATATTTGTCCTGGGTGGGAATCGAACCCACTCTTTGACCCAGGAGTCAGGGTCACTAACCACTGAGTCATTGAGGCAGTCAATCTTCTGGAGTCTGGATTTTGACTTCTGAATCAACTCCATAAAATCTAGCTGAGTGTGTTTAAATCATGTTTACTACTTAAATAGTTAGAATAGAAGCCGTGGTGGCCTAGAGGTAGTGACACCCGCTTTGCAATCGTGAGGTCGTGGGTTCAAATCCCGGTCCCGTACCAATGAGTTCTTTGGAATTTATGTAGGGAATTTCACACCACAGGCTTTTCGGTGAAGGAAAAACATCGTGAGGCAACCTGCATACTTCCGTAGAAGAAATTCAATGGCGTATGCGAATCCACCAACCCGCACTGGGCCAGCGTGGTGTATATGGCCCAATCACCCTTCGTGGGTAGGCCTACGTCCTGCAGTGGACTATTAAAAGGCTGATACAGTACAGTACAGTACTTAAATAGCTTACGCCAGCTAACTTAATAAACACTACCAAAATAAGTTTTTGTAGGATTGCCTGAAACATAATCTACGTCTTTTTCTACAGTGGGCCATTAAATAAAACATTCCAGATAAAAAGCTACTAATCTCGACATTTCTTTAGATATTTGTAATCGCGTCTGTAATAGCGTGTTACGCACACATACACTTATACACATGTGTGTGTGACATGTTTTATTTGTGTGTTAGCTCCCGGGTACAGGTTCCATGAGTAAAGGAAACGGGGTCTTATTTATAGTACGATTTATCAGGATCAATGCTTTTAAACCAGCTATATACCTATATTACCTGGTACGCTATGAATATATAATGAACTAGCTGAACCCGCGGCTTCGCCCGCGTTGTTTGTATACGTAAGTATACGTACTTGCTAAAAACTGATAATAGCGTGTGGTTAGGCCGGCGTTGTCTATTACTTGCTTATTTATAACGATAATAGCTTCGTGGTTTGGCCCGCGATGTCTTAGTACTGTTATCATTTTATTTTCAGTGCTTTCCACACTAGATTTTATCTCAAAGAGTTATCTTTGTGATAAGCATTTCAAAAATCTGAAGCGAACGCAGGATTTGAACCTGCCCCTTCGGATCAGGGGATCGGAGGCGGGCTAGCTCAGTTGGTTAGAGCGTCGGGCTAGTGATCCGAAGAGGCAGGTTCAAATCCTGTGTTCGCTTCTTTATTAGGACCGCAGGATCGCGCTGGATGCAAACCGCTATCAACCGGTCTTATTGGAAATCATTAGGGGAGGCCTATGTCCAGCAGTGGACGTCCTATGGCTGAAATGATGATGAATAATATAAGCGGGAAATACACATGTCAATAGCTGGCACACTTGCATGCCAGCTCCTTGCACGTACCAGCTACTGGCATGTGTATACGCTATATTACGTTAGGTAAAATTAAATAGCAGCGTAAAAAGCGTTCTCTCTATCGAATGCCTACAGTGAAAAAGAAACAGAACTATGCTATTTAGCTAATATAGTTACGCTGGCGCCTCTGTAATCGGGCTTATTGCCACTCTATTGCAAGCTCGGCTCAAGTGGAACAAGACACTTTTTCGTGTGCGCACCCCGCGTTTACGAAATACTCGTTTAAGACATTATCACGTCAAAAATAATATAAATGCGTGCCTATAGATAAGGCACCGTTCCAGTAACATCAGAGAATTTACGTTAGAAACAAACACGCTCTAATCAAAGCTCCGAGGTAATACGCGAATAATTACGTATGTACGTAAAAATACTTTGTACGTTACGTTTTATTCATGTTTTTATTATCTCATTATCGCATATTACAAGTAGAAACATGCCTACATAGTCGACGTACCTGCTCGTACTAAGGCTCCTTTACACACAGGCGGTACGAGCGGTATAGCAGACTGGCGGGCATCTGTATTGTACTGGTTATTTAAGAAGGGCTCACACAGGTCCGGTCGCGGTACTGCCGTACCGCCCTTTACCGCTCGTACCGCTCGTACCGCTCTACCGCTCGTACCGCCTGTGTTTGATGGAGCCTCTAAGCGGTTCGCTTCTTCCTTCATAATGCGGACCGCCAGGAATTGGAATGCCCTGCCTCCGTCATTGTTTCCTGACAATTACAATCTGGATATTAAGTCAAGAGTGAATAGGTATCTTTTAGGTCTACATGCTCCATCTTCGGCTACAACTTCGCTTTCCATCAGGCGAGTCGGTGTCCAAAATAAATGTAGCCCCATTCTTCATAAAAAAAATATATACGATACATTTTTTTACTGACCATTATGTTTTCTTAAAAATAGGACATTCAGGGCTAGACGCGGGTTTCCCCTATACAGGGTTATCCTGAACTGTAAATCCTACTAATATTATAAACGTGAAAGTTTGTGAGGATGGATGGATGTATGGATGTTACTCTTTCACGCAAAAACTACTGAACGGATTGAGATGAAACTTTTCAATAATATAGCTTATATATCGGCATAACACATAGGCTATAAATTACAATGATGTATTGCGTATGCGGACGAAGCCGCGGGTAAAAACTAGTAATAAATAAATAAATGAATGTTTCGACTTGAATAATAATAAATAAACATAAGTAAATAAATGTTTGGACTTGAAAAAAAAACTGGTGTGCTAAGCCGATAGGAGTTGATTCAGACTATCATTATGAACAACTTTTATTATGGCCAACCCGAAATTCGAGAAAAAAACCAGTTAAGTGCGAGTTAGACTCGCACACCGAGGGTTCCGTGCAAATCTTGAAAATTGCATAAAATTGGGAACTAAGTTGTTAAAACCTCAAAGCATAATTATAACATAACCTCCGACTAGAAGGTTGTTCTTATTTTACGTCATGTATCGTATATGACACATCGTAAAAATAATTGAAAGCCTGTTTTAGCTTGTAATATACTCCATAAAATTTAACTTGATCTTTGCGACAGCTGTCAGTAAAATCACGCCTATGAAGTCCTGAATTTCTTAATAGTACAGACAGTGTCTACCTGTCAATGTCATACTTTGTGGGCATGCCGATTAGTGATGGGCGACGAATGATCGTGACCACAGAGTTTTAGATAGAGTTTTAAAATATCGATAGTTTATACTGACGATATTTTCAATAAAACTAGATTTATCATTATTTTTTTTGTATATTTTAATATCATAACATTTTTACATGTGTAATTAAGGTAAACCCAATTATATGTTACATTAGCATCGATGATAGTGAAAAACGTCGATAAATACTATCGTTACATTATTATGAGTATATAATTAATATCATAACATTATTTACATGTGTACATACTTGATCTTAAATAATAGTAAGTAAATGAAATCCAATTTCTCACTTTCAACTACTCATTCGATTTCATTACAACATTGTTTGAAAATCGATTTTTTCCACCACTATCCCAACTCTAAAAATGTCAATCTTCTACTGTCGCAGAGATCAAGTTAAATTTTCTAGAGTATAATAAAGGTCTTTCATAATTTAGAAACTAGAGCCCAATTATTAGCATCGAGGCCCTATATAGCTAGACTATATCGGCTCAGCCAATTTCAATAAAATTTAAATAAGCCAACGTTGGTAGTATGCTTTTTTGAACTTAAGAAGAATTTTTTAAACCGGTTCATAATTGGCGAAAATATTGATGTACATACACAAAAAAAAGATGTACAGTCGAACATAGAATATCCTCCTTTTCGGAAATCGGTTAATAAGAGACTGTGACAGGCTTTGAATTAAAATAGGACATGTAATATCGGATCACGTAATACACTTTCCTTGGGACCTTCGATCAGGAATACACAATGTGTATGTATGATCGAAACTTGGGACATAAATTCTTCAGACAATTTGACACCTCTCACAAATTCAGGCTTTCACGCGACCGTGCCGGAAGCGGAAGCGGCTCGTTTCCACCAAAAAAACCGCGTAATTTTTTTCACCGACGCTTAAGCCGTTATGGCGGCACTTCCGCTTGGATTTCCGGTGACGTCACGTGTCGCGCGTGACGTCACATCCGGACACTGGGTCGTGTGATTTTCGGGAATTATTTTTGAGGTTTTCGGGATTATTTGTGGTTTTTGTGCGCTTTGTGTTGAATTTTGGAATTTATTTAGGTCGTGACCGGGTGGTTAGGCCCGTGTCAAAATACTATAATTATTTTTTACAAATGGATACTTATTATAAACGAGAAAGTTTGTATGGATGTTTGATACTCTTTCACAACTACTGAACGGATTGAGATGAAACTTGTCAATAGTAATGTTTATACAGGGTTATTTCTAATCAATTAGCATCCTTCTAGGGGCTTATTCTGTACATCAAAACTAACAACTTTTGTTTTACGCCTTTCGTCGAAACTCAAAAAAAAAAAAAATTATTCTTGCATAGAAAAATGTAGTTCACCCGCGACATGTATGGAACAGCTGATTTTTTTTTTAATTTTGACAAAAGTCGTAGATCAAAAGCTGCTTTGATGTACAGACTAAACCCCTAGAAGGATGCTAATTGATTAGAAATAACCCTGTAGGTATATCAGAATAACATAGCTATAATTTATAAAGAGATTTCGTGAAACGAAGTTCGCCGGGTCAGCTAGTCACTTAATATATTCTAAAATAAGATTTTTTTGGACACTATGTGATCTCTGTACACTGTACATTAACCAATGACTATTTAATTACCGACTGTAAAAAAGGAGGTTGTTACGTGACTACTCCACGAATTATTTCTTTATGAACCGATTTAATGATTGTTTTGATTACTTTAGAAGGATTAATTCTTGTTGATCTAACAATTGATTATTATTGTGTAGCCGTGGTGGTCTAGAGGTAGTGACACCCGCCTTACAATCGTGAGGTCGTGGGTTCAAATCCCCGGTCCCGTACCAATGAGTTCTTTGGAATTTATGTACGGAATTTCACACCACTGGCTTTTCGGTGAAGGAAAACATCGTGAGGCAACCTGCGTACGTCCGTAGAAGAAATTCGATGGCGTATGTGAATCCACCAACCCGCACTGGGCCAGCGTGGTGGATATGGCTAAAACACCCTTCGTAGGGTACGCCTACGTCTTGCATGGACGGGGTGCGCATTAAATAAAATATAAATTAGATTATACATCATAAACATACCTACATACTAATAAAAAATGATATAAATACTTAAAATACAAACAATAAATAAAATTAAAAAAGAATAATGGTAAAAGAAACCTATGATAAAACAATAAACTAATACATAATATAAATTAAAATATACTACTTACATAAAACAACATAAATAACAACAACAACAGTTACAAAGTCAAAGGAACAACATTTTCAAAACAGCCTTAAGTAAATATACCTAAAAATATGTGGTCAATAAAGAAATGTCCAGTTATTACTACAAAATACCATGAAGGTAGAATTAAATACCAATCTAGAAAATAACACCTTATTACAATATTTTACTAGATTATCTAGTTTCCACTGTAATATGAAAGCGAATATGAAACTATTTATTAGTTTCTAACCGAAAGTACTTAATTGTAAGTAAAACCACACAAACTTAATTGCCTCACGTAACTTGGTACTTATTTCGGCCCTAAACAATTTCTAACAATACCAACAAAATTAAAACAATGTTATACCTAATACAATACCTAATACAAATGACAGACTTATGTTTTCACATTGGAGAAATTGGTGAACTAAAATTTTCTTATGAAACTGCTTTAACAGTGCGACTGTAGCGACCATTTGTAACGATACGAGTAAAATTAAAATATGATGAAACAAATTTATGACATGGAAATGGTGGAATTGGTGAACTAATATTTTCTATAGGGTGTTTTCTTAAATGCGATAGTAGTGACACGATGTGAGTTTGGAGGTAAGTTAGTTTTTTACCTGAAGTTATTCTGAAAATGTTAGGTCGGATAACGCTAAAACATGGGACTAAAAAGATAATTGTAACGGGACAGGTATTTATTTGCGCATCAGAAATGGGTAATGCTCATCAATACGTGTGCTTTCATTTGTCACATCAATTTAGAAATTAAAAGTTATGTAGACAAAATTTAACAAACTCGAAGGGGGTTATTTAAACCGAATTCCAAAAAGAGGAGGTTCTATGTTCGTCTGTATGTATTTTTTTAGTGTATGTTCTTATTATATCCTACGGGACATATCGCGCACTAAAATTACGAGTAAAATAAATACCTCATCATCCCGACGTATCGACCGTGGTCTCCCCGTGACCACGGTCGATGCAACTCGGTATGTTTTTTTAATGAACGGTTGAATTTTAGCGCGCGATTAGTCTCGTAGTATATAATAATAATAATGTGTTCAAATCGCGAAAGTTTAAAAACAACATAGTGTATGGTCATCGATATTTTCACTAATTGTAAACCGAATCAAAAAAAATGATTTTTGAGTTCGAAAGAGCATACTCTCGATGTGGCCTCATTTAAGTTTTATCGAAATCGGCTGAGCCGTTTTTGAAAAATCAACAATAATGGAAAAAATGTAAACTCCAGAGAACTATTTGAATTTTGTACACGATGGAAGTCGGTTTTGCCATTTTTTGCGAAAAATATTTTTTTAGTCATCATGCCCATTACTTCATTAAAACTCGCGTGAGAATACATTATATTAAATAAATGAAACACCGGTTTTCACTCACGTATGATATACGGCCGGGCCGCTGCGCGTGCGCCAGTCGACGGGAGTGCGCGTATTCCCTGATGAAGGAGTACTAATTTTACTCCGAAACAGGTCGGGTTTCCTAGCGGCCCGACCGTATATCATACGTGAGTGAAAATCGGTGTTTTATTTATTTAATACTAGCTTTTACCCGCGGCTTCGCCCGCGATATAATTTAATTTATGTTTAACTTGTCAAAAAAATATGGTAACAAAAATAGTAAGTGCGCCACAAAATATTAGCCCTCATTCAATGTGAATCGGTACCCAAATATTGTAGAAAATAATCATTTCAAACTCAAAAAACAGCCAATCTCAACTAATTTGTTTCGTCATCGTTATCATCCGCAGGTTTCTTTGTCCCACTGTTGGGAATAAGCCTCTCTCTTGCAGTGCCATCTGCTTCGGCTCTTTGTCGGTCGTGACCAGGCTCGACCGGCGGTATTAATGATATCGTCGAGATAGTCGACCCACCTTGCTGCCGCGCCGCACATAGCTGAGCGCTCTCACCTATTCAAGTACTCTAGTTGACCAGCTCAGTCACCACCGTCTTTCTTGCTCAAGAAGCGCTGGTAATTAGTTGCCACGCCATTGTGAACAATGTCATACGCAGGGCTTTTGCGACCGCCAATATCGCAGCCGTACTCAAACCGAATGGGTTTGCGCGTGGTGATGGCAAAAGGCCTGACGGTATGAAGCTAGTCCTATGGAAGTGTAGACGGCCCTTAGTATGGAACGCGACTTGCGTCGATACTTTGGCGCCGTTACATCTTTCTGAGACTCAGAGTAGGGCTGGAGCGGTAGCCGATTGAGCGGAGCAGCACATACGGCGCAAATATGCTAACCTCGGCAGTGGTTATATATTTGAGCCGTTTGAAATTGAGACATTGTGCGCGTGTTGGCCGGGAGCTCATCTTGTTTTCAAAAGTCTTTCTGAGCGTCTGGTGTACCCGCGTGACCAAAATTCTGGTGTTTATTTGGCTCAACGTATAAGTAGCATTGCCAAGCTGATTGGCAATGCTGCCAGCATGCTGGGCACGCTGCTAACTGGCAGTGGCCTCGAGCATTTAGAATATCTTTAGACCTTCCAGGGTCTGTGGATGATCCAATTGTTTGATATGTAGTAGTTTATGAAGTTTTATTTAGTGGTAGTTAATAAAGGCCCTTTTTTATTAAAAAAATCAAGTACCTTGCACCTTGTTGTTACTGTTCAAACCTAACCCGACATCAAAATACCTTATACTTATAAATGCTTCTGTTGATTATGATAAGGTTAGAGTGTACCCGCCCATGGGTTCCCGTCTTGTCGTGACGGGGAAACTTAGTAGCCGAGGCTTATGGGCGGCGCGGAAATCTCAGGCAGAGCCGCTTCTCTGGGTTTTTTCTGAGACAGCTGAGAAGGCGGCGCTAGAGGTCTCCCGGTGCTTTTTGGTCTTTTCCCCCTAGGCAGTTTAGAAGTTTGCACTCGAGGTTGGGCCGCTTTTCTGGGGTTGTTAACTATAGCAGCTGAGAAGCTGGCCGGCAAGTTGCGTGCCTCATGAGGAGTGCCGCAGTTGAGCCGGGCTGCACTTTTATCACTGTTAAATCTTAACCAAACCAACAGAAATTTATGTTCGTGTCAGGGTCACAATTCAGAATAAAGGTTAATAGCCTTAGTTTCAAGATACTCATGCCATACTACTTCTAAAAATCAAGTCGATCCGTTTCTTCGTATATTAGCATGGATTCTGTACCATAAAGGTAGAATAAAGAAATATGTTTAACCTCTAATGGTGGTATATTTAAAACTATTTTTAATGTCAGACGAAATGACGGCCCAGTATTAAACGTCATTGTAATATGTAGCATGGCAAAGGGAAAACTATTTTGTCCAATTTTAATGTCAGTTGTCATTGTTAATCCATACTTTATTTCCTCTTCGAGGAGCTATAATGGTGGAAAGACAATTTGTCTTTTTGATATGCTAAGCGAGACGTTTATAAAAGTCTGCTGCAGTCAATGTATGTCACCTGTCATCTAATTACGTTTTGTCAATCCATATTAGGCTCAATCAACCCAATTATGAACGCGCCATCGTAAATTTAATAGCAACGTAAAAGTGTCCTCTCTGTCGAATGCCCAAAGTAAAAAAGAAACAGAAATAGTCTAATTAACTGTTATAATTAAGATGGTGCCTTCAAAATTGGGCCTTTTAGCGTCGTTGTGGTAGGTGACAGTTTCGCTAACGATAGATGTTGTCCTATCCTACGGGAATTATGCAATTTTCGAGATAAAATGTAGCCTATGTCCTTTCTCAGGCTCTAAACTATCTGTGTACCAAATTTAATTAAGATCGGTTCAGTAGTTTAGGCGTGAAAGCGCGACAGACAGACAGACAGACAGAGTTACTTTCGCATTTATAATATTAAGTAAGGATAATATATTATCAGTATGATGATATCCAAGGACTGCTCATCGATTGATTTGACAGATATTCGATCGGCAGTTGTTTATTTTGACATTCTTGCAGCGCACGCTAGAGTAGCTCGCAGATGGCAGATTTTTCCTACTTACTCAATATTTATCGTTATATTTTGGACAATTCACAAAATATCTTTATAAATTGTAGCCTATGTGTTATTCTGATATATAAGCTATATTATTGCAAAGTTTCATCTCAATCCGTTCAGTAGTTTTTGCGTGAAAGAGTAACAAACATCCATACATCCATCCATCCATCCATCCATCCATCCATCCATCCATCCTCACAAACTTTCGCGTTTATAATATTAGTAGGATATTATTGCAAAGTTTCATCTCAATCCGTTCAGTAGTTTTTGCGTGAAAGAGTAACAAACATCCATACATCCATCCATCCATCCATCCATCCATCCATCCATCCTCACAAACTTTCGCGTTTATAATATTAGTAGGATCATGCTTATTGTTTATCTATGGATATAATGACCCAATGTAAAAAAACGGTGCAATTAAACAACATACTCGTAAGGGCACAAGTCTTTCGTTGGCCAAAACGCAAAATTGTTTTTCAACTCGTTAAAAAACCCCAACGATTCGGGATTGTGAGGTTTGGTGACAGATACAGAGTATTATTAGGTATTTTATTATGTACTTTTTGTAACAAGCTTATAGATGTCCATCACCCTTCGTGGGTAGGCCTACGTCCTGCAGAGGTTATTAATAAGGCTGGTACAGTATACGAGTAGTATAGGTCAAAGCAGTCATTAAATTTAATTATCTCGAACTTTTAGGCTGAAACTTCGACCAAATTTATCTAGATCGAGATATTTGCTTGAAGGGCTAAAATTATACCGTCTAACCACAAAAGTTTTACGCACGGTTTAAGCAATGTTTAACAATACCAATTGTGCCGTTAAACAGTGTTTAAGGCGTGTTTAAATCTTTTGTGGTAAGGCGGATAGTTCTTTTAGCTAAAAGTGTAATATGTAAGATTGTCTCCAAACAACTCCAAACATCAGTCAAGATTATAACAAGATCCATAACCTTATAATTATTGTTTATGTTTGCACAAAATTCCTTTCTACCGATTTCTGAAAAGGAGTTACTATGTTGGTTTGTATCTGTACCACAGAAACGCTTATTTTACCGTTAAAAAGTATATGATAATTTACCTACTGCTTTGAAATCTCTAAATGGTCACTTTTTTAACAAAAACCTTCAAATAAGGTTACTTTCTAAAGTTTCTTATAACTTGAAAGAATATTTCAACGATAGTGATGATGAATATTTAATATATTATAAAAAAATCTTTCATTATTGCATTCCATTGGAAAAAGTTGTTTACTATTATCATAAGAAGCATGCAATAATTTAAGATGAAACAACGAAGAACATAAAATAATAATCAAATTACTATTCAAACCAAGGACATTAGTGTTGTATTTATTCTACATTACAAAATATCTACTTTACTACGACATAATCGATTAATAAAAACATGAATTACATTAAAGGCTATTTGACAACATTGAGAATATAGTATCGATTGTGGTAATCCTTAAAGATAACAGCCTGAAAAAGACATATTGCACCTTATTTAAACTAATATATGTCCATTTTTCGCAAATCGCACGAAACTACGATAATAACGACACGATACCTAAAATACGATATTTTTCTAATAATCTGTGACGTAAACGCTCTAAGAAGGGCGGCAACTCTGGTAACGTCACATGATAGTAAACAAGAATTTCTCGATTGATTGTTGTTTGTGTAATTTGTGTTTTGTAATTTCGGAGTAATATTTATCTGTAAGTTACTTTTAAAGTATTTTTTGTCAATTTTTAGATGTGAACTAGCGTATTAACTAGTATCAACTAACGTTATTTACTAGTGTGTGAAGTCAAAGACCAGCGCTATTACAGAATGTCCTTTTGGCATTTTCATTGTTAATACAGTAGATCTCTCGGAAATATACATGTAGTATGCTTATTATGTACTAACGAATAATTTAAAACAATTCCCAAAAACTAGTGAAATAGCCTATTGTTAAAAACTTATACTTGACACTGGCTAATGTATAAACCATGCGACGCCAAAATATAAAAGAAGATGAATGTATACGCTAGCACTATAACCACACAGCATTGATAGGCAAAGTAGCCATGGCTACCAAAGAATTTCACCACGTTCCAAAACACGCTATTCACAATTTCACAGGAATGGTCACCTTTTCCTTTTGCTATCTGTTCCGAGCTTCTATTTGGTTAAATTGGAAGTTATTGTTCCCGGTAAAATCCAACCGCATTCGGTTTTGCGGTTACCATTGTAAATTTAAAGCCAAAATACAGCTGCAGATGTGTTTTTGTTTGTGCCCTTGCGCATTTGTTTTTTAACGTGATTGTAAAACGCAGAAAAAAAAATATGTCCACAAAATGTAAGGAGGCTGGTATAATAATCAAAAATTCTAACCACACACTCGTTACATTTCGATAAAGTTCATATTTTTCTGAGTCTTAAATTACATCAGTAAAAAACAAAAAATACCCCTCCGATTTTTTCAAAATTAATTTTGAATTTTGTCCAAAATGTTAAATAAAAGCATTTTTACCTATTAGACACACTTTTTGTTTTTTTTGTCACATTGTACTTACTAACTGGTCACACTGGTAGGTTATAATTTTTAATTTTAGCAAATTAGGAGATGATTGTGGAAGAATCAGCTACGAATGCAAGTAAAATAACGATAAAAGCACAGTATTGTTAAAACAGAAAAAATAAAAAGCTGTATTATTACTTTTCATACAAAAAATTTCACATTTAAAAAAATGGAGATAAGAAAAAAATCAAAATTAAATATTTTTGAAAAGCGCTTAAATTAAGCTTTCAAATGATGTATATATCATTTTGTTTCATTTTTTTAATATTATACCACTTGTGGACGTCACTTTTGTCTATAAAATTTAAATTAAAATTTTTAATTATTAAATTAATTAAACTTAATTATTTTTTACTAAATTTACCCGAGGCTTCCCACGGCATCCATAAATAATACTGAGACATTGGATGTAAATCTGTACATACCTACTAACTTATGTCTAGGTAGGTACATCCAGGTCACGGGGCCACTTTAATTGACCAGGGCTGTGGGATACAGGTCCTATCCGACGCCCAGTGCTGGTTGGTCCCAGGTGGTGGATGACGATGTGTCTGGTGTTCGACACATCGTCATTTTGGCGGGAGCCGAAGCTCCGTGGTGAGGCCCGAGTTGGGCCAGCGCTGGAGTGGAGAGCTGGCTGGCGCGGGGGAGTGCGAAAGCGTGCCCGTAGTCCCGACACCAAGCGCAGTAGTCATCATCATCATATGATAAATCAAACTAATAAGTCCATTATGATATGTATTTGGTCACCATAAATTATTTTACATTAGTTTCTTAAATAATTATCCCAACTTGGGTTGAGTGAATATGTGCTTTCGCCTCGAGGCGCAAATCGAGAATGCTCTCACATAAAGATTAATATTTTTACATCTCTTCAGTTTCTTTTCTCGTTTCCTGATTGGCTGTTTTAAAACTACGCCGGAAGCAGTTCTCATTGGTTAAAACGCAGCTGGTTGTTAAATCGGCCAATCATAAACCAGAGAAATGTTATCCTTACAAGTACTAGAAAATATCATTCGACATAAATATTTAAAAACCAGATTATAATTTTAAGCAACGATTAAAAATCATGACATTCATTTCGTGGCAATGGCTAAGTTTTTGTTTATATACCTATATATATATATAGTGCAGTGGTGGAACACCCAGGGGTTTTGGTGGGTATACCGTCAAGAAAAACTAAAAAAAAAACTAATAACTCAAGTACTCCCACAAAACCACCCGTCCACCCACCTACCCTTGAGGTGCGGTGGTATCTTTCAAACATTTCCCCTGGCTATGACCTGTGACGTCATACACATCTTAATAATACATCAAATTCGGTACCTACCCATCAACTGCAAATTGTGCAAGGACTAAGAACAAGTACAAATTGTGTTTTCCACTCACCCAGTCTTTCCGATAGTTGCAAACAATTGTCAAGTTGTGCCGAATTCCTAGTTTGTCTTAGAACAATAGATGCACCGGTTATAGCCATTTTAATGTCTTATTTGGCCACTTTAAATTTTAATAATTTTGAAGACAATTTTAATGTAGAAATTGTAAAAATTTTCAAACTTTGACAACAAACAATATTAATGTTAATGTTAATATGTTACATCGTTTAAAATCTATTTGTATAATAATTTTGACATCAAATGACCGAAATCGGGACTATGTCTTAAACCGGGACAGTGGCCAAAACAGGTACAGTGGCCAGAACCGAGACCGTGGCCAAAATCCCGGCCACAACTGGAGCATCTACTCTATTCACAGTCCCAACATCTCAAATTCAGTATCAACGCCAAATTGCGTAAAGACTAAGAACAAGTACAAATTGTGTTACCGACTCACCCTTACCTACCCTTTCCGATAGTTGCAAACAATTCTCAAGTTGTGCCAAATTCCTAGTTTGTCTTTGAAGAGGCATTTACTGGATTCCAACGAAGTTTCCTTTGGATCAAACGCGCCGTGTTTGCTTGTGCAAGGTTAAAAACTCTTTGGCAAATTGTGTTTAAGGTAGAGTTATTTTTTTTTAATCCATTTTTAGACATTTTTTAAACGAAAGTATTGAACTGAACGGTTTTAAATGGCTATGTTATATACACATGTTTTTGGGCCATATTTATACTCTATACAATTTAACTTGATCTCTGCGACAGCTGTCAGAAAAATCACGCCTATGAAGTCCTGAATATCTTGATAGTACAGACAGTACCTGTCAATGTCATACTTTATGGGCATGCCGATTAGTGATGGGCGACGAATGATCGTGACCACAGAGTTTTAGACAGAGTTTTATTTAAAATATCGATAGTTTATACTAACGATATTTTAAATAAAACTTAATTTATCTTTAATTTTATTGTATATTTTAATATCATAACATTTTTTACATGTGTACATACTTGATCTTAAATAATAATAAGTAAATAAAATCCAATTTCTCACAAGTAGTTGAAGAACTACTCGTTTGATTTCATTACAACATTGTTTGAAAAGCGATTTTTTCCACCACTATCTCAACTCTAAAAATGTCAATCTTCTATGTCAATGTCACTGTCGCAAAGATCTAGTTAAATTTTAAAGAGTATAATCTGTTATTTAATTTGATGACAATGACATTTTATGAATTCAATAGTGACGTAAATCCAAAATGGCCGGCAACGCAACATGGTAGATAATATCAAATGAAAGAGTGTCATAGAATTCAGATTTTGATAAAGAAGTAAGAATAATTTGGTAACGAAATGGAAGGCCACTATTTGACACCTAGAACAGATGGTCCACGGGTTGTACAGTCAAACGGAGATTATGTACCGACAGGCGCAGTTTAGGACGTCCAGGCAGTTTTTTCTTTGAAGAGGTATTAATTGTTGGATTCCATTAAATTTTCCTTTACAACAAACGCGCCCTGTTTGTTTGTGCAAGGTTAAAACTCTTTGACAAATTATGTTACCTAACACTATGTTGAAAAGAATTGTACTTGCTTTAATTTGGACTTTATAAACTAATTCACATTTATTTCCTTTTATACAAGGATCTGGCTAGGCGACTGGCAGAGGTGACACGTGACCAGAATGCTGGCATCTATTTTGGTCAAAAAATAAGCATATCAATTCAACGAGGCAACGCCGCCAGCATTCTGGCCACGTTACCCTCTGCCCCGGGTCTTTTAGATTAGTTTTATTTTAGTAATACAAGTTTTAGTATTAGTTTTTATTTTAAGTAGGTTCATTTTAATAGTTATAGCTTTTAGAATTAAGTTTTGTGTCTTAAGTTTTGTTGTGATAATAAATTTATTTTATGCCTGAAAAAAAAAAAAAAAAAAACAACACATTCAAATAACCTAGACCACTAGCCGATAGCCGCCCGTCCCAACTTCGTAAGAGTTTGTGCAAAAAGAGAACCGTCGTGGCGTTACGCTGAACTAATAATACGGTTTTGATTAGAAGCCAAGGTACTCACTATACTTGGTAGACGCGAGTACTGATGAAAACCGAATTGGTGTCTATCAAGTATCAAACACTTTTAGTTGTTCTAGCAATGACAGAGCAGCGTTTTCATCGTAAGAAAATTAGTAAAATGGCAGACCTGCCGTGCTTCTCTTTTGCACAAACTAGTATAATTTCGGGTAGTCTACCGAAGAATTGTAATCCCACAAAAACATTTTCATGTAAAACTTTACGAAGACGAGACTACAGTAAAGTTCTAACAAGCAAAAAGTTATGAAATCCCATGTAGAGCCAAGCTTGTAACTCTCCACGCCTTAACTCTACAAGCTCTTACTTCACATACTCTACATCTTAGCCAATATAACTATGTGGCTTGACCGTTTCGTTACTATAAAAGTATTTATATATCCATCCAGTCATCACCCATAGAACGGCCACTGCTGGACATAGGCCATAGATTTACAATAAGGCTGGTTGGAAGCGGCTCGTTCCTGCGATCTTTTTTATATCGTACCTAGTTGGTGGATATCCTACGCTACGCTTGCTGGTTTGTGGTCCCCATTCGAGAACTTTACGACCCCATCGGCCATCCGTTCTTCGCACTATGTGCCTTACCCACTGCCATTTCAATTTGCTAATCCGCTGGGCTATGTCGGTAACTATGGTTCGTCTGCGGATCTCCTCATTTCTGATTCGATGTCGCAGAGAGACGCCGAGCATAGCCCTCTCCATCGCACGTTGGACTGTCTTAAGCTTATTAATAAGGCCCACAGTAAAAGACCACGTTACAGTTCCAAATGTCATCACTGGTAACACACAACTATATTTTTAAATCAGCCCCTCAGTGCCTCATATATCCGATATATCGGATGAAAAGTTGTCAAGCAATTTTCCAAACGCTGCCCAGCCGAGTTGGATTCGGCGATTGACCTCTTTCTTGAAATTGGACCTACCTAACTGGACGACTTGTCCTAGGTAGACGTACGAGTCAACAATTTCAAGAACCGAGTTCCCAACAGACATTGTGGTGGATTGGACAATGACATTTACTATTGGACATTGACTATTTGTATAACAGAGAAATAACTAACATTACATCTTACGCCCATGCTAAAGCAGCGAAATAGCCAATCCGCATATAATATATGTATTGACTAAGGTGTAGAGTTTGTAAAGTAAGGGTCAAAACCTTACTGATTCGAGTCTGTTACGTATTTTTCTACTGTATTAACCTTTTTAACAGTCCACTGCAGGATGTAGACCTACCCACAAAAAGTGATTGGGCCATATTCACACATGGCCCAATACGGCGTTTTTGTGATGAACATAGGTGTTTGCTCTGTGTCTGGGTGTTAGTGATACTAACCTAATATCTATAAGTATGTATTTTAATATATATATATATATATATATATTAGTACATAATTATATCAGTCTCTGGCAGCTATATCACAAACATTGCTTAATTTTGGGTCAGAGACCGTGTGTAAGATGTCCCCGAATACTTATTTATTTCAGGCAAATGTTGCCAGTCAGGAAACACCTTAATACACTAATTTATTTAAAACAGTAGTTCCATCACTGTTCACTCAGCGGTTCTCAAATCAGAAGCACCTTCACTCAGCGGTTCTCAAATTGGAGCACTGATCCAGACACGTTCAAACTAGCGTGTATCATCCCGTGACGGACGTATCCGTCTAGTTTAGGCTGTTAGGGCATGTCAAAGTGACAGCCGATCCGGTAAAGTATTGTCACTCCAGACCAAATAATCTGCGCCTTTAGTACAAGTTTTGCATAGTTTATTTAAACTTGCGCATTTGCGTGTGATATATGTAGTTTTCGACCAATGTGTGTTGCCAGTGATGACTTATGGCACAGAAACGTGGTCTCTCACTATGGGCCTTATTTGTAAGCTCCAAGTAGCCCAACGAGCTATGGAGAGGGCTATGCTCGGAGTCTCTCTACGAGATCGAATCAGAAATGAGGAGATCCGTAGACGAACTAAAGTTACCGACATAGCCCAACGGATTGGCAAGTTGAAATGGCAATGGGCGGGGCACATAGCGCGGGGGGCTGATGACCGATGGGGTCGAAAAGTTCTCGAGTGGAGACCACGTACCGGCAAGTGCATCGTAGGACGTCCACCCACAAGGTGGACGGATGACCTCATTAAGACCGCAGGATCGCGCTGGATGCAAGCCGCTTCCAACCGGTCTTATTGGAGATCCATAGAGGAGGCCTATGTCCAGCAGTGGACGTCCTTCGGCTGATGGATGGATGGGTGGATTTGCGTGTGGCTCCATACATTTCTGTTAGTACATACTTCCTCGTTTTCGACATACAATATTTATTAATCAAGCGAATGACACAAAAACATAACATTTTGTGACATGTGTACAATGTACATTGCGTGCATGTGCGATTTGTACATTTTGTGATAATTTAAGGGGTGAAAAGTGCTTTCTCGCAGAACGTAAATTTTATCAAGAATGTACCGCGAATTTTCTCGATGAACTACAGAAAACGCGAAAACACTGTTATCAGAATTCTCTGAGTTGCCGTCCTACGCAGCGCTTGCAGGATGTGAACTTGACTTGAGAACTTTTGCTGTACGAGTGTGGGGAAGAAAATGAATTTTCATACCACAAGATCAAAAATAACTTATTATATGTCGTACAATCTCAACGCAAAATAATCATTATTATCTTGACACAATCTCGAGGGCTATGGCAGGTCAATAATATTGTATGAAACTACCTAGAGAGTAGTGATTTAAATTTGGAACGTCTAATTCGTATGAAAATTTCTTAACTTATAACATTTAAGGACATCGTAGAGGTTTTATTTTGTATCGCCGAATTAAACCTCTTTATAAAGCACGGCAACAGGCATTGTAAGGAGTATTTATTCGATTTTATAGAATAAAACCTCTTTGCAATGCCTGTGTTAGGCCATGATAATCGAGCTGGCCTTATATTTTTACGTAGTAGGTATTGATTCTGTTTTATTAAGGGTTTGTGTGCTTTTCTGTGATGACATTACATTATAATTTGTTTTATTTTACTGTGAACAATGAAGAAGAGTTGCCTAGTGAGTACTTAGTCATAGTCATAGTCATTTATTGCGTAATTAATATTTAAATGTCAAGTTTATAATAAAATTAAAAATTAATAAGTGAATCAAATTTAACAGTAGGATCACAATAAAAATAATGAATAATAATAAAATTATAGTACATTTCGTGTACAGCTATCATTACCCTTCCAGTTTAGGAATTCATTATGACTATAAAACGTCTGCTCGACAAGCCATCGTTTGAGACGACTTTTGAAACACGCGAGACTTGGAGCGTTAGTGATGTTCTCCGGTAACTTGTTGTATACGGTCGGTCCCATGACGTGAGTGAGTCTATCCGATTTAGCCAGTTGCCTCCGTACCTGCTTCAACTTCCCTGCACGCCTACTGTGCCCTGTAAATTCACTGTAATCTTGCAGATGGCTCACACTTACACTTAGTGAGTTTATGACGTAAGTATTACTCATATTCTTGGGGTTTTATTTTCGCGCAGGTATGAAAAGGTATGAAAAGTAGAGTAAGCACCACTAGAACCAAGTCTGTCTTTGTCTTGGGCGACTTGATCTCCTCGCTTCACTCACGGCTCTAAATAATTCCAATAATTAAAAATAAGAATTAACTTCGAACACCCGCGCTGCGCTCGTGAGTTAACTATAGAGTCCCTCGCTACACTCAGGGTCCAATTATCGCCCGTGACGTAAGATACCACTTGGTCCTCTTGGTACAATCCACTCCATCTCATTCTACTATTTTTTATGATTTTTCTTTTAGTGTCCGAGCAGTAGCGCTCTGGAATGATCTTCCTGTGACCATCAGACGTGCACATAGCGGTGAATCTTTCAAGGCCCAGGTTCAGCAACATTATCTCTCAAAGCTCTCTCTGACTGATAAACATATCACTCCTCGTTATTAATTTATTTGTAATATATTTACGTATAAGTATGTTTGTTTTTATTGTATGTATTATTTAAAGTATTTACGAGTATGTATGGCTATTATACTGTAGTTTATTTTATTGTTGATTAGGAATTTTTAATAACTTTCTTTCATTATTTTATTATTATTTTTTTGTTTTTACGTTTACACCGTCCTTGTCGTCTTTACTTTTCCTCGCATCCTAGAGAGGTTGTCTGGAAGTCGCTTTTAGCGATAAGACCGCCTTTTGCGCCTTTCTGTCTTTGTTTCTTTTGTTATGTTTTCTTGTTGGTGTCAATAAAGTGTTGTTGTATTGTATTGTACAATAATCTACTATTACAATTGTTTAACTTCTTTCACATGCCTTGATTAAAAAAAAATTTAGTATGGATAAATTTTTAAGCTTTATTTCTAAAACTAGAAATATTTGACATAAAAATAATAACAACTAAAAAAATATTCTTACTTAAGACATATCTTTTATTATAATACATAAATAGATCTTGTTAATAATTCTTAGGTTTACACAAGTATTCGTTTATATTTGAATCATTAATAAATGTGTTTTCATTATTAGGCCAGAAATATAAATAGCTTACTACTCCTGATAGTAGTAGTAAGTATCAGTGGCATCAGTACCAGCAGGATCAGTATATGTAGTATCAGTATATGTAGTATCAGTATCTGTAGTATCAGCAATATCAGTATCTGTAGTATCAATATTAGTAGTATCAGAATCAGTAGTAGTTGTATCAATACCAGTAGTAGTACTTTCTTCAGTACAATTCTCCTCAACAGTACCATACAACGCTTTACAACAAAGTTCTTTATCTCCATCCGATTTTATCATGTCTGCTGCTTTTTCTGCAATCATTTGTACAGCTTCATACGGACTACCATTAGTTAGTATCGGCATAACACTGGCGTCTACCACTCTTAAGTTTGTCACACCATTTACTCTTAACTTACTATCTGTTACAGAACCCATAGCACATGTTCCACAACTATGATACACACTCCCGGAAGTCTGTAGTAAGTAGCATTTCCAATACTCTTTTGTTCGGAATGTATATTTTTTACATTTCTCCAGATTTGGATTAACAAGCTCTGCTTTAGCTTCTTTAAAGTAAGTTAAATTCTCAACTTTTAGATAATCGATTATATAATCAACCATTTGGTCCAAGTCAGTGGTGTTGGTGTAATAACCGGACGTGATAACAGGGTCGTCGAGTGGATTTGTGCTTCTAAGTTTTACGCTACCTCTTGAATTTGGTTGGGTTTTAGATAGTAAAGCGTATAGAGAGTTATGGCCAATGTTTGCTTTGTTGAATTGATCACAAAGATCTGTTCTGAATTGAAAAACAACCGCACATGCTAATTGTAAAAACGGGGTGTTGGCAAAGAGAGGAAGCAGAAACATTTGATAGTCAGCAAATTCTTGAGATCGATTCAAAGACTCCAGCCCAATATTAACTGGAAAAGGGACATCTAGAGGATTTATGGTGTACAAAGGAGGGGGGAATATATAAGCTTCCATTTTGTGAACCAAAGACGTCGCAACTTGATCTTGAAAGTTTTGTCCAACCGGTGAATCGACTTTGACGGTAATGTTCATTGATTCCAAATGTTCTTTAGGTCCTATACCGGATAGCATAAGTAATTTTGGACTTCCAAATACTCCTGCACATATAATAATCTCCTTACTCGCTCTGTAGACGTACACATTACCATTTCTAATAGTAACTACTGCAACAGCTCTTAGTCCTTCAAAAAGTATTAGAGTGACGGTTGTACTTCGCATAACGTATAAATTATCTCTTGATTTTACTGGTGTTAAATATGTCAATGCTGTATTCTGTCTGATGCCAAACGTGTTCAATATAAACAAGCTTTGTGTAAAGCCTTTAGACACCCTCGAAGTGATATCTAAAGGTGTCATACTTCCAGTTTCATTCAAGGCGTCTATGTATTTCTGTCCATATTTTTTAGGTTTCCTTGTTATAGCACCTGGTCCATTAAGTCCATGGTTTTCTTCAAATATAGATGCCAAAATAGCCGGGTCTTCAAGTTTTTCCTTTTTTTTGAAATATGGGAAAACAGAATCGTAGTTCCATGAGGGGTCACCAGTTATATCTGCCCATTTATCGTAGTCTTTTCCAGAGCCTCTAGCTAGAATGAAGTGATTGATAGAACTGGTACCTCCTAGCGCTTTGCCAGAGGAAAATTTTGTAAACCCGTATTGAGAATTTGCTGCATAGTTATCAAAGTCTGATGAGTAGTTGTAATCGAATTTTGATCCCGCAAAAAATGCAAAAGCTGGCGGGAGCTGAAAAATAAAACATTCAGACATGAAAATATGTACAATCGAAATACGTGAATCTAATTTATAGAAAAATATCATTTACCCCCGACAAAATGTATGGAGCTGTTTTTTTTTTGAGTTTTGACAAAAGTCGTGGAATAAAAGTTGTTAGTTTTGATGTACAGAATAAGCCCCTAAAAGGATGCTATTTGATTACAAATAACCCTGTGTACAATAACATGATTTGAAACCGTAGACTGTATTGTAGACAGACACGTGGATAAAAAGGTGGATGCAGTGCGTGAACGTGAACGTTAAAAATATACCTAAGCTTAATACTTTTTAGACGAAAAAATAGAATGACAGTTATACCTATAAATATAACTATAAAGTATTTTTTTAATTTTAAGAAATAAGAATTGCGTTCATGCCTAAAGCATTCATGCTCGCTATCAAAGGCTCCTTCTTGCGGCGGCATTATGTGCCGGGTCGTTCTCTTCCCTCAAATATGGTCGAGGAGAACGATGGCTGGCACATATGTCACACTCGTGATCGGATGCTGCTTAAGGGTCGCCGGTCTGCTCGTGGCATTCACGTAGTGCATTGACTAACTTAGGCTAAGATTTCAAGTATTTACTAACTCTCTTTGTACAGTATAATCAAATAATTGTAAATTTCAGTTAAAAAGATTATTTTTTGCAAAAATTAGCATGACCGATTACACTCGTGTACAGAATTCACGAATATTTCGCACGGATTTATGTAGCATTTTTCACATTATTGTTGATTTATCAAAAATGGCTCAGCCGATTTCGATAAAATTTGAACGGGACGAATTTCGAAGTATACTCAATCCAATAAGAAAAAAGAATTATTGAAATCGGAGTACTACGAAAAATGTTATGGGTGGTTATACATAAAAAATATATACGCGTCGAATTGTATACCTCCTCCGGTGGTTCGTCGGTCAACAAAGGGCACATACCCTGGAATTTGTGGTTATACTCTATAAAATTTAACTTAATCTCTGCGACAGCTGTCAGAAAAATCACGCCTATGAAGTCCTGAATTTCTTAATAGTACAGACAGTACCTGTCAATGTTATACTTTGTGGGTATGCCGATTAGTGATGGGCGACGAATGATCGTGACCACAGAGTTTTAGATAGAGTTTTAATTTAAATATCGATAGTTTATATAGACGATTTTTTAAATAAAACTTGACTTATCATTAATTTTATGAAGACATAGTTTTATTGTTGTGATTCTCTTCCATCTTTTATTGTATATTTTAATATCATAACATTTTTTACATGTGTAATTAAATTAAACCCAATTATATGTTACATTAGCATCGATAATAGTGAAAAACGTCGATAAATACTATCGTTACATTATTATGAGTATATAATTAATATCATAACATTATTTACATGTGTACATACTTGATCTTAAACAATAGTAAGTAAATGAAATCCAATTTCTCACCCTTAACTACTCATTCGATTTCATTACAACATTGTTTGAAAATCGATTTTTTCCACCACTATCCCAACTCTAAAAATGTCAATCTTCTACTGTCGCAGAGATCAAGTTAAATTTTATAGAGTATAGTAATTTTTCAATATAAAAAAGATATCTGTAGAAAAAAGTCTTTGCCTAATTATCACACATAGGTAGAAAGTAAATCAACAATATAAAATGTGTTTCTAACCTAAAAAAAAAACAATTGAAGAATAATTAAAGCCAAACCAGTTTAATATCTATTACGAATAACATTTGATAACAAAATAGCACAATGTTAAAATTATGTTAATATAAGAGAATTTCATATGCGTCAAATGCAAATGCGTGCAAGCCAAAAACTCTAGAAAAAGAAAATATCTATTTTCGTTTAGGTGGCTGAATATCAAATGTACTACTAAATATTAGACATGTAACATCATTAGTTTTTTATTTTTTTTTATTAATGACAATACTACACTACTACTACATAGAAAGCAATTGGATCATCCACAGACTTTTGAAGGTCTAAATATAATCCAAGTGCTCAAGCCCACTGCCAGTTGGCAGCGTGCCCAGCATGCTGGCAGCATTGCCACGCTGAATGGCAATGCTTATACGTTGAGCCAAATAAACACCAGTATTTCGGTCACGCGTCGCGTCATTATTGTAACGTCATTATGGTATGAATAAATGACTATGACTACGGCTACTTGAGTATTGCTGCTGATATTTTTTTACAGATTCAGACTCGTATAGAGTCTCCGAGCCGAGCGATAACCGAAAAGTTACCGAGTAGAGACCACATAAGTGCCTTATTAAAAAAACTCTGACATCAGGGCTAGCCACCCGGCCTATACGAAATTACTTACTTACTAGTGCCTTATTATTATATAGGTACTACGAGACTTATTACGCACTAAAATCACGAGATAAATAAATACCTCCTCACCCTCATTGAGTCTACCCGTGACCACGGTCGATGCAACTCGGCCGAAACGTCGGGATGAGGAGGTATTTATTTATCTCGTAATTTTAGTGCGCGATTAGTCCCGTAATATATAGTAATAATGTGTTCAAATCGCAAAAGTTTCAAAACAACACACATAAGAGCCGGCAACCGCAGCGTAGGACGTTCATGCACAAGGTGACCCTGGTTCGCGCTGAATGCAAGCCACTTCCAACAGTTTTTATCGGAGATTCATAGGAGAGACCTATGCCCAGCAGTAGAGGTCTTATGGCAGACGGATGTAATGACAGTGATTAGCAAGGCTTGAAAACCCGATTAATTTTTGAACCGGTTAAAGCCTTAAGTACATGATAACTTTATTTTTTGTTCTAAGGTTTTTCATAGGAGAGACCTAAGCCCAGCAGTAGAGGTCTTATGGCAGACGGATGTAATGACAGTGATTAGCAAGGCTTGAAAACCCGATTAATTTTTGAACCGGTTAAAGCCTTAAGTACATGATAACTTTATTTTTCGTTTTAAGGTTTTTTTCAAAAAAGTTTGCAAATTGGTTGAACGGAATAAACCGGTTTAGAACAGTTTATTCCACCCGCGCCTATGCACCTGCTTCACGCCTTCAATGGGACATGTGTCGAGAGAGGCGAGAGCAAGGAGCGAGTTAGCGCGTGTCTGTTAACCGCCCCCCGTACCCTGCCGCGGGCCTCACGCAGAATAAACCGGTTAGTTAGGGTTTTTAAGACACTCTTTATACGATTACGCTCCGAACAAAAAAAAAACAGAGAAACCGGTTTTTACCGATTTCATTCCGGTTAATTTTAAACCGATTCAAGCCTTGGTGATCTATGCTTGCAACTTGCAACGCATTATTCTCAAAGATAGTACGTACAATAAGGTAGTAATAACTATATCTTGCCTCTTGTTTATTTTATGATATATATTTTATTATAAGTTATTGTTTGAATTTTTTAAACTGTGTTTTGATTAAGTTGGTAAGTTTATTTTGATTTGATTTTTTTATTCATATTAGTTACTATCACATTTAGGTATGCACACCCCGTCGCCTAAACCTTTTGGAGCTGCCCAAAGACAAAAATCCGTAAAACGTCATGTTTTGTTCCACATGTTCCATACATTTTGTCGCGGGTGAACGATATTTTTCTATGGAACAACATTTTTTTTTTTTGAGTTTTGACAAAAGTCACAGAACAAAAGTTGTTAGTTTTGATGTACAAAACAAGCCCCGAAAAAGATGCTAATTGATTAGAAATAACTCTGTATATCTATCTTCTTCGCCATAAGTCTGAGGCGTGAAGAAAGAATAGGTGGAGAAGTTACTAGCGTATAGGGTGTGAGAAAATAGATGTGCTTTATATACTTAGATAGCTATATATACATTATAACTATAACAGAATACGGCTAAAACTCAAGTTATAATTATACGGTCGATCCGCAAGGAATCCGACCAGTTTCGGAGTTTTAGTACTCCATCCTCAGGGAATACGCGCGCCCCCGTCGACTGGCGCGAGCGCACCCATGCGTTTTAGCCGTATTTTGTTATAGTTATGATGAATACTCACGGTAGTTTTAATATATATACATTGTTATGATTTTATCATAATTATACTCTAGATAATAGTAAAAACCTGCATAATACTAATATAAGTGATAGATAATAGCTCAAATATTTGTTGATTTACTTTAGCATCTCATTAAAAAGTTAGTAGTAGTAGTAGTAGTTTTTGGCGCGAATATATTTGTCTGGATTTTCGATTATTATTTTAGTGTCCTGTCTAGTTATACTTCACTATGGTCTGAGGTAATACTTACTAAACTCAATTTAGGAGGATTTTCACCTGCTTCTATTATGGCTACTGTAACATTAGGATTTTCTGAGAGACGTCCTCCAACCGCACAGCCGGCTGTACCGCCTCCGACGATGATGTAGTCAAAACACGTTTTGTCTGTAAAATAAATGTGTTATTTGTACTCGTATTTACCAACTAAGGGACTAATCGCGCACTAAATTCACGAGATAAATAAATATCTTACTATCCCGACGTTACGACGGAGTTGCATCGATCGTGGTCACGGAGAGTCTACGAGTATCTGTGACTGCAAAGTGATGCTACTCGGTCGAAACGTCGGGATACCTTTGCATTTATTTATTTCGTTATTTTAATGCGCGATTAGTCCCGCACTATATAAAAATACTACGGGACTCCACAAAACCCTACCATTATTATTATGTCTACCCGTGACCACGATCGATGCAACTCGGTCGAAACGTCGGGATGATGACGTATTTATTTATCTCGTAATTTTAGTGCGCAATAAGTCTCGTAATATACAGGGTTATTCCTAATCCATTCGCATCCTTTTAAGGGCGTATTTAGTACATCAAAACTAACAACTTTAGTTGTGCGACTTTTGCCAAAACTAAAAAAAAAATTGTTGTTCCATAGAAAAATATAGTTGGAACATATTATGTAATAGCTGTTTTTTTTAATTTTGATATACAGAATAAGCACCTAAAATGATGCTAATTGATTAAGATTAAGCCTGTATAATGAGGTCATACGTCCACCTTGTGGGTGGACTTCCTACGCTGCGCTTGCCGGTACGTGGTCTCCACTCGAGAACTTTTCGACTCCACCGGTCATCAGTCCTCCGCGCTATGTGCCCTGCTCATTGCCATTTCAACTTGCTAATCCGTTGGGCTATGTCGGTAACTTTGGTTCTTCTACGGATCTCCTCAGTCCTGATTCAATCATGAGACTCCGAGCATAGCCCTCTCCATAGCTCGTTGGGCTACTTGGAGCTTACTAATAAGGCCCAAGGCTTTTGAAATGTGGTGCTGGAGGCGTATGTTGCGAATCCCATGGACCGCACGTCGATCGAACGTGTCGATACTCAAGGAGCTCGGAATAATCACTAGATTATCCACTACATGTTTCCAGCGGATACTCACGTATTTCGGACATGTCCCACGCAGAAACCCGGATTGTCTGGAAAAACTAATGTTGGTTGGGCAGGTCGACGGGAAAAGACCACGCGGGCGTTCTCCTACCCGTTGGTCTGACCAAATAAAAACACTTACTGGCCTGCCTATAACTAAAGCCATTAGGATCGCCGAGGACAGAACCGCATGAAAGAGCATGGTGCAGCAAGTGGCGAACATTCCATAGTAGACACGACCTTCAGCAATGAAGATACCGATTAAGAAGAAGAATAAGGCCCATAGTGAGGATCCGCAAGATCGCGCTGGATGCAAGCTGCTTCCAACCGGTCTTATTAGAGATCCATAGGGGTTTGACTGATGAAAGAAGTGGAAGTGGAACCCTGTATTAATAATACTTCTGCACATACTTGCCACCGCCCGTTCCGGCGGGTACAGCGGCCCACTAAAGTTCAGAAGGGAGAACAGGCCGATAGGTATTTGTAACAGCTTGACCAGTGCTAGGATAGCCGCAGACGCCATGTTACTGAAACCACATACACACAAAATTAATATTTACATTTGCAAAAGCCTTAAACAATATGGCTGTCGGTCAAATTACTTCTATTGATTTAGAGTTATAATTTGAACAATCTGCCAGATGAAGCACGTGGAGCGATACATTTATTTGCAACCAATAGCATAAGTTGACAAATATAATAATCAAATATTATCTCATATGAACACTGAAGGATGCTCGGTTAAAGCTATCGACGTAGTTTCTGGAGCACCATTACTAGTTTGTGGCTGTATCTTTGTTTGTATCCGTGGTGGTCTAGAGGTAGTGGCATCCGCCTTGCAATCGTGAGGTCGTGGGTTCAAATCGCCGGTCCCGTACCAATAAGTTCTTTGGAATTTATGTACAGAATTTCACACCACTGGCTTTTCGGTGAAGGAAAACATCGTGAGGCAACCTGCATACGTCCGTAGAAGAAATTCGATGGCGTATGTGAATCCACCAACCCGCACTGTGCCAGCGTGGTGGATACGGTACAATCACCCTTCGTGGGTAGGCCTACGTCCTGCAGTGGACTATTAAAAAGGCTGATACAGTATACATACAGTAGCTGTATCTTCAAACTAATGACGGACGACTGCCTCGGTGGGTCAGTGGTTAGTGATCCTAACTTCTGGATCAAAAAGGCGTGGGTTCGATCCCCAACCCAGGGCAAATATTTATGTGATGAACATAAGTGTTTGCTCTGTGTCTGGGTGTTATTTAGTTACTATCTATATAAGTATGTATTTAAAAATAATTGTGTGTTGTATATCAGTCTCTGGCAGCCATATCACAAGCTTTGCTTAGTTTGGGGTCAGAGGCCGTGTGTAAGATGTCCCAAAATATTTATTCAGACAAAAAGATTATGGACTGCTGAAGTTCTGACAAATCGTATAGAACCACAGAGCCATTACATCAAGAGAGATATACAGATCTATATAATTATATACAGGGTTATTTCTAATCAATTATCATCCTCTTAGGAGCGTATTCTGTATATCAAAAACAAAACTAACAACTTTTGTTTTGCAACTTTTGTCAAAACTCAAAAATAAAAATTTATACTACACCTGCTCGGAAAGTACCTTGATACTTTATCAAATTTACGGTAGAAAGTACGTCATTGCATATCGAACAAATATGCGGCGAGAAAACGCATCTGAGAGAAAAGTGTATGAAAATCCATTTCTTACATGGTTTTTCTTTTTTAATTTTGGGTAAGACTATGCACTGGTAACCTAAATATCAAAAGCCAAAAAGTTTTTACAGTGAGTTTTTATCTCCAAGTTCGCAAAATGACACTGGCCACTAGCTGTGTGTTGAATGGTGTCAAACAATTTGAAAAAAGAACATGTGAAAATTGCAGACGCCATTGGCGCCATTTTCAATTTGTGTGTTGTTTGAGGATTCAGTTTTCGTAGAAAAGTAAAATGGATTTAGTTTTTTATTTTCCTCGTAGGTGTAGTATAAAGCACTATGTATCACTCGAGAGAAAGTGCGATTCCCGATCTCAGGTGTTTTAAAGCCCTCGCCTACGGCTCGGGCTTCAAACGACACCCTCGGCGGTAATCGGTCACTTTCTCCTCTCGGTGAACAATGTACTATTTTTGTTCCATAGAAAAATATCGTTCACCTGCGACAAAATGTTTATAAAGACTCAGTTTCTCAGGTGTCTCCGTCTCGCCTTAGAGAGAACACCAAGTTTTTTTGGAGGCTAATTGGGCTTTTGACTCTATGTAAGAGAGTTATTTTAGTTTCATTGTAACCGTATGTTTATGTAAAACCAAAATAATTAAAACCTCTATGCTTGTTATCTTTAGTTCGTGAATCACTATTTATGATAAATCGGTACGACTTAAATGATCAGCGGTAAACACAACTAAAAATAATGTTTTCCATGCATTTTGTTTTATTCTACCAAATCGCAATCACGTCATTTTGTTTTATTCTACCAAATCGCATCCACGTCAATTACATGTTTCCACACAGTTGAGGTTGTCTGGAAGAAATCGCTTTTAGCGATAAGACCGCATTTGTACCATTCTTCTGTCGTTATTTCTTTTTATGTTATTTTTTTTACTACTTGTGGTGTCAATAAAGTGTTTTTGTATTGTATTGTATCGCAAACTTGCAAAAAAATGCATTTTCGGCAAGCATACCAACAACTGCTATTTACTCGTAAAATAATGTACTTAAATATAGTTTTAAAAAAAATAAAAAACATGCTAAGGAGTCATCAATTTTTTTTTATAAATGCATTGTCATCGATATTTGATAGGTGTGCAAAAATAAAAGAAAATCTGATTGCTCAAAGTAGATCAAAATCGAGCTTAAAGGGGTTGGATACAAGGAAGCAAACATAGAGGTGAAACTAATAAAAGCGTGTTAATTAAGTATTTAACATTAATTTATCCGAATTTTAACTATATATCGCTTATGTAAAGATAAACGATACAATTCTGAGACTAAATCACACCATTTAAAAAAAAAATATATGTAACACTCTTTACTTATGTAGGCTCTAATGCAAGGACTTATACGTAGAACCATAGATAAAAGTACTCAAGCTATAATCTTTGGTAGAACTAAATTAATTTCGTTCTATGCATTTGGCGAATACAAATAATAATAGTAATAATAGTAGTAATAGTCCAGTGGCAGTGACACCCGCCTAGCAATCGTGAGGTCGTGGGTTCGATTCCCGGTCCCGTACCAATAAGTTTTTTGTAATTTACGTACGGATTTTCACTTTGCTTTGCGGTGAAGGAAAACATCGTGAGGCAACCTGCATACGTCCGTAGAAGAAATTTGATGACGTATGTGAATCCACCAACCCGCACTTGGCCAGCGTGGTGGATTTGGCCCAATCACCCTTCGTGGGTAGGCCTACGTCCTGCAGTGGGCTATTAAAAAGGCTGGTACAGTACAATACTAGTATAATTTACCTAACTATTTCATGGTACTACAATATCTTGTACTCACCTTTGAGAAAATAAATTAAATAAATTACATAAAAGTGATAATACTGCTAGAATTAATTTGTTAAATTTATTTGCTGATCAAAACTGCGAATCATTTGAATATTTAATACCAATAATAATTATTATATATTATTTAGTACTTACATGTACACGACGTATCCGTCTGGCACCTCCTAAGAATGTGAAATTTTTATTATTTAATTGTCATTGAAATAAGCTGTTGGATTCAATTGTAATTGAAATAATTACCATTTTCAGGTTTGTTTGAGATAGATTATTGAGAAGGTGATGTATTGTCAAGTGACACCAGTCAGTCAAGTTTTAAATGTGGAAAATGCTACATCGATCCGTGCGAAATATTCGCGAATTCTGTACACGACTGAAGTCGGTCATGCTATTTTTTGCATAATATAATGTGCAGGCAAAATAAAAAATATATGAATAAATTCCATTTTTCAAAATGTGATTTGTAAAGAGTTTATTCATTAATCTATCCATATTGTGCTACAATGGAAGGTATTTCACTAACACAAAACTTAAATAACATTTCATAGACTTAATTTAATTTATATACATACTTATTTTTTTAGTTCAAGTGGTTTTTAGGGTTCCGTACCTCAAATGGAAAAAAACGGAACCCTTATAGGATTACTTTATTGTCCGTCTGTCCGTCCGTCCGTCTGTCCGTCTGTCCGTCTATCCGTCTATCCGTCTATCCGTCTGTCCGTCTGTAAAGATATCGAGTTGAAATTTAAACTGTATACGTATATCTATAGTCTCTTGCAGTTGTGTTAAAGAAAAACTTCTCAGTTATTGTTTAAAAAAGTTAGAGCCGTTTATGTTGTAAAAACCGCATATTTCGAAACTCACAAAAATCAAAACAAGGTACAACAAACCTACAAGGTATTTCCCTTTGGCATAGAACTATGAAATTTGGCAAGAAGCATTGTCTTAGAGTACACATATAGGAATAAATCTGAAAACTGTACATTTTTATTTATATCACAAGAAAATAGAGCCTCAAAATTCACAAAATATGGGTTCAAAATTCAATGTGAGTAAATCGTATGATGTAAGGTATCATGTGAAAGAACTTCATTAGCACATGCTAAAACAGGTTTTGAACAATGTGTTTGTACGGAACCCTCGATGTGCGAGCCTGACTCGCACTTGTCCGGTTTTTTTAGGGTTCCGTACCTTAAAGGGAAAAAACGGAACCCTTATAGGATCACTTTGTAGTCCGTCTGTCCGTCTGTGTGTATGTCAAGACTCTTTATCTCGGGAACGCGTAAAGATATCGAGTTGAAATTTAAACTGTATACGTATATCTATGGTTTTTAGTTATCGTTTAAAAAAGTTCGAGCCGTTTATGTCGTAAAAAACCGCATATTTCGCACTCACAAAAATCAAAACTTACAGGGTACTTCCCGTTGACATAAAACTATGAAATTTGGCGAGAAGTATTGTCTTAGAGTACACATATAGGAATAAATCTGAAAACTGTACATTTTTATTTAAATCACAAAAAAATAGGGCCTCTAAATTAAAAAAATATGGGTTCTAAATTCAAAGTGAGTAAATCGTATCATGTAAGGTATCATATAAAAGAACTTCATTAGCACATGCTAAAACAGGTTGTTAATTATTTTAATAACGTGTTTGTACGGAACCCTCGATGTGCGAGCCTGGCTCGCACTTGTCCGGTTATTTTTATTTGTTTAGGTTTCAAATGTACCGTAGTAGTTGTAATATATTGCTACAATTAAAATAATAAAAAATAAGATTTGTGAAAGACATTATAAACAACAAAATTATGCCACGATCATCTCATTACCCTTCTGCTTTAAACATTAAATAAATATAAATATTTGACGATATTAGATCATTTGTAAGCACGTCTTTGAATATATAAAACTAAACCGATAACGGTAAATGTTTGCGTTGTTTGACAGA
Organism: Hypomecis punctinalis; assembly: GCA_949316475.1. Lineage (NCBI taxonomy): Eukaryota > Metazoa > Arthropoda > Insecta > Lepidoptera > Geometridae > Hypomecis > Hypomecis punctinalis. Next base: position 15,110,292 of record OX438820.1, on the reverse strand, counting down.
TAGTTTCCGAGACCAGCCGAGCTACTATGCGCGCCACGAAATATTTCTTTCGTAGTTTCAGAACGAGACAGCGTTATATGTCACTTTTTCACACGTCGAAATGAGTTCTTTTTGTGGTCGCTTGCTGGACTAGCTCGAGTTCTATTATTGAATCATTCGAAAGGCTGAACGTATACGTAAATGGCCACGTGACCGAAAAAGAACAGGAGCGAGTATTAAAAAGGAAGACCAAAATTAGTATAGTCCGGGTGTCTAGCCCTGGTGTCAGAGTTTTTGGGCCGCCTGAAGGCACGTGTAATCCGAGCGTTTGGGCTCAGTTGTAAATGCCACCCACGGTCACCCATTCCAAGACTGACCGTGCTGAACGCTAATCGCTAACACCTAGTAAAACGGAAGAGACTAAATCTCACGACACAGGACCACCCTAGTGTGAGATTTGGGGTTCCACTCTGGAAGTTTGTAAATTTAATCTAAGTACCTACCTACATACTAACACTACTTTAAGCATCATCAAGATTTACTAACTCCAAAACCTGTGACTTTTTGATCAAAATAAACGTTATCTTATCTACGCTATGAGCACTACGCGAGCATTGGGCATTGAAAACCTTTGGTTGTGGTGACGAGACGGGAGAACATAGCATGTGATTTTCTGCGAAATCGTTAGAAATAATTCTAACGTTTCAAAAATAGGACTCCTGAGTCGTTTATGCGTATCTATCGTAATAAGAGACGACTCTACTCAAATAGTCGCTAGTCGCGTCGTTGCCTGTAAATGAAGCCTCCTTTTACAAATTATTTCAGACACTGCGACCTGTACCCTACCAGCGTTTTAATAGTCCACTACAAGACTGGACTACCCACGAAGGGTGATTGTGCCGTATCCAGCACGCTGGCGCAGTGGGGATTAGTGGATTCATATTCGTCTTCGAATTTCTTCGACGGACGTTCGCAGGGTGCTTCCACGATGTTTTCCTTTACCAAAAAGCCAGTGATGTGAAATTACTTTTTTGGTATTTCACACCTGAGCAACTACTTAGTCATTAAGTCAGGTCTTGCATGGAATACTGCTCTCACCTTTAGGATGGTTCTGCCAAATATCAACTGGAGGCTCTGGAGTCGACTGAGAGGCGAGCCAGGAGGCTGATTGACAACGACACCTTGACTAAGTCGCAGCTGCAAAGTCTCGAGCATCGACGAAAGGTAGCGTGTTTGTCGGTTTTTATCGGATAGACTTCGTAGAGTGCGCTCAGGAGTTGCACAATCTGGTCCCCCCTGCCCCTTTCTTCTATCGCACGGCTAGACAGACGCGACCAAAGCGCCAACCTTTTATGTGCAGTATTACTATTCATACATTATGCAGTATCCTAGGAGTTAAACTATCAGACCGCATAAGAAATAGAATACTGTGCTCCAAGACACAAATCGTTGATGTTGGTCAGAAGGCCGCTGAACTGAAATGGAATTGGTCTGGACATAATGTCCCGCATGTCAGACTATCTGTAGGCCAAACTCGCTACACAATGGGTTCTCCAGGCTGTCAGGCCAGATGGCAGGCCCAGGCAGAGATGGCGGAACGAACTGGACTCCTTTTGTAACAACTGGACCCAAATAGCTTTGGAACGTGAAGAGTGGAAGAAGAATCGAGAGGCCTTTACCCAAGAGTGGGACGGAACAGGCAAATAATATTATATTAATACATAAAAAATACAATAAAGTAATGTCCAATCCCCCTAATTGTTCCCGGAGTAAAAGGTCCCCAAAACACTGGCCGCATTACCCCGTTGACGTCTGCCAGACCAGTTGGTAGGCGCAGGCGGATATGGCGGGACGAACTGGACGAACTGGACTCATTTTGTAACAATTGGACCCAAATAGCTTTGGAACGTGAAGAGTGGAAGGAGAATCGGGAGGCTTTTGCCCAGCAGTGGGACGGAACAGGCTAATAGTACCTTTTTTCCTACTGGCACACCTTACATTCCTTCTCCCTCCGGTCCAAAGAAAATCTTAAACTTAAAACGACATCCGCACGCTGCGAAACTTTTTATGGGAGGTCATTTGATTTCCAGGCAGTTCAATTATGGAATGCATTGCCGGTGCCGATCAGACTTTCTCCATCACTTGCCGTTTTCAAAGAACAGGTTAAAAATCATTACTTGCAATTGTCCGCTCGTTGATATAGGTACAAAATTGCTGTTGTCCTTTTTGTTTTTTATTTTTTTTTTTATTTTGTAGTTAAAGTATTTTTAAATTTTTTTTTTTTTTTTTTTTTTAATATATTTAGAAAAAGTAGGTATTTTATGTATAGTAGGTAATTTTATGTATTTTATATGTATGTATTTATTAGTATGTATATATGTTTCATGAGTACGAATTAATTTTGTTAATCGCACACCCCCGTCTTTACTTGTTCTTTATTCCTATTCCATCCAAAGGCTGCCTGGAAGAGATCGCTTTTAGCGATAAGGCCGCCTCTTGTTACACGCTATAGTTTTGAATGTTTTTGTTATCTGTGTTATTTGTGCTCTTTGTGTTAACAATAAAGAATATCTATCTATCTATCTATCTATCTATAGTAATATATTAATACATAATATCACAGATCCAAGTACAGATATTACATATCTAAGTGTTTTTTTTCACTATAAGTACCAACCGAGGCTGATTACAGAGGCGCCATCGTAATTATAATAGCTAAATAGCATATGTCTGTTTCTTTTTCACTTTAGGCATTCGATTGTAATCGGGCCTGTCGAGCTGTTCTAGACTAATAATTATTTGTCGTATCGTCGTTTGTAAGTTTGCCAGTCTCTTTTCACAAAGCATTCCAGTCTCTGTGAGCCAGTGAAATCCTAACACCCTGTAGCTATGTTATTGGATATCATAGGAACAGGTGCACTTATACAGCGTGTTTTCTAGACTAGACTAGGCATTTAACTGCTTTAGTGGCCTATTGGATAGTAAACTTGAGTTCTATGCCAAAAGGCGTGGGTTCAATTCCTACCTATGGGAAGCATTTTTGTGATGAACATAGATGTTTGTTCCGTGTATGGTACTCTAGATGTTGCTAAGTAAGTAAGTATGCATCCATCGATCTATCCATCAGCTATAAGACGTCTATAGCTGGACATAGGCCTGCCATACGAATCTCTAACAAGACCGGTTGGAAGCGCCTTGAATTCAGCTTGATTCTCCGGTCCTAATGAGGTCATTCGTCTACCTTGTGGGTGCACGTCCTATGTGCTTGGAACGTGGTCTCCACTCGAGACCTTTTTGACCCCTGTCATCAGTCCTCCGTGCTAAGTTCCCTGCCCACTGCTATTTCAACTTGCCAATCCACTAGGCTATGTCTCTTTGGTCTTTTACGGATCCCCTCATTTCAGATTCAATCTCAATCTCACAGAGCACATAAAAGCATAGCGTTTTCCATTGCCTTTTGGGCCCAAGCTTACTAATAAGGCCCCTGGGAAAAATGAGCGACTAAATTCTAGATTTATTTATTTGATAAACGCCTAAAGGACGCCTGGGACCTATTGGGATACAGGAATAGGATTTAAATACGATTATTATACAGCTACATAGTAATTACAGCCATTAGAATAGTCAAGTTTCAGTTGCAGTTGTTTTATTACTTCATGATCCCATATAAATATTGTGTGAGCGAAGCGAGCGCGAACGATTTCCGGAATATTTCTCATAAAGAGCAGAAGCAAACAAAGAAAGTCAACAGTTTCATACGTTTTGTCGATTCCGAGTTGCAATTACGTATACATAGGATACCTGATTTTTTTCTCGAATTCTGATTTTTTTTCATTCTGGGGCAAACTCCATAGTAAAAAGTTGTTCATAATGATGGTCATTCATTAATCATCATCATCATTTCAGCCATAGATTTCCACTGCTGGACATAGGCCTCCCCTAATTCATTAATGACCTCTTCTTTTCGGCTGGGTAGGTATAGCGCAAGCAAATAACCTTATATATTTGGTAGCTCTGTGAATCGGATGTATGTAGGTTGTAGGTACTTAGGATATTTTTTATACTCATAGGTGATATATATGGCACATTTTAGATTTTTAGGGTTCCGTACCTCAAAAGGAAACAAAATGGAATCCTTATAGGATCACTTTGTTGTCCGTCTGTCGTCTGTACGTATGTCAAGACTCTTTATCTCGGGAACGCGTAAAGATAATCGAGTTGAAATTTAAACTATACACGTATCTATGGTCTCTTGCCGTTGTGTGAAAGAAAAACTTCTCAGTTGTCGTATAAAAAAGTTAGAGCCGTTTAAGTCGCAAAAAACTGCATTATTCGACACTCACAAAAATCAAAACCTACAGGGTACTTCCCGTTGACATAGAACTATGAAATTTGGCGAGAAGCATTGTGTCAAAGTACACATTTAGGAATAAAAATGTACAGTTTTCAGATAACTGTACATTTTTATTTAAATCACAAGAAATAGGGCCTAGAATCACAAAATATGGGTTCAAAATTCAAAGTGAGTAAACCGTATCATGTAAGGTATTATATAGAAGAGCTTCATTAGCACATGCTAAAACAGGTTTTTAATTATATTGGCAATGTGTAATTTTCGATGTAGGACGAGAAAAGTGAAAGAAAAAAAATTTTGTCGATGATTATAGTATAGAGATTTTAACAAATAACTTCCCAATTTTGTGAAATTTTCTGGATTTGTACGGATTCTTCGGTGTGCGAGCCCGACTCGCAGTTATACGGTTTTTATTTATTGTAATAGTGGTTGTTTGTTTGATTATTTGTCTGTTAGGCCAGTTAGTTTTAATTACGCATTAAAATTGTATTTCGTTTGGAAATAATTATTGTTTGAATTTCCAGTCGGCATATTTAACTTCAAAGTCTAAACAATGTCACAGTAGCATAAACTTTGCAATAATATGAACAACGAACAAAGGTAAGGTACAAGACTTGCGATGTGAGCTCTTATAAGGTGACTATGGTTTTATTTTTTGTGAACTCTATTCTCAATTTTCAAAAAGAGTCCTAAAGTAACATAAAATGATTTTATCGTGCTTCACACACTATATATATTATATGCTTCACGTTTATATAAAATGTTCTTTTTGTGATCAACATTTCAAAAATAGACGCGCTCGCAGGATTTGAACTTGCATCCCTCTGGGATTCCGGCCCAGATGCTTTGTTTGTCCTAATTAAGCTAGAACGCTGTACTACGAACCCGTCAAATTAGTGAAGTGTTTATCATTTTGCTACCAACTTCTACATTGATTTGGACAAAGCATATGGGCTGGAATCCCAGAGGGATGCAGGTTCAAATCTTGCGAGCCCGTCAACTTTTGAAATGTTTATCACAAAAAGAACATTTTCTAAAGTAATATGGTTTAGTTGTTGATTTCGTCTACCACATTGATGCATTTTGAAACAGTCACTACATAGTGTAAAAAGTCGATTCTCGCTGTCTGCCTGTTCCTATGTGCTTATATCTTTAAAACTACAAAATGGATTTTAATGCGTTTTTTTAAAAAGATAAAATGATTCAAGAGGAAGTTTTATTTGTATAATACACCTGTACGAAGCTGGGGCGGGTCGCTAGTTACAAAATAAGAGACAAGTTTGTTTCATACTACTGTTTTGTGGTCATTCCGTGACAATTTAAAAAAAATATAAATATAGTTTAAATAACAAAAATAACCAAAAAACACGCTACGTGCATCATTTTTAGGGTTCCGTACCTCAAAAGGAAAAAATGGAACCCTTATAAGATCACTTCGTTGTCCGTCTGTCCGTCTATCCGTCTGTGTGTATGTCAAGACTCTTTATCTCGGGAACGCGTAAAGATATCGAATTGAATTTTAAACTGTATACGTATTTCTATAGTGTCTTGCAGTTGTGTAAAAGAAAAACTTCTCAGTTATCGTTTAAAAAAGTTAGAGCCGTTAATGTCGTAAAAACCGCATATTTCAATAGTCACAAAAATCAAAACCTACAGGGTACTTCCCGTTGACATAGAACTATGAAATTTGGCTCAAAGTACACATATACGAATAAATCTGAAAACTGTACATTTTTATTTAAATCACAAAAAATAGGGCCTCAGAATTCACAAAATATGGGTTCAAAATTCAAAGTTAGTAAGTCGTATCATGTAAGGTATCATATAAAAGAACTTTAATAGCACATGCTAAAACAGGTTTTTAATTATTTTAATTTTTCGATGTATGACGAGAAAAGTAAAAAAAAAAGGTTTTAGTATAAAGATTTTAACAACTTACTTCCCAATTTTGTGAACTTTTCTGGATTTGTACGGAACCCTCGGTGTACGAGCCTGACTCGTACTTGTCCGGTGTTTCTTTTTTCATAAATGCATTGTCATCGGTCTTTGATAGGTGTGCAAAGTTTAAAGAAAATGTGATCGCTCAAAGTAGGGCAAAATCGAGCTCAAAGGGGTTGGTTACAAACAAACATACAGGTGAAACTAATAAAAGCGTGTTAAAAATATGAAAATACCTACGAGTGATTCACTTGTCAACAGTGGTTTTGGTAAATATGGCTCAAGTGGTTTGTAAATTGCCGTGAATTTTTGGAGCAACATTAGCATAGTATTCAATAAAAAAAATAAGAAAAATTATAATTACTCGTTACAATTTTTCTTTAAGAACAAGAACATAAGAACACTAAAATATTATAACTTGATTATTTGAAGTTGGTTTATCCTGAGAATAACTGAATGAATGGACACCCTCTACCTAGGCAAACTACAGAGAGAAGATGGAAAAATAATGTAGTTTAAAATGTAGACACGAGCTGCAAGTGCTTCTTTGAAGAAGCCTTTTGTGAGACTTTTAGCGTTGCGCCTGGGTACTGGGTACGGCAATCGACGGCTATTACGGCTGTTTTCTTAGCCAATTAGTATATTGAATACTTCCTTTTTTTTCTCAAAAAAATCTTTTCAAATGAAAAGATCATATACAGGGTTGTTCCTAATCAGTTAGCATCCTTTTCTGTACATCAAAACTAACAACTTTTGTTCGTTATAAGTGTGTGTGCATCTTTTTCAAACACCTTTTGAAGGACATGTACACAAAATGTATGGAGGCTGGTATAATAATAATCAAAAATTCTAACCAGAACACTTGATACATTTTGAAAAATTCATATTTTTCTGAGTCTAATACAACAGTTAAAAACAAATTAATTTTCAATTTATTAGGATAAATAAATATATTTGGCTCAATAGGAAGTTTATCCCTATCAACCACGATTAAGTAAACTCCAAATTGTTAAATAAAAGCATTTTTACCAATTAGACACACTTTTTAAGTGTTTTTTTGTCACATTGTATCTACTAACTGGTCATACTGGTAGGTTATAACTTTTAATTTTAGCAAATTAAGAGATGAACGTGAGAGAATCAGCTAGGAATGCAAGTAAAATAACGATAGAAGCATTTTATTATTGCTAAACTAGAAAAATAATACGCTGTATTGTTATTTTTCATACAATTTATTTTTCGCATTAAGAAATATTGGAGGGGTGAAAAAATCTAAACTAAATATATTTGGGAAGCCCATAAAACAATCTTTCAAATGATGTATATATCATCTTGGTTCGATTTTTCTCTGAATAATATACTTGTGGACGTCACCTTTCATTTGATGACAAAGTGATGTATCTATAACCTCTTGCTATTTTAGTACGGTTTCTATTACTTTAGTCTTTATTCTGTGGTGTTTTTCATCAAATCTCCAACTAAGGGAAAATTATTTTTGCTATACTTAGTTGTAAAGTGTTATTTATTTCATATAACAAAACCGTCTGTCCGTTCGTCCGTCCCATGGTAATGGTATCTAATAGTTTTCTGTCTTTATACAAACGGTGGGAACGCGAATCATCCTTTTTTTTACGAGGGTGGAAATCTTCCAAAGATGCCCGACCGCTTTGGGATGCAGTCGGGTTATGTGGGATTGTACCCACTAAAACCCCCTCGGTGGCCAGCTATGTGCCTTCTTGGGAGCTCCGGGATCTCCAAAAGGAACGCTCCGGTGCTGCCGGCACTTCGTGTGTCTACTCGTCTGGTAGTAGACCAGGCTTGTACGGTCCTGTACGACAGCGTTGCCACACATGCTGCCGTCCTTTCGGGCCCGCTTAAGTGGATGATTTATGGGGGAATAGTGTAAACACGCATGGAGTAAGTATTCATAATAAGTACAAAAAAAATGTATTCGTATTCTTGCAAATATAAAAAATCCCGATATTACCAAACCAAAATTCCATAAACCATACTTTATAAAACTTGAAAATATGTTACATATTTGAAATATGCAAATTTTTCAAAAAGCACCCTGAATATTTTAACAAAGCGTCTGATAAATCGCACAAAATTAGATCACAATATAGATATAAAATCGTAGAACCAAAGTCTAACTTAGCAATGCACAGTTCTAGGCTAAATTCTATGGCTATAAAAATATTCAATAAATTGCCAAATAATCTAAAAGATATCGAAAGAGAAATCTGTTTCATACAACAACTAAAAATAATATTTTTATCGAAATGCTATTACACATTAGACGAATTTTTTACCGATAATCTAGAGAACATAATAATAAATCGTTCCAAACCTCGTGAAGGCCGAGAAGGACAAGCTCAGCAAGTACCTTGACTTGGCTCATGAGGTTACCGCCATGTGGGATGTGGACTCTACGATCATGTCCCGATAGTCGTTTCGGTAAACGGCTTAATAGCGAAGAGTCTCGACCACCATCTTAAGAGGCTCTCGCTAGACGGTTGGGTCGAGGGTCAGATACAGAAGGCGGTCGTCCTGGACACAGCACGCATTGTCAGGAGGTTCCTCTCTCTGTAGACCCAACCACCGGTAGCTTAGGCCTCGCCCTGCTGCCGGCGGCACTCTAGGTTTAGGTTTTTTTATAGTATTTTGTTTTTTATTATATAAATATTGTAAAAAAACTTAAATTTAAGACTATAAATAAATACAGTGGGACGTCGATTATCCGAACTAATTGGGGGACATAGGTGTTCGGAAAACCGGTTTATTCGGATAATTGAACTGCATACTATTATGAATGAATACACCAGTAAAAACACATTTATAATACGAATAATTTTTATTTATTACACTTTTAATAAGTAGGAATATATAAAGCACAGATAGCTAAACAAAATTTATCGAATTATCAATGTTACATATTTATGTACATGTATGCCTATGGAGTTAATGTGTAAAGTCCCTGTCGAAGCGAACCTACCGCCTTGCGCGCATTTAAGTCAAGCACTTTTTTCAGGACAGATAACAGATACTGGTCGCTTTCGTCTTGAGCTTCAAACCATTGCAAGGCAGTATGTAAGCGTGTAAACGCTTCAGGAGCAGCCGGTATATTTTCGTCTTCATTTTCCGAACCATGTTGATGTGGTGCTGGCGGCATCAGTTTTATCAGTCACGACTACAAGGTCTACAATTTTGCTATCCTGCAAAATTTGGTGTCCTGGATCTGCCTCGTCGACAGTCATCCATTCTTGTACGTCTTCTTCATCACATTCATGGATATTGAGTTCTTTGTAGCATATTTTTTGAGGATATCGCGTGCACCGCACGGGATTCGGTTAAGCGGTCGTTCGGTTGATCGACTTTCGGTTAATCGACGTCCCACTGTATGTGTATAGTAATCGTTCCAATACAAATAATAAAAATGTCATACCCTTATAGGGTCATATGTATCACTATACAAAACATGTTAACTAAGAACCGCATGTAAAGTACAACGTGAGTGTCTTCAAATCCCGAGTAAATAGGTATCTTCTAGGTAAGCGTGCTACACCCTAGACCGCACATCTGCTTAACATCAGGCAGTGTGTAGTCAAACGCAAACCTATTCGAAATAAAAAATAAAAAATTCATATGTTGCAATAAATGATTCAAAACATAGATAAATGAATTGACTTTGACTTTGGCCAGAGCCTCAACTCTGACCACCCACGAGCCCAGGGGTCCCCTTTTAGTAGGCTCTTACTACAGGCAGGGGATACCGATGCCGTATTATAGTGCCCCGGCATCAGGGCAAGGGGCCGGGTATGCCACCACTGTTGCCGTCTCGGCGCCGCCTTCGCCGTGCACGCGAATCATACCTACGCGCCTCGGAGCGGGGTATGCTCTCGGTATGCTAGTCAGCCGTGGCGCGCCGTAGTGATAAACGAACGTGTCGGTTTGTAACTGGTAAGCGTGCGATTTACGTTTTTATGGTTCCTCGTTATTACGTATTTTATTAAACACTTCCTTTTTACAACGTCTTTCTTTTTGTAATAAATATGATAATATTTCATCATAATAGGTACAATAATTATAATAAATAATTTCAAACTAGAAAGAAACTAAAATAAATTTATTTATAGTAAGTTTGACTGCCTCGGTGGCTCAGTGGTTGGTGACCCTAACTTATGGATCTAAGAGGCGTGGATTCGATCCCCACCCAGAGCAAATATTTTTGTGATAAACATAAGTGTTTGATCTGTGTCTGGGTGTTATTTAGTTACTATCTATGTAAGTACGTATTTAAAAATAAGTATATGTAGTATATCAGTCTCTGGCAGCCAGATCACAAGCTTTGATAAGTTTGGCGTCAGAGGCCGTGTGTAAGATGTCCCAAAATGTTTATTACTTATTAAATAAAGAGTAAACAGAAGTAAAAAATTATTCGTCTCTGCTGATCAATATTTATAACCATAATTTTTTCGATTATGGCAAATTCAATTAATTACCTATGGTAAAAAAGGCCCAACACTACGTAAAGTAAAATTCTACTGAAATTCTAATTCAATGAACATAGAACATTACTGAAGGATTTTTTATCTACTCTCATTTGCTACTCATTCCGATTTTTCTATTTTTATTAATTCCTCTCTAGATGAAATTGTTGCCTGGAAGAGATTGCTATAAGCAATAAGGCCACCCTTTGTTGCACTAGTTTATGTCGCTTGTATTTTCCCTCTCTGTGTATTTGTCTGTAGGTAGTGTATTTAAGTGTTTATCAATAAAGTGTTCCTCATTCTTCATTCAAGGATTTTTCTGTTTTATTAAAAGCATGATAATAAGGCGTTTTTAGAAAAAGAGGGATATTTAACGTTTTTACAGGTTTACCTTAAAGGACATGTTCACAAAATGTATGGAGGCTGGTATAATAATAATCAAAAATTCTAACCACAACACTCGTTACATTTCGAGAAAATTCATATTTTAACTGTTGTAATAGACTCAGAAAAATATGAACTTTCTCGAAATGAGTTGTGGTTAGAATTTTTGATTATTATATTCCGGATTCTCTTTAAAATCTTGGAATACTCCAATGAAATTAGATTTGTTATGAATTTGAGAGGGGTTTGAGTAGCTTTCCACGTGTCATAATGCTGTAATATAAATTTAATTAGCGTCTGAATTTCCGGTTCGTAATTAATTGCAGAAGTCGGCACTTGGCGTCGCGGCTCGCAGTTGGCAACGATTTTACTATTATTTTATCTCGAGCGCCGGATAAAAGGGTACATACGGCCATTCAGTTTGTCAAACTTTTGTTTTGCTAATAAGATTCTCTGATGTTAAACTAGAAGGTCTCCGAACAGTAGATCTCGTGACACATCTCTTTAACTGAACCTTCGTAAGCCTATATCTCGACTCGCTTTTTACCGATTTGGTTCATACTTGAAAATCTTTAAAATAATCTCAAATCAATTCAAATCAAATTTGTTTATTTAACATTATAGAATAAATAAATATTTTAGGAAATCTTACACGCGGTCTCTGACCCCAAACTAAGCTAAGCTTGTCATTTGGCTGCTAGAGACTGATATACTACATATACTTATTTTTAAATACATACTTATTATAGATAGTAACTAAATAACACCCAGACAAAAACCTGGGTGGGGATCGAACCCACGCCTCTTTGATCCAGAAGTTAGGGTCACTAACCACTAAGCCACCGAGGCAGTCAATTTGCGTAGACCTTAAATTCCGTGGAGTTGTAATTAACTAAATAGAACAAGTTTGCAGAATAAAATGTCCGTGTGTCCGTGTGCCAAGTTCTAAGGAGAGAGCTATCCCATGTAAGTCTCTTGGTGAAATTTACTGTGACATATAACTATCCATAACTTGGCTTCTGTGTTTATAACCTGAACTATGCACTATCGTTATATTTCTTTCAGATTTAAGGTGTCTTTTTCACTATAACGTATTACCATGACCGCGCTAGGAACTTGTCGAATGAAAAATATTTTATTTCAGAAATCAGTATTGCCTCGGTGGTTAGTGACCCTGACTTTTGGGTCAAAGAGGCGTGGGTTCGATCCCCACTTAGGGCAAACATTTGTGTGATGACATAGGTGTTTGCTCTGTGTCTGAATGTTATTTAGGTACTACATATTACATAAGTATGTAATTAAAAAATGTACATGTTGGGCTTGCGCATTTGGATTATCTTTAGACCTTCAAGGGTCTGTAGCTGATCCAATTGCTATCTTTGTAGTAGTAGTGTAGGTAGTTTTAGCATATAAAGTAGTTTTGTATCTTATTGTAGATAATATTGGCACTTTTGCGCGTTATAAAAAATGCACATTTAGTATATCAGTCTCTGGCAGCCACATCACAAGCTTAGCTTAGTTTGGGGTCAGAGGCCGTGTGTAACATGTCCCCTAATATTTATATTTCATGTCCATTAGACGGTTACGTCCAGCACCGTCGCGTGGGGTAGATGAATCAGTTGAAGCCACTGTCCCGATATTGGCCATTTATTTGATATTAAAAAAAGAAAACAATGTAGCACCATAAATATTGTTTGTAAGAGTATCAAATCTTGAAAGGTGACGTCCACAAGTGGTATATTATTCAGAGAAAAATCGAACCAAAATAATATATTTCTCAAAAATATTTAATTTTGATTTTTTTATCCCTCCAGATTTTTTAAATGTGAAAAATAAATTGTATGAAAAATAATAATACAGCTCTGTATTATTTCTAGTTTGGCAAAAATAAAGTTTTTCTATCGTTATTTTACTTGCATTCGTAGCTGATTCTTCCACATTCATCTTTTTATTTGCTAAAACTAAAAGTTATAACCTACCAGTGTGACCAGTTAGTAGGTACAATGTGACAAAAAACACTTAAAAACTGTGTCTAATTGGTAAAAATGCTTCTAATTAACAATACCTAATGGAGGTTACTTAACCAGGGTCACTAGATATAACCTACTTACTGAGCCAAATATATTTATTTGTCCTAATAGATTCAAAATTAATTTTAAAAAAATCAGAGGGCTCTTTTTTGGTTTTAACTGATGTAATAGACTCCGATAAATATGAACTTTCTCGAAATGTAACGAGTGTTTTGCTTAGAATTTATGATTATTATTATGCCAGCCTCCATACATTTTGTGGACATGTCCTTTTCAACAATAAAATCATATAACATTACAATTTTCTACATAAATCAGTAAAAAGCAAAGTGGCCAAAACTGATACTAGAAAGGTCTCAACTGGTTCTACTGTGCCATGTCCATGCATGGCACAGTAGAACCAGTTGAGACCTTCGTGCGTTTCAGCACCACCAATATTATCGACGACTACTTTTGCCTTTTGACGTACGTTATGAAGGGCATAGTAGCTCTAGCGTATCTTTGTTTTAAAACTTTTACTATTTAAGTAGATATTATACTTATTTTGGCACAAAGGAGAGGAGGCCTATACCCAGCAGTGGGTCGATACAGGCTGATAATGATGATGATTATACATAGGTATTCTAAAGGACTAATCGAAACTGCGCTAGCACTAAAAATACGAGATAAATAAATAAATATCCCAACATTTCGATCGATTCAACTTGGTGTCCCATAGTAAAAGTTGTCCACAATAGTACTTCATGAGTGGTTACAGTATTACTACACTTCATAAATACCTACGTTTGCAATTGTAATCATTTCCATATTACTAAAAATACTCGTAAATACCTACTTAAAAACAAAATTTATTGCCGATTCTATTTTTAAAAAAGCATTGCCAGGTGTAATATCATCTTTCATCTTGTACCATCTGTCTTAAAAATGCAAAGTATTTCTAAAGGTAAGCCAGTTTTTGCTCTAGAAAAGTAGCTATCGATTTTGTATCAATTACTGTTTTTAAAACTGACGCATCTGCTACTTAATTATATCCTAAGTTATATTTAGCTCACAGCATGAGGCAATTGTTTTCCTTAGTAAACTCAATGCGACGAGTCCTATGCTCGGGGTTAGGGGTTTTTATTCGAGATCAAAAAAAAATCAAGAGGATATGTTTAGACTATTAAGACTATTCTTGACCTGAGAAAAACTACGAAATTGAATAACTTACGAAGTACATAGATTGAACATACATAAAATTAACTTTTTGTGATCAATCAACACAATATTCTAAAATCAAAACTCAAAAACAGATGGAACGTTTTTGACGATCTTCGAATTTTGTTTGTCTTTTTTTGTTTGGTTTTATTTCGTTTTGTTTGATTTGTCTCGGAAGGTAAAATGGGGCTAAAACCCTGAAATTATGTCACTACAATATTAGTAGGACCACGGGCACGAAATTTTTTCCCGTAGTCCTACTAGAGTGCTTGGTAGGACCACGGGCAACAAACGCGAGTATCACATTTAAATTTATATTCCGGACATCGAAGATCAAAGTGGACAAACGTAATATATAAACATTTTTTTTTGGACATCTTACACACGGCCTCTGACCCCAAACTAAGCAAACCTTGTGATATGGCTGCCAGAGACTGATATACTACATATACTTATTTTTAAATACATACTTACATAGATAGTATCTAAATAACACCCAGACACAGAGCAAATACCTATGTTCATCACATAAATATTTGCCCTGGGTGGGGATCGAACCCACGCCTCTGTGATCCAGTAGTCAGGGTCACTAACCACTGAGCCACCGAGGCAGGCAGTCGATTGAGTTCTGATCATATTTTATTTTACTATTCATTGTATAGAATTTGTTTTAATTCTGTCTTGTTTAATTTGTCTCCTCTAGGAATGTCAGACAACTATCAAAATAACAAAAGAATTTTGCTTCGATCATCAAAACATTAGACAACCCATTAAAAAGTTCTGAAAAAATATACATTGACTCTGGATGTATACAATTCGCGAGGTATTGTAGTGTTTAACATTTTGAATATTCCACCGTAACACACCTTTAGGTACAAAACAGCGGTACAAAAAGCTTAATCAATCAACTAAACGCGAGTCCTGGTCAATCCTACATTTCCAAACTTTACCGGAGCCCATCTAAGTTTAACCACGAAACAGTTAAGTTTTTACCCCTTTTCACCCCCTCCGGACCCCCCTTGGCCCCCCATTTGACCCCTTCAGCCCCTTTAAGCGGCAGTAAATGCTAGTATTCAGCCGGCCTCCCACGTCAAATATCATGGCTTACCCTCAAGGCTGTATAGTGCAAATTATTGTGTGCACATAGCTTCGGAAGTACGTTTTAGTTAGCAAAGAGTGTAGACTGCAGAGGAGTCAGTTGAAAATAGACACAATATGTAGATAGATAGATACTCAGAAGAATGACAAGTAATAGAAGTATTGCTAAAGGTGATGTCCACAAGTGGTATATTATTCAGAGAAAAATCTAACCAAGATGATATATACATCATTTGAAAGCTTGTTTTATGGGCTTCTGAAAAATATTTAATTTAGATTTTTTTATCCCTACATTTTTTTTTAAAGTGAAAAATAAATTATCTGAAAAAAAAATAATGCAGCTTTTTATTTTTTCTAGTTTAATAATAATAAAGTGCTTCTAGCGTTATTTTACTTGCATTCAAAGCTGATTCTTCCACATTTACCTCTTAATTTGCTAAAATTGAAAATTAAAACCTACCAGTGTGACCAGTTAGTAGGTACAATGTGACAAAAAATCACTTAAAGAGTGTGTCTAATTGGTAAAAATGCTTTTGTTTAACAATTTGGAGGTTACTTAATCAGAGTTCCTAGAGATAAACTACCTATTGAGCCAAATATCTTTATTTATCCTAATAAAATCAAAATTAATTTTAAAAAAAATGCAGGGCTCTTTTTTGTTTTCAATTGATGTAATAGACTCAGAA
The DNA here is from genome assembly GCA_949316475.1 of Hypomecis punctinalis. NCBI lineage: Eukaryota > Metazoa > Arthropoda > Insecta > Lepidoptera > Geometridae > Hypomecis > Hypomecis punctinalis. The sequence goes on along the minus strand of OX438820.1, from coordinate 15,094,136 downwards.
AAATATGAACTTTCTCGAAATGTAACGAGTCTTGTGGTTAGATTTTTTGATTATTATTATACCAGCCTCCATACATTTTGTGAACATGTCCTTTTACTCAAATAATAACTACGTTATAGCTGTCTTATTCATATCTGGTTAATACAGCAGAGGCGAGAAAACTGTACTGTACTGTATCAGCCTTTTTAATAGTCCACTGCAGGACGTAGGCCTACCCATGAAGGGTGATTGGGACATATCCACCACGCTGGCCCAGTGCGGGTTGGTGGATTCAGATACGCCATAGAATTTCTTTGGACAGATGCAGGTTGCCTCACGATGTTTTCCTTCACCGAAAAGCCAGTGGTGTGAAATTCCGTACATAAATTCTGAAGAACTCATTGGTACGGGACCGAGATTTGAACCCTCTACCTCGCGATTGTAAGGCGGGTGTCATTACCCCTAGACCACCACGGCTTTTTTTAGCTTTACGGCTTTGGAGACGAGAGTGAGTGGATCAATAAAACGCGATGTCTGTCGCATACGTCAAAATCACCAGTAGGAATGTCAAAATAGTTAAAATTTGGTCTTTAACTTTTTTAATGTTAGTGCCCACTATGTAGGTAGCTTGGGCGAGTGTATCACATCTACCGGACAGGGTTTTGACTCGGACACTTTTTTTGCATGATTGTGACTCTATAGATATTTGTTCGGAGCGTTGGCCAACAAAATGAGCTCTTCAAATAAATGTCCTTTCTTTCTTATGTACGTCACATTCTTTGCCCTCCAGCTCCCTCAAACAAAACGGAAATTCCGGCGCAGACTGAGGCTAGTTTAAGCATGTACTCCAACTACTGAAAACGTACAGACAGCTGCAGATTTCACTTACCTAAGGACTATTCTAGTTTGTAATAATTATTATTCGACTTCAACTTCAATCGTGTAAAAAAATCAAATAGTTCGTTCGAATCTATGTGTACCGATACAATTTTAGAATTACTTAGTATAGATTTTTCAAAAACGGGCCATTCTCGAAACGTACTTCTATTGTGAACCTGTCTGAGAGTTATTTTTTATTTTAAAAAATTATTCTCCTGTGGTAGTCCTTTTTTAATTTTATCGAAACTGCCTGCGTCGATTTTGAAAAATCAGCAATATTATACAATGAGTACATGACTACACATCAGTTCGAGCGAACTATTCGAATTTTACTGGCTGAAAGTCGGTGATGCCATTATTGACGAAAAAATATTATTTCCAGGTACTTTAGAGCACTTGTCGGTGTGTCTGACTGTACACACACAAAACCGGGGGTGTTCTGTCGACATACAGACAAACGGGCTGTAATCCTTCTCTGTATAGTTCGCTGAACATGCTAGGCACTATTGTGGAAGAATTTTATAATATTTCCTACCGTAACATTGAAATAAAAACTCATGTTTCAATAGGGTTATTCGCATAAGGTATACTAATTATTCTTATATTCCATCCATCAGTCACATAACGTCCACTGTTGGACATAGGCCACCCCTATGGATCTACAATAGGACCGGTTGGAAGCGACTTGCATCTAGCGTGATCCTGAGATCAGCTGCCCCCCTCGTAGGTGAACGTCCTAGGCTGCGCTTACGTACGTGGTATCCACTCGAGAACTTTATGACCCCATCGGTCATCAGTCCTCCGAGCTATGAGCCCTACCCACTGCCATTTCAACTTGCCGATCAGCTGAGCTTTGTCGGTAACTTTGGTTCTTCTGCGGATCTTCTCATTTCTGATTCGATCTCGCATAGGTATTGACACTGCGCAACCACTCGCTTTGCGTTGACAGACGCCATTAAATTTGATTCAACCTATTTAATCAATTTTTGATACGGGGCTAACTTAATGAAATTCGAGAAAAAATCATTCACAAGATTTTTTTTACAAAAAAATAGGATGACCGACTTCACCCGTGTACAGAATTCGCGAATATTTCGCACGGATCGATGTAGCATTTTTCACATTATTGTTGATTTATCAAAAATGGCTCAGCCGTTTTCGATAAAATTTAAATAAAACCATTTTCGAAGTATACTCTATCCAATAAAAAAATAATTGTTGAAATCGGACAACTTTGAACAAAGTTATGCGTGATTATGCAAAAAAAAAAATATAAACGCGTCGTATTGATAGGTTATAGGGATAGTCCAGGCATCCCGGGACTATCCCGGGATTAGAACTTTTTTCGTAATTTCTTTAAAAAAGTTTTTTTGAACGTTACTAAATTACGTAGGTACACAAATTAAAATAGACAAAACAAAAGAAAGTAATTTTGCAAGAAATCTGAAAGAGATATACAGAAGTTCTTATAACTTCGATTGAGTGATAACCTGTCTAATACGGGTATCACAGGTGGCGCCGCCAACGCTATAAGTTGGTTAAATGATAAACACTTCAAAAATTCGAGGCGTATGCAGTATTACGGATTAGCTCAGTTGGGCAGAGCGTCGGGCTAGTGTTCCGAAGACGCAAGGTTCGAGTCCTGCATCCGTGAATAATTTTGAATTGTTTATCACAAAAATTACTCTATGAATCTGAAAGACATCACAAAAATATATTTAGAATTTTGAAAATACATTCGCAGCAATATCACAGCATCCAATGTTTGACTTCCGATTCCAAGCTTGCTTCGTGTTTATTGCCAACATAATTATGCAGCAGGTGAAAACGCTCGCTTAGGTTCTACGCTGGTTGGAGGAATAGACAATAAACTGTTATCAACCTCTAAAAATTATCCGGTTTTTGTGATTTTTTTCTCTTCTTGAAGTGCAAGCAGCACTTCAATCGCTACGATTAAACGTCTTAGCTTTTACAGTTTTATAAATGACCAAAGTCATATTTTTACGTAAAAATTGTGGTATACTTAAACAATAAACTATTCTGAAAGAAATAAGACGTTTCGTACGTCGTACGTGCAATATTTCTTACTCAAGCGATTGACACCAAAAATATAACATTTTGTAACAATTTAAGGGGCGAAAAGAGTTTTTCCCGGAAAATACCTAAATTTTATCAAAAAAGTCCCGAAAATTCTCTTGATGTTCTACAGAAAATGCGGAAACAGTGGTCGATTCAGACTCCTCATAATATAATCTAGGCAAAGTCAAGGTCTCAAGGCATAATGAACTGCAGAATGCAAACTTAACCTGTTTGTTTGCTACAAACAGTTTAAGTTTGCCCGAATATCCCGGGACTAGCCAAGTACAGTCCCGGAATTTTCGGGGCCAGAAAAAGACCGCGATTCCGGGGTCTCGGGAATCGGGATCCCGGGATTGTAGTCTCTATTCGTCGGTCAAAAATTAGCTATCATATCCATATCTGTTTATAAAATTATGTAGCGCTCATACGGTAATTTTTTTGTTTTTTTATTCCTTGTAGGTTTACGTTTCACTACATACTGCCTGATGTTGAGCAGATATGCGGTCTAGGATGTAGCACGCTTACCTAGAAGATACCTATTTACTCGGGATTTGAAGACACCCACGTTGTACTTAAGCGGGAAGACAGACCCAGGCAAAGCGTTCCACATTCTGGCGTTCCTCATTCATATGAGGAATGAAGATTCGAAACGCTAACGCGCGGAATGTTCACCATAAAAGGGTGGCGCTTATGTCGCGTCTGTCTAGCCGTACGATAGAAGAAAGGGGCAGGTGGGACCAGATTGTGCAACTCCTGAGCGCACTCTCCGAAGTGAATCCTATAAAAGGCCGACAAACACGTCACCTTACGTATTTTGACAACGTTATTATAGCTATTACCAAAAGCAACTTTCGACACGGTCAGTCTTTCGGCACTTACAACTGAGCATTGCCGTGGCTCGGATGACACGTCAAATTGTAGGTCCCGGTTATTTTGTTGTTGTAGCTCTTTGACCCACATGGCCTATAGGAAATTACATACTTTTATACATTCCAAAGGAGTGGATTATGATGCAGTTTTTTAGTGTCAAAAAATATATTTCTCTAACTTTACGAACAATTCCTGAATTATCCAACGGAAAGTAATAGAACAAATTGTTCATGTTCTCGTATTGCTCTAGGGCAGTCTAGGGTGTACATTGATCATATCTTTGTTATGTACTCTGTGATTAACCCTTTACAACTAATACTCCTCTCACTAAGTTCGTATTCTGAAATTGAATTATAATCTACACTATCTACACTAATATTATAAAGAGGAAAGATTTGTATTTTTGTATTTTTGTATGTAACGAATAAACTCAAAAAGTACTGGACTGATTTTAATAATTCTTTTTTCATTAGAAAGCTACATTATCACTGAGTAACATAGGCTATTTTAATTGCAAGAAAAAAATAAGGATCCCTATTAAAACTATAATAATGTTACCCAAGGTGTAAAAAAATGCCTAAAATATTCTTTACATCGCGTGCGCTGCGAAAACTATTGATGATGGAATAAAATAATGTACTACGACTTTATAGAACACACCATAATTTACAAAAAATGTCGCGACAGCATATATCTAACTATTATAGTTAAGCCGTATTAACTGTTCTTTTATTCTTAAAAATTAATTGAAATACCGTCGCAGGAAAAGGATCTTAATTTGTATCTTGGTATTAATCCTTATCAAAATAAATTATTTCATATTCAAGACTGTTTCAATAGCTTTATGCAACTTTTTAAATTATTTAATTCAGACATTTTATTACAAAGATATCACGAGTTCAAAAATGTAAGTATTATAAAAGTTCCGTTTCGCCGCTCACCCCGCTTGGCAATTCATGTACTTTGTACAATGTACATAATACAAAATTCACTTCGAGCAAATATCTATAGAATCACAATCGTGAAAAAAAGTGTCCGAGCCAAAATCCTGCCCAAGCTACGTAGAGGGCAGGCTTTTTAGTTAGTCGTAAGGCGATTCCAAGCCGACTACAACGCCGCGCGATGCCAAAGTGCTCGGTTACAGGCACTTATTAGGTGACATAACGTCGAGATTCGAGGAAACGGGTTATTGAGAATTGAGAAGTGTGCATGGGCTACCAGTGCCAGGGCCCAGTGTGGGTTGGTGCAGATTGCCACACAATATTTTCCTTCGCCGAAAAACCAATGATTTGAAATTCCGTACATAAGTTCCAAAGAAACTCATTGATACAGGATCGGGATTTGAACCCACCACCTCACGATTGTAGGACAGGCGTTACTACCACTAGACCACCAAAGTTATATATATCCGCCATTAGTGTGTCGATTTATGTTTTATTGGTATTAAATAGGTATGCAGTGGCGTAGCGTGCCTTGGAGGAGCTCTGAATCAAACATAGTTGGGGAGCCCAAATCACTCATTTCTCACAAAAGAAACAAAAATGCTTGCATTAAATTGAAATAAATATATACCGCCTTACCGCAAAATATTTAAACACGCTTTAAACACTGTATAGCCATACTATTTGTACTGTCAAACATTGTCTAAAGCCTGCGTAAAACTTTTGTGGTAAGACGGTTCACTTCCTCCTAGAAATTGAGCTAGCCAAACAATTCAAATGAAATATACACTTTTCTAGCCTTTTTTTCAGGAAATTGATAATTGATAATGAATAGAAAATAATTACCTATATCAGCTAAGTAAGTCTAGCTGAAGACGATTTCAGTTGTTATAAAATTTCTGCCTCTTAGGACAACTTTTGGAAGAATGCTTGACCCGGGAAAAAAAGAGATTTTTTTTCGGGAAGCACGAGATTAAGTGACATTGTGGATAACATTTTACTAGGTTTTGCTTACACACGTTAAGGCCCCTGTAGCCCGGGAGCCCCGTATTATTGACACGGCTGATACTGCGGTAGCTACGCCCCTACACATAGTATGTGAAACGAATTGTCGATGGGACCTTAAAGTTCTCGAATCTAGACAATGTATTGGCAAGTGTAACGAAGGTCTTCACGTGAATCTAAGATCTGGTCGTGACGTCCGGAACACGTTGGATGCCAGCGCTTCGATTCCTTGCATCACAGTTCTTTGGGTTAGCAAGTTGAAGAGGCCTTAGGTAGGGCACACAATTCGTAGAAGTAGAACTGATGTCCGATGTTTTTCAAAGTTCTCGAGTGAAGACAAGACTGTGGGTCTCTAATATTTTAACGTCGCTTTCATTCTCATCATAGTCATTTTCTGAAATTAGGGTTATATATTATGTACAGCCACCCGACACATACGAACTCACTTTTATTTAGATATGCCAATACATACTATCTCTTTTTCTTAAACTTCGAACAGTTTAAGACTACGGAAACTCTCGCGATTTGGGTAGGTTTTAACTCATCATAATGGTTCATCCGGTATGTCTAGCATGTGTGTGGCGCATACCTACATTACGTGGTAAGTATATGTATAGCCAATCATACCCGGGCAAAGCCGGGACGGGCAGCTAGTCTATATATATAAAAGAAAGTCGTGTTAGTTACTCCACTTATAACTCAAGAACGGCTGAACCGATTTAGCTGAAAATTGGCAGGGAGGTAGTTTAGAGTCAGGAGAAGGATATAGGATACTTTTTATCCCGAAAATTGCATAGTGAAATTCCTGTAGGATAGGACAAAAAGCTATTACAGTTAGGCCCAACTATGAAGGCACGATCGTAATTATAATAGCTAATTAAACTATTTCTGTTTCTTTTTCACTTTAGGCATTAGATAGAGAGAACACTTTTACGTTGCTATTAAATTTTCGAGGGCGCCTTCATAATTAGGCCGAAAATTGATTGACGAAACGTAATTAGATGACAGGTGACATACATTGACTGCTGAATTTTATAAATGTCACGCTTAGCATATTAAAAGGGCAAATTTTCTTTCCAATATTACGTCAGCTCGAAGAGAAATAAAACTATGGATCGACAAAGACAACTGACATTAAAATTAGATAAAATAGTTTATCCTTCTGTCATGCTACATATTACGGTGACGTTTAATAATGGGCTGTCATTTTGTCTGAAATTAAAAATATCTTTATTAGAGGTTTAACATGTATCTTTATTCTACCTCTATGGTACAGAATCCATTACAATATACGAAGAAAACGGATCGACTTGATTTTTACCATGAGTAGTATGGCATGAGTAAAGGTCATCGACCTTGACTGTGAACTGTGACCTTGACACGAATATACATTTCTGTTGATTTGGTTAGGATTGAACAGTAATAACAGTGCAGCCCGCCTCAGTTGCGGCACTCCTCATAAAGCACGCAACTTGCCGGACAGCCTCTCAGCTGCTTTAGTTAAAAAGCCCAGAGAAGCGGCCCAACCTCGAGTGCAAACTTTCATAACTGCCTAGGGGGTAAAGACGCAAAAAAACGGGAGACCTAGAGCACCACCTTCTAAGCTGTGTGAGAAAAAACCCAGAGAAGCGGCTCTACCTCCGGTTCCCGTGCCGCCCATAAGCTTCGGCTACTAAGTCCCCCGTTACGACACGGCGGGAACCCACGGGCGGGTTGTACACTCTAAATTTATACGAGTACGAGTATTTTGATGTCGGTCGGTTAGGTTAAGTATGAAAAATGACAACAAGGTGCAAGGGTACTTGATTTTTTATAGGGCATGTGTCATTATTAACTACCATTAAATACAAGACTTATAACGTAAAACTTCATAAACTACTACTACATAACAAGCAATTGAATCATCCACAGACCCTTGAAGGTCTAAAGATAATCTAAATGCTCAAGCCCACTGCCAGTTAGCAGCGTGCCCAGCATGCTGGCAGCATTGCCACGCTGAAGGGCAAAACTTATACGTTGAGCTAAACAAACATCAGCATTTTGGTCACATGTCGCGTCCACCAGAGGCTCGGATACACTTTTGAAAACAAGATGAGCTCCCGGCCTCCCGGCCCCTACGGACACAATATCTCAATTTCAAACGGTTCAAATATGTACGAGGTTAGCATATTTGCGCCGGTTGTGCTGCTCTGTCGAATCGGCCACCGCTCCAGCCCTACTCTGAGTCTCAGAAAGATATGACGGCGCCAAAGTATCGACGCAAGTTGCGTCCCATACTAAGGGCCGTCCACACTTCCATAGGACCAGCGTCATACCGTCAGGCCTTTTGTCACAACGCGCAAGCCCGGTTCGAGTACGGTTGCGATATTGGCGGTCCTAAATACCCTGCGTATGACATCGTCCAGGCTGGCGTGGCAACCGATTCGACCAGCGCTTCTTGAACGGTGACCGAGCTGGTCAACTAGGGTACTTGAATAGGTGAGAGCGCTCAGCTTTGTGCTGCGCGGCAGCAATGTGGGTCGACTACCTCGACGATATCGTCAATACCGCCGGTCGAGCCTGGTCACGACCGGCAAAAAGCGGAGGCAGATGGCACTGAAAGAGGCCTATACCCAGCAGTGGGACAAAGAAAGCTGCGGATGACAACGATGATGGAACAAATTAGTTGAGATCGACTGTTTTTTGCGTTTGAAAATATTAGTAGCTACAATATTTGTGTACCGTTGCACATTGAATTAGGGCTAATATTTTGTGGCGCACTTACTATTTTTGTTATCATATACCATAAATATGCGCGGCAGCAAAGTGGGTTGATGATATCGGCAATACCGTCGGTCGAACCTGGTCAGGACCGCCAAAGAGCCGAAGCACTGCAAGAGAGAGGCCTGTACCTAGCAGTGGGACAAAGAAAGCTGCGGATGATAACCATAACGAAACAAATTAGTTTAGATTGACTTATTCTTGGGTTTGATATGATTGTTTGCTACAATATTTGAGTACCGTTTCACATTGAATTGGGGCTAATATTTTATGGCGCACTTACTATTACTTACTTCGTAACTACCAATTTTAGACCATTACTGTCTTTACAAAAGTCAGATAGCTAAACCAGATCTACATTTTGTATGACAACTCTCGAACTTAAAAGCAGTTTATCTCCGTAACTGTCAACTTTTGATCAATGATGTCTTCACGAAAGTGAGATAGCCATTGAGGAAGGAATCAGAAGGAGATGGTGTAATGACATTTAGATACTTTGACATGTAATAGTTTAAAAACCGAAATAATAATCATATAGGCGTCTCTTTCAAATGTACGTAAAAAGAATAGACCAACATTATACAGCACAGTTTCGCTATAGTGTCTATATTTTTCGTGACGTGTCGCGCGTGCCTGGTCCGCCATATTGAGTCGAAAAACAATAGCGATGTTCTTATTATATCAAAATAAACTATCGATATTTTGGTTAGTTTTTATTTGTGTTATTGATTAGCTGAAATTTTGAATTTTTATTTCAGTTCACTTTTCATGTCAAATTTGACAACTGTCATTCCAGAATTAATACAACTAAAATGGCATGACAGGTGTGAAAGTAACAGCTGTCAAACTAAGAAGTATTATTATCTCCGTTCGACTATTGCTGTCTTCACAAAAGTGATAGAACTCAACGAGATCTAAATTTCAGATGACAGCTTTGAAGTGAACAATCTGTGTAACTATTGACCTTAGACCATTGCTGTGTTTACAAAAGTGATAGAGCTTAAAAAGATCTACATTTGATGTGACAGCTCAAACTTAAAAGTTGATTATTTCCGTAATATTGATAGCTGTTATCTGAAAGATATCATATCTCTCTTTGAGCTTTATCACTTTTGTGAAGACAGCAATAGTCTAGCATCGACAGTGACGGAGATAATCCACTTTTAAGTTTGACAGCTGTCATCCGAAATGTAGATCTCATATCAGTTTAGTGAAGAAAGCAATGTTCTATAATAGATAGTTATGGAGATATTCCACATTTAAGCTTGACAGCTGTCATCCGATATGTAGTTCTTATTAAGTCCTATCACTTTAATTCTAAGTCATACCTCAGTAAAGCAGTGGAGACTTTTCTAGAGGTGTCTATGGAGTTTTGGTAACAACACGGAACGACATGATACGTCACATTATATCACTTGCCCACACTCATGCACGTAATTCAGCTCATAATCAATGAAATACCACAATTTTTACTAATTATCACTGATAAAAACACAACTTTAACAAAATGATACAATGAGGCGGCATGTCTTTTCCGCGTTCCCGCCAAAAAACTCGTCCTACCATTCTAGTGTGGATTCTTGAATATGACAGCTGCAACCTTGACATCTGTAATTTTTAGGGTTCTGTACCTCAAAAGGAAAAAACGGAACCCTGAGGATCACTTTGTTGTCCATCTGTACGTCTGTGTGTCTGTCAAGACTCCTTATCTAGAGAACGCGTAAAGATATCGAGTTGAAATTTAAACTGTATACGTATATTAATGAACTCTTGCTGTTGTGTAAAAGAAAAACTTCTCAGTTGTAATAAACAGCATATTTCGACACTCACAAAAATCAAAACCTACCGGGTACTTCCCGTTGACATAGAACTATGAAATTTGGCGAAAAGCATTGTCTCAGAATACACATAAGGATTAAATCTGAAAACTGCACATTTTTATTTACATCACAAAAAATAGGGCCTCAAAATTCACAAAATATGGGCTTAAAATTCAAAGTGAGTAAATCGTATCATGAAAGGTGTCATATAAAAGAACTTCATTAGCACATGCTAAAACAGGTTTTTAATTACTTTAACAATGTGTTTGTACGGAACCCTCGATGTGCGAGTCTGACTCGCACTTGTCCGGTTTTTTAAATAAAAGTTTGCCATTATGTATGATTCGGCTAAAATTAATTTGTGTCGATAGTTTTATCGATAGGTACGGGGAAATCGATAAGTGTAGTGTGGTAGTAACAACACTAATCCGCCGTATTATGTGCGGTGGGTATGCAGGTTTTTCTCGTCGTCAGGGCAACTCCTTCTGATTCCTTCCTCAATGGAGATAGCTGAATCAGATCTACATTTTTGATGACAGATGTCGAACTTAAAAGTGGTTTATCTCCGCAAATGTCAACTTTTCATAAATGCTATCTTCACATAGGTGAGATAGCTAAATGAGATCTACATTTTGGATGACAGCCATTAAACTTAAAATATCTTAATGTAGGTATTTTCGTAAGGTTAGCTACCTACATTCATTAACTTTCGCGGTACGAAGTTCGCCGGGTCCGCTAGTAGAGAATAAAAGATGAGAAATGGCGTAAGGGTTAACGCACATAGAAACTGCTCTGTACTGTACCAGTCTTTATTAACAGTCCACTGCAGGACATAGCCCTACCCACGAAGGGTGATTGGGCCATATCCACCACGCTGGCCCAGTGCGGGTTGGTGGATTCACATACGCCATTGAATTTCTTCTACGGACGTATGCAGGTTGCCTCACGATGTTTTCCTTCACAAAGCCAGTGGTGTGAAATTTCGTAAATAAATTTCAAAGAACTCATTGGTACGGGACCGGGGATTTGAGCCCGCCATCTCACGATTGTAAGGCGGGTGTCACTACCTCTTGACCACCGCGGCGGCGGTGAACTTCATCACCATCTGTCAACTGTCAATGACAACTTTTAGGTTCTTGCAGAAACATTATGTATGGGAAAATGAAATAAGGCTGCTTATTCAGTGAAAGCTATTTTATGCGAGATTAACTAACGTGGTTTTGTGTGATATTAGTACCACATTAAATTGCAAGTTTTTTTTTAAACTTTAGTTCATATCAGGATCTACACAATACAATACAATTTATTTATTGGTAACTTCAGTTACCTACATGTCATAGTAAAATTTATGTTACGATTTTGTTTGATATAGGTATTTCTGATTATCTAGAAACGAATCAATTTGAGAAGCACGTTTTATAAATTATGCCATGGGTGCCGTTTGAATGGTATGTATACTCATTAAAAATATATCATGCGTGTTATAATTACCAGGGGAAATCTTTTAAAGATTCCACCGCACCTTGGGGCAGGCGGGTGGTTATGTGGGAGTCCCCGCCCATTGCTGGACGGTATACCCACCAAAACCCCTGAGTGTTCCACCACTGCGCCTAGCGTCGGGGCTATGGGCACGCTTCCGCACTTCTCCGCGGCACCCGACAGCGCTGGCCCAAACCGGGCCCCACCTCGGAGCTTGCGCTCCCGCCAGAATGACGATGTGCCGAACACCAGACACATCGTCATCCCCCACCTGGGACCAACCAGCACTGGGCGGCGGACAGCACCCGCATCCGACAGCCCTGGTCCCAATGCAACGGGTCAATTAAAGTGGTTCCGCGCTTGGCACTACGGCTGCAGAGTGGAGAGCGGCTGACGACATACCGACACTCCTCTTCCCCTGCAGCCCCACCGCCTCCGCCAACACGTTGGCGGCACCGGTTAGGGCCGCTGGCAGGATGGATAAGCAACGGCACACTCGCCGCCCGTCCATCCCGTCGCCGCCCCCGCGACATCTCAGTCGGCGAACCGACCTACAGGCCAGCCTCCGCACGGGCTTGTCGAGGCCCAAGATCCGGAGAGGCGGCCCCATCACGGGTTACTCTTGGCTTCACTAGGCTGGCGAGACCTGGCTACTGAGCCCCCCAGCCACGACAAGCGAGAACCCACTCGGCGGGGGATAATTATATCACCTACCTACTAGAGAACCAACCCGTGATTCGAGAAGGAAAATCAGCTGTTTCATTGTACAGTCGTATTCTATCATATGTAACTTACTTAACATAGGACACAGAAATATTCCAGAAATATTTTCAAGTAGGTACATCTACATCTACACCATGTTTACTTTTAACCCAAATAAAATGTAACTTTTTAGTATACATAGTGTAGTGTAGTATACATAGTGTGCTGATAAATGCAATGCCAAATTCAAATGTCTCGAGTACACAATAAAATATATTTCGCTCATCAGATACATAGGGACGATGATATTTTTACTTACTTCCCCGACGCCCGTGGTTGCGACCCCAAATGGCTTAGTGTGCGTCAACCTTTACTCGAACCGTAACCTAACGCAATTACAAAATTCAGTCCGCCTCGGCGAACATTTGTAAATTAAACGTCTCTAACTTTACAAGCCTGTGACTCTCTAAATTACGAAATGACTCGTAATTGAAGATTACAGAGAATTTACCTACGTTACAACGAAGAGGAAAATATTCACAGAGAGTCAACTCAGTTCGTTCTGCGCTAGAGAGCAATCGAGCTTTGGTTAATACAAAAATAATCCAGCGCCGGTTGTATAATATAACCGGCATCATGCTGAGATAGGACCGGCTGGTGACGAAAATAAAACACTAGGTAGTTTAGTTAGTTTTTAGTGTAGTTACAATCTTTGTTGCTGTATTTTCTGTGTTTTGTTTTTGCCAATAAAATATTGTCTATTGTCTATACTCACGGTTTTTTTAAATTAAAACTACGTATATGTTTAATTATATAAAAACGAAGAGGAAAACAATTACAGAGGATTCACTTTCAACACGCAGAGGATGTTGACGGCAGCCATGTTGTGACGTCATCGCTCTACGTTACAATATGACTCGTAATTACAAAGAATTTAACAACGTTACAGTGAAGAGGAAAACATTCACAGAGAGTCAACTCACTTTGCGCTTAACAGCAACCGAGCTTCGGTCGATACGCCTACCAGATATGCTATTATTTTGCCGCCGACAAATTCTAAATACCAGCTACAATGTTCACCAAATTATGTTTTCAAAACTATTAAAGATGTAAAGCTATTTTTATTTTCATTGCATTATGGAAGCTATTTTTGTTTTCATTGCGTTATGGCATGCAAAGAAAATAAGACTAGCTTATTTTTACTAAAAATAAATGTATTTTTTTTGTATGTTAGTGGTTTCAGGCTGTAATAAAACGTAATTTTATGACATTATTCTCTGTACAAATTTCCTACTCAGTGGTTATGTACATGTCGCATCTCTTTTTAATTAAAAGTTCTTTGAATGCCTGTAACGTGGTTCAATCGACTGACACATCTGTTTGTTCATCCTTCAATGTTATTTGAAATTTTGACGTGATAACTTCTTATAAATCGATGAAAGTCGGTTGCACGCATGAATAAATGTCACGAGCGGCCTAAGCGTAGGCTTGTTTCAGTTGTCGATTCACCAATGTTTTATCCTATGGCGTTTATTATTTATTTATTTTTAGCCGTTATTGTCCCACTGCAGGGCAAAGGCCTCCCTTCCCTCTTTCCATTTTTCTCGATCGAGAGCTTTGGTGTTCCATCCACTGCAGTGGGAATCAAGCTCGTCTCGCCATCTTTTTTTGGGCCTACCGAGGGGTCTCTTGATGATGGGTGTCCATATTGTACAGGTTTTGGCCCACAGATCTTCGTGCATGCGGCAGATGTGTCCGGCCCAATTCCATTTCAGACTTCCAGCCTTCTCTCCGACATCTAGGATCTTGGTTTTGGAGCGCAGTTCTGAGTTTCTGATACTGTCAATCAATCTCACTCCAAAAATGCTGCGCTCCATAGCTCTTTGACATACCCCGAGCTTGGACTTTTCATGTTTAGTCAGAGACCAAGGCTGTGCGCCGTAGGTGAGTATGGGGAAAATGCGTATGTCCATAAGCTTTTTCTTTAGTGATAGTGGTAGGTTACCTTTCATGAGGTCTTTCATCGACTCTTCCAAGCGCTATCAGTGCGCCGCTCAACTTCTATTTCCTGACGCGCTTGGAAAGAGACTATTTGGCCTATCCTATGGCGTTATGATGTAAAATAATCGTCCGTAAACAAACTTTACAGATAACCATTTTTTAGGGTTCCGTACCTCAAAAAGAAAAAACGGAACCCTCATAGGATCACTTTGTTGTCCGTCTGTATGTATGTCAAGACTCTTTACCTCGGGAACGCGTAAAAAGATCGAGTTGAAATTTAAACTGTATTTATATATCTATGGTCTCTTGCAGTTGTGTAAACAAAAACTTCTCAGTTATCGTTTAAAAAAGTTAGAGCCGTTTATGTCGCATATTTCGACATTCACAAAAATCAAAACCTACAGGGTACTTCCCGTTGACTTAGAACTATGAAAGGAGTTGGTAAACTTTTTATATGGGAGGCGGTCCTTGAAAACCGGCAGCGATGCGAGCTGTATTAATGTTTAGTGCCATATTTAAGAATATTATTTCACGCAAAAACATATTTTTATGTATCGCCGTTTTATTATAATATCTCTTTTTTATTTCACTAAGTAGAAAATATTGAGACTAAACTGGTAATACTAAGAGGAGGTCTACGTAGTCTATGTATCAGACAGGAATCTTCAAACAACCAATAGCGGGCTGGTATTTTAGAGTTTGACGTTTATTTATTTTTTAAAATATGGCGACCAGCCCTCTATTGGTTGTTCAATATTGACAATGTCATTTCCTTTTGCTGTTTCATAATGTCACTGTCAGGTTTTTTTTTCAATTTAGGCTTAATGCAGTTATTTGGTGTAGCACATAGTTCATTTTTCTAATGTTTTTAGAACCAATTTGAAAATTAAATGGCGATGAAAAAAATTCTAAAAAATATGTGTTTGAAAAGATAATTATATAAGCTTTCTATTGGTATATATTTTGTTTCTGCAAGATTTCAAAAACCGCATCTTTTCCATATCCTTTAGCATGAAACATTGTCTCAGAGTACACATATAGGAATAAATCTGAAAACTGTACATTATTATTTAAATCACAAAAAATAGGACCTCAATATTCACAAAATATGGGTTTAAAATTCAAAGTGAGTAAATCGTATCTTGTATGGTATCATATAAAAGAACTTTATTAGCAAATGCTAAAACAGTTTTTTTAATTATTTTTATAATGTGTAATTTATTCTGGATTTGTACGGAACCCTCGAAATGCGAGCCTGACTCCCATTTGTCCGGTTTTTTTATTATTTGCTTTAAATTTTACTCATAAAACTAATATAATCATTATATAACCGTATCAAAATCGTATATTGGCTCTATTGTAGTGAATACAATGATATTGTGATCCTATTTTATGAT
This sequence comes from Hypomecis punctinalis, assembly GCA_949316475.1. NCBI lineage: Eukaryota > Metazoa > Arthropoda > Insecta > Lepidoptera > Geometridae > Hypomecis > Hypomecis punctinalis. Next base: position 15,078,224 of record OX438820.1, on the reverse strand, counting down.
ATCCATCTGAATAAACATGTGAAATTTAAATTAAAATAAATTATTTATTTTATATAACTCAACTTGTGCCTTGTTCAAATAATAAAGGCTAATAACTTACATGTAAATAAAACTTTACGTAACATAATATACATATACTCAATATTCATAGCGTAGTTAGACTAGGTGTTTATCTGCGATTACTCGTACCAAAGTTATGCGACATTCGGTTCAGTCAATCTTTGGATGGGTGGACGCAAGTGGCATTTCCAACTGAGCTCCGCTGTGGTTCGGATGTCACGTTAAATTGTGGGTCCCGTTTTTTTCGTTTTATTTCGAATAGGTTTGCGTTTGACTACACACTGCCTGATGTTAAGCAGATATGCGGTCTAGGATGTAGCACGCTTACCTAGAAGACACCTACATTGTACTTTAGCGGAAAGACAGACTCAGGCAAAGCGTTCCACGTTCTGGCAGTTCGTATGAGGAATGTGGACTCAAAAGGCTTGGTTCTAACGCGTGGGATGTCCACCATAAAAGGGTGGCGCTTTGGTCGCGTCTGTCTAGCCGAACGATAGAAGAAAGGGGCAGGTGGGACCAGATTTTGCAACTCCTGGGCGCACTCACCGAAGTGTATCCGATAGTAGGCTGACAGTCACGCCACCCTACGTCAATGCTCGGGACTTTGCAGCTTCGACTCAGTCAAGGTTTCGTTGCCTATCCGCCTCCTGGCTCGCCTTTCAATGGACTTTAAAGCCTCCAACTGGTATTTGGCAGATTCATCCCAAAGGTGAGAGTAGTATTCCATGCAAGACCTGACTTTCGCTTTATAAAGACTAAGCAGGTGTGAAATACCGTTTCACCTTAGAGAGAACAACGATTCTCATTTCAGACGCATTTAAGCGTCTTAAAAACTTTGACACAAGGGGCTAGCCACCGAGCTTAAACAAATGTCCTAAAAATGACTAAAAATTAAAAACAAATACTTCAACGAATAAAGTGCAAATTAATATCCAAATTAACTATGAGTTTATGTTTATTTAACAAATAACATACAAACATTAGTAATTCTTTAACATGACCAATGTTTGAATGCTCATAATTATACCCCTTAAAATAAAATAAATAATCTTAGTTTTAGTCCTCTAGATATGCTAAGTACTTTGAAACTTTTTATCTCGATGAATTCTAAAACGATTTAAAAAGTTTTATAGTGCTCTTATCTCTAAAATAGGTATAAATATATATCAGAGGCACATTAACGCTTGGGTATTTAACTATGGATGTGTGATAGAGCGGATTAGCTGGAAGTCATATTAGATTTCGAAAAATAAGCTTTGCCTTGAAGCCGTGTGATATTTTAAGAAAACATTGTTGTAACATTTAAAGAGTATTTCATAAATTAGGCGCGAGCGCTTTATAACTGCATCTCCGGAATACCGATTACTTTGGCGTGGGCATCGGTAAACGATCTAGCTTAACTGGATAAAACATCTGGAACGGTACTCCGAAGATGCAAGTTCAAATCCTGCTGTCGTGGCAAAGTATTAAAATGTTTATCACAAAAACAGCTCTTTTAGATAAACCTAGTGTGCACATTAAAAATTTTCATTTGAAGAGTAGTTTTAATGTCATGGTATTTAGACTCCTGGATGTTCCCATGTTTTTGTACAAACTGGGGAAAAAGTACCTTGTTTTTTTCCATTTGGAGTTAGTCACATAGTAGAAAGTTGGAAGTAACGATTAGTAAAATGATTACGTGCAACAAAATGTTTAGCGTCTAGAAAAATATCAAGTTGGGTTTTACGCTGTCTGTTAATTTTAAAAACAATAAAATTAATAGTAGTTTTACTGAGTATTTTTACCAAGTTCAAAAACATTAGGGGAAGGTACTATGTTGGTCTGTAAGTATTTTTTTTTTGTATGTCTACCTATGTTAATCGATATTTTTGTCAATTGGGAACCAATTTAAAATAAGCTTTTTTAGTTTCAAAGGAGGACCCTCCTTAGGTGGTACCAATTAAATTTTATTGAAATTGGCTGAGTCGTTTTTGTTAGGTCGATAATAATGTACGTGGATGACACACGAACTATTCGAATTCTGTACAAGGTTGAAGTCGGTGGTGCCATTTTTCTCGAATGATAATTATAAAAAACTGAAGTGGCAGTAGGCCGGGCACGTCAGCCGCATGCCAGAAGATCTTTGGGCAAAAATCACCAAATGGAGCCCGAACTCGTTTCAGCTTCGTGCCCGCTACTAGATGGCGAGACGAACTGAACACCTTTGACCCAAATTGGCAGGAATCAGCACACGACCGACGAAACTGGAAATCTCGAGAGGAGGCCTTTGCCCAACTATGGGACAATACAGGCTCATAAACAAACAAACAAACAACAATTATAAAATAATAACTTATGTTTTCTTATAATAATTTATTTATTGCGAGCAGACCCTGCGCAATCTTAGATAGATACAATCTTGGCTTCAGGTTTAGGTTTACAAAAATGATCCACTCTCTTTCTTTTATCCATGTTTTAACAGGTTGGTACAATTTAGAAGAATAAAGGACGGTAATAAATCTCCCACAAACCCTTAGAGCCAAGACAATTGCCAGATTATAATCATATCTATTTTACTTATAAGCCATTATACACATATAAACGTAAATTAGGAGTTGGTTCGTTTGTATTTTTAATCGACTTCAAAAAGGAGTTTCTCAATTCGACTCTTAGTATATGGTTTTTATGTATGTTACGTGATTATATTATTATTATATTATCGTGTAAACCGATTGTGATAATTATTTTGGTATATAGATCATATTTCATAGGTCTCATTTAAATTGAGTCGAAAAATCAATTGAGCTCTTTAAAAAAACCGGACAAGTACGAGTCAGGCTCGCACATCGAGAGTTCCGTACAAATCCTTTCTGGATTTGTACGGAACCCTTCACAAAATTGGGAAGTAAGTTGTCGAAATCTCCATACTATAACCATCGACAAAAAAGTTTTTTTTTTCACTTTTCTCGTCAAACATCGAAAATTACACATTGTTAAAATAATTAAAACCTGTTTTAGCATGTGCTAATGAAGTTCTTTTATGATACGATTTACTCACTTTGAATTTTGAACCCATATTTTGTGAATTTTGAGGCCCTATTTTTTTATGATTCAAACAAAAATGTACAGTTTTCAGATTTATTCCTGTATGTGTACTCTGAGACAATGCTTCTGGTCAAATTTCATAGTTCTATGTCAACGGGAAGTACCCTGTTAGTTTTGATTTTTGTGAGTGTCGAAATATGTGGTTTTTACGACATAAACGGCTCTAACTTTTTTAAACGATAATTGAGAAGTTTTTCTTTTACACAACTACAAGAGACCATAGTTTTACGTATACAGTTTACATTTTAACTTGATATCTTTGCGCGTTCCCTAGATAAAGAGTCTTTATATAAACACAGACGGACAGACGGACAACAAAGTGATCCTATATTCCTTTTGAGGTACGGAACCCTAAAAATCAGATCCAAATAATCCATCCAAAACTGCTAAGTAGGTAACTGATGATATGATATTTTTGTACGATTGAAGTCGGTGGTGCTATTTTTTCTGCTCTTAAAACAATCTCGAAGCAACCAAATTCAAAATTACTTTACGTAAAACCGCATATTTTAACCAGTCACCTAAAACCTATTCATCTGTTGAGTCTGTGCCGCATTACGGTTTCAAGATGGCCGCCGTGGCCGCAGACAGCTGTCAAAAACTGGGGCCAATATATCATGCTGCGGACGATTCGGGCTGGGCGTCTGTGGGACGCTTTAGTTTAAGGTGGGCACTCACTAGGAGTTATCCTTTACCTACTCTTTTACTCCATTTATGCTTGCATAATATCATGCAAAAGTTTACTAGTCCATTGTTAAACATATGCCTAACTTTGATGAGTAATTTTGCCATAACAATATTGTATATCAACGTTATTCGAATTCGAACATATTTCTGTCGCCCGTTGACTAACTGATGACTAGTTTTTCTGAAGTAGTACAGCAAAATCACGTCTTAGCTCTCCTAGAACTATTCGCTTTTAAACTCGTAATGTAGTTTTATTCTAGAACATAAGATGGCCGCCATTGGCGCAGAGAGCTGTCAAAAAGTAGGGAGCATTATGTAACAAAGTGGATGATACCGGTTGGGCAATTCACACTCACAGAGTGTATTAGAATTTAAACTGTCGTATCTATAAAGATCATGACCCATTTATGTAATACAGCAGGAAATGTAGTAACAACGAGAGATGAACTTTTGAAAATAGCCACACAATTTTACAAAGACCTTTACAAAACTCCTACTCACGAAGAAGAAATAAATACTAACTTTACAAGAAACGATGATCCTATTCTACCATTTTTAGAAAGTGAAATTGAGTTCGCTATTAAAAAACTCAAAACAGAAAAAGTCCTGGTCCAGATGGTTTTACAAACGATATGATCTTAGCAGGAAAAGATAAATTAATCACCCCACTCACTGCTCTATTTAACTTAATATTACAACAGAAAAGAATACCAAAAGAATGGCTATGCTCAGAAATTATTCTTTTATACAAGAAAGGAGACCCAAAACTTATTACAAACTATAGACCGATCAGCTTACTGTCTTGTTTCTACAAACTTTTTGCATCAGTCTTACTTCATAGAGTCTCAAAAATTGTAGAGGAAAACCAACCCGTGGAACAAGCAGGATTCAGAAAGCAATACTCTACCATCGATCATATACACACACTGAAACAAATTATGGAAAAATATGCAGAATACAACAAACCGTTATACATTGCATTTATTGACTACTCAAAGGCATTCGACTCTATATCACATAAAGCAATATGGAAGTCCATGGCAGAACAGGGGATAAATGATGAATATATAGAGATAATCAAAGAGATATACAAGAACAGTACAGCTAGAGTTCGACTAGATAGAGCAGGAGAAACCTTTCAGATACAACGTGGAGTCAAGCAGATCCATTGATGTGATCCATGTGATCCATTGTCTTCAAAAATTTTTCTAATTATTCTAGAGTATGTGTTCAGACAATTAAAATGGACAAATATGGGATTAAAGATTGACGGATCATATCTTACCCACTTAAGATTCGCCGATGATTTAGTATTAGTATCGGAAAAACCAGAAAAACTACAAGTAATGGTAGAGTCCCTCAGTCATCAGAGCAAAATTATAGGCCTGGAAATAAATCAAGAAAAAACGAAAGTTATGACAAACAACATCGAAATACCAATTAAAGTTAATTCTCTACCGCTAGAGTACGTAGAAGACTACATTTATTTAGGCCATCTTATTTCATTTAAAGCATGTACAGAAAAAGAGATAAACAGAAGGATTAAAAATACATGGAATAAGTACTGGGCAATGAAAGAAATTTCTCAAAAGGAACTCTACCAACAAAACTAAAATCAAAAGCAATGAAAATATGCCTAATACCGTGCCTTACCTATGCTTGTCAAACCTGGCCACTCACCAAGAAGCAAATGGAAAAACTCAGAGTCTGTCAGAGAAGCATAGAAAGAAGTTTTATGAACCTTAAACTCAGGGATAGAGTAAAAGCCACCACGATTAGGAAAAAAACCAAAGCTAGAGATGTCATAAAAGAAATAATGAAATTGAAATGGAAATGGGCATATACAAAGACTTGAGCCAAAAAGGTGGGCACAAATCATCACAAACTGGGTCCCTAGAGGCATGAAACGGAAGACAGGACGACCGCACCAAAGATGGCATGACGACATTGTCAAAGTTGCTGGGAAGCTGTGGTCCAGAATTGCGCGGAAGAGAGAGGAATGGAAGCTGTTGGAGGAGGCTTTTACCGCTACTGGCGGTTCTTATATTTTATATTATATAAGCTTTTTTTTTTTTTTTTTTTTTTTTATCTATAAAGATAATAGATTTTATAAGAAAATGATTGAGCTTGGCTAGAGAGACATTTACCGGAACATAATTTAAGGTAATACGTATGTTCGTATGAATTAGGTACTCGGTTTCTCTCTAGTGATAGTCTTCCCTCTTAAAATGAGCATTCACCAATGGACGATGGACTGGCCAATGGGGTCGTAAACTTCACGAATTGAGATCAAGTACCGCCAAGCGCAGCGTGGGACATCCTCCAACAAGGTGTGCTGATGACTAACCTTCATGGACGCACTAGATGCAAGTCGGTCCCAACTGTCTTGCTGACGATCTTTAATGGAGGTCTACAGCAGTTGACGTTCTACGGCTGAAATGGACGAGTTTCCCCTGGAATAATTAAGCTCACAGCAGCTGAGGAGTCCTCCGCAGCTACGTACGCACTGAGGAGCCCAGGAGCTCATCGAGACCGCAGGATCGCACTGGATGCAAGCCGTTACCAACCGGTCTTATTGGAGATCTTTTTGGGAGGCCTATGTCCAGCCTAAGGCGCCTACGCCCTATGGCTGATGAATGAATGATGATGATGATGAAGAGTACTACTGACTGAGTCCTCCTGAAAGTAAGCCTACCCACGGAGGGCGAACTGAGAGATTCTCAGTGTAGAACCATCTTATTTTAAAACAAGATTGCTTTAGTTCATGGATTCGGTAGATTGTTATTGTAATGGTTATTTGATGAATATCGTTAAATTTGATGATATCTCCTAGGGGGTTAGAGATTTGGCAAGATTAGTGAGTAATTAGGGACTATTACCTTTAAGTGCTGTTTGCTATATATTTTTTATCATCAGTATTTAGTCGTGACGTCACGTCGTGCTACAGGTTTTCAACCAACTTCAAAATTAGAGGAGGCTTGCAATTTGACTCTAGATTTTTTTGTAGTTGTATTGTACTGTTGCAGTATTTATTCAAGAACATTCTACGGTTGTATTTGTAGTCTGAGGCGATCAAATATTAGCTTTCGTTAATTTAAAACCTATTACATACATCCCTTAAGATTTTTAAGTTTGTACTTACTTTTCCAAGACATTGTTATAAGTAATATCTAGATGAAGGATTTCACATAAAACATTTCAATGTGACTAATGGGGTCTAAAACTACTCGAATGGAAATCATCAAGTATCGGCAAGCCCAGCGTAGGACGTCCAGACACAAGGTGGAAGAATGATCTCATCAAAAGCGCAGGAATGCGTTACCGCTTCAATCCGATCTTAATAGACATATATAGGAGGCCTATATCCAGCAGTAGACGTTCTATTATTGAGACATCGGCGAACATATAGTATATGCAAAAGTGAATACTTCGGAAATCTGAGCTAAAATATATAGAAACTTTCAAACATAATTTACGTTGAGTGCAGACTTCCTTTCAGCTACACCACCGTTCTGCACAATCCTGCGGACTTTTCTGGATCAAATGTTACCAGTGCATAGCTGACGGCAGGTCACATTCCAGGCGAGGTGCATACTGACATGAAATTTTGAACTATTGCTGAATTTGTAGAGCTACACAACTGTAGAGATGGCACATAGAATATTATCAACTGTGGTGCCTATAATGACATATAAATACCTATAAATGAAATACATTAATTTATAGGTATTACGTTCTTGACTTGAAACATCTTCTTCTTTTATGTTTTGGCGTCGCATTGTTGTCAGTTTGCCAGTGTCAAGTATTAAGTTTAAATATTTTTTGATATTTTATCAAAATAGTCAATGTCGTAGTCACATCATAGTCCAGTCCAGTAAAGTCACAGTCAAGCCCAAGTCCAAGTCATACCTCAGTAAAGCAGTAGAGACTTTACTAGAGGCGTCTATGGAGTTTTGGTAACAACACGGAACAACATGATACATCACACGACTCACTGGGCGAGCGCGGTGGATTTCTCCCAATCATCTTTCAGTGGTAGACCTACGTTTAGTGGTAAATTAAATAATAGACCCTGGACCCTGTGGTTCGTAAATATTCAATAAAAAAAATGTCAGTTTTCATTGTTAATCTATACCTTATCTATTTCCCTTTTGAGGGGAAAGTAAATTTGGCCCTTTGCCACGCTTCCCCTGTGGAGTCTAAAACTTTGTATCTCTATGCATAGTGGCTGCAAGCCCAAAAGTCGGATAAAATTGAAATTTTTCAAATTCTCTTTGACACCAATATGCGAGGGCCAGGGGTGAGGTATTCGTGTTCGGACGCTTAACATTACACGGATACTAAACATCAAGAATTGTCGCAAACTAAAACCCACTCGACTTTTTTATTTTATTGACCGAACGAAGAAGGTCTGATAGAAAGTCTCGTTTTGACTTGGAATGTTAATTACTTCAGGATAAAAAAGAGTTTAACTTTGCCCTAAATTTCCGATCCAATTTTTTTTATAAGGTTTATGATTTAGGATCACTTACAGAGCATAAAATCACAAATTGCTGACAGATCCAGTTAGAGCTTCAAGCGCCATCTTGAAAAAAACGTTTTTGACCGACATCTCAGAAACTATTTACCTTAGGTCAAAAATTATTGAGACTATTATTTTAGGAAATTAAATTTTACATAATTTGTCGCCAGTAAACTTTTTTGTAAAACTTACCGTTTACGATTTATGGCCCATTTAATGAACCGGTTTTTATATCGCGGCCGATAACTCTTGAAATATTAGAATACTCAATAAAAAACAATCAATCCATTTTTAAAGATCAGTTTGTACTGTACTGTACCAGCCTTTTTAATAGTCTACCCACGAAGGCCGATTGGGCCATATCCACCACGCTGGCCCAGTGCGGGTTGGTGGATTCACATACGCCATCGAATTTCTTCTTCGGACGTATGCATGTTGACTCACGATATTTTCCCAGCCAGGGGTGTAAAATTCCGTACATAAATTCCAAAGAACTCATTGGTACGGGACCAGGGATTTGAGACCACGACCTCACGATTGGAAGGCGGGTGTCACTACCTCTTGACCACCACGGCTATTTTAAAGATCAGTTTATATCAGTTTTATCCATAAATCGTAAACGGTACGTTATACCAAACAGTTTGTTGGCAACTTAAGATGCAAAATTTCATTTTCTACAATAATAGTCTCAATGACTTTTGCCTTAAAGTGCACAGTTTCTGCGATATAGGTCAAAAACGATTCAATCCTTGCACAGCTGTTGAGTGAGCTTCAATTACATCCGCAGTTTATAGCTAACATCATAGCCGCCAAGTACCGCTTATAGCGGCCAGGTCGTGGAGCGGTAAGTCTGACAGGGACTCCACCAAAGCAGAGACGAGACGAGCAGAAAGGAGATGTTTTTTAAACAACCAATAGAATTGTGCTATTGACACCTCTCCTCTCCGCTTAGCTTCAGTGGAGAATACTGTGCGGAGATGTGTAATATTTATATCGCGCAGTGGAGACGAGAGATGTGAGCGGCGTGCAGTGAGCGATGTCAGCGAGCGTGGCAGAATGCGTACTGAGCATTCAACGCCTTGCACCCGAGCTGAAAAACATCTCTTCTCGCACAGCACACAGCACATCGCACACATCTCCGCTTTGGTGGAGTCCCCGAGCTGAAAAACATCTCTTCTCGCACAGCACACAGCACACCGCACACATCTCCGCTGTGGTGAAGTCCCTCGAATTGAAAAACATCCCTTCTCGTACCACACACAGCACACCGCACACATCTCCGCTGTGGTGGAGTCCCCCGAGCTGAAAAACATCTCTTCTCGCACAGCACACAGCACACCGCACACATCTCCGCTGTGGTAGAGTCCCCCGAGCTGAAAAACATCTCTTCTCGCGCAGCCGGCAGCACACAGTACACCGCCACATGTCTCTGCTTTGGTGGAGTCCCGGCCTAACTCTGCCCTTGCGTGATCCCCGCTTGAGAACTAAATTTTATTATCAGTCGTCATAGTAAGCCTGTACAGGGTTATTTATTTGCCCTGTACTACCCGAAAGGGGGTGACTATACAGGGTTATTTCTAATCAATTAGCATCCTTTTAGTGACTTATTCTGTACATCATAACTAACAACTTTTGTTCTGCGTCTTCTATCAAAACTCAAAAAAAGAAAATCAGTTGTTCCATACATTTTATCGCGGGTCAACGATATTTTTCTATGGAACACCAATTTTTTTGAGTTTAGACAAAGGTGGTTGAAAAAAAGTTGTTAGTTTTGATGTACAGAATGAGCCCCTGAAAAGATGCTTAGAAATAACCCTGTATAAGACCAAAATTATGAACATTTTTTTTAGTATTAGGAATCAGAATTCGGAATTCGCAATAAAATCACCGGTTCCATAAAAACTGCTACTTGGTATTGACAAAATATGTTATATATTTTTTTCATTCCGGGATGACTCCATCCTAAAATTGTTCATAACAGTGATCTAAATCACCTCCTTTCGACTTAGTAAACCAGTTACGGATAATTCTGCATACAAGGTTATTAATACTAATCAATTTACATTTCAGGGGCTTATTCTGTAAATACATCAAAACTAACAACTTTTGTTCTACGACTTTTCTTAATTCTCCAAAAAAAGTTGTCGTTCCATAGAAAAATATCGTTCACCCTCTACAAAATGTATGGAACAGCTGACTTTTTTGAGTTTTGACAAAAATCGCAGAATAAAAGTTGTTAGTTTTGATGTACAGAATAGGCCCCTTAAAGGATGCTAATTGATTAGAAATAACCCTGTATAGATGAGCGAAATTATTTTTTTTGTGACATTTTAAATCAGACCTTATATAGACTTAGTAAAATTAAGTTTAATAGCTTACAATTTAACCCACTGTTCGAAGACGGTTTTGTTTTCACAGGCAGTTAAATGATTACGCAACCCCCGATAACTCGGAGTGATTTGACAGTTCACTTCACTCAAACAGTAGGTATTTCTTTGTCCACGAGAACAATAGGTTTTCCAAACGGGCCCGTCCCGCCCATTGTGCTTTTGACACGGTTGAATGTGAATCGGACCTTAGATTGACACCGGCGGAGTTTTTACGGCAAATCTAAAGGTTTAATTTAAGAAAGAGAATGTCATGGCGGTTTCTTCAGACAATGCTACTGGACTTTAACATACTTTGTCGTACTGTACTGTACTGTATCAGCCTTTGAATAGTCCACTGCAGGACGTAGGTCTACCCACGAAGGGTGTTTGGGCCATATCTACCACGCTGTGCCCAGTGCGGGTTGGTGGTTACACATATGCCATCGAATTTCTTCTGGACGGACATATGCAGGTTGCCTCACGATGTTTTCCTTCACTGAAAAGCCAGTGGTGTGAAATTTCGTACATAAATTCCAAAGAACTCATTGGTACGGGACCGGGATTTGAACCCACGACCTCACGATTGTAAGGCGGGTGTCACTACCTCTAGGCCACCACTGCTTTGTCGTACTGTCGCTTTTTAATTTTTAGCCTACTTCAAAAAATAGGTTCTCGACTCAATTTTTTTTTTAATTTTAGGGCTACGTTTGGCCACCAACTCGACTGATGGAAAGTGTTGTTGTAGCCGAAGATGGAGTACGAGTATGTAGACCTTTATCGATAAAATTAATTGGCATTTTTATAATTAATTCCAACCTTGACGCAGTGGGTGAAGCCAGTGGGTGGACGGGTAGAGTCCCACCTAGAAGATACCTATTCACTCTACCTCACTATCACCAAATAGCGAGCTTCCTGCTGTCTGTCCCTATGTAGGTATGCTTATATCTTTAAAAGTACGCAGCGGATTTTGATGCGGTTTCTTTTAATAGATGGAGTATTTCAAGATGACTGTTTATATGTTTAATACACTTGTGCGAAGCCAGGACGGGTCGCTAGTAATTAATAATCTAATTAATTTTGTAGCGTTATGTATTTTTGCCCAAAGGGTAAAAACGGGACCCTAATACTACATCGATGTATGTAATAATTTTCATATTATTGTTGATGTCTAAGCCTTCTAGCTTAATCGATTTTAATAAAATTTAAATGAAAGTACCAGTAAAGTATAGTCTTTCACACACAAAAGAATGATCAAAATCGGTTCATGATTATCGGAGTACCTATTCGCGTAACATAAATACAAAAAAAACATTCAGTCAAATTGAAAACCCCCTTTTTGGGTCAGTAAATTATAAATCTCGTATTTTTTCTATAATTACTTGATTTAATGATTGATTGATTATGTAAAAAAATCGGACTAGTGCGAGTCAGGCTCGTACTCCGAGGGTTCCGTACAAATCCTGGAAATTTAACGAAATTCTAATGTTGAAATCTCTAAAGGATAGATAAATAATCACCAAAATAGGTTATTTTTTACGATATACTCACTTTGATTTTTGGGCATACATTTTATTGTATTTAGGCCCTATTTTTTTGTGATTGAATTAAAAATATACAGTTTTTAGACCTGTTCCTATATGTGCACTCTAAGACAACGCTTCTTGCCAAATTTCATAGTTCTAGGTCAACTGGAAGTACCCAGTAGGCTTTTCATTTCCTTGTGAGTGTCAAATGCGAGTTTTTACACATAAACGTCTCTAACTTTATTTATGGTAACTGATAAGTTTGATTTTTTCACAATTGCAAGAAACCATAGATATACGTATATCCTACTAATATTATAAACGCGAAAGTTTGTGAGGATGGATGGATGGATGGATGGATGGATGGATGGATGGATGGATGGATGGATGGATGGATGGATGTATGGATGTTTGTTACTCTTTCACGCAAAAACTACTGAACGGATTGAGATGAAACTTTGCAATAATATAGCTTATATATCAGAATAACACATAGGCTACAATTTATAAAGATATTTTGTGAATTGTCCAAAATATAACGATAAATATTGAGTAAATAGGAAAAATCTGCCATCTGCGAGCTACTCTAGCGTGCGCTGCAAGAATGTCAAAATAAACAACTGCCGATCGAATATCTGTCAAATCAATCGATGAGCAGTCCTTGGATATCATCATACTTATAATATATTATCCTTACTTAATATTATAAATGCGAAAGTAACTCTGTCTGTCTGTCGCGCTTTCACGCCTAAACTACTGAACCGATCTTAATTAAATTTGGTACACAGATAGTTTAGAGCCTGAGAAAGGACATAGGCTACATTTTATCTCGAAAATTGCATAATTCCCGTAGGATAGGACAACATCTATCGTTAGCGAAACTGTCACCTACCACAACGACGCTAAAAGGCCCAATTTTGAAGGCACCATCTTAATTATAACAGTTAATTAGACTATTTCTGTTTCTTTTTTACTTTGGGCATTCGACAGAGAGGACACTTTTACGTTGCTATTAAATTTACGATGGCGCGTTCATAATTGGGTTGATTGAGCCTAATATGGATTGACAAAACGTAATTAGATGACAGGTGACATACATTGACTGCAGCAGACTTTTATAAACGTCTCGCTTAGCATATCAAAAAGACAAATTGTCTTTCCACCATTATAGCTCCTCGAAGAGGAAATAAAGTATGGATTAACAATGACAACTGACATTAAAATTGGACAAAATAGTTTTCCCTTTGCCATGCTACATATTACAATGACGTTTAATACTGGGCCGTCATTTCGTCTGACATTAAAAATAGTTTTAAATATACCACCATTAGAGGTTAAACATATTTCTTTATTCTACCTTTATGGTACAGAATCCATGCTAATATACGAAGAAACGGATCGACTTGATTTTTAGAAGTAGTATGGCATGAGTATCTTGAAACTAAGGCTATTAACCTTTATTCTGAATTGTGACCTTGACACGAACATAAATTTCTGTTGGTTTGGTTAAGATTGAACAGTGATAAAAGTGCAGCCCGGCTCAACTGCACGGCACTCCTCATGAGGCACGCAACTTGCCGGCCAGCTTCTCAGCTGCTATAGTTAACAACCCCAGAAAAGCGGCCCAACCTCGAGTGCAAACTTCTAAACTGCCTAGGGGGAAAAGACCAAAAAGCACCGGGAGACCTCTAGCGCCGCCTTCTCAGCTGTCTCAGAAAAAACCCAGAGAAGCGGCTCTGCCTGAGATTTCCGCGCCGCCCATAAGCCTCGGCTACTAAGTTCCCCCGTCACGACAAGACGGGAACCCATGGGCGGGTACACTCTAACCTTATCATAATCAACAGAAGCATTTATAAGTATAAGGTATTTTGATGTCGGGTTAGGTTTGAACAGTAACAACAACTTGCACCTTGCAAGGTACTTGATTTTTTTATATAGAAAGTGCCTTTATTAACTACCACTAAATAAAACTTCATAAACTACTACATATCAAACAATTGGATCATCCACAGACCCTGGAAGGTCTAAAGATATTCTAAATGCTCGAGGCCACTGCCAGTTAGCAGCGTGCCCAGCATGCTGGCAGCATTGCCAATCAGCTTGGCAATGCTACTTATACGTTGAGCCAAATAAACACCAGAATTTTGGTCACGCGGGTACACCAGACGCTCAGAAAGACTTTTGAAAACAAGATGAGCTCCCGGCCAACACGCGCACAATGTCTCAAATTCAAACGGCTCAAATATATAACCACTGCCGAGGTTAGCATATTTGCGCCGTATGTGCTGCTCCGCTCAATCGGCCACCGCTCCAGCCCTACTCTGAGTCTAAGAAAGATGTAACGGCGCCAAAGTATCGACGCAAGTCGCGTTCCATACTAAGGGCCGTCTACACTTCCATAGGACTAGCTTCATACCGTCAGGCCTTTTGCCATCACCACGCGCAAACCCATTCGGTTTGAGTACGGCTGCGATATTGGCGGTCGCAAAAGCCCTGCGTATGACATTGTTCACAATGGCGTGGCAACTAATTACCAGCGCTTCTTGAGCAAGAAAGACGGTGGTGACTGAGCTGGTCAACTAGAGTACTTGAATAGGTGAGAGCGCTCAGCTATGTGCGGCGCGGCAGCAAGGTGGGTCGACTATCTCGACGATATCATTAATACCGCCGGTCGAGCCTGGTCACGACCGACAAAGAGCCGAAGCAGATGGCACTGCAAGAGAGAGGCTTATTCCCAACAGTGGGACAAAGAATGCTGCGGATGATAACGATGACGAAACAAATTAGTTGAGATTGGCTGTTTTTTGAGTTTGAAATGATTATTTTCTACAATATTTGGGTACCGATTCACATTGAATGAGGGCTAATATTTTGTGGCGCACTTACTATTTTTGTTACCATATTTTTTTGACAAGTTAAACATAAATTAAATTATATCGCGGGTGAAGCCGCGGGTAAAAGCTAGTGATTTATATTTCAACTCGTCAACTTTACGCGGTCTTGACATACAGGCAGACGGACAACAAAATTATCCTATAAAAGTTCTGTTTTTTCCTTTTGAGGTACGGAACCCTAAAAATAATTAAAGTTATATATAATGATAATTCTACTTTAATTACTGTTATAACAAAGTCTGAAGTATTATCGAATTCCAATATCCGATAGCCGTATTATATGAAGGACTGAAACAAAGGCTTTCCGAATTATTGGATTGATTCAACTGTGGAGACTTGGAGAGCCATTCATAAGTTCCAAAGATCACGGGTTCGCGCCCTCATTGATTACATGTTGAGGTTTATAATTACAGAATTGACGACCTTGTGGCACCGATTATTTACTTATCTACTACTAGCTTTTGCCCGCGGCTCTGCCCGCGTGGAATTTTAACTTTTGTTCTATCCCACAGGAACCTTTTATTTTTTTGGAAGAATAAGGAGCCTAAGAGAAGATAGAAGCCGTGGTGGCCTAGAGGTAGTGACACCCGCCTTGCAATCGTGAGGTCGTGGGTTCAAATCCCGGTCCCGCACCAATGAGTTCTTTGGAATTTATGTACGGAATTTCACACCACTGGCTTTTCGGTGAAGGAAAACATCGTGAGGCAACCTGCATACTACCGTAGAAGAAATTGGATGGCGTATGCGAATCCACCAACCCGCACTGGGCCTGCGTGGTGGATATGGCCCAATCACCCTTCGTGGGTAGGCCTACGTCCTGCAGTGGACTATTAAAAGGCTGATACAGTACAGTACAGTACAGTACAGTACAGTACAGTAAAGTACAGTACAGTACAGTACAGTACAGTGCAGTACAGTACAGTACATACAGTACAAGTAGTCTATGTCACTTTCCGGCCTTTGAACTATATCCATCCCAAAAATTAAGTCTATCCGTTGCTCCGTTGCTGCGTGACAGAGGAACGAACCAACAAACTTTTCGGATTTATAATTTTAGAATGATTACGGATAATCTTTATCAACATTTATCGACCAAAGGTAGTCCGTTGTTGGACATAGGCCGCCGTTGGAGTAGCAGAGCACAATTTAAAAGGTAGCAGTGTATTTTCTTACTATAGTTTTGCCAACAGCTTCCAACAGTATTCTCAATTTTCCTTGGATAAAAGCATTATACAGGGTTATTCTGGGTTTCTGGTTAAAAGCATTATACAGGGCTTATTCTGCTAAAACTAACAACTTATGTTCTGTGACTTTAGTCACAACTAAAAAAAAACAGCTGTTCCATACATTTTGTCGCGCGTAAACAATATTTTTCTATGTAACACCCAATTTTTTTTCGAGTTTAGACTAAAGTTGCAGAACAAAAGTTGTTAGTTTTGATGTACAGAATAAGCCCCTAAAAAGATGCTAATTGATTAGAAATAACCCTGTATAGTCGTTCAGTAGCACTGTGTTGCTTCGTGAAAGAGTCACAAATAAACCTACAAACACACATTCCGATGTATAATTATTTATTTATTTGTTTATAGGCGAGCAGTGTATACTGATATGCCTATATCAAGCAGAGTCGAAAAAAAAATATTTATCTGTCAAAGATTTTTTTCCTTCTTTATCCAAAGGTCCAGTCTATTCTTAAATGTGTTTATAGTTCTTGCTGAGATTACATCCTCAGGCATGTCATGATATTTAAACGTTGTAAAACAGCCAATCAGGAAACGAGAAAAGAAACTGAAGAGATGTAAAAATATGAATCTTTAGGTGAGATCATTCTCGATTTGCGCTTCGAGGCGAAAGCACATATTCAGTCAATACAAGTTATGTTAATTATTTAAGAAACTAATGTGAAATAGTTTATGGTGACCAAAATATAACACATCATAATGGACTTATTAGTTTGATGTTGTTATGTTGGTTTGTGATGGTGTAGGCTGCAAGATAAATTTAAGGCGTGTGCTATCCCGCATATTTTCGTTCAAGGTGTACATGTCGTGAATTAGTAAGGAATTAAAGATGTAATGAAGTAACCTTGACTGAGTGCACCACTGGACATCTTAGTATTTTTACTACTTTAATATCTAAGTAGTTTACTAGTAGCAAGCAGGTGTGGTACCACCTTGAGCAGGTGTATCGATGAACATTGGATCATTTCTTGTCTTGGTAGAGACATCTGGTGTCGATTTGAAATAATTGTTGTGCTATTGAATGTGTTAAGGACATAGGCTCAATTTAGAGGTGCCATAACAGAACAGGGGCCTGATTCTCTATCGACAAAACGTAACGTAACGCGGTAAGTATTTTTTTTTATTTCCGTGAATTTCGTTTGGAGAAATATTTCATAAATATAAAATTACGTTAAAATGAATAAAAAACTGAGTTTAAGTTGTGATATTTGAAAAATAAATAATTTTGATAAGAATTTCTTAAAAATAAAGAGCACGTTAGAGCGCGTTACATGCTTGTTTTCATACAGAATCACCCACCAACAGATCTTCTCTCTCTTCTGTATGGAGCCATCGTAATTTAGCAATAGCATCGTAATAGCAATTTAGAATATTGCTGATAACCTGTCTAATACGGGTATCACAGGTGGCGCCACCAACGCTATAAGTTGGGAAATGTAAGCACTTCAGAAGTTTGAAGCTTGCGTGGGAGGCGAGCTAGCTCAGTTGGTTAGAGCGTCGGGCTAGTGATCCGAAGGGGCAAGGTTCGAATCCTGCGTTCGCTTCAGATTTTTGAAATGCTTATCACAAAGATAACTCTTTGAGATAAAAATCTAGTGTGGAAAGCACTTAAAATAAACATCATAACATAGAATATTCCTGTTTCTTTTTCACTCTATGCATTTAATAGAGAGATCATTATTTTACGTCGCTATTAAGTTTACGATAAAATTGGGCCTATTATTATTATAGTTTAATGTGAACTCACTGGTGCAATTTACAAAAAAAAACTATACAAGGTTATTAGTACTAGGCGGACTGACGATGCAATTATATATATATATTGTATATATATTATATTGGGGGACATCTCACACATGGCTTCTGACCCCAAACTAAGCAAAGCTTGTGATATGGCTGCCAGAGACTGATATACTACATATAGGTATGTATACATATTTTAAATACATAGTACCTAAATAACACCGAGACACAAAGCAAACACCTATGTTCATCACAAAAATGCTTGCCCTGGGTGGGGATCGAACCCACGCCTCCTTGATCCAGAAGTCAGGTTCACTAACCACGGAGCCACCGAGGCAGTCAAATTAAGACCTAAGGAACCAACGGTCCAAACGGTTTTTAGGAAATTCATAGTAGAGGCATTCATGTGGATTCATGTGGATGTCCTACGGCAGATGGATGGAAAGTTATTCAAAACGATATATTAAGCCACAAAGAGGTGAATTCAGACTCCCCAACCCACATAATGGAGCCTGATAACCAAAGTTAAGCAACGTTCGGCACAGTCAGTCTTCGGATGGGTGACCGCAGCTGGTATTTACAACTGATAGGCTACCATGGCTCGGATGTCACGTTAAATTGTAGGCCTCGGTTGTTTTAACAGTTTAGCCATGTCAGAGGCCTTCAGGTGGCTTATAACGTCTGACACCAGAGCTAGCCAGATATTATATTCATATTCACTTTATTAATAACATTTTGTTACAGGTCAATGAAAAAAAATAATAATATTAAAGCTACTTAAAAAGTTACGTGTTTTTACATTTATAAAAATAGTAAAGACACTCAATTGCAAAAAATAAAAATTCCTATTATTTTCTCACAAAATTATGTCAACACATTAATTCAAACGTATAACAAAATAGAAAGCCACCCCGCCTTTACGAACTTACTTACTTCTGATAAGTAGATACTGAGTTTGTTTGTATTTTCTATCATTATCCTTGTACGTTCAGTGTAAAAGCAGCCTTATTAGGGAAGTGCATCACCTTAGTAAGGCAGGTAGCGCCACCTGTCGCGGCGCGTGCCCGCGCCTGCATCGCGACTTTGTCGTTTGGCGCAAGCGATAAAAAAAAGCGGGTAACAGAACAGATTAGTCGTATTGAATGAAAGTCTGCGAAATTTTAGAAAAAATTATGTAACCGGTTGGCGCATTTCATTCTTTACGACTTAATGTTAATGAAACAAAAAAACTATTACTACTATGGGCGCCGGGAAGAGGGTGCAAGAGGGTGCACTTGCACCCCCTGAGTTCATCAGGAACTCCCCTGCCAGAAAAAAGTACCTATATGAATACTATCTGTCCATAATCCGTACATAAGTCCCAAAAGTTACAAAAGTGCAAATTCAGATACATTTTTAAAGCTATTAATAATTAGTAATTTTTTACGCTTGCTTTTTACGCCAGTACGTCATGACTATCGTAATGATAATAAACATCTACGATTCGCTGCACCACCGCTTCGTGTGCGGACTTGTTTGAATGTATGCGCTCGCATTGCTCTCGTCTGCGCGCGTATATAGGTACGATACGCTTACGATACGACGCCGTGTGCCAAGGGGGTATACAAAAGTTGTATGTTACTTAATCTGTACGCAGTACGCACCTTTAGTGTGATCACGATTGTACAAATAAAAACTTTAAGAACTCCTATGCCTTATACCATACATTAAACTATGAGCACCGTAACATGGGACAAAAACCTAATTAGTTCTTGCTGCATCACCTGTCGCCTGGACCGGCGCGCAGCAGGATGGTTATATCCATAGTGCGAGGGACTAACGACCTCTCTAGGGCAAATATGTAGATAAATTCTTTTACTCATAGTACTGCAATGTGATTATTACTCAAAGGTACTCTAATGCCGTGTATACTCATAGCCGTGGTTGTCTAGAGCATAGCCGTGGTGGTCTAGAGCATAGCCGTGGTGGTCTAGAGCATAGCCGTGGTGGTCTAGAGGTTGTGACACCCGCCTTACAATCGTGAGGTCGTGGGTTCAAATCCCCGGTCCCGTACCAATGACTTCTTTGGAATTTATGTACGGAATTTCATACCACAGGCTTTTCGGTGAAGGAAAACATCGTGAGGCAACCTGCATACGTCCGTAGAAGAAATTCGATGGCGTATGTGAATCCACCAACCCGCATTGGACCAGCGTGGTGGATATGGCCCAGTCACCCTTCGTGGGTAGGCCTACGTCCTGCAGTGGACTATTAAAAAGGCTGGTACGGTACTCTAATGACTGCCTCGGTGGCTCAGAAGTTTGTGACCCTGACTTCTGGATCAAAGAGGCGTGAGTTTGATTTCCACCCATTGCAATCAATTATGTGTTTGCTCTGTGTCTGGGTGATAGTTAGGTACTATCTGTATATAATTACTATCTATATATAATAAGTATGTATTTAAAATATGTCTATGTAGTATATCAGTCGCTGGCAGCCATATCACAAGCTTTGCTTAGTTTGGGGTCAGAGACCGTGTGTAAGATATCCCCTAATATTTATTTAAAAACTGTCATAATGTATGGGGTGCCACGGAACAGGGTCGTTCCTATAAGTTCTACTATTAGTTCTATTAGAACTACTGGGACAAACATTAAGTAAATCCATACTAATTATTATTATTCCCTTAAAATCACAAGCAAAGCTTGGTCCTTTGGTAGGCATCAATGGCCGAAGGCCGAAGCCAACACCGAGAGGAACTTTTACATCTTTTTTTATAAAATTAATCTAAAATATATGTACATAAAGTAGAATGAAAATAAAAATAACTATTGCTAGATGTGACTTATTGTTCGATGACTTAATACGGGCTATGGAATGAGGTACGGCACCCGCCAAATAATGCCTCATTTCAAATATACAGGCGGGTGGTGACTTGCCATCCACTAAATGGCCCCCCCATAATAGCTACCGTATATTGGCGCCGGAGGGGCAACATTGGTGTGGACGGCTTAGGGTGTCGAGAGGTGTGCTGCGATTTCACTAGACGCTACTCGCGGCGTTATGCCCTTTAACACTTCCACCCTGGAGCTTAGGTTCTTAGCTCTTGCGGTTTCCACTCCAAACCGGCCGGTTAAGGCAAGAGAGGAGTCAAGGGTCTCATTTAGCCCCAGGGAATCAGGGTTCGCGGTGTCGCCACTCACCGACGACTCGCCACAAAGTCGCCCCTGCGATTTTATTATTCCTATTATTATACCTACTTACTTATATTTATATGTTAAAAACTACTTTAAAAACTAAGTATGTAAAGTAAAAAACATATAAGCATAGATATAAGTATGTATATAAAAAGGTGTAGGTACCTCTGAATCAAGTGTGAAGTGTGTATAATCCCTCAACTACACCAAAACGGTCAAAAGACCAGTAGATAATTTGTACCCTGCCATACAGCCTCCGGGGTAGACCTAGTGGGTGGTTCAAGTATTCTAATGGTACTTTAACGTTATCTCAACTACGATTTTTATAAAGTTCACTGTTTGTTAGTAGTTAATAGTACCATACATTTACTTTTGATGCTGGAACAAATTAAGAAATTTATTATTTATTTATTCCGAAGGTGTGTTCGTTGGTTTGTTCCTCCTTCCCGCAGCAACGGAGCAACGGATTGATTTGACTTTAAGACTTTTGACCCAGTTTGAAAGACAGAAAGTGTCATTGACCACATATTGTCCCGAAAAAAATACCGTGGATCTAGTAGGATAGGCATTACTTTTTTATTACCTTACCAACTTATCCATATCTTTGTCCAATATAGACGGGCGAAACGTAAATGGATGATATCAATTGATAACAATTCTGGTGACACTGGCTGCAGACTTTCTTGCAATGCAATTGGGATGACAACTTTTTGGTCAAACAAAATATGGATTCACATATCAATTGAAACAAAAAAGAAGAAGATTATAATCAAGATTTTCATCCACTACGAGAATGCTATTGCAAAGGATATATTCAATTTATACATTTGCTTCGTAAATACAAGTTTAATACTAGTACTAGTTTTTTTTTTAAGTGAAAACTTTTTAGCGGCTTTGTGCACTTTTTGGGATGGGTAAAAAATGTTAAACTTTCAAATTCAAATTCAAAATAATTTATTGTCACAAGATACAAATTATTCAATTTCTACATTTATACACTATTCCCCAAACTGGGTACAACAAAGCACCCGTATCTTAGGGCCTAGACATTCTCGCTATGTGCATACTGTACTGTACTGTACCAGCCTTTTTAATAGTCCACTGCAGGACGTAGGCCTACCCACGAAGGGTGATTGGGCCATATCCACCACGCTGGCCCAGGGCGGGTTGGTGGATTCACATACACCATAGAATTTCTTCTACGGACGTATGCAGGTTGCCTCACGATGTTTTCCTTCACCGAAAAGCCAGTGGTGTGAAATTCTGTACATAAATTCTAAAGAACTCATTGGTACGGGACCGGGATTCGAACCCACGACCTTACGATTGTAAGGCGGGTGTCACTACCTCTCGACCACCACGGCTATGTGCATGGAACAACAGAATTTATTAAAATAAAGATTGGTTAATTAATTAAATTGGAATCAACATTTACTAACAAAATTAGAAAAACCTACGAATAATTTATAAATTCACAAAATTTCAACTAAAATGTCATACATGAAATTAAACTATTTATTTGAAATAAATTATGTCAATTTGTATGTTTGTGTGTGTGTGTGTTCGTCTGTAGTTGTGCAGTTAATTTTAACTATACGTTAAGAGATCACAGTCACTCAATTATTTTCAATTATTTGAAAATTGGGTGCGTGAGGACACGTGACCTGATCGAAATTTAGGGAGCGAGTTTTCACTTCTATCGGCACTCCCGGAGTGCAACCCGTTGTTTCTTTTTGAAGTTAAAACTTCTTTAGCGGTGTTGTGTATTTTTTGGGATGGATCAAAAACGTTAAACTCGCGTCAGGACACGTGACCTGATCGGAATTTATCAAGACGGAAGGAGCAAGTTTTCACTTCTGTCGGCACTCCTGGAGTGAGACCCGTTGTCTTTTATTGAAAGATTACTAACTGTAGGTGCACTGGCGTTAGGTTTCGCCGACGTTGCGTGTAGAATACACAGCGCCAGTTACCCCGCGCACGCCACCTCGAACGGTCTTACTTTTTATCTGCCAATAGTACGAGAGAAATTCAACTAGTGACTTTTATTTATCCGTACACCTATCCCGGTAGGGGAACACATTACGTGCCTAGCTCAGTAGTAGTGTTTATTGAGAGATATTGACATCATTCTCTAAACTAACCATAGACTCCAGGGTCTGTGACCTTTGTTTACTAAAATTTTACTGTACACTTTTTGATAAAATTTACAATTAATTGATGGTATGGTATATGAAGACAAGGCTTGAACAATGATGTGATAGTATTTGAGCACTAGACTTGAGCAGTTAGGTATTACAAAAATCCAATAAGTAGTCTCAAAATGTAGTTTCTGTAGTAATTGAGTACACTTAATTATTCTAACTCCTCTAATCTGTATTAAGAAACCCCAAAAACGCAAGCCCCAGTGAAAGCTAAATCAGCGAAAACTTTAACTATGTTGTCAAAAGCGTCTCTAGATACGCATGTGGTAGAGTTCCGTGCCTGTCGATGATTTCAATAATAAGATAAGATATTTTTTAATTCCAATAAAAATAACTTTAACTTTATTAAATTGTTAACAGTTAATAAATAAATGTAAATTTCCTTAATACCTAATTAATTAATTATGTTCCTAGAAAGATGCTAGTAAGTTTTTAATACCTACAAAGTATCACTCCGAAATATAGTTTTATTCATTAACGACCTACGTCTCAAAAATGTTTTAACAAACTTTTACTTAACTTTGAATCTTAAAAAACAGATTCAGTTTCAGATTGTTTGTTAACCTTATAACAATGTTCGTTATATTAGGCAAGTCAGTTACAATAATTATTCATGATGCTTAAAAGAAATTATGCAATATAACTTTCTATACTAAGTCCAATAAAATCAAAATAATAATAGTGTACAAAAATTAAATCAATTAATGTCAAAAAATAATACATTGGGCAAAATAATAATTACTGAAAAATATAAAATAAAAACATGTCAAAATTAAAAATAAATATCCATATGTAAAGAAATACTAATATTCAAACAAAGATTTAGTCAGTGTCATTTTCATGAAGTCATTTAGATTTTAAAATACATTATTAATAAAAAATACTTTAATTTTTATTTTTAAGTCAAGATAAGATAAATTTCTGATGGCAACTGGCAAATTATTATACATAAATATACGCCCTGCTTTTGAACTTTGCTGAGTCTTACTCTGGGCAGAACTAGTCTGTCATTATTTCTTAGATTTCTGTCAAGGGTATCCATTAGTCTGGGATATTTTTTCTCTCTTTCATTATGAATCTCGAGTAAACTTTTATAAATATATAGAGATATGACTGTCATTATCGTATTTCCTAAAAAAAATTTTTGGCAGACATTCCTTTTTTAACTCTGTTTATAATTCTTATAGAACATATTAAATAAATAGGTCATCCATCCATCCATCAGCCATAGCACGTCCTTTGATGGACGGCCTATGTTGATAATATAATATATCTTTTATTTATTTACTAGCGGACCCGGCGAACTTTGTACCGCGAAAGTTAATGAATGTAGGTAGCTAACCTTACAGAGATACCTACATTAAGATATTTTACGTTTAATGGCTGTCATCCAAAATGTAGATGTCATTGAGCTATCTCACTTTTGTAATGACGGTAATGATCTAAAATCGGCAGATATGAAGATAAACTACTTTTAAGTTCGACAGCTGTCATCCAAAATGTAAATCTGGATCAGCTATCTCACTTTCGTGAAGATAGCATTGATCAAAAGTTGACAGATACGAAGATAAACTACTTTTAAGTTCGACAGTTGTCATACAAAATGTAGATCTGGTTGAGCTATCTCACTTTTGTAAAGACAGTAAATAGACGATAGTGTGCACGGCTCAGTGTACTTCCATAGTCTAGGTCGCGGCTGTCAGTCGCGTCCGTCAGCCGCGTCCCATAGTATGTTTCCGGCTTTATGGCCTAAAATCGGTAGATACGAAGTAAGTAATAGTAAGTGCGCCACAAAATATTATAGCCCCAATAATAATATTATATTATTAGCCCCAATTCAATGTGAAACGGTACACAAATATTGTAGCATCATTTCAAACCCAAGAAACAGTCAATCTCAACTAATTTGTTTCGTCATGGTTATCTTCCGCAGCTTTTTTTGTCCCACTGCTGTGTATAGGCCTCTCTCTTTCTGTGACATCTACTCTCTCTTTGCCGGTCGTGACCAGGCTCGACCGGCGGATTTGATGATATCGTCGAGATAGTCGACCTACCTTGCAGCCACGCCGCACATGGCTGAGCGCTCTCACCTATTCAAGTACCATAGTTGACCAGCTCGGTCACCACCGTCTTTCTTGCTCAAGAAGCGCTGGTCGAATTGGTTGCCACGCCAGTGTGAACGATGTCATACGCAGGACTTTTGCGACCGCCAATATAGCAACCGTACTCGAACCGAATGTGTTTGCGCTTGGTGATGACAAAAGGCCTGACGGTATGAAGCTGGTCCCATGGAAGTGTAGACGGCCCATAGTATGAGACGCGACTTGCGTCGATAGTTTAGTGCCGTCACATCTTTCTGAGACTCAGAGAATGGCTGGAGCGTTGGCTGATTCGAAACAGCACAAACGGCGCAAATATGCTAACCTCGGCAATGGTTACATATTTGAGCCGTTTGTAATTGAGACATAGTGCCCATGGTGGCCGGTCTTGTTTTCAAAAGTCTTTCTGAGCGTCTGGTGTACCCGACATGTGACCAAAATGCTGGTGTTTATTTGGCTAACGTATAAGCATTGCCAATCAGCGTGCCAATGCTGCCAGCATGCTGAGCACGCTGCTAACTGGCAGTGGGCTTGAGTGTTTGGATTATCTTTATACCTTCAAGGGTCTGTGGATGATCCAATTGCTTGTTATGTAGTAGTTTATGAAGTTTTACATTATAAGTCCTGTATTTAGTGGTACCTATTGCTCTATAAAAAAAAAGTCAAGGACCCTTGCACATTGCCACTGTCCAAACCTAACCTGACATCATAATACCTTATACTTATAAATGCTTCTGTTGATTAAGATAAGGTTAGAGTGTACGGGTTCCCGCCTTGTCGTGGCGGGGGAACTTAGTAGCCGAGGCTTATGGGCGGCGCGGGAATCCCAGATAGAGCCGCTTCTCTGGATTTCTTCTGAGACAGCTGTGAAGGCGGCGCTCGATGTCTCCCGATTTTTTGGGTCTTTTCTCTCTTGGCAGCTTAGAAGTTTGCAGTCGTGGTTGGGCCGCTTTTCTGGGCTTTTTAACTCAAGTAGCTGAGAGGCTGGCCGGTAAGTTGCGTGCCTCATGAGGAGTACCGCAACTGAGGCGGGCTGCACTTTTATCACTGTTCAATCCTAACCAAACCTACAGAAATGTATGTTCATGTCAAGATCACAGTTCACAGTCAAGGTTAATAACCTTAGAGTCAAGATACTTATACTCATGCCATACTACTCCTAAAAATTAAGTAAATCCGTTTCTTCGTATATTAGTATGGATTCTGTACCATAAAGGTAGAATAAAGAAACATGTTTAATCTCTAACGGTGGTATATTTAAAAATATTTTTAATGTCAGACAAAATGACGGCCCAGTATTAAACGTCATTGTAATATGTAGCATGGCATAGGGAAAAAACATTATTTCCAATTTTAATGTCAGTTGTCATTGTCAATCCATACTATATTTCCTCTTTGAGGAGCTACAATGGTGAAAAGACAATTTGTCTTTTTGCTATGCTAAGCGTGACATTTATAAAAGTCTGCAGTCAATAAATGTCATCTGTCATCATATTACGTTTCGTCAATCCATATTAGGCCTAATTATGAACGCGATATCGTAAATTTAATAGGAATGTAAAAAGTGTTCTCTCTATCGAATGCCTAAAGTGAAAAAGAAACAGAAATATTTTAATTAGCTGTTATAATTACGATGATGCTTTCAAAATTGGGCCTATTAGTGTCGTTGTGATAGGTGACAGTTTCGCTAACGATTTTTTAAGGGAAAACATGATATGAAAAAGTGAATAACTATTAAAAAATTTAATAAAAAGCAACGGGATAAAAAGTACCCTATGTCCTTTTCCTGGTTCTAAACTACCTCCCTGCCAATTTTCAGCTAAATCGGTTCAGCCGTTCTTGAGTTATAAGTGGAGTAACTAACACGACTTTCTTTTATATATATAGAAGATTTATACACAAAACAAATCACGATCGTTACAAAAGTTTAACTTAAATATATATATAAAGATCTGGATTGTAATTCAAATACATGTGTACACAGAAAAAGTAATTGAATGAGAAGACATAGAGGCTTTTAGTTTCTTTAGAAAATGTTAACTGCAAATAAGTACATGATAAAGAAAGTAAAAACAGGATATACAGGAAGAATAACTGGGCCAAAATACTTTTCGATGCCTAAAAACTGGTCTCCTAGAATAAATATTAGATTTTATGGGAAATCAGTACAAAACTCTGCAATAATTATACGAATTTCGAAATATCATATTATAATCTAGTACAGGGAAAAAGATTTGACCGTAAATATATGATAATTGTTTGAAAATTAAGGTAACAACGTTGTCATTTTCAGTAGCGCAGGAGCTTTTCATACAAAATACTGCTGTCCCTGAGCGCGGACTTAAGTTATACTGAGAATTTTCTCACAATATTTCCTTAGACGACGTTTATCTTAAATACCTTTGTAAAAATGTAAGTTGTGGACCTAATTACAATGTCAATAGATATTTTTTACGTTAATCATTTAATGCAATAAAGACTGATTTTGTCCGTGTCCCCAACAAAGTATAAAATCGTAGCTACCTTGCGTTGCTATATGAAAATAAACCTAAAAGTGACTGCATTACATATTTTTGAACTTTATTCGGTTCGACTTGTTTTAAGTCTTACAACAAATCATAGCAACTGCGCGAGGGGAGTACGCTAGCCGAATCAGTCGCGTCATAGTCGTCGATAGAGGTGCGTGTATTTATTACGTGTCCGCTGAGTTACCGCTGTCGCAAGGTATGTACTGGCGATATTTGCTTTATTATTATTGTTTTGTACAGGTTGTCATGTAAAGGTTCTGTCAGTGCTGAAACATTTGAATTTTATTATTTTATTTAGCGCTTATTTACAAAATAGTCAAATATTTACAACTGCGTTACTGCTACACTGCGTTACTAGGCAAAGTAACGCAGTTGATGCATCGGTAACGCAGTTGATTTTTGATCAATGTTTTATGTTTGTAATACGTTACTAAAACCGAAATACTCATATATTGTTTATCCTTTTCACAGAAATAAGCGTCTGCTATAATGGCGTTAACGAACGCAGAAAAACAACGTCGCTACCGGCTAAAATTTTAGCTAGACTCTGTTCAACATGCTGAAGTTAAAAAAATACTTCTTGAATGGTACCACGTAAATAAAAAACTTGTGAGAGATTGGAACAGAAGGCTGGAAGTCATCAAGCATGTGCTCGAGACGGTTCGTAATGACCCTTGAACGACAGCTTATAGACATGACTCAGAATCGAGATGGGTCTGTAAATCTTCAATAAGGTGTTGTTACCTTTTTTAAAGAATAGCTTCACCACGCTTATTTTCCATTCCTCCTGCGTTATATCCTCAAGAACAACGGTATTGAAGAGCATCTGAAGGACTTTAAATACTTGTGTTCCACCCGCTTTCAGAAGCTCTGAAATGATTCCATCATCACCCGGCGCCTGTTGTTCTTAAGCTGATTCAAGAACATTCTAATCTCCGTTGTCCGAGATATCTTCGGTGAAATATCGGGTCAGCTTGGCTCTGGGATCTCTAGCCACGCTGCTAACAGGCTTAGCTATCGAAGCGTATAACTGCCCATAGAACTTTTCGATCTCCTCTAATACCTCTGCCTTGGTCGACGTTATACTGCCGTCTTCTCTCTACTTTGCTCAATAGACAGATCTCTTGCGAACACTTTGGAGCCTTTATTCCGCTCAATCGTCTCTTTAATATGCTTGGTATTAAAGAGACAAACGTCGTTTCGCGTGAATTTCAAGATCTATTTATTGAGCAGCCTATATGACTTGGCGTCATCGAAAGACTGCAGTGTTAACTAACGTCGTGGGGTTCAGAGTGTGACTCGATAGCTATTTAGTTCTTTCTTGGGTAGGTTGGAGCGTAGACTTCATCAGGCGAAACCGTTCAAGTCTAACATTAATACTCAATGTGCCTCTTCCCATTAGGAGATCGCTACCAGTTTTCACTCTGTGAATCACGGAGACATCATTGAATACTCGCTTCTTGTCGGTCATGATGAAGTCTATCTCATTTCTCGTGAAACCGTCGGGGTTTATCCAGGTCCATTTCCTGTGAGGCGGCTTCTGGAAGAAAGAGTTCATCATAAAGAGTCCCTCTTTGTCCAGAAAGTCGGCCAGCCTCTTTCCCCTGAAGTTCCGTTACCCATATCCAAAATGCCCCACTTTCAGCTCATCATCGCTTCTTTTATCCATCTTTGCGTTAAATTCTTTCATAACAATAAAGTTAGACGTATGCATGGCCCGACTTACGTCTT
This sequence comes from Hypomecis punctinalis, assembly GCA_949316475.1. NCBI lineage: Eukaryota > Metazoa > Arthropoda > Insecta > Lepidoptera > Geometridae > Hypomecis > Hypomecis punctinalis. Next base: position 15,048,366 of record OX438820.1, on the reverse strand, counting down.
CCTACATAGTTTCCACTTCATCAAGTGGGTGCGACGAGGTCGGTGCGTATACCTGAATGACCTTCATCGAATATCTTTTTGATATTCTCAGTATTAAGTATAAGACCGTACTCGAAACACTTTCGATGGTTACGACGTTGTTAGTCAAGGACTTGTGGACTAGGAATCCGACACCACCTTGGGATTGTTGGTCGTCTTCCAGGTAATAGAATAAGTTGCCGGAATTATTGTGTCTTCATTTTCACTTCGGTCTTCAGATAACCCTAAAATATTCCAGCGTAACCCATTTCCTCTTCCAGCTCAACTATATTTTCATCCGTCCTCAAGTTTCGTATGTTATGCGTTACCAGGGCCAGTTTCCGTTGGGCGGTAGCGGGGATACTTGGTACCCATATCTCCGCATGTAATGTCTAATATATTAATGTGGTTGAAGGTAGATCTCTATAAAAATACAAAGTATTAATGTAAGATAATACTACTGTGTTACTAAGCTTACTACTGCGTTACTTTTGTGTCCCTCTAATTTATTGTACTATTTTCAGTAATACATAGACATCTAATTATTTAAAAAGAAATAATTTAATACGTGCGTATTATTTATCAAAAGTGGAAGATATTGTCGTCAGTTGGCATTAATTTTAAATATTTTATTGTCACTAATAGAAAAAATCAAGTTTTAGAATTCGAATTTGGTAACGCAGTAATATAAAGTAATAAGAATATTTTATTAAACTGATTATTTCTGTGATTTAACTTCATGAGAAGTTAATATAAGCGTTTCAGTTTAAAACTGACTTGTTAAATTGTCTTATTGGATAATTTTAATAAAGAATTAAAATTTTGTAAAACAGTAACGCAGTTGTTTAATTTTTCGACACGTTGATAAGTTATTGGCCAAAAATATAGTTAATTCATTAAAACTATCGCTGCTGAGGGGTGTATATTATAGACCAAACTATAACAAATCTATATGTGCATAAAAAATAAGAAATTAATTACTTAAATTAAAAAAATAAAAACGAAAATTTTATGCTGGGATTAGGCATCGAAAAGTATTTTGGCCCAACTAACAAATATGAAGTACGCAGTCAGCAAGCGGATGTGCAATCTATGTATCGGACGTGTTTTTAGTAGCCAGGCACAACCAAAAATTCAGATATATTTTTTGTTGTCTATCAATTTTAAAAATGTCCTTGTTTCACCACGGACCCCTAAAAGATCCCCTTTTTATATTTTTATCTGGCAATCTCCCCGGAACGCCGAATTAATTAGAATTTTACCGCCTTTTGTTTACGAAAAATCTCTTTTTCTCCGCGGGTCTTGGATGGGAGAAACAATAGAGATGCGACGATAGCGCGCAAATGGTACCTTGTTAGCGCGAAACTGGAATTGGAACGATTCGCGATTGACTATTGCGGATAGTGAGAGTACAAATATTTTTACGCAATTTAGAAAGCCCGATTACAGAGGCGCCATCGTAATTATAATAGCTAAATAGCATAGTTCTGTTTCTTTTTCACTTTAGGCATTCGATAGAGAGAACACTTTTTATTTAGCTATTATTATTATTGCTATTAAATTTACGCTGGCGCCTCTGAAATCGGGCTCTGTAGCGTGTTGATTTTGCATTGTAATAAAATATACATGTGTGGAAAAGCTTAAAGACGCATTCGGAGCTGAATGGGTGATTTATAACGTTTCAATCTTATACCTTCAAGGGATGAAGTATGCCGCATTTAGTAGTATACTGAGCGCCACATGAATTGAAAGATGGGAAATTAGCCGCAGAGAGCTGCGCAAACGCCAAAATATAGACGTTAGCGGTTGTCAGAGAGACGAGACGCCGGCGCACACCCGCCCGCTAACCTCGTGCCTCCTGCGCGCTCTCAACGCCCGAGCTCACTACTTCGCCATTTGTATAGGCATTGTGCACACATGCGCAATAATTAGCGAATCAAGGCGAAGTGTCATCTGCGTCTAGCTTCCCATCTTTCAATTTGTGTGGCGCTCAGTATTCTGTACTGTACTGTAACAGCCTTTTAATGGTCCACTGCAGGACGTAGGCCTACCCACGAAGGGTGATTGTGCCATATCCACCACGCTGGCCCAGTGTGGGTTGGTGGATTCACATACGCCATCGGATTTCTTCGATGGACGTATGCAGGTTTCCTCACGATGTTTTCCTTCACCGAAAAGCCAATGGTGTTAAATTCCGTACATAAATTCCGAGAACTAATTGGTACGGGACCGGGATTTGAACCCACGACCTCACGATTGTAAGGCGGGTGTCACTACCACTAGACCACCACAGCTATAAGTAGTATTGAAACTAAAATTAACTAAATTTGTTTAATAACCTTAAATGCAAATTTTAAATTACTTATATATTTTTTGTATATATTATTTATATATATATATTGTATAAGTAATTTATAAATATATATAGCGCTCGCTCGCTAGCTCGCGCCAAATAAGTAAAACAAGATGGCGTCGTTTGAGCTAGGAGGTTGGTATCACCGTTTCGAAGTAGCAGGAGCATCCCTTATTAAGTAAATAGCATATCCACCTTTTCTTAAAAGTCTAAGGTCTTAATTAAGTTTGCAGAGCATTCTGCCATGACACTTGGTATATTGCTACCTTTTAGGGCCTTGTCTCGAAGATGGCCGGCATTTATCAAATGTACGATGTTTACCTATGTTACCTACGTCACAACCTTACTAAGTAGGTAGGTACCTACTATTATAAATACGAAAGTTTGTTTGTTGGATTCTTACGTAAAAACAGAGAACATAATGTTTTGTTCTACGATGCGCTTGCCAGTACGTGACCATTCGAGAACTTTTCGATCTCATTGGTCATAACTTATGACTTATAAGTCTTCAATGATATGTCGCTTCCAAACTGAAAAGCCTAGAACACAGGCGTAGAGTGTTTGGAAATTTTCTATAGGCTCTATTTCGGCGAGTGTGCGCTCAGCGCTCGATCTCCACGACCTGATTCCTTCATCTCCTTTCCACAACAGAACAAGCCGGAAGTCGCATAAATATCATCCCTACATAGTCGACGTACCACTTGCTCGTACTGAGCGATTCGCTTCTTCCTTATAATGCGGACCGCCAGGGATTGGAATGCCCTGCCTCCGTCTTTGTTTCCTGACTATTACAATTAGGATATCTTCAAGTCAAGAGTGAATAGGTATCTTTTAGGTCTACATACCTACTCCATCTTCGACTACAACTTCGCTTTCCATCGGGCGAGTTGGTGGACAAAACTTGCCAATCTCTTGGGCTATCTATTACTTTGGTTCTTATACGTGTCTCTTCATTTCTGAATAAATCTCGCAGAGAAGCTTCAAGCCCTCTCCATAGTTCGTTGTAGTACAATCCCACACGTAGTCGAATCAAACTTTTTTGGCTGCGAAAGGACATGTCTACAAAATGTATGGAGGCTGGTATAATAATAATCAATTATTCTAACCACAACACTCGTTACATTTCGAGAAAGTTCATATTTTTCTGGGTCTATTACAATAGTTAAAAACAAAAAAGACTCCTCCAATTTTTTTTTAATTAAATTTGAATTTATTAGAAAAAATAAATATATTTCGCTCAATAGGTAGTTTATCTCTAGAAGCCCTGATTAAGTAACCTCCAAATTGTTAAATAAAAACATTTTTACCAATTAGACACACTTTTTAAGTGATTTTTTGTCACATTGTACCTAGTAACTGGTCACACTGGTAGGTTATAATTTTAGCAAATTAAAAGATGAATGTGGAAGAATCAGCTACGAATGCAAGTAAAATAACGATAGAAGCACTTCATTATTGCTAAACTAGAAAAAATAATAAGCTGTGTTGTCATTTTTCATACAATTTATTTAACGCATTTAAAAAAATTGGAGGGGTGAAAAAATCTAAACTAAATATTTTTGGGATGCCCATATAACAAGCTTTCAAATGATGTATATATCATCTTGGTTCGATTTTTCTCTGAATAATATGCCACTTGTGGACGTCACCTTTGCTACACGCTGCCAAAAATCAAATCCTCGCGCAACTATTACTTATGTGAGTTTTAGTCAGGGTTGGGTTTTGCGCAGCTTGTCGCTAACTTCACAGCTGCTTATAAGTTTGATTCAATCTATATCTGGAACTTAAAACACTGTTTTTATTACAAGCTTCTATTTAGTTTCACCTGTCCCGTTGTCTGTCTGTCTATAATCAAATCTTGCAAGTTAAATTTGATCCACTTCCCAGTTTCCGATTGAGCTGAAATTTTGCATACAAGTGTAAATTGCGTGACAATGCAATATTATGATGACATGGCGCTGATCCGATGACGGAGCTGGAAGGTGGCCAAAGGAACTATGCAATAAAACGACTCTACCTCATCGAGTTTGGGCTCATTAAAATCGTCTTGACAAGTAGTTTATCTTTCGATGGTAACCAGGGTCTAATGATAGAGCTGGAAGGTGATCCTAGGAACTTTGTAACGAAATGACGCAAACCCATCGAGTTTCGGCTCGTTTGATTCGTCTTCACGAGAATTTCAGTAAAGCTTGTTTTAAAAAAAGGTTTTTTTTATTATTCTTGTTTGTAGTATGCTAAAAACAGTAAATCTAAGGGCGTGGTAGTTGACAATGAACAGTAATTACTGCGTCATGGAGGATCCAATTAATCCTGACTTCCTATCTTTTTTCTTTTACGGGGTACGTGTGCTGCCTTGCTGCGCCGAATCTTTCATAAAATATTTTATTGGTAGAAATAAACGATCGACAATAAATCCAAATAAAATATTGAAAATGACGAGTCGACTAAAGCTCGAAACATACTATCGGACGCGGCTTACGGACGCGACTGACAGCCGCGACCTAGACTATGAAAGTACACTGAGCCGTGCACACTATCGGACATAAGTCGCGGACGTCACCTTCGGACGACCTTGAGCGTTCGGACGTCCGAGAGCGATCTGGCACACCGGATGTTTTAAGACTGTGCACATTGCTAAGTCGCGGTTGTCTATCACGTCCGTAAGCCGCGTCCGATAGTATGTTTCGAGCTTAACGGTGGGTAAATTGAGATGTGGTTTAGCGTACTCGTATCTACACTGCAGAAAACTTTTCTAGAATATAATAATGTACTCGTAGTATAGGTTGTCTGAAAGAGATCCCTTAGGTTTTGAGTATTTTACTCTAATTATCGCGATCGCGTGTGGCTCCATACATTTTGGTCAGTTTTTCTTTGTTTAAGCTACGAACTCGTAGCCCTAAACTGAGAGGGATACACTTTCTCTCACTCACACGATGTAACATTGTTACCATACTGCGATCCAGATTCTTCCAAATCTTTGGGAGAATCGCATTTTTTTTCTTTTCAAGCTTTAACATGTCGTGTAGGTGTTTTAATTTTTGGCGTAATTATCATATCAAACCGAAGCTTTGCATTGCCTTCCAAATGATCCAAATGGTTTCAACGTAGAGCAAGAATTGGTAGAGCGTCGGAACAGTGATCCGAATGCGCAGCTTCAAATCCTGCGTTCGCTTTCGATTATTGAAATGCTTATCACATATCATTTTGAAATAAAATCTTGTGTGGACAGCACTCAAAATATTAACACTGGTTTAAAAGTGTTTTCATCACATCTATTCGAAAAGAACTACTTGGTTCGCCTTTAAGATGTGTATTGTTTTCTATGGGCCTCGTAGCCCGAAATAAATGAATTTTATTTATTTATATTTAAGTGCGCCCGAAGGAGGTATTTTCTATAAGAAACTTTATAAGTGCGACGGAATTATCTTTGCCGCTCGCGTTTTGAATTTGGAAGTATTTGTAATGTTCAGCGCCAAGAAAATGAATGAAAAGAATGTAAATATAAGTTTTCATTTCTTTTATTATTAGATACCATTTAATTTCAATGTAGTTGTTACTCTACGTTTTATTAAATAATAATATTTTAGTAAAATATGAGGCGCCTTTTGTTTTCTCATAGAGGTGATGAAAAGTAGAGTGTACCACTCGGGCGCAAAATATATTTTAGGCTCGGGCGACGTACTTTGAATCCCTCGCTACGTTCAGGATTCTACTAAAGAATCCCTCACTTCGTTCTGGATTCAAAAAAGCGCCCTCGCCGTAAAAATATTATTTTGCTCCCATATGATACAATCTACTATTACAGTATTAGTTGTGAGTGAAATTTAAGGCCCATTTCCACAGTACATACGTAAATGGCTTTTAGCCACATCCGCATTCCGCTTTAGCACATAATCCAGTGGAATCGATAATAATCGCCTCTGATGTACGAAATAGCTTCAAATTATCGCGGATGCAAAGCCTTCCGAGGTTCCGTCTAATAGAAGATTATGGCGTGTGGTATAAGATATAAGCTCACAATTTAATTTGAAATATCGATATAATTATTGAGAATACTGATAAAAATACAATAAAAATATGACAAAATATGTCTAAAATATTTTTCTTTTTTTACAATTTCAATTTATTTGTAAAAAATAAACTAACTACTATATTTAAAGTAAGGCAATGTTTGGCACGGTGAGTCTTTGGATGGGTGACCAATTACTACTTAATGAGTTTATGGCCCAATAATACACATTTTTGTAAATGCAATATTCTACTTCGTCGCTAACCAAAACTGACACTGACACATTAAAACAAAACAAAACAGTTTTCTTCTTAAAATAACTAAATACTCTTTGATCAATACACCACATTCTTCCCCAACTAATTAAAAAAACATGACTATAAAATTACTAATAACTAACACCTATAATTAACATCTAGATTCTTAGTCCCCCTAACAGGATACCGGCGTACATGTTGTCGTTCTGGCGTCCCTTGTTCAGTGTCAGAACTAGAGATAAGTCCGGAAGAAGAAGCATCTAAAAATTCGTCTCCGGAATTCATATCTCTTTCCTCCCCCACTACAATAGCACTACTTTCATTTTCAGAACTAGCGGGATCTATCTTTCATCCTAGGACTAGCGGGAGAAGCTGATATATTCGTTTCTGTTCTTGGAGTTGGCTCCGGAATTGAATAATCTCCGAAACAACTGACATCATCCTGATCTTCACAGTCCGCCGACAAACGTCCCTTGTACGCCAATAACTCATCTAAGTATATGTTACTTAACAGTAATATGTGTCGTATTTTACACCGTTATAAAAATAATAAACATCCTAAAGTCAATACAACTTTGAACAACTCCTCGCTTCCAGGTATGCTTATTACCATTGTTGAAATAATATTTTACCAAAACATTGTCGCCAATAGAAAAAATATTTTTCTATGTCCATACTGTTTATTCTGCGCAACCTGTTTGTTACACTGTAGTTAATTAATCAAACAATTTTAACAAAAACCTAAACATAATTTTGCTAAATAAGCAAGTGTGAAAAAGTTACGAAATCATGTCGTCAAAACTTGGAGATTTTTCTTCTCATATCTTGGACATTTTGTTTCAAAAGAGACGTCCACAAATGGTATAATAATATTATTCAGAGAAAAAAAATAACCAATATGATATTTGTATTGTTTGAAAGTTTGATTTATGGGATTTTCAAAAATATTTTATTTAGGTATATTTTTTCATCCTTCCATTTTTTTTAAATGATAGATAAAAATTTTATGGAAAATGGAAATACAACTTACATATTTTTTCTGTTTTAGCCGTGTAAATGTGCTTTCATCATTATTTTACTTGCATTATTACCTGATTCATCAATATTTATATCATATTTTAATAAAATTATACAATTCATAAAAGCTGGTGCATCAAATTAGAGTAATATTTAAAAAAAATCATAAAGATTGGGTCTAATTGCAAAAGACGCTTTTTATTTTAGATGTTTCAAGGTTGTTTAAACAGATTTGCCAGAGATAACCTTCTTATTCTGTCAAACATATTTATTTATCCTAAGAATTTCAAAATTAATTTATCAAAAATCGGAGGGTTACTTTTTTAAATTTTAACTGACGTAATCGACTCAGACAAAGATGTGCTTTCTTGAGATGTAACGCATGTCGTGGTTAGATTTTTTGATTTTATAATTATATTTTGATTTTATTATTATTGATGTCGGCCGTAAAGGCGCCAAACTAAAGTGGGACTGGGCGGGACATGTGTCGCGGATGCACCCCGATCGATGGGCCAGGATCGTCACGAAGTGGGTGCCCGACGGACGACGCACCCAGGGAAGGCCCAAGAAGCGCTGGCGTGACGATCTTGACTCATTCGAGAGGGGTTGGCAAGAAGTTGCGATGGATCGAGACTTTTGGAAGGAAATGGGGGAGACCTTTGCCCAGGAGTGGGAAAGTACAGGGAAATAAAAAAAAATAATATTATACCAGCCTCTTCGAGCAAAAATCTAAAGAGTCAAGCCAAAAAAGTGTCCGAGGCAAAACTCCGTCCAAGCTGTAGTGGGCAGGCTTTTTAGTTAGTCGTAAGGCGATTGCAGGCCTATAACAGTGCCGCGCGATGCTATTGCTCGGTTACAAGCACTAATTAGGTGACGTAACGTCAAGATTCGAAAAAACAGGTCATTGTGTAAATACCTAAATCGGTATATATGACGGCGCTCGGTCATTTTTTTACTAATTTCACTTAGGGAATGTGGCTGTAGATATTTGCTCGAAGACCAGCCTCCATACATTTTGTGGACGAGTCCTTTGTCACGTTTGGTTCCTGTGGTTTGTGCCATACCAACAACTCGACATGAAAGCGTGCATATGTTCAGGAATCGATTCGCTAATGACACCCAATGAAGCGCTCATTAGGCAAACGCTTACTAATTAGTAATGCTAATTAGGGGTTAGGGGCTCCGATGTATCGAGCCGTGTTTATGCAGCGTAGGGTTAAAATTAATGTTAATTGGTAATGTATTTATTTTGAATAACATATTATGATCGAAAAGTTCTCGAGTGGAAACCATGTATCGGCAAGCGCAGCGTAGGACGTCCACCCATAATGTGCAGGACGGCGCCAGTGTTATTGTGTGACAGTGTGTGATAAGAAGTGACAGTGTGTGATAAGAATAGTTGATAAGAAAAATAGTGATAAAATTGTAAAATAGGTCGGGGCTCTCAAAAAAGTAAGGCAACGTCATACTTCTTTAAGTGCGAGCAGGACGCATAGAGCGGACTCGCTGTGCCAGTTTTTGTTTTACTGTGAGTGAATAGTGAAGTGAACCAGCAACCGAGTCTACAGCTTTTGTGTGCCATCGCCCTCCATCAGGCGGGTTGGGCCTCGTACGAGACCCCCCCCCCTCTGACAGCGAGGTCGCTGCCGCAACAGCGCCCACCTCGTCGCGTCGCCACGTGCGACCCCAGCACTCCGCCGGTCTAGGCGTTGAGAGCGGGGTCGCGCACGCCGCCGCAACCCACGCGCAGGAGGTCTGCGCCCCGTGCCTTCCTCCCAGCTGCCAGCCGTCCAGCTTGGACGGACGCCCAGCAGGAGGCCGCACGGTAACCACCAAGCCACTTTTGGCGCGTACGTCAACTTACGTGAATCCGCCAACTTGGGTGAATCCGCCTACTTGGGTGAATCGACCCGAAATCGACCAAAATGTCGGGAAATTGGGAACTGAACCTGTCCTCGGCTTCGTCGAACGAAAGCGATGCCGCCCCGACACCCGCAGTGCCACCATCAGTGACTCCAGCTGCACCTACCACACGACAAGACTCAGGTACTATAGAGAATAAGAGCAGACTAACGCCGCCTGAAAATCTCATTGTTGTCAGGGACATTCATGACCCTGACAAGACAGTATTAGTGCCTAAGTCCACACTGGGACTACACCGAATACCCGTACCGAGGGGCAGAGCCGGGCGCTCGCGCTCAGCCGGAAGCGTGGCGCGCAGTGCCACTCGCAGCATCCCCAGAACCTCAGAGAGTGAAGAGCACCTAGTCCACGAAGGAAAGAAGGCCACACTCGACTTAGGTGAGTCGCGCAAGAAGCGCATGATCTCGCCGCCGAAAACCCGTCCGCCAACAAAAACTACCAAAATTCCGAAGCCTGTCATAAAAATATATGATACATATAGCAACGGACAAAGTGCAAAAACCGAAAAAAAGACAAGGCGCCATCCAAGAGGCGACATCATCCGCTGAAGATTCGAGCGCCTCGGGGTCCCAACCCCGCAACAACCCACCACCGATAGTCGTCAGAGCGGAGGTTCACCACCCTCCCTACGAGGCGGCAAATGCCCCCCTACCGGCCACCCCCGTCACCAAGAAGGTCACGACCAAGAAGGTGAGTGGTAGTGGCATAATTAAAATTACCGACCAAGAGCCGCTGCCGCAACGAGACCCGCGACTAGCGAGGAGGCTGGCAGCCGCAGCTGATGAAACAGCATATTTGCCGCCCCCCCCTCCCATCCAACCGAGCCAGATTGAAAGCCAGACCGAAAAGGAGGAAGAAATCATGGCAATGGACGCCATAGAATACGTCCCAATAGATGCCGCCCCTATGCCGTCCCCGCCATCGCCGCCCCCAGAGGCCGCGGCGGCATATGCTAAGGTACTGGCGGCATTAGCGCCACCTAAAGTGAAGAAATCACAAATAACCACCAACTCAGAAACCGAACCCAACACTCGGCCATCCACACCATCCAAATTACCGGCGACCTCACGCAACATCGAAGATCCGTTGAGGGCGCGTTCGGGAAAGTACCCGTCGTTGATTGTGGAGAAGCTGAACGACTGGCCGCGGCATATGGCCGCACTCAAAGACCGCCTGGGGTACGTACCAAACGCGCGCCCCTATAACTCAGGGATCATTTACCATCCCAAGACCCCTGAAGAATTCAGGACCGTGCAGGCCTATATGGTAGAGGCTAAACAGAAAGAGCCGACCATCCAATTTCATGCCTACTCACTGAAATCCGAAAGGCCCCATAAAGTGGCTCTGTGGGGCCTACCTCAGGACACGGACGAGCAAGTGATAGTCCAGGCCCTAAAAGACAAGGGCTTTCCAGCGCGGTTTGCACGAGCGCTCCCAACTCGCCGAAACAACCGCAAAACGGTCTACCACCTGCAACTAGACCCAATGAGCAAGGAGGGCCTGGACGACCTGTACAAGCTGGACGAGTTGCTGAACATGCCGAGAGTCCGCGTCGAGGCTTGGAGAGGCTCAACAACAATGCCCCAATGCCATCGGTGCCAGGCCTTCGGCCACTCGTCGGTCAACTGCTTCAGGGACCACAAATGCGTCAAGTGCGCGGGGCCCCACTTTGGCGCTGAATGCCCAAAAGCAGCTGACACACCACCGACCTGCGCAAACTGCAAGGGGACACACACGTCCAACAGCAGAACCTGCCCCGTCTTCCGCCGAGAGGCTAGGAAAAGGGGCATCAGACTGCCCGGGGATCCCCCCCCCCCGCAACCAACACAGGCACCGAACACCAGGGGGCGAGCAGAGCCCACAGCGACCCGAAGAGTCGCCGGTCAGACTGGGCCAGCACCAACCGCCCAGCAAATACCAGCCCAAGGGGCGGCGACCCAAGGGCTGCAACAAATGCCCGCACCATACCCCCCAGGATGGGGCTGGCCAGCAATGCCCACTACACTGTGCCCACCAGCCAATATGCCACGATTCATGGGCGGGGCACAAAGACCCATACCAAAGAGGAGAAGAAGAAACAAGAGGAAGGGAAAGATAGTGGAGGCCCCACCCGCCGCATCGACCCCCGTCCCACGTGCCGCAGAGTTGCCGACCTCTGTACCTACACATACTACCGCAGGGGTTATACCCAGATCGAGTGCAGAAGAGGCAAGAAGCGCCCAGCAACACAGGGCAACTGCACCCCTACCACCGCCAAGACCCACAGTGGCTTCTAAAACAGCCGCAGCAGGTACACGACCTAAACCCAAACCAAAGATGAGGAGGTCAAGATCGGTGCCTTCATTAGCGCCGGTGCAACCACCCACGGAGGGCCCAGAGCCAAGGGTCCACTTCGCCCCCACTGGCCGGCCACCATTGGCAATGAGAAGAGAAGCCGGCCCAGTGACTTCTGGAACTACTTTCCCACACCAGCAGATGCAGCAAAGAGGCCCACCGCCCGGTTTTCCCCTCGGCCCGCCGAGCCAGGGCCCACAGCTGCACTATCACGCTCAACAGCACCCACATGCTTTCCCCCGCATTATTACGGGACCTCCAGCGAGCGCCCAACTAGGGGAATCCATCAGCGCTATGATGGGAGCCCTTGTGGGCCTACTCGCTGCCATCGCTGCGGGGGAGGACCTCCGAACGGCGGCGATGCGCGGACTGGCCACACACCAAGCGATTCATTATGGATAGTGGCCTAACGCGCATCATGTACTGGAATGCCGGAGGCATCAAGAACAAAACCGACGAATTGAGAATTCTCACCCAGTCGCAGGATATACACATCATTCTCCTGGGTGAGACCAAACTGACAGCCAGACAACAGTTGAAGGTGCCCAACTACTGCGTGTACCGCCGGGACGAAGTCTCCCCCAAGGGCACGGCCTACAGAGGAACGGCCGTCCTGGTAAGGAGAGATATCGTGCACGAGGAGTTGGAAAACCTACAGTTCGTCTCAACAAGGACAACGGGGATCCGAACCATGGTGGCCGGCAAGGAAACTGACATTTTTGCCGGCTACAGACCTCCGTCAAACCGGGAAGAGGTTGACGCATCAGACGTGGACGCAATATTCACGGCAAGACCCACCCTACTGGCCGCAGACTTAAACGCGAAACACAGGACATGGGGGTCAAATGTAAACTCAACCAGTGGCAAAAAGCTCCTGCACATGACTGAGGCGAGAGGCATCACGGTCATCGGCCCAGACTCGCCCACTCATGTCCCATCAAATCCTCGAGCCCGTGCCGACGTATTGGACATAGTTCTACACAGGGGGATCGAGGCTCCAGTGTTCATCGAAGTCCTATATGACCTACAAGACCAGCATCTCCCCCTGCTCATTACTATCGGAGGACCTACGTCGAGCATGGCGAAACGACCACCGAGGAAGAGAGTGGACTGGGAGAAGTTCCGTTCGGGTCTGCAATCGCTAACAGTCGGCAAACTCTCGACCGCAGATGATGTGGAGGACTGCTCGAAGAGACTGACGGAAGCGATTGCAGCCGCACAAGAAGCCGCAACAACTGAGGAGCCACCTACTGCACGGCGTGACGAACTCCCTAGAGAGTTGAAAGCTGTACGCGATCGCAAGCGAGAGCTCAGGCAGCTGTGGTCCCACACCCGCTGTCCAACGATCAAGAGAGAACTGAACGCCGTAACAGAGAGATTTTCAGAGTCGATAAGGGCCTGGAGGGGCACCGCCTGGGATTATCACATAGCCCAGTGCGAAGAGAACAGAACCGACCTGTATAGTCTCAACCGCCACCTGACCCAGGCTAAAGCGTCCGTTTGCCCACTACTAGACGGCTCCGGCAAACGGCGTTACTCAGCCTTAGAGAGGGCAGAGCTACTCGCTGACCACTTGGCAGGTCAGTTCCAGCTGCATCCGGTCCCATCAGGAGCCTCACACGAGGTACAGGAACACCACGAGCGAGTCGCGAGGGAAGTGTCCGCATACCTACAGACCCCGGCGCCTCCGTTGGGCGGGCTGGACTTCATAGCCCCAACGGAAGTGGCAAGAGCCGTGAGGCGTCTGAAGGTGAAGAAAGCACCGGGTCATGACGGTATACCGAATGCCGCGCTTAGGCAGATGCCAGCGAGAGGCTTGGTGTGTCTGACCCGGCTGTTCAACGGGATACTTCGGACCGGACATTTTCCCGCGATATGGAAAACTGGGAAGGTAATCGTCCTACCTAAACCTGGCAAGGATCGACGATTGCCGGCCAGCTACCGCCCCATCACCCTGCTACCGCACCTCTCCAAGTTGTTTGAGCGTTTGCTGCTGCGGAGAATGCGTCCCCACATCGCACCCAGGGATGAGCAATTCGGATTCCGCGCACAACACTCCACCACGCTCCAACTAACGAGGGTGCTCCACCAACTAGCATACGACCAGAATATGGGGAGACGGTCCGTCGCCGTGTTCCTGGATATTGAAAAGGCCTTTGACCGGGTGTGGCACGAGGGCCTCATATTCAAGTTGATGAACAGCACGATGCCGCCTGCGCTAGTTCGAGTCGCGGCATCGTCCCTGGCCGAGCGAGATTTCTTCGTGTCCGTCGAGAGCATGCACTCCGGGAAGAAGAAAATCGAAGCTGGAGTTCCACAGGGAAGCTGCTCATCTCCATACTATTACGCCGCCTACACCAACGACATCCCGAACCCGGAGGACCCCACACCGGGAGGACGGGATGTAATGTTAGCCCTCTTCGCCGACGACAGCGCCTACATCGCTTCCTCGAGAAGAGCCGCACTAGCCGCGGCCAGGATTCAGCGGGTCCTTGATATCCTGCCAGAGTGGCTGGACAAGTGGCGGATGGCTGTCAACGTGGGAAAGACGGCCGCGCTACTTGTCGGAAGCACCAAGCGATCCACATACCCCCGACCACTGCAGCTTAGAGGAGAAGACATCACGTGGGAAAAGACGGTGAAGTACCTGGGTGTCTTCATAGATCCGCGCCTGAGCATGCGCTCGCAGACCACACACGCAGTCCACCAAGCGAAGGCTGCTAGAGCGCTGCTGCGCCCGGTACTCCGCTCTAAGCTGCCACTGAGCACCAAGATGGGGATATATAAAACGTATATAAGGACCCGTCTGACGTATGCTGCACCGGCCTGGTACCCGCTGTGCAACGAGACCCAGAGGAAGCGACTCCAGGTGGTCCAAAATACCAGTCTGAGGATGATCTCGGGAGCTGGCTGGTTCGTTCGGAACGACATACTGGCACAGGACCTGATGGCAGAACCGGTGAGGGAGTTCGTGGCTCGGTTGGCGCGTCGTATGTACGACCGCGCAGACAACGGGCCACACCCTCATCTTCAAAACATCGCCCCGCACCATGCACGCCCACCGGACGCAAACGAACGAACCTGGCGCTCTCTCCCTCGAGATCTCCTCCTGGAGGATGAAGAAGAGGAAGTAGGCGACTTTGCATGAGGCCCTCCATGAAAACATAGATACACCAACGCCATGATGGCCCACAAAGCCGTGATGGCCAACAGGCTGAGAGGGGCTTGAGGTACCAATCGCCCTCGCGGGCGTGTCGGACGCTCGCCCCTCCCATCAAGCCAACCCACCCTCCCCTCCATCCCAAGTTAGTCCCCCACTTTCCTTCCCCCCCTCCCCCTCCGCTAACCAGTTGTTTCAGGCTCAACAAAGCCAAGACGGCCACCAGCATCCAGCTGAGAGGGCGCTGAGAAGTCACTCGCCCTCGCGGGCGAGTTCGATACTCGCGCCCTCAGAATAGTTCCCTGCGGGCAGTGTTCCCGCAGCGCCCAGCCGCAGCAAAGAGGGAAGCCTCGAGGCTGCAACCTCGCCCCTAGAACAGGGGAAAGATGAAACCTGACTTGACTTGACGCATAGAGCGAGATGCAACCAAAACAAACGCCACCGAAACGCGCTCCGTGATTGGCCGACCAATGAGAGCCCCGATTTATTCCTAGTCGCTTTTGTATAAATATAGGAAATAAAATAAAAAATGCATGTAGTATCTGGTATCCAGTCTCCGAGTAACTTCAGTAAAGAGTCGTTTTTATTCTCCAACCCAGCCCCGCAGTTCTACGTGAACTCCAAGTAATCTAGAGCCCTAGGGCTTCGCCCTCGCCGCATTATTTGGGGGTCACGTACACATAAGGTGACAAGGTGGACGGATGACGTCATTAAGACCAATAATTTCCTTCATAATGCGGACCGCCAGGAATTGGAATGCCCTGCCTCCGTCATTGTTTCCTGACAATTACAATTTGGATATCTTCAAGTCAAGAGTGAATAGGTATCTTCTAGGTCTACATGCTCCATCTTCGGCTACAACTTCGCTTTCCATCAGGTGAGTTAGCAGCCAAATGTTTATAAATGTTTACAATATTATGCATAAAAACACCGCAGGATTGCGCTGGATGCAAGCCGATTCCAACCGGTCTTACTGGAGATTATTAGGGGTGGCCTATGCCCGGCAGTGGACGTCCTGTGGCTAATGGATGGAAAGATGAACATATGATGTTGGGAAAACGTTTTCAGCAAATTTCTAAATAGTGTGATGTGTCATTAATGTTACTCTTACTTATTTTTTGGTCACTACAAACAGACAGAGATAAGTACCTTTTGCTGGAACTAGAGGCTTCGAATTTCCAATTATATCGCAACAGACAAAGTGGGACCAAATTTCAACCATTATGACATTCCAACTTGTGATTTTGACATATGCCAACAGACAATGCGTTTTTTTGTTCCACTCACTCTCGCGTATGCTGTATAACTAGATATAAATGAGACAGCTGTTACGTAGTTTTTATTTGAGTAAAATTTTGAAAGGTTTCTATTACTTGACATTCTTCTGGGATATAAAACGTCGCATGTAACCGGCACCGCACGTCCTCTCAGTATTCAAAGAATTCAAAACGGCACAAAAAAGGAAAATCATTCGAATTTCAAACAATTAAAAACTCATTTCGAATGAAAGCGAGCAATAGCCGCGAATACGTTACAGATTTGAATTTGATTGTTCCTAACTGCGATGTTCGCTTTTCGAAGTTTTCCGTTTGTAGGTTCAAAGCTATTTGTTGTGGTTAGAATTTGGAATGTTGTGTAACTAAACATTTAACTTTTTAACCTAAATAATCCTATCCTACTTCCTACTATATCCTACTATATAATAATATAATAATATAATATTATAAACGCGAAAGTTTGTGAGGATGGATGGATGGATCGATGCATGGATGGATGTATGGATGTTTGTTACTCTTTCACGCAAAAACTACTCAATGGATTGAGATAAAACTTTGCAATAATATAGCTTATATATCAGAATAACACATAGGCTATAAATTATAATGATATATTGCGTATGCGAGCGAAGCCGCGGGTAAAAACTAGTATAAATATAGTTTAAAAAAAACTATAAAACACGCTTAGGATTCAATTTCTATTTTTTTTTAATAAATGCATTGTCATTGGTCTTTGACAGGTGTGGAAAGGGGTTGGTTACAAGCAAGCAAACATACAGGTGAAACTAGTAGAAGCGTGTTAAATAGGTAGGTATACTGAGAAGTCAGCCGCAGATGACACTTTGTTGTGATTCGCTAATTATGTTGCGCATGTGTGCACAATTCCGACGCCGCGTGTCGTAGAGGTGAGCACGAGCGTAGGGAGCGCGCGGGAGGCATGAGGTTGGAGGGTGCGTGCGCCCGTCATCGGCGTCGTGCGTGCGGCGTCTGGTCTCTCTGGCTCCCGCGAATATCTATATTTCGGCTTTTGCGCAGCGTTCTGCGCATAACTTCCCATCCACCGATTCGCGTTGCGCTTAGTATACCTAATATCTGGTTTTTAGGTACCGTCAGAGTCGTCTCAATTTATAATAGACTACCTAGTTTTTACCCGCGGCTTTGCCCGCATGATATTTTGATTTTTGACGCAATATTATTATAATTTATAGCCTATATGTTATTTTGATATATAAGCTATATTATTGCAAGGTTTCATCTCAATCCGTTCAGTAGTTTTTGCGTGAAAGAGTAACAAACATCCATCCATCCATCCATCCATCCTCACAAACCTTCGCGTTTATAATATTAGTAGGATATACTTTTTTAAAATGATGAAGTATGTTCACAGTTGCGACAATATACAACCTTATCAGTATGCGATATCAGCACATTATCGCTAAGCGTTCATAAATCAATCAATGCCTGAGATTGTTACCTTTACGGCCTGTTTTATAGCCCTAGAGTCACGTGGTACGGTCACCTGTTAGTCTGGGAGCTAATGGATAAATTAATAGTAAAATATTTTTTTTATTATATTATTTTTATTTGACTTCCTCGATGGTTCAGTGGTTAGTGACCCTGACTCATAGGTCAAAGAGGCGTGGGTACAATTCCCACCCAGGGCAAATATTTATAGAATGAACATAGGTGTTTGCTCTATGTCTGGGTGTTATTTAGGTATTATCTATATGTACAAGTATAAATGTTAGGGGACATCTTACACACGGTCTCTGACCCCAAACTAAGCAGAGCTTGTTATATGGCTGCCAGAGACTGATATACTACATATACTATTTTTTTTAAATACATACTTATAGAAATAGTAACTAAATAACACCCAGACACAGAGCAAACACCTATGTTCATCACGTAAATACTTGCCCTGGGTGGGAATCGAACCCACGCCTCTTTGAACCAGAAGTTAGGGTCACTAACCACTGAGCCACCGAGGAAGTCCAAGCGTTTCGAGTATGTATCTAAAAATGTGTATATATGTAGTATATAAGGTAGCCATATCACAAGCTTTGCTTAGTTTGGGGTCAGAGACCGTGTGTTTCATATAGGTTTGCGTTTGACCACATTCTGCTTGATGTTAAGCATATGAGGTCTAAGGTGTAGCACGCTTACCTAGAAGATACCTATTTACTCGGGATTTGAAGACACCCACGTTGTACTTTAGCGGGAAGACTCTCACGCAAAGCGTTCCATGTTCTGGCTGTTCGTATGGGGAATGTGGATTCAAAACGCTTGGTGCTGAGGGGCGGAATGTCCATCCATCAGCTAAGTGACGTCAACTGCTGGTACAGGCTATGGATCTCCAATAAGACCGGTTGGAAGCGACTTGCATCTAAAAGCGGAATGTCCAAATTTCTCGAATTCCGGATTGGCCTCATCGTAAACCCCCTTCCACGATTTGAACACATTATTATTATATACTACGGGACTAAACTGGAAGGGGGTTATTATTGATTGGGTGTCTAGAGTGCAGACACCCGTCTACCCGTGACCACGGTCGATGCAACTCGGGCGAAACGTCGGGATGAGGAGGTATTTATTTATCTCGTAATTTTAGTGCGCGATTAGTCCTGTAGTATATAATAATAACCCCCTTCCAGTTTTGTACAGAATAAGCAGATAACCCTCTATACCGGTAAATGTCACACGTTGAAATTTAATACTTGCAACGACTATATTTTAATCGCATTTACTTTATACGCAATCATTATTCATTTATCAAAACCACTGGCTTTTTGACCGACGAACCACCGGAGGAGGTATACAATTCGACGCGTATAACTTTCTTTATAGTAGTCCGATTTCAATAATTATTTTTTTATTGGAAAGAATATACTTTGAAAATGATCACATTTAAATTTTATCGAAATCGGCTAAGCCATTTTTGATAAATCAACAATAAGGTGAAAAATGCTACATTGATCCGTGCATAATATTTGCGTTCTAGCGATGCGCCTCGGCTTCGCACAGATGTATTATACATATAAACATTCCTCTTGAATTACTCTATCTATTAAATTAAACTGCATCAAAATCCGTTGCGTAGTTTTAAAGATATAAGCATACATAGGGACAGACAGCGGAAAGCGACTTTGTTTTATACTATGTAATGATTCTGTACACAGGTGAAGTCGGTCATGCTATTTTTTGCAAAAAATAATTATTGATTAAGGATAACATCGTGAGGCAATCTGCGTACGTCCGTAGAAGAAATTTGGTGGCATAAATCCACAAACCCACACTGGACCAGCGTAGTGTATCATAAACCCCTCGTGGATTGGTCTTCGTCCTACACTGGACTATTAAAATGGCTGGTACACTCTTCGAGCAAATATCTACAGAAATCTTAGTAAAATGCCCCCGTTTTTACCCTTTTGGTACGAAACCCTGAAAAGTACTTTTTATCCACTTATAATTTTGATATAGGTACATTAAGTACATACCTACCTAGTCTAAATACATTCATAAATAAAAAGTTATAGTGATCCATTTTTCTGCAGTGATTTTAGTAGTTAGCACGACACGGCGGTTTAATTTTTCGTGACAGATTTTTTAAACTGCCAATTTTAAAGCAGTTTTCTCTCTCATACTCTAATTTATGACACCAACCAGAAGGCATAGTATTAAAATTATCCAATAACGGTGACTACAATAGTTTCCGTGTACTGGGTCATTTCTAATCAATTAGCATCCTTCTAGGTACATCAAAACTAACAAGTTTTATTCAACGACTTTGGAAACGTTCAAGTATTACGTAACGCAATTTTTGAAGATTTCTGACCCCCTTTCCCCCTGCGTAACGCGCCATAATGTTTTTCTGTATCGCCCGGTTCTCTAAACGTTTTTTTAAACTCTTTTTGGCAATACAATTAGAAAATTCGATGTATCACATCGAATTCACACGTATACCTAACACCCCCATCTCACTCCTGTAACGTATCGTAACGTTTAACAAGACTCCCCCTAAATTGCGTTACGTAATACTTGAACGATCCCTTTCACCAAATCTCAAAAAAAAAACCGGACAAGTGCAAGTCAGGCTCGCACACTGAGGGTTCCGTACAACAAAATTTCACAAAATTGGGAAGTAATTTGTAAAAATCTCTATACTCATCATCATCATCGACAATTTTATACACTTTGAATTTTAAACCCATATTTTGTGAATTTTGAAGCCCTATTTTTTGTGATTTAAATAAAAATGTACAGTTTTCAGATTTATTCCTATATGTGTGCTCTAAGACAATGCTTTTCGCCAAATTTCATAGTTCTACGTCAACGGGAAGTACCCTGTAGGTTTCGATTTTTGTGAGTGTCGAAATATGCGGTTTTTTACGACATAAACGGCTCTAACTTCATTATATGATAACTGAGAAGTTTTTCCTTTACGCAACTGTAAGAAATCATAGATATACGTATACAGTTTAAATTTCAACTCGATACCTTAACGTGTTTCCGAGATAAAGAGTCTTGACATACACACAGACGGACAGACGGAAAGACGGACAGACGGACAACAAAGTGATCCTATAAGGGTTCCGTTTTTTCCTTTTGAGGTACGGAACCCTAAAACTAGGTACTTAATTGTTGTTCCATAGAAAAATATCATTCACTTTTGACAAAATGTAAGGAACAGCTGACTCATTTTTTTGAGTTTTAACAAAAGTCGCAGAACAAAAGTTGTTAGTTTTAATGCCCCAGTTTTAATAAGCCCCTAAAAGGATGCTACTTGTTTACCAGTCACCCTGTAACTTAATAGTACTTAAAGTACTAACCAATACTTTTTTTTTTCTTTTTTTTTATTTATTTATTGCAACATATGTAATCATTTGTACATGCGGTTCTTAGATTACATGTTTACATAATATTGTCAAATACATATGACCCTTTAAGGGTATGGCAAACTATTTATTATATTGGGACGGCTCATCGTTCATTATCGTTATAAAATTAAAAATAAATTGTCATAACAAAATCAAAAAACAAATCATCATAAAATTAAATTAACATTACAAAATCAAAATCAAACTAAACTTCTAAAACCTCACGGCCTTACTGCATTGCAGTCTTTGTTTCTTTAAGTAAGTTCGTATAGGCTGGGTGGCTAGCCCTGGTGTCAGAGTTTTAAGTCGCTTTAAGGCCTCTGACATGGCTAAACAGGATATACATTCGTGTCAAACAAGCCACGGTAGCGCCCAGTTGTAAATGCCACCCGCGGTCACCCATCCGAAGACTGACCGTACCGAACGCTGCTTAACTTTTGTGATCGGTGACAATTACAGTCAAACTCGTGATGGTTGTTTCTTTTAACAATGATGTTAATAATTTATTCATTTGATTTTTTTATCCGTTGGATCTTGAACTAAAACTGTACAATCTTTTCCGATTGCGACATAGGCCAATTATGTAAAACACACCTTTGTTTGATTTGATTAAATATAAACAATTATATATTATAGCTATAATAATAAGTTTACATTTATTTAAATCACACAGTTTGAACAACAGCGTGATACCATTTTTTATTAACTTTGCAAAGGTTATTTGCATACACTTTGCAAAAAAACCTGTAAAGTTAAATAAAATTGAAAATTGACATAGCTACTAATAATAGATTTTATTGAAATACTAGCTGAGCTAGTACATGTTCGTTCGTTCCAGCCATAGGAAGTCCACTGCTGGACATAGGCCTCCCCATATGATTTCCAATGAGACCGGTTCATAGCGGCTTGATTCCAGCGCGATCCTGCGGTTTTAATGAGGTCATCCGCCCACCTTGTGGGTGGACGTCCTACGCTGCGCTTGCCGGTACGTAGTCTACATTCGAGAACTTTTTGACCCCATCGGTCATCAGTCCTCCGAGCTATGTGTCCTGCCCATTTCAACTTGCTAATCCGTTGGGCTATGTCGGTAACTTTGGTTCTTCTACGGATCTCCTCATTCCTGATTCGATCTCGCAGAGAGACTCCGAGCATAGCCTTCTCCATAGCTCGTTGTGCTACTTGGCGCTTACTAATAAGGCCCATAGTGAGAGACCATGTTTCTGTGCCATAAGCCATCGCTGGCAACACACACTGGTCGAAAACTTGAGTTAGTACAGTTTCTGCATAAAAAACTATAATGCCACTTTTAATACTAGGAATTGTAAAAATATTATACGACTTACACATCAAACTTACCAAATATATACAGTAATACCTACTAATAACTTAATAACCTTGAGTATGTAAATATTGATTAAGAGGATTTGTAGACGTTTAGTCCGAAAATTTCTGGACAAAAACCAAAAAATCCCCTTCCGCAACACCGCAGGGGATTTAGGTCTATAAAAAAAAAAAAATTTTGGGACATTACACACGGCCTCTGACCCCAAACTAAGCAAAGCTTGTGACATGGCTGCCAGAGACTGATATACTACATATACTTATTTTTAAATACATACCTACTTATATAGATAGTAACTAAATAACACCCAGACCCAGAGAAAACACTTATGATCATCACATAAATATTTGCCCAGGGTGGGGATCGAACCAACGCCTCTTTGATCCAGAAGTTAGGGTCACTAACCACTGAGTCACCGAAGCAGTCATAAGGGAATTTGTGGATTAAGCCGGTTCTTCTACGGGTCTCATTACTGATTCGATCTCGCAACTGCGAGCATAGCACTCGCCAGTCTCCATCAAAGTAAGTGCAGTAAGAAGTTTTTAAGATAGGCCTATGTCTAGTAGTGGATCTTCTTCTGATTCAGATCATCCTTCATCTGATTTGATGAAAATTATTCTGTAACAGCTAACCTAAATCATAAAGGTAAAGGGCTGCAGTTAAGTTATGTATAAGCAGTGCCAGTAATGTGCTTTTAACAATGACACCTATTCAAAGTTCAAGTTGCTTAGGGTAAGCATAAAGGCCTGCGCTTAACTTAGTTTGCATAAGTTATAACTTAGATTGTGTGGTAGCATTGTTTTGTTTGAGAACCACTAGCTGTGCCTGCGGTGTCAAGCACACTACTCGTTTTATCGTTGCTGCTAATTTTACAAAATAATTAGCATTTTTAGGGTTCCGTTCCTCAAACGGAAAAAAAACGGAACCCTTATAGGATCACTTTGTTGTCAGTCTGTCCGTCTGTGTATATGTCAAGACTCTTTATCTCGGGAACGTGGTAATATCGAGTTGAAATTTAAACTTTATACGTACGAGTATATCTAAGATCTCTTGCAGTTGTGTATAAGAAAAACTTCTCAGTTATCGTTGAAAAAAGTTAGAGCCGTTTAGGTCGTAAAAAACCGCATATTTTGACACTCACAAAAATCAAAACCTACAGGGTACTTCCCGTTGACATAAACTATGAAATTTGGTAAAAAGCATTGTCTCAGAGTACACATATAGAAATAAATCTGAAAACAGTACATTTTTATTTTAATCACAAGAAAACAGGGCCTCAAAATTCACAAAATATGGGTTCAAAATTCAAAGTGAGTAAATCGTATCATGTAAGCAATGAACATTTCCTTCTCTCTTCTGTGCATGTAAGGTATTATATAAAATAACTTCATTAGCACATTCTAAAACACGTTTTTAACTATTAAATTTAACAATGTGCAATTTTCAATGTATGACGAAAAAAGTGAAAAAAAAAAACTTTATTTCGATGGTTATAAATGTATAGAGATTTTGATTTTTACGTGATGGTCTTAAGAAAACATTGTTGAATCAACAACTGAAACTAACTGATCGTGTCTCCCCATCGCGTCGCTTGTTCCAAGCTCCTACTTGCACGCTCGGCTCAGGCAGAACGTGATACTTTTTCGTGCTTGCAGCCGGCGCGGAGTTCGTGGATTTTTAAGACGTTATCACGTCAGTATTTTTGTTTTTGGTAGAATATAGGTATTATTTATTTTATTTCAATGACAGCAAATTTGTCTTTCATTGACATCTCCTTTCAAACCATAAAAGTCAATTCTGTACAACTTCTCAGAATCTACCACAAAATCTCTCAAAAGAACTAATGACATCAATTTATTATTACCTCAAAGTTAATATAAGTAAATTTTCTTGAATCAGATTAATTTTAATATGATATTTTCTTTTAAGTTACGTTCAACCTAGAGTTCCGAAGAACTCAATATAATTCACTTTATGTCGGAATTCTCAGAGTACGTTAATAAAATAAATTATTTCAGACAGTGCTTCTTTAAAAAAAACCGGACAAGTGCAAGTTAGGCTCGCACACCGAGGGTTCCGTACAAATCCAGAAATTTCACTAAATTGGGAAGTACGTTGTTAAAATCTGTATACTTATCATCATCATCGACAAAAGTTTTTTTTTTGACTTCTTATCATTCATTGAAAATTATTAAATAATTAAAAACCTGTTTTAGCATGTGCTAATGAAGCTCTTTTATATGATACCTTACATGATACGATTTACTCACTTTGAATTTTAAATCCATATTTTGTGAATTTTGAAGCTCTATTTTTTTGTGATTTAAATAAAAGTGTACAGTTTTCAGATTTATTCCTATATGTGTACTCTGAGACAATGATTTTCGCCAAATTTCATAGTTCTATGTCAACGAGAAGTACCCTGTAGGTTTTGATTTTTGTGAGTGTCGAAATATGCGTCATTTTACGACATAAACGGCTCTAACTTTTTTATATGATATCTGAGAAGTTTTTCCTTTACACAACTATAAGAAATCATAGATATAAGTATACAGTTTAAATTTCAACTCGATATCTTTACGCGTTTCCGAGATAAAGAGTCTTGACATACACACAGACGGACAGACGGACAACAAAGTGATCCTATAAGGGTTCCGTTTTTTCCTTTTGAGGTACGGAACCCTAAAAATTGACAAGTGTAAATTGGACTCGAGCACGATAGGTTCCGTATCTTATAAGAACCCCCCTCAGACCAAAAAACAAACAAGTGAGGCCGGCAAAACTACGCCTCGCCGTGTACAGACACAATTACACACACACAATGAAACTAAGCCTTAGATTGTCAGTCTAACTTTGGCGGAGCAGCACCGACGCACTCACACCTCTACACTACACTAGACTCACTAAAAAACCGGCCTCACTTGACTGTTCAACGACGTTCTCTCTTGATTTTTTTATTTGCTTCGAGGAACCCCCTTGGTTCCATATCAAGCATTTACCTATTGCCGTTATTAGTATCGATCAAAAAACGGCAATCAAATCTCGTTTGAAGTATGGAAGCCCCCGTTAAATATTTATTTTATTATGTCTTTATTTCAAATAATTCAAAATACATTAGATCAGAGATTAAATAATATAATAAAATTAACATGTCAAATGTCAATCTAGTCAAACAGACTGCCCGTAATAGTCCCCTGGCTAAAATTACTCATTAAAGTAGTGGCGTAATCGCGCAGGATTGCCAAAGATGCTTTTTTTTAGTATTTGATGTATTAAGTACACCGGCATTTTTTTTTCCTAAAAATTTTAAACCTAATACAATGCAAATAGCTAAAGTTTCTAAGATTACAAATAATCAAGTACAGATCAGCAATAATTTCAATGAAAAGCTAGACAGCGAGCCCCAAACTAAGCACAGGCTTGTATCTTGGGGCTCATATGCGACGTTACCAGGATGCCAGGAATTGTTACAGATTATTTTTTTTTGTAAATAATTTGTGATCATTTGTTGTTATAGCGGCAACAGAAAAATATCATCAGTGAAAAGACACAGCCTGGTGACAGACTGTTAGACACACAGACGAACGGACAACGGAATCTTAGTAACAGAGCCCGTTTTTACCCTTTGGGTACGGAACCCTAAAAACTAAGTTGCTCTTAGTACTAATGTTAAACTTTTAGTTAGCAGCACCAATACTATAGCTATTGTATTCGATTGTCCAATAGATTGAAAACCCTGAAACCGGAAGAGACTTGTTAGACTGCCTCGGTGGCTCAGTGGTTAATGATCCTGACTACGGGATCAAAGAGGCGTGGGTTCGATTCCCATCCAAGGCAAGTATTTATGTGATGAACATAGGTGTTTGCTCTGTGTCTGGATGTTATTTAGGTATGATCTATATACAATGTCTACTGGTGGCAGTGAAATATATGACAACAAATTTTGAACAACTTTTAAAATGAGTCCAACTCTCGGGACGAACTTGACTGCCTCGGTGGCTCAGTGGTTAGTGAACCTGTCTTCTGGATCAAAGAGGCGTGGGTTCGATCCCCACCCAGGCCAAGGATTTATGTGGTGAACATAGGTGTTTGCTCTGTGTCTGGGTGTATTTAGATACTATCTGTATGAGTATGTATTTAAAATATGTATATGTAGTATATCACTCTGTCTATCTCTGTCTCTGTCTCTGGCAGCCATATCACAAGCTTTGCTTAGTTTGGGGTCAGAGACCGTGCGTAAGATGTCCCCAATATTTATTATTATTATTATTAACTCTGAAAACGTAAAAAAACTGCTGTTCCATACGATTTTTATAGACTTTCGACAAAAAGTATGGAAAGTTGTTCATTTTGCGTTTTCAGAGGTGACTCCACTGTAAAAGTTGTTCAAAATTTGCCATAGATGTCACCGCTTAAGGCTCCGACACCGGTAGACAAACACATTGTACCTATATGTATTTAAAAATATATGTTATATCAGTCTCTGGCAGCTATATCACAAGCTTTGCTCAGTTTGGTATCAAAGACTATGTGTAAGATGTGCCCTAATATTTATTTGAGCATTGTGATAAATGTTTGGGATATCTTTTGAGAAGCACTACATATAGCACAGTGTGAAGGAAGCCTAAAGGCCCGGCACCTAAAGGCTAGGTATAAAGGGCGGCTCTGTTTACTAGTTCTGTGAACAGTACACCTCTACTGGCCTAAGTGCACTGCGTAGGGCTGCACATTTTCCAAAATAAAGACCTGAAATATTCATTTCAACATTTTCAATGTTTGATAACAAATTCTTATTTCCTTAAATAATAACAATTTTCTTATTTCCTTAAATAGCGCCCCGCCCCGGCTTCGCACAGGTGTATTATACACATAAACCTTCGAAAATCATTCTATCTATATAAAAAACCGCATCCAAATTCGTTGCGTAGTTTTAAATATATAAGCATACATATGGACAGACAGACAGGGAAGCGACTTTGTTTAATACTATGTAGTGATAGTGATACCACTATTAATTATAGGTAATTAAAATTATTTAGTGTTGATTTTTTTCTGTAAATATTGCAGTTGCCCCGGTTGTGGTCATTTTGGAGTAAACATTATTAATAAATGATAATTATAAACAATGTAATAAGATAAATATCGTTTCTGTGACTCAAATTCTATTTTTTTAGTAAAT
Source organism: Hypomecis punctinalis (assembly GCA_949316475.1). Classification (NCBI taxonomy): domain Eukaryota; kingdom Metazoa; phylum Arthropoda; class Insecta; order Lepidoptera; family Geometridae; genus Hypomecis; species Hypomecis punctinalis. The sequence continues at coordinate 15,020,620 of OX438820.1, read as the reverse complement.
ATTATTTGAACATTAAATTGTCTTAAATTAATCGTTAAAATTCAAAGTGCTACTAATGATATAAAATGGTCACAACCGGGGCACCTGTCCTAAATGCTATATATTATCGAATGAGCGAGCATTAACAATTTATGATATGACATATATTTAGAAAGATTTAAAAATTGGTTAAATGACTGTTCTGTACCAACCTTTTTAAGTCAAGTCAAAATTTCTTTATTCTTATTATTATTGTATACACAGTACAGGCACATGGAATCGTCAGGTATATAACAATTTAATATTTAATTAACAGTTTAATAGCCTACTGCAGGACGTAAGCCTACCGACGAAGGACGATTGGGGCATATCCATCACGCTGGTCCAGTGCGAGTTGGTGGATTCACATATGCCATGGAAATCTACGGACATATGCAGGTTGCCTCACGATGTTTTCCGAAAAGCCAGTGGTGTGAAATTCCGTACATAAATTCCAAAGAAGTCATTGGTACAGGACCGGGATTTGAACCCACGGCCTAACGATCTCACGATTTTAAGGTGGTCGTCATTACCATTGTCGATTACAATTACAATTACGATTGCAAATTAAAAATCCAGGGTTGCTTTCCTACACTTATAAGGCTTATATGAAGACCTTTAAAAGAATAAATAAAGTGATAACCCTAGCCCCAGAGTAACGCAGCGCCGGAACTTAACCCTGGTTTGTCCCCCCCGTATCCCCCCCTTTCCCCCAACTACTCAACTATTTCGTACCTACCCACGTTTATACCTGCGTTTCTGAAAGTACCCCCCTAACTAGCGTTTGTAAAATTGCAACGAATGTTGAAAAGATTTTTGATTTTAGCCTCGACGAAACTGTTGTAAGCTTGATAAAAAAGGCATGATGATTAAAAAAATATAATTGTTCTTTCAAACAGACTATCAAAAAATATTAGACACGTATTATTTAGTTGGTCAATTAAACAAAAATTGATGAAGGTATAGCCCGTCAAACCGCGTGACGACGTCACAAGTGCCAGGCATATGTATAGACTTCTTTAAACCTCACGGTGACGGCAAACGTTGACAAAGTTTATCTTTCTCATTTGTTGTATGATTAACAAAAGAATCATTATTTTTTGCAAAAAATAGCACCCGTGTACAGAATTCGCGAATATTTCGCACGGATCGATATAACATTTTTCACATTATTGTTGATTTATCTTCTCTGGAAAGAGTATACTTCGAAATTGGTCCCATTCATATTTTATCGAAATCGGCTGAGCCATTTTTGATTACTCAACAATAATGTGAAAAATGCTACATCGATCAGTGCGAAATATTTGCGAATTCTGTACACAGGTGAAGTCGATCATGCTATTTTTGCAAAAAATATTATTATATACGTGTACCTACTTGATTTGAAATCGTGTTTTAAACATGATAAGTATATCTCTTAAGCAGTTTATCCCATATTTAAGATGAATGTTGTATCAAACAGGTTCGAAGGTTCTTTCATATCGCAATAACGCGTAAGCAAATAAGCAGCTTGTTAGGAACTCGGGATAAATCGCTCAAACATTGCGAGAAATGGGAAATATATCTGGATACGGCATTTTTAACCGACTGCGATGGGCCGAAGTTATTTTTAAACTTTTGCGAATTCAACCCATTACTCTTGGTACTTACTTGGACGTCACCGTCTCAAACGTCACGGCCCCGCGTCAAATGTTTCGCGCGCGGTTGCGTATTATCTGTCCCGCTAAAAACGTCTATCAAAGGAACAATAGACAAGCTACATTCTAATAAAAAATAACGTGGCATAGCCTAATTTGTTGGCAAAAGTGTTTTTATAAGTCTATGGTTCAAGTCTTACCTTAATACTTTAAAAAAATGGTAAACAGCCACACGAAGCCGCCAATGGCCGGATCGGCCATCCACTTTTAGAGCACAATATTTCGATCACAACACAATTAACACTGTAAATCACATACACCTGTCGATAGGAAACGTTTTTAGCAACGTTTATTTTTTATATAACACTATACGATTAGTTAAAATTAACCACATATTTTAGCACAAAATCGTTGCACATAATGCCGCTGGAACCGGACCGGAACAACTGGCGCGATAATAAAATGGCTGACCACTCGAACGGAGGAATGAACTGTTTGAGCACTCTGAGGCCATCTACGGTTCATTCCGAATATTAAATACTAGCGTTACTACAAAAAAAAACTCTAACATTACGGTTTAAAGCTGATTTTTGAAAAATCGCACCGCGGGTCCTATTTGTCCCGGTAACGGCTCAGTAAAGATTAGTCATGGGATATACCTCGTCCAGTTAACGTTCAAGTGGAATGTACAGGTACGTCCTGGTTCTGTGTCGATCGCTATTGATGGGGTCGTTTTGATTAGGTCGCGAGCCTCAGAAGAGTGATTCGATTATTCATCCTGCGCCGACCCGATCTTTTACACGTATCTCGACCACCTACCGCAGATCGGTGGCGCTGTTTGATTGACTCACACCCACTTTCATGAGTAGTTGCCTAACTAATTTGGACTTTAAATCCTATGAAATAGGATAGGTAGGACCTTTTTCTTTGTAAGTATGAAGTTGTCAAATAAAATGGGTGCGATCCAACTGCGCCGCTTTAGAGAAACAACAGGAGCAGGCATACATTTTCGCCGCGCGGTATAAAAAAACCGGACAAGTGCGAGTCAGGCTCGCACATCGAGGGTTCCGTACAAATCCAGAAAAATCCACATCATTAATCATCGATATAAAGTTTTTTTTTTTTACTTTTCTCGTCACACATCGTCATACATATTGTAAAAATAATTAAAAACCTGATTTAGCATGTGCTAATGAAGTTCTTGTACATGATACCTTACATGATACGATTTACTCACTTTGAAATTTGAATATATGGGTAAATTGTGAATTTTGAGGGCCTATTTTTTTGTGATTTAAATAAAAATGTACTGTTTTCAGATTTATTCCTATATATGTACTCTGAGACAAAGCTTTTCGTCAAATTTCATAGTTCTATGTCGAGGGGAAGTACCCTGTAGGTTTTGATTTTTGTGAGTGCGAAATATGCGGTTTTTTACGACAAACGGCTCTAACTTTTTTAAACGATAACTGAAAAGTTTTTCTTTTACACAACTGCAAGAAACTATAGATATACGTATATAGTTTAAATTTCAACTCGATATCTTTACGAGTTCCCGAGATAAAGAGTCTTGACATACATACAGACGGACAGACGGACAACAAAGTGATCCTATAAGGGTTCTGATTTTTCCGTTTCAGGTACGGAACCCTAAAAAGGGAATATTATTTGCTCTCTACGCCGCGCCGGCCTACACTCTCTCCGTCAAACGAATTCTCGATCAGCTCACGTGTCCTGTGCAATTTGAACATTTTTGTCCACCCCAATAAGTGGACAACGTTCCTAGAGAAGTTTTCACTCAACCGTTTAGAGTAGTGTAACCACGAGTAAAAAATTTACTCGTAGTCACACTGGTGTAACAAAGCGGTGTAACCACGAGTCTGGACACAACAAAAACGCGCATTTCCTTGGTGGGTTAAAAATGCCACATCCACGCTTTCGACATCGCCCGTAAAGAATTCGAGATCGGTTCCGTGATCCTCCTCTAGTCAGGGTTGTTGACAGGATTCCAGTCGATTGGTTCCATTTTGCTAAGCAATTGCTTGGGAAACGCCGGCCTGGTGCCGCGGCGTACCGCCGCCTTGTGATCGCGACAATGTGGGTTCAAATCCCGGTCCCATATCTATTTCACTACTTTATTTTTGTTATGTGCCGTAATGGTCTAGTGGTGATGACACCCACCCTACAACCCTGAGGTTGTTGGTTCAAATCTTACTATTGGCTTTGCGGTGAAGGAAAATATCGTCAGGCACTCTGCATGCGTGGTTGTAGAAGAAATCGCTGGGGTATGTGAATCCACCAACCCGCACTGGGCCAGCGTAGTGGATATAGCCCTATCGCCATTTGTGGGCAGGACTACGTCCTGTAGTAGACGATAAAAAAGGCTGTTTTTTTTTTAGAACTGGCTTTTTGGTGATTGAAAAATAGTAGATATGTTACAGTACGCAATCCACCAATCCAAACCAGTATGGTGGATATGGCCCAATCGTATTTTATGGGTAAGCCTATGCTTAACGGTGGACTTTCAGAAGGCTGCTCTGGGTCTTTCTGACCCTGTAGCAGCCTTATGATTGCGCTATGTTGAAGCCACTTTCAGCAACCGATCTTCCATCTGTCATAAGAAGTCCACTGCTGGACATAGGCCTCCTCTATGGGTCTCCAATAAGACCGGTTGGAGGCAGCTTGCATCCAGCGCGATCCTGCGGTTAATGAGGTCATCCTACCACCTTGTGGGTGGACGTCCTACACTGCGCTTGCCGGTATGTGGTCTCCACTCGAAAACTTTTCAATCTCATCGGTCATCAGTCCTCCGCGCTATGTGTCCTGCCCACTGCCATTTCAACTTGCCAATCCGCTGGGCTATGTCGGTAACTTTGGTTCTTCCACGGATCTCCTCATTTCTGATTCGATCTTGCAGAGAGACTCCGTCCGCCCTCTCCATAGCTCGTTGGGCTATTTGGAGCTTACTAATAAGGCCCATAGTGAGTGTAACCGATCTTATTGGAGAATTATAGGGGAGGCATATGTCCAGCAGTTGAGTTATAATTATCATACGCCATCGCTATCGAGTATTTTAGAATATGTGTAAGTATAAAAAGTGCTTCTAAAAGAGAAGAAATCTGTATTACAGTTCCCATGGTAGAACAAAGGTTTGGATGCGAAAACAATACATAAGTAGGGTATCCTATAAAAAGCTACACTACATGAAACTACGTAGATTGCCATACCATTACCTTTTCATAGGACCTTATTGAGCAACCAACCACCTGAGAAGGTATACAATTCGACGCGTATATATTTTTTTTTATGTATAACCACGCATAACTTTTTTCACAGTAATCCGATTTCAATAATTCTTTTTTTATTGGAAAGAATATACTTCGAAATTGGTCCCATTTAAATTTAAATTAAATAAATCAACAATAATGTGAAAAATGTTACATTGATCCGCGCATAATATTTGCGATCTAGCGATGCGCCCCGGCTTTGCATAGGTGTATACATATAAACATTTCTTTTGAATTACTCTATCTATTAAAACAAACTGCATAAAAATCCGTTGCGTAGTTTTAAAAATATGAGCATACATGGGGACGGACAGCGGAGAGCGACTTTGAATGATTGTGTTTGAATGATGTAATGATTGTGTACACGGTTGAAGTCGGTCATGCTATTTTTTGCAAAAACTAATTATGTATAACTATACAAAACATGTTAACTAAGAACCGCATGTTAAAGCCGCAAGAAACGCTATTGGTGTGAAATTCCGTACATAAATCCCAAGGAATTCATTGGTACGGATCGGGATTTGAACCCGCAACCTCACGATTGTAAGGCGAGTGTACAGGTGTACAGGTGTACAGAGGCGACTTCACCCGTGTACAGAATTCGCGAATATTTCGCACGGATCGATGTAGCATTTTTGACATTATTGTTGATTTATCAAAAATGGCTCAGCCGATTTCAATAAAATTTTAATGGGACCAATTTCAAAATATATTTTTTCCAATAAAAAAATAATTATTAAAATCTAACTTCAAAAAAAAAAGTTATGCGTGGTTATAAATAAAAAAAAATATACGCGTCGAATTGAGTACCTCTTCTGGTTGGTTCGTCGGTGAAAAATAGGTATTTTTCTTAATTATTGTTTTTAAAGTTGCCAGTGCGCGTGCGCCAGTCGACGGGAGCGCGCGTATTCCCTGACGAAGGCGTACTGATTACTCCGACACCGGTCGGGTTCCTAGCGGCCCGGCCGCGATATCATACGTGAGTAATACCGGTGTTTTCTTAAGTATATTGTTGTTATAATTATAGATAGCTTAGCTTTAATAACCCCCAGTCTTAACTCTCTTCCAGAATACAATGAGTGGGTCATTCTGGCCATTCCCAGGCACGGTCCGTGCGCCTGAGAAAGTGTGAATATGTGTTATTATACAAAATGCCTACTATAATTGTGGGGTTAGTAGCTATCGCCGCATCTTGTAATTACTTTTGTTTTTTTCCCAGGTAGCAAAGTGACGTCAGTGACGCATAAACGACGTCACTCTTAGGTCATAATAGGGTCGGTCGTTAATGCGTCGTCGATGACGTCATAATGTACGTCAATTAAAAGTCATTATTTCGACGTCTCATATTCACCATAAAATTGACGTTTTATTGACGTCCATTTAGGGTCAATATCAGGACGTACTATATTCGCCACAAAGTAGACGTTTTACTGACGTCCATGTAGGGTCAATATCAGGACGTACCATATTCGCCACAAAGTGTACGTTTTACTGACGTCCATCTAGGGTCAATATCAGGACGTACCATATTCGTCACAAAGTGGACGTTTTACTGACGTCAATTTAGAGTCAAAGTCAGGACGTACCATATTCACCACAAAGTGGACGATTTACTGACGTCTATTCAGGGTCATTATTAGGACGTATCATATTCGTCTCTGGTGGACGTTTTACTGACGTCCATTTAGGGTCAATATCAGGACGTACCATATTCGCCACAAAGGGGACGTTTTATTGACCTCTATTTAGGGTCAATATTAGGACGTACCATATTCGCCACAAAGTGGATGATTTACTGACGTCTATTTAGGGTCATTATTAGGACGTATCATATTCGTCTCTAGTGGACGTTTTACTGACGTCAATTTAAGGTCCATATCAGGACGTGCCATATGCGCCACAAAGGGGACGTTTTATTAACCTCTATTTAGGGTCAATATTAGGACGTACCATATTCCCCACAAAGTGGAAGATTTACTGACGTCTCTTCAGGGTCATTATTAGGACGTATCATATTCGTCTCTGCTGGACGTTTTACTGACGTCCATCTAGGGTCAATATCAGGACGTACCATATTCGTCACAAAGTGGACGTTTTACTGACGTCAATTTAGAGTCAAAGTCAGGACGTACCATATTCACCACAAAGTGGACGATTTACTGACGTCTATTCAGGGTCATTATTAGGACGTATCATATTCGTCTCTGGTGGACGTTTTACTGACGTCCATTTAGGGTCAATATCAGGACGTACCATATTCGCCACAAAGGGGATGTTTTATTGACCTCTATTTAGGGTCAATATTAGGACGTACCATATTCGCCACAAAGTGGATGATTTACTGACGTCTATTTGGGGTCATTATTAGGACGTATCATATTCGTCTCTAGTGGACGTTTTACTGACGTCCATTTAGGGTCAATATCAGGACGTACCATATTCGCCACAAAGGGGACGTTTTATTGACCTCTATTTAGGGTCAATATTAGGACGTACCAAATTCGCCACAAAGTGGAAGATTTACTGACGTCTCTTCAGGGTTATTATTAAGACGTATCATATTCGTCTCTGGTGGACGTTTTACTGACGTCCATTTAGGGTCAATATCAGGACGTACCATATTCGCCACAAAGGGGACGTTTTATTGACCTCTATTTAGGGTCAATATTAGGACGTACCATATTGTTTGCACGCGCGCTCGCATCGGTGCGGACGTGTTTACTTTTTGTCGCAGCAATTATTTCTGTTTAGTTCGATCGCAATGTTTACGTTTTGCCGGGCTTGTAAAAAAGACGTTACCGGTGAACTTATAATGAAGTGTACACTATCAAACTGTGAAAAAGTGTATCATAAAAGTCGTGTATAAAAGACGAGATTTCGAGTCTTTTTCTACGGACTATGTGCGCCAATGGAGTTGCCCGATGTGTGACAGCACAAAAAGAAAACGTGCTGGGAATGACACGCCAGTTCGCACTCCAGAACATAGGAAGTTACCAGCAATAGCGAGCCCTAATTATGTCAATAAGCAACGGGGTAGCAAGTGCAGTCAAATGGAAGTTTCCGTGCTGGAGAATGACGGCGGTTTGTTATCAGAATTCCAAGAATTTCGTCGGGAACTTAGAAAAAGATCACATACGCAAGACCAACATATTTTACAAATTCAAAATGTATGTTCAGCTACTAATGACGAAATTCAGGTACTAAAGACCGTTATAAAAGATAGGCGACGTTCGTGCGATTTGACCTCAATAGATACCTACGACCTACTTGCGACCGCAACCAGCGCATCGAGTCATTGTAATGTAATGCACAAACAAATCAAATAATTTCAAGTGTCAGCAAAAGTCCGATGCAGGTGCAGAAACAAGTTAACACCAACCTGATTAGTGATTACAGTGCATTAGTAATTTCTCCAAGAGAGAATAAAAAGTTAATCTAAATGTGCCATGGTCATAAAATTGCTATGGGATCGACATTGTAATTTTAAGACTATGGATTCATAACAATTATTGATTATATATAACAGTCTATGTATGTACTTCTTGAATATAAATCTATTATGCTACTTACATTGTTTTGTTTGGTTTCATCCATAGTCCTAAGAGTCTGTTCAGGGTACGTGTATAAATATAGGATGCCTGCTATCGCAAACTAAATTCTAAATTCTTTTCGTCATTTACTTTGTTCACAGGAAAGTGACTGGGCTGTACATATTAGGGCAGCCATCGTCGTTGGAGTATCGTCATTTACTTAGTTCACAGGGACTGGGCCATACATACAAAGGCAGCCGCCGACATAGTAGTGACGTCATACACAGGATTCACAGTAACGTCACTGTGAATTCTGTATATGACGTCACTCCAACGTTAGTGTCTACCTTAATATGTACGGCCCAGTAACGTCCCTATGAGTACAGTAAATGACGTCTCTCCAACGTAAGTGGCTGCCCTAATATGTGCAGCTTAGTGACGTCTTTATGAATACAGTAAATGACGTCGCTCCAACGTCAGTGGCTGCTCTAATATGTACGGCCTAGTGACGTCCTTATGAATACAGTGAATGACGTCGCTCCAACGTCAGTGGCTGCCCTATAATAAACGTCCAAGTGTCGTCTCTATGAATGCAGTATATGACGTCACTCCAATGTCAGTATAGGGCGTCACTCCAACGTCAGCATATGACGTCACTCCAACGTCAGTATATGGCGTCACTCCAACGTCAGCATATGACGTCACTCCAACGTCAGTATATGGCGTCACTCCAACGTCAGCATATGACGTCACTCCAACGTCAGTATATGACGTCACTCCAATGTCAGTATATGGCGTCACTCCAACGTCAGCATATGACGTCACTCCAACGTCAGTATATGGCGTCACTCCAACGTCAGCATATGACGTCACTCCAACGTCAGTATATGGCGTCACTCCAACGTCAGTATATGGCGTCACTCCAACGTCCTCCAACTTACGTCATGAGGCTGTGACAAATTGTCGTCATCTGAAGAAACTACCGACGTCATGATAATGACGTCTCTTACGTCGAGCAGTACCGTAAACGGACGTCATAATAACGTATAAATGCTACCTGGGTTACAAGCTTTTTATTTACATAACTTGCAATGAATGTACCGATGTGTATGTAAGTTCGGGTGGAATCTTGCAGGTTAAAGGTGACGTCCACAAGTGGTATATTATTCAGAGAAAAATCGAACCAAGATGATATATATATATATATACATCATTTGAAAGCTTGTTTTATGGGCTTCTCAAAAATATTTAATTCTGATTTATTTCATCCCTCCATTTTTAAAAAAATGTGACATATAAATTGTATGATAAATAACAATACAGCTTTTAATTTTTCTTGTTTAGCAATAATAAAGTGCTTCTATCGTTATTTTACTTGCATTCGTAGCTGATTCATTCATCTCTCAATTTTCTAAAATTAAAAAATATAACTTACCAGTTTGACCAGTTAGTAGGTACAAGGTGACAAAAAAAAACACTTTAAAAGTGTGTCTATTTTGGTAAAACTGCTTTTATTTAACAATTTGGTGGTTACTTAAACAGGGTTGGTAGATTTAAACTACCTTTTGAGCCAAATATATTTATTTATCCTAATAAATTCAAAATTAATTTTAAAAAAATCAGAGGCCTCTTTTTTGTTTTTAATTGATGTAACAGACTCAGAAAAATATGAACTTTCTCGAAATGTAACGAGTGTTGTGGTTAGAATTTTTGATTATTATTATACCAGCCTCCATACATTTTGTGGACATAATGTCATTTGACCAACTTTTCGGTTTCCTATACAGGGTTATCCAGAAGTGGCGTATTAAGACGAAAATGTGTGATTAATATCATCATTATTTGTTCATAATGATGATATTAATCACACATTTTCGACTTAATATTTACTATGGGGCCAACCTTAAATTCGAGGAAAAAAGCCAGCAGTTTCAAACAAAAGAGCAACTCGGAATCGATGAAATGTATGAAACAGCCGATTTTTCTCGGATCTGGGTTAGCCCCATAGTAAAAGTTGTTCATGATGATGATCTCAAATACAACTTTAAATCTTTGTTTTGAATAAATATTTAGTGTATTTCCGCTATGTTGTAGGCAAAAAAGTTTTAGGCCCCTATTCAAAACATTAATGAATCGTTTAAAACAAAACAAATCAAAACCTTTAAAAACCTTACAATTGATTATAACAATAATACATTTAAAACATAATTTTACAAAATAGAGAAAGTAGTAATAAATTTCACTCTTATTTTACTACTCTGTATTAAAAACTAAACATATAAAATATATATTTTAAAATAATAATGGACAAAATAGTGAAAACAATTAATAAATATCACCATTATTCTCACTGCACTACACTCAACTCGACACGTGTGTCGCCTCTCAATGAGGCATCTTTACACTTATTTTTGCCGATTTAATTTTGTTAATGTATTGAATAGGGCTCTTAAACATATTTGCCTATAACAACATAGCAGATATACACTAAATATTTATTCAAAACAAAGATTTGAAGATGAATTTGCGCAAAGCATCTAACGCCTGATTCAATTAATTGCACCTTTTTGACTTAGTGCACCAGTTCTGGACAAACCTAAATAAGCATCGTCAGATAGCAATATCTAGCTGAAACTTCTTAGAGAAACGTTATAAAACTAAGTAAAAACTACTTCGAAACTTCTGAACGTTATTATAAACTTTGAAACAGTGAATTAGCTTCGAAATGTTCCAACTCGCATGAAACGAAAACTTTACCCGATTGTTTTAAGTTTAAGTTGGCTTTTATGGAAAGTGATATGATCGTTCTAGCCATTTTCTAAAAAAGGAGAAATATTGTCACATTTAAGACTCATCAATATATATTGAACTAGCGACCTGCCCCGGCTTTGCATAGGTGTATTATACATATAAACATTCCTCTTGAATAATTAATTATAATTATATAAAAAAAAACTGCATCAAAATCCGTTGCGTAGTTTTAAAGATACAAAATACAAATAAAAGTATTTAAGCCTCTTGAAGGCCTTGGACATGTACTTTACTGTACTGTACTGTATCAGCCTTTTTAATAGTCCACTGCAGGACGTAGGCCTACCCGCGAAGGGCGATTGGGCTAAATCCACCACGCTGGCCTAGTGCGGATTGGAGGATTCACATACGCCATCGAATTTCTCCTACTCATGTATGTTTTAACACCGCTGTCTTTTCGGTGAAGGAAAACATCGTGAGGCAACCTGCATATGTCAGTAGAAGAAATTCGATGGCGTATGTGAGTCTACCAACCCGCACTGGGCCAGCGTGGTGGATATGGCCCAAACACCCTTCGTGGGTAGGCCTACGTCCTGCAGTGGACTATTAAAAAGGCTGATACAGTACAGTACATGTATGCAGGTTGCCTCACGATGTTTTCCTTCACCGAAAAGCCAGTGGTGTGAAATCCCGTACATACATTCGAAGGAATTCATTGGTACGGGACCGGGATTTGAACCCACGACCTTACAATTGTAAGGCGAGTGTCATTACCACTAGCACTACGACTTTGACATGGCTAAACGATTAATACAACCAGGACCTACCATTTACGTGTCATCGGAGCCACGGTAGCGCTCAAGTGTAAATGCCACCCGCAGTCACCCATGCGAAGATTGACCGTGCTGAACGTTATTTACGAGTAACTTTGATGATCGCTAACGAACACCTAGTCAAACTACGCCTTGAGTGATATTGAATGGGACCCTTAGGAAGCGGCTTGCATCCTGTACTGAGGACGTCAATCCAACTTGTAGGTAGATATCCTACACTATGCTTTCGTGATACTATACTGCACTCCGGGACGTAGTCCCTACTGTAAAACTTTTCAACCGCATCGTTCATCAGTCCTTTATGATTATGTGCCTTGCCCACTGCCATTCCAACTTGCCAATCCTTCTCTACTGTTCTTCCTAGTCTACTGTCAAAACTTTGCCCTCAAAAAACGATTGAGATATCTACACGTCTAGATGCAAGTAGCGTCCAATCAGATATATTGGGGATCTATAGGAGAAGCCTACATCTAGCAGTGGGTATACGGCTACGACGAACGACAAGTCCAGCTAGTACAGCATGCGACCACGAAACGCCACGGAAGAAACTCGATATTTTTTTTCAACGTGTGAAAAAGTGACAGATAACCGTTCGTTAACCGTCGAAGCGAAAACATCTCGTGTTCAAGTGCGGTACCAGTGAATGATTGTGAAGTGACTAGCTTGTGTGAAAATCAGTGCCAGTGTGAAGTGTGCGAACAGTGTATTGTGATTTTTTGTGCAATAAAGTGCAAAGTGAATAATCGGCGTTTTAACTGATTATCCAAGAACCCATCTCGTAACAATATGTATACTTTGCCATAACGCTGTCTCGTTATGGCACGTCGAAAGAAATATTACTTCTTGCGCATAGTAGCCCGGCAGGTGCGGGATAGTAAATTAACACCTAGGCACATTTTCATATGTACATTTTCTGACGTCTGTCTTCGCCAAATAATACCTCTATGGCTTTATTCAAATTTCAACAAAAAAACACTATCACTCGAATACCAAAGGGCCCCATTTAAAATAATACAATTTCTTGCAGAGGATCGATACCACCTTCTTAGGACAAAGTGATACCACATTGGGAAAAGTTTCTGGAACTTTGGGAGCTTTGAAGTGCGGTGAGAATTTCTACTAAATTTTTTTTTTCAATTTTCGATATTTGAGCACATTATTTGTAGGTACGTATATACAGGACTAATCACGCACTGAAAATCCTTATCCTTAGTTCCTTACTCCTTACAAATGTCTATTAGAAGTCACAAAGTGTGTAAAAATGGGTTGTTCATTTTTGTTGCAGCAACGGAGCAACATATTTTTGGCATGGACGTAGTTTCACAAACGGAAAGTGACATGGGCTACTATTTATCCCAGAAAAGTTAAATGTTCTCATGGGATAGCTCAAAAATCAAAAATACCACGCGCGCGATGCCGCAGGAAGCTGGGAGGTATTAGATAATTAAATACCACATTATCCCGACGTTTTGACCGAGATGTATCGATCGTGGTCACTGTTACTAGTTAACAATAAAATTAATGTCAGTCTTAAATCTTCAAGCATATATAATTAGATGTAGTCAGTATATAGGACAATGATATATATTCATAATCGTGCAAAAAAGTGTCCCTGCCCAAGCTACGTAGTGGGCAGGCTTTTTAGTTAGTTGTAAGGCGATTGCAAGCCGACTAGAACGCCGCGCGTTGCCAAAGTGCTCGGTTACAAGCACTACTTGGGTGATATAACGTCGAAATTCGAGAAAATGGGTTGTTGTGAATTATCTAATGTAAATATCAATTCAATATGTTCTATTTATGTTTGAAAATAAGATTTATTTATTGTTTTTTTTTAATATGTATGACGGCGCTCGGACATTTTTTAACTACTTTCACTTAGGGACTGTGACTCTGGACATATTTGTTCGAAGTTTTAAATACAATATTGTAGAGACAGCTATAATTAATTTCATGAAATGTAATAACTACATTTATGAAAGTTAATTTGTAGCTATTGTTAAGGAGAATGTGTTGTAGTCGTCTGGTAACACTGTAGGACAAAACCTTGTCCAAATCTATGTTCAAGCCATGAAAATACAATTTGGCTTATCGAAGGCTTTTTGCTTAACTCCCTTTTGAGCAAAAACGATGCCTTTATCGTCCTCACCGATCTAGATTCCATACTTTCCAATATCTATTTAGAGACGGAGTTATATGATATGGCCGGAATTTTTGACCGAAAAAAAAAGTAACTTTAGGTCTCTACTTTGTACCACGATTCGAAATACGTATCATAAGATGTAGATAAGATAGGCATTTAGATATAACTTTTTTGTTTAGTAGATGAATATTTTCTAAATTGTTATTTCTTCTTCGTCGTGTCGATAATCCAAATATATATTTATAAGGTTTTTTCCCAACGTTTCGCAACTGCCACTCCGCGAGGAGATGCATGGTGCAGGTCCTAAGTCCATTCAATTGTTATTTGAATAGTCATCATATCTTTCAAGGCAAAAATCAGACATACTGTAGATAATCTATAATCAATCAAAGATATTTTAGTGTGGCCGATTCTATCATGACACAAACATAATTTTGCTTTATGATACCAGTATGCTTATCAATAAAATGTACTTTGTAAAGCAATACCTTAGCGGTAGCAAGATATTAGGCCCAATTATGAAGACGCCATCGGCATCGTAGTTATATTAGCAATGTAGAGTCTTCGCTCTACTAGTTGCGCCAAGCAGTTGAGTCACGGGGGATAGACGAGTATTTCTGATATGAGCTTGGCGTTGAAGGAAAACATCGTGGTGCAACCTACATAACGTGTATGGAATTCTATAGCGCAGATGAACCCACCAGACTGCACTGGGCTAGCGTGGTGGATCCATATTGCCCTTCGTGGATAGCCTATTTCTTCAGCAGAGGATTGTTGTTCAGCATAATATTATAGGACTAATGATATATTAAAAAACCGGTCACTGTACTGTACCAGCCTTTTTAAACCACTGCAGGACGTAAGCCTACCCACGAAGAGTGATTGGGTCATATCCATCACGCTGGCCCAGTGCGGGTTGGTAGCCCGCACCGTGGTTCCGTTGGTTCACCATAGCATTTCTTCAACGGACGTATGCGGATTGCGTCACGATATTTTCCTTCACCGAAAAGCCAGTGGTGTGAAATTCGCACATAAATTACAAGGATTGTATTGGTACGGGACCGAGATTTGAACCCACGACCTCAAGATTGTAAGATGGATGTCATTCCCACTAGACCACCACGGCTACGACACGAAAATCCGGTCACTACTTATTTCTAATCATTTGATTTTTTGCCGGAATTACCTCATCCCTATCATTGAACATTATGATATATCTGGAGACCTGCATTACCCAACTTTTCTAATAAAAGGGCAATATAGAAACAAACTTTAATTTGCACTCGAGAAATAGACTCTTCAAACAATTCTCTTCTAAATTGTCTAAAATCGAAAGTAAATATAACTTTGTAGACGCGCTTCTTCCAAAGGGGTAAGGCCATTTCGCTCAGAACGAAAACGGCGTAACTCAAATAGATTTTTAAAGCTATTTTAGATTTTGAACAATTGTAATAAGGGCGTGATAGTTTAATTCGGTACAGATAGATAGAAAAGTTTTTATAGGTTTTATCAATACGAAAGTTTTTGTTATAGTTTTCGATTGATTAAGTATCTATTTGTTTATATGGCCGTGTGGAGCGTAGTAAAGGAAAACTATCTGTTATTTATGGGAAGTTGTGATTGGTTTATTGGTTTCTAGTGTTATTATCACATAGCGTAGCTTGACTAGGTATTTGTATGCGACTTTTGACCGACGAAACGGATGAGAACTAATTTGACGCGTATATAAATTTATATATTATACACAATGTGTTTGTCTACCGGTGTCGGAGCCTTAAGCGGTGATATATAAGGCAAATTTTGAATAACTTTTACTGTGGGGTCAACTCTGAAAACGCAAAAAAAATAGCTCTTCCATACTTTTTGTCGAAAGTCTATAAAAATCGTATGGAACAGCAGTTTTTTTTTACGTTTTCAGAGTTGGTCCCACAGTAAAAGCTGTTCAAAATTTGCCATAGATGTCACCGCTTAAGGCTCCGAAACCGGTAAATAAACACATTGTACATATATATTTAAGTGTAACCACGCAAATTTCTCCAGTACGATTTCATATAATAAATATATATCGTTTTTTGTTGGCAAAATATACTGAAGTTGATTTTAATTAAATTTTATCGAAATCAGCGGAGTCATTTTTGACAAATCAACAATAATGTGAAAAATGCTACATCGTCCGTGCGAAATATTCTCGAATTCTGTACATTGTTGAAGTCGGTCATGGCATTTTTTGCAAAAAATAATTGAAGTTAAGCAACGATCGGCGTGGTTAGTTTTCGGATGGGTGTTCGGTAGTAACAACTGAACGCTACTATGGCTCGGATGGTTCGAAATAATGTGGGCCTACATTTTTAGGAAAAACATTGACACCAGAGTCAATCAAAGTCAAACGCAAACCTATACAGAATAAAAAAAAGTCACCTTGTGAGTATTAAAGATAATGAAGATACCTATTATGACTATATTTTGTTACATAATATTGGACTAAATCAGAAACCGCAAAAGAAAACTGTTGCTCAACACATTTTTTTTAAGTTATCAAGCATTTTGTACAAAAAGAAGCACGTAAATCGGTCCACAAATATCAAAGAAATAGCAAGACACATGGACAAAAAATATGTGAAATGAGAACCTCCTTCTTTTGAAAGTCGATTAATATGCATGACTGGGTAAAATAATCATTATTGTAATTGTTAGATTAACAAAAACCGTGAGTTAGATTAACAAAAAATATTGGATACGTATTTTTTATTTTGTCAATTAAACTATAAATGACAGAAATATTCCTTGTTAAAGTTCGGGAGTGGGGGCTAGTGACGTCATTTCTCTTCATTTGCTTGTGACGTCACGTGGAACTTTGACGGGCTATACCTGCATCAATTTTTATTCAATTGACGATTATTAGACTATGAGACGGACTAATTATATTTTTCTAGTCCTCATGAGTACTGTAATTATACCGAATTATCAAACACATTTCTGCACATTCATTCATGTATCGTCTTCGTTATGCGCCTACCTATACCTGGCATAGTCATTGAAGTGGTAATTGTATTTAACCCAGATGCCATATTCATTTGGAGCTGGCGTATAGTTACCTACATTTTCTAATGGAAAAAATAAAATATTATGAAAGGGGTTTGAACATTTGTGGCATATCCACCCGCCGCCATTTTTTTTTTATAAGTTTCCGTGCAGTATATATGTGTAGGGGACACTTATACACACAATAAATGTTTCGTAGTATGGTACCCTACAGTGTCACGTTCTCGATATATTTGGATGTAAATATCGCTGTACGAGAACTTTGCAATCTTTACATCAAAATATCTCGAGAACGTGACGCTTTCGGGTATCATAGTACTGACATCTATTGTTTTTAGAAGTGTCCCCTAATGATATGTATATACCTACGAGTATACTACTTTCATTGTGCGCGGAAACTTATAAAAAAACATAATGGCGGGTGGGATATGCCAGCTTCCATACAAAAATTTTCGAACCCCTTTACAATTTTAGAACCACGACTAAGACCACAGCTTCTATAATTGAAATATAGCTAAGAACCATTTTAATCACAATAGTTAAAAGAAAAAAACTGAATAGGTACATACAGACGCAGAGATTCTATACAATGTGTTTGTCTACCGGTGTCGGAGTCTTAAGCGGTGACATCTATGGCAAATTTTGAACAACTTTTACTGTGGGACTAACTCTGTAAACGTAAAGAAAACTGCTGTTCCATACGATTTTTATAGACTTTCGACAAAAAGTATGGAAAAGCAGTTTTTTTGCGTTTTCAGAGTTGACCCCACAGTAAAAGTTATTCAAACTTTGCCCTATATGTCACTGCTTAAGGCTCCGACACCGGTAGACAAACAAATTGTATACTACATACGTCATGTGTCATCATCATTATCAACCGTAGGACGTCGGCTGCTGGACACAAGCCTCTATCAAATTTCCAATAAACCCAGTTAAGTAGAAGCGGCTTGCATCCAGCGCGTTCTTGCGGTCTTGGTACTATCGTGAATCCACCTAGTCGGTCGACATCTGACGCTGTACTTGCCAAGATGTAGTAGGTATCTAGTTGAGAACCGTGCCCTGCTCACTGCCATTTCAACTTGCTTATACAAAATACGTTTTAAGTACTGTCCTCCCAAGAAAAATCGAAAAAGATGTTAACAATTATTTTTTGCAAGAAATGGGATGATCGATTTCAACCGTGTACACTGTACAGAATTTGCGAATATTTCGCACGAAACGATGTAGCATTTTTCACATTATTGTTGATTTATCGAAAATGGCTTAGCTGATTTCGATAAAATTTAAACGAGAGCAATCTCAAAGTATATTCTTTCCAATAAAAAAGAATTATCGAAATTGGACTACTGTGTAAAAAGTTATGCGTGGTTTTACATAAAAAAATTATACTCAATTACTCGAGTACCTCTTCTCTAGTTTCGTCGGTCAAAAAGTACGGACCCCGGAGTCTGTAGATTGTAATACACAATAAATAATAAAAAAAATTGTTTATACGTTGCATGGGCTGGGTATAGAGTGTTATTTCTAATCAATTAGCATCCTTCTAGGGGCTTATTCTGTACATAAAAACTAACAACTTTTGTACTACGACTTTCGTCAAAACTAAAAAAAAAAAATTTGTTGTTCCATAGAAAAATTTAGTTAACCCGCGACCAAATGGAACAGCTGATTTTTTTTTTAGTTTCGACAAATGTCGTATGACAAAAGTTGTTAGTTTTTATTTACAGAATAAGCCACTAGAAGGATACTAATTGATTAGAAATAACCCTGTATATGTATATCGATTACTTACTTTGGTTCGTCGGTGGATCTCCTCATTACGGATTCGATAGCGCAGAGAGACCCCGAGCATAGCCCTCTCCTTAGCACGTACGCTATATTAAGCTTATAGTGAAAGACCCTTCGCACAAATATCTATAGAGCCACAGTACCTAAGTAAAAGTGCCAAAATTAACCGAGCGCTGTCATACATATCGAAACCGACTTGGATATTTACATTAAGAGTACGCCTAATGCCATGAAAAAAAAAACAGATTTCACCCGCGCTTCTTGCATCGCCCGCTATCATCTATGCTGCTTTGTTTAGAGTTGAAAATCGTTCACGATGATTTTGGCTTCGAGCGCCAGTTTACATTTTTAGGTGACATTTTATTTATTAATTCAAAATTTAAGCATATTTTAAAAAAACTAATCGATTACTCTACTAGAACATTAGTCTGGCTACGTAATTTGTGAAAAATATTGTAGCGTTGTCGCTGATAATTTCGAGCATTTGAAAAATTAAGTTTTTTTTAAGATGCGTTTTAATTTTTTTCTAAGGTAACCATATTATTTTCCAAAATTCTACGCGATTACTCTGCTACTATAGGTTATTTCCTTTCCTATATTATTTTTTTAATATGGATATTTATTTTCGTTACCTTTACAACACGTTTTTAAAAAGTTTATTTTTGATTAGATTAGATTAGATTTTGGCATTAGGCGTCCCCTTAAATAATTCACAATGACACGTTTTATCGAATCTCGACGTTATATCACCCAAGTAGTTATTGTAACCGAGCACTTTGGTATCGCGCGGCATTGTAGTGGGCTTGCAATTGCCTTACGACTACCTAAAAAGCCTGCCCACTAAGTAACTTGGGCAGATTTTTGCATCAGACACTTTTTTTACACGATTGTCACTCTATAGATATTTGCTGGAAGGAACGACCATAATAAGTGACTTAATAAGTGTAAAATATGCCAACTTCAAACGAGACCACTTTGACAATCGGCGGTGTGAAAGACAACTTCCACTTCCCACTCAATAAACCCCCAATCAGAAAGATGGAGTTTAATTACACAGTAAAGCGATTCCTCTCAGAAGGTTCCATGGAAGAGAGAAAACAGGTGGCAATGTTGTAATTTAATCTAAAAATCTAATTATAATCCTGGCTAATTTTACCTACACAACTCCATCGTTTGTAAAGGTGGTCTACCTTATCGCACTCACACGCACGCGTTTTATATATTACATAAATGCATTCGCAGTTGCACCCATGATAGTAGGCATCGCTTGATAAATCATTATTGTCATTGACTGGTATGTTTGTAGTAAGTACCTAATGTTAAATTAACATAAATATTTTAGGATTAACTCAGGTAGTAGTTATAGCAGATTAATAGTTTAATAGATTAAATTTAGTGGACTTTTCATTTGCAGTGTATTTCAACTAGTTTCTTCAGTTTGTTTCTTGAAATATCTTGCATATTATTGTAATAAAACTACTATTAGTGGAAGAGCCTGGAGCCCACGACACAGGCTACCCTAGTGTGGGCACCAGTGTGAACAGATTGTTTAAATAATTATGAAGTTTAACTATCTACTAACTATCATGTTTTAATTAGGTGTAAGTTTATTAGCACTAAGGTTTTTTTTAATGAATATTTTATTTATTTAATCCATTACATTAAATTGTTTGTGAATATGGGTGCAAATGCCTGAAATAAATTAATTTTGAATTTGAATTAAAGGTGCATTTGTTTTGGGCTCGATGGCGTTTTTGTCATTTGCAAAATTAGCGTTGAGGTAAACCGAGTTAGCCCATTTTACCAATAATGCTACCCTGCTCACTTCCCAAAACGAACGCTAAAACGTCAAACTCAAACGATCACAAAGAACTCTCCTCCGCAGGTCAAAAGTGGCAGTTCACAAAGGCATTTTTAACTGTTTTGAGCTGTTTTGTCAACAAAAACAGTTGAAAATGCCAATTTTGCTAACACATTCTCAAAAGGAACGCTGAATGTGATCGTTGTTGGCGTTTTTAACTATTAATTCTGACATCAGTAGGCTACCCCAACGCACCTTAAGTATTCAAATAAGACCACAAAGTGTCACGCCCATTTTGCACTTCCACCGCTTTTCTCTCATCCGTGGATTCCTCTCAGAAGCTCGTTCGTTCAATGCAAATTACTCATCTGCCAACGAAAATGAACTTTAATTTGATGCTAAAACGAATCAAAATGCAAAGTTCTATTACAGAGCCCATCTGTCATTATTAGTCTTTATTTGTTTTGAACCAGTTTTGGTGGATCTTATTGCTGGAGAATAAGGTTGAGATTGGATAAAATTTTTGATCTTTTTGTAATAGATCACGTTTGCCCGTTGTTATGGAAATAGGAAAGAGTTAATTTTGTGATAAATATGAACCTCGAAAGATGCAAGTTCAAATGCTACGGTCGCGACAATTTTTTGTAATGTTTATCACAAAATTAATACTTTCCGTCAATAGGTGTACTATTGAAGGAATTACTATAAAACAAAAATATAATAGAAAAATAGGAACTCTTTGAATATAAATAGAATACATTATTTTTTTGCAAAAATAGCATGACTGACTCCGGCCGTGTACAGATTTCGCGCATATTTCGCACGGATCGATGTAGCATTTTTCACATTAGTGTTGATTTATGAAAAATGGCTCAGCCGATTTCGATAAAATTTAAATGGGACCAATTTCAAAGTATATTCTTTCCAATAAAAAATCGAAATCGGACTACTATTTAAAAAGTTATGTGGTTATAAAAAAAAAAAAAATACGCGTCGAATTGAGTAACTCCTCCGTTTCGTCCATCAAATATGATAAATCAAATCAAATCATTTATTAATATGTCGAGTTACAACCACTTCTTAAATTAATAGTCAGTGTTGAGCATTAGACAATATCTCGTCATATATGACCAAATCATAAAATAAAAACAATAAATTTAACAATAAATCGATTACATTATCAAAATACATAAAAAAAAATAAAAACAGAAATCATTCAACTTGTTATACTCGTAACATTTTAGCTGTAAAGGGGCTACTTGTTATATTTATTTATGTAGTCAATTTTAATTTACTGTAGTCACTGTCAAAATACTCTTTAATTGTGTAAATAGTCCTGTCTAACAGAAGTACCCTGACGGCGTTGAAAAATCGATTATCATTTGTAATTGTCTTTACATGTTCTGGAAGTTTATTAAATAACAATTGACCCATTGTCATAGGTAATTTTTCGGCCACCTTCAGTCGAGGAAGAGTTATGTCAAGTAGTAATCTATTATTCCTTATAGTCCGCTTGCTATTAACTGTCTTTATTTTGCATTCGTGAATATGTTTCTTAATATATTTAAGGACCTCTAAAAAGCATTGCCTAATTAATTAATGTACGAAAATTATGAACTAGTTTATTTATGATGTAGGGCGGCATACTGGTAGAATACTTACGTTGGAATTATCAAATCGTGGGTTCAAATGTTTTTATTGGCATTTTAAATGTGTCATCAGTTTTGAACGACTTGAATTGTACAAATTGGCTTCTAAGTCAAGTTTACAAAGAGCGGCATTTCGTCCTTTCTGTACGGCAGTTTATTCTATGCCGTACCTAAAGAAGCATTATTGCGTACGTAATGTCTCTGTGAACAGCAAAGATATATCCGTATTATTGTACGACTTTTTAATTTGTCATAATTTAAATGATTTTTCGTATTTCTACACAATTTGATATCTCAAAATTGTTATTATTATATACTACGGGACTAATCGCGCACTAAAATTACGAGATAAATACCTCATCATCCCGACGTTTTCGATGATGAGGTATTTATTTGTCTCGTAATTTTAGTGCGCAATTAGTCCCGTAGTATATTATAAAAATGTGTTCAAATCGCGAAAGTTTCCCCATCTCCTAATCTTAATATATATAAATCTCGTGTCACAATGTTTGTCCTCAATGGACTCCTAAACCACTTAACCGATTATAGTAAAATTCGCACACCATGTGCAGTTCGATCCAACTTGAGAGATAGGATAGTTTAAATCTCAAATTATAGTCGCAATTTTAATTTATTTAGCCACAGCAACGCGTGGCCGGGTCAGCTAGTTGGTATATAAATTAATTTATTTGAGTTTACATGGGGCGGCATTTGTCATTTCTATACGGTAGTCTTTTTAACCAATTTCTTACTATTTCCTGACAAATAAAGAACCTAAAATCTCAATGTGAATTAAACTATTTTTACCTACTTGAGTTTACAGAGGGCGGCGTTTCGTCCTTTCTGTACGGCAGTTTATTCTATGCCGTACCTAAAGAAGCATTAGTGCGTACGTAATGTCTCTGTGAACGGCTGAACACACTTAAAGGGTTGTTTAGATATTTGTGCCGTCTTATTGAACGACTTTTAGGAATTAAGGGGGGAGGGGTAGCTGATGGTTTGGAAGTTATTTATTTCATAACTTTTAATTTAAAGTAAAATATGTGAAAATATTTTTTTGGAACCCTTGAAGAATGTAACTGATTACGAAGTTGTGTTCGCTACAAACTTAGATAAGCGTGTTACATCCTAGACCGCATATAACCGCATAACGCGGTTTGCGTTATATGAAATAATAAAAAAAATAAAAAATATACCGTGCACAAAATTTAAAAAAAAATGCACGAATCGATGTGACATCTATGTACATGTTTGTTGATTTATCAAAAACAGCTCAACCGATTTCGATAAAATTTAAATGTAGTATTCACTTTCGAACTAAAAAATATTTTTTTAAATTGAACATAAACAAAAAATACATACGGACATAGTACCTCCTCCTCTTTGGAAGTCGGTAAAAAAACCGCAGAATAGTATCTACTACGAGGCTTGAAAAAAATTAACTGATATTGACCCTTCCAGCAAATATCTATAGAGTCTCAATCGTGCAAAAATAGCGTCCGAGCCAAAAGCTTGCCCAAGCTACGTAGTGGGCTTTTTGGTTAGTCGTAAAGTGATTGCAAGCCGACTACAACGCAGCGCGATGCCAAAGTGCTCGGTTACAAGGACTAATAAGGTGACATGACGTCGAGATTTGAGAAAACGGGTCATTGTGAATTATTTAATGTAAATATAAGTCAATGGCGAATACATCACTCACCTTCGATTTGCCGACGATATCGTAGTAATGGCAAAAGATGGAAAAACTCAGCACGATGCTCGAAGGCCTTAATCGAGTCTCTCTACAGGTGTGTCTTAAAATGAACATGGATAAGACAAAGGTCATGTGTAATTCTCATGTTGTACCCACCCCTATTTCAGTTGGGAACTCGGTTCTTGAAATCGTTGACTCGTACGTCTACCTAGGACAAGTAGTTCAGTTAGGTAGGTCCGACTTCAAGAAAGAGGCCAATCGCCGAATCCAACTCGGTTGGGCAGCGTTTGGAAAATTGCGTAACGTCTTCTCGACCAACATACCTCAGTGCCTCAAGTCGAAAGTTTTCGACCAGTGTGTGTTGCCAGTGATGACTTATGGCACAGAAACGTGGTCTCTCACTATGGTCCTTATTAGTAAGCGCCAAGTAGCACAACGAGCTCTGGGGCTATGCTCGGAGTTTCTCTGCGAGATCGAATCAGGAATGAGGAGATCCGTAGAAGAACCAAGGTTACCGACATAGCCCAGCGGATTGGCAAGTTGAAGTGGCAATAGGCAGGGCACATAGCGCGGAGAACTGATGACCGATGGGGTCGAAAAGTTCTCGAGTGGAGACAACGTACCGGCAAGCGCAGCGTAGGACGTCCACCCACAAGGGGGACGGATGACCTTATTAAGACTGCAGGATTGCGCTGAATGCAAGCCGCTTCCAACCGGTCTTATTAGAGATCCACAGGGGAAGCCTATGTCGAGCAGTGGACGTCCTTTGGCTGATGGATGGATGGAACGTGTAGCCCAGTAGCTATGGCTAGAGGGCCATGCTCGGAGTCTCTCTGTGAGATGGAATCATAAATGAAATTAGTAGAAGAACTCGTTAACTCAGTAGAAGAACACGTAGCGCTGGTAGCGTAGTTTGACTAGGTGTTTGTCAGCGATCACCGAAATTAAGCAACGTTCCGCACGGTCAGTATTTGGATGGGTGACCGCGGGTGGCATTTATAACAAGGCGCTGCCGTGGCGGATGACACGTTGTGCTCTTTAACTGTACGACGGCAGAATTGGCCCAATCACTCATAGTGGGTAAACCATGTACAACAGTGGACTGTCAAAAAGGCTGATATACTAAGCGCCACACAAATCGGCGGATGAGAAGTTATCCGCAGATGAAACTTCGCCGTGATTGGCTAATTATTGCGCATGTGTGCACAATGCCGATGCCGCGTATCGTAGTACGTGGGGAGCGCGCAGCAAGCATGATGGGCGGGTGTGCCCCGGCGTCTCGTTTCTCTGGCTCCTGCGAATGCCTGTGTTTCGACTTTTGCGCAGTGCTCTGCGCATAACTTCGCATCCGTCGCTTTGTATGGCGCTCAGTATACTACGCAGGATTCGGTTGTTGTCGTATGCTGAGTGATACTACGTAGGATTCGGTTGTTGTCGTATGCTGGGTGGTACTACATAGGATTCGATTGTTGTCGTATGCTGGGTAATACTACGTAGAATTCGGTTGTTGTCGTATGTTGGGTGATACTACGTAGGATTCGGTTGTTGTCGTATGTTGGGTGGTACTACATAGGATTCGGTTGTTGTCGTATGCTGGATGGTACTACGTAGGATTCGGTTGTTGTCGTATGCTGGGTTGTACTACATAGGATTCGTTTGTTTTCGTATGCTGTATGGTACTACGTAGGATTCGGTTGTTGTCGTATGCTGGGTGGTACTACGTAGGATTCGGTTGTTGTCGAATGCTGGGTTGTACTACATATGATTCGGTTGTTGTCGTATGCTGAATGGTACTACGTAGGATTCGGTTGTTGTCGTATGCTGGGTTGGACTACATAGGATTCGGTTGTTTTCGTATGCTGTATGGTACTACGTAGGATTCGGTTGTTGTCGTATGCTGCGTTGTACTACATAGGATTCGGTTGTTTTCGTATGCTGGGTGGTATGCAAAATCTTCTAAATAAAAAGTATTGATAGCAATCGATAAGATTTCGTATATTAATTCGGCAATAAACCTATCGTCAAATTATATGTATTATCTCAACTCTTAATCGAAATACTAAGCAAATTAGGCATGTCATTTAAATTAATGAATGAAATTTTGCTAATTTCCTATGCAAAATATTTAGTTGTAGCACGCTATGAATATTATTAATTAAAAGGACATGTCCACAAAATGTATGGAGGCTGGTATAATAATAATCAAAAATACTAAAAGTGTTGTGGAACAGTCGTTACATTTCGAGAAAGTTCATATTTTTCTGAGTCTAAAAAAATGGAAGGCTCTTTTTTGTTTTTAACTGTACAACTGTACATTCCTGTAATTTTTTTATAAATTAATTTTGAATTTATTAGGATAAATAAATATGTTTGGCTCAATAAGTAGTTTATCTCTAGCAACCCTGATTAAGTAACCTCCAAATTGTTAAATAAAATCATTATTACCAATTAGACACACTTTTAAAGTGTTTTTTGTCACATTGTACCTACTAACTGGTCACACTGGTAGGTTAAGTATAATTTTCAATTTTAGCAAATTAAGTGATTAATGTGGAATCATGCGAAGCATTGCAATTGCAGCTACGAATGCAAGTAAAATAACGATAGAAGTATCTTATCATTGCTAAACTAGAAAATGTAATAAGCTGTATTGTTATTTTTCAATTTATTTTTCACATTTAAAAAAAATGTAGGGGTGAAAAAATCTAACTTAAATATGTTTGGGAAGCCCATAAAACAAGCATTCTCTTCTTTTCAAATCTTGGTTCGATTTTTCTCTGAATAATATACCACTATGTATATATATATATATAAGTGTTATGATGAAGCATATATCTGTCACCTTTGCACACGCTGATAAATTCTTGTCGTGGTCTTATATGCTAAGCTAGCTGGTAGGTAAATCGCACGCTTACTGAGGGCTAAGCGGGAGTTAACCGCTCGAGCTCGATCGCGTTAACGTTCGATATGATTTCTATGGAAATGGTACAGCGCCATCTGTATATATATATATATATATATATATATTATATAACTATATAATTATACTATATAACTATATATATTTAAAACTGTAAATAAAGTGTTGTTTTTAATTGCTACCAAAACAGCGGTAGCAATTATTTTTCGCAAATGCAATGACCGTGCTGGACGCTGCTTAACCTTGGTGACTACTAAGAAACACCCAGTTAAACTACGCTATGAGCGCTTAATCGTTAGTTCGTTTCAGCTATAGGACGTCCACTACTGGACATAGGCCTCCCCTGAATATGTCCAATAAGACCAGTTGGTAGCGGCTTGCATCCAGCGCGATCCTGCGGTCTTAATGAGGTCATCCGTCCACCTTGTGGGTGAACGTTCTACGCAGCGTTTGCCGGTACATGGTCTCCACTCGATAACTTTTTGACCCCATCGGTTAGCAGTCCTCCGTGCTATGTGCCCCGCCCATTGCCATTTCAACTTGCGCTCATGAATATAGTGCTTAATACTTATACAATATTACTTTCAGGTATAAATTATAGCAATTTTACAGCAGGCCATAGATTTCCCGTTTAATAATGCAGCTAGAAACTGTAATATTCTCAAGAATACCCGGGAAATGTAAGTATTTTAAACTTTGTTGCTCTAGAATTAGCGCGCTCTGTTTAACACCACAAGATATTAAATACTGGAAAAGTAAAACAATATTCTGCATTAAAAAAATATCAGAAAAAATAACAAGCCGTGCTGGTCTATTATTACTATATACTACGGGACTAATCGCACACTAAAATTACGAGATAAATAAATACCTCATCATCGACGTTTCGGCCGAGTTGCATCGACCGTGGTCACGGGTAGGCTGGTATATAATAATAATGTGTTCAAATCGCGATAGTTTAAAAACAACACGTGCTGGTCTAGTTGTAATTACACCCGCTTTACAATCGTAAGGTCGTGAGTTCAAATCCCGATCCCGTGTCAATGAGCTCTTTAAAACTATTGTACGAAATTTCACATCACTAGCTTTTCGTCCATAGAGGAAATTCGATAGCATATTGTGATTTGAATCCACAAACCCGCAGTAGGTTAGTATGGTGGATTAGCCTAATCATTTTTTTCGTGGGGAGACCTACTGTACAGTAAAGTAAACAAAAAAACATAAAAAAAAAACCACAAAAAAACCACTTACTGACTAGTAAAGTAAACTTGTAAAGAATTTTAAACCGACTGGAACAGCTAGATTTATGGCCTTTATAACATGCTAGGAACTCTAAGGCCCAGAACACACGGTGTAACGCAACTGCAATGAAACCCTTTTGAAATTATTGATCTGAAACCAGTTTCAACCATTTTCCACACACGCTGCAACTACAATAATTTTGGTTTTCTGACAAGAAAAGACGTCTGCATAATGAGTTCTTCAAGTGACGAAAGACGCCAAGACAAAAATGAATGAAACGCAATGCGAGTTTCCTGCACGCCGGTTTCAATGCAACGGATTTGCAACGCGTTTCAAACCGGTTTCAAACTGGTCGCGTCATGTGTGGTCTCAACGGAATCTATGGCAGAAACTTAAATTAACTAGTAGTTGCAGTTTCGTTGCATATGCGTTTCAGCGTGTGTTCTGGGCCTAAGAAACCACTGCCACTTCCAGTTTCAAACTTCTAACTCTACGAATAAAAATCCTAAGTTTCATTTTGAGCTGGCAACTCAAGAGTTCCAGCAGGTATTTGCCTAAGTTCCGCGAAACTTGGAGTTTCACTACCCAACTGTCAGTTGAGTGTAGAGCTTGCCACTTGTTGGGGGATTTCCCAAAATTTGGGGGGAAAAGTGCTTATAGGTGAAATTATGATTATTACCTGTTACGAGAAGGCATATTATGAGTTGTCCCCTTCACTATCACTACATATTGTAAAACAAAGTCACTTCCCTATCTGCCTGTCCCTATATTTGCTTAAAACTATAAAACTATTTTTATTATTATATATACCAATCGTGCACTAAAATTACGAGATAAATAAATACCTTCCCGACGTTTCGGCCGAGTTGTATCGACCCGTCGAGTTGCGTCTACCCGTGAACACGGTCGATGCAACTCGGCCGAAACGTCGGGAAGATGAGGTATTTATTTATAAATCTAATAATAATAGTCCCGTAATATATAATAATAATGTGTTCAAATCGCGAAAGTTTAAAAACAACATCTTTAAAACTACGCAACGGATTTGGATGCGGTTTTTTAATAGATAAAGTGATTCGAGAGACAAAGTTATATGTGTAATAATACGATACCACCAACACATACGGTGTTGGTGGTATCGTATTCAGTAACTAAGTAAGTTATATAACAGTACAGGATCACGCTGGATGCAAGTAGCTTCCATCCGATCTTATTGGAGATCCATAGGACCTATGTCTGGCAGTGGACGTCATATGGCTGATGGATGGATGGATAGAACATCAGGTAGGATTCTGTAAAAAAAAATTATATTAATAAAAAGAAGCAGAACTTAGAAGAAAAAGGTTTCAGTTCAGTTTATAGAAAGCTTGATAATATACACTGGCAACCCTATCTACTTTGCTCATTTAAACCTGGTACGTACTTCAGGAATTCCATTAGTATTTAGAAACAAATTAACCTTTTATGACTAAGTAGTTAAGAATTGGAAAAGGTATCTGTACAAGCCATTTTAACAGCCCTCTGTGGATAGATTTTAAGGTGTCTGCCGTCGAGCAAATATCTATGGAGTCACAATCGTGCAAAAGAGTGTCCTAGCCAGAACTCTGCCCAAGTTACGTAGTGGGCAGGCTTTTTAATTAGTCGTACGGCCAACCGACTACAACGCCGCGCGATGCCAAAGTACTCGGTTACAAGCACTAATTAACCCTTAATAGGGCATGGCAGCAAAAGTGTCGTGATTGGTGTAAATTTTTGGATTTAAGGTCTCAAAAAGATTTAAAATAATGCCACGGAAACAAAATTCCTATTTATTAGTTACTTTTTTTTTAAAACCATGTGGTCACTATTATAAATATGTACTGTGGCCCTATAAATATTTTATTTTTTGTTGGAGATGCGGTCTCCAAATGAACATTTCCCAAAGCAGTATTGTTAAAGTGTATAAGAATCCAGTAATGATACAAAATTAAGGAAATTATACTTTATTCAGTATTGGTTTACATGAAAATTTTCAAAACAAGGGATTATACATAGAGGTACATTACACATTTTGCACATAATATTTGTACGGTGCTGCTCATTCCTTGTGCTGCAAAATTTGCATCGTCTTCTTTTACCTTTGCAGGGCATGTGCGACCCCACACTTGCCAATCTTACTTCATCAGGCACTCCAAATACCCCACCTTTCTTATTTCTGTAATTAATTGGCGCTTGTATGCTGATGGAGAAGTTATTGACAAGTCCTCTGCCAAGTCTTACTCTGAAGTCTATATGACTGCTATTTTTTTTTGCATGTGTCAACATGTAACATATATATGCATTTATTGCAGAGACTTCTAACATAAACCAGAACAAGCAGAACCAGTTTCTTCTGGATTTTCTTCCAATGGAGTAAGAAGACCTATAATGGTCGAGGCGATCGACTCCTCCCATGTTCTTCGTATATTCGGCTATAGCAACTGGACATACTAGAGGTTTTTTTGTTCCATCTTTCTGTCTGCGTTTAATAGTTACAACATCTTTTGGATTGAATGCTGTGTTTTCCACAAAACATCTTTTGTATCACGCCACTTGATAACTGAAACAGGTTCAGAATATTGGACCATGAATTCACCAACTTCCAGTTTACCTTCTTTATCTCTTGGTTGTCTTGTGCCTTTCTTAGGTACGATCGCATCTGGAAGATCTCTTTGGTTCGCTCTAACAGTGCCCACAGAATAAATACCCTGCTGGTACAGTATTTCTAGCAAAGGCAAACTTGTGAAAAAGTTGTCAAAAACAACAAGTGTGCCTGGTGGTACGTGTGTGCATAATTTGGTCACCACTTTGAAACCTAGACCACCTTCTTCGTCCGGTGATGCACCAGAAGATTTTCCACAATAAATATCAAACTGATATAAGTATCCTGTTACGGAATCACATCGAGCCCATATTTTGTAGCCTCTTTTGATTGGCTTTTGCGGCATGTATTGCTTCATGGTGCTTCTGCCTTTGAATTTCACCATGCTTTCATCTATAGAATTAGTGTCTGTTGGTCTACAGTTTTCTAAAAATCGCTTATTTAGGATGTTCATAACTTCTCTTACTTTGCACAACTTGTCGAATTCAGGGTGAATTCGTGGCAGCTCTGCTGCTTTATCATTCAGGTGCAGGTTTTCTGTTAATTTATTAAACCTTTTGCAAGGCATGACTTGAGCAATTACTGGATTGTAAAATAGGAGATCTGTAGACCAGTATAAGTCAATATTTGGAAGAGGATGCACACCCATCAGAATTATCATCCCTAAATAAGCTCTTATTTCAGTGGGTTCAGTAGGCTTCCAATGTAATGAATACATCTGCTGGGCGTATTTATTCGTGTTTTCAGCTATAATTTTGAATATTTCGGCTGGAAACATGTCCAAGAAGTATTCCACAGGCAAACTTCTGTTGTTATATTCTTTCACAGTCTGTAACTTTTTATCAAACTTTTTGTTTGGTATATTTGGTACTGCACCTGACCAGTTTCTTGTCTTTTTCATCAGCTCCTGCAATGTCTCTTGAACAATAGCCATTGATTCAACATTCTCACCTGTCTGTGATGCGTCCTCATCATGCGGTGGCGAAGTGAGTTCCGGTAGCAGTATTGTATCCCTGGCTGGCTCTCCTGTCTGTGATGCGTCCTCACTACGCGGTGGTGAAGTGAGTTCCGGTAGCAGTATTATATCCCTGGCTGGCTCTGGCGAAGGTGGTATCGCATTCTTAGGTAGCATTAGTGGTATGGTGCCCCTAGCTGGTTGTGGCGGTGGCGGTGAATCATCGTTGGCTGAAACAGCTATACGAACATTGAAACTGCCGTCATTTGGTTTGTTTGTTATTATTTTCGCTGATTGAATTGGCTTTTCCAATAAACTGGGTCCTAGAGCGGCATCATCAAAATGAGTAAGCTTGATACTCTTAATTGAAGCTTTACTCTGAGATGGCTTGTTTGATAAAATATTTTCGAGTTCATCAAGTGTCATATCCATATTACTTACACTGTCTAATGCAGCATTTATATCGAAGGCAGGGTATGGGCCATCCTTACTTCCAATGGTTGTGTCTTCATCATCTTCAGATGATTCAGATTGAATCGCAGCCAAAACGCGTATAATTTCGTCGTCATTTACGTTTTTACGCCTCTGGAAAGCGATAAAAATTATCAGAATAACAGTAAAAAATAAAATTTTAAAGGGCAAGAGGCCAAATTTGTACCACATAATTTACGCTTTCATAGTTTTAAAATTATAAGCATTATACGAAAACTGTGGTACCTAATCTAATACTGCATTCATAAAATCTAATAAAAACGAAGATAATATGACTTACCGTATTTTTTCGCGACATAGTAATAAAACACATGCACACTCAAACGAAAAAACTATCGACAACTGACCCTTTTTTAAACTTTGCACCACAGATAAAAGAAAATTGTTCGGATACACACGTAAACTGTTTCATTCTGTAAAGTCATTCACTCACTCGCGACATTTGACATTTAGTGGTACAAATATAGACAATAAGTGTGTTCAAGACCGCGAAAACCGATGTGGTACATTTTTAAACCAAGACCCTATTAAGGGTAGTGACATAACGTCGAGACTCGAGAAAACGGCTCGTTGTGAATTATTTAATGTAGATATCTAAGTCGGTATGTATGACGACGCTCGGACATTTTTTTACTACTTTTACTTAGGGACTGTGGCTCTGTAGATAGCTCAAAGGCGTCTGCCCACTATGTAACGTATTAGGCAAAAACTGTACTGAAAAGTATAAGACTAAGCTCACTAAACCGTTCACCAACCAGCACCGTCGCGTGCCATGCACGGAGCCTATCTGCACCAACAACATATTTTCGACGACTATTGTTGTCGTACGCGGACGGCATGTTGTAGTGGGCATAATAGAACGTATCGTGTTGTTTCCGTGCCTGATACGTTCCTACCACGGTCATGGATGGTACGTTATTGTGGGCAGATGCCTTTGTCCTTGAACATAATCACGTACCTACTTAAATACTTTACTACCCGTTGCCGCGTTGTAGCTATGCAGTAACTATGATGTAATCTGCGATGTTTACGTGATCACGCTTCTGGGGTGCTCTATTGTTTTGCGTTTTTTGGTGCCTTTTGTTTCCCGGTCTTTTGTATTCGGTTTTATGTTTTTTTTTAAAATGTGTATGTGAGAATATTTAGGAAAGTCTCGAACTTTCATCTTGTTTACTTAGTCGAACCCAATGGCACTGATATTTCCAGAACTTTTCAACCTGCTACTCTGTTAACAATAGCGTTTATTAGATCGAGTAATGTCGCGACTCGTCTAGTAAATTCGAAACTGTAATGACGGATATAAATACGCCGGCTGACCCATGGGGACTCAGTTATTCGTTTACCGTCGAGGCGATAACATCTCGTGTTCAAGTGCAGTACCAGTAATTGTAAAGTGACTAGTTTGTGTGAATATCAGTGCCAGTGTGAAGTTTTCGTGATTTTGTGCAATTAAGTGCAAAGTGAATAATCGGCGTTTTAACTGATTATTCAAGAACCCATCTCGTAACAATATCATGAGGCAATCTGCATACGTCCATAGAAGAAATTCTTTGGCGTAGAGTTTGTGCATAAAGAGAACCGTCGTCGTGGGGTTATGGTGAACTATCAATAAGATTTCAATCAGCAGCCAAGGTACCGACTATTTGGTAGACGCGAGTACTGAAAGTGTCAAACGCTATTAGTTGTACTAACAATGAGTGTTGTCAACGTAACAAAATTAGTAAAATGGCACACGGGCGACCTCGCCTATGACGTTTCTCTTTTTGCACAAACTCTACCTATGTGAATCCACCAACCCATCCTGTACCGGTGAGGTAAATATGGCCGAATCACCCTGCGTGGGTAGACCTATGTTCAGCAATGGGATATTGAAAAGGCTGGTACCCTATAGTACCTTCTATAAACCATACAAAACAATATATTTTTCTCAAATCAGAATTACAATGACGTCATAACTCTATATTTACCTTCCCAAAACTAAAAGCGATAAACTACACACGTTTAAGACCGCACCCAAAAGTCATCAAAAACTACTTAATTCGTGGAATCCATTGTGTTTAAGTATTTTCCATTTAAAATTGTAATTAATATCTCTATAAAATATACTAATTCGACCGTGGGTGTTGTTGAATGGGCTCTAGAAATTTGCACGAAAATATTATGGAAATTTGGAATATGAAGTGTTTTTAAAACTAGCAGAGGCCTGGGGTTTTATTATTTCTTTTTTTATTTATTATATCATTTATCTTTTATTTATCATCATCATCATCAGTAAGTTATTCTAGTTCACACTTACTATACATATATTATTATATTTATTTTCCAGTCAAGGTAGACAATTAAACTATTAATCTTCATAAATTGACTTGACTGCCTCGGTGGCTCAGTGGTTAGTGACCCTGACTTCTGAATCAAAGAGGCGTGGGTTCGATCCCCACCCAGGGCAAGCATTTATGTGATGAACAGGTGAGGACAGGGACAGGTGAGGTGTTTGCTCTGTGTCTGGGTGTTATTTAGGTACTATCTATATAAGTATGTATTTAAAAAATATGTTTATGTAGTAGATCAGTTTCTGGCAGCCATATCACAAGCTTTGCTTAGTTTGGGGCCAGAGATCGTGTGTAAGATGTCCCCTAATATTTATTTATTTATAAAAACTACAGAGCTAATTAAACCAGAGTAATAATGTGGTCGGTCGAGGAAATCCGAAGGAGATGCATTAATTTAGTATGGCATGAGTTAGAAAGAAATATGACAAATAATCTCGATTCTGTGGGTAGTTGCCAAGTTTTATCTCGATAGTGTTAATTTCTAGTCAAATTCCAATTCATAATTGACAGTTTTGACAGCTCTGAGTTCAGTTGAGAATGGCCTCATGCGACAACAGCGCTATCTCTAACGAACAATTATTCAAACATTAATGGGCCTCCTGTACTGTACCGGCCTCTTTGGTAGTCTACTACTGAACAGGCCTACCCTGGAAGAATGATTTATTTATTTATTTCAGTTCACCAACATTGTGTACATCCATACATTGTCAAAAAATTACAGTTACATAAAAAATAAAAGCCTAATGTCACAATAATTATAGGCGAAGACAACATGCATTAATATCGAGCATAACATTGTAAAAATTAAATAGCATGAGAAAATAAATTACAGTCAAAATTAAAAATTCAAACATTGAAAAAATAAAATTATGCAGTCAAAATTCAAAGGCAGAAACAGTGATAATTGATTGTGCCATATTAACCACGCTGACCCAATGCAAGTTGGTGGATTCACATACGCTATCGAATTTCTTCTATTACAGACGTACTCGTATACAGGTTGCCTCACAAGAAACGTAATTTGTGTGAAGTTCTAGAACATCAGGTTCCAAAGAACTCATTGGAGATCGTATAGGCTGGGTGGCTAGCCCTGGTGTCAGAGTTTTTAGGTGACCGCTGACAAACAGTTCTACGCTACGAGCGCTACTCACTAGTACGGAACAGGGATTTGAATCCACGACATCACGAATGATAGGCGAGTATTGGTAGGCCTTACAATCTCTCCAAAAACACCTATTTATTGGCAGCGACTTAGATCCAGTGTGAACCTAGAGTTGTTGACCTAGAGATGCGTTTATTAGAACTAGCTTTTGCCCGCGGCTCCGCCCGCGTGGAATTTGACTTTTGTGCTATCCCACAGGAACCTTATATTTTTTCGGGATAAAAAGTAGCCTATGTCACTTTCCGGCCCTTGAACTATATCCAAGCCAAAAATCAAGTGAATCCGTTGCTCCGTTGTCGCGTGAAAGAGGAACAAACCAACAAACTTTTCGGATTTTAATATTAATATGATGATTTAGGGTTAGGTATAATATTTAGGTAAGTACATAATTATAAATCTGATAGTTGTGTCGGTTTGTATAAATTTTTCATGCAGCTACAGAAGCAATGGCCAGACTTGATTTTTAACATACTTACTTAAATATAGTGAGTCAGTTGGTTTGGCTGGAGGCAGGCCACTTATACGTCATGGTCATAGGTATTAAACGCTAAACCTTTTAAGGGCGGGTCTAGTACATCTAGACAAACAACTTATGTACTACGACTTTCGAAAAATCCCGAAAAAAATTCGCTTCTCCATACATCTTGCCGCGCGTTGACGAACTTTTTGTATGAAAAAGCAGATTTTTTCTTCGTGATTTTCCAAAAGTCCTGAAACTATAGTTGTTTGTAGATGTACTAGACCCGCCCTTAAAAAGATTTGCGTTTAATACCTATGACCTTTATATGTCTCTTTTGATTTTATAAATATTAAGAGAACTTCACACCGTTGGTTTGCCGTAATGCATTAAAAATGTTGCCAACTTTCAATAAATTGTTTGCTAGAGTCTGGTTAACGAAAGTTGATACTGACAAAGCGCGGCAAATTTAAAAAAATATCAGTATGGCAGCCCTTAACTGAGAAGTATTTACTTTCTCTCACTCACACGATGTAGCATTGTTACCATACTGCGATTTTGAATCGCAAAAAATCTTTTTTCAAGCTTTAACTTGTCGTGTAGGAGTTTTACATTCATTACGTTAATTATTTTTTGTTTTTTGATGTTATTATTATACCAAATTGAGGCTTCGCATTGCTCTCCAAATAATCCAAATGATTTCAACGCGTACCTATCTACTTCGTTACGATAAAAATTATAATAATATAATGAATAAATTTGTTCAGTATTTTGTTCAGTTTAGTACATAAAGTTTGAAAAAGATTTTAATACAAGGTAAAATACCCCAATTTAAAGGTAAATCCACGATGGTAGTAGCACCGTGTGTTGTCATTTAAAAAGTTTGCGAAAAATTCCAGTATCAACTTTCGTTAGCCAGACTCTAACAATGACGTCCTAATAAAAATATCGTTAACGATCTCAAAGAATTCAACCTTCGAAAACAACTTAACAATTCAAAAATAGAATAAGATGTTCCGAATTCAAGTAGCAGGCTTGTCAAACAAAAAGCGAAGGCATTTAAAACTAGTGGGACAGGTAGGTCAAGGACCAAACAGGTTGTATAGTTAGGCTGTGGACACAAATAATAAAAGTTTATTATTTTGTTAAGTATTTTATTACTTCGTGTCATCTCATATAAATAACATCTCGTGTCACAGTGCTTGTGATTGAAAACCTCCGAAACGTACTCGTAGGTATGGCCAATTTTTTTTTACTATTGTTTACACCCGTAAATGAAAAGGGTCAGTTTTTCATCAGTTTTTTTTTACATGACAAAATAACGTTTGCCGGGTGAAGTAGGTAGTAGAAATAGGCCCTTCGCACACGTAGGCGTAGCGTAGTCGTATCGTAATACGCGCCTACATGTGCGAAGGGGGTAAATGCCTCAGTCCTACGATACGCTGCAGCACCGTTTCGGGTGCGGACTTGTTTGAACATGTACGCGCTAGTATTGGTCTCGTCCCGCGCGCGTACGATACGACTACGCACACTTGGCGTACCCAAGTGTGCGAAGGAGTTAATCAAAGGTAGAAAATAATACAAAAATAAGCTCCATCTTAAAGTCATTTGACATTTGTCTGCCATATTCTAACCTCATTTATGTGGATTATTACATAGGTAGCAGTTTCCATGCATTTTCGATGCCATTTTGCAGAAATCATACTAAATGTAGACATACACATCTGTAGAAGAATTACAAAGAAAAAGTTACCCTATAGTTGTTAATATCATCCGTAAACTCGTAAGGAACACTTTTTGACAGACGAAACAACCGGAGGAGGTACTCAATTCGACGTGTATATACAGGGTGTTAGTCTTAACAGCATCATCAGAAAAACTAAATTAAATAAATTTTTGAATTAATTAAAGAGCTTTTATAAAAAGCTTGCTTAGTTTTTCTAAGATTCATTTTATCCAAATACAGCATTAAATTATGGTAACCCGTGCGTCGCGTCCAACATGGTATAGAAGCGCTCCGTAGGTAATTATTATTTACCTACGAACCGCTTCAGTTTGTGCGCGCGCCATCGTTTTAAAATTTGTGGGATATTTTTCCAAAAATATTGAGAAAAATTAAGTAAACCAATTTTTTTACTTCGTTATAGGCATCTATAAATGATACTGAACAATCCATTAAAAGGACAACGCTGTTATACCTAACACCCTGTATATTTTTTATGTATAACCGCATAACTTTTTTTATAGTTGTCCGATTTTAATACATAATTCATTTTTATTGGAAAGAGTATACTTCGAAATTGATCCCATTTAAATTTTATCGAAATCAGCTAAGCTATTTTCGATAAATCATGAATAATGTGAAAAATGCTACATCGATCCGTGCGAAATATTCGCGAATTTTGTACACGGGTGAAGTCGGTTATGCTATTTCTTGCAAAAAATTATGAAATAACTAGTTTTTACCCGCGGCTTCGCCCGCATACGCAATATATCATTATAATTTATAGCCTATGTGTTATTCTGATATATAAGCTATATTATTGCAAAGTTTCATCTCAATCCGTTCAGTAGTTTTTGCGTGAAAGAGTAACAAACATCCATACATCCATCCATCCATCCATCCATCCTCACAAACTTTCACGTTTATAATATTAGTAGGATTATTCAGCATAACACAGCTTAACTTTTCCCGAAGTATCCCGACACGTGCCCGAAGGTGCCCGATCATTCCCGAAGTTTCCCGGTCGGCTGCCTGTAAGTAATTGGTTCAGCTTGGCTGGAAGCTTGACTTGGCTTGATGGACGGATGGGTCACAGAAGTAGTTACTTAGAATTCTAACCTTCATTGCTTACTTTAGCTTTGAATTATTAAAAAATTGGATCTAAAAAATATTGTAACTGATTAGATGCTTTTAGGGTTCCGTACCTCAAACGGAAAAAACGGAACCCTTATAGGATCACTTTGTTGTCCGTCTGTCCGTCTGTGTGTATTTTAAGATTCTTTATCTCGGGAGCGCGTAAAGATATCGAGTTGAAATTTAAATTGTATACTTACGTATATTTATGGTCTTTTGCAGTTGCGTAAAAGAAACACTTCTCAGTTATCGTTTAAAAAAGTTAGAGCCGTTTATGTCGTAAAAACCGCATATTTCGACACTCACAAACATCAAAACCTACAGGTCCCGTTGACATAGAACTATGAAATTCGGCGAGAAGCATTGTCTCAGAGATAGGAATAAATCTGAAAACTATACATTTTTATTTAAATCACAAAAAAATAGGGCCTCAAAATTTACAAAATATGGGTTTAAAATTCAAAGTGAGTAAATCGAATCATGTAAGGTATCCAATAAAAAAACTTCATTAGCACATGCTAAAACAGGTTTTTAATTATTTTGACAATGTGTAATTTTCGATGTATGACGAGAAAAGTGATAAAAAAACTTTTTGTCTTTGGTTATAGTATAGAGATTTTAACAACTTACTTACCAATTTTGTGAAAATTTCTGGATTTGTACGGAACCCTCGGTGTTACGAGCCTGACTTGCATTTGTCCGTTTTTTTAACGCGAATAAGTCCGCGCTTGACTCGCCTGGTGGTATAAGCGACGTTGTGGTCGAAGATGAAGCACACAGAATTAGGAGATATGTAGATACCTATTCATATTCAATACAATATAACTTTATTGTACAGCAAAAAAACAGGTTAAATAACAAAGTAAATAATATTTTTATAATTAGGTGGTACAAGGGCGGCCTTATCAGGCCTCATCATTAAAACACCTATCATTTTAATCAATCTTTTAAATCGATTTCACACTACGAAGATCAAAATCTGCAAACAAACGATTTAAAATTAAATTTCACATCTGTGCTGCATATTTACTAAATTTAGCAATTTAAAAATTAATTGCGTCAAACAAAACTTAATCTTAAATTTAGAGCTATAAAGTTCAATTTAACTAATTTAAATATAAGCCAGAGTTAAGTACGATTATGGCCCTTTAGTTCCCACGCGTATAAAATCGTAAAAAGGTAAAAAGTATGGCAGAATTATGTCGTTGATTATTTGCTGGCCAGAAATAATTAGTATGAAGTTTTTTTTTTTATTCATCCTGCTATGTTTTTGAGAAAGCTTATTTTGTATTAGTCATATTATAATCATTATTTAAGAATTGATTTATCCACTGCTGGACAAAGGCCTCTCATTCAAGACACATTTTCCTGTCAATATATGTTATACTACTATATTAACACGGGACTTATCGCGCAATAAAACATGAGATATATTAATAAATATAACCGTTTTCTACCCCGAAGGGAGGAAAACGAGTATTTCAGGTCTTGCCGAGGCTTGACCTTTCGGAGATTAGCTATCTACCTACCCAAGTACCTACGTTCCTAGCACCCACCTAGTTTCGTCCAAGATCGAGTGGAGCGCGCGGGATGGGACCCGCGCGGGGGAGTCGGTGGAGCGCGGGCGGCGCGGCGCTCGGTGAAATCGCGCTCGCGTCGCATGTTCTTCAGTACCTACTTCCGAAAGAGACGGCAAGGCCTTGCTCAGGTCAAGCCTCGGCAAGACCTGAAATACTCGTTTTCCTCCCTTCGGGGTAGAAAACGGTTATATTTTAGGTCTGTGCCTTCGGCTTGACCTTTCGGAGAGGTGTTTATATTCTGCCGGCTCCAACGATCAGCGTACTGTG
The DNA here is from genome assembly GCA_949316475.1 of Hypomecis punctinalis. Lineage (NCBI taxonomy): Eukaryota > Metazoa > Arthropoda > Insecta > Lepidoptera > Geometridae > Hypomecis > Hypomecis punctinalis. The sequence continues at coordinate 14,979,569 of OX438820.1, read as the reverse complement.
ATGGGGTAGAGTAAGTCTTTAAACATAATAACAGACAGTTTTGGAACTATAGTTTTCTTGCTACCGTAGATATAATCTTCAATAAGACTACATGATATAAGGAGAAAATAATCATTTATTAATAAAAATGTGGCAATCACGTATTATTAGAGGCTTAAAAGATCAAATACGCCACAAAATTGAAATCAACACTGCACACAAATACCATTTACTGATAAATTACGTCGCCGTGAAAACCTTATTAAAAATACTTTCGACGTTCTTCTTTGGCTTATTTACTGATTTACAATAATGCTTAAAAAAGTTCGTGGACCCTCTCCAGTTGCCACGTTTCAAAATCAAATCTAGGGCGACATTGTTCTCGTAATCGTAAGAGGACACAGCTGACCTTATAGAGCCTGGAGAAGCATCCACGCCAATCTCTAAGAAGGGGGACTTTAGCCAGCCCGCTATGGTAGTCCTAGAAGCCGCCTTCACCTTTCCTCGTGTTGTTATAAAGAGGCTATTCAAACCCTCGCAAGCTTTTCGCCTTTCTGCTGATATTTCAATAAGATCTTTAACCCATACCACTAAATCAAAAGCGGGATCGTCAGAACTCGACAGTAACCATCCTGACTGACGATGATTTGCGTTATCTGTCTTCGAACCGAAAGAAGGCCAAAGAGTGATTGAGTTATGACCCGATTCAAGATGATCTGTGTCAATTTTGAGGAGAGTCAAATCATGGATTCTGCGTCCTGACGCCAGTAACAGTAAGAGAGCTACATGACGCGATACCTGAAATATACTGTTTTTATCCGGTGGATGATTCTTTATCCATTGAAGGAGATCTTGGATGTTCCAAATTTGTGATTTGGGGAGCACTGAACTCTGCTTGTGCAAGCTGATTGCTTTTAGTATAGATGTGACCAACGGATGAGAAGCTACATTTTTATTATGTTCGGGATCAGACAGAGTGACTATTACAGATTTATGGACTAGAATTGTAGCATAAGCTAACTTTTTTACTCGGTGTAAAAATCCTATGTAAGAGACGATATCTTGTGGGCGGGGGTTGCTAGGGATTACGCCATTTTGTCTACACCACCCCGTCCACTGTGTCCATGCAGAGCTATAAGTTTTCCAGGTGGAATCTCTCCAGGCCTGTTGAAGGAGACCAACATCTTCTGCTTGAAGGCCTGTAATTAAACGGCTCCACCCCGTACTTTCCAAACCTCTAAAGAGAGTTCTTTCACATTCGGGGGTGGTTTCTCTGTGGCTAGATCTTTCAGGTAATGATCTAGGTTCTGGATTAGGAGAGGGGCTGTCATCGCCCGTTTTTTCAGATTCCCTCTCCAAAACGCCGCTTTCCAACGTGGGACCACTAGTAGAAAGCAACCGGAAGCTTTGTTGAGATGTTGAAGAACCTTGGGGATCAGAGGTGGAGGGGGAAAGAGCCAAGCCAGATGGAAGTGCCATTCTCTGCTGAACGCGTTTATGAACGAAGCTTGACCATCTCTGGCATCCAGTGTCACGTACTGTGGGACTACTTTGGAGTGGTTTGAAGAGAACAGGTCGATCACGGGAGTACCCATCCGTTGAAAGATCATAGACGTCATCTCGTGGTCGAGACTCCATTCCGGAAGACTGGTGCCCCGAGAGAGCGAGTCCGCAATTGAATTGTACCTCCCCGGGATGTAAACTGGCAACAGATTTACTTCGAGGTGATGAGCCAATCTGAGCAATTCTTTTGATGATTCGAGGAGAATTGAGGACTTTGTCCCTCCCTGATTTCTCAAGTAAGCTACAACAGTTTTGTTGTCCGACTGCAACATCACTGACTGACCCTTTACTACATTTTGGAATCTGGACAGAGCCATCAAGACTGCGAAGAGTTCTTTCCGATTTATGTGCCAACCTATTTGATCTTGAGACCATCGCTCGGACAGAAACTGATTCTCTATCTGTACTCCCCAGCCTACGTCGGAAGCGTCTGTTGTGATGAATATTTTGGGGTCCGGAATGAAAATTATTCCTGGGTGAGACATATTTTCTAGCCACCAATGACAATCCTGTAGAGCTTCGTTTGGAATTGGAAGTCTTTGTGTTGGGTGACTCTCTGGTAACTTCAAACTTGCCTTTTGGATATGTCTTGAGTAAAGGCGCCCTAAAGGAGTCACTAACGACGCGAACCCTAGCCGTCCTACCAAGGCTGTGCCTATTTTCCAGCTCCAGCTTCGTCGATTGACCACTTCTATTAAGTCTCTTGTCAATCGGGCGAGCTTTTGGTCCGACAAGCGTTTTTCGTTCATCTGTGTGTTCCAAATTATTCCTAGAAACTCTATCTCCTGAGTAGCTTGTAATACAGATTTTTCTAGATTTACTGCCCACCCTAGGCTTTGAAGGAGGATAACGGATTGTTTTATTTGTGACTCTAAAACCTGAGGATTCTGGTGTGCTATCAAAAAATCGTCGAGGTAGACCAGCACGCGAATCCCTTGAGACCTCATTAACCCTGCTATCCATTTGCTGATTTTTGAGAACGCTAAGGGGGCGCTTGATAGACCGAAAGGCAGGGAGGTCATTTGGTATATTTTTCCCTTGTAAGCAAACGCCAGATACCGACGGTGGCTTTCCTTTATAGGGATATGAAAATAAGCTTGGGAAATGTCTAGTTTTCCCATGAAGTCGTTGGTCTGGAGAAACTTGGGGACAAAACTTTGGTTTACAAGACGAAACTTGTGAGGGTTCAAATAAAGATTTAATCTGCGCAGGTCGAAAATTTGCCGTACCTTCCCGTTCTGTTTTGGTATCAGAAACAGACGAGACAAAAATCCTGTGCTTGTTTTGCATATTTCGATTACTCCCATTTCCTGTAATACTGATATTTCTTTGCTCATCGAACTTGAGGGCTTTGTTACGTATTTTAGGGCTACACTTGAGGTTAATGGAACAGAAGGCGGCTTCTTCACAAATGGGATTGAATAACCGGCGATTATCTTCAGAACTGAAGGGGGGGCTCCTAGCTCCCGCCATAGTTTCTCGGCTATTTGCAGCTGTCCCCCTCTGAAATTGTCAATACTTGCGCTGACGTTGCTGCCCAAAGTCTTTCTTATCAGATCGCTTCTTTTGAGTGTTAAATTTATTCCGTTTCTGGCTGGGCTGACCTGGACGCGTCTTCCATGAGGGCTGCTTCGCCTTTGGTTGAGTATCGGTCTGACGACCTTGTTTTTGGCTACGGTGATCGGAGGGCCCAGAGCTTTCTTGCTTTGGTTTAACTGGAAATCTCCCGGAGCGAGATGGAAAAATTCGTGCGCATCCTCCATGATCTTTCACCCAACTTCTTTTCGTCGAAAATGTGCGTCGACGACGGAGGTATTTGATGGAGAATCGCGGCTAGACCTTCAGCTCTGGGTCTAAAAGCCCTTCTCCTAAGCTCTATAGCTTCAGCCCGGTGAGCGCATACAAATTGTAGTAAATCGTCTGAAGTATCCTTAAATTCAGAACCATCCGAGAGAACCTTCTTTACATCTTCCGCGGCCTCAGGAAATTTTCTCGCAAGTTTCTTCAACTCTTCCGCTAGATGTTTTTGTTGGCGTAACAGCCCGTGCGTGATGGTGCCGAGAACACCGTCCAGCTTTGTGAGAAACCCGGAAGTCTGGGTGCTAAACCCATCGAGCTCGGGGTTCACCTTGAGAACGCTAAAAGCCGGGGATGCGTGTAATCTTTTAACGACATCTTTGTATCTTATGCGGTTCCATGAATCTAGTCCGAATCTTTGGCATTTGATTCCTTCTTCCAAAATTTCCTGTGATGGTCTCGGAATAACGGGTCCATCTTCCTTCACATTTGGTAAAAAATCCAAGCATTCGTCAATACCCATATTGTCTAGTGAGGGTGCTTGCCAGTCGTCTATAGATATGGTTGGTGACCGTGACGATTCTGGGTGGTAATCCTCTTGAGTGGAGGCCTCATTCTCCTCAGCGCGGTTAGGTATCTCTAGGTTCTCTAGTTTCTGCATAAATATAGAAAACATGTCTTCCATACGTTGTTCCAGTCTATCCATTCTCCTTGCACGTTTTGGTCTCGTCGGTTGTTGTTGGTCATCAGAGTCCCTTTCACTCGAAGCTTCTATTGAAAGAGCTCGATTTGCCTCCCTACGTGACATCGGCCTTTCTGGCTTTACGGCGGCATTAAAAAGCTCCGTCGCTGCCGCCGATCCTCTGATTTGGTTGCAAATTGAAGGAGGGCTTGTAATTAGTGCCCTTCCGAATGCCCAATCGAGCATTTTCAATTTTATATCCCGGAAGCCTCTTTCTGATAAGTGGGTCGCCTCTGGAACAAATGCCTTCGCTAGCTGATCTGTCGGTAGAGCAAATCTGATTTTGTTAAGAGTCTGAGGGTCAATCTTGTCGCCAAATATCTCTTGCTTCGATCGACGCGTTACCAGCTATGCAGTCCAACCTTCTGGCAGAAGTTCCTGAGCCAAAAGCTTTACTCGCTCTAGGGTTTCATCCTCATCCGCAGATTCACCGGCTTCCTTGAGCAGATCTCCCAGGGAGACAAATGCTGCATCCTGGACCATCTAAAAAACAGGAAAATTCCTGGTCAGGGACCTTATTGTAATATGCCCAGATCTCAGCAGAGTTTTGGCTATTGATTGCTACTAGTGAGCCGACTGCAGCATTTGGGAGCCGTAGGCTGCATATGGCGAGCCGTCAGGTAAGATCTCGAGCTGTCGGCTGCGGTTAGCGAGCCGATAGCGAGCCGATGACGGCTCAAGTTGACGAGCCGACGGCAGCGTTAGGCGAGCCGACGGCTGCGCTCGGTGAGCTGACGGCTGCGCTCAGCGAGCCGACGGCTGTGCTCGAGGAGCCGACGGCTGCGCTCGAGGAGCCGACGGCTGCGTTCGGCGAGCCGACGGCTGCGTTCGACGGGCCGACGGCTGCGTTCGGCGAGCCGACGGCTGCGTTCGGCGAGCCGTCGGCTGCGTTCGGCGAGCCAAGGGCTGCATCTGACGATACCACATGTTGCAGGCGCCCATAGTGGGCTGCCAGCCAACGATTTAGTCAAGTTGGCACATCAAAAACAAATAAATGGTGGCGACGACGCTAGCTAAATGACATTCTTGTGATAAAGAAACACACGTAGAAGAAAAAACATATTACACATGGTATAATCAATAATAACGTTTGTGCCCGCTAACAAATTTCATTTTCATTAGTAGACTCTTGCTAGATAATATTCCAAGATAAAAACATTGATTCACAAGAATATTAATTTACCACTCATTGTGTGACCCTTGGACGAAACTATTAAAATAAAGTTAAAAAACTCACCTTCTCCAGCACTACGGAGCAATCGACGAGCGCTGAAGTAAGCACAGTTAACTTTTGTAAACACAAAACGTTACAACAACGTTAATATCGTGGGCGTAAGAACGCGTGTACCGCTAGGTAAATTACAGCGTACTGAAGAACATGCGACGCGAGCGCGATTTCACCGAGCGCCGCGCCGCCCGCGCTCCACCGACTCCCCCGCGCGGGTCCCATCCCGCGCGCTCCACTCGATCTTGGACGAAACTAGGTGGGTGCTAGGAACGTAGGTACTTGGGTAGGTAGATAGCTAATCTCCGAAAGGTCAAGCCGAAGGCACAGACCTAAAATACCTCTTTTTCTCTTTCTCCCGACGTTTCGACCAAGTTGCATTGGTCGTCGTCACGGGCAGACAATGTGTGCATATAATGTGTAACAACATATAATGTGCTCAAATCGCGAAAGTTTGAAAATAAGAAATATATGTTATGTTTTGTTGTTATTTTGTGACTACCTTGGTGGCTCAGTGGTTAGTGACCTTTACTCCTGGGTCAAATAGTTGTGGGTTCGATTCCTACCCAGGGCAAATATTTATGTGATGAACATAGGTGTTTGCTCTGTGTCTGGGTGTTATTAAGGTATTATCTACATAAGTATGTGTTTAAAAATATTTATATGTAGTATATCAGTCTCTGACAGATATCACAAGCTTTGTTTGCTTTGTGTAAGATGTCCCCTAATATTTATTTATTTATTTACTGTATTTTTCTGTTTCTGTTACGGTGATTAGTCCCGTAGTATATAATAATAAGGTATATCCTTGAAAAATTCACAGAATGTTTAGTTGTATATACATTCAATAATAAATAATTAAATTAAAATTAAATAAATATTTAAGAAGGGCTCCCATACAGTACGGAACCCTGCGTGCGCGAGTCCTTCTCGTACTTGGCTGATTATTATCCTTTGGATACGGAACCCTAAAAATGAAATAAAATCTTCATACCGCAGGATATAGCTAAAAATAACAAAAACTAAATCCGAAAATTCCCAGAAATCAAAAGAAAACGAAACATGTTCGACCACCCAAATTGTTTACAATATAATCATTTTATTACTCACTATATAAAGCCGTTTGTCCGTCTGTCCGTCACTCGTAAGTAATAAAATTTTAACGTAAAAATATGGAATGCACATGTCATGGGTTAAAAATATCTTTTTAAATTGTGTTTGAAAAATAATTCTCCCAGCAGTTACAACTGCTTTACTTAGATATACTTCATGTTTATTTTAATACTAGCGACCCGCCTCAGCTTTGCACAGGTGTATAATACATATAAAACCTTCCTCTTGAATCACTCTTATCTATTAAAAAACCGCATCAAAATCCGTTGCGTAGTTTTAAAGATATAAGCATACACAGGGACAGACAGCGGGAAGCGACTTTGTTTTATACCTACTACTAGTTTTTACCCGCGGCTTCGCCCGCATACGCAATATAACATTATAATTTATAGCCTATGTGTTATTCTGATATATAAGCTATATTATTGCAAAGTTTCATCTCAATTCGTTCAGTAGTTTTTGCGTGAAAGAGTAACAAACATCCATCCATCCATCAATCCTCACAAACTTTCACTTTTATACTTAATATATATTAGTAGGACGTAGTGATAGTGGTACCCGGTTTTATTAGAGGCCTATAGGAGAAGCCTATGTCCAGCAGTAAGCTTCCTATGGCTGAAACGAACGAACAGGTTAATTTACAGTTTGGTAAAACCACAGTTGAAAATACCATCCGCGGTCACCCATCCAAAAACTGGCCGTGCAGAACGTTGCTTAACTTTGGTGATCGCTGACAAATATCTAGTCAAACGCTATGAGTGCTCCACAGCCTAGGGTTGATGATAATGATTGCTATTTTGCATTCATTAACTAGGTCTGTACATATCGTCAATTCAATGTTTTGGTTAGTTCCGCCCACCAGACGCCTACAAGCCATACTTTATAACCCATTACTGTTACACTGTCACTATGGCACTTTTATACGCAACTAGTGGGTTTATAGGTTTTTAGAGATTCATCGTCAGTTAGTTCATATATTACTTAAAAAAACAACGGTTAATAAATTATTATTTTAATATAACTTTTTAAAATTACAATCTTTTGAGATCCTGGATATCGTGTAGCAGCAGAGTGCCAGCCAAGACAAGTAAAACGAGCCCAAACACGACGGGTCTATCTTGTTTAGTACAGGGGTTTCTATGGCCACCTTCTGACTCCATCAGATTACATTATTATATTACTACGGGACTAATCGCGCACTAAAATTACGAGATAAATAAATACCTCATCATCCTGACGTTTCGGCCGAGTTGCATCGACCGTGGTAACGGATAGACTGATTAATTTAAGTGCACGATTAGTCCCATAGCATGTACAAGGTTATTTCTAATCAATTAGCATCCTTCTAGGGGTTTATTCTGTACATCAAAACTAACAACTTTTGTTCTACGACTTTCGTCAAAACTCAAAAAAAAATCAATTGTTACATACATTTTGTCGCGGGTGACCTAAATTTTTCTATGGAACAACAATTTTTTTTTTGAGTTTTGGCGAAAGTCGTAGAACAAAAGTTGTTAGTTTTCATGTACAGAATAAGCCCCTGGAAGGATGCTAATTGATTAGAAATAACCGTGTATAATAATAATGTGTTCAAATCGCGAAAATTTAAAAACAACATCCATCAGATCAGCTCCGTGGTGAACCATATTATTGCATTGTCACGCGATATAGGTACATATGCGTGCAAAATTTCAGCTCAATCGGGAACCAGGAAGTTCAGAGCAAATAAAAATATCAAGAGAGAATGTGGTGAACAAACTAGTGAAGCCAACCAAAACTACGCCTCGCCGCGCCGTGTACAGACAATTACACACACATCCAGGAAACTATGAAACTACGCCTTGGCTTGTCAGTCAAACTATGGCGGCGCAACAGCGACGTACTCACACATGTATAAAAACCGGCTTTACTTGACTGTTCAACGACGTTCCCTCTGGATCTGTTTATATGCTCTGAGCCGGGAAGTTGGTCAAATTTAACTTGCAAGATTCCACTCGAACTTACTTACATACATCCATATTGCAAGTTAATAAAAAAAACTTGTAAAAAAACCGGACAAGTGCGAGTCAGGCTCGCTCATCGAGGGTTCCGTACAAACACGTTATTAAAATAATTAAGAACCTCTTTTAGCCTGTGCCAATGAAGTTCTTTTATATGATACCTTGCATGATACGATTTAGCCATTTTGAATTTTGAACCCATATTTTGTGAATTTTGAGGCCCTATTTTTTGTGATTTAAATAAAATGTATAGTTTTCAGATTTATTCCTATATGTGTACTCAGAGACAATGCTTCTCATCAAATTTCATAGTTCTATGTCAACGGGAAGTACCCTGTAGGTTTTGATTTTTGTGAGTGCGAAATATGCAGTTTTTTACGACATAAACGGCTCTAACTTTTTAAACGATAACTGAGAAGTTTTTCTTTTACACAACTGCAAGAGACCATAGATATACGTATACAGTTTAAATTTCAACTCGATATCTTTACGCGTTCCCGAGATAAAGAGTCTTGACATACACACAGACGGACAGAAGGACAACAAAGTGATCCAGGAACCCTAAAAAAAGCTTGTAAATAACGAAATAAACATACATATAGGCAGAATCAAACAAATATCTTGGGTGTTCTGATGTTACCTACAAGCTGCGGATAACTCAATCATTGCGCAGCTGTCGAATTTAAAAGCTACCGACGTAGCTCAACGGATTGGTAGAAGAGTGCAGTGGGCAGGGCACGTAGGTCGAAGAACGAATGTCCAATGGAGCCGTAAAGTTCTCGAATGGCAAAAATATAATATTGGCATACCTCAGGTCAATAACACTAAGTATGCAAATAGCTCCTACTTTACTGCAATCAAAGTTAATAATCATTTACCAATAGAATTCAAGTTTCTCAGATTGACATTATTCAAACGTACCTTAAAATCTTAAAAGCCGTGGTGGTCTAGAGGAAGTGACACCCGCCTTGCAATCGTGAGGTCGTGGGTTCAAATCCCGGTAAAGAACTCATTGGTACGGGACCAATGAGTTCTTCGGAATTTATGTACGGAATTTAACACCACTGACTTTTCGGTGAAGGAAAACATCGTGAGGCAACCTGCATACGTCCGTAGAAGAAATTCGATGGCGTATGCGAATCCACCAACCCGCACTGGGCCAGCGTGGTGGATATGGCCCAATCACTCTTCGTGGGTAGGCCTAAGTCCTGCAGTGGACTATTCAAAAGGCTGATACAGTACAGTACAGTACCTTAAAATCTTGGTTACCAATGTACCTAAAATTATGTTACCTATTATAAAATTGTGATAAAAACACAATTTAGAAATTGTAAATATTATAATATGTTATGTTACCCTACACATTTTATGTTTTGTGTGTATTATGGTAGCTATAAGATATAATACCTACATATACCTATAAAAATAGGTAAAAATGGTAAGACTGTGAACTTCTCTTATAATTTTTTAACAACATATTATGTACCAGTTTTATTTAGCAATAAACGATATTCTGATTTTAAGACCACGTGCATTTGCCGACAAGCCCACCGACTAAGGGATGAATTTTATTACGACGGGGCGGGCGGGGGACGGGCCGGACGGGGCCCGTACGACGCTCGCACGTTCTATACATTTTTGTCTTAGCCCGTTCGACGCCCGCACGGGACCCGTCCGGGCTTTTACACAAAATGTAAGGAACGTGCGTTCGGCCCGTCCCCTTCCCGTCATAATAATAATATAAAACATCCTTACGTGAGTAAGTTATGGATTGACGATATCATCATGACAGAAACGCGCTAGATGCAAGCCGCTTCCAACAGGGCTTATTGGAATTCTATATGCGAGGCCTATGTCTAGCAAAGGACGTCGTTGGCTGATAATGATTTTGATAAATAAACCTTTTTTTTTAAATAACTAAGCTTATTCAAATCATCTCAGTTTATTAATTCGAAAAATGGATGTCTGAGACACACTCTTGAATGGTCAAAATATAAACCACACACAGTTTTATTTAAAATATCGATAGTTTATACTAACGATAATTGAAATAAAACTTAATTTTTCATTAATTTTATTGTATATTTTAATATCATAACATTTTTTATATGTGTAATTAAATTAAACCCAATTATATGTTACATTAGCATCGATAATAGTGAAAAACGTCGATAAATACTATCGTTACATTATTACGAGTATTTAATTAATATTATAACGTTATTTATATGTGTACATACTTGATCTTAAATAATAGTAAGTAAATAAAATCCAATTTCACACATTCAACTACTCATTCGATTTCATTACAACAATGTTTGAAAATCGATTTTTTCCACCACTATCTCAACACTAAAAATGTCAATCTTCTATGTCAGTGTCACTGTCGCAGAGATCAAGTTTTATGGAGTATTGTAAATAAATTAAAATGAAATCAATTTTATTTACCTATTTAGTTTACTTTAGGTATTTAGAAAAGACATCAAACTCTTTAACACAGACTTTATAATTGATAGATACCTAGTGTAAAAACAAAAGTTATTCGATACGCAGACATTAAAGCTGATTGATGAGCTAACTTTGCCGTTGATGAATTCAGTTTATGGGCGATTTAAGCTAATTCAAACACCCTATCTATTTTTAGAGTTCCGTTTTGGGAAAACGATTGTGTGTCTTAGTCTTTTGTATAGAAGTTTAGTGAATTGTTTGAGAGTTAATATTCGTGGAATTTGTAATGGAAATAAGCGGATTAAAGACAAAAATGTTGAATAATTATATGGAGTTTGCTCTTGGAAAATACATTAATGAAGCGATATCAATATTATGTTTTTGGGAGAACTAATTATAAACATGTAACAAGAGGAAAGTAACTTTATTCAATTGGATAGTAGAGTAGTTAAGTTAAATTTAAAAAATCATATTTTATGCATAAGTACATCGATTCAAGCGAAAGCGTACTTTTGAATTTTGTACGTAGATTGAACTGGTTGAAGTCGATTGTGCTATTTTTGGCGAAAAATTACAATTATTTTACGACTATTCTTGTTCCTGTATTAACATCGTTAAATTTTGAATAAAATATTTTTGACAACTTCTCTGGCGTAGTCAAAGTTTTACTGTGTTTGATGTAAATAGATTGTATAATGTTTTAGTTTCGTTTTTCGTCGGTCAGTTTGAATTTGAATACAGTGGAACCTTGATTATCCGGCTCTCAGTTATATGGATTCGCGACTATCCGGACTGTAAGTGTACTTGCGGTCAGCAAAAAATATTTTTCATCCATAAATTCGAGTTCGTCCACCAGGATCCCCCAGACTGAACCCCCAGGGGATATTCATATCAGACGCCGGAGCATGTCCGCTCGCCAACCTCATGCCTTCCTTGCGCTCTCTACGTCCGTGCTCAACACGACGCCACGCGGCGTCGGCATTGTGCACACATGCGCAATAATTAGCGAATCACAGCGAAGTGTCATCTGCAGCTTACTTCTCATCCGCCGACTTGTGTGGCGCTAAGTATAGTTGTCTTTGTTTTTGTGGGTTCCATGCAATAGATGCCACCCCGCATATGGTTATAACTTGTTGTGACAAGTCCATGACAGAGTTCTTGTTGTTTGTTGTGAACTGCCAAGTGTTCTTTTGAAATGTATTATCGCGCCTACCTCCTTTGGTTAATTATTTACTAACTATCGAGTCAACGTTAAAAATGTATTGTTTTACTAAAGCGTACATAAACTAATTTTCTTCCCTTCTCCGTGTCACGTCAGGAACAACAATATATTCACATGTTTACCTATTACGTAATAAATTCTTACGTTATAAATGTTTATATGAGCCTGCGAGCTCGAAGAATATGTATCTGGTATAATCACTTCTATTGTACTACCAGGATTAATGTACACTGGTATGGTACTTATGTTTTGTTAAAAAAAAAAAAATATGGTAAATAAAGAATTTTAAAACTGAAACTGAACTGATATGGTTATAACTACGACGAATTAGGTAGGGTAGGTACTTATTTTTGTACGGAACCATACAAGTTATATTACGTTTCACCATAACCCTACTCTTTATTCTAAGTAGATACTTTATATATCGTGTCTAATCTGCAAAAGTATTTAGTTTTACGCGACGTTTATGTTATGTTTGGTCGTTTCATAAATTATGGATTTAAATTGTGAGTTAGTGTATCGGTTTTATGTTCTTTTAGAGTTATGGAGACGATATAATGACTTTATCATTTAGCTATTGTTTTTCTTTACTTGTTCTATTAAGATCTTAAAAATTTATAACGACATCTTTGTGGGCAAAGCAATTTGCTACAAATTATGGCTTGAATTTTTTTTGTCGGACGCATAGTTTCCGTTATATCGCGACAAAAGTGTTTGCATCACTTTTTCCAAGATGGCGGCCGGGGTACAAGGGCGGCAACCCCACAAACTTGGAGTTAAGCTTCTATGGACCCCCCACACGTGTTCCAAAAATAAAATTGCGCCCTCTAACAAATTTATATAAAGCTAATGTAACATAATAAATTGACTACTGCGTTGTTTTTGTTTTGCTTATGATATTAACCTCTTAGAAGTAAGAGGCATAAGTAATAAATTAAAAGCAAAAAAACTTTGTGATAAAAAGCTTTTATTTGCTCTTGAAAGAAGGAAATAAGATTTTCCTTTAAAATTTTACCCATCAACTTATAACCTCATTATACACAATTTATATGATCATAAAAGCTTGTACTTAACTATAAGCAAGCGTTACAAAATACCGCTTTCTTAAACGCGGAATACAGCATATTATAAGCAAATCGATTATTTGTGCAACTAGATTTAGTGCGTGCAAAGACCAAACCGACACACTTCAGTGCCTCAAATCGAAAATTTTCGACCAGTGTGTGTTGCCAGTGATGACTTATGGACTTATGGCGAGATCAAATTAGAAATGAGGAGATCCGTAGAAGAACCAAGGTTACCGACATAGCCCAGCGGATTGGCAGGCTGAAGTGGCAAAGGGCAGGGCACATAGCGCGGAGGACTGATGACCAATGGTGTCGAAAAGTTCTCTAGTGGAGACCACGTACCGGCAAGCGCAGCGTAGGACGTCCACCCACAAGGTGGACAGATAACCTCATTAGGACCGCATGCAGGATCGCACTGGATGCAAGCCGCTACCAAGCGATTTTATTGGAAATCATTAGGGGAGGCCTATGTCCAGCAGTGGATGTCCTATGGCTGAAATAATGATGATGATGAAAGTCCGAAATATAGGTGAATTAGCTAGTAAGAAACTACATACTTTATTGCAACAAACTTAAATAACATTGGAGAACGTACTATTTACAGCTATCTACATAATTAAAAATAAACTTATAGAAATATCACTAAAACTAATATATATACAAAACTAAATTTATAACATATAAAACTTAATCTAAAAGCCCCTAGTAAGTAAATATTATTATTATATCGTGATATCCATACCAAAAATCAAGTCTATTCGTTACTCCGTTGCTGCGTGAAAGAGGAACAAACCAATAACAACAACAACCAACAAACACACTTTCGAATTTAAAATATTAGTAAGGATAAGGATTCAAGGTTGGTCCCATAGTGAAAGTTGCACATTACTATTTATACAATATTGTCAGTCAGTAAATCGGTTAAAGATCGGTTAAAATCATAGCGTAGGAGTCGTTACCAAATAAAAGTTTCTATATTATATTCAAAGATGTTGTAATTACTGACCGATGACCTGCGCCTACGCATCCGGTCTGTCTGTCTGTCACGGCCTTATTCATAATGGTTTAGCAAATAGAGATATAAAGATAGGCCTTTTGTTTGCCCGACGGGTGCAGCTACTTATAAGTAGCAAAAACGCATACACCTCAAAATGTATGTATGAGATATGCAGAATGCGCATGCGTTAATCTGATTTTCACCTTAGTTTTTAGTTAGTGGACTCTTATGCCATAAACAGCTCATTATTTTGGTTTCTGCGTATATCTGTATATACCTCATTAAACTACCAATTCACGACTGATAAATGAGTTATTGTGAACTGACAATAAGCAGTTTATCTGTAAATAAATGCTAAAAAATCCAAAAATATTTGAATTTCGCGCGCGATTCAGTAAATCCACCTTAATTAACGTTCCATTAGCCCCTTTTCAATCTATAATATATTTTGAGATTGCCATGTCCAGTACTGGAGTTTTACGAAAGTTAATAGATTATTTTAAATATTTCGAGAAAAAAAGTCATACGTAAAGATAAATATACGTTTCTTAAATATGCGTACAAATTTAAAAAATCAGGCCCCAGCGAGTTTCGTACAAAATGTGGTCCCCGCTAGATTGAAGTGATATGTCCTATCCAGTTAAATCTATGGTTTAGCCAATTTGTCTAGCAGGTGTTAGGAAATCATTTTAATGATTTCACGGTTCTGATTTTGAATTTAATTTATTTAATGATTTTTGATTTGTTTGTGCTTAAGCATTTTAATTTATGGTAATTTTATAAATTAATGTGGAGACCACGCAAGCGGTATACGCAGTGTAGGATGTCCACCGACAAGACGCCTTAGCTCAGACTTATCATATACAGGGTTATTTCTAATCAATTTAGGGGCTTTTTCTGTACATCAAAACTAGCAACTTTGGTTCTGCGACTTTTGTTAAAACTCAAAAAAATATTGGGTTTTCCATAGAAAAATATCGTTCACCCGCGAGAAAATGAATGCACAGCTGATTTTTTTTTTAAGTTTTGATAACAGTCGTAGAACAAAGGTTGTTAGTTTTGATGTACAGAATAAGCCCCTAAAAGGATGCTAATTGATTAGAAATAACCCTGTATATCAATATAATGTACCGCTGTACTGAACTGTATCAGCCTTTATTAACATTCCACTGCAAGACGTAGACCTACACACGAAAGGTGATAGGGCCATATCCACCACTCTGGCCCAGTGCGGGTTGGTGGATTCACATACGCCATCGAATTTCTTCTAAAGAAGTATGCAGGTAGCCTCACGATCTTTTCCTTCACCATAAAACCAACGGTGTGAATTTCCATAAATTAGTTCCAGAAAAACTCATTGGTACGGGATTGGGATTTGAACTCACGACCTCACGATTATAAGGCCGGCGTCATCACCACGGCTTTTTTATTTATATGTCATATCTAAAGGCATATCAATCTCATGTATTCAGTGAACAAGTGATACTTTTTGATAGATATTTATTTGGTTTACCATATTATGCTATACTAATAATATATGGCCTTGTGGTGGATTTCTGTGTTATTTTTTAACTTTGACCTCATGATTGCAGGGCGGGTGTTACTACCACTAGACCATCCCGGCTAACATGGCTGATATGATATGTTTTGTAAAATTAATATACATCATCATCATCATCATCTTGCCCTTATCCCACTAGGTGGGATCGACACAGCACGTTGCTTTTCGCCACTTCACTCTGTCATTCGTCATCTCATCATCAACTCCTTACTCTCGCATGTCATCTTTCACACAATTCATCCATACTCTTCTAGGTCTGTCCTTCCCGCTTAGCCATTTACCATCATATTAAGAGTTCTTTTTGTGACATGACCTTTGACTTTGTAAAATCAAAATGACTTCGTAAAATTAAAATGACTTTTGTAAAATTGTCATCATTGTGTAAAAATAACATGCATGGATGAGGCCAAAGATGCGTGGACAGTACTGTGCCCAAATACCGATTTTCCAAAAACACCATCCTCGCAGCGTCTATGGGACGGGCCGATTTGTGAGCAAACACGGAACAAACTCCTTAATACGTGTTCAAGCTCTGAAGATCGTGCCCGTCTTTTAGCGGTTGCTGAGTGGGAATCGGGTTTGTGGCTACAGGTCTTGCCATCACCGAGCACCGGTACTCTAATAGATTCCTCTACTTTCAGGATTGCAACTTGCCTCCGCTTGGGCGCACCGTGTTGTGCTCCCCATCATTGCCAGTGCAGCGTTGCGGTCGACCACCTTGGTCACCACGGTCTTTCCTGCATAAAGAGCGCAGGCAGAATTCCGCGCCACGCCAGCTTGAATGACGTCATCCGCCGAGCTCTAACTACTGCTAACTGCGCGGCTATCCTAGAGCCAAGTGGCCTCGCACGCAGCGATGGTAAAAGACCCGATGGGATGACCCTGATTCCTTGGAAGTTGGGACGGCCTTTAGTATGGGACGCCACGTGTGTTGATACTCTCGCTCCGTCTCATCTTCTAAGAACTCAGAATAGGGCTGGCGCTGCGGCTGAATATGCAGAAGGCCTCAAAAGGAACAAATATGCGAACATTGACAGTGGATACATATTTGAACCTTTTGGGGTCGAAACTTTAGGACCGTGGGGACCGGGAGCAAAAAACATTTACAAAGATCTTTCATCACGCCTGGTCGACGCAACACGTGACGAAAATGCTGGCCTCTATTTTGCCCAAAGGATCAGTATTGCTATCCAACGTGGCAATGGGGCCAGCATTTTGGGAACTGTGCCCGCTGGTAGTGGGCTTTTAGATTAGGGTTTTCATCGTCATCTATACATACTCATTTTTTTAGTTCAAGTGTTTTTTTTTTGTAATACGAGTATATAGTTATAACTTAAGTTAGAATTTGATTATTATTATACCAGCCTCCAAACAAAAAAATAATTTATAAGTATTTGCTCGTAAAGTGGCTGTAATTACACCAATTTCAATATCTTTGTAAAATTAATATACTTACGATAAACAATATTTGTACACCTGAAAATGTAGAATATTTGATACTAATTATGTAATTAGACCTTCGTTAAACAATATTCTTGCAAATAAACTGATTTCATGTTTTATTTTTTAATTTTATACTTGAATAAATACATTATAATAATACTAAGCTTGTCTATGACTGCTGGATAGAGTGAGACTAAATAATTAAACTCAGTGTTTTCCAGAGAAATCGCTTTTTCAGAATAAGGAAAGAAAAATCCCGCTTAATCCGTACTAATTTCAATGTATTCAGTAAAAACGCTACTTAGTCTTTTATATAAAACCAAACATTACAAGTTTCACTTATCTATATAGGTAGGTAAGAAAAACTTTGATAAGATCATAATAGGTGTCTAAAAATTTACCAAACTTCAAAAATTTGCTGAATTACAGCCATTTATTGATTAGAACTTAAATAATAAACTTCAACTTAAGCTTTCTATATTTAGCTTAAAATCAGCGACTCGATTAAGTTCAGAACCAGCGTGGGAGTGACATTAAAACCCATTTTATCATAACCCATACTAACTGTTGCTCAATCTATGAACCTATATTATCATAGCCCATACTAACTGTTATCTATTCTGTAAAACTAGTTCGGACCGGTTCGACCGTTACTCGTTCATTCATTAAGTTCATTCATAAGCTATAAAGGTCAAATTAAGTGATGCCAACTTAATTGTTAATATAGTGAGGCGCCACTGTCGCATTTTACAAAACATTACAATATACAGGTAATTTCTATAGGCAAACGGAACGAATAGTCTATCTATCTATCAACCGAAGGACGTTCACTGCTGGGTATAGGCCTCCCCCATGGATTCCCAATAAGACCGGTTGGAAGCTGCCTGCATCCAGCGCGTTCCTGCGGTTTTTATTGTATCGTCAGTCCACATAGTCGGTGGACGTCCTACGCTGCGCTTGCTGGTCCGTGGTGTCCATTTGAGAACTTTACGGCCCCATCGGCCATTCGTTCTTCGAACTATGTGTCATTGCCACTTTAACGAATATTCTAGAATATTATTAATTTTAATTATTTACTTATTGCACACCTTTTGTACAATGGGCAATTTTAATGTTCAACGCATTATCTGCGAGTCGATTCTTAGGTTGGAGACAATGTGACTTTACGGATTAGCATGTTACAGTGGCAGTGGGCAGAGCACATACTTCGTCAGACTGACAGCCGATGGAACACAAAATTCTCGAATTAAAACCACGCACCAGAAAGCACAGCGTATAATGTTCACCAGAAAAGCACCAAGAAGATATATAAATTAATTTTAATTTCAACTAGTTTTTGACTGCGACTTCGATCTTTCTAATATATCCTAGATCCTGCGATATTTTTAATAGATGTTTTGTTTTTCCGGGATAAAGTAGCCTACATATCACTCTTCAACCTTTGAACTAAGGTAAAGTTTGTACCTATTTATGTAAAAAATAAATACATTATAATTAAAAAAAACACACTTGATAATCGGATATTTCAATGGATTAAATTATTATATTTATTATTTATTATAATACATTGCCATCGGTCTTTGATAAGTTTGCAAAGTTTAAAGAAAATCTGATAGCCCAAAGTAAGGCAAAATCGAGCTCAAACAAACTGGTTACAAGCAAACAAACACAGGTAAAACTAATAAAAGCGTATTTAATTAAGACAATCCTTTCCACTATTTTTACGTGAAAAAATAATAAACAAATAATATAACAAACACAATGACGAATTTAAAATATCTGTGTATTATTATACTTCTTTGATTTTAGTAAAAATTTTAGAACGTTCAATCATTCATCTAAATAGATAACATTGTCAGCTTAATGATTCGCGTAGGCTGAGTGTCACGCCCTAGTGTCAGGTATATTAGGCCAATTTCGATGCAATTGAAGGTTCAGGTCATGGTCTGTCAAGTCACGTTGGAGTCAAGCAGTATTGTGTAAGCATTACCGTGCTTTGGATAGGAAGGCAAGCCGTATCAGTAGGTACTTAATAAATTGACGGAAGCGAAGTGCCTTGCTTCAACTCGACGATTTTGCTTTCGTCTATCCGGATGTTGATTTTTCTCTGCAGGTCGCATTTTTCAACCAATCTCGACTAAACTTGGTACACAGGGTTGTGTGTTTTCGATGTATAATAGTAATAGGTCAAGTGTTTTTATTAACTACCACTAAATTATATATAAGACTTATATAAGTCTTATATATAATTTAGTGGTATCTAAAACTTCATAAACTACTACTACATAACAAGCAATTGGATCATCCACAGACCCTTGAAGGTCTAAAGATAATCCAAATGCTCAAGTCCACAGCCAGTTGGCAGCGTGCCCAGCATGTTGGCAGCATTGTCATTCAGCGTGGCAATGCTTGTTTATATACGTGGAGCCAAATAAACACCAGCATTTCGGTCACGCGTCGCGTCCACCAGACGCTCAGAAAGACTTTTGAAAACGAGATTAGATTGGTATGAACCCTGTACGCTATGAGCGGGATGTTCTTGCGCTGGGATCTCAGACTATAACAAGATTTGCGAATATGAACCAATACGGTCAAGAGCGCGACTAGATAAATAGACTTTTAAAAATTCATAAAAAGAGATATGTCGCCAAGTCTACTGTTTAGAGAAATACTAGTATGTATTATAGTATACATTAAGCAACTTGCATATTATGACAATTTCCAACCTTTACACTACACCTATCCATACATAAAATCAAGTCGACGTTGCTGCGTGAAAGAATAACAAGCAAATCAATACCTAAACCAACATACTTTCGGATTTGTAATATTAGTAATATTATAAACGCGAAAGTTTGTGAGGATGGATGAATAGATGGATGGATGGATGGATGGATGTTTGTTACTCTTTCACGCAAAAACTACCAAACGGATTGAGATGAAACTTTACAATAATATAGCTTGAATATCAGAATAACACATAGGCTATAAATCATTGCTAAGTTCCTTTGGCCACCTTCCAGCTCCATCATCAGACCCTGGTTACCATTGAAAGACAAACTACTCGCCGAAACCATTCACATGAGCCCAAACTCAATGAGGTTGTGTCGTTTCATTGCTAAGTTCCTTTGGCCACCTTCCAGCTCCATCATCAGACCCTGGTTACCACTAAAAGACAAACTACTCGTGAAGACGATTCAAATGAGCCCAAAATCGATGAGGTTGTGTCGTTACATTGTTAAGTTCCTTTGGCCACCTTCCAGCTCCATCATCAGACCCTGGTTACCATTAAAAGACAAACTACTCGCAAAGACGATTCAAATGAGCCCAAACACGATGAGGTTGTGTCGTTTCATTGCAAAGTTACTTTGGCCACCTTCCAGCTCCATCATTATATCAGCGCCATGTCATCATAATATTGCATTGTCACGCAATTTAAACCTGTGCCTATGCAAAATTTCAGCTCAATCGGAATCCGTAAAGTGGATCAAATTTAACTTGCAAGATTTGATTGAAGACAACGGGACAGGTGAAAAAAAATAAAAGCCTGTAAAAAGGGTTTTCTCTCTCTCTGTGTCTCTCTCTCTCTCTCTCGGCTGCGACTTGCATCCAGCTAGTTTCTGCAATGACAAAATCGTCTGTCCACCTCGTCGGTGGACGTCCTACGCTGTGCTTGTCAATACGTATCCCCCATTCGAGAATCTGTCGACGTTAATGAAACAGCAATTGACAACTGGTTCTAGCAATAATTTGAAAGCCTTTTGCACAAAGCTACCGACTTATATTCACAGTTGTAGAGAGGCACCACTGTCATGTTTTCAACCAAAACTCGTAAGTTTCTTACGCAGACTTTAGTTCATAATATTGGCCAACTTTTGATAGAGTAGCTTTGTCTTTATGCCTACCACACACGACGACAGGAAAGTGTTTGGATAAGTTATTATTGATTTTGCAATATTTCGTGTGTGGGAAGCCTTAGTATAATTTAATATGTACGCAGACACTGTTTTGTAGGTTAAATTACATGATAAAATTATATTCATGTCTACATTTGTAAATTAAAAAAGTAACACTAGAGTCCACGCCCCCCCTATTTTTACTTCAGTACACTTGTGGCCTACTGTACTGTAAAAGTCCACTGCAGGACGTAGGCCTACCCACGAAGGGTGATTGGGCATAATCCACCACGCGGGCCCAGTGCGGGTTGGTGGATTCGCATACGCTATCAAATTTCTTCTACGGAAGTATGCAGGTTGCCTCACGATGTTTTCCTTCACCGAAAAGCCGTTCCGTACGTAAATTCCAAAGAACTCATTAGTACGGGACCGGGATTTGAACCCACGACCTCACGATTGCAAGGCGGGTGTCACTACCTCTAGGCCACCACGGCTTCGTGTGGCCTACTATTATGGTAGGCTTTTTTAAAATGGGTCTTAGTAAGTTTTTTTTATGGTAAATATGAGTTAAAATGCAATAGACATGATGACTGGGTAAAAAAATCAATAATACTAAGTATATTGA
The DNA here is from genome assembly GCA_949316475.1 of Hypomecis punctinalis. Taxonomy (NCBI): domain Eukaryota; kingdom Metazoa; phylum Arthropoda; class Insecta; order Lepidoptera; family Geometridae; genus Hypomecis; species Hypomecis punctinalis. Next base: position 14,957,891 of record OX438820.1, on the reverse strand, counting down.
GTCCGTGAGTCCTAACAGACCGAGGGCGACCACTTCTTGACCTGTCATCTACACTAGAGTCTTCATTGTATCGTTTGATGGTACGATAAACGAATCTTTTGGCTATGTTCAAATTTTTCAGTATATCAAAAATTTAAATTGGCGCGTAACCGCAACGATGCAACGCAATAACTGCAACACGGTCTTCTTTAAGCGTCCACTCCATATTTAAAAATGAGTAAAATACTAAAAAGCATACATTTTTATTTTCATGAACAATTCGAAATTCGAATTCAATAAACTTTCTTTATGTCCAGCATTCTAAAAGAAAAGTTTTTATTGTGTGACAATACTTATAACATGACTAGGTATATTATAAGTATATATTAAGATTTATCATTTAGAAAAAGGCATAAGTCCAATTAAAATTAAAATATCTACATCATAAATGCTTATTAATATAAATAAGGGTCACAAAAATAGTGTTACTTTTATTTAACTTATCCTATTTTCAGTTTTTAAAGCATCACAAACTTTTTTTCAAGAATAACCTTTTTGTTAATACTGAAAAGTTCTAATTAATGGAATTGTGCCATTTTAAATGAGGGGTTCAATTGTAATACAAAATACAAAAAAAACAAAATAATTTATTACCACAACAAATATACATTATACTCTATAAAATTTAACTTGATCTCTGCGACAGTGACATTGACATAGAAGATTGACATTTTTAGAGTTGAGATAGTGGTGGAAAAAAACGATTTTCAAACAATGTTGTAATGAAATCGAATGAGTAGTTGAAGATGAGAAATTGGATTTTATTTACTCACTATTATTTACGATCAAGTATGTACACATGTAAATAATGTTATGATATTTATTAAATACTCATAATTATGTAACGATAGTATTTATCGACGTTTTTCACTATTATCGATGCTAATGTAACATATAATTGGGTTCAATTTAATAACACATGTAAAAAAAGGTTATGATATTAAAAATATACAGTAAAATTATTGATAAATTAAGTTATATTTAAAATATCGTTAGTATAAACGATCGATATTTTAAATAAAACTCTATCTAAAACTCTGTGGTCACGATCATTCGTCGCCCATCACTAATCGGCATGCCCATAAAGTATGACATTGACAGGTACTGTCTGTACTATTAAGAAATTCAGGACTTCATAGGCGTGATTTTTCTGACAGCTGTCGCAGAGATCAAGTTAAATTTTATAGAGTATAATTACAATTGCCAGGGGCAATTGCAACTCGGCTAAGACTGTATCTTGAGGTCCGGTGTAGAATTGAGCAAGTAGACTTTGTTGCGCGCGCTAATAATACCCACAGTTAACATAATATATACGAAACTATATTGACAGTGGTATCTCATGTTATTGTTAACTTGTTACCGCAGCTAATTTGTAACATGTCTATCAATATCTCTGATTGAGCCATCGTCGCGGTGTCGTGTTGTCACAGTGATGCATGGTAATTGATCGCTGTACCGTGCATGCAAGCCTAGTCTAGGTAACTATGTTTATATGTTTGACTTAGTTAAACGTAACTAATGCAACGTCTTATTAACACGTTCTCTGTCCATTGACTCCAAATGAGTTACACCTGACATCAATACCCAAATCATACGTCCACGACTTTAGTTGGAGTCACATTACTCGCATGGGGTCGAAGCTGTTTCGTATTGAAAAACCGGGCAAGTGCAAGTCAGGCTGACACATCGAGGGTTCCGTACAAATCCAGAAAATTTCACAAAATTGGGAAGTAAGTTGTTGAAATCTCTATACTATAACCATCGACAAAAAAGTTTTTTTTTACTTTTCTCGTCATTCATCGAAAATAATACATTGTTAAAATAATTAATAACCTGTTTTAGCATGTGCTTATGAAGTTCTTTTATATCATATCTTACGTGATACGATTTACTCACTTTGAATTTTGAACCCAGATTTTGTGAATTTTGAGGCCCTATTTTTTGTGATTTAATTAAACATTTATACAGTTTTTAGATTTATTAATATATATGTACTCTAAGACAATGCTTTTCGACAAATTTCATAGTTCTATGTCAACGGGAAGTACCCTGTAGATTTTGATTTTTATTAGTGTTGAAATATGCGGTTTTTTACGACATAAACGGCTCTAACTTTTTAAACGTTAACTTTTACACAGCTGCAAGAGACCATAGATATACGTATACAGTTTAAATTTCAACTCGATATCTTTACGCGTTCCCGAGATAAAGAGTCTTGACATACGAACAGGCGGACAGACGGAAAGACGGACAACAAAGTGATCTTATAAGGGTTTCGTTTTTTTTCGTTTGAGGTACGGAACCCTAAAAATGAAGGACTTTACATTGCCCGAATTTCCCCGCGCCGCCAGTAGCTTCATAATTCTTGTCGAAGTTTTTAATCCAGTAGCGACCAAGTCCCGGGAGTGGCTGAATACGTCGCTGCACTCCTTAGCGGTGACCCCATGCGAATAATTACGTTTTTTTTTGTTGCCTACAATTTTTTCAGTCAATCCCAAAAAAAAACAAATTAATTTGTAAGTAATATTTCAAGACCTACTGATATGGATCCAAACAGATAAATCTGGTGATAAGCCTGAATAATCCTTACTAATATTATAAATGCGAAAGTAACTCTGTCTGTCTGTCTATCTGTCTGTCTGTCTGTCGCGCTTTCACGCCAATACTACTGAACCGATCTCAATGAAATTTGGAACACAGATAGTCTAGAGCCTGAGAAAAGACATAGGCTACATTTTTATAAATGCGAAAGTAACTCTGTCTGTCTGTCTATCTGTCTGTCTGTCTGTCGCGCTTTCACGCCAAAACTACAGAACCGATCTCAATGAAATTTGGAACACAGATAGTCTAGAGCCTGAGAAAAGACATAGGCTACATTTTATCCCGAAAATTGCATAATTCCCGTAGGATAGGACAAAAACTATCGTTAGCGAAACTGTCACCTATCACATCAACGCTAATAGGCCCAATTTTGAAAGCACCGTCGTAATTATAACAGTTAATTAGACTATTTCTGTTTCTTTTTCACTTTAGGCATTCGATAGAGAGAACACTTTTTACGTTGCTATTAAATGTACAATGGCGCGTTCCTAATTGAGTTGATTGGGCCTAATATGGATTGACAAAACGTAATTAGATGACAGGTGACATACATTGACTGCAGACTTTTATAAATGTCTCGCTTAGCATAGCAAAGGGACAAATTGTCTTTCCACCATTATAGCTCCTCGAAGAGGAAATGAAGTATGGATTGACAATGACAATTGACATTAAAATTGGACAAAATAGTTATCCCTTTGCCATGCTACATATAACAATGACGTTTAATACTGGGCCGTCATTTCGTCTGACATTAAAAATATTTTTAAATATACCACCATTAGAGGTTACACATTTTTTTATTCTACCTTTGTGGTACAGAATCCATGCTAATATACGAAGAAAAGGGTCGACTTGATTTTTAGAAGTAGTATGGCATGAGTATAAGTATGTACCTTGACACGAATATAAATTTCTGTTGGTTTGGTTAGGATTGAACAGTGATAAAAGTGCAGCCCGGCTCAGTTGCGGTACTCCTCATGAAGCACGCAACTTGCCAGCCATCCTCTCAGCTGCTATAGTTAAAAACCCCAGAAAAGCGGCCCAACATCGAGTGCAAACTTTTAAACTGCCTAGGGGGAAAAGACCAAAAAGAATCGGGAGACCTCGAGCGCCGCCTTCTCAGCTGTCTCAGAAAAAACCAAGAGAAGTGGCTCTACCTGGGATTCACGCGCATAAGCCTCGGCTACTAAGTTCCCCCGCCACGGCAAGGCGGGAGCCCATGGGCGGGTACACTCTAACCTTATCTTAATCAACAGAAGCATTTATAAGTATTTTGATGTCGGGTTAGGTTTGAACAGTAACAACAAGGTGTAAGGTACTTAATTTTTTTATAAAGCAAGTGCCTTTTTTACAATGTAAAACTTCATAAACTACTACTACATAACAAGCAATTGGATCATTCACAGACCCTTGAAGGTCTAAAGAACTTCTAAATGCTCAAGTCCACTGCCAGTTGGCAGCGTGCCCAGCATGCTGGCAGCATTGCCAATCAGCTTGGCAATTCTGCTTATACGTTGAGCCAAATAAACACCAGCATTTTGGTCACGCGGGTACACCAGACGCTCAGAAAGACTTTTGAAAACAAGATGAGTTCCCGGCCACCACGAGCACAATGTATCAATTTCGAACGGCTCAAATATGTAACCACTGCCGAGGTTAGCATATTTGCGCCGTTTGTGCTGCTCCGCCGAATCGGCCACCGCTCCAGCCCTACTCTGAGTCTCAGAAAGATGTGACGGCGCCAAAGTATCGACGCAAGTCGCGTCCCATACCGTCCAAGGGCCGTCTACACTTCCATGGGACCAGCTTCATACCGTCAGGTCTTTTGCCATCATCACGCGCAAACCCATTCAGTTCGAGTACGGCTGTGATATTGGCGTTCGCAAAAGCCCTGCGTATGACATCGTTCACAATGGCATGGCAACCAATTCTACCAGCGCTTCTTGAGCAAGAAAGACGGTGGTGACCGTGCTGGTCAACTAGGATACTTGAATAGGTCAGAGCGCTTAGCTATGTGCGGCGCGGCAGCAAAGTGGGTCGACACTATCTCGACGATATCATCAATACCGCCGGTCCAGCCTGGTAACGACCGGCAAAGAGCCGAGGCAGATGGCAGTGACAGTTGGACAAAAAAGCAGCGGATGATAATGATGACGAAACAAATTAGTTGAGATTGGCTATTTTTTGAAATGATTATTTGCTACAATATTTGTGTACCGTTTCACATTGAATTGGGGCTAATATTTTGTAGCGCACTTACTATTTTTGTTACCATATTTTTTTGACAAGATAAACATAAATTAAATTATATCGCGGGCAAAGCCGCGGGTAAAAGCTAGTATATTATATAATATTAAAATTTATCTCGGACAAATAAAGAACATATGAGTCAGAATAGAAGTTTTATTTTTTAGTTATTTAGAGGCAAAGTTATGTTTTAATTTTATAATATAACTTACAAGAAAAGTATTTCATTACATTGTTTTTTATTTCTTCTACTTCATATAAAAATGGTTTGGGGTCTGTAGAGACCCCATGTGAGTAATTACGGGATTTTATTCGTGCGAGTAATTAAGGGTTAATGGTAAAATTGATGATTTTTATTTGACTGAACGTATGAACAAGAACAAACAAAGTCTCATGGACGTATGGTTAAGTAACAAGGCTACCAAAAATGTTAAAGGAGCTTCCGTAAAATGTTGCCAGTTTTTTCAAGCTAGGGCGAGATTGTAGGTGGACGTATGAATACAGATCATAACTTTGTACTGAGACAGCGAGAGATGCAGATGTAGAAATAGTAATCGTTATTTAGGCAACTTGTGTCTAGCTTAACAATGCACAGTTCTAGACCTGATTCTATGGCTTTTCTTTAAAACATATTTAGTAAATAGCCAAATCTAAAAGATATAGAAAAAGAAAACTGTTTCACAAAACAACTAAAAATTATCCTATTATCCAAATACTATTACACATTAGACGATTTTTAACGATAACATAGAAAACTTAACAATTAATCTTTCCAATACAAATAATTATATTGCAATACCTTAATAAGGTTATATTTATAACTATTTTATTCAACATCTTATTTTTATTGAACATCATTACTATTACTATTTAAAACTTTGTTAAATTAAATAAATAAATATTTTTGGGACATCTTCCACACGGTCTCTGACCCCAAACTAAGCAAAGCTTGTGATATGGCTGCCAGAGACTGATATACTACATAATTATACTTCTTTTTAAATACATACTTATTAGATAGTAACTAAATAGCACCCAGACACAGAGCAAACACTTATGTTCATCACATAAATAATTGCCCTGGGTGGGGATCGAACCCACGCCTCTTTGATCCAGAAGTTAGGGTCACTAACCACTGAGCCACCGAGGCAGTCATTCTTAATTCGTTAATAAGATTGGAATCATAATACTGATATTGTGAACTACCTATGATATTGTCAGTTACAATTAAATATTTTCGACATGTAACTCAAGTTGTGGAGAAAAAATTGTATTGTATTGTATACAAACATGTTAATTAAGAACTGCATCTAAATTTCAAATTTTGCAATAAATGATTGAGTATCAGTTTGAACTTTTCCTGTTTTTGTGAAATTCTGACGGTTTTCTCTACAATCTACAATTCTGTAGCTGGCAAACTTTTATGTCCCATGAGTAGATATCACCAGTACAATCGTCAAAGTTTATCTCTAGACGTATAATGCCTTACCAAAAAAGATTTAAACACGGTTTAACGAAGCATAATTTGTACTGTTAAACATTGTCTAAGGCATGCGTAAAACTTTTTTGGTCAGACAGATGAAATGACACTTCCTAACACAAACATGTTATTGTGACATAGGTGACTTTTAAAAAAATAAAATATAAAATAAAATAAATATTTTGGGACATCTTACACACGGCCTCTGACCCCAAACTGAGCAAAGCTTGTGATATAGCTGCCAGAGACTGATATACTACTTATACTTATTTTTAAATACATACTTATTTAGATAGTAACTAAGTAAATAACACCCAGACACAGAGCAAACACTTATGTTCATCACATAAATATTTGCCCTGGGTGGGGATCGAAACCACTCCTCTTTGATCCAGAAGTTAGGGTCACTAACCACTGAGCCACCGCGGCAGTCAGGTCAGTTTTAAATGATAAATTCTGATCTCAGCTTAGGTCTAACAGCATAAATATTATTGTATTAGGCTATTAGTTTACCTAGTTTTAAGTAAATTACTCAAGTACAATTCAAAATCAGTAATTTAAAAAAAAAAAGAGGTATATCTAATAATTATTCAGACAATGTTGAATAATCCTAGTCTTACATGAAATTGTTACGTCCTTATTAGAATACTACTAAGTGTATATAACTACAATACAGTGTATTCTCAATTATTAAATCAGCCATGCCCTGTGTAACAGGGTGACATGTAACTAATTAGATATACACTCTTATCGTACCTATGTGTTTTGCTTAAATAAATAAATAAACAAATCTTCACATAGACACACTTAGCACACAATGAAATCAGAAAAGATTAATCTACCCGAAAGCTGTAGTTAAAGTAGTAATTCGTAGCAAATAGGCAAAAAAAACCATACATTTGGGTGAAATTCCTACGAACCGGTGATCAGTCAGAACTAATGGTCCTTGCAGGAACAATTAAAATAGCCCATCCGACTATCACTGCAACGGTAATGATACGTGAATTGTGTGTGGGACAGTATAATGTGGATACTCCTTGAAAATTAACTGTAATATATTTTTTTTACAAAAAAATGGCATGACTGACTTCAACCGTGTACAGAATAGCCTATTTGACTAATTTTTGGAAATCGTTTTAAATTATTCGTTAGTACATAATAAGCACAATACATTTATATTTACGAGAGATCTAAAATGTATTAACAATGAAAATCAAGCGTCAAAGAATAGATATTCAAGATCCCGCCAAAACGACATTCTGTAATGGCGCTGGTTTGTGACGTCACACACTAGTAAATAACGTTAGTCAATACTAGTAAATACGCTAGTGCACATCTAAAAATTAACAAAAAGTACTTTAAAAGTAACTTACAGATCCAATAATATTACTCCAAAAACACAAAACACAAATTACACAAACAACAGTCAATCGAGAAATACTTGTTTACTAGTATGTGACGTCACCTGAGTTGCCGCCGTTCTTAGAGCGTTCACGTCACAGATAAAATATCAAAAAAATATCGTATTTTATTTCGTGCGATTTGCGAAAATTAGACGTATTTTAGTTTAAATAATGTGAAATATGTCTGTTTCAGGCTATTTTCTGTATGGTTATCCACAATCAATAGTATATTTTCAATGTTGTCAAATAGTCTATTCGCAAATAGTTCGCACGGATGGATGTAGCATTTATCTCACTATTGTTGATTTATCAAAAATGGCTAAGCCGATTTTAATAAAATTAGAATAGGACCAATTTCGGTAACTTTGGTTCGTCTGCGGATCTCCTCTTTTCTGATTTGATCCTGTAGCGAGACACCGAGCATAGCCCGCTCCATAGCACGTTGGGCTATCTTGAGCTAATTTATAAGGCCCACATTAAAATACCACGTTTCAGTTCCATATATATATCATCACTGGCAACATACAATTATCGAAAACTTTCGTCTTGAGGCACTGAGGTATATCGGATGAAAAGACATCACGCAATTTTCCCCAATCCTGGTCAACCGAGTTGGATTCGGCGATCGACCTCTTTCTTCAAGTCTTATAAGAATTTCTAATTTTGACCCGCAAAACGGAGGAGGTACTCATTTTGACGCGTACATTAATGTAAAATCACGCATAACCTTTTACAGAGAGTTTCGATTTCTACATTTTTTTTATTTGTAAGAGTATATTGTACTAGTAGATGTTATTCTAGTAATAGTATTTTTCAAAATTATCAACTTTGGTTGCAGGCACTATGAAATGTAGTCAGAATAGTTTCATAACAATATATTATGTTCTGAAGTAATATCCACACTAGGCCCGCCTAATGGCAATAAGTCTATCCGCAGACGCGGATGAGTCTATTATCACGAGACGGATTAGTTCACTGGAGCTTTGCTTGACCATTATTGGTGATTCTAACATTCATGGCGATTTTATTTATTTGATTCTAGTCTGTAAAGATTTAACCCAGTCATTGTTAAATAAAAACTTCAACATTTTTATTGAAATCCATTATCCCCTGCGTAATTAGGGAATTTATGTGATTTATTTTGCTTATCAACCAACATTTAAATAAATAAATAAATATATCTTTATTGAACAAAGAAACAAGTAGTACAGAGACTACACAATATATAATATGCTGTGCAATGGCGGCCTTATCGCCTTTGGCGATTTCTACCAGGCAACCTTTGGATGGACTGGATTATTCGAAAAATAGGATTATGGTATGGTATTGTATCTAATTATAACAATTTTATTGTAAGTGTTTTATTCCGCGTCGTTATTAATAACATAGTAGCATAGACAAAAGTACTCAAGATAGTAGTAAACAATTAAAATTTACAAGTAAAAGAAGTCTTGGTGGTCTAGAGGTAGTGAAGCCGTGGTGGTCTAGAGGTAGTGACCCCCGCATTACAATCGTGAGGTCATGGGTTCGAATCCCCGGTCCCGTGTCCATGATTTCTTTAGAATTTATGTGCGTAATTTCACACCACTGGCTTTTCGGTGAAGTAAAGCATCGTGAACATCGTGTACATACGTCCGTAGAAGAAATTCAATGGCATATGTGAATCCACCAACCCGCACTGGGCCAGCGCGAGCGTGGTCGATATGGCCCAATCACCCTTTGTGGGTAGGCCTACGTCTTGCAGTGGATTATTAAAAGGCTGGTACAGCACAGTAAACAATTTGTACCTACATCAAGTATATTTGTCATTAAAACTTCGACATTGAATTATCTTTGTTAATAGTATTTTATCTCTAAACGAGAAATTTTTGTTTAAATTATCCATTTTACAGTACATAGTACAATCAATAATATAAATTAATATCTATATTATATATATAAAAGAAAGTCGTGTTAGTTACTCCACTTATAACTCAAGAACGGCTGAACCGATTTAGCTGAAAATTGGCAGGGAGGTAGTTTAGAGCCAGGAGAAGGACATAGGATACTTTTTATCCCGAAAATTGCATAGTGAAATTCCTGTAGGATAGGACAAAAAACTATTACAGTTAGGCCCAATTATGAAGGCACGATCGTAATTATAATAGCTGATTAGACTATTTCTGTTTCTTTTTCACTTTAGGCATTAGATAGAGAGAACATTTTTACGTTGCTATTAAATTTTCGATGGCGCCTTCATAATTAGGCCGAAAATTGATTGACGAAACGTAATTAGATGACAGGTGACATACATTGACTGCTGAATTTTATAAATGTCACGCTTAGCATATTAAAGGGGCAAATTTTCTTTCCAATATTACGTCAGCTCGAAGAGGAATTAAACTATGGATCGACAAAGACAACTGACATTAAAATTAGATAAAATAGTTTATCCCTTTGTCATGCTACATATTACAGTGACGTTTAATAATGGGCTGTCATTTTGTCTGAAATTAAAAATATTTTTAAATCTACCACCATTAGAGGTTTAACATGTATCTTTATTCTACCTCTATGGTACAGAATCCATTACAATATACGATCGGATCGACTTGATTTTTACCATGAGTAGTATGGCATGAGTAAAGGTCGACCTTTACTGTGAACTGTGACCTTGACACGAACATACGTTTCTGTTGATTTGGTTAGGATTGAACAGTAATAACAGTGCAGCCCGCCTCAGTTGCGGCACTCCTCATAAGTCACGCAACTTACCAGACAGCCTCTCAGCTGCTTTAGTTAAAAAGCCCAGAGAAGCAGCCCAACCTCGAGCGTAAACTTTCATAACTGCCTAGGGGGTAAAGACGCAAAAAAACGGGAGACCTAGAGCACCACCTTCTAAGCTGTGTGAGAAAAAACCCAGAGAAGCGGCTCTACCTCCGATTCCCGCGCCGCCCATAAGCTTCGGCTACTAAGTCCCCCGTTACGACACGGCGGGAACCCACGGGCGGGTTGTACACTCTAAATTTATACGAGTACGAGTATTTTGATGTCGGTCGGTTAGGTTAAGTATGAACCATGACAACAAGGTGCAAGGGTACTTGATTTTTTATAGGGCATGTGTCATTATTAACTACCATTAAATACAAGACTTATAACGTAAAACTTCATAAACTACTACTACATAACAAGCAATTGAATCATCCACAGACCCTTGAAGGTCTAAAGATAATCTAAATGCTCAAGCCCACTGCCAGTTAGCTGCGTGCCCAGCATGCTGGCAGCATTGCCACGCTGAAAGACAAAACTTATACGTTGAGCTAAACAAACACCAGCATTTTGGTCACACGTCGCGTCCACCACAGGCTCAGATACACTTTTGAAAACAAGATGAGCTCCCGGTCCCTACGGACACAACATCTCAATTTCAAACGGTTCAAATATGTAACAACTGCCGAGGTTAGTATATTTGCGCCGGTTGTGCTGCTCTGTCGAATCGGCCACCGCTCCAGCCTACTCTGAGTCTCAGAAAGATATGACGGCGACAAAGTATCGACGCAAGTCGCGTCCCATACTAAGGGCCGTCCACACTTCCATAGGACCAGCGTCATACCGTCAGGCCTTTTGCCACAACGCGCAAGCCCGGTTCGAGTACGGCTGCGATATTGGCGGTCCTAAATACCCTGCGTATGACATCGTCCAGGCTGGCGTGGCAACCGATTCGACCAGCGCTTCTTGAGCGGTGACCGAGCTGGTCAACTAGGGTACTTGAATAGATTAGAGCGCTCAGCTTTGTGCTGCGCGGCAGCAATGTGGGTCGACTACCTCGACGATATCGTCAATACCGCCGGTCGAGCCTGGTCACGACCAGCAAAGAGCGGAGGCAGATGGCACTGAGAAAGGCCTATACCCAGCAGTGGGACAAAGAAAGCTGCGGATGACAACGATGATGGAACAAATTAGTTGAGATCAACTGTTTTTTGGGTTTAAAAATATTAGTAGCTACAATATTTGTGTACCGTTGCACATTGAATTACGGCTAATATTGTGTGGCGCACTTACTATTTTTGTTATCATATACCATAAATATGCGCGGCAGCAAAGTGGGTTGATGATATCGGCAATACCGTCGGTCGAACCTGGTCAGGACCAGCAAAGAGCCGAAGCACTGCAAGAGAGAGGCCTATACCTAGCAGTGGGACAAAGAAAGCTGCGGATGATAACTACAACGAAACAAATTAGTTTAGATTGACTTATTCTTGGGTTTGATATGATTGTTTGCTACAATATTTGTGTACCGTTTCACATTGAATTGGGGCTAATATTTTGTGGCGCACTTACTATTACTTACGAGTACTTCGTAACTACCGATTTTAGACCATTACTGTCTTTACAAAAGTGAGATAGCTCAACCAGATCTACATTTTGTATGACAACTCTCGAACTTAAAAGTAGTTTATCTCCGTAACTGTCAACTTTTGATCAATGATGTCTTCACGAAAGTGAGATAGCTGAACCAGATCTACATTTTGGATGACAGATGTCGAACTTAAAAGTGGTTTATCTCCGCAAATGTCAACTTTTCATAAATGCTATCTTCACAAAGGTGAGATAGCTCAATGAGATCTACATTTTGGATGACAGCCATTAAACTTAAAATATCTTAATGTAGGTATTTCCGTAAGGTTAGCTATCTACATTCATTAACTTTCGCGGTACGAAGTTCGCCGGGTCCGCTAGTAGTTTTATAAAAACTAAAACACACGCTTAGGAGTCGTCAATTATTGTTATTATTTTTTTTTTATAAATCCATTGTCATCGGTCTTTGATAGGTGTGCAAAGTTTAAAGAAAATCTGATTTCTCAAAGTAGGTCAAAATCGAGCACAAAGGGGTTGGTTACAAGCAAGCAAGCAAACATACAGGTGAAACTAATAAAGCGTGTTAAAATCGAATCGGTCCGGGAGTCCAACGCCACAGATTTAAAAACATTCGCTGCTTAAAACACTCCTCTTTTCCGTTGAGAGTAACTAACTATTGATTTTCAGAAAATACAACACTAGCGCCTACGTCCAACTACCCCAATAACTTGGTCACTTACTTTTACCTTAATTCCTAAGGACCCCCAAATCCGAGTCATTATTTGAGGTCATTATCTGACCCGTACGGGGTGCGGATTGACCCCGTGACCCCGCGCGGGTCAGTAAAAACAATTACGGACAAGTGTGTGAGAAGACAATAGTGGGATTGTTCGGATTACACTGCAGTGCAGTATTATTAGCTCATGCGTCGTGAACACATTGGAATAGACGCGATATTACATCTTACTGACTCACTTCCAGTTAATGCCAAAAATATTAACAAATGGAAAGAGCTGATGGAAATTTTAATTCAAAAGCCCGCAACTACTTTGGTCCCCTCTGCCCCTTTCTTCTATCGTACGGCTAGACGGACGCGACCAAAGCGCCACCCTTTTATGGTGGACATTCCGCGCGTTAGAACCAAGCGTTTCGAATCCTCATTCCTCATACGAACAGCCAGAATGTGGAACGCTTTGCCTGGGTCTGTCTTCCCGTTAAAGTACAACGTGAGTGTCTTCAAATCCCGAGTAAATAGGTATCTTCTAGGTAAGCGTGCTACACCCTAGACCGCACATCTGCTTAACATCAGGCAGTGTGTAGTCAAACGCGAACCTATCTGAAATAACAAAAAAAAAAAAAAAAAACTAAAAACAGTTTTGTTAACATTAAAACGTGTAAAATATTTTTCAATATATGCAGAAAAAAGGTGGGGTTGCTCGATTTACGAAAAATTATGGCACTAAGCGCCCCACGCTATTATTATTAACAATATATTATTAATGTTGCTGTTGTTTTGTAACAATAAGATAAAATCAAGATGGTTAAGTATTTGCCATAGTATTGTTGTTGCAATTAATATCATAAATAGACAGACAGACAGACAAAACTCTTTATTTATAATCACAATACAAAAAATAAACACTATTTACACATATACGACAAAAAATATGATTACAAAGTGGCGGCCTTATCACCCATGGCGATTTCTTCCAGGCAACCTTGCACGAAAATGAACCGACAAGAAAAATAAATAGTGGCCTTAAATAGATATCAACAAAGAAAACACCTATAAATAATATAAACATACTTAATTAAATCTAAGTTTTAAATATACTTACATATATACGATATAATATATAAATACAATAATACATATACCTACATATATACATACCTACATACTTTATAAAATAGTAGCGAAAGGAACAAGTAGCATTATGATTTCAGATAGTGAGCTTTCACAAGTTTGAAAACGTTCAATGAAGGTGAACGCTTAATTTCCAAAGGTAAGTCATTCCAAAGTCTGACTGCCTCCACAGAGAAAGAAGAATCGTAGAAAGATGTTTTGTGACGAGGGAAACTAAGTGTGACATTATCTGAAGATTTTAGGTAACGGCTCATTGCGAATTGTACGAGTACAATGAAAAGACGCGTAAGCCTGCTTGCAATATAAATATTCACAGCAATATACCTAAGCCTTGTAGGTATAAAATCTGTAGTTGGAAAATTCTAACCACAAGTCGGCATGATAGCTTTTATGACAACTTGTAATGTGTAAAAACATTGTGCCAAACATTTGGCCCGTAACTGTAGAACCGAAGTAATTAATTAAAGTTGGCTAAGACTTGGCTGTTTGTGCGTCTCGAAGTTACGGGCGAGTCGCTTGCTCCAGTGCTGGACTAATTAACTGGATACATACAAGCTTGTCTAAACTCGCACGGATAATGGATTCCAAGCTTGTACCGGGTTTTGGAACGGTGTACAACCAAACTTGGGTTTCATTCTCATTTGTTTATAAGGAAGGAGGTACTTACTATGAGAATTTGCTTCGCTAACTTCTAGCAGTATTATTATATATTCTTTGCTTCTAGTGAGAAATTCAAAAGCGCTGCATTTTTGTTGTTTTTATACTTTCGCGATTTGAACACATCATTATTATATACTACGGGACTAATCGCGCACTAAAATTACGATATAAATAGATCCAGTCTACCCGTGACCACGGTCGATGCAACTCGGCCGAAACGTTGGGATGAGGAGGTATTTATTTATCTCGTAATTTTAGTGCGCGATTAGTCCCGTAGTATACAGGGTTATTTCTAATCAATTAGCATCATTTTAGGGGCTTATTCTGTACATAAAAACTAACAACTTTTGTTGTACCTACGACTTTCGTCAAAACTCAAAAAAAACCAGCTGTTCCATACATTTTGTCGCGGGTGAACTAAATTTTTCTATGGAACAATAATTTTTTTTTCGAGTTTTGATGAAAGTCGTAGAACAAAAGTTGTCAGTTTTGATGTACAGAATAAGCCCCCAGAAGGATGCTAATTGATTAGAAATAACCCTGTATAATTATAAGGCGCTCCATTTTTTTTTAAAGTAATTACTGGAAATTAAGTAACCGATTTTCACATCACTGGTTTTTTAGTGGAGGAAAATGAACAGCACAAGACTAAGTGTATACGTCCGTAGAAAGAAATTGTATAGCTCAAGTGAATGACTTATTAGATATACATACTTAATAACTAGCATACCATACCATAGGGTCGTGGTGGCTTAGAGGTAGTGACACCCGCCTTACAATCGTGAGGTCGTGGGTTCAAATCCCAGTCCCGTACCAATGAGTTCTTTGGAATTTATGTACGGAATTTACACCACTGGCTTTTCGGTGAAGGAAAACATCGTGAGGCAACCTGCATATGTTCGTAGAAGAAATTCGATGGCAAATGTGAATTCACCAACCCGCACTGGGCCAGCGTGGTGGATATGGCCCAATCACCCTTCGTGGATAGGCCTACGTCCTGCAGTGGACTATCAAAAAAGGCTGATACAGTACAGTATACAGTACTTAATACCTTAACTACCTTGCTGTGCGAACGTGGTGAGACTCGGCGCTCTTCATGGATAGGCCTATGTTTGGTTATGTAGTATTAAAAAGCAAGGCAACGCCTTTTTAACACGCTTTTATTAGTGTCACCTGTATGTTTGCTTGCTTGTAACCAACCCCTTTGAGCTCGATTTTGACCTACTTTGAGCGATCAGATTTTCCTTAAATTTTGCACACATTTCGACAAGACCGATGTCAATATAAAAATGAAGACATCTAAGCGTGTTTTATAGTTTTTTTTAACTATATTTATTAACCCTAGAGTGGG
This sequence comes from Hypomecis punctinalis, assembly GCA_949316475.1. Lineage (NCBI taxonomy): Eukaryota > Metazoa > Arthropoda > Insecta > Lepidoptera > Geometridae > Hypomecis > Hypomecis punctinalis. Next base: position 14,941,905 of record OX438820.1, on the reverse strand, counting down.
CGCGTGGTGAGTTTTGCCGCCCATAAATATTATAATAAAATTCGCGAAGATAATACCCGCGAAGTTTAGGCTTTTTGGTAACGGATTTTACCTTCGTTAGTAACATTACCGAAAGACTGGACGCCACCAGTGCGCGGGGAGCTCCTGGAAAAGGAGGTTGTTATCGTCGGTCGTCGCCAAGCGGCAATTTGCTCACAGCGCGCCTACTCACGTGGGTAAATATTCGGCCATATATGTTTGGTAAAATTGAATTTTTAACATATTTTACGGTGCATTTATTATAATAAATAAATAAAAAACCGTTTCGTCGTCGCTACCTTATGACTATCACCGCTAGAAATAGGCCTCCCCGATAAATCTTCAATAAGACTGATTGGAAGCGGCTCCAGCGGGAAAAAGAGTTTATTATTTGCTATAACTTTGCTATGCCATATGAAACAGGGTGACATGTACCTAAGTTAATTAGTCTTATATTAAGATTTAATTGTAACTTAATGTATGTGATCTTGCAAATAAATAAATAAATATTATTCCCTCACTCATAACTATCATGTGATAAAAATGAAAAATACATAACAAAATATAAGATAATATAGTGTCTGGACCCAAAAAATATTGGAAATTACACCAAGAAAGGATCCCACAGATCTGCTTTTCTGTGCCACAGACAAAAAAGATATAATAATTCTATGTACCACAGATATCTTAAACTTAACTTTGGTAAATTCAAATTCTTTTTTATTTCAAATTTCTAAAACATTTCAGTAATAAAGAACATTTCTATTACTTAATTAGATAGAATAAGATAAAATTAATTTATAATATCTGTTGCTGAACTAGGCCAGTGGCCTGTGTTTTGGCTTACAGCGCCCTCCCTTATTGCATTTACTTCTAGCATAAAAAATATTTTTAATTTATATTACAAATAAAATATAGATCGTGCTTTTACAAATGATTCAAATATAAATAAATATAGAATTTTGTATCATTAATAAAACTATTATGTATAAGCAAGAATGAAAATTTAACCTACACCAAGTAACATTAATTATTAACATTAGATGCTCAAAGTTACTGTGTAATCATCGACATGGCATTTTTTCTGTTTTAAATGTGCAATGAACATTGCCATTATGCTTATGAGAAAACTAATCTGCTAAAACATACCTATTACTACAAAGTTTCACAGAACGAATGCCGCATTTTTTGCAAATTGTACGAGTACAATGAAAAGACGCGTAAGCCTGCTTGCAATATAAATATTAACAGCATCAATGAACTAATAACCTCGCAACCTGTCCATCAATTTGTTATTCATAAAAAGTTATGAAAAAGTACATTATACTACACGTAAATTTATAACTAGGCGGCCTGTGAATGGATCTCACGATGGCTGCGTTTGGACCGTTATGTAATACAAATGTAACATTAAAATCATTCCTCAGCAGTGTTGCCACCTTAGCCCTTTTGGGGCTAGATCTAGCTCTTTTTACTGTTCGTGAACTTGTTGTTTAATAATTAAGCCTATTGAAATAAAAGTTGTAATTTGCGCTATTATATATAAGAGTGGCATCTACTATGGAGCGCTGCTGTGGCTTAGATGACACGTAAATTTTAAGTCGTGGTTGCTTAGCTATGTCAGTATGGTTGCCTTTATACGACTTATAAATTCCGACTCCAGAGCTAAACACGCAGGGCTTGGGCACACTAAGGGCGCTTGATAACAAGACGGGTTCTACCCGATTCGGCGTCGGGCAAGGTATCGACTAAGCTTGTTCACGAACACGGTTTGTATCCGGAGCTTTGCACAACGTGTTCGCGCCGTCAGTAGCGCCGGCGTCGTTAACAGACCTCCATACTGTTCCATACATAACTGAAGACCATATCAACGCACGGCTTGATACCGAGCGTGTCCCCCGCCAAAAACCGTCTCATTAACAGGCTTAGCCGGCACCAGCCCGTCTCCCGATCGGGTAGAAACCTTCTCATTGGACACAAACAAGAGAATACTTTAGAGAGTACTCAGTGCAAGTGTGGAGCCCCGGTGCAAAACATGCAGCACCTGCTAGCATGCCTTCAGGGCCCAACCTGCACTTTCCATGACCTGTACCAAGCATTCCCTCGCGGAGTGGCAGTGGCGAAGCGTTGGGAAAAGGCCTTGTAAACAGACATTTGGATCATCGATACGACGAAGAAGAACAAGCACCTTAACTTATCAAAATCATTTAAAAGATAATAAATAGTAATAAGCAGCAGTGCAATTGTGTTAACCGACCTCGCTACTGAGGAAAGACGCTGGTGAACGATCTCGTTTACCGCCGTTTAAAAACTATCATAAAACCGAGAAAACATCGAGATAACCAGCCTGGTTTCTGAGGTGAAGTCTAACAGATTTGCATTCAATGAAATAATGAAACGTTATAACACCCAATGGGGATCTACCAACTTAATAAAAACTATAGCAAGTAGGTATTTGGAGGCCCCTGAACAGTGAACATAGCCTCCTCTATTTCTATATATCTAATCTTGAGGTGTTAAACTGGTCATTTGTCTTCTTAATTGTTCTTACAAGTCGTTTAGTGTCTTCTCGAAAATATCTCAATATTATTTCTCTTAGTACCGAAGTTAGTCCATGGTTTAACTAGGGTTCTCGCAAGATTAACTTTAGTAGCGACAGTACCGTGTTGATCCATGATTTAGTGATAAATTTAGTTTAATAATAACGTTTTTTTAGTTCATGGTTTAAGTATTAAATCTAGTACTAAAGTTAAAACGTGTTTTGGAAGAAGATTGATGTCTTCTGTACCTACCGAATTGAATTGAATATAACGAGTGAAATTATGATAATGATTACAGTACGGTGTAAGAGGCGGCCACTACACCGTTCGTTTCCTCTCCATTCACCGAACCAGTCTCGTGTTGATGTTGAACCTGTTCTGATATGGATCGGTGTAAGTTACACGCTCAAGGCGATATATCAAACTCAAAATTATTTTTCGCAAAATATGGTACAACCGCCGTCCATCGTGTTCAATTCGAATTGTTTACATTATTGTTGATTTTTCAAAAACGGCTCAGCCGATTTCTGTAAAATTTAAATGGGACTACCTCGGGAGTAACTAGGTAAATAAAGGTTTTTCGATTCGGTTCAAAATTAGCAAAATATCGATGAACATACAAAAAGCAAAAACAATAAACATACAGACGAACATAGAACCTCCTCTTTTTTGGAAGTCGGTTAAAAATTAGTAAATGGTGCCATTTGGAACCGGTAGCGGCTGCTACAAGCTGGTAGTGCATCGACCTGCAGGCCAGTCGCGTTAATTTTAAACAGCTGCGTTCCATCTGTAATTCAGTTAAAGTTCGGTTGCAATTGTAGTTAAATTTCGATTCAGCTTCAAGGAATTAGGTATTGCGCTAAACATCATACACCAACCGTTCATTTGACACCGGTTACGTTCCAACTCTGATCGAGTTGCGTTTTAACTTTAGTCAGAATCATTAGCGCGATACGAAAATAGACAAAAAGTCGAAGTTCGGTTAAAGTTCAATTGTAGTTCAACTGTAATTTTTTAGTGCGATTGGCCTGTTTGCATTTTTTCTAAAACGAGCTAGGCTTTCGTCTAGGTTATTTTATTAGGTTACCATCTGGCCACGGGCGAGTGAGCTCGATTGACTGCCTCGGTGGCTCAGTGGTTAGTGACCCTAACTTCTGGATCAAAGAATCGAACCTTCGAACATCGAACCCACGCCGGGTTCGATCCCCACCCAGGGCAAATATTTATGTGATGAACAAAAGTGTTTGCTCTGTGTCTGGGTGTTATTTAGTAACTATCTATATAAGTATTTATTTAAAAATAAGTATATGTTGTATATCAGTCTCTGGCAGCCATATCACAAGCTTTGCTTAGTTTGGGGTCAGAGGCCGTGTGTAAGATGTCCCAAAAATATTTATTTATTTAAAGCTTATCTCTAGCGAGAGCTGGGTCGCTACTTCCCGCATATAATTGATGTAGTAGTGTGTCTCTGTGGCCAAAACAAATAGAGTCAGCCACAGATACGCTACTAGTTAGTATCAGCCGCTGTACCTACGTGATTTTCAAAAGATTCAAAAGTATTCAAAAGGTTTTATAATTAACAGAATGTACTAAAAAATTTAAAGAAAATCATGTTAATTTTGAGTCTTGCTTATAACTTGCACCAAACCCCGTCAGTCCATGAACCAGTTGCCCGTTCGATAATAAAACTAAGACCATTTCCTCTGCATCATTATCTACCATGGGATTATCAATGGATTGCATGCCACTACGCGATATACTAGGGATATCCGGCCACTATCATCTATTCTTACCTACCTTGGTAAATTAAACAAAATATCATTTTACTACCTTTTTGATACTTCAGTTCTTGTTTTTAGGGTTCTGTTCCTAAAAAAGAAAAAACGGAACCCTTATAGGATCACTTTGTTGTCCGTCTGTCCATCTGTCCGTATGTTCGTATGTTAAGACTCTTTATCTCAAGAACGCGTAAAGTAAACGAGTTGAAATTTAAACCATGTAAGTATATTTACGATCTCTTACAGTTGTGAAAAAATCTAACTTCTCAGCTCAGAGCAAATAAAAAAATCAAGAGAGAATGTTGTGAACAAACAAGTGAAGCCAACCAAAACTACGCCTTGCCGTGTACAGACAATTACATATACATCCAGGTAACTATGAAACTACGCCTTGGCTTGTCAGTCAAACTAAGGCGGCGCAACAGCGACGTACTCACACATGTATAAAAAACCGGCTTCACTTGACTGTTTAACGACGTTCCCTCTGGATTTTTTTATTTGCTCTGAGCTTCTCAATTATTAATATAAAAAAGTTAGATCCGTTTATGTCGTAAACAACCGCAAATTTTGACAATCATAAATCAAAACCTAAAGGGTACTTTCAGTTGACCTAGAGCCATGAAATTTGGCAAGAAGCATTGACTTAGAGTACACATATAGGAATAAATCTGAAAACAGTACATTTTAAATTAAATCACAAAAAACAGGGCCTAAATCCAAAAACATGTAGGGCCAAAATTCAAAGCGAGCAAATCGTATCATGTGGGGTATAATATGAAAGAGCTTCATTAACCCATGCTAAAACAGGTTTACAATGTGTAATTTTCGATCTATGACGACAAAAAATTTGATTATTATTTATTTATCCTACAGAGATTTCAACATTATAGTTTTGTGAAATACAGGATACATACAGGAACCCTCGGTGTGCGAGCCTGACTTGCATTTGTTAAGTTTTTTTTTAAACAAAAACAACAAGAAGCTCAAGAATCAAACGCATCTACGTTAGTGCTATACTTAGCTAGGTACTTAATTCATAGGTACGCATCTGACATACATAGGTATACATGAAATACAATGTGTTATTTTTGATACAAAACTATTCTTAAAATAACTTCTACAAACGCTATCATTTCTTTTTAGGGTGCCGTACCTCAAATGAAAAAAACGGAACCCTTATAGGATCACTTTGTTGTCCGTCTGTCCGTATGTGTGTATGTCAAGACTCTTTTGAAATTTAAACTGTATACGTATATCTATGGTTTCTTGCAGTTGTGTAAAAAAAAACTTCTCAGTTATCGTATAAAAAAGTTAGAGCCGTTTATGTCGTAAAAAACCGCATATTTCGACACTCACAAAAATCAAAACCTACAGGGTACTTCCCGTTGACATAGAACGGTGAAATTTGGCGAAAAGCATTGTCTCAGCGCACACATATTATAGGAATAAATCTGAAAACTGTATATTTTTATTTAAATCACATAAAATAGGGCCTCAAATAACACAAAATATGGGTTCAAAATTCAAAGTGAGTAAATAAAGTAAATAAATAAATAAATAAAGTAAATCGTATCATGTAAGGTATCATATAAAAGAACTTCATTAGCACATGCTAAAAAAGGTTTTTAATTATTTTAACAATTTGTATGTACGGAACCCTCGGTGTGCGAGCCTGACTCGCACTTGTCCGGTTTTTTTTTTTCTAAATTGGTCAGTTTCAAATGAAGTTTTGTCAAGTTTTGCTCATGACACCGCATATATTATTGGTAGTTTTACATTTTCTTCTGTATCATTAACTACTATGGAATTATCAATGGATGCATGTCGCTACGCGATATATTAGGGATTTTCGCCGATTATCATATTTATTTTTACCTACCTTGGTCCCTTAATTAACTCTTAATTCACCTTATAGGTCCCACAGACCCCGCTAAATGTTTTTAACAGGCCTAAAAACCTTGTACATTACGGTTTAGCTTTAGCGCATCCCAGTACGTCCTAAAGGGACGCGATAAATGCGGAGTGGAGAGAACGACCTCTTGCGCCCTTTAAATCCGGGAGTAATTAATATTTAAAATTCTTTTAACGCCATCTGTGTAACGACGGTAACAATATTTACTAAATTCAAAACATCGTGACGATAAAGCAATGTGATCAATAGAACCTTATAACAAGTATCGCTTTTATTACTAACTTGTTATAATAGTTCTGTATTATTATACTAGATGGCATAGAAATAAAGGAGACGTCTTAAAGTGGTATATTATTCAGAGAAAATTCTATCCAAGATGATGAATCATTTGAAAGCTTGTTTTGCGGGCTTCTCAAAAATAATCAATTTAGATTTTTTCATCCCTCCATTTTTTTTATATGTGGAAAATAAATTGTATGAAAAATATTAATACAGCTTTTTATTTTTTTTAGTTAAACAATGATACAGTGCTTCTATCGTTATTTTACTTGCATTCGTAGCTGATTCTTCCACATTCATCTCTTAATTTGTTAAAATTAAAAATTATAACCTAACAGAGTGACCAGTTAGTAGGTACCATGTGACAAAATTAACATATACAAAGTGTGTCTAATTGTTAAATTAAAGCATTTTTACGAAATATTCGCGGCATCTGTACAAAGTCGGTCATGCTATTTTTTGCAAATAATAATCTTGCTTAGAATAAGTTTGTTTATTTCCATAATTTATTATTTTTTCAGATATGAAGTATATGTACTTTTTTTATTCATAGATGGAGTACCAATCCGAAAAAGGATTGATTTAGTTCAGGTCATCATATCATTATGAACAATTTTTACTATGGTATCAACCAACTTGGAACAAGAAAAAAAAACCGGGCAAGTGCGAGTCAGGCTCGCACATCGAGGGTTCCGTACAAAACACATTGTTAAAATAATTAAAAACCTGTTTTAGCATGAGCTAATGAAGTTCTTTTATATGACACCTTACATGATACGATTTACTCACTTTGAATTTTGAGCCCATATTTTGTGAATATTGAGGCCCTATTTTTTTGTGATGTAAATAAAATGTACAGTTTTCAGATTTATTCCTATACTAGCTGCCCGCCCCGGCTTCGCCCGGGTACGACTGGTTAAAAAAGACATTTTATAAGTATTGTGCTTATATACCTACCATGTAACCAAGTAACGTCACACACATGCGCACAGTTATTTTGGCGCGTTTTCATATTACATTAGCTTACCTATACGCAAATATTTTCACCATAGAATACCCACTACTAAATATAGGGCTACCTTATTAGATCTTGAATAACACCGAATAAAACCTTTGCAAGAGGTTTGTATCCAGCTTCCATCAATGTATCCACCAAAAAATGAGGTTCTCAATTAGATTGTGTTTCATTTAGTATGTACATATGTTATGCGATCATTCCGTCAATTAAATTTTGACTCTCAATAAAGTGTTGTAGTCTTAAAATGTACCTATCTATTATAATGTCCATTGCTAGACATACCGGACGAACCGATAGGATGGGTTGAAAGCTACTCGTAGGTACTTAAATCGCGGGTGTTCCCGTAGTCTTAATCTGTTCAACTATTAACATAAAATAAAGATAGTATTGGCCATCTAAATAAAAGTAAGTTCGTATGGGTCGGCTATACGTTATCTATGGCTCTGGTTTCATTGTTTTTAAACGGTTAGAATATTTAGTCCATCTACATTCTACCTACGTAAGTTAGTTTCTACTATATACTTGTATTTGATCTTTTCTTCATTTGATAACTTTGTAAAATATTCGCCATCAGTTCTACTTCTACGAATTGTGTGCCCTATCTAAAGTCTCTACAACTTGCTAACCCAAAGAGCAAATTGAACCGATGGAAACGCTGGCATCCAACGTGATCTGGTGGTCTCGACCTGATCTTAGATTCACGTGGAGACCTTTTCTACGCTTGCCAATAGGTACATTGTCTACGTTCATGAACTTTAAACCCTCATCGATCATTCGTTTTACGAACTATGTGTCAGTTCCTATTAACTACCACTACAACAGATATTTTAAATCGACGGTATGTCGGCTCGCCTTACTTATGGGTAGATTTGGAGAACCAAATCTCAAGGTGTTACATAAATCAGCGCACTAATAGAGGTGGTACCTATATGGAGCCGTGGTGGTCAAGTGGTACTCGTATACCTATCCTACAATCGAGAGTTGTTGGATTCAAATCCTAATCCCGTATCAATGAGTTTCTTTGGAACATAATTATGTACGGAATTTCACAATGTCGTGTGGCAACCTGTATACCTATGTAGCTATGTACATCCGAAGAAGGGACTTGATGCCGTATATCAACCAACCCGTACTGGGCCACCGTGATGGATATGACCCAATCACCCTTCGTAAACAGACCTATGTTCTGCAGTGGACGATTAAAGAAGAATGGTATATAAACAGTACTTATAGGAATAGGGGTGATATAATACATGCACAACGCGACAGCGTTTATTTTTTTATATTTCTATGACTTAAAAAATTTCTAAGTGTTTCGGAATAGCCAATTTGACGATTCAAAAAACAATTTACTTATACATATAAATTGAAACAGTCTTGAAAACAATATGATTTATTTGGATAAGGATTTAAACAGAAGTATGAATAACATGGTCGAATATTGGTCGGTATTTCTATTAACTTTTAAAAAGTAATAAGTGGTTATTGTGACATAATGATAGTAGTTAGACATTATGGTATTGCAAAGTTTTTTTGTAGATATTGATATGTTCTTTAATATTGTAGAACAGACTTTTGTTCTATCATCAATAGTTTCCGCAGCGTATGCAACGAAAGACGTTTTAATTAAGACATTTTTTTTACATGTTGGGTTACGTTACTTAAGTTTTAGTAAGGATTCGTAATCTTTTCTAGGAATAAATATAACTTATGTTACTTAAAGTGAATGTAGCTTTCCAACGGTGAAAGAATTTTTAAAATCGGCACAGTAGTTTTCGTGTTCATCATTACAAACATACCTACACACACACACGTAAATACAAACGTCCGCCGCGCGCCGGCCGGGCCGCTACCGCCCGCGCCGCACCGATTTGTCCCTGCTTTTTAAATCTGTAATATCTTCGAAAATATTCATTTAAATTACATGCTGTAAAAGGCCATATTGATCTATATTGAATGGACAATGTATTTAAGGTACTTAATTAGATATGCATTAATTATGTATTGCTTAAAATAACTTTCTAAATAAGCCATTTTATCCCGTAATGGTTATTGTGGGCTATCCTTAAGAGACAGACATATACCATCGCGGACTTTTTTGTTGACCTTTTTAAGGTGTACAATACCGTAGTACATTATTTTGATTTATCTCGTGGGGTTCAGTCAGCGTTTGCAATGTAAGCCCAAAAAAACGTGTTTATTTACGACATTACATTAGAAACCTGTAAATTTATCAGTGTTCCTCTACAATATTATGTATGTATTATACATATAAACCTTTCTCTTGAATCACTCTTTCTATTAAAAAAAACCGCTTCAAAATCCGTTGCGTGGTTTTGAAGATTTAGGGAAACATAGGGACGGACAGACAGCGACAGCGACTTTGTTTTATACTATGTAGTGATAGTGATAGTGATGATGAGTACTCTAAGACAATGCTTCTCGCCAAATGTTATAGTTCTATGTCAACGGGAAGTACCCTGTACGTTTTGATTTTTGTGAGTGTCGAAATATGCGGTTTTTTACGACATAAACGACTCTAACTTTTTTAAACGACAACTGAGAAGTTTGTCTTTTTCACAACAGCAAGGATTCATCGATATACGTATACAGTTTAAATTTAACTCGATATCTTTACGCGTTCTCGAGATAAAGAGTCTTGACACACACACACAGTCGGACAGACGGACAGACAGACAACAAAGTGATCCTATAAGGGTTCCGCTTTTCCTTTTGAGGTACGGAACCCTAAAAATCAGCTGTTTCTATGAAAGCTGCCTGGGACAGAATGACATCACTTTTATCGATAAGGTCGCTAGCTGTCACACTAGTTTTAAGTCACTTCATTGTACGCAATATTTTTGTATTATATGTCTAATTAAGAGTACTATAGACGATTTTCGTTGTCGACACGAAATTGAACGAAAAATAACAATTTCGCTACACATTAATCTTAAGACATGAAATTCTGTCAATGTATTCAAATATACACGGGAATTCATTTTATTTTGTAGAGATGTTACTTAGACAGCTATAAGTTATCAAGAGCGAGAGCGTGTCGAGACTTGCGAGATAGGGTCCTGTAGACTTACACCAAAAAAATATAGGATTAGGAATTATCCTATAATATTTATATAATAATTTACCGCAAAAAATGGCATCACCGACTTCAGCTGTGTACAGATTGTGTGTATTTTTAGTATTATATGCAAAAAAGTAGATTTTGAAGCTTAGAACTCATAGAGGTGATTCGTGACTGGATAGATATAGGTATGCTCTTCAGTACTGTTCAACCTTTCTGTGACACGTTGTAAACAGGGTTATTCCTAGTCAATTAGCATCCTTTTAGGGGCTAATTCTGTACATAAAAACTAACAACTTTGTTCTACCTTTGTCAAATCTTTAAAAAAAAATCTGCTTATCCACATATTATGTTGTCGCGGGTTAACGTTATTTTTCTATGGAACAAATTTTTTTTTTGAGTTTTGACAAAAGTTGCAGAACAAAAGTTTTTAGTTTATGTTCAAAATAAGCCCTTAAGAGGATGCTAATTGATTATAAATAACCCTGCATACGCGTCGACTAGAAAACCTCCTCCATTTCGTCGGTTAAAAATTACTTCTGTACACAGCGGAAATATTCTAGCTAGCACATGTCAGTGTATATTACCCAATTAACTTTCCGTAGATATGGGACAGAACATTTTCAGGATTGGCACTATAGTAAAAGTTAATCATAATAGTCATAAGAAAAAAAAATAGTTTACCAACCATAGAAAATGTCTGTCAGAATGCTTTCATTCTCCATATACCTACCTATACAGGGTTATATATTATTCTGAACATCAAAACTAACAACTTTTGTTCTGCGACATTTGTCAAAACTCAAAAAAACCGGTTTTCCTTACATTTTGTCGCAGGTGAGCGATATTTTTCTATGGAACGACAATTTTTTTTCAGGTTTGGCAAGAGTCGCAGAACTAAAGTTGTTAGTTTTGATGTTTAGAATAAGCCCCTAAAAGGATAATAATTGATAAGAAATAACCCTGTATACCCAGTATACCTATTTTTTTGTTTGGAAACTATTTTTGGTCCCACAGTAAAAATGTACCTGCAGTTATATATTAGAAAGTGAGATACCGTTGTTATTAGTCAATTACTTACAACAAAATTGCGAAGATCCGTAAAGTTTTAGTGATTTTATCTTACCTCAAAAAGATTCTTGGTTCTCCTACGAAACCCTAAAAAATAAATTATCATACAGAGGCTAAATAATGCATTTCTCACAGTTTAATAAATATTTAATGCAGTAAAATACATAACTAAGTATATTATACAACTAACTATTTGAAAAAAGGAAATAAGTTTAGTTTAATGCAAATATATATTTGAATTATTTTAAGAATAATTTTTGTTTAGTATTTTTGATCAGTTTCTGATTAGACTGCTAATCACATGATTGTAAATTATTTTAAATAATAAAACAAAGTTTAGATTGTATTTTCATCAATTGTGGTAAGTCAGTCAACAAAATCTTTAAACATCGTATTTTTTAGTTAAATACCTTATTAATATACAAAAAGGATCCCTTAAAGGGTTATGGGCGAGACGAAAAAGAACTTCTTGAAGGGTTGTGGGCTGGACGTTAACCAGGGGCTAAAAGCTGTTCCATAAAATTTTTTTTCAAGAGTGTTTTTTCTTTTCTATATTTTATTTCTTTATGTATTTTTTCGCGCTTGGAACCCGTAAATGTCCCGTAGTAAAAGTCGTTCACTACATAGTATAAAACAAAGTCGCTTACCGCTGTCTATCCCCATGTATGCTTATATTTTAGAAACTACACAACTTTTGATGCGGTTTTTTTACAGGGTTTTTTTTTGTTTCGAATAGGTTTGCGTATGACTACACACTGCCTGATGTTAAGCAGATGTGCGGTCTAGGGTGTAGCACGCTTACCTAGAAGATACCTATTTACTCGGGATTTGAAGACACCCATGTTGTACTTTAACGGGAAGACAGACCCAGGCAAAGCGTTCCACATTCCGGCTGTTCGTATGAGGAATGAAGATTTAACGCGCGGAATGTCCACCATAAAAGGGTGGCGCTTTGGTCGCATCTGCGTCTAGCCGTACGATAGAAAAAAGAGGCAGGGGGGCAGATTGTGCAACTCCTGGGCGCACTCTCCGAAGTGTATCCGGTAAAAGGCCGACAAACACGCTACCTTGCGACGATGCTCAAGACTTTGCAGCTGCGACTTAGTCAAGGTGTCGTTGTCAATCAGGCTAGTGACTCGCCTCTCAATCGACTCCAGAGCCTCCAGTTGATATTTAGCAGAGCCATCCCAAAGGTGAGAGCAGTATTCCATGCAAGACCTGACTTGTGCTTTATAAAGACTAAGCAGTTGCTCAGGTGTGAAATACCGTCTCACCTTAGAGAGAACACGAATTTTTTTGGAGAGTGATTCAAGGGGTAGGTTTATAATATGTATAATACACCTGTGCGAAGCCGGGGCGAGTCGCTAGTCTAATAAAATATCTCTGTTGTTTATAGATGCAACCGTATTTTATTAGCAAGACTGTCATAATAGTATAATTATGTTATTGTTTGTTGAGTATTGTTTAATATTGCCGAGCGAAGGAAGCGTCTGTACTTGGAGATCGGCAAAGTTTTCATCTGTCGCGATGTCAGTCAATTAGGATGTTGATTCTCCTCTACATCATCTACGTTTCACATTGTTCAACAAAGCTAGACTATAGTTGGTGATATTGTTTCATGTTTAAATCCTAATATAGTTGATTGAATCAGACGTTACTTTGCGGAAATTCATCTTCAAATATTTGTTTTGAATAAATATTTAGGGGTCCCTTTAGTGTATTTCCGCTATCTTGTTGTAGGCAAATAAGGGCATTAAAAAAATAGTATAAGCGAGTATGAAGGAAATCGGCTTAGAGTGAATCCGTAGAGGGTTATGAAGATTCAGTTCAAAATAAATAAATAATAAATATTTTGGGACATCTTACACACGTCCACTGACCCCAAACTAAGCAAAGCTTGTGATATGGCTGCCAGAGACTGATTTAATACATATACTTATTTTTAAATACATACTCACATAGTCATTAATAATAATAATAATATATACTTTATTGTACACCAAACAAAAACAAATACAAACATTCTTAGGACTAAGTAAATTTACAGGGCACAAGGGCGACCTTATCGCTCATAGCGATTTCTTCCAGGTAACCCGTGGAGAGAAAAAATAAAACCACAAGGATTGGCAGAATAGTCGGTGGTGCATTAATAATAATAAATATTAACTAAACTAAATTAACTATAATTAACTAAAATAACATAATAACACCCAGACACAGAGCAAACACTTATGTTTATCACAAAAATATTTACCCTGGGTGGGGATCGAACACACGCCTCTTTGATCTAGAAGTTAGGGTCACTAACCACTGAGCCACCGAGGCAGTCATCAAAATATGCGAGATTTTCTATTCTAAGGTTAATAGTTATACAGGGTTATTGGTAATCAATTAGCATGCTTTTAGGGGCTTTTTCTGTACATCAAAACTTTGTGCTGCGACTTGTGTAAAAAAAGACAGCTGCTCCATACATTTTGTCGAGGGTGAACAATATTTTTTTATGGAACAGCATTTTTTTGAGATTTGATAAAAATCGTTGAACAAACGTTGTCAGTTTTGATGTACAGAATAAGCTCCCTAAAGTGATGCTGATTGATTATCAGTGACCCTGTATACCCACTTATGATTTCAGAAAATGGATATAGCCATGGAAGAGCTGGCGGTGATGAAAAATGTCACCAACGCCATGCAGGTGCTGGCTACTACTCTGGCTGTCACGGCCTGGATGTGGCCAAGACAAGCTCTCATACAAGGTTAGAGAAATAATTATTATTCGCCAAAAATGACGTGTGTAACCCGCTGTTTTATTAACATAAAAAATCTTACACTCGTTTTCTGACCAAAAACTAAGTAAAGCTCGTAATATGACTGCTACATACTACACAACATGTAACAGAAATTGAAAATGATTGAAAAATACTTAAATCACGCATGCTTAGACTCATTTAAAACTTACCCCAAAATGTATAATAATCATCAGCACGTAGGTATGTTACTGTTATAAGTACGTATTTACAAATAGGTTTTCACACTGTCTTAGTTTAGTATCAGTCTTTGCCAGCCATATCACAAGCTGTCCTTAGTTTGTCATCAGTGACCATAACCGTGTAAGAAGCCTCTTAATATTTATTTATAGCTCGTTAATGATCACACTTTTGAAACATTTCAGATGGTTCGAAATACGATTACATTGTAGTGGGCGCGGGCACGGCCGGCAGCATTGTAGCCAACAGGCTGACGGAAGACCCTGATGTCAGAGTATTAGTTATAGAAGCTGGCGGTGATGCTCCAATAGAAAGTGTTGTAAGTGCATTATTGATATTTAATCTAAAATTGACTGTAGCTGGTAATACTTACAATCAAATTAAAAAAAAAGAATTATAAAAACAAAAACATCAAAGAATATACCACTTATCAAATATCAGTATTGACGCTATAATAAATTCCTAGATAATAATTCACTAGGAATCTTTAAAATCTAAATGCCACGGAACACACACCAACGATTAATAGAAAAAATTAAAACTTTAGCCCGGAACAGATATTTAAATCCATCCTTTTTCTGCCTGGCTGAAAATCCAACTCGAGATTCCCTGAGTTGAGACCATAATAACTATCAATAGGAGAATAGCGTTGATAGTGAAATAATAAAAAGAAAATAAATAAAGAAAAAGCATAAAAATTTAGGAACACAAAAATAAATAAAAAAGCGCTAAATAATATCATCACTCTTGTTTTTAAATCTGGACCAAATGAAGTAGGTATATATTTCGTTGTCAAAATAACACTAATACACCAGTGGTTTTATCAAGAACCTTTACTTTTTCAGTTTCCTGCATACTTTCCATTTTTGCCGCGCACCATCAATGACTGGCAGTACCAATCAGTAAACGACGGCAAGACAGCCCAGCACAACAAGAAAAAATCAATCGAACTCACAGCTGGCAAATTTCTGGGAGGATCAAGCAGTTTACATCATCTGATACATTCTCGCGGCCACCCTGACGACTACAATGCTTGGGCTGAAGCTGCCAATGACGATACTTGGAAATATGCCAATTTACTAACATATTTCAACAAACTTGAAAAGCTACTAGACCAAGAAGTTCTCAATTCACCCAATGGAAGACTATATGGAACCGATGGATATATAAAACTAACAAAAGAACACAATAATATAACTGATAGATATTTAGATGCATTTAAAGAAATTGGGCATAATATAGTAGTGGATGCTAATGGGTATGATACACTGGGATATACAGAGCCTATTATGTATATTGCTGATGGAAATAGACAGGGTTCTGCTGAAGGGTATCTTAATAATGCAAAAGATAGACTAAATTTCAAATTACTTAAAAATACTATAGTTAGTAAAGTTATTATTGATGAAGGTGTTGCTATGGGAGTAGAAACTATAAAAAATAATGTTAAGTATTCATTCTACGCAACAAAAGAAGTCATAGTTAGCGCAGGAGCGTTAAACACTCCTAAACTTTTAATGTTATCAGGTATCGGACCAAAAGATCATCTAACCGATCTAGGAATAGATTTAATTTCAAATCTGCCAGTGGGAAGAAATTTGCAAGATCATCCAAGTGTAAAAATGGTTAGCAAAATGGGTCCCAGTTCTGGCCCAAAAGATCCAGCAAATCCTCACAAGTTTCCATTCCCTCAATTTATAGGATACGCTAGTTTGCAAAGAAAAGGTGTTCCGGATTACCAGACTATTAATTTAATATTTCCACATGACTCTAAAGAAATATTTCAACTGTGTACAGCTTTATTCAACTATGACGACGCTATATGCGAAGCGTTTTATGCAGCTAGCATTGGATCAGAAGCATTCGTGACAGTTATGAATATTCTAAACCCCGTGTCAAGAGGAAAAGTAGAATTAAAGAGCAAAAACCCAGAAGATGATCCTATAGTGAATCTTGGTAATCTTTCTGATGAAAGAGATGTGGAGCATTTCGCCGATTGTATTGAAGACTGGTTAGCAATTAACACATCGACACTTTTTACAAGTGTTAAAGCAGAGATTGTAGATTTGAAGTTACCAGAGTGTCAAGGATTGGTGGATAGAGAATTTACAAAATGCTATGTCAGAGGGGTTGGGAACTCCTTATGGCATTATAGCGGAACTTGTGCTATGGGAACGGTAGTTGACAATGAATTGAAAGTTATAGGTCTAGAAAATTTTAGAGTAGTTGATGCTAGTGTGATACCTAAATTAATTAGTGGCAATATATGTGCTTCGATAATGGCTATAGCTGAAAAAGCAGCTGATTTGATAAAGGAAAAGAACAATGTGAAGTGAAACATTGTTTGAAAAGTATTATTAAAGCTTAAGTGAATATCTTTTTTTATTACGTGTACTTACGTAATTAGTTGAATTAAATTAAATGTTTTTTAATCAAATGTGTATTCTGAGATTGCTTTTTTACTCAATTAAACGTTATTCATATTGAGGGCCAGAAAAGTCACTCGAATAATGCCGTAAAAGAGTCTCATATTAAGAAAAGTACCTAATGAACACTACATTTCTGTTAAGTGAAGGACAAACTCATAACCCAGAATAGTTATCTGTTTCTCCGTATGATTCTTCGCATAACAAAATAATATTTTCTTCCAAATAATAATCCAAATAAATCTTGCGCTCCTATCAAAGGCAATCGAAGCAAATTTCTGCCTTCAAAATATAAGGGTCTGTACGGAAATTGCTGGCCCTTTGCATCTGAACTCAGGGCGGGGCCTGGGGGTAAAAGGTAGAGTGTCATTTTTAGTTATTTTGTGTTATTTAATGAATTAAAATTTAGCTCACTTTTAAAAATCAGCCAAGTGCGAATCGGACTCGCGCACATAGGGTTTCGTACTCTATGGGAGTTCTCTGGGCCCCATTTCAAGCGTCTATCTGTTGTCATTATTAATATCGAGTAAAAAACGGCAAAAAATCACGATTGTTGTATGGGAGCCCCCTATAAATATTTATTTTATTCTGTTATTAATATTTGTTGTTACAGCGGCAATATAAATACATCACCTGTAATAATTTCAGGCTGTCTAGCTTTCACGATACAGCCTGGTGACAAGCAGACGAATAGACAGACGGATGGACAGAATGGACAGCGGAGTCTTAGTATAGGTCCCGGCACGTAAGTTGAACCAAAAAATATCACTCTCTCCCTTTCGTTTGCAGAGAAAAAAAAGAGAGGTAGCTATGGTTTAATGTTCAAGTTATTTGCCGGTTACTATAATAGGGTACCGTTTTTACCCTTTGGGTACAGAATCCTAAAAACAGCATTGACATAATTTTAGAAAAATAGATGCAGCCAATGTGGACTAAAAACAAGATTGAACAGAGCTTTATAAGAGTTTAAAAATTCTTACAGTTTCGAGTTAAGTTATGAAATGAATAAATGCAAAAAGAGAAGCGTGGTAGGTGAGATCGCCCGTGTGCCATTTTTGTTATGTTGACAACACTGCTGTGTCATCTTTAGAACAACTAAAAGTCTTTGATACTTACCAAACTTGTTTAATAAGTGCCTTTTTTTTTACAGACGTATGCAGGTTTCCATGATGTATTGCGATGTTTTTCGTGGTCAAAAATCTAGTAACCAATTCATAAATAGTATAAAAATCAGTTGAAAAATTCCAAATTGTATTAAGTTAAAAATCCAAGAGTCAGTATGTAATACAGCAAAAAATAGTATTTGACCCCCCAAATAATATCATCCTTAGTCCGCCCACCCTAGCCTCCTTGTAATAAATCAATTCCTCGACAAATTGGTAAATCTAAGTCAATATAATCCCAAGTTATGAGGTAACTTACTACTTTGGGGGAAAAATGCCCATAAATAAAGGGGGTAGGGATTTTGGATGAGTTAAAAGTTAGCTTAATGCGGTTTTGTGAGGTCAGGTCTGGCGTTTTTATCTTTAACGGTTTATTACATTTTTTTCTCAGGGTTCTGTTATGGGATCTTGTAATATGTAGATGTGGAACGCTTTGCCTGAGTGCCTTTCCGTTAAAGTACAATGTAGGTGTCTTCAAATCTCGAGTAAATAGGTATCTTCTAGGTAAGCGTGCTACATCATAGACCGCATATCTGCTTAACATCAGGCAGTGTGTAGTCAAACGCGAACCTATTCGAAATAAAAAAAAAATAAAAAACGCAAACCTATCTGAAATAAAAAAATATATGTATAATTATATCTAGACTAGTTTTTAACCGCGCCTTCGCCCGCATGATACTTTGATTTTTGACGCAATATCATTATAATTTATAGCCTATGTGTTAATCTGATATATAAGCTATATTATTGCAAAGTTTCATCTCAATCCGTTCAGTAGTTTATGCGTGAAAGAGTAACAAACATCCATCCATCCATCCTCACAAACAATCGCGTTTATAATATTAGTAGGATTAATCTGATATATAAGCTATATTATTGCAAAGTTTCATCTCAATCCGTTCAGTAGTTTATGCGTGAAAGAGTAACAAACATCCATCCATCCATCCATCCTCACAAACAATCGCGTTTATAATATTAGTAGGATGTATACGATGGGACATTACGAGTAAGTTTATTTTTAAATAATAGTGCCACATAGTATAATTTCGAAGGACTAGGAATGGAAGTGGCAACATTCCTGGGGTAACGCTTGTGACAAACGCTGCTGATTGGTTCCAAGGAGGTTCCAAGTGACATCGCATGATCAGCCGACGGGCGGGAAAATGCGAGGTGACATGTCACTTGTCAGTTGTGAATAGAGCTTGTTCGGAGGAGGTTGTGATGAACTGTGATTAGAATCGCTTGAGTGGTGACTCTTAATAGAACGGTGGCAGCGTGCGTTACGCTGCGGAAGGCCATGTCCTTCGCTTAAAGTTTTTTCTATAATTATAATCATCATCATCATAAGTAATCCTCTGTGTAATAAACTGATTGTTCGTGACTTCTCTCACTATGGAAACTAGCGTGGTTTTCGCTCATTTTAATTAAGTAAAGCACAGGTGTTACTCACGCATAGTTTTAGTAGAAAACTGCTACTATAGTTTCAATCGCATTTGGCGATCTTTCTCAAGGTTGGAGTACTAGCACGCGGGCTCGTCTCGCATGGCACTGACGATTACTGACCCGCTAAACCCACGCCACACTGAAGAATTGTTGGATCAATGATATAAAACATTACCACACTGAAGCACCATACGTAACTGATGCGGATCCTTTTATGGATTCGATATATAATAATTATTTTTTTGCGAAAAATAGCATGACCGACTTCACCCGTGTACAGAATCATTACATAGTATAAAACAAATTCGCTACCCGCTGTCTGTCCCCATGAAAAAAAGAATTATTGACGGACAACTAAAAAAAAAGTTATGCGTGGTTATACATAAAAAAAAATATACGCGTCGAATTGTACACCTCCTCCGATGGTTCGTCGGTCAAAAATGAATTGCGGTTCGTTTGTGTCGCTAAAACTCGAAAATGGCTGGACTGATTTAGCTGATTTGGATCTGGAAATATTTGCGTTAGTTCAGGGAAGGCTTAAACGGTAAATGAATGTATATGATCTTGTAAATAAGGCGATAGAAATCTTTCCCCTTTTTTTGAGAGAAATATTTGCCCCAATGAATAGTCGCTGACGACAAAAAAAATAAGATAATATATCAAACCTGTGTATGTAGCAAGTTTCAACGAGATTCCTTAAAATGTGCGATTTTTGGAAGAGAGTTACTTTGAACTTTGAATCATCATCCGGGTAGATGAAAACAAAATCATTAAATCAAAACTTAGAATTCGCCCCATTCGTTCACTCGGTCAATAAAAATGCGCAAAAACGGTGAAAACTGTAAAACTTTTGTACCCCTTATATAAAAACACCATGACAAATGCAATAACATGCGACGCCAGAACGTCAAAAAAGTTTGCACATTCTCTAAAATGGCAAACCTGTGACGTCACTGCAGGCAGCGGAAAAAAAGCGAGCGCAATTTGAATCCAATTAACAAAATTGAATTGTACGGTAAAGAGTTTTACTCGCATGGCTAATTCCGCGCAGTTTTTTATAGTTTTATATCTATTTGAAATCAAATTCATTGCATTTACGTGCTTTTTAGTGCTTGACGGTGTATTTATATCCAATGCTTCCAAAAAGAAGAGAGTAATAAAGTTTTCAAGACGCCAAGTCCTTATTTTGTATACAATACAATGTGCTATTTTGCCAAGTTCATGAGCTTTTAGAGGTGTCATAGGTAATTAATAACCAGGTCTTTGATAACAACATTTACTGAGAGACCAACCGTGAAATCGAGGAAAAAAATCAACTTGAACGTATAAATTGTGTCGCTAGATTTCATTAAGTACCTAACAAAAAGGAGTCGACACTGCAAAGCGTACCCCTCTGCCAAAAGTACGCGACCGGCGGTCATGTTCATATATATAAATATATCGGTCTGGTTGCGCTTGTGTTGCGTTAATTTTCAGCTAGTGTTAGTTAATTACATTAGTGTGCGTGTAAACTTGCTTATATTTTGGTTTGTGTGCGTTTCTTCACCCCCCACTGACTTGGCAGACTTCGGTGCTTAGGCGTGTCGACTCCTTTTGGTTAGGTACTTAACATAAACATAAACATAAACATATTTATTTCCAAATAACACATATGCAGAACATTCTTATATTAGTACTTAATTTTAACAAAACAGGTAAATTTTAATGTAGGTATAACAATGTAATTTTATGCACCCTGGATTTCGCACTAGGCTAGCCTGTGTCGCGAAATCCAGTGTCTTTCGTTTTTGTGAATTTAGGTATGAATGAATGAATGAAAAACTTTGAATAGATAAGGATTCTAATAGACAGTACATATATAATACTTACATATAACACAAGAAAATTATAACCGAACTACCGGTGGCAACTGACATGTATAATATAGGTATGTAGTGAATGTAGTATATGTGTGTCTGTGTGTGTGTGGGTGTGTGTGTGTGTGTGTGTGTGTGTGTGTGTGTGTATTTGATGTAAGACGAGTGACGTATCTGCGTAGCGTCAGCCTCATGAGAGTTGGGCTTAATGCTAGATTTAGTGAATTTTTGTACAGAAGAGCATTTTTTTTAATGATTTTGTAGTTGACGACCTAGTAAAATCTATACAGGGTTATTTCTAATCAGTTAGCATCCTTTTAGAGCCTCATTCTGTACATCAAAACTAACAACTGTTGTTCTGCAACTTCTGCCAAACTCAAAAAGAATGATCGGCTGTTCCATACATTTTGTCGGGGGTGAACGAAATTTTTCTATGGAACGACAACTTTTTTTTTGAGATTTGACAAAAGTCGTTGAACAAAAGTTGTTAGTTTTGATGTACAGAATAAGCCCCTAAAAGGATGCTAATTGATTAGAAATAACCCTGTATAATAACTAGCTGCCCATCCCGGCTTCGCCCCGGTATGTACTGGTTTTAAAAGTATAATACACAAATGCGATTATAAATTGAAATATAAACTAACCTATCTCTCAAGTTGTTTCAAACTGCACATGTGTGCAAAATTTGGTTAAAAGCTATATTACTAAGTACGTACTACTACGTACGTAGTAATATGGCTCAAAGCTAAATTACTACGTACAAAGCTATATTACTACGTACAAAAAATGCTAAATTGTACGTACGTAGTTATATAGCTCAATGCTAAATTACTACGTACAAAGCTATATTACTACGTACGTAGTAATATAGCCAATGGTTGAAATTGGTTAAGTAGTTTAGGACTCCATCGCGGACTAACAACGTGATGCGTAATTTACATATATTGAGAAGATAAGTTAAGAAGAAGATAATGTACTAGTTTTCATTTAGGTACCATAATACATAATGTCATAATACATAATGTATATGTACCTATTGGCTAATTTTGTCACAATAATAATGATTTTTGACATTGTCTTTTGACAAAGGAGATGTCCACAAGTGATATATTATGGAGAGAAAAATCTAACCAAGATGCATCATTTGCTTGTACTCGTATTATAGGCTTCTCAAAAATATTTAATTTCGATTTTTTCATCCCCCCATTTTTTTTAACTGTGAAAAATAAATTGTATGAAAAATAATAATACAGCTTTTTATTCTTTCTAGTTTAACCATAATAAACTGCTTCTATCGTTATTTTACTTGCATTTGTACCTAGCTGATTCTTCCACATTAATCTCTTAATTTGCTAAAATTAAAAGTTATAACGTACCAGTGTGACCAGTTAGCAGTTGCAATGTGACAAAAAACACTTAAAAAGTGTGTCTAAGTGGTAAAAATGCCTTGATTTAACAATTTGGAGGTTACTTAATCAGGGTTGCTAGAGATAAACTACCTATTGAGCCAACCATATTTATTTATCCTAATAAATTCAAAATTAATTTAAAAAAAAATTGGTGGGCTATCTTTTGTGAAAAATATGAACATGGTGGCCTGGAAGAAATCGCTTGAAGCGATAAGGCCGCCATTTAGTATAACTAATTTTTAATGTTTTTTATTTTTCATGTGTTTGTATTGTATTTGGTTAAGCTAATAAAGAATTATCTATCTATCTAACTTTCTCGAAATGTAACGAGTGTTGTGGTAAGAATTTTTGATTATTATTATACCAGCCTCCATACATTTTGTAGACATGTCCTATGACTTAGTGCTCGTACGTTCTTGCTATAAGATTTTGATAGGCGTTATTAGAATGTTCATCAATCTATTAGAGTACTTCGAAACTACATTTGTGTGTAAGATGTCCGCAAATATTTATTTATTTATGACAATGCTAAAATTAAAACAATGAACCATAATTAACTATAAACACCGATATCCACCTTGTGCAGAATTCGAATCCTTACATAGTTTTCACGAATCGATGTGAGATCCATGAACAGTACATTATTGTTGATTTATCAAAAACGGCTCAGCCGATTTCGTCAAAATTTCTTCTTCCAAACTAATACAGATTTTTTTAAAATCCGTTTACAATTTGCGAAAATATCGATTAACATTCCCAAAAAAAGCACACAGACGAACATAGTACTTCCTTCTTTTTGGAAGTCGGTAAAAATTGGTTATTTTTGTACTAAAATAAGTTGAGTGTTTTCGGAGCTAGCCCTGATGTAAGCTACCTGAAAGGCTCTGACATGGCTAAACGGTTAAAACAACCGGGACTCCAAATTCAACGTGTCAATCGCGGTCACCAACAGAACTGCTTATTTCGGTGAACGCTAAGAAATATCGTCAAACTACACTATAACCGCAAAGTATAGTATTTTGTAGCGCTTATAGCGTAGTTGGACTAGGTGTTCGTTAGCGATCATCGAAGTTAAGCAAAGTTCAGCACGGCCAGTTTTCGGATAGGTGACCCCGACAACTGGGCGCTCGTCGTTCGTTCGTGCGTTTCAGCCATAGGACGTTCACTGCTGGACATAGGCCTTCCCTAAAGATCCTGCGGTTTTAATGAGGTCATCCGTCCACCTTGTGGGCGGACGTCCTACGCTGCGCTTGCCGGTACGTGGTCTCCACTCGAGAACTTTTCGACCCCATCGGTCATCAGTCTTCCGAGCTATGTGCTCTGCCCATTACCATTTCAAATTGCCAATCCGCTGGGCTATGTCGATAACTTGGGTTCTTCTACGGAACTCCTCATTTCTGGTTATAGTGCGTACCACCAAAGATGAGATTTCACTAGCGTCAGTGGTGGGGGATCTTGCGCAGGTACAGTCGTGTACAAACTAACCATCCAAAATTTGTATACTTATCTATTAAATGTTTTATAAACGTTTTTTAGAAGTTTGTATATCTATTATCCAGAATTTATATATTTCAAGTCTCATCTTTGATGGCACGTAGTATATACTTGGAGCTTACTAATAAGGCCCATAGTGAGAGACCACGTCTCTGTGGCATAAGACATCACTCAATGAGCGCTCAGACTTACTTATTTACAGTATTTTTGTACAATATTGTGAGTAAAGCGATACCAATAAGCGGCAGATTGAAAATACAGCGAGTAACGGTGTACATTTCCTCAGAAACACCTAATCAAAACACGGATTCATTCCTGATATTACATCGCGGTAGGGCTGCTACAGAAATATGTGCAGTCAAAAATTATTGTTTGTTCAATTTGCTCCTAAATGCGGCAACACTGCTGGCTGCCACCGAACCACGTAAAAGTCAATGTCAAAAAGTCGAATTCCTGCCATTAAAAACTGTAAAAGTAGCTTAGAGTAGTTATTTATACTCTAAAAAAAGTAGGCTTGCGGACTATAATATTACATGATATTGTCATATATCTTTGTTTTAAATAAATATTTAGTTTATTTCCGCTATCTTATGATTTTTATTTTGAGTGCTTTTCACACTAGATTTTATCTCAAATAGTTATCTTTGTGATAAGCATTTCAAAAATCTGAAGCGAACGCAGGATTTGAACCTGCCCCTTCGGATCACTAGCCCGACGCTCTAACCAACTGAGCCAGCCCGCCTCCTACGCAAGCTTCAAATTCTTCAATTGCTTACATTATACCAACTTATAGCGTTGGTGGCGCCACCTGTGATACCAGCATTAGACAGGTTATTACTCAACTAGAAGTTATTAGAACTTCTTAAGATTGACGAGAGATGACGCACTGCTAAATCAATATTACAGGCGGTACGAGCGGTATAGCAGACGGGCGGGCATCTGTATTGTACTGGTTATATAAGAAGGGCTCACACAGGTCCGGTCGCGGTACTGCCGCGTACTGCCCTTTACCGCTCGTACCGCTCGTACCGCTCGTACCGCTCTACCGCTCGTACCGCCTGTGTTTGATGGAGCCTTTATTCTCACTGCATTACACTCGGTTCGACACGTGTTTCGCCTCTCAACGAGGCATCTTCAGGACGTGTTGACTCTTCGAGGTCATAGGAATATTAGTAATTGTGTATTTTTTTTTATAAATATCCTTAATGTCCTTAAACTTATTTGCCTACAACAAGGTAGCGGAAATACACTAAATATTTAGGTATTCAAAACATAGATTTGAAGATGAATTTCTGGAAAGTAACGCCTGATTCAATCAACTGTGATATCGTCATATATGACAACAATGTTGGATCAATAACTGAAACAAGCCGAACTCTTAGGCAAACAACAAAAAATCAAGTCGATGGCTCAGGCCGATCGTGTCTATCGCTTGTTCCACGCTCTCGCTAGCACGCTCTGTCAGAACGCGACACTTTTTCGTCCGTGCAGCCAGCGTTCTTCGATTTATAAAACGTTATCACGTCAAAAAAAACGTCAAATTGACGCTATGGGGCTAACTCACGGAATAATGAAAAACAGTAAAAGTGAAATAAGGTTAAAAAGTTGTGATGCATAATATCAGAAACATGGCGTCAAAAACGCATAGAAACTGTTATGTAATCTTGACACAAATGACACTTGATCTTGACTTGATTGAAATGATAGTGATCAAATGTCAAAATCGATTTCACAACATTGGCGGACAAACTTCAAACGTCTCTGTGGGGTCTGTTTATTTTGAACTAAGTCATAGCAAAGATGCCACGTCAATTCAAACTCCGCCCCTATTATGTATTGTTATAAGAATGTTCTTTATAATATGATTTTCTCCTGCAAGACCGGAATACAAAACAGCAGCTTGTATTTCTACTATTTCCTACTAGATTCCGCAGCCCTAATAAAATCATCGTACCAAATTGCAAAGATTCCAGCAACAAAGGCTCAGCAACAAACGTTGTTATTACGTCATATTACATATTTGTTTCCTTATGTTATTTTTTATGAAATCCCCTATCTAATTTATCTTTATACCTCGTGGTTATTACCACTTTTGTAAAACATGAAACGAATTTATAAATGATTTTTATGAGATAGTACCTACTTTTGGAGAGATGTTCATATCATTCATATGTTCAATAATACTCATTAGCAAAAGCTAATGAGTATTATTAGTAATGAGTTTTAGTTAAGTAGTCAGTCATTAGGCCTAATTACATTAAGTAAAGTACTTAATGCCTAATTATGAAGGTGCCATTGTATATTAGCAATTTAGAAATTTTCTGTTTCTTTTTCACTGTAGGCATTCAATAGAGAGAACACTTTTTACTTTGCTATTTAATTAATATTAAATGATGCCTTCATAATTGGGCCTACTCGTATTTTATTGGTTAGAATTAAACTAAGAAATAGATTTACTGTTTTAGTTACTTATTCAGTGTATTATTATTATAAACAACGGGACTAATCGCGCACTAAAATTACGAGATAAATAAATACCTCCTCATCCCGACGTTTCGGCCGAGTTGCATCGATCGTGATCACGGGTAGACGTTCTACCTGATGAGTCGGGATGAGGAGGTATTTATTTATCTCGTAATTTTAGTGCCCGATTAGTCCCGTAGTATATAATAATAATGTGTTCAAATCGCGAAAGTTTAAAAACAACATTATTCAGTGTGATATACATATTGATTGATAAGTACCTAAATACAAAAGAAAATCACTTTCCGACGCCGATTTTAATGTGGATTTCAGAAAATTTTAAACGTTTAAAATTTGCATAGATAGGTATAATAAGTTTGTACCTACATGACGGATGGCTAGCCTTAAAGGCCAAAACACACATACGGCGGGCGCGGGCCGGGCGCGGTGCGGGTCGGGAGTACGGCGTGCCGTCGGGCGCCCGACCCGCGCCCGCCGTATGTGTGAATCGGCCTTAAGTCTGACGCCAGAGTTTTTAAGCCGCCTGAAGACTTCTGATACAACTGGGTCCTTCAATTCAATGTGTCATCCGGGCCACGGTAGCGCTCACTTGTAAATACCACTCACGAATCGCGGTCTTCGGATGGGTGGGTCACCCGACTCACATCGACTAGGCATTTTTTCTGTTTGTGACCCAACCGTAGACTGACCGCGACTAACTGACTAAAAATATGCCCAGGTATTAAGAGCATAGAAAAAATAAAAAATATTTAGTGTGTTCGTTTGCCATTCGCTTAAAAAACATTGACTGCCTCGGTGGCTCTGTGGTTAGTGACCCTAACTTCTAGGTCAAAGAGGCGTGGGTTCGATCCCCACCCAGGGCAAGTATTTATGTTATGAACATAGGTGTTTGCTCTGTGTCTAGGTGTTATTTAGTTACTATCTATATAAATATGTATTTAAAAAATATGTTTATGTAGTATATCAGTCTCTGACAGCCATATCACAAGCTTTGCTTATTGTGTGGTCAGAGACTGTGTGTAAAGTGTCCCCAAATATTTATTTATTTATTAAAAAAAATATTTGAATTCCCTGCTCTGCTCTGGGGCTCAATGTAGTTTAAATGTAATTAAATAATAAATTTAAATGTAATTTAAATTTCTGTCCGGCTGAGATTCGAACCCAAGACGATCTGCATAGAAGCTCAGAGCAAATAAAAAAATCTTATTATTTATTTATATTTTTGATTTTTTTATTTGCTCGGAGCATAGTAGGCAGACGTACTACCAACGACACCAGGACAAATCGTCAACACAATGAATAAAACTTCTTGACGGCTGCGATGTAACCTACAATCATAACTATAACAGAATACGGCTAAAACTCACGTTATAATTATACGGTCGATCCGCAAGGGATCCGACCAGTTTCGGAGTATTTAGTAACCATTTATACCTACTCTATAAAATTTAACTTGATCTCTGCGACAGCTGTCAGAAAAATCACGCCTATGAAATCCTGATTTTCTTAAAAGTACAGACAGTACCTGTCAATGTCATACTTTGTGGGCATGCCGATTAGTGATGGGCGACGAATGATCGTGACCACAGAGTTTTAGATAGAGTTTTGATTAAAATATCGATAGTTTATACTGACGGTATTTTAAATAAAACTTGATTTATCATTAATTTTATTGTATATTGTAATATTATAACATTTTTTAGACGTGTAATTAAAGTAAACCCAATTATATGTTACATTAGCATCGATAATAGTGAAAAACGTCGATAAATACTATCGTTACATTATTATGAGTATATAATTAATATCATACCATTATTTATATGTGTGCATACTTGATCTCAAATAATAGTAAGTAAATGAAATCCAATTTCTCACCTTCATCTACTCATTCGATTTCATTACAACATTGTTTGAAAATAGATTTTTTCTACCACTATCCCAACTCTAAAAATGTCAATCTTCTAATGTCGCAGAGATCAAGTTAAATTTTATAGAGTATAGTATTTAGTAATTTACCAACCTAACCTACAATCTGCTCAAAACGCAGTATTGACTGAAGATCACTGAGGATTTGGTTTTGCGCAGCTTGTACCTAACTTCACAGACCGCCAAGAAGTTTAATTAAGGTATATCTCAAGTTAAAAGCTCACAACCGCTAACATTCTAGCCAGGGGCTGTAACATGTCGAGGAGGATAGGTACTGTACTGTACCAGCCATTTTAATAGTCCACTGCAGGACGTAGGCCTACCCACGAAGGGTGATTGGGCCATATCCACCACGCTGGCCCAGTGCGGGTTGGTGGATTCACATACGCCATCGAATTTCTTTTACGGACGTATGCAGGTTGCCTCACGAGGTTTTCCTTCACCGAAAAGCCAGTGGTGTGAAATTCCGTACATAAATTCCAAAGAACTCATTGGTACGGGACCGGGGATTTGAACCCACGACCTCACGATTGTAAGGCGGGTGTCACTACCTCTAGACCACCACGACTTCGGAGGATAGGTATACAGGGTTATTTATAAACAATTAGCATCCTTTTAGGGGCTTATTCTGTACATCAAAACTAACAACTTTTGTTCTGCGACTTTTGTCAAAACTAAATGAGTTCAAAGATTCCACCCGAACAAACATACATACATTGCAAGTTGAATAAAAGCTTTAAAAAAAATTTTGTCAATGAATTTTATATTATTTTGTTATATTTTTAGATAACACTGCATTTCACTTTGATAACTTTGTTGTCATGTTCATGTATCTATATTATGTAACTTTTTTGTAATATTAGGTTCCATGAATTTCAATAAAGTTATCTTATCTTATCTTTAACCCTATACTTGGCATTGTATCTGTACGGAAACATAGATTTAAAAAAAATATTGAGACTATTGACAATGTGTTGTGATATATTTTTTTGCACAATTTAAAAGCTAATAATGTATATAATTAGTAAAAAAATATTTTCTTGCTGTTGGCAACACTGAAATGACAGTAGCTCGCTAGATGGCGAACCGTGCGCAGGCGTCTACTTCACGGAAGGTAAAAAAATAGATTTATTTAAGAATTTCCAAATGATTTGCTAAAATTATCCACTAATATTATGTGTCACAAATGTTACTTTTTGCGTATGTGTTTTTTTTATTGAAACTGGGTCTTTATAGTTTGTAATTTACCCATTTTCCCGAATGTATCTGTAGGAGCACACTGCCAAGTACGCAGTAAATTTGCAAACATTTGATTAGTATCTGAGGAGATACACTGCCCGTTACGTATGAAATCATGTTGGTAAAATAAATTTTGTTTAATCAACAAGTTTATTACGACAATTTTATTATTTTATTATAATATTCTTAAGTTTTGTTAATATTTGATCGAGCGAGCGAAGGAAGCGAAGATCTCAGAGTCTAGAGGCGTTTGTATGTATAAATGTATGTATATATGTTTACTATATATTGATATATAGATTAGCTTTGCTAGTATACTTAGCACTGTTGTTTTATTTGTAATCTCTAATTTGAATTGTATTTTGATCTACAGGTTCGACCACACAATCGTCAAATAAATAGCAGAGCTCAAAAAAGACTTGCTCTTGTTCCCAAGGTGGGGGCTAAATCAGACTTAGAAGACAGTGGCTCATCTGCCGATGAGTTACAACACTATCCATATCATTTTCAAAAACACTCTGGTAGCAGTTCACCAGCTCCATCATTGCCATCGTCGCTTTTAATTTGAATCTGTTGAATTCAGATGAAGATGAAGAAATAGATAACGTGTTAGCTTCAACATCCTTACAATCGTTTCTGCCATCGCCAGCATTAGAAACTGCAAGCTCTCCCTCAATTCTGTCACCAAACCAATCTGGAGTTTTACATCACGGTAACAAATGCCTCAATCAGTTAAAATCATTTACACACCCACCTTCGCCGTTGGCAGTCTCATCTGTCCAATCACCGCAAGCCATCGCTTCGACTAGCTATGAACAAGTGCCATCACCATTATGCGTTCCTTCACCATCTACAGCTACGCGATCTAAAAAAGTCACAGCTCTGGCAAAAGACTTGCCAAAAAATAAACCGATAAAACGAAAGAAATTGATGTTAAATTGGAGCAGCAAAAAATTTAGTGGCGCAGCAGAAATCGAAGATGTATCATTTGAAACATCAAATGAGGGATTCAGTCCTATTGACTATTTCAAACATTTTTTCTCTGATAATATCATATCTCTACTTACTGAACAAACAAATCTGTACAGTACTCAAGTGAAGGGTACATCGATAAATTTGACAGAAGATGACATCAAAGATTTCTTGGCAATTTTGATATTCATGGGAGTTGCAAAGTTGCCAGCTTATACAGACTACTGGTCCACTGAATGCCGATATAATAATGTTGCTGACATAATGACGTTTAAAAAATTCCAGATGATAAGACGTTACCTTCACTGTAACGACAATTTAAAAGATGACGGTGATCGATATTATAAAGTTCGGCCGCTTCTTCAAGCAATACGTGCCAACTGTTTGAAGATCGAAGAAGAGTCGCGATTTAGTATCGACGAAATGATGGTACTTACCTCACAAAGGAAATAGAGCGGGAAGTCGGAAACAATACATAAAAAACAAGCCCAAAAAATGGGGATTTAAAATCTTTGTACGAGCAGGAGTTTCAGGTATCGTTTACGACTTTTTGCTATATGGAGGAGATGACACTTTCCGATTTCACCGATTAAGTGACGAAGAAAATAGCATGGGCTTAGGGTCGAAAGTCGTTTTGGCTTTAGCTCAGTCTATTCACCAACCCGCATGCAAGGTGTTGTGCTTCGACAACTTCTTTACATCTATTGAGCTTCTGCAATATTTACGTAACCAGTATGGAATATTTGCTTTGGGGACAATTAGGCAAAACAGATTGCGAGGAGCTGAACAGAAACTGCCTACTGATAAAAATTTAAAGAAAAAGGCAGAGGCTCTTTTGCGCAGGTGCAATGCAACAAAAATAAGGTTGTAGTTGTGAAATGGTTTGACAACAAATGTGTGACCGCAGCAAGCACATTTGTGGAAGCTCGACCTGTACAGGTTGTAATGCGATATAAGAAAGAAGAGAGAAGAAAAATGCCTGTGACGTGTCCAAACATAGTAAAGGAATATAATTTGAACATGGGTGATGTTGATTTGGCCGACATGTTGGTTGCACTTTATAGAACACCATTTAAAGGTCACCGATGGTATTTGCCACTAATTGCACAAATGATAGATATATCAATGAATAACGCTTGGTTGATGTACCGACGTGATTTTGAAAAGACGCGACGTCGGAATATATATGGCAATAATAGCAACGAGCTGCAAAAAATGAAACCGATTAGCCTCAAAAAGTTTCGACTTGATGTTTACAAAAGCCTTCTGAAATTAGGAAGAACTAGCCACGTAACAAACGTACCCTCTACTGCAGTACCTGTTATCAAAAACCCATCAGCTGAAAGGCCTGTTGACGCAGTTCGGTTTGATCAATGTGGTCATCTTCCCACATTTTCATCAAAAAGGAAGGTGCAAATATTGCACCAAAGGACAGACGAAAGTATTTTGCCAAAAATGTAACTTGAGGCTGTGTTTTTTGCCAGAGCGGAATTGCTTTCTAGCTTTCCATACAAAGTAATAACCTCGTATGATAGAATAATATGATCTCATTTTTGTAATAGTTAACAGTAAAGTGTTACTTAATAGTAATAAGTGTAGTATTATGCTTGTATAAAAATATAATTACCAGAACTTCAAGTTCTATAATAGTGAGACTGTTGATTTATTTGATTATTTTTCTAAATGTTACAGCAAACTTTGAGACTGTTGGATATGCTCAATTTATTTAATTTAAAAAACTTTTAAAGTAGTTATTGTGAAACAAGTATAACATTGTGATCTCCTGATTATGTAAAGCTGTTTTATGAATAAAATATATAAAATATTACAAATAACTTATTTATGGCACACATGGCAGTGTATCCACTTAGATACAATTATTTTTGTTTGTAGATTGCTACCAAATTGGCAGTGTGTCTTGCAGGATACATTCTCTAAACTAAAAAGTAAATATTATAGATTTTATTAAATATTTTTTTTACCATGTTTATACGTCTAGTAATCCATATTACACAGAAAACATACATATTTTAAGAAAAAAAATCCTGCCAAGTATAGGGTTAAAAAAAACAGCTGTTTCATACATTTTGTCGAGGATGAACGATATTTTTGTACGGAACAACGACTTATTTTGAGATTTGACAAAAGTCTTTGAACAAAAGTTGTTAGTTTTGATGTAAGTACAGAATTAGCCCCTAAGAGGATGTTAATTGATTAGAAATAACCCTGTATATCTCAAGCTATGTTTCTGTAAAACGGTTGCTCCTCAAGACCACATTTCCCAAATAAAAAACCGGAAAAACACAAGACTCCCGCAAGTCTCGGCAGTATTTTATCATCGCGCCTCTAAATAAATAATACCAAGGACCACTACCACTAGTACGGGTTTTTTGAAGTAAAAACTTCTTTGGCGGCGTTGTGCACTTCTTGGGATGGGTAAAAAACTCGTGTCAGGACACGTGACCTGCGGGCTTAGCATACGGACCATAAAATAATACTATCGACGTGTCAGAACGTGACAGAGTTATGATTAAGCATATATCTGTCACCTTTGCACACGTCGATAAACTGTTCTCGTGGTCTTGTATGCTAAGCTAGCTGATCGAAGATTCGGAAGACGGCGCAGGATACTTGCGCGAGTGTGCGTGTGATATTGTATTTCACCACATAAATGATATTTGGGTCAATCAACTATTCTTTGTAAGTCAAAAAAAAATATTTCTAATAATTAGGAAACAAAAATCTTCTATTTTGTTTCACTTTTCCTATTTATTTTACTAAAATATATACTAGTCTATACTATCCAGTTATCGGCAGTACAGTTTAATTTTTTTTTCAGCCTATTTTGAGGTTTTTGTCTTTTGATGTAGTAAATTTAGTCCCCTAAGTTACTTTATCGATTTTTTTTTCTGGTTCTTTGTATGATATATATTAACATTAAAAGCACTTTGCTTCAAAGATTTTTACGTTTTGTTACAAGATTTTGAAATTAATTCGCCAAAAAGCAACTAAGTTAGCCATGGGGACACGAAATATTTGTATGGGAAATAGAATTCACCTAAGTTACCATACTTTTACTAAATATGCTTGAAAATTTACCATGTAATAATCTGTTTAATATTAAAGGTATATTCTCAATTACTATTTAGGATATAAAACATAACAAATTTATTATATTTTGTGTTCTGCATATTTTTTTATTTGAGGGACATGGTTTTTTCAAGGAATAGTTGATTGACCCATTTATATGTTCAAGTTTTCACTTTTGGTCGCACTCCCGGAGTCTAACCCGTTGTTTTTTCCTCGATACAGTTACGACTACAATACGGATGTTTACTAAAAAAATATAATTAGTCCGTAAAATAGATAGTCAAAAAATATTAGACACGTATTTTTTCTTTTGTCAATTTAAGACAAATTGATGAAGATATAGCCTGTTAAAGTTCCGCGTGACGTCACTAACCGCTATGAAATATACCGGCTAGCGCCGTCACGAGCCCCCACTCTCAAACTTTGACAAGGTTTATGTTAGTAACTAATTGTTTGATTGACAAAAGAAAAAATACGTGTCCAATATTTTTCAATAATCTAACTGACGGACTAATTATAATAATGATTTTCACATCCAGTAAACATCCCTATTTGTATGGAATACACTGCTGCGTAGTTTGACTAGGTGTTCGTTAGCGATCATCGAAGTTAAGCAACGTTCCGCACGGTCAGCTTCGGATGGGTGACCGCGAGTGGCATTTACAACTGAGCGCTGCAGGGTGACAAATTGAAAAAAATTGTAGGCCTCAGTTGTTTAACAACAAGATAGCGGAAATACACTAAATATTTAGGTATTGAAAACATAGATTTGAAGATGAATTTCTGGAAAGTAACGCCTGATTCAATCAACTGTGATATCGTCATATATGACAACAATGTTGGATCAATAACTGAAACAAGCCGAACTCTTAGGCAAACAAAAAAAAAATCAAGTCGATGGCTCAGGCCGATCGTGTCTATCGCTTGTTCCACGCTCTCGCTAGCACGCTCAGGCAGAACGCGACACTTTTTCGTCCGTGCAGCCAGCGTTCTTCGATTTATAAAACGTTATCACGTCAAAAAAAAACTTCAAATTGACGCTATGGGGCAATCTCTCGGAATAATGAAAAACAGTAAAAGTTAAATAAGGTTAAAAAGTTGTGATGCATGATATCAGAAACATGGCGTCGAAAAAGCATAGAAACTGCTATGTAATCTTGACACAAATGACACTTGAACTAGTGATCAAATGTCAAAATCGATTTCACAACAATGGCGAACAAACTTCAAACGTCTCTTAGGCGTCTTTTTATTTTGAACTCTAAAGTCATAGCAATAATACCATGTCAATTCAAACTCCGCCTCTATGGGTTTACATTATGTATTGTTATAAGAATGTTGTTTATCTATACGATATCCTCCTGCAAGACCGGAATACAAAATAGCAGCTTGTATTTCTACTATTTCCTACTAGATTCCGCAGCCCTAATAAAATCATCGTACCAAATTGCAAAGATTCCAGCAACAAAGGCTCAGCAACAAACGTTGTTATTACGTCATATTACATATTTGTTTCCTTATGTTATTTTTTATGAAATCCCCTATCTAATTTATCTTTATACCTCGTGGTTATTACCACTTTTGTAAAACATGAAACGAATTTATAAATGATTTTTATGAGATAGTACCTACTTTTGGAGAGATGTTCATATCATTCATATGTTCAATAATACTCATTAGCAAAAGCTAATGAGTATTATTAGTAATGAGTTTTAGTTAAGTAGTCAGTCATTAGGCCTAATTACATTAAGTAAAGTACTTAATGCCTAATTATGAAGGTGCCATTGTATATTAGCAATTTAGAAATTTTCTGTTTCTTTTTCACTGTAGGCATTCAATAGAGAGAACACTTTTTACTTTGCTATTTAATTAATATTAAATGATGCCTTCATAATTGGGCCTACTCGTATTTTATTGGTTAGAATTAAACTAAGAAATAGATTTACTGTTTTAGTTACTTATTCAGTGTATTATTATTATAAACAACGGGACTAATCGCGCACTAAAATTACGAGATAAATAAATACCTCCTCATCCCGACGTTTCGGCCGAGTTGCATCGATCGTGATCACGGGTAGACGTTCTACCTGATGAGTCGGGATGAGGAGGTATTTATTTATCTCGTAATTTTAGTGCCCGATTAGTCCCGTAGTATATAATAATA
This sequence comes from Hypomecis punctinalis, assembly GCA_949316475.1. Lineage (NCBI taxonomy): Eukaryota > Metazoa > Arthropoda > Insecta > Lepidoptera > Geometridae > Hypomecis > Hypomecis punctinalis. Next base: position 14,905,554 of record OX438820.1, on the reverse strand, counting down.
ATGTGTTCAAATCGCGAAAGTTTAAAAACAACATTATTCAGTGTGATATACATATTGATTGATAAGTACCTAAATACAAAAGAAAATCACTTTCCGACGCCGATTTTAATGTGGATTTCAGAAAATTTTAAACGTTTAAAATTTGCATAGATAGGTATAATAAGTTTGTACCTACATGACGGATGGCTAGCCTTAAAGGCCAAAACACACATACGGCGGGCGCGGGCCGGGCGCGGTGCGGGTCGGGAGTACGGCGTGCCGTCGGGCGCCCGACCCGCGCCCGCCGTATGTGTGAATCGGCCTTAAGTCTGACGCCAGAGTTTTTAAGCCGCCTGAAGACTTCTGATACAACTGGGTCCTTCAATTCAATGTGTCATCCGGGCCACGGTAGCGCTCACTTGTAAATACCACTCACGAATCGCGGTCTTCGGATGGGTGGGTCACCCGACTCACATCGACTAGGCATTTTTTCTGTTTGTGACCCAACCGTAGACTGACCGCGACTAACTGACTAAAAATATGCCCAGGTATTAAGAACATAGAAAAAATAAAAAATATTTAGTGTGTTCGTTTGCCATTCGCTTAAAAAACATTGACTGCCTCTGTGGCTCTGTGGTTAGTGACCCTAACTTCTAGGTCAAAGAGGCGTGGGTTCGATCCCCACCCAGGGCAAGTATTTATGTTATGAACATAGGTGTTTGCTCTGTGTCTAGGTGTTATTTAGTTACTATCTATATAAATATGTATTTAAAAAATATGTTTATGTAGTATATCAGTCTCTGACAGCCATATCACAAGCTTTGCTTATTGTGTGGTCAGAGACTGTGTGTAAAGTGTCCCCAAATATTTATTTATTTATTAAAAAAAATATTTGAATTCCTTGCTCTGCTCTGGGGCTCAATGTAGTTTAAATGTAATTAAATAATAAATTTAAATGTAATTTAAATTTCTGTCCGGCTGAGATTCGAACCCAAGACGATCTGCATAGAAGCTCAGAGCAAATAAAAAAATCTTATTATTTATTTATATTTTTGATTTTTTTATTTGCTCGGAGCATAGTAGGCAGACGTACTACCAACGACACCAGGACAAATCGTCAACACAATGAATAAAACTTCTTGACGGCTGCGATGTAACCTACAATCATAACTATAACAGAATACGGCTAAAACTCACGTTATAATTATACGGTCGATCCGCAAGGGATCCGACCAGTTTCGGAGTATTTAGTAACCATTTATACCTACTCTATAAAATTTAACTTGATCTCTGCGACAGCTGTCAGAAAAATCACGCCTATGAAATCCTGATTTTCTTAAAAGTACAGACAGTACCTGTCAATGTCATACTTTGTGGGCATGCCGATTAGTGATGGGCGACGAATGATCGTGACCACAGAGTTTTAGATAGAGTTTTGATTAAAATATCGATAGTTTATACTGACGGTATTTTAAATAAAACTTGATTTATCATTAATTTTATTGTATATTGTAATATTATAACATTTTTTAGACGTGTAATTAAAGTAAACCCAATTATATGTTACATTAGCATCGATAATAGTGAAAAACGTCGATAAATACTATCGTTACATTATTATGAGTATATAATTAATATCATACCATTATTTATATGTGTGCATACTTGATCTCAAATAATAGTAAGTAAATGAAATCCAATTTCTCACCTTCATCTACTCATTCGATTTCATTACAACATTGTTTGAAAATCGATTTTTTCTACCACTATCCCAACTCTAAAAATGTCAATCTTCTAATGTCGCAGAGATCAAGTTAAATTTTATAGAGTATATTATTTAGTAATTTACCAACCTAACCTACAATCTGCTCAAAACGCAGTATTGACTGAAGATCACTGAGGATTTGGTTTTGCGCAGCTTGTACCTAACTTCACAGACCGCCAAGAAGTTTAATTAAGGTATATCTCAAGTTAAAAGCTCACAACCGCTAACATTCTAGCCAGGGGCTGTAACATGTCGAGGAGGATAGGTACTGTACTGTACCAGCCATTTTAATAGTCCACTGCAGGACGTAGGCCTACCCACGAAGGGTGATTGGGCCATATCCACCACGCTGGCCCAGTGCGGGTTGGTGGATTCACATACGCCATCGAATTTCTTTTACGGACGTATGCAGGTTGCCTCACGATGTTTTCCTTCACCGAAAAGCCAGTGGTGTGAAATTCCGTACATAAATTCCAAAGAACTCATTGGTACGGGACCGGGGATTTGAACCCACGACCTCACGATTGTAAGGCGGGTGTCACTACCTCTAGACCACCACGACTTCGGAGGATAGGTATACAGGGTTATTTATAAACAATTAGCATCCTTTTAGGGGCTTATTCTGTACATCAAAACTAACAACTTTTGTTCTGCGACTTTTGTCAAAACTAAATGAGTTCAAAGATTCCACCCGAACAAACATACATACATTGCAAGTTGAATAAAAGCTTTAAAAAAAATTTTGTCAATGAATTTTATATTATTTTGTTATATTTTTAGATAACACTGCATTTCACTTTGATAACTTTGTTGTCATGTTCATGTATCTATATTATGTAACTTTTTTGTAATATTAGGTTCCATGAATTTCAATAAAGTTATCTTATCTTATCTTTAAAAAAAACAGCTGTTTCATACATTTTGTCGAGGATGAACGATATTTTTGTACGGAACAACGACTTATTTTGAGATTTGACAAAAGTCTTTGAACAAAAGTTGTTAGTTTTGATGTAAGTACAGAATTAGCCCCTAAGAGGATGTTAATTGATTAGAAATAACCCTGTATATCTCAAGCTATGTTTCTGTAAAACGGTTGCTCCTCAAGACCACATTTCCCAAATAAAAAACCGGAAAAACACAAGACTCCCGCAAGTCTCGGCAGTATTTTATCATCGCGCCTCTAAATAAATAATACCAAGGACCACTACCACTAGTACGGGTTTTTTGAAGTAAAAACTTCTTTGGCGGCGTTGTGCACTTCTTGGGATGGGTAAAAAACTCGTGTCAGGACACGTGACCTGCGGGCTTAGCATACGGACCATAAAATAATACTATCGACGTGTCAGAACGTGACAGAGTTATGATTAAGCATATATCTGTCACCTTTGCACACGTCGATAAACTGTTCTCGTGGTCTTGTATGCTAAGCTAGCTGATCGAAGATTCGGAAGACGGCGCAGGATACTTGCGCGAGTGTGCGTGTGATATTGTATTTCACCACATAAATGATATTTGGGTCAATCAACTATTCTTTGTAAGTCAAAAAAAAATATTTCTAATAATTAGGAAACAAAAATCTTCTATTTTGTTTCACTTTTCCTATTTATTTTACTAAAATATATACTAGTCTATACTATCCAGTTATCGGCAGTACAGTTTAATTTTTTTTTCAGCCTATTTTGAGGTTTTTGTCTTTTGATGTAGTAAATTTAGTCCCCTAAGTTACTTTATCGATTTTTTTTTCTGGTTCTTTGTATGATATATATTAACATTAAAAGCACTTTGCTTCAAAGATTTTTACGTTTTGTTACAAGATTTTGAAATTAATTCGCCAAAAAGCAACTAAGTTAGCCATGGGGACACGAAATATTTGTATGGGAAATAGAATTCACCTAAGTTACCATACTTTTACTAAATATGCTTGAAAATTTACCATGTAATAATCTGTTTAATATTAAAGGTATATTCTCAATTACTATTTAGGATATAAAACATAACAAATTTATTATATTTTGTGTTCTGCATATTTTTTTATTTGAGGGACATGGTTTTTTCAAGGAATAGTTGATTGACCCATTTATATGTTCAAGTTTTCACTTTTGGTCGCACTCCCGGAGTCTAACCCGTTGTTTTTTCCTCGATACAGTTACGACTACAATACGGATGTTTACTAAAAAAATATAATTAGTCCGTAAAATAGATAGTCAAAAAATATTAGACACGTATTTTTTCTTTTGTCAATTTAAGACAAATTGATGAAGATATAGCCTGTTAAAGTTCCGCGTGACGTCACTAACCGCTATGAAATATACCGGCTAGCGCCGTCACGAGCCCCCACTCTCAAACTTTGACAAGGTTTATGTTAGTAACTAATTGTTTGATTGACAAAAGAAAAAATACGTGTCCAATATTTTTCAATAATCTAACTGACGGACTAATTATAATAATGATTTTCACATCCAGTAAACATCCCTATTTGTATGGAATACACTGCTGCGTAGTTTGACTAGGTGTTCGTTAGCGATCATCGAAGTTAAGCAACGTTCCGCACGGTCAGTCTTCGGATGGGTGACCGCGAGTGGCATTTACAACTGAGCGCTGCAGGGTGACAAATTGAAAAAAATTGTAGGCCTCAGTTGTTTAACATTTTAGACATATCAAAGGCCTTCGGGCGGCTTAAAAATCTAACATTAGGGCTAGTCCATCCTATATGAACTTGCTCTCTGTTGAATATACTTAAGCCTATCCACAAAGTTCGATTGGATTGTGCTCCATTCACCAGCTGCTCCATTTCGGGTTAGTGGATTCACATAGTAATACACCATCGATTTTTTCTGCTATATTCTTCTCGATGAAGCCGAAAAGCCTATGAAAATGAAAGCAGAAATATCATGCGCTGGTATGATAAATTCCAAAGAATGTTGAAAAAAAATGTTGAACCCACAGTCTCACGATTGTAAAGAAAGTTTATTCCCATTAGGCCATATCTTAATCGAGTAAATAAAAAGCTCACAAAACTCATACTAAGGGTACAGGGTAAGATGGGGTAAACTGGTAACACTGAATACGTGCGCTTGAATTTTTTACGTTTTAATTTAGATACTTCACCCTGAGATTATGTTTTATTTATGTTTAATGGCTTTGATGTGTGGAAAGGGGATCTTGGGGTAGGTTGGGATACAAAATAATGAGAGTGCGGATGTATGCTAATGTATTCTTTTCACACTACTGGCTTTTTGTTGGAGTAACCAACGTGAGACAATATGTGCAAGTCATAAGAAGAAATTTGATGGATTACGTGAATTCGTTGAATCCATCAACTCGCCATTGGCTAACATAGTAGTCGAAGTATTTTTATATGATAACGTTATAATTATAATTTATAATATAAAAAAATGTTGTTATTCTGCATAAAAAAAGAACAGAATTTTAATTACAATCTATATAAGTCATAAGGAGAAATTTGATGGATTACGTCAACTCGTCATTGGCTAATATAGTAGCCAAAGTATTTCTTTATGATGTTAAAAATTAAAAAATAAAATTCTGCATACCTCATCATCACGACGTTTCGACCGAGTTGCATCGGCCGTGGTCATGGATAGACTGACCCGTGACCACGGCCGATGCAACTCGGTCGAAACGTCGCGTCGGGATGATGAGGTATTTATTTTTCTCGTAATTTTAGTGCGCGATTAGTCCCGTAGCATATAATAATAATGTATTCAAATCGCGAAAGTTTAAAAACAACATGTCATTTTTGTTTAATTGACAAAAGAAAAAATACGTGTCTAATATTTTTTTTAATCTATATGACGGACTAATTATATTTTTTAGTAATCATGTCCATTAGCAAAATAAATTTGAAGAGCCATAAAACCTTTCACTTCTGTACTATTGCTGTTTTGTAGTTGAAGCGAGAGTGACAGATGGTCTCAGGAGAAAATAGAGGTAAGTATAAGTAGTTGAGAAGTCGGCGCGAGGAAATTCTTTAAAAATTCCAACAGCAATGACGGAAACAATTTTTAAAGTACCCGAGACGAAAATTATCCTTTTTAAAGCGTTTAGTATATTCGCTCAAAAGTTACCTCAAATAACTTTAAGCCAAGGAAGGCCACCAGTTATCAACACAAAAGTTTTTTGTTAGTTCAATTTTGAAGTCATTAGTATGTATTGAATTTCATGTCTTGATTCTTGTATCAACTGACGCTCAATACTACTACTCAATCCATTTTTTGCATGTTTGTTACTTACACAACTTCATTTACAATGAACCGATTTGTAAATTTTTCAGTCATCTGATCTTTTTTTTATTTTATGACCAAACTTGTTCAAAATTGTAAAAACTGGACATCACAACTTGTAAATAATATAATAGAATGTTTGAGGTTTATAAGAACAGACCGTTAAACCTGTGACATTCACGAAGAGAGTAGGACACACAAAGCAATATAGGTGCAAATGCTAATACAACTCTACTAGTGTAAAACATCTATAAACAATTTAATAAAGAGTAACGTCACGCGGCGCGGGCTATTGTTTTCACAAAACAAATTCGGCGAGACTTTTCAATGGTAAGACTTACCCGGACATACCTCACAATTTAAATGTGTTCTTTGTTGTGTAATTTTAGCTGTAGCTAAAATCCTGCACAATAGGAAAACGAACACATTTAAATTGTGAGGTATGTCCGGGTAAGTCTTACCATTGAAAAGTCTCGCCGAATTTGTTATTTAATTTAAATAATACATTATGGACTTCCAAAATAATATTTTTGAAACGATAAATTATTAGTTTCATCATCGGTATCCATTTAAGTACTTAATGTCGGTATCATACCGTTTATAAGAAGTCAACTGATGAACATAGACTTTTAGTAAGGAAAACAAGTTGTAAGCGATTTACATTCGCGCCCGGCGTTTTCGGTACCGCAAAGGATTGGGGAGAGGCGCATGTTCAATTGTTTACCAAGAGCAAGCATATAAAAATTGAGCGAGCACAACGAGCGCAAAATTTTTCGATCTCGAATTTTCGATTTCGAATTATGTATAAACAATCATAAATATTTAAGCGAGAACGATTTTGTCTAGACTATCCAATTTTAGGTTTTAAGACCATGTAATTAGTTGTTATGTGTGTTATAATTATGTTTTAGAACAAAAAACAAAAAAAAAGTACCTATTTTTTCAAAGTGTGAGCGCGACGAGAAATTTTTGCAATATTTTAAAAAATCTTGTATGGCTTTTGGAACCAGAAACGGTATATTTGAAGTGTCTGCAACTGTCCATGTATCCTAGAATATTAAACGTTCAACCAATATAATAAAGCTATGTCCACATAATCCTACCATGTCACGCCACATCAGGCGGCACACTCGCGGCAATTTAGCACGTGCCAGGCGAGTGACGCGCCGTGCACGCTACCGGTTGCACGCTAGAATAATAGGTACGTTCCCATATGTGTAGCATGGGTAAAGTTTTAAGCTGGAAACATACTATCGGACGCGGCTTACGGACACGATTGATAGCCGCGACCTAGACTATGAAAGTACACTGAGCCGTGCACACTATCGGACATAAGTCGCGGACGTCACCTTCTGACGTTCGGACGTCCGACAGCGATCTGGCACACCGGATGTCTTAAGACTGTGCACATTGTTAAGTCGCGGCTTTCAGTTGCGTCCGTCAGCCGCGTCCGATAGTATGTTTCCGGCTTTAGCCAATACGGAAAAATATAATATGTACATCCTCTTATATGTATTACAAAGGCTGATGCTAGTTTTTAATCGATTTCTAAATAGGTGTTTTTCAATTCGACTGAATGTATTGAATTTCTTTTATAGCGGCGCTGTGCACTTTTTGGACAGTTAAAAATGCTAAACTCACATCAGGACACGTGAACTGATGAAAAATTCGTAAGGCGGCGCAGGGCGCTTGCGCGAGTGTTCGTGTGTGATATTGTATTTTACAACATACATAAATGATAGTACTTTATATGTTCAAGTTTTCACTTCTGTCGGCACTCCCTTCTGTTATTTTTTTAATACATTTATCTAATTTATCAACAGTCAATGAAGTTTCTGAATTAGGTATTTTAAGCAAACACGCTAAAGTAGTGAAATAGAGTTTCGCATAAACTATTGCTTTTTAGGGTTCCGTACCCAAAGGGTAAATACGGGGCCCTATTACTAAGACTGCTGTCCGTCTGTCTGTCTATCATCAGGCTGAATTTCATGAGCCGTGATACCTAGCTAGACAGTTGAAATTTTCACAGATGCTGTATTTCTGTTGCCGCTGTAACAACAAATACTAAAAAAAAAATTTTAGGCCTTTAGGGTGTTGTTAGTAGTGACTAAATGAGTCTGACTCCAAAATTATAATTTGACTAAGGTAGGTGAAGGTAGAAGGGTGACCTAAATTGGGATCGCGTGTTCAGTAAAAAACAGTAGGTGGTTTAAGTAGGTGCGCTCTATTTGCGCTCTGGCCAAAGACTAGCTGAGCGGTGCGAAAGATGAAAAAGTGTTACATTTCTTATAACTGAACACGATACAATGGCAGTATTAGGAATGTAGGCTGTAACATAGCCCTACAATATTTAAGGGTAAGGCGTTTTTTTGCTCAATATTAATAACGGTAACTGGTAGACGCTTGAAATGTTGACAGAGTATTAAATTGTATGATTACTTCAATAATTAATTATTAAATTAAAATAAAATACGTATGTAAGGGTCGCATGTCCCATACATGTCCCACATATGTTCCATACCGTTAGGAACCCTTCGAGCGCGAGTTTGACTCGCACTGGACCGATTATTTTACAAGCTTTTGCTTAACTTGCAATAGATGTAGGTACCTGTGTATGTATGTAAGTTCGGGTGGAATATTGCAAGTTGAATTTGGCCAACTTCCTGAATACTGATTGAACTGATATTTTGCATACATATGTAAATTGCGTGACAATGCTTATGCTTATTATGATGACATGGTGCTGATCTGATGATGGAGCTGAAAGGTGGCCAAAGGAACTTCGCAATGAGACGACATAACCTCATCGAGTTTGGGTTCATATCAATCGTCTTGACGAGTAGTTTTCAATGGTAACCAGGGTCTGATGATGGAGTAGGAAGGTAGTCATAGAAGCTCTGTAATGAAACGACGCAAACCCCATCGAGTGTCGGCTCGTTTGATGTCGAGTACTTGTTCAGTAAAAGCTTGTTTATCTATATATATAAAAGAAAGTCGTGTTAGTTACTCCACTTATAACTCAAGAACGGCTGAACCGATTTAGCTGAAAATTGGCAGGGAGGTAGTTTAGAACCAGGAAAAGGACATAGGGTACTTTTTATCCCGTTGCTTTTTATTAAATTTTTTAATAGTTATTCATCTTTTTCATATCATCTTTTCCCTTAAAAATCGTTAGCGAAACTGTCACCTATCACAACGACACTAATAGGCCCAATTTTGAAAGCATCATCGTAATTATAACAGCTAATTAAAATATTTCTGTTTCTTTTTCACTTTAGGCATTCGATAGAGAGAACACTTTTTACATTCCTATTAAATTTACGATAGCGCGTTCATAATTAGGCCTAATATGGATTGACGAAAGGTAATATGATGACAGGTGACATTTATTGACTGCAGACTTTTATAAATGTCACGCTTAGCATAGCAAAAAGACAAATTGTCTTTTCACCATTGTAGCTCCTCAAAGAGGAAATATAGTATGGATTGACAATGACAACTGACATTAAAATTGGAAATAATGTTTTTTCCCTATGCCATGCTACATATTACAATGACGTTTAATACTGGGCCGTCATTTTGTCTGACATTAAAAATATTTTTAAATATACCACCGTTAGAGGTTAAACATGTTTCTTTATTCTACCTTTATGGTACAGAATCCATACTAATATACGAAGAAACGGATTTACTTAATTTTTAGGAGTAGTATGGCATGAGTATAAGTATCTTGACTCTAAGGTTATTAACCTTGACTGTGAACTGTGATCTTGACATGAACATACATTTCTGTTGGTTTGGTAAGGATTGAACAGTGATAAAAGTGCAGCCCGCCTCAGTTGCGGTACTCCTCATGAGGCACGCAACTTACCGGCCACCCTCTCAGCTACTTGAGTTAAAAAGCCCAGAAAAGCGGCCCAACCTCGACTGCAAACTTCTAAGCTGCCAAGAGAGAAAAGACCCAAAAAATCGGGAGACATCGAGCGCCGCCTTCACAGCTGTCTCAGAAGAAATCCAGAGAAGCGGCTCTATCTGGGATTCCCGCGCCGCCCATAAGCCTCGGCTACTAAGTTCCCCCGCCACGACAAGGCCGGAACCCGTACACTCTAACCTTATCTTAATCAACAGAAGCATTTATAAGTATAAGGTATTATGATGTCAGGTTAGGTTTGGACAGTGGCAATGTGCTAGGGTCCTTGACTTTTTTTTTATAGAGCAATAGGTACCACTAAATACAGGACTTATAATGTAAAACTTCATAAACTACTACATAACAAGCAATTGGATCATCCACAGACCCTTGAAGGTATAAAGATAATCCAAACACTCAAGCCCACTGCCAGTTAGCAGCGTGCTCAGCATGCTGGCAGCATTGGCACGCTGATTGGCAATGCTTATACGTTAGCCAAATAAACACCAGCATTTTGGTCACATGTCGGGTACACCAGACGCTCAGAAAGACTTTTGAAAACAAGACCGGCCACCATGGGCACTATGTCTCAATTACAAACGGCTCAAATATGTAACCATTGCCGAGGTTAGCATATTTGCGCCGTTTGTGCTGTTTCGAATCAGCCAACGCTCCAGCCATTCTCTGAGTCTCAGAAAGATGTGACGGCACCAAACTATCGACGCAAGTCGCGTCTCATACTATGGGCCGTCTACACTTCCATGGGACCAGCTTCATACCGTCAGGCCTTTTGTCATCACCAAGCGCAAACACATTCGGTTCGAGTACGGTTGCTATATTGGCGGTCGCAAAAGTCCTGCGTATGACATCGTTCACACTGGCGTGGCAACCAATTCGACCAGCGCTTCTTGAGCAAGAAAGACGGTGGTGACCGAGCTGGTCAACTATGGTACTTGAATAGGTGAGAGCGCTCAGCCATGTGCGGCGTGGCTACAAGGTAGGTCGACTATCTCGACGATATCATCAAATCCGCCGGTCGAGCCTGGTCACGACCGGCAAAGAGAGAGTAGATGTCACAGAAAGAGAGAGGCCTATACACAGCAGTGGGACAAAAAAAGCTGCGGAAGATAACCATAACGAAACAAATTAGTTGAGATTGACTGTTTCTTGGGTTTGAAATGATTGTTTGCTACAATATTTGTGTACCGTTTCACATTGAATTGGGGCTAATAATATAATATTATTATTGGGGCTATAATATTTTGTGGCGCACTTACTATTACTTACTTCGTATCTACCGATTTTAGGCCATAAAGCCGGAAACATACTATGGGACGCGGCTGACGGACGCGACTGACAGCCGCGACCTAGACTATGGAAGTACACTGAGCCGTGCACACTATCGTCTATTTACTGTCTTTACAAAAGTGAGATAGCTCAACCAGATCTACATTTTGTATGACAACTGTCGAACTTAAAAGTAGTTTATCTTCGTATCTGTCAACTTTTGATCAATGCTATCTTCACGAAAGTGAGATAGCTGATCCAGATTTACATTTTGGATGACAGCTGTCGAACTTAAAAGTAGTTTATCTTCATATCTGCCGATTTTAGATCATTACCGTCATTACAAAAGTGAGATAGCTCAATGACATCTACATTTTGGATGACAGCCATTAAACGTAAAATATCTTAATGTAGGTATCTCTGTAAGGTTAGCTACCTACATTCATTAACTTTCGCGGTACGAAGTTCGCCGGGTCCGCTAGTATTTTGATAAAAAAAGGTTTTTTTTAGAATAATATATTACCTAATTGTTATTTTTTTTATATTATTAAATAAACATTTACCGATATTGGGCAGTGCCGGTGGGCCCCAAACTAGGCGATGCCTGTATCTTGGTGGCCCGGTGGAATACCTATATAATTACTCTAAAAGAATTTGCGCGGCTTCGTCATTGAAACTGTACTAACCTTTTTTAATAGTGCACTGCATGACATAGGCCTAACCACGAAGGGTGATACCTACACTAAACAATAATATGATGCGCTTTATAAGTGTGAGATATCATCATCATCATCAGCCTGTGTCGACCCACCGCTGGGTATAGGCCTCCTCTCTTATGTGCCATTCTTCCCTATCCTGGGCCAATCTCACCCACGCCTGACCAGCGATGGGTCTGATGTCATCGACCCATCGGGCTGGTGGTCTGCCTATAGAGCGCTTATCTTCTATTGGAAGTAATTGAAACAATTTACAAATTTATTTGTGATAACATGCCAGTTTTTTATCAACCAGAGATCAAGGATTCCATGCGAGAGATATGAGGGCGTGTGTGTGAGTATGTGTATAAGTAAGTGAATGATTGTGAGCAACACCGCAATACACAAGATCTCATGAGAGTCAAGGTTTGCGGCGTTACTCATGTGGAAGTGTGTGTGTACGCATGTTATGTTAAGTTAAAACCAATTCAGAATTAAATTCTCTTAGCTAGCTGGCAATGTCAATTTTAATTTATTTCAAAATAAGACGTCCCGACTACGTTGAGAGGCGTAGGACAATTTCTTAAAAGATCTGGATTTCCTACGGCTGGAAAGATGATGTTTTTCAACCACCCATCGCAAGTCACCTCCCAAAATAACCTTAAACTGGCAAGATATCGAACTAATTTAAGTATAACTCTGTTAATCTTTAGTTCTGGGTGGTAAAGGAATTCCTGGAGAATGCCAGGGGTGGGGGCAGACGCTTAGACGTATTAGTGAAATTCCACAGGAGAGGGGGTGAAGGTGGGGGTTGAGGGGCGGACAAATAAACTTTCGGACATGAAATTGGTGAAATTACTATTTCTTTTCTTTCAATTTCTCTGAAGGTAGAGTATCTAAGCGCCTAGCCTCAGCCAGGTTGTTTTTTGGTAATCTAAGTATGTATTTAAAAATATGTATATCTAGATAACAGTCTTGACCAAAATGCTGTCGTTTATTTGGCTCAACGCATAAGCATTGCCATTCAGCGTGGCAAAGCTGCCAGCATGCTGGGCACGCTGCTAACTGGCAGTGGGCTTGACTATTTGGATTATCTTTAGACCCCCAAGGGTCTGTGGATGATCTAATTGCTTTCTATGTAGTAGTAGTTTTAGCATATAAAGTAGTATTGTATCTTATTGTAGTTATTAAAGGCACAGTCTCTGGCAGCCATATGACAAGTTTCGCTTAGTTTGGGTTCAGTTCAGAGACCGTGTGTAAGATGTCCTCTAATATTGAAAAAATGAAAAAACACGGTTAACCAGTTCGTGATCTAGATATTTTACGATTAAGCGATAGTACACGTTTTATTAGTTGTCCTTAAGTATATACGCTGTTATTGTTAAATAATTAATAAATCAGACTTATATCATCCAGTGTAAAAAAAAAAAAAAAAAAAAAAAAAAAAAAAAAAAAAAAAAAAAAAAAAAAAAAAAAATACTGCACCCACAGAGTTACTCGACAGCCACGACCATCAAAATTCCCTCAACCACTGTAATCAGCATTTTGTTTCGGTAGGAAAAAAACTGGCTGATGCTATTCTACACAAACTAAGCGTAACTGAAGAAACTTTAATTAAGTCTCACCGACCCGCTTATCACGTACCATACTCACTGTTTCTTTTTCCTACAGATCCCCACGAAGTGGCCAAAATAGTTGATGGTCTTAAAAATGATTCTGCTCCTGGGCCTGATGCTTTCCCTGTCAAGCTAATTAAAAAAGCTCGAAACTCTCTGGTCATTCCCCTAACATTTTTATTCAACCTTAGTCTGGAGTCTGGGTCTTTTCCCGAGAGCTGGAAGATTGCTACCGTCTCTCCTATACATAAAAGTGGTCCGAAGAATTCCCCAGACAATTACAGGCCAATCGCATTGCTCGGCGTTTTCTCAAAAATTCTGGAAAAAATTGTTAACTGTAGATTAATCAAGTATTTGGAGAATCACAATCTGATCTCGGATAAGCAATTTGGTTTTCGTCAGGGGAGATCGACCGAGGATGCTGCTACACACTTGGTCAATTTGGTGTCGTCCCACATTGACAAAGGAGACAAATGCATAGGTATTTTCCTGGACTTGGCGAAGGCATTCGATTCGATTTCAATTGGTTTACTCCTGAAAAAGTTGTATCACTTCGGCGTAAGAGGAGTGGCACTGGGGTGGTTCAAGAGTTATCTCTTAAACAGAAAACAGTTCGTGAAAATTGGTAACCTTTTTAGTGATCAACTACCCATTAACTTTGGTGTCCCACAGGGAAGCATACTTGGCCCCACGCTGTTTCTGCTGTACATCAATGAAATTTTAAGCTGTGAACTTCCAAACGCCAATATAATTACGTACGCAGATGACACCGCGATTATTTTTCACGCCGAAACGTGGCATCAAGTGTTTGACTGTGCATCTGATGGATTATCAATAATTGCTAAATTACTCGACAGGAATCTACTCACTTTGAATCCTAAGAAGACGAAGTACATTGCTTTCACCAAGACTAGTGTATCACGTCCGCCTAACTACCTAGATCTAAAGATCCATTACTGCTCTTCTAAACCTCAATCCCAATCTCCATGCTCTTGTTGTTCCATAGATCGAACTGATTCTATCAGGTACCTCGGTGTGATCCTCGACGGAAACTTATCTTATAAACAACATATCTCATATGTTGCTTCGCGAACACGTAAACTTATCTATGTCATGAAACATCTTAGAGACTGTGCACCGGCTCCCCTCCTCAGGCAAATCTATTTGGTTCTATGCCAATCCATTATTCAATATTGTATTCCTGTGTGGGGTTGTGCTGGCAAAACTATTTTTCTAACTTTAGAAAGAGCTCAACGCGCTCTAATCAAAGTCACTTTGAGGAAACCGTTTCGATATCCGACTGACTCTCTCTACGATGATTTCAAAGTGCTTCGAGTTCGGCAGCTCTTTATTTATTTCGCTGCTTTGAAAACTCATAAAAGCTTTAAGACTCATCCCAGCTATGACATACTTGTAAAAAGAAGAACGTATAGACTGCCGCTTCCAAGAGCTTACTCTCTAATGGTTAAACGCAGTCCCGCTTATTGCCTTCCATGCGTATACAATAACGTGTGCAAAAAAGCCCGCATAAACTATAATAGTCTTGGCAGACTTGCGTTCAAAACAAAAATAAAAGGCTGGCTTCTAAAATTGTCCTACAATAGAACAGAAGAACTTATTCATAGCATATACAGTGAGTAGAGTATCTATATGGTTTCTATATATGTAGCTTAACATCCACTTAACTATGCTAGTGTCTGTATTCCTGGATGTATTGCATTGCTACACATTTATTTATATATATATATATATATATATATACACACACACATACACACGCGCGCGCACCGACAATCATTCAATTGCAATGACACTAATAGTCAATTTTGGTTACCCTCGAATTTCCTTTCACCGAATTTGAAACACACAAGGTATACATTCTTACCGCTACATCGCACTCGAGCCCCAAGATACAAGCCTCGTGCTTAGTTTGGGGCTCACTGCACCACGTTATATGAATATCTCACCTTGAAATCACTCGATCAGCTTACACACATAATTATGTTAATTAACGATATTGTAACTTGATTGTATTTCATTGTAAGTTTTTAGTAAATAATAAAGTTTTAGTAAATAAAATGTTCAGTGTCTCATTGCCATACTCTATTGCCATTCTGGCAAAGTAGCCTAAGTGCCCATCAAAAGTAAGCCCAATTTTAACAGTGGTCTATGAAACACGTCCAATAGCTTATTCATTTATAGAAGAGCCTACTTTCCAAAGCTTTAATGGGCTAAATATCTTGAGCCGAGATAATTCGGGGGGAGGTACCGTCCGCAGGCGCCTTTGTGGCAACCCGCTCGAGCGAGCCCAATTTCGGACAAATACTCTAACTGCTTTATATATTTTTCCTTTTTTACCAAGATGTGCTAACAACCTAAAAACGATTAGGAATACTTTCTGTCAATTCCATATTTTTGTTTTTAGTATAAATATATCAATGTAACACAGTTGAACAATAAATGTTCTTTGACTTTAGTTTGACTTTGACTTCAATATAATGTAGAGATATTGTTACTTTTATTTTTTACTATAATGATTTCAGAGCAAATCACATGTCCAATATTGTCCAATTACTTAGTTAGATTTTTTGTGCATAAGCTTAGTTTCACTGAACAATGACAATTTTACCATCTATGTATGCTTTTTTTTCTAATTAGTCGTCTTATTTTGCGAATAGGCTAAATATCTTGAGCCGTGATAATTCGGGAAAGTACCGTTCGCAACCGCCTTTGTGAGAACCCACTCGAAGGAGGCCAATTCCGTACAAATACTCTGTTTTTTAAATTTTTACTCTTTTTATAAGCCGAATCAAATCACTTGGCGGCTGTGATGTTAGCTACAAGCTGCGGATAACCCCCCAACTAGCAAAAATGTCTTGGAGTTCGCTTGGATAAGAATGGTGGGCTTCTAGCGCTCTTATAATAGTTTTAGAACATATTATCGCTCATATATAACTCTTAGCTAAGCTTATTTGGACTCTAGAGCTCTGTGTTTTATACTTAGTCTCATATTTGTATATAAACGCATTTTATAATACTATGATAAGCCTGTCACTCCTAAAATAACTTTAACAAAGACTCATTGCACATGAAAATATTTGATCTTATAGCCTCATTTTGTAAGTTCATTTGATTTTATAATGTTTTTGGTAAAAGCTCTTTTAAGAATGTCAGACTTATATCAGCTTAACATAAAAATACTGCGTACTTTTCTATTGCTCTCATTAATATGAGAGCAATAGAAAAGTAAATAGAAAAGTACGCTGGCTTAACTAATGCTAATGCCATTAGATAAGCCAGCACGAAGTCAAGGATTCATAATACTAAGTATAACTAAAAAGTTAGTACAAATTTATCTTAATATGCTGTTGTTTTAAATAATATTATTTCCGTTTTTTTATTGTCACCGCAATAATTACCTACAGAGAAAATGAAATGTCCAATTTATTACGATATTACAGTTCTTTTTAGAAGAAGAGTATAGTTTTATTGAACAATATTACCACAATAATTACAAGAGAAAATGGCATGCCCAATTGATTACAGTATTGCAGTTTTATTTATTTTGACAATAACAATATTCTAATTTATTATCATAGCGTTATATTCACAACAGGCAGATATTTTAGTTTATTACGTAACTAATATTACTCATGTTTTGTTTTTTTTCTGTATAATCATCCTATTTTTGCTTTAATGGGCTAAATATTTTGATCCGAGTTAATTCGGGGGGTGGTACCGTCCACAGCCACCTTTGTGGGAACCCGCTCGAGGCAAGCCAATTTCGGACAAATAGCCTAAACTGCTTTTGTGACAATAAGTAGGTGTCTTGAACTGAAATTTGTAAAAAGATCTAATATAGACTAGATGGTAGTATTATTATATCTTCTTTGCTAGAGGGTAAGCGCGTTTAAGCAGTTGGAAGGGCACGTAGTATAATTATCAAGTGGTAGGGCTGTAAGGTTTGCAGCAAAATAAGCCTACGGGATGGGTGAGTTAGCTAGAGGGGTAACTAAGTTCAATATTATTTTCATTGTAATTGAATTGGCCTTCAGACTGCCTAAAACTCTGACACAGGGGTTAGCCACCCGGCCTATACGAACTTACTTACTTTATTGTAATTGATTGACAAATTGATGTTTCAGGTACCTTTTACATATAATGCCCAAGAGATATAATGACGACAATATTTAAGAGTAAACAAGTCGCTCGTCGCGCAGACGAACCAAAGTTACGGACATAGCCCAGCGGATTAGCAAATTAAAGTGGCAATGGGCAGGACACATTTTTCGAAGAACGGATGGTCTATGGGGCCGGAAAGTTCTCGAATGGAGACCACGGACCAGCAAGCGCAGCGACTAGGTGGACTGACGACATAATAAAAATCGCAGGAACGCGCTGGATGCAGGCCGCTTCCAACCGGCCTTATTGGAAATCCATGGGGGAGGCCTATGTCCAGCAGTGGACATCCTACGGCTGATAGATAGATAGAAGTCGCTCATCACTCCATACAAACGTCGGTAGGCACACACCAGTGTTTGTTGTTGAATATCTAAAACTAAGATTTATATCAATTTGTCTTTAGAAATTCTATGCTCCTTGCTAATAAAACTGTGAAAAAAATTATCCACTCAAATGATATAAGTCGACTTTTGAATTTTGACACAAATATTTAGAAAAAGTTGGATGCAAAAAAATAAAACACAGAATAACTATTCTGAGTCATCTTTTTTAAAAATAGCGGCCTAGTTATATGTTCGTTAGTTAAATTAAATATTATTAAAATAAATCCATTCAACTGTTTTTTTTTTCTCATTATTTACTACGGAGAAAACCGGAGATGTGCATTATTTTAGTACGCAGCCGTGTTAGGTAATAATTAGAGGTATTATAAAACAAATAAAAACAAAATATGTTGCAATGGGTGCACAGGCACACGCACTATATCTACTGTTTATCGTCGGATTTATCTCTTCTTCAGACAATACAGCTGAGATATGAATTTAAATTTAAATATTTAAGCTACGCCAAATCTGAGTTCGTGCCGTCAACTTGTTTCACCTTAAATGCATTTATCACGTCTATGGTCTATTTTGTTCGAAATAGCATTTTTAATATGACCAATAGAAAATTATGCTCCAATTGGTTGTTTGTTTGTGTTGCTGTCTGTACCCGTGTAAAGTATTAGCAGTGAAGATTGGCCGTAAGTCGCGTCATTTGGCGGAATATCGGCGCGATCGCGATACCAGACGCTCCTAGTCTGGGAGCTAATGCTCTTTCTAGTTCATTCAAAAATATTTTATTTTCAGACACATAGGATCCATAAGCATACACATTTCAAATTATAAATTGATTATAAAATTAAATTAAGTTAAATCAAGTTAAATTAGATTAAATTAATACATTAAATTGTTCATGTCACACATTATTAAATTAAATTAGACATGTCATAGCTATTCATTTCAACAGCACCTTAATGTGGTGAAGCAAGATTGGACAGCTGAAGTTATCGGTGATGGCTATCAGAATGCTGTTGCCACTCGCTCGCGTCCTGTTCAACAGTGAGGCAATTTTCTTACGCATGATAGCTGCGAAGCCATCAGTGCGCGCCTCCGCAAACATAGATGACGCGCTGCAAAACGGCAGAAGCCGCATCAGCATTCTGAAAGCGTTGTTATATTTGACGCGCAGGACGACATACTGATGACATACGATATACTGATATTCAGTCTCTGCCAAAAATCCCAACTTCCACCCCTCCCCCTTTTCGGGATGTACCTGTGAGACCGCTTAGAGCTTTTGGGCCTTACTCACTCCCCCACGTTGAACATCGGTACTTATCTGGAGTCTAAAGTTATATAAGCTGGGAAAAAGCTTGGCATCCTCAAAAAAGTGAAAAGGTATTTCACTCCAGGACAGCTTCTTAACTTATACCAAGCTCAAGTCCTGTCGTGGTTGGAGTACTGCAGCCACCTTTTTGATGGATCAGCCAAATACCAGCTCGAAGCTCTAGATTCTATTGAACGTCGTGGAACTCCATTTTGGAGAGTGTCCGCTCGAACTCCATGACCTGATTCCTTCATCTTTTTTCACAACAGAACAAGCTGGAAGTCGTATAAATACCATCCCTACATAGTCGATGTACCACCTGCTCGTACTAAACGATTAGCTTCTTACTTCATAATGCGGACCGCTAGGGATTTGAATACCCTGCCTCCGTCATTGTTTCCTGACAATAACAATTTGGATATTTTCAAGTGAATAGGGATCTTCTAGGTCTACATACTCCATCTTTGGCTACAAATTTGCTTTCCATCAGGCGAGGTGGCCAAATGTAACCCTATTCGACATAAAAAATAAAAAAATAGTTTAATTTTTCCTCCTAAGTAATAAATTTGCAGTATTGTGTTGCGCTTGTCTGTATTTTGTGCCTGGATTGTTTTGATCGCAAGCTTGGCGAGCCAGCAGATAGCGCATCAGTGCTGCAGCCTTTGACTCTCCTATACACCACCGACCACGCCCTCATTGTTAATAGTAAGTTTAGACAATAAGGATTTTGCAGCTTAGCCTCGTTTTTGCTAGTTACCTTCATGTCTGGCAGGATACAACTAGTCCAGCACCCCTAGCATGGCAAAGAGACGAAACTATTTTATCCACTTTTAATGTCAATGTCAGTTCATACTTTGTTTCCTTTCCGAGGAGATAAATTGACGGAAGGACATTTTTTTTCTTGGAAGATGAAGTTTGGAAGATTTAGGTCGCGACATATCTTTTGAGCTAGATAACCATATGAGGACAGTTCAGGATAGGGTGCGGGGCAGAGCAGGGGCGTCTATTCTGTTCAAGATCAGAATGCAACGATATGAAATTAGTCACGTATAGATTGGAAATAAGTTTTTACTAAATTCTCCCTATCTATACAAGAACAGTATGCAAATACAAACCTACGTGTACTTTACAGTAACGTAGAAGTATATCTTGTTTTATAATGTAAAGTGCCAGTACGCAGGGCTCTTGCGACTTAAATCAATGAACACCTCAATGTATGACCTTCCCTATGCAATCGACAGCGCATAAATCTACGTAGTCTTTCATCGAGTCTATGAAAGACTCGATCTTCGTGGTTTAGGTCGATTAGGCTACCGCTAAACAGAGAAAAGACGTGCTTCATGAAACCCAGTGGTGAAGCGGCCAAAATATATGTCGGCAATAGCGTACTCCAACAAGGCAATATCGTGAAGGCGCTAGGATTATAAATGGACTGCGCACTTACCTCAGTTCACCCACGGATAATTATTTTCACCATAAGCTTCCAAACTACATCCTTTCCACACTGATTGGGTGTTCTTGCGTAAAATGCGTCGATCGTCCTCCGACCGAGCGGAGACTGGAGATAAACCTCGCAAATTGGACGACGGGAAAGGGGGAATTTAAATACGATATCCAGCAAGGAAGCCACTGATTTGTGTTAAGAGGTCATCATCCCAGTCATACATACTTAAAACTCTGACACCAGGGCTAGCCACCCAGTCTATACGAACTTACTTACTGAAAGGGTGTATAACGTATAACTTTGCTTACGTCTTACCCTGTGCTAAGTCATGAAGGGGTGATTAAAACCATCATTATGAACAACTTTTACTATTAACCCATTGAAGAAAAAAGTCCATTGAAATTTGGTAAATAAATACGCAGAGTAAAACAACTGCATTGAGTGCTTTAATTAAAATCGAATTCATATTTTCTAATTTTGTTTTTGTTCAAGGCCGCTTTTTCACCGCCATATTTTACAAGCAGTGTCAAAAGGTAACAAGATCAGAAAATATGAAAATTCCTTTAAATGAAGAAAGTTATGGAAGACAATATTAGGAAAATCATTTTCCAAAACAAATAAAGCAAATAATTGGATACTGTACAGTACAAGCTATTGGTGGGCTCGATATATTTTTGCATTATCACTTTTGATTGTTATAAAGGCTAGGGACGTCTTTTAAAACATAAAACTAACAATAGTTAGAAAATAAGGTACCTAATTACTAAAACTTAAGATTACTGTACGAGTGCATGCTATGTAAATTATATTGCCATAAAAAGCACATACTACTGGGCTTTCTTTACTTTACGGTTGCATCAACTGTTGTAAACATAAATTTGAATTTTTCACATCAAAAATCAAACAAATGTGTGATTGGAATAACAACTAGCCTCGGAATACAACTTGCCATTCCACCCCAACGGGCCAAATAACTGACCTAACATCCGATCACTGATATCCTTATCGGTTCATTACCTGTGTGAATAATGCATAAGACGCCGCATTACATAAGTGGCGTGATTGCTTACTCAGAATGCTCGAATGTGAGGTTGCTTATACAGTAGAAGTATAGCTAGCTCTCTAATTGCTAACTCTACTGATTTATTACTTAACATGGTTTGAATATTGAAAGAAATATAGGTTCAAGTAGTGCTATAAACAGTATTGACTACACCGGGTCGCCGTGACGAACTCCTCTTTCTATTTTTATATCGTTACTTCTTATTTCCTACTTTACCTTGCTTTTGCTTGTTTTCGAGTTTCTTCATCAAGTTGGCAAGTTCTAGCGCGCAGAGCTGTCTCAACTGATAAACTAAATCAACTGAAAAAGAAACAGAACTATGCTATTTAGCTATTATAATTACGATGGCGCCTCTGTAATCGGGCATATTATCTGTCTGAACAATGCATAGTTCTAAGACGCAGCATTACACAAGTAGCGTGATTGTTTACTCAAAGCCAAAATGGCTGAATGTCAGGATGTTTATTTACACAACTACTTATACACATATATGTGCAATGCTAATGAAATATATCGAGTGATTGTTTTTTTACTGCCTCGGTGGCTCAATGGTTAGTGACCCCCGCTTAATTCAAATTCAAATTTATTTATTTACAATAAATATAGCTTGACACACTTACATCCAATACGCTACATTTATAGAGTTGAAATACTATACCTATATACAATTATGCTAAAACAGAAGCAAGAAAACAAAACGAGACATAATATATCTTAAATGGATCAAAGAGGCGTAGGTTCGATTCCTACTCAGGGCAAATATTTATGTGATGAACATAATATAATACTATCTATCTAAGTATGAATTTAAGAATATGTGAATGTTCAGTGTCAGTCTCTGGCTGCCATTTCTTGCTTTGCTTAGTTTGGGGTCAGAGACCGTGTGTAGGATGTCCTCTAATATTTATTAATTTATATTATTTTATCTATTTTTGAGTAAATGTACTTAATAACCAACCTAACTCAAGTAGATACTTGCTAACTTAATTACCATGGATTTGGATAAGTGTATCTTATTATAATTAATCATGTTCAGTATTAAGAGTAATCCACGATAATCCGTCTATAACTTACCTATTGCGCAACTGTTTCATATTGTATTAATGCAATAATCTACTTAACTATAATCTTGCTAAATGTCAACAAATCATTATCAGTAGAATTCACTAGATACCTAGTGAAGTTAGGTACAAGCTGCGCACGATATTATTCTGACTGAAGCTCGCATAACAGCTGTACGAAGATAGGATTTCGCGTAGTTTGCGGTGTTGCCACCTTAGCCCTTTTGGGGCTAGATCTAGTCGAGATCACTGTTTACTGTGGGTATTTGTGTGATTAATGTTCTTCTTATGAATATGTGTACCAAAACACTATTATTTCATTAGTTGATGTGCCAATTGTCATAAAATTCAGTTGAATTTTGAAAAATGTTATTGTAATTTTTAATTAAAAAAAATACGTAATTGATATTAGGAATTTCAATTTTGAAAGGTGAAATGAAATGACATTAGGCTTTAAAGGTGTTTTTTTATTCATTTTACTGCAAGTCTTTTATTGATAATTTTTGCTCCATCTAGCCCTTCTTAACTTCTTCAACAGCCCCAATTACTAAAACTAAGGTGGCAACACTGGCAACACTGGTAGTTTGTAGCTAACTTCGCAGCCGTCGAGAAGTTTGATTCGGAATATATACCTACTAAGCAATCAATGAGCTATGGAGAAGGCTATGCTACGGTTAAATGGTATCTAACAGTATTGTGACTAGGCCCTGACCTTGAAATATATACCTACCTACAACGCCACGTGGTCCAGCAGAACCGTGGAGGGAGAATGGATGGAGAAGTTACTAGCGTATACACTAGTAACTTAGGGTGCGAGAAATAAGATGTGCTATACATACTTAGATAGCTATATATTCGTTCGTTATGATTTTATCATATTTAGACTCTAGATAATAGTAAAAACCTGCAAAATACTAATAGAAATGATAGAAAATAGTTCATAAATATGTTGATTTACTTAAGCATCTCATCAAAAATTCAACAGTAGTTTTTGGCGCGAAAAAATTGCCTGACTATTACGCACTGCCTAGACGTAATAAAAAAACGTATACGCAAATAGAGACAAAAGATATCACTTTCGTCCTGTTCACTCTTTATACTTGCAGATCTCGCCTTCTCTTACTTTTGTAATTATTATTTTTTAGCGCCTTGTCTAGTTATATACTTCACTATGTGCAGAACGTATTAAGCGCTAGGGCTGCCCGCCTTCAGCATTTTAATTTCATCTACTTTTTACCTACTTGAGATACGTCTACCCGTGACCACGGTCGATGCAACTCGACCGAAACGTCCGGATGAGGAGGTATTTATTTATCTCGTAATTTTAGTGCTTGATTAGTCCCGTAGTATAATAATAATTGTTATATAATACCGCGAGCATACCTCGCTCCGAGGCGCGTAGGTATGATTCGCGTTCCGACCGTACGTATGAAGACGTTATATAATAATAATTCTTGAGTTTCTTTCTAGTTTCTATCTATTATGAAATTATATATTAAAGAGATATGAATTCCGGAGACGAATTTTTAGATGCGTCTTCTTCCGGACTTATATCTAGTTCTGACACTGAGCAAGGATCGCCAGAACGACAACTTGTACGCCGGTATCCTGTTAGGGGGACTAGGAATCTAGATGTTAATTATAGGTGTTAGTTATTAGTTATTTTATTGTTATGGTTTTTGTTAAAGAGTATTTAGTTATTTTAAGAAGAAAACTATTTTGTTTTTTGTTTGAATGTGTCATGTCAGTTTTGGTTAGCGACAAATAAAAGTAAGATATTGTATTTACAAAAATGTGTATTATTGGGCCAAAAACTCATTAGTTATGTACATATTGAGTTTTTTTATGTTTTAGGGTTCCGTAGTAAAACGAGGCGATATCGACATCGACATCGTGAGGCGTATTACATCTGCCTCTACGACTACAAATATTACGTGATGACCACGACCGCTCTGTCAAGAGCGTAACGACTAAGAAGAAGAAGAAGTAAAACGAGGAACCCTAAAAACATAAATTGAACGTTTACTAGTTACAACGGTTGTTTTAACCGTTTAGCCTTGTCAGAGGCCTTCAGGCGGCCTAAAAACTCTGACACCAGGGCTAGCCACCCGGCCTATACGAACTTACTTACTTACTTAGTTACAAATCCACACGTTCGTTTATCACTACGGCGCGCCGCAACTGACTAGCATACCGCGAGCATACCTCGCTCCGAGGCGCGTAGGTATGATTCGCGTTCCGACCGTACGCGTACGTATGAAGACGTTACCGTGGCGATGCTCAGAGTTGCTCTATGAGATCGAATCTGGAATGAGATCCACTGACTGACTTGACATAGCCCAACCAGTGAACTTCAGTCTAGGTTAGGTTTTATGCAGCTTGTAGCTATAACACCACATAAACATAACATAAACATGTATTTGCGCATATGGGTACAGAAACAACAGGATGGTAAAAAGTACAACAAAATGAACGCCATATTCGACCTTTCGGTATGCAAAAATGAGAGAAATAAGGTTGATATAAATAAAAGTACAGGTTATTAGAACTTTTGCAGTAAATGAAGTCATAACACTGAAATAAAACAAGAAACGAGATCTGAATTTACAACAACCAACACAACAAATACACATGAGTAACTACAATCATGTCAATATAATAATTACCATTGTTACAAAATACATTACTTAAACCGTCAAAAACCATTAAAAATAAAAGTTATTAGTCATAATGTCAAAATTTCAATGTCAAGAATACTTAATATGTCAATGATAAATGTAAAGAATACTATGTCAATGATAAATGTCAAGATGCAATTAAGTCAAGAATAAATAATACTGCAAATCAAATTAAAAATTTTCGTTCAGATATTCATCTATATCATAGTACACTTTTTCCTGCATAAAACATTTAATTTACGCTTGAAAATGTGTTCTGATTCTATTTCAATTAAATAATTAGGCAAAAGGGCCATTTGAATGGCCCTTATACACTTTTTTGTGCCTTGAAAGCATCTTCACTTTTGGGGCTATTGTCCCAAAATATATGCTATTGCTCCACAGCCGCCAAAAAAATTGATTCGACCTTTAAGAGACCACGTTCCTCATAGAATAATAATGTTTAAACTTTGGACCCTGTTTGCGGCGACCATATATGATTAAGATGATAAACTAGTTATAGTTAGTTAAGTTAGTTTAAAATTCCTTTTCATTGGTGGGTCGGCTTACACGCCGGTAAACCAATAAACTGGGACATCAGGTTCACGGGGTTTGGGGTTTGGTACAAGTTATGACCTGACTACGGTATTCATATCGACCAGTATCCCGTCTTCATAGAAACGGTCGGAACGCAAATCTAGACACGCGGCAGCGTGTTCAGCTAAAGTGTTCAAAGAAAGCCGTGTGTACGAACCAAGCCAAGTCAAGTCACGAGCTTGGATTACATAAGTAAATTCTTTAGAATGTAGTAGGTATGTTCTTGTAGCTGAAATTTTAGGATTTTCTACAGAACACTTGGCCCCGGCGTAGATCTCAGTTCTTTTGGTGGCGACACTTTGGCTCCCATTTCACATTTATGTTTTTGATGAGACATATCGCGCGTCTGAGTTTGGTACACACTACTTCACAACAGTCGCAGGGGCGCGCCGCAGTGACGAACGAACGTGTGGGTTTGTATCAGTGAGCGTGCGATTTACTTACCAGGCGGGCAGCCCTGGCGTGATACGTTCTGCGTGGCCACGTGGGGCTGCAGGTGCTAGATACCATTACCACAGCCCGGACACTCCGCGTTTCTTCATACAAAATCTGCTGTCTTACGCACACAACACTATATTTATTCACAGACACTACACATACGCACGAACGCTACACGGGTATTTGCAGCGGCCTGTGCAGCCCGCGCGCAGAGTAGTAAATCGTGTCCTGACGCGGGGTGGAAGTGAGGAAGACTCAAACGGGTGGGGGGTAACGAGTGGCCGTTCTATACGTAGTATTATTATATCTTCTTTGCCATTACCATGAATTGATACAAGTGTTAATTTTGTAAGCCTGACTCAGACAGACTTTTTTCTGCTCATCAATATGGAATGTAAGAAAAAAATCAAGACCATGTATTGTACTGTACCGGTCTTTTTAATACTCTACTGATTAACATAGGCCTCACCACGAAGGGTGATTGGGTTTTATCAATCATGGTGGCCCAATACCCAATGGATTCAAACATGCCATCGAATTTCTTATATGGACATATGTAAGTTGCCTCACGATGTTTTTCTTCACTGGAAGGCCAGTATGAAATTTCGTACATAAATTCAAAGGAATTAAGTGGTACGGCACTCGGGTTTGAACTCACGATCTTAAAATTGTAAGACTGGCGTAACTACTACTAGACCCCCATGGTTTCATCGTCTGAATGCCTTTAAATAAGCTGTGACATCCTGGTTCCGGGGTTTGGGGTGTGGTACAATCCATGGCCTGAAACAAGTAAGAAATATTGAACTTGTATATTCTGTACTGTACCAGCCATTTTTAATAGTCCACTGCATAACGTAAGCTTGCCCACGAAGAGTGATAGGGTCATATCCGCCACTCCGGTTCTGGTTCTTTTGGTGTGATGGTGGCTTCACATACGCCATCGAATTTCTTATGCAACTTGCTTCACGATGTTTTCTGTCACCGAAAAGCCAGTGGTGTGAAATTCCGTACATAAATTACAAAGAAATCATTGAACCGGTGCCGAGGCTTGAAGCCACAACCTCACGATTGTAAGGTAGAAATCACTACCACTAGACCAACACGGCTGTTATAGTTTAGTTTAAAATTTCTTTTCATTGAAGGGTCGGCTTACACGCCAGTAAACCAATAAACTGGGACAGGTCTGGTTCACGTGGTTTACGGAGTGGGCCAAGTCTTAAACGGATGATAAGCTGTTTAGATGTTTACCTCACTACCACCAGTATAACCGTTTTCAAACCATATTAGCTACCTGACCAATTTTTCTCCTGAAATCCACAGACGTAACTTGTTTTCTACTAAATCTAGGTATACCTCGCCGTCTTCCAAAAACGCAAACTTGTGGGGTTTGCTAGTGATCTCATTCTCATTCATTCTCATTCTCTTTATTAATAACAACTAGTTACAGGTCATTTGTAGTACATGCTAACATATTTCAGCAAACATCACCTATAGTATGATTCCTTATTAATAACATAAAAAAGTGCATTTAACAAAATCCAATAAAAATCCCTAATAAATAAATTAAATCATAAATCAATTAAATTAAATGTCAATAGTAATCATTAAATATTCTCAGTGTCCTTCCAAATCGCAACCCTAGGGCGAGGGGTCCTAACGCAGAGCCTCTGCCTTCAGCATAAGTAGGTACACCGCCGTCCTTCGGAATCGCATGGAGATGGAGAGGGTTCCAGCACGATGCTACTGATTTTTCCAAGTTTACATCGAAGATCTACATTGTTAATCTATTTATATTCATATTTATTTATTTAGCTTCCACAATGTCACAATGGTGTTAAAGTAATTATAGAAAGAAATATAGACCCCGTCGGGCACTCGAAAAATACCTTTATTAGTAAATATAAATAAGTAATAGGCGTGGAGGAGAGGAGAACATTTTTATTTTTTGTGTGTATATTTTTATCGCTAGTAAATCTTTGAGCGAATAATAAGCTTTTTCCAGTAAAAGGTCTTTAAGTTTTTTTGTAAAAATGTGATATTTTTCTTCATTTATAGGTGTTTCCAGCAATTTCTTATTTAGCTTAATGGACTATTAAAACTAAAATATCTATTAAAACAGTAGGCATTATATTGCAAGCGGTCACTCTGACTACCACACTACGCTTTTCATTCATATTCCTTCGATACGTACGAAAATGTTTGACTCAACATTTTTAATTCGTATTGCCAGGGAATGGACCTGTCTGCCAACTCTCCTGTTTTCTAAGAGATATAATCTCAAGCTTTTCAATTAAGAGTAAAAATCTTGAGTATATCACCTATAAATGAGTATTTTCCACCTATATACCCATTGTGTTATTTGTTTTGTTTGACATTGTTAAGTGTTCCGTGTGTGTTAGTGTGTTCCTATGACAAATAAATGAATTGAATTCAATTTTTAAATCTGTGTGCTTCATCTTGGACCACGACGTCGCCTAGATACCGTAGAGTTAAAAAAAAATCATTTCGTTGCCAACTGTTTTATTTTTTTACTATGTATCTAAAGTGATAGTTACAAATCAATTTTTGTAGTGGCAGAACACACGGTGAACGGTTTTAATGACTTGAGTGAGACTTTTATAGATGGACACTACGAACCGCATTTTTCGTTCGTTGCTCGAAGCTGGATATTGGGGTACCCACAATAGCCCATAACCTCGTCTTTCCGATGACACCCATGATTTAAAATATTTCCTGCTAGCTCTTGCGCAGGCTAAGGCTGACACGTTGAATTTTTATGTATTTTGGAGTGTTTCTCCCTCGATACCTCCTCCAGACCCGTCATTATACATAAAGAAATATTACGGGACTTCTTACACACTACATGGTGTCTGACCCCAAACTATGTAAACAAAACTTGGGATATGGCTGGCAGGGACTAATAATTAATTATACTACATTTACATATTTTAAATACATACTTATACAGATACATCCGTATATAGATATAGATAGTACCAGATATAACATCCAGACACAGAGCACACTTAAACTTATTTATTAATAACAATAGAGTTACATGTCAAAAAAATATGTTCAAAACAGTACCACACCCTAACACTACACCCAAACACCTATGTTCATCACATAAATGCTTGGCCTGGGTGGAAATCGTATCCACGCCTCTTTGATTCAGACGTCCGGGCCACTAACCACTGAACCACCGAGGTAGCGAAAGTTATATCATTACGTTACACTCTGTTTTCTAACCTGGTATTCAGAGAGATTTCGCGTTAAAGCAGCCACTATATACGCTAACTCTTATGCTTTAGTCTCAACTCGCACGCTAGTGATTACGTATGAAATCTTAATGCCTTTGTAGTGTCCAATCACTTAGTTGCCGCCGTGACCAGGATAGGGCTATACGCTACAATTAAAACAATTCATTTAAATGCTGGCTTATTTATTAGAATCTGTCTAGGTATTTCGCTATTTTAACTTAGGTATGCTTGATTTGTAATATAAATTTAAGAAAAAACAACGAGATGAACTAAAGGAGTGCTGGCAGAAGTAAAAACTTGAACATTAACGTTGTGCCTTTTTAAATATTCTGGAATGGTTAGGGAATAATTTCGCACGAATTGCTTTATTTGTCACTATAAAAGTACTATCATTTATATGGTTAAATACAATATCACACACGCACACTCGCGCAAGCCAACTGCGCCGCTTGCCAGGTAGAAAGAGGGGGATATTACTTCCTCTACTACGCCGCGCCGGCGGTCTAATCTCCCTCTGTCTTACGAATTTCGATCATTTACGTGTCTTGACGCGAATTTGACATTTTTACCCAACCCAAAAAGTGCACAACGCCGCTAAAGAAGTTTTCACTTCAAAAATAATAATCGGCGAAGTGCGAGTCGGAATCGTAAACGAAGGGTTCCGTATCATATGAAAGCTCTCCTTGATATCTTTATTTTTTTTTTAATATTTAACTAAATATTCTGTGAATATTTCAAGCAAGTACCTGTCACCGTTATTAATATCGAGCAAAAAACGACAAAAATATCAGGTTCGTTGTATGTGAACCCCTTAAATATTTTTTTTCTATTTGTTGTTATAGCGGCAACAGAAATACGTCATCTGTGATAATATCAACGTTCCTAGTGATAGACAGACAGATAGACGGACATACAAACAGACGGACAAACGGACAGATGGACAGCGGAGTCTTAGTAATAGGGTCCCGTTTTTACCCTTTTGGTACGGAATAATATCAAGGGACATCTTACGCACGGTTTCTGACCTAAAACTAAGCAAAACTTGGCAATGGTCGCCAGAGACTGATATACTACACAATAATATGCATATTTTAAACATACATTGGTCAGTCTTCGGATGGGTGACCGCGGGTGGCATTTACAACTGAGCACTACCGTGTCTAGGGTGACACGTTAAATTGTAGGCCCCGGTATCAACCGTTTAGCCATGTCAGTAGCCTTCAGACGACCTACTTACTTTGCAATGTATTGTACAAAATCACAATACACACGACACAACTGGTTGGCACAAAAACTTCACACTGGCACTGATATTTACACAAACTAGTCACTTCACAATCACTGGTACTTCAACTTGAACACGAGATGTTTCCGCGACAACGATAGAAACGGTAACTGAGTCCCCAAGGGTCGGCCGGCCTATTTATATCCGATGTTACAGTCTAGAAAATTCTAGACTTCATGATTCGCGATATTACTCGATCTAATAAACGCTGTTGTGTCAACAAATAAAACAACCTAGACTTTTGAGACTTTCCTATTGTTCTCAAATACGAAAACACCAAAGAAACCAAACAAAAAAAAAAGGTAAACAAAGCCTGATCCCGCACTAGTCATAAAACCACAGCTTAATGCATAAGTAGCGCTTAGGAGTAAACAACTCGCCATAACTACCGCGCGCGCTTACCACGTGACAATAGCTTCCCATTCTATATTTTCTTAGACACATACTTATAATGCTTATTATATAAAAGTTTTTTTCTTAGAATTTTGCCCCGTCTATCCTACGATAAGATCTAAAAGGAAATACAGTATTGATATAACCCAAACAATAATATAGTAGCCTTCTTTGTATGCCACTTATAATACGTAGGGAAAAGAAAATAATCGAACAATATTGGCCTTCAGTATTTCCCGGTTATTCGAATATCAATTGATGAAATAGAAAAAATAGTACTATTAAGCCAGAATGACATAAATTAGTACTAGGTATTAAGTCAGAATGACTTAAATTAGTACTATTAAGTCAGAATTACTTAAATTGTAAATACTATTTATTTAATCAATTGATATTCGAATACCCGGGAAATGGTACTGAAGGCCAATATTGTTCGATTCTTTTCTTTTTCTCTTGAAGAAATGAGTTTAGATCTGTTTAGAACTACAGGATTTTTTTTAATTTTATAACCTTAATTTTATTGAAAATAATATAATACTTGAACTTTCTGAATTGATCTGTTTCTGAACCAATGTCACGGATGGAGCATTGAAACAGAAAGTTTGGTTCATAATAAGGCCGATAGCTCAACCGCGCAGAAATGCATTAAATATTTATGCAACGCAAAGATTTGAAAACAAACTTTTGCAAAGTAATGCATAATCCAATCAATGATAATTAAATAATTACCTATAAAAATAAAGCCGAAGTGCTAATTAGACTCACACACCGCGGATTCCATACAAATCCTAAAATAAAAACACAAAATTCAGAAGTAAATTGTACAAATATCGATATTATAGTCATTGACAAAAAAGTTTTATATTCACTTTTTACGTCATGCATCGAAAATAACACATTGCATAAATAATTAAAAACCTGTTTTAGCACGTGCTAATGAAGCTCTTTCATATGATAAGCCACGTCATGCTACGATTTACTCACTTCGAATTTTGGACCCATATTTTTGTTTAGCCCTATTTTTATACGATTTACCTACCTAATTAAACATGTACAGTTTTTAGATTTATTTCTTTATGTACTAACTTACTCTGTATTTACTCTAACGCAATGCTTCTTGCCGAATTTCATAGTTCTTAGGTCAACGAAAAGTACACTGTAGATTTTTATTCTTTTGTGGGTGTCGAAATATGCGTTTTTTACGACATAAACAGCTTTAACCTTTTTTATGATAACTGAAACCGTATGTGTGTATGGTTTAATTTTCAATTCGATATCTTTACGCGTTTCTGAAATAAAAGGTCTTGCCACACGGACGGACAGACGACAACAAAGTGATCTTATAAGGGTTCCGAGATTTATATTGATGTGATTCACATTAATTTATTTTTAGTTGAATAATTTTTCAGAACTTTATTGGAATAATGATCGAATTATGATCCCATCTCAGCGGCAACTGACTATTTTTGTTGTATAACTATTTGGTATATTTCTGTTCGAATGATGTTTGTACATTATTCGAGTCTATTTATCCCACCTCTCAGCGACGGCTAACTATTTTTGCTATGTAAACTATTAGGTTTATTACTGTTCGAATGATTTTCGAATATTATTTTAGTCTATTTATCCCACCTCTAAGAGGCAGCTAATTATTTTAGCCATGTATAACTATTTGGTATATTACTGTTCGAATGATGTTCGAATATTATTCGAGTCTATTTATCCCACCTCTAAGAGGCGGCCAACTATTTTTGCTGTGTATAACTATTTGGACACAATGTGAGGAATTTCCCAGGCGATTCCGACACAAAGCCTTTGAGTCGGTTGCCCCCAGTCTTTGAGGAAAACACACGGAAAACTAATTTTACTAAAATTTTATTAGCAAAGCTGAAATTAGTACGAAAGTGCACTTTCGTGACTGCTATAGTACCTACCATTTCTACAGTGCAGTTGCCAAATGGTTTTCGTTTTAATTGCTATGAAAGTTTTGTTTTAAGTATTACTTGTTGTTTTATTTTTAATAGATTTTGATATGTATGCTCCATGTTTGGTTAAAAGCTTTGACTTCATTCTACTTGATTTGATGCAATAAAAGTAAGTAACAAGCAACACTTTTGTTATTAAGTTTTGTATTTCTTTACACGAACTACGTGACTTATCTTTTTTCTATAATTATATTTACAATACTCCAATAGGTATGTTTACAAAAAAATTAGTTAGTCCGTTAAATAGATTATCAAAAAATACTAGACAAATATTTTTTCTTTTGTCAATGTAACGAAAATTGATGAAGATATAGCCCGTTAAAGTTTCGCGTGACGTCACTAACCTACTAAAAATATACCGGTACTGGCTAGTGACGTCACGAGCTTCGACTCAAATTTGACAAGGCTTATCTTTGTCATTAATTATTTAATTGATTAAAAAAAAGAAAAAATACGTGTCGAATTTATCTAACTAACGGACTAATTATAATTATGATTTTTATACCCAATGCATCGACCGTGGTCACGGGTCTACCCGTGACCACGGTGACGGTCGATGCAACTCGGCCAAACCGTCAGGATGATGAGGTATTTATTTATCTCGTGATTTTAGTGCGCGATTAGTCCCGTAGAATATAATAATAATGTGTCGCGATAGTTTAAAAACAACATGCCTATTGAATTTAAAATATAAATAATGAAGACGAAATCGGAAAAAAAAGAGTCTGCAGACTTTTATTAATCATCGATAGAAAATAATTAATTATTATGAAAGTGAGAAGCAAAAGGACGATAAATGTTATCAGCCCGTATGTTTTCTTTCTCGAAACACAAATCGAAATTTTAAATTGGATATTTTAATCTGAGTGTTTTCGTAGCGAATGATTTTCGGTTTATTTTAGAGAATTAGTTCGACTCTTTCAATATAACACAACGAAATTAAATATTAACTTGTTGCGAGAAAGTTGTATTAGGTACATTGCTTTTGCATTTCGACTTTAAACTTGGACTTTGTGACTTTGGTTTGCAACGAAAGTTTGAGGACTTTGAAATTTGTTTAAGTATAATCTACTTTATATCTACAACATTTGAATAATGTACTCGTATTGTGGTCTGTTTTAGTACTTATGTGGTTTTTAACGTAGATTTATACCGACGTGTAATTTAATTGTCATTTAGGTGTTTTTCTAAATGTTTTTTTTTTTACTAAGACCACTTTGCAAAAAAAATCACTTTGTATGCTGACTAATATTATAAATCCGAAAGTGTATTTGTTGGTTTTTTACTCTTTCACGCAGATTTTTTGAGTTTTGACAAAGTCGCAGAACAAATGTTGTTAGTTTTGATGTACAGAACAAGACCCTAAAAGGATGCTAATTGATTAGAAATAACCCTGTATATGTTGTTTTTAAACTTTCGTGATTTGAACGCGACTAATCGCGCACTAAAATTACCTCATCATCCCGACGTTTCGGCCGAGTTGCATCGATCGTGGTCACGGGTAGACTGACAGTGTACCCGTGACCACGGTCGGTAATTTTAGCGCTCGATTAGTCCCGTAGTATATAATAATAACCCTGTATATGTTGTTTTTAAACTTTCGTGATTTGAACACATTATTATTATATACTACGAGACTAATCGCGCACTAAAATTACCTCATTATCCCGACGTTTCGGCCGAGTTGCATCGATCGTGGTCACGGGTAAACTGACAGTGTACCCGTGACCACGGTCGGTAATTTTAGCGCGCGATTAGTCCCGTAGTATATAATAATAACCCTGTATATGCGTCGACTTGAGCATCTCCTCCGTTTTTTTTTTTGGTTAGAAATAGATTTTAGTTTGACAAAGATTGATAAAGTATGAAACCATAATTGAAACTTAAACAAAAAATCTACTAGTACAAAGGATACAGTTAGCAAACGAGACGGAAGTGAGTGTTGGCCAATCTGGCGCTTCCGCTTTGTCTGGACCGGAAGTTATGGCAGGTGGTGAGGATGCGCCGATTATCTAGGTATTCCTACCTCGCTATGTGCTAGTATTCCAGTACTGTCTGTTTACCATTGTTCTTATAATTTATGAGTAACTATTCTATGGCCATAAAAATATTCATCAGAATGCTAAATAACTTAAAAGGTATCGAAAAAGAAAACTTTTCAACTAAACTACTAAAAATTATCTTATATTATCGAAATTCCATTACACGACGATAATAATCTAGAAAATTTAATAAAAGATCTTGTCAATACAAAAAAAAAATCTATGGCAGTTTTATTATTTGTATATACCCATATTTTGAATAACTATACATGTTACTTAAAACAACTGCATGTAAATATTACCTTTTTTGCAATAAATGATTGAGTAACTTTTATCTTAATTAAAAATATAAAAATCTCGTGTCTAAATGAATTAACTCTCTTTGATAATGACAATTAAACAAACAACAGCGTTTGTTCGTTGTAGGGTTTAGGACTTCCCGACAATTTGAAATTCCCGAGACACGAAACAGCCAAAGTCCCGGGAAATCTCGGGACTTTGTTTTTCTTCGCGAATCAGATTTTCCGTACAAAATTACAACTAGGAATCGACAAAATGTCCGAGAGTCCGAACTAGATTTTCGGTTGCTCCATAGTAAAACCTGTGCATAACGATGGTCTGAGTCACCTCATTTCGGTTTAGTACATCAGTTCTGGATAACTGTATAACGTTAATACCCATGTTTATGAAAAATAAGCTACCAACTCTACACAGACCGCAATCTAACAAACAAAGCGAAGATACGACGAAATCGTAAAATTTTCGATAGGATTCATTTAAGGCAAATTCTTCGTCGCTCTCTTTTATTATTAATACAAAACCCAATACCACCTAGCGCAATATATAAGCAAGAATCTAATTCTATGAATACTGTTTTAGTTAGATTTATAGTTAATTTCAATTATTCATTAAACGTAGATGGCGCTAGGCTCCTTCAATTATTTCAAAATAAAAATTATTACTCAACAAATACGACAATTTCGTCTCGTTTCGAGTCTCGACCCGAAAGTTCCGGGACTCGAAACAACTAAAAATACGAAAATTCCCGGGAATTTGAGACACGAGACCCAAAGTCTAGTTTGTTGTCACTATACTCCGTCCAACGAGACGAACTAATGGAGAAATCAAGCGCTAAACGTCATTGGTTGGAGATAAGGAACTTAGGGCGCGTACACGTTGCGACTAAATATCAGTCCGATTCTGTCTCTTGAGCAGTGCGGACGTATTGTTCGGTGCTTAATTCAGTGTGTTCGGTTTAACTGCATACGACATGTGGTAGAAGTAGTAGAACCTAAAATGAACCTAATGGATAGAAATATGGAAACAATGCAAGAACGATTCGTTATAAACTTGAGGATTACTCGAGTGATTCAGAAAGTGAATAAACGGTTAAGAAAATATTTTTTGTTTAATTTATTCATATCCTAGCATATTCGATTTGTACACAACAACTAAATATTTGTTACAGATTATGTTAAAGTAGACATTTGTAAAAATACCTATAATTTTAGATGATAGAATTAGGAAGCGATTTAGATCGGCGATGTAAACGCAGCCTAACATTTTCAATAATTAGCCATGCCCATTGACCAATCCTGGCCATTTAAGTCGAAGCTGCGTCCTTATCACTTTCATACGATTGTGCAAGGGAGAGAGCGCCATATTAGCTCGTCTCGTTGGACGGAGTATAGTTTTTAAATTTACAGAGGTAGAGATGCTCAACCTAAACATCTTTAAGTATGGGACCAACTCTTAAATATATCAACACTTAAAGAGGTTACTATGCCAGCAATTGATCTCTAAGTATAATCAATCATCCACCTAATAGGGTACAAAGTTCCTAATAGTTATACCTTGTAAAATATAGCTTGATATGCGAGACATTAACATTGACATACGCGTCATGACTCACGCACATCAAGTACCATATTTTGTATAGTCAAAATGTTCAGTACAAAATGCTGTACTTCATAGTCGAGATGCACAAGCATGAAGTACAACATTGTGAATGGAACATTTTGACAATAAAAAATATGGTACTTGATGTGCGTGAGTATTACGCGTATGTCAATGTCAATGTCTCGCGTAACTTCTTTTTATTTATTATTTATTTTTAAATCGAATAAGTTCGCGTTTGACTACACACTGCCTGATGTTAAGCAGATGTGCGGTCTAGGGTGTAGCACGCTTACCTAGAAGATACCTATTTACTCGGGATTTGAAGACACCAACGTTGTACTTTAACGGGAAGACAGACCCAGGCAAAGCGTTCCACATTCCAGCTGTTCGTATGAGGAATGAGGATTCGAAACGCTTGGTTCTATTAACGCGCGGAATGTCCACCATAAAAGGGTGGCGCTTTGGTCGCGTCTGTCTAGCCCTACGATAGAAGAGAGGGGCAGGTGGGACCAGATTGTGCAGCTCCTGGGCGCACTCTCCGAAGTGTATCAAGTTACATTTTATAAGGTAGGTATAGTAATATAAATGAAGCGCTGAAAGGCAAGTTGCAGCTTACAGCGCTACCTGCCGCAATATCGTAATACCGCGGCAGTTTGCGCGCCAACTCACGGTTCCGGATCTCTTTTTAATCGCAAATTAAAGTAATCTTGAGAGACAAGTCAACAATGACGCTATTAGGTATTTTCCATTGATCGAGAATCTAATACTACTCATAAAGTTTAAATCTTTGTTAGAGTAAAATAACCCTGACGCACTACATTTTGGGCTATATGAAGTCCTCTGATATAAATTATTAGCAAAAATAAATGAAAACTCACGATTTAAATATTTTTTTTTACTCAGCAGAGCAGCGCTTATATTGAAAGGTAGCTGCAGTTTTTCGTTCAAGAACGCGGCGTTTACGGTTTATTGGTTTGCAAAAAATCTGATACTTTAATACAGTAAATTTTTGTTGAAATATCAGAATTGGTCCGTAGTAAACTTTGACTTTAAAATAACTCAAAATGCCTCATAAATTGACCTCTTACAGCATAATTATTCATTCACCTAATCGGGTCCAAAGTTTCCTAATAGATCAAGCGCTGAAAGGCAAGTTGCAGCTACTCGTAACAGCGCTACCTGCCGCAATATCCGGCTGGGCCGGACGCGGCAGTTTGCGCGCCAACTCACGGTTCCGGATCACTTTGTAATAGTATACGGCCGACGGATAGATTTTAGGCAAGTTAGTAATAAGTACCTTTGGGTAATAGATCAAGTACTCTGATAAAATGCGTCAATGGCATGACTTGTGTATGTATCCATATTGTAAGGTTTTAGGCGTTTAATAATGTTTGACCGACGAACCACCGCAGAAGGTATACAATTCGACGCGAAAATATGTATATATTTTTTATGTATAACCACGTACAACTTTTTTTATAGTAGTCCGATTTCAATAATTCTTTTTTTATTGGAAAGAGTATACTTTGAAATTGGTTCCATTTAAATTTTATTTTAAATTGGCTAAGCCATTTTTGATAAATCAACAATAATATGAAAAATGTAACATCGATCCGTGCATAATATTTGCTCCCCGGCTTCGCACAAGTGTATTATACATATAAACATTTCTCTTGAATTACTCTATCTATTAAAACAAACTGCATCAAAATCTGTTGCGTAGTTTTATAAGCATACATGGGGACAGACAGCAGAAAGCGACTTTGTTTTACACTATGTAATGATTCTGTACACGGGTCAAGTCGGTCATGCTATTTGAAAAAATAATTATGTTGTGACAACTTTGGCTGGAATCCTGACTATGAAAAATGGTACAAGATAAAAAGTCGCAGGGAGCGCTTTTGAGCGCGGATGCATTTTATGTTCTGGCGGCAAAGTACAGAGACGTAATAGGTCACCAGTTGATTTATGAAAAATATTATTATATACCAGAGATTATCTACAGAGCTTCAATACCCACTATGCCATGGGCTCGCATGTGGTGATGGCAAAAGGCCTGACCCTGGTCCCATGGATGTCTGGTCGGCCTTTAGTGTGGGACGCGACTCGGGTCAATACTTTGGTACTGACACATCTTTCCGAGACTCAGTAGGGCTGGAGCGGTGGCCGATTCAGCGAAGCAGCACAAACGGCGCAAACATGCTTACATATTTGAGCCATTTGGAGTTGAGACATTGGGTCCGTGGGGGCCGGGAGCTCATCTTGTTTTCAAAAGTCTTTCTAGGCGTCTGGTGGACGCGAAGCGTGACCAAAATGCTGGTGTTTATTTGGCGCAACATTAAAACATTGCCATAGAGCGTGGCAATGCTGCCAGCATTCTGGGCACGCTGCCAACTGGCAGTAGGCTTGAGCATTTGGATATTCTTTAGACCTTCAAGGGTCTATGAATGGTCCAATTGCTTGTTTTGTAGTAGTAGTTTAAGTTTTAGATTATATAAGTCTTGTATTTAGTGGTAGTCTAGTGGTAGTTTAGTGGTAGTATAAAGGCACTTGCCCTAAAAAAATCTATACCACGCCTGCGAAGATTTGTAGGTATAAGTTTAGTGTATACTACAGAACACCAAAGTGAAGCAACAGGTAATAAAATCGGTACGATCAATCTTTGGACAGATGACCGCGAATAGTATTTACAATAGAGAGCAATCGTGACTTGGATAACTTCTCACATTGTTATAACCCAAACGCAAACTAGGTGGGTATGGCTCTGTCATCCTTCGTGGGCAGGGCTATGTTCATCAGTGGACTATTTTAAAAACCTTGTTTAGCAAGTCATGTCAATGTCAAGGGCAATAATGGGTGTTGTTTTCGAGGTTTTTGGGGGTGTATATTTCAAAAAAGGCATCCATTTTAAAACTAAAGATGGCAGACCTTACTTTTTTTGAAAAAGTCGTCATGGGTATCATTTTCGAGGTTTTTAGGGGTGTAAATTTCAAAAATGGCATATTAATAAGCAGTTTAAAAACTCCAAGGCAAGATACTGGGCGCAATAGATGGTTCAATCACCATTCGTGATTCGTAAGCCAATGTACAGCCGTGAACTATATTATTTTAAAAGGATCAATAAATATCATATTAATATTAAAAATACGTTACAGTACAGCGATAGCTACGTTTTCGTCAAAAAATATCATAATTTTAAGGTCGTAGAGAATATATTTTTTGCACAACGTCCGTACT
Organism: Hypomecis punctinalis; assembly: GCA_949316475.1. Taxonomy (NCBI): domain Eukaryota; kingdom Metazoa; phylum Arthropoda; class Insecta; order Lepidoptera; family Geometridae; genus Hypomecis; species Hypomecis punctinalis. The sequence goes on along the minus strand of OX438820.1, from coordinate 14,864,868 downwards.
TCATGTAATTTTATGTTCTGTACGCAGCTCTAAAATGAGTAGTCCGGGTAAAACAGTGATATCGGCCCCGGGACAAAACCCGGGAAATGAGAATTTCATGATATGTCCGGGACGGCTGGTGGAGTATGGAAGAGGTTTTAAAATGTTCATAAGAAAGCGTGAACTCGAAAGTCAGTAATAATGAAATCAAATAATATTTGTATATCTTTTTAGGGTTCCGGACCTCAAAAGGAAAAAACGGAACCCTTATATGATCACTTTGCCGTCCCTCTGTCCGTCTGTCCGGTTGTCCGTAGGTCAAGATCTTAAGTCTCAAAAACGCGTAAAGATATCGAGTTGAAATTTAAACCATATACATGTTTTGTTATTAACATCCTGTACTGTATGGAAGCATGAATAAATGAAATGAAATGTTATTGGTAATTCGCATCTTATATTCTGTAATCTCAATAAATTCCCCAAATTTTTTTTAACTTTATGTGGTTCTATCACACTTTATAACTCTATCGCAACCGTTTCATTCATCTACGTGTAGCCATGCATGAAGTCAACAGCGCGTAGCAGCGTAGCACAGCTACGGCGACCTTGAGTTCCGCAGGTGTTACAGATCTGTTCACTCACGAAGGCGCGCCCCTCCATATTTATTGAATGTAGTTGTACGACAGTGTAACCCTCTAACCTAAGTGATCATATTTTATATATTTTTTTACTGTCTGTACTATTAGCCTCTACACGCACACTAAGGCGTTGTGTACAAACGAGGTCTACGCGTATAAATGCAAACCAATAATTTACTGTGGAGGGGCGCGACTTCGTGAGTGAAACGGTCTATAGTCCTGGACGGAAAAGAAATTAAAATTATTTAAAAAATACTATTACATACGTCTGATTTACGATTCCTTAATACCTAGGCCCACCTCAAAGTGCGCGCACTTTTTACATAGAGTTAATTATGTTAAGACAGGTAATTTTTTGTTCATTATGTATGGAATAAAATAAATACGAATTTTTAGAAGTTGAACAAAAGATGTTTGTATTGATGTACAGAATATGCCACTAAAAGGATGCTAATTGATAACCATTAACCCTGTATACCCCTGAAGTCCTTGCTCTTTGCAAAGCATCATTTTAAGTACTTATTTAATATTGACATACACGGCCAGTTTTACCTATACTCTGTAAAATTTAACTTGATCTCTGCGACAGCTGTCAGAAAAATTACGCCTATGAAGTCCTGAATTTCTTAATAGTACAGACAGTACCTGTCAATGACATACTTTGTGGGCATGCCGATTAGTGATGGGCGACGAATGATTATGACCACAGAGTTTGAGATAGAGTTTTAATTAAAATATCGATAGTTTATACTGACGAAATTTAATTTTAAATAAAACTTAATTTATCATTAATTTTAATGTATATTTTAATATTATAACATTTTTTACATGTGTAATTAAATTATACCCAATTATATGTTACATTAGCATCGATAATAGTGAAAAACGTCGATAAATACTATCGTTACATTATTATGAGGTTTTAATAAATAGCATAACATTATTTACATGTGTACATACTTGATCTTAAATAATAGTAAGTAAATAAAATCCAATTTCTCACCTTCAACTACTCATTCGATTTCATTACAACATTGTTTGAAAATCGATTTTTTCCACCACTCTCCCAACTCTAAAAATGTCAATTTCAATTTCAATTTCAATTTATTTATTTTCATAAAACGAACAAGTACATTGATAGATACATTGATACATTGATACATTGATACATATTAGTCATAATACAAACATTACTTAAAAAGTTAAGACATTTATTCTAGGTATTCGTTTTTTCTGCTTTGTAACTAACCAAGATTCACCCTACCTCCCGAACTAGTTTAAACTGTATCTCGGGCGGCAGTTTTCCTCTCGCTCATTTACTAGGCAACGTGTAACGTGTACGACGGAGACGGACGACTCAATGGATAAGGAGAATGTAGTATACGTACACAATTCAGACTATTCTTTGAACCGACAACAGCAAAGTGAAGGTGTTGATTTTAAAATTTATGTATTTATGTTTGTTATTATAGTTTCAAATATATATGATACTTTACATAAAAAAAACGAATTATACTTTACATGTAAAATACATAATTATGTTATGGTTAAGGTCGTATACACTAATTATTAGATATAATTATTACATAGATAGTATAAACTATTAGAACAGTACAGTACAGTGTTGTATAGTATAACACTATACAATAAGCAAATATAATTACGTTTACTTATAAATATGTTTTATCTTAATTTAGCTAGTTAATAACCTAATATTAATCATCATCATCAGCATTACTCCTAAACAATTCCCAGTAACCATGTGCGCGCGGTCTGCGCACGTGTGTGTGTATATATGTGTGTGTGTGTGTGTGTGTTTTTGTGTGTGTGTGTGCCCGCACGCGTATGTGTATGAATGCACCTGAAAGTAGTGTGTTATTGTGTCCAAACACAAGAGACGTTAGAATATAGGTATATCATTTGGAAGAAAAATAAATTTTCGTTTTCTTAGTAAACGTTTCTAATGACAATGAGCTCGAGTGTTCATAAATATATCCCATACCCCCGTAATATTATAAACGCGAAAGTTTGAGAGTATGTGTTGATGTTTGTAACTCTTTCACGCAAAAGCTACTGAACGGATTGAGATGAAACTTTGCATTTAAATGTTTACACAATATAGTAAACATATGGACTATAATTATAATGATATTGCGTGAAACGAAGCTCGCCAGATTAGCTAGTTATTCAGTAATTTTAAGTAACTTTTCGGTATCTTCATAGTTCATTTGTTTTAAAACATTATGTACTGCTTTTTTACACTTGTAATTATTGAGAGTTCGTAGCTCAATATTTTTGCTTATAACATTATATAGATAAGGACTCATGAATCCCGCAAAGCGCTGTGCAAACTTAGTTCTATAATGAACTATACAATAAGGTCTATCCTTTCTTCTAATCTGAGCACTGCGATCTGGAAGTATACCATGTTGTTCTTGTGTAATTTTTAGTATATAACATTGTCGTATTGTTAATATGGAAATATCTTTGTAGAGGTCACAAGTTGGAAAGCGAAACTTCTTAAACATCATGACCTTTAGTATTGCTCTTTGAGCTCTTTCGGCAGTTAATAGTATTGTTTTTGAACAACCACCCCAAGTTGAAATACAGTACGTAAGCACAGAGTGACAAAGTGCATAATAGACAGACATAATTTGTGTCTTATCACATACGTATCTGAGAGATTTGAAGATATATAAGAGTTTTCTAACGCGTGCAGCCAAGGATTTAATTTGTGACTTCCAATTTAGGTTGTTGTCAATTGTAACTCCTAAATATTTTATTTCGTCGGTTGGGGTCAATTGTGGACAGTTACAGTTATTGGTATATGTGCATTCATGCGCTTTAATGTTAATTTCTGATATTTGTGGTTGTCCCGGACTATTTATGCTAAATGTGACATATTTAGTTTTCGTTACATTTAATGTCAGTAAATTGTTGTCGAGCCAGTTAGTAACAGTTTTAAAGCCTTCTTCTGCATACTGGTTTACATCGGACCATGATCTACCCGAGAAAAATAAAACTGTGTCGTCGGCAAAAGTAATAACACTGCCATTTTTAAGACTTAAACTACACATGTCATTAATATATATCAGAAATAGGGTTGGTCCCAATATGCTACCCTGTGGTACACCATGCGTAACAATAATCTCATCACTATTATAATGATCGATTCTAGTCGACTGTTTTCTATTACATAGGTAATCTTTAAATAATTTATATTGTATACCTCTAATACCTATTTTTTTCAGCTTGACAAGGAGTGTAGGGACAGAGACCGTATCAAAGGCCTTTGCCAGGTCGATAAATATTGCCAGACACTTATTTTTTCGATCTAAGTCGTTGACAATCAAATTTACTAAACTTTGTACAGCGTCATTTGTAGATTTTTTATTACGAAAGCCGAATTGATTATTTGAGAGTAAGTTATAATGTTCTAAGTATTGCTTTAATCGGGTATTCAAGAGTTTTTCTATTATTTTTGACAGTGTTGGCAACAGGGATATTGGTCGATAATTGGAGATACGGTCCCTTTCCCCAGATTTATGAATTGGGATAACTACTGATCGTTTGAGTGGCTCAGGAAAACAGCCTTGCTCGAAACACTTATTGCATAGTAGTGTGATTGGTTCCACCAGTACATTTATGCCTAATTTATAGACAATTGATGGTATTCCATCCCAACCTGTGCTAGGACTATTTTTTAGGCCAATTATTGTCTTTTTAACTTCTTCTATATCGGTAGGGAGGAGAACAAAGGAATTTAAATGTGTGGAATTAGAGGAGTCATTAGCCGATTCATGGCTGCTCATATATTTCTGATTTGACTCGTATTGGTTTCGAGAAATAATTTTACCAGCTAAATCACTTCCAACGTTTGCAAAATAACTATTAGTTTTGTTAACTGAATCAGCGGGTGTCTGACCTATGTTTAAAAGTTCGTGGTTTGTATCCTGTCTTTTATTTATATGGCAAAGAGTCTTTACGCATTCCCATTGTTTTTTTAAATTTTGTTTATGTTTGGTCATTTCTAATCGAAAATAAGCGTTTTTAGTATTTTTTAAAATTTTGTTACAAGTATTTCTATAACGTAAATATGTAATTTTAAGAATAACGTTTTCGGGATCTGTCTTAAGTTTTTTATGTAGTCTATCTCTATTTTTAATACACCTCATTAGGCCACTAGTGACCCATGGCTTCATGTTTCGTTTACTGCGAGATATTGAGATTAGCTTCGTATGATTGGACATAGTGCGTTGGATAGTAGAAATAAAATCGGTTATTCCAGTATTTGGATCTTTGTCTGCTAAATACTCTGTCCAGTTAATTTTAGCCAAATCTTGTATTATCGCTGCATAATCGACTTTTTTAAAGGATTTATTTCTTGTCTTAGTATTTGTACGGTTTATAGCTACAGATAATATCACAGTGTAGTGATCTGTTATAGTGGAGCTACAAACAATGGTCGTAGTTTGATGGTTAGTTTTAGTAAAACAGTGGTCTAGACAATTTTTTTCATGTGTAGCAAAAGTATGTGATGCCAGTAGGCCGTGCGATGCTAAAAGATTGAGATATGTTGTAGAATATTGAGTATTTTTATCATTTTTGATATCAATGTTCATGTCTCCGACCATAAAAATGTTGTGATATGATTTGAGATCGCTTAATACGTTATCAATTGAATCAAAAAAGTTATCTAGGTTCTTGAAACAGTGTGGCCTATATAAACATATGAAAGCAAACTCATTTTTATACGTAATCACTAAGCAAGTCATCTCTTTCGTGTTATTGGGTTCATAAATATTTACTTCTAGGTTTTTCTTGACATAAACTACTACGCCATCATTCTGATTGTAGTTTTTCTGTGTTTTAAAGGAATAATAGTTTTGAATTATAGGAAGATTATTGACTTTTGATAACCAACATTCAGTTAAGACGATTATGTCTTCATCTAAGTTGAGGCGATTGGTAAGAATTTCTAGTTTATCGAAATTGCCATTGATGCTACGGATATTCCGTACTATTACGTTTAGACACAATTCCGAAACCTGTATGTGTTTCCTGCATCGCTCCGGTACTTCCTCTAATACCGACTTACCGGCATTGATATTTCTATCAATGTCAACAAACAGATCTGTGACTTCAGTCATGATCATATTTTTTCCACACTTGGTCAAAAGAGTAGTGTTGGTAAGTTCGAGCAATGCTGGGAACAGTAAGCAGGACCGGTGTATTTTGTGTGAATGTTTTTTTTTGTTTACGGTGCTTCGTTGGTTTGTAAGGTGTTGATTTTGTATGGCTACGTGTGAGAATTCTTAAATTATATGCAGTGGATTGATGAATGATTTTACACGAATTGTACGTGTAACAATGTTTTAAACTTAAACTAACTTGATTTCGATCAGTTATAAGATCTATATGATCTGTGCAGATTAGTAAGTATGACAAAAAAATATTATTAATAGAGAAAAGTCGAAAAATGTTGCACTCCGCGATAATAGGACTCATTTGAAGGAAATTTGAGAGAACTACTGCAAACACGATTGATTCAATTTTCGGGATGAATTTAGTAACGGATAGTCATATCGAATGATCGCTTAGGTGTAAATTTTCAATTTGGGATAGGGTCTTCATCTGCACTGCTGGGTCACCTTCAGCCTTCTTTACAAAAACTCGTCCATTGTTTATCCAACAATGCGCAATAGCGTGGTTCTTAGCTAGCAGCCTACCTTGATAATAAATCTGCCTTGCTTTAGGTGTCAAGAGTTCATTAATGTAGAGCGGTTCTGTTACATCTGTAAAATTCAGGTTGCGAGTGCTAAGCTTATTTGTCTTATTGGCCTTGTTGTAGGACTTGCTAGCTTTAAGTATTTCATTTCTTGCGTATTGAGATCGATACTCCACGACTACTGGTTTTCCCTTAGATTTTTTGTTTCTATGAATACTTGTTACAGCCCCAGGTTCCATTTTAACGCCAAGCAATTTATGAAGCTTATCAATCACAGTCTCCAATACTTCCTTTTCATCTTCTGGGATGTTCACTATTTCTAAGCATTTTGTTTTTTGGCTTCGTAGTAACTCTTCAATCTGTTCTTCTAGGGAATTAATTTTGACCAAAGCTTCATTGTGTTCATTGGATAACTTATCAATTTTCACTTTTGTTTCGGCATGTTGGGCCATGAAGCTTTCACAAAGCTTTTCTAATTTTTCTTGTGTGCTCAGAATCACCTTGTTTTGTGACCTTACTTCTTCTAAGCCACCCGTTATAGCATCAAATTTTTTGTCTTGATCTTCTTTCATTTTTGTTATAAACGCAAAAAGTTCCCCCATCTCCTCCGATCCAGGGTTGGTTTTGCGCTTGCGGCTAGATGTGAGAGCCTCCGCTCTAGAGAGATCAGTGAGAGACGAAGATTTCTTTTCACCATTTGGGGAATGAAACATTTTGTTGTGTCGTCTTTTTTTACATATACTGTGCACTTGACCTTGAGCTAACAAACCTTTCACTTACAACAGCAGTTAGTGGAGCTGGCGTGTTGTTTACGAACAATTTCTGCGCACACACAAATATTGCACTTGAGACAATAGCACTAAGGGCTAGTTATGTTTAGCTAGTATGCAAGTAATTTAACCGAGCAAATTAACACGTCTGTCGCGGATCGCGGCAGCGAGCGGAGTGTTCAATCTTCTACTGTCGCAGAGATCAAGTTAAATTTTACAGAGTATAATTGAACTCTATTTTATTTTTGAATTATTCCTTAAAACAAAGAATAACTCTAAAGCCGCTTCCACACCACCGGACCTAGTATTTTCGCTGCGACCGCAAGACAGCATTATTAAAACATTACGAGCAGAAGAAAAATGTATTTTTGAAGAGTTTGCCGTGTTCACACCGCGGGCCTACATGTCGATATCATACCATTGTAGAACGGGTATTACACTGTACGATACGCAGGGGCCCTTACACTGAAAGGTTTATTATACTCCATAAAAATTAACTTGATCTCTGCGACAGCTGTAAGAAAAATCACGCCTATGAAGTCCTGAATTTCTAGTAGTATTATAGTACAGACAGTACCTGTCAATGTCATACTTTATGGGCATGCCAATTAGTGATGGGCGACGAATGATCGTGACCACAGAGTTTTAGATAGAGTTTTATTTAAAATATCGATAGTTTATACTAACGATATTTTAAATTAAATAAAATTTATCATTAATTTTATTGTACACAATCAGGTCATAAATTCTGTCACATGTTTAATATAAAATAATTGAAACAAGTTTATTCATTATGTAACCATTTATATACCAAAATGAACTTAACAAAACATAGATTCTTATGACAATAAAGTTTATTCAAAATGACCTCCGTGATTTTGAATACAGGCCTTCAATCTGCGCGGCCAGTCGTCTATCGCAGCACGAACGAGGTCTATGTCAATATCGGCGGCTGCCTTAATCAAGGATGTCTTGAGTGACTCCAAATTGGGATGAGGCTTTGAGCACGCCTTTTCTTCCAAGTGTTGTTCACGATGGCCCAGAGATGAGTTGCAGTAGCAAAATGTACGCATTATATTTTTTAAATTCATTTTATTGACTTAAATTATTACTCGTCAAACAATGAATACATTAAAAGATTGCAGTAATGTACATTGATAAAAATTAATATTCACATTATCTATACTAAGCGCCACACAAATCGGCGGATGGGAAGTTATGCGCAGAACGTTGCGCAAAAGCCAAAATATAGGTATTCGCGGGGACCAGAGAGACGAGATGCCGGGGCACACCCGCCCACCAACCTCATGCCTCCCGCGTGCTCCCTACGCCCGTGCTCACATGCGCAATAATTAGCGAATCACGGCGAAGTGTCATCTGCGGCTAACTTCTCATCCGACGACTTGTGTGGCGCTTAGTATACCTACTACATCATTGTGTAGTGTTGTAAAATTAAAATCTTAGAATAAAACCAAAATACTCGTATAATAAATTACATCAATTGAATATGTCATTGTCATAAATAAAAATACATAAATAACAAATACAACAACATTGTAAATGAATCAAATTGATTGAAATAATTCTTAACCAACACATCTTTTACACATTGTAACGGGTAACAACTCGTATTATCTCCCCCAAAAAACCTACAATACTCTAAAAATGGCTACAAACCCAATTTCAGCCCATAAATATCCAAAAAACCCATAAAACCCCATAAACAGCAATACATTAGCGAGAACACAAGTCCCCAGCTATGAGGGCCATCCATAACTTGTGAATGAAATCAAAGCGCGCCGGTGACCAATTAAAAGTAAATTACAACCTGCGGATTTTTAACGCTGAAAATGGCCTGAATAAAAAAATAAAACCCTTCGATTTACAGCGTGCGACACGACCACGACATTTTAACTACACTAAGAATTAAATTACCATAATATGGTAATTTAATTTAAAAAAATAGGTATAATTATTATACCTATTTTTATATTTTTAGGTATAATTTTTATACCTATTTTTTTTGGAGATTATATTTTTTTATTGTAAAAATATTGAACTTGAAAATAAATTACATTTACAATTGTTAAAACACGTTATGTACTGTCATGATTATGTTTCCACATACTCGAATTGCTAATTTCTTGATGGGAAAATGAAAATAAAATGTTCTTACCAGAAAATAAATTTACAATCTACCCTACAAGGCTACATTCCCGCCCTAAAAATGGCTAGAAAGCCCAGTTCAACCCATAAACACCCAAAATCCCCATAAACAGCAATACATTAGCGAGAACACAAGTCCCCAGCTATGAGGACCATACATAACTTCTGAATGAAATCAATGCCCGCCCGCGCCGGTGACCAGTTAAAATTTAATGTAAATTAAACCTACGGATTTTTAACGCTGAAAATGGCCTGAAATTTAGTACCGACGACACGACTAATGATCGGCGAACCTTTAACACTACATTTTAACAGTAGATCGTCCACGTCAGTGCAGGACTCGCCATTTGTCATCCCCACATAGACTGAGAATGATTACACTACATAGTCAAAGTATAACTAGACAGGGCTCTAAATAATATATAAATAAATATTTTTGGGACATATTACACACGGCCTCTGACCCCAAACTAAGCAAAGCTTGTGATATGGCTGCCAGAGACTGATATACTACATATACTTATTTTTAAATACATATTTATATAGATAGTAACTAAATAACACACAATAAATAATAATAATAATTTAAAAAGTAAGAGAGGGCGAGATGTGCAAGTATTAAAGTGTGAACAGGTCGAAACTAATATCTTTTGTCTCTATTTGCGTATACGTATTTATTTGTTTGATTTTTACGCACGGCCTAGACGTAATAGTCAGATATTTTCTTCACGCCAAAAACTTGACTTGAATTTTTGATGAAATTACGAGTATACGCCAATAGAGATGCAGCGATGCAACTCGGCCGAAACGTCGAGATGAGAAGGTATTTATTTATCTCGTTACTTTAGTGCGCGATTAGTCCCGTAGTATATAATAATAATGTGTTCAAATTGCGAAAATTTAAAAAAATAACGTTTTTATAGCTATCTGAGTATGTATAGCACATCTTTTTTCTCACACCCTATACGCTAGTAACTTCTCCAGCCATTCTCCCTCCACGTTACACTACGAAAATTGTAGGCCGAGTTACACAAATCGCCTGCTGCGCGAAACCCAATCCACGCACAGCTTTATGTGAGCTATAGTTAGGATTGGATATTGCGCAGCTTGTAGCTAGCTTCACATCCGCTGACTTGAATGATTCGGCCTATACGTGGAGTAGCACTGAATTTCTCGAAACCATTCAGGCCTTTTTGAACCCCCTGTAACGGCTGCTACCTTATAATCACAGGCAGTCCTCGTAAACAACTTTAAACTGTCGCGCGGTTTGACCAATAAGCGCGGTTCGCGGCAATACCCCTACCTAGCCAGCCGGCATGACCTTGCGTGACATTCGACGACGAGGAAGCCACCTCGCGCTATCGTTGAGACTCTTACTTTGTTCGCTTGAGAAGTTTTGTAATTTCGTAGAATTGCCACTAACTACTGTGATTAATTATACCCCAAATTGGGGTTCAATCGCACGGCAAGGAAGAACGTCGCTCCCCGCTTGCTCACTGAAACGGACTCTTCAGACGACGTTACTTGCCCCGTGCCCTACTCCCACTCGTATCCCGTTTGTTCTTCGTGACGAGGGTGAACTACATCGGTCTCTTCAGACTAGGCCACTTAGTGCCCTGGTATCTCCGAGGCGAAGTTGCCAGCTGCCCTACTAATTGTCAGCTGCCCTACAACTGCGCACTTCGGGGACGACTTGCCGCCTACGTATCCGACGCCACCGCTCGCGACGGATTGCGAATTCAAGGCCAGTGTATCTTGCCTATAGGGTTAGACAACGCGTCTCGGTTTATGAATGTGCCTTACCCCGACCCATCTAGCTTCTATTTCTCTTGTTGTTATCATTTAAAATCTCTTTGTCTTCCAAATCAAACTACCCTCTTGTTTAACTTCGCTGATTGTTTTTTTAAAATATATACCTTTTGTTAACTATCTAGTTGTTCTTATTACCTCCCTATACTCAGGTTTGTAGATTAAATAGAAACGTTACACCCCTGTTATTTCATCACTACATAGTATAAAAAAGAAACCGTGGTGGTCTAGTGGTAATGACACTCGTCTTACAATCGTAAGGTCGTGGTTTCAAATCCCGGTCCCGTACCAATGAATTCCTTGGAATTTATGTACGGAATTTTACACCACTGGCTTTTCGGTGAAGGAAAACATCGTGAGGCAACTTGCATACGTACGTAGAAGAAATCCGAATCCATCAAACCGGACTGGGCCAGCGTGGTGGATTTGGCCTAATCACTCTTCGTGGGTAGGCCTACGTCCTGCAGTGGACTATTAAAAATGCTAGTACAGTACAGATACAGGTTTAAAAAAAGTCGCTTTCTGCTGTATGTATGCTTATATCTTTAAAACTACGCAACAGATTTTGAAGCGGTTTTTTTTAATAGATAGAGTGATTTAAGAGTAAGGTTTATATGAATAATACACTTGTGCGAAGCCTGGGCGGGTCGCTAGTTATGGATAAAGCTAACATCGTTAAATTACGACTTTCTTTTTTCATTTCTCAATAAAATATTATCATGTCTTTGGCTCATCGTATCGGTACTAGTAAATCTTGCGCATTTTTTCGTGTTCCATGTTCTAATTTCAAAAGATTTCAGCATTTTCACGTCGGCACGAGTACGTGCTTTATACGTTCATGAATTTCAGATTAAGCTACATATTCAGGTATATGAGTCAGATATTTAAAAAGTATAAAAATACAAGTTAAAAAATGGTATTTTATTACTATTTTTGAAGGTTTCACTAAAGTTAATAGTGCGGATTTTCAAACCACTGGCTTTTCGGTGAATCATCGTGAGGCAACCTGCATATGTCCGTAGAAGAAATTCGTTGGCGTGTGTGAATCAACCCGCACTAGGCTAGCGTGGTGGATATGGCCCAATCACCCTTCGTGGGTAGGCCTACGTCCTGCAGTGGACTATTAAAAGGCTGAGTTCACGTTTCAGTGTTATAAGTCATCAACGGTAACACATATTGATCAAATACCATCTTGAGGCACTGAGGTATATTAGACTACATAATATAACCATCCTCAAGTAGACCAATAATTTCTATACTAATGATCGTACGTCACAAAAAGCTCAAAAATATGTATTATTTGTAGATGGCGCTGCTAAATATCCCTGTGACATCTTGTGGTCTAGAATGTAACTAATTAGCGACGTACACCCATTTGTACTGCGATTGCTGGTTCTACTTGAGGAGGTTAGTCTATGATACAACCAACCTTGTAACCCTCTTTTTCTTCTAAACTAAAAATATAATTTTCCACCTGATTTTGCTCTTATGTTAAAAAGTTTTAGAATTTCATATTTAGCACGTCACAACTTGAAGAAAATTCATGTACAATGTAGGTAGGTATAGCATTCTGGACACGTGCTAGGTCCCAAGTATACGGGCCTAGACGTGATTTGGTTCACATATTCAAGGCTCCTTCAGACTTCATGACAAATACCTAGTCTTCTTCTTTTATGTTTTGGCGTCGCATTGTTGTGAATTTGCCAGTGTCAAGCTAATACTGACACTGGCAAATGTTTTAACAATTTTTGATAATACTTTATCAAAATAGTCACTGTCGTAGTCACGTCATATTCCAATAAAGTCGCGGTCAAGTCAATGCGGTCAAGTCCATAGTCCAAGTCATACCTCAATAAAGCTGGGGAGACTTTACTAGAGACGACTATGAAGTTTTGATAGCAACACGGAACAACATGATACGTCACATTATATCATTTGCCTACACTCATGCACGTAAATCAACAACCAACGTAACAACACAATTTTTCACTAATTATGACTAATTAACACATGTTAAACAAAATAATACAATGAGGCGACTTGATTTTCCACTTTATTTAAACTAAAATTTGTATATTTTTCTCAAATTGCAAGAAATGAAATACGATTTTTTTTGATATTATATTTTATCTGTGACGAAAACGCTCTAAGGTGGGTGGCAACTTTGGTGGCGTCACATGCTAGTAAGCGAGAATTTCTCGATTGGCTGTTGTTTGTGTAATTTGTGTAATACTTATCGGATCTGTAAGTTACTTTTAAAGTATTTTTTGTCAATTTTCAGATGTGAACAGTTCAATATTTACTAGTAATAACTAACGTTATTTACTAGTGTGTAGAGTTGCTAAACTGTTGTTCTTTTAACTATTGTAGTATTATACTATTTTTCACTAAATTATACTTTTTATCGTTAAACAAAAATAAAGTATCCAAAATACTGTTCAGCATCAAAATGCAAAGCTAGCTGAGCAGAACTTTTCGTTGAAATATATCGAAAATTCACGAAAATCCGAAATGTAAACCTTTCTGGGAATAATTTCATGGGTAAAAAAGATTGTAAATTCGTAAGTTGTGCAAGAAGCTCTAAAAATATGTATTTATAACAATAAATACATAATATATTGTTCATTTTTCCAAATACTGTTTAATATTCTTCATAGACCTGAATATACTTTATTTCTTGCAAAAAAGTTGGCAACCCTGCTAAAGTGTGACGTCACAGACCAGGCCATTACAGAATGTCGTTTTGGCGGGATCTTGAATATATATTCTTTAACACTTGATTTCCATTGTTAATACCGTAGATCTCTCGGAAATATAAATGTAGTGTGCTTATTATGTACTAACGAATAATTTAAAATTATTTAAAAAAACTAGTCAAATAGCCTATTACGATAACGTCCACACGCTACCAGTGCGCAGTAACTGGTCGAGCGCCGCTCATACGTCTCGCTTGTAAACAAAACCGCGAATACGAAGAACTCATTCATACATGCACGATCCTCCATCTGTGCCTGTTCGTCGAGATTTGTTAAAATTTACGAGGGGAATCTTCCAAAGATGCCCGACCGCTTTGGGGTGCAGTCGGGTTATGTGGGATTGTACCCACTAAAACCTAGGTGGCCAGCCTATGTGCCTTCTTGGGTGCTCCGGGATCTCCAAAAAGAACGCACCGGTGCTCCTTGCACTTCGTGTGTCTACTCGCCTGGTAGTAGACCAGGCTTGTACGGTCCTGTACGACATCGTTGCCACACACGCTGCCGTCCTTCTCGGGCCCGCTTGAGTGGATGCGTGCAGAGATGAAAAATGCGACCTATAGAGGAAGATCACCATCCGGACAGACGGAAACAAAATTGAGTTGAAATATAGACCTTTCGGTTCGCTTCGCTCAATTAGTGCGACAATCGGCGGCCTTATCGCTCATAGCAATCTTTTCCAGACATCTTTTGGGAAGGAGGAGGCAACAGTAATAAATAATCTACTTAACTACTTTAAGCAATACTTACTTTACTGTACTGTACCAGCCTTTTTTAATAGTCCCCTGCAGGACGTAGGCCTACCCACGAAGGGTGATTAAGCATTTTACTATGGAAATTAACGTGGTTTCCACACATTTTATACTATTTATAACGGGACTGAACTCACGTGTAGGGATAGTCGTAACGAATATAGTTTCGGTCGCATTCGGCGACCTTTCTCAAGTTGGCGAGTGCTAGCACGCGGGGCCGTCTCGCAATGCACGTCAGTGCATTGATGCTAGCATAAAAAGTGATTGAGCATATCCGCCAAGTAGCTACAATGCGGGTTGGTGGATTCACATACACCATCGAATTCCTCCTACAGCCAATATGCAGGATTCCTTACTACGTTTTCCTTCACCGAAAAGCCAGAGGTGTGAAAAGTCGTACATAAATTCCAAAGAAATCTTTAGTACGGGATCGGGATTTGAACCCACGACCTCACGAACGTAAGGCGGGTGTTACTACCACTATATCACAACGGCTGTTTTACCTACCTATGCTCTACTCTGAAAACGCCTATAGACAACTTTTGAAGACTAGAATTTCGAACTAGATTATTATGAAATTCAGATTGAAGTTTGTGAATTCATGCGTGACGTATCTATTTATAAAGTAGTACATACTTGAACAGAGTTTGATAAAACTAGTGGTAGAAAAGCGTTCACTGATAAAACAGTAATATTAAACTTTTATTTTGGCATTGAGTTTTCACCTGTTAAAACAGTAAAAATACATTTTTATTTTGGATTTGAGTGTTCATCTGTTAAAACAGTAAAACAATATTTTCATTTTGGATTTGAGTGTTCACCTGATAAAACAGTAAAATACATTTTTGTCTGGAAGTTTTTCTTTCGGTACTTTCCCGGTACATCTGTCTGAAATCAATTTTTGCAATAAATGTTAAACCATAATAAGTGAAATTAAATCAAATGTTTATATATTGACATTGACATCAAATCGGTGACAAATACTTCATTTTATTAAATAAGTAATGCTCGTCGGCGTTTCTTATAGAAAACATAGATTTTAAATTAAGATTATTACAGTAAATTTGAAAAAATAAAGGTTTTCAGGGTTTCCTAACAAAAGGGTAATAAACTATTTTAAAAATATTACCCGTTAATAATTAAATTTAAATACAAGCTTTTGAGATCCTGGATATCATATAGCAGCAGAGAGCCAGCCAAGACAAGTAAACACGACGGGTCTATCTTGTTGAGCACAGGAGTTCCTATGGCCACCTTCCGACTCCATCGTCAGATCAGCTCTATGGTACCATATTATTGCATCGTCACGCAATATACATATGCGTGCAAAATTTCAGCTGAATCTAAAACCGGGAAGTTGGTCAAGTTTAACTTGCAAGATTCCACCCGAACTTACATACTTACATACATATTAAAGCTTGTAATATCGGGACCGTTTTTATCCCTTTGGTAGGAAAAACCAGATCATCGTGGGACATCACGACATAGACCTACGCTGCGCTTGACGGGACGTGGAACATACCAACATGGGTACAAAAAATCATGATCTTTGGATCGGTACAACTTGCCATGATCGTTACTCAGCACAAATAACGAAGAGTCAGTGTAGGATTTCGATTTTAAAATCTCCCGCCAATTGTGCTCGCCAATGGCACCGACCTGCGCGCGCACACCTGCGACGCAAGCGCCGCTGCACTCCGCCGTTGTCACCGCGGTGGCAAGAAAAGGAACCGCTGTTCGTTCGTTTTCGCATTTAAAAATGGTGTGCACAAAAGTTGTGAGAAATCGTAATAATTGAAAATGTTAAAATAATAAGCAAAACTTATGTGAAAGACTTACGTGTAAAGTGTTACGTGTTGTGAACGATCCATGGACATTAAAATTGGTGACCAAATCAACCTACCTCAACGTTTGTCGTGGAGAAGAAGGCCGGCCCACAAGCGGCGCAGGGACAGGTTAGTTTTTGGGGAATTTATGTACCTACTTATTCAAAGTCTATCGCGACAGTCAGGTGTGATCCGAGAGTGAGACAGTAAATTTATATCAGATGCAGGCTGTCAAAGATCGGAACGAGGCGATGATGGAGGCTTTGGGCCGAGAGAAGGCAACAAAATTGGCATAGGACGTGAAAAACATTTTTCTATTATTGTATTTGTAATTTATAAAAATAAGCATCGTGTGCATGCCCCAACCATTCATGCTCGCCATCGAAGGCTCCTTCTTGCGGCGGCATTATGTGTCGGGTCGTTCTCCTCCCTCAAATATGGTCGAGGAGAACGATGGCTGGCACATGTGTCACACTCGTGATCGGGTGCTGCTTGCGGGTCGCCGGTCTGCTCGTGGCTTTCACGCAGTGCATTGACTAACTTAGGCTAAAATTTCAAGTACCTACTAACTCTCTTTGTACAGTATAATCAAATAATTGTATTTTTTTGTTAACAAAGGGCACAGACCCTGGAGTCTGTGGTAAGTAAATTTTAATTTTAAAAATATCTACTAAGGAAATACTAGGGATGTTTAGTTTGAGGTGCGTTTCGTGGACATCTTTCATTTCTTATTTTATTTTACTAACATGGTAACGTCTAATAAATCGGTGAACACTGGCTGCACGCATGAAAAAGTATCACGTTCCGCCTGAACCGAGCGTGCAAGCGAGAGTGCGGAACCAGCGATAGAGAGAAACGACTTGTTTCAGTTGTAGATTCAACAATGTTGTACAAACAAACAACAACACTTTATTAGACAACCACATTACATAAAAAACAGATTATAAGGACAAAAACAAAACAATAGGTCTCTAATTGGCGGCCTTATCGCTTTAAGCGATTTCTTCTTGTATATAACTATGTTATGCGATTACTCCGCCAATTTTGAACCAATTTCGACGACTTTTTTTGTTTGATAACACTTTAGTACACATACACATTATACTTTAGAAACACTTTCATTCAAATTTTATTAAAATCGACTGGGCCGTTTTTGAAAAATCAATATTTATCAAAATCTTTAACACATTTTTGGCGAAGAATAAGAATATATTTATATACCAAAATAAAGTTAACAAAATTTACGCAAATTATACATTAAAATAACCCTTAATTAAATTGTGTGGGATTTAATTTAATTTAATTCTGTGGGATCGGCCGATCTGCGAACTAGCACGGAAATCTCTTCTAGATACGTGTCCTAGCGTCGCGGATCGCGCTCGTATCCTTGCAGTCTCTGTATGGGAGTCCGGTCTTTGGTTGCAAGCATTGCCCTCTTTCAATACTGGTAACCTTTTAGACCCAACTGCATTTCGTCTAGCTGTCAGCTTACGCTTGGGTGCAAGGTGTTGTGAGGCCCATCGCTGTCAGTGTGGTACTGCAGTTGACCAGCTCGGTCACCACGGTCTCTCTTGCTCAAGAAGCGCTGGTCGGATTGGACGCCACGCCAGCCTTAATGATGTCATACGCAAGGCTTTTGTCACCGCCAATATCGCAGCCGTACTCGAACCGAGTGGGTTGGCGCGTGGTGATGGCAAAAGGCCTGACGGCATGACGCTGGTTCCATGGAAGTGTGGACGGCCCTTAGTATGGGACGCAACTTGCGTCGATACTTTGGCACCGACACATCTTCCTGAGACTCAGAGTAGGGCTGGAGCGGCGGCCAATTCGGCTGAGCAGCACAAGCGGCGCAAATATGCTAACCTCGGTAGTGGTTACATATTTGAGCCATTTGGAGTTGAGACTTTGGGTCCGTGGGGGCAGGGAGCTCATCTCGTTTTCAAAAGTCTTTCTGAGCGTCTGGTGGACGCGACGCGTGACCAAAATGCTGGTGTTTATTTGGCTCAACGTATAAGCATTGCCATTCAGCGTGGCAATGCTGCCAGCATGCTGGGCACGCTGCCAACTGGCAGTGGGCTTGAGCACTTGGATTATCTTTAGACCTTCAAGGGTCTGTGGGTGATCCAATTGCTTTCTATGTAGTAGTAGTGTAACGGTTAGTATATTTAGCCATTAAATTTAAAAATGTTGCCCCTGTAGGAAGGTAGGCACATTGAAGACATATTTGGTTTGTAACACATTGTAGTTATACATTACAAGTTCGTCTACCCTTCTTTGGCTAGCAAATGTAAGGCAACTAGGTAAGTTTATAAATAGGTAATACTAATATTTATAAATAATACCATATAGTATTATTAAAATATATCATTAACATTTGCCGCATATATTGCGCAGTGCCGGTGGGCCCCAAACTAGGCGATGCCCGTATCTTGGTGGCCCGGTGGAATACAATTACTCTAAAAGAATGTTGTTTTTAAACTTTCGCGATTTGAACACATTATTATTTTCTACTACGGGACTAATCGCGCACTAAAATTACGAGATGAAAAAGATAATCATGATCCTCATCCCGACGTTTCGGCCGAGTTGCAACAAGTTGTTTCAACTCGGCCGAAACGTAGTAACGAAGGTATTTATTTATCTCGTAATTTTAGTGCGCGATTAGTCCCGTAGTAGAAAATAATAATGTACTCTAAAAGAATTTGCGCAGCTTCGTAAGAGTAACTATTTTTTTTTTCTGGGATGAAACCCTAAAATCTGTCATAACCGGACGTTGCTTAGCACAGATAACGAAGAGAGAGAAGAGAGGTGTCATACGAGAGTGAAACAGGAAATTTATTTCTGTGGCGCAATTTCCGGCTTCTAATTCTGTTGGCCGTGTTTTTGGGAATCTCTTGTCTACATGATGTGGATTTATTTATAGGCCAAGAGGCTGCGTTCAAATTTGAGTAGGTCCTTTAATAGATTTATCAAACAAAAAAGGAATCACCAAAATCACAATATCGTTCACCCTAGACAAAATGTATGGAACAGCTGATTTTTTTTTTTTAGTTTGACAAAAGTTGCAGGACAATATTGGTTAGTTTTGATGTACAAAAATAGCCCCTAAAGGACGCTAATTGATTAGGAATAACCCTGAATATTTTAATTATTCAGAGAGGGTATACTTTTTCAGACTATCACAATGAACAACTTTTACTATGGGGATAACCGAGAAAAATATTTAGTTGTCTATTACTAAGTTGGTATTGTTTTGGAGAATCTCTACATGATTTGGATATGCGCCGGGAGGCTGCGTTCGTTTTGAGTTAGGTGTTTCGATTTTTTTTTTTAATTTTCAAATTACAGGCTAGGCCCGCGTTTATGGAGGGCATCAATGGGGCTGAAGCCAACATTTGGAGGCCGTTTTCAACATTAAACGGTTCTGTTTAGTATTATTTATTTATATTTTAGTACAAATTACCATTATTTTGTAATTGCAACTATCTATAATCCTACCGCTTAACTTAGTCCTCGCCTGCGCGGTACAGGAGCGCCGGGGGTGACGCCAAAGGGGACTGAGATAGGTGCGGGCGCCGGGGACCCGAAAACTTTCTTTGTAAAATAAAATTCTTATGAAAGGTACAGCATTTGCTTTAACACCACTACAATAGTAGATAACGATAAGCCAAAAGAAGCATTGTAATCTTATTTGTCTAACTCTAAATAAATAGGTATTTTCACATGGACTAAGTCGGCATGCTCCACCTTAGACTACATCATCGCTTACCATCAAGCAAGATAATATCAACCAGTTAAAAATAAAAACTCTTGATATTGGTCAATAAACAATTATTTGTACTGTACCATCCTTGTTTTTTAACAGTTCACTGCAAGACGTAGGTCTACCTACGAAGAGTGATTGGGCCATATCTACCACGCTGGCCGAGTGCGGGTTGGTGGATTCCCATACGCCATTGAATTTCTTTTACGGACGTATGCAGGTTGCCTCACGATGTTTTCCTTCACCGAAAAGCCAGTGGTGTAAAATTTCGTACGTAAGTGGTACGGGACCGGAGATTTGGACCCACGACCTCACGATTGTAAGGCGGGTGTCACTACCTCTTGACCACCACTATTTTGCTAAAACAATTATTTGCTAGATTAAACATTACAAAAACCTATAGATTAACTTTTACTATCTTTTGCCCACGGCTTCGCTCTCGTGATATTTTGATTTTTTTGGTATCCTATAGGAACTTTTATGTTTTCGGGAAAAAAAGAAACCTATGTCACTTTCCGTCTTTCAAACTACGTCCACGTCAAAAATCAAGTCAATACGTTGTACTGTTGCTGCGTGAAAGAGGAACAAACCAATAAACCAACAAATACACTTTTGGATTTATAATACGGGTTAGTAAGAATATGCATTCAAATCATTACTTTTTTCGTTTTCATAATTATATTTTGTTTTCATAATTATAAGTAAATCAAATTATGTACTTAATCTCTACGCCCCCGCCTCCTGGCCTAAGAAGTCGCTTAGGGAAAACGTTATCAACGTATGAATATTTTGAAGGGTGCTCTGTTTACTGGACGGCTCTTGATGATAAGCAGCGATAAGGACGTCAAATATCCCATTATTTATAAAATATGTCCGTCTTTCATATTCATATTAAGTATGTATTTCAGGTTCACTGATTTTTGAACCCTTGGCGCAAAAAGAGAGATATCTTTTTTAAAGGGGATTTATGTATCAACGTTTTAGGCACTCCTATCTATACTCGTACATACATATTATAATAATTATTGATTTTCGCACAAAACGGCAAAATCGACTTCTATCGTGTACAAATTTTGAATTGTTCGCTCGAATTGATGTATATATTTTTTACATTATTACTGATTTTTCAGAAACGGCAAGTCGATTTCGACAAAATTTTAATGGGACCACCTCGGGAGGATACATTTACCTACTAAATAAAAAAGCTTTTTCGAAATTTTTTATTCTGTTCACAGTTGCCGAAAATATTGATAAGCCTACACAAAAAAATACATACAGACGAACATAGAATCTCCTCGTTTTTGGAAATCGGTTAAAAATGATTCCTTATTTCCCTTGATCACGCGTGAACGGGGCCGATTTTGCAAATTAATTTTAGTTATGTTTGTTAATAGAAGAAGGTCCTTATGAGAGAAAAAATATAAAGAAATTGCGCGGAAAAAAAATTATGAAAACTTTAATTTAAATTCCCATACAACAGTTTCTATATAATTAACAAGATTATTTTTTGCATAATTAGCATGACCGACTTCACCCGTGTACATAATTCGCGAATATTTCGCACAGATCGATGCAGCATTTTTCACATTATTGTTGATTTATCAAAAATGGCTCAGTCGATTTCAATAGAATTTAAATGGAACCAATTTCGAAGTATATTCTTTCCAATAAAAAAATAATTATTAAAATCAGACCAATACAAAAAAAGTTATGGGTATACATAAAAAATATATATACTCGTCGAATTGTACACCTCCTCCGGTGGTTCGTCGGTCAAAAAGATGCCATATCTGGTCGTTAGTGGCGCTAAACGCTTTCCAAATTAGTATGACAGAAGGTGATGTGAAGTTCACCGTGTCACCTAGTTCCATCAATATGAAATTTAAAACAAATAATATAAAAATAGTTTTTAAAAAAACTCGCTTAGGAGTCAACATTTTTTTTAATAAATGCATAGTCATTGGTCTTTGATAGGTGTGCAAAGTTTAAAGAAAATCTGATCGGTCAAAGTAGGTCAAAATCGAGTTCAAAGGGGCAACAACAACAACAAGGGTTACAAGCAAGCAAATATACAGGTGAAACTAATAAAAGCGCGTTAAAAATAGCCAAGTCAATAGCTAGTCCTACTAATATTATAACCGCGAAAGTTTGTGAGTATGTACGGATGTTTGTTACTATTTCACGCACAATCGGCTGAATCAATTTGAATGAAATTCTGTATGAAGGTAACTTAGACCTTGGATTAACACACTACTTGGTTCAAATTCAAAATTCAAATTCAAAAATTCGTTTATTGACACATTTAAATAAATAACATATGACAATGAGCTTCAGATCTCCAAACTAAGCATAGCTTGTATTTCGGAGATCTGTGCTCCCTTATGGTTACATTTTATCTAGGGCTAACGCGGGTAACACCGCGGGGCGCAGCTAGTTCCTAATAAAATCAACTGGAAGCGGCTTGTATTCAGCGCGATCCTACGATCTAAATGAGGCTATCGGACTATGTGGTTTGACGTCCTACGCTGCACTTGATAGTTCGTGGTTTGCACTCGAGAACTTTTTGACTCCATCAATCATCAGTCTACAGTGCTATGCTACTGCCCACTGCCTTTTTAACTTACCAATCCACTGGACCAAGTCGGTAACTCTATAATAATCCTACCGCTTAACTTAGTCCTAGCCTGAGACCGGTGCGGGTGCCGGCACCTGTCTCAGTCTCCTGCGCAGGAGAGGACTAAGTTATGCGGTAGGATTATAGTTCTTCTACGGATCTCCTCCTTCCTGATTTTATCTCACAGAGAGACTCCGAATATAGCCCTCTCCATAGCTCCTCATTCCTCATACGAACAGCCAGAATATGGAACGCTTTGCCTGAGTCTGTCTTTTCGCTAAAATACAATGAAGGTGTCTTCAAATTTCGAGTAAATAGGTATCTTCTAGGTAAGCGTGCTACATCCTAGACCGCATATCTGCTTAACATCAGGCAGTGTGTAGTCAAACGCTAACCTATTTGAAAAAAAAAGCTCGTTGTCCTACTTGGAGCTTATTAAAAAGGTCCTCAGTAAGAGATCACGTTTCTGATAGAGACTATTTTAGGTATATTGGTATCAGAAATGAAGAGATCCGTAGAAGAACCAAAGTTACCGACATAGCCCTGCGGTTTGGCAAGTTGAAATGGTAGTGGACAGGGTACCTATTACCATTGTACGACTGATGACAGATGGGGTCGTAAAGTTCTCGAGCAGAGACCACTTAACGGCAAGCACAGCGTAGAACGTTCATCAAGACTGCTGATTCGCAAAGCAGCAAGCCGCTTCCAGCCAGTCTTATCAGAAATTTATTGGAAAGCCTATGTTCAGCAGTGGACGTCATGCGGCTGACGGATGGATGGCATTACACCTACAAAGTAAAACAATCCTTGGAAAACTCCTACAAAAGTCTCAATCTTAATAACTTATTTCGTACGCAACATTTATCTTACTTAAAACCCTGTTTCCGAGGCACGGTCCATCAATCGTAACTTAGGTGCTTAGTGCCCAAAATATTAATCCTAACTTAACTCGGCTCAAAAACTGTCGTAGAACAACACTTGAGAATGGGGTGACCACGATTTTAGGGACAATTACTTGTTTATTAGTTTGAGTTAATACAGCTGACAAAAAAGCGTGCTCTGTACTGTCTCAGCCTTTTTTTATAGTCCATTGCAGGTCGTAGGCCTACCCACGGAGGGTGATTGGGCCATATCCATAACGCTGACCCAGTACTGGTTGGTAAGTTCACATACGCCATCGAATTTTTTCTACGGACGTATGCAAGGTTGCCTCACGATGTTTTCCTTCACAGAAAACAGCGAACGAGCCAGTAGTGAGAAATTCCGTACATAAATTCCGAAGAACTCATTGGTGCGGCACCGGGATTAGAACCCACGACCTCACGATTGTAAGGCCGGTCTCATTACCACTAAACCACCACGGCTTTCCAACGTGTCTTGACAATGTGTTTACTAAAAAACTCAGTCACATCTTAGGTACATCATTGTGAACAACTAGTAGTTCCACGAACAGTAGACTTCGCGGCACATCTCTGTAACTGAATCTTCATAATCCAATATCTCGACTCGCTCTTGACCGATTTGGTTCATGCTCGCAAACCTTGTTACTTAGACACAAAGCCAAATATTATCAAAATCGGCTGACAAATAACGCAATAGCCAAAATTCCCTCATTTTGGTAAAAAAAACCTCCCCGTAAACAAAAACCACTGACGCCAAAAAAAAACAATAAAACATAAAAGCTGTGTTTCTTTAAGATTTGTTGCAAAATGCGACCTATTGAGGAAAATTTACATCCAGATAGACGAAAGCAAATCTTCGAGTTAAAGCGAAGACTTCTCTAACTTCGTTCGCTTCGGTCAATAAGATAAACCCTGACATCGAACACTGGACTGCCTCGGTGGCTCAGTGGTTAGTGACCCTGACTTCTGGGTCAAAGAGGCGTGGGTTCGATCCCCACCCAGGGCAAATATTTATGTGATGAACATAGGTGTTTGCTCTGTGTCTGGGTGTTATTTAGGTATTAAAATATGTATTTAAAAATATATATATGTAGTATATCAGTCTCTGGCAGCCATATCACAAGCTTAGCTTAGTTTGGGGTCAGAGTCCGTGCGTAAGATGTCGCCCAATATATAAAAAAAAAAAACAAAATTATCAACTGTTCCGTACAATATACCTTGCTTTAAAGCAATTGTTCTTCCACAAGCCCACCGTGCAGAACATTGCTTAATTCAAGTGATCGCTGACAAACACCTAGTCAAACTGCGCTACGGTCAGTATTTAGATGGATGACCGCGGGTGGCATTTTCTAACTGAGCGCTACCGTGGCTCGAATGACACGTTAAATTGTAAAATCCCGGTACACGTTAAATCCCGGTTGTTTTAACCATTTAGTCATCTCAGATGCCTTCAGGCGGCCTAAAAACTGGGCTGGCCCCCAAACTATACAAACTTACTTACTTTTCACTAAGTCACTATTAATGTATTCCGTTCATTATTAATGTACTATAAATTATTTTTAATTGTCCTCAAAAATGAAAGAATCATGGTAGCAGTAGCCACTCGATAGTTTTTCCACGTTCGCCGCGACGTCGAGAGCGCGTTAGTGGAACGAAATAACTTTACGCACTTGACCTTAAAGGGACCATGATTAACGATAAACGCAGGACAAAGTAGTATAAGCTTACGCTTTATTTTTACTTGCGCTTACGAGTAATAAATAGTTTTCCTAAGGATCTAAAAACAGCCATGATAATTTTTAGAAGGTAGTATAGTTTTATAGAATAGCATTCGTTTTGGGATCGTGAATTTGTGGATTCAAAAGGTTGGTCCTATGTATCAACAAGTTTATGGAATTTATGAATAAATTTTAAATACTAACTTTTTGGTGCAAGAATAAATAAATAAATAAATATTAGGGGACATCTTACACACGGTCTCTGACCCCAAACTAAGCAGAGCTTGTGATATGGCTGCCAGAGACTGATATACTACATATACATATTTTTAAATATATACTTATATAGATAGTAGGTACTTAAATAACACCCAGACACAGAGCAAATACCTATGTTCATCACATAAATGTTTGCCCTGCGTGGGGATCGAACCCACGCCTCTTTGGTCCAGAAGTCAGGGTCACTAACCACTGAGCCACCGAGGCAGTCCTACAGAATAACACAGACAGAAAAAATATTTTTGAATAGACAGATAATTTATTTGGCTAAAACAAAACATACAAAAAGACAAAAAAAGCTTTTTGAGGAAAGCATGTGATATCTAGGATGAAACCTGCATACGAAATTCGAATTTCGGAAATGGCTAAAATAATTTTGGTGAAATTTAGTATTTAGATAAGCCTTTTCATCGTGTTCGTTATGTGTATATATGATAAATCAAATAATTGTTATATTGTAAAATTTTGTTGAAATATTATTATGAAATGTACGTGATCATGGTCACCCCACCACTTCGACTTCCGTCGGCAGTAATCAATCAGGGATGACGTCATAGGTTTGAAATGACGCTATTTCCTGTTTTTATGTCTACCATTTCTCCTCCTACTATCGTGTAAATTTTTTTCATCACAAATATTTTTGATTGCTGGCGTATTTCCTTCAAAATGGGGAGAAATTTGCTGTCACGCAATTTATCAGCTGATTTCGATAATATTTGCCAAGATTGTATAGTTATGTAATGAATGTAATGTAATGAATGTAATGTAATGAATGTAATGTAATGAATGTAATGTAATGAATGTAATGTAATGAATGTAATGTAATGAATGTAATGTAATGAATGTAATGTAATGAATGTAATGTAATGTAATGAATGTAATGTAATGAATATTATGAAATAAATGATTATGATTATCTAAATAGTGACAGATCAAACTGAAAGTTCTTAGAATTATTATAATATTAGGGAACATCTTACACACGGCCTCTGACCCCAAACTAAGCAAAGCTTGTGATATGGCTGCCAAAAACTGATATACTACATATACATATTTTTAAATACATACTTATATCGATAGTACCTAAATAACACCCAGACACAGAACAAACACCTATGTTTAATTCAATAATATTTGCCCTGGGTGGGGATCGAACCTACGCCTCTGAACCACAGGGTCACTAATCATTGAGCCACCGAAGCAGTCAAGAATCTTACTAATGGAACGAAGTAAAAACTATCAGACCTATTTATTATCTTGTATAATATATCACTTATCAATCTGTACATCGTTGTATTCGATGGCACCTCTGGGAGAGCCAGCAGGCCTACTCTGCTCTAAGGGTCTCCAGCGTGGCATTTTTGTAGTCTAGCCAAAGGACATGTCCACAAAATGTATGGAGGCTGGTATAATAATAATCAAAAATTCTAAGCACAACACTCGTTACATTTCGAGAAAGTTCATATTTTTCTGAGTCTATTACAAAAGTTAAAAACAAAAATGACCCCTCCGATTTTTTTAAAATTAATTTTGAATTTATTAGAAAAAATTAATATATTTCGCTCAATAGGTAGTTTATCTCTAGCAGCCCTGATTAAGTAACCTCCAAATTGTTAAATAAAAGCATTTTTACCAATTAGACACACTTTTAAAGTGATTTTTTGTCACATTGTACCTACTAACTGGTCACACTGGTAGGTTATAATTTTTAATTATACAAATTAAGAGATGAATGTGTAGAGAAAATGTATCAGCTACAAAAGCAAGTAAAATAACGGTAAAAGCACTTTAAAACTAGAAAAAATAATAATAAGCTGTATTGTTATTTTTCATACAATTTATATTTCGAATTTTGAAAAAATTGGAGGGTTAAAAATATCTAAATTAAATATTTTTGGGAAGCCCATATAACACACTTTTAAATAATGTACGAGTATATATCATCTTTCTTTTTTAATTTTAATATAATGACAATACTACACTACTACTACATAGAAAGCAATTGGATCATCCACAGACCCTTGAAGGTCTAAAGATAATCCAAGTGCTCAAGCCCACTGCCAGTTGGCAGCGTGCCCAGCATGCTGGCAGCATTGCCACGCTGAATGGCAATGCTTATACGTTGAGCCAAATAAACACCAGCATTTTGGTCACGCGTCGCGTCCACCAGACGCTCAGAAAGACTTTTGAAAACGAGATGAGCTCCCGGCCCCCACGGACCCAAAGTCTCAACTCCAAATGGCTCAAATATGACATATATATATATATCATCTTGGTTAAATTTTTCTCTGAATAATATACCACTTGTGGACGTCACCTTTTAGGGTACATATCCAGCGCAGTGCTTTCTGCCAGCTAAACAAGAGATTTTTCGTATTTAACTCATAGAAATGCCACACCTTTTAAAAATCGTATAGTACATCAATTTCTTATATATTTTATATGGGGCGTATTTACGCGGATTTTTCAAAAATTAAGTGGGCTGTATAAAGTTTTGGTTGATGCATGCGGTAGATGAAAAAAACGAAACTGCGCGAGAGTAGTACAGGTAAAGATGCAGTTTCGAAGGGAAAAGGGTGCTAAGTACCTCGATAGTCCTTGGAGATGGCCTGGGTCGATTGTTGCACAGATATACACAGCGATGACACTAATCAATTGCACGGGATTTGAATTTTCTTGATAACGACAGCGAAGGCGGTTGCCACCATGCAAGTTTTTTTCGACTGACTAGTTCTCCACACGAGCGCGAGAGGCAGCACTGTCCATAGTATCAGCGTTTTGTGTGTAGTGGTCTCGCTCGTATATAAACAAATAGGTATGTGCAGGAGCGGTATAAAAGGTAGGGGAAATATTGCATCAACGAAACGTTACAATTTACGAAGAATACGAAACCAATATTGAATCGGCGCATACAGGGCGCATAGCATTGATTTTATTTTGGATGGTCAATGTTAACAGACACAATTGTCAAGAACCATCACTGAGATTACAATAATCATACCTCGACCCATTAAACTAGCCTATAACACTGATTAAGGACAGGAATTCAACTTTAAATATTAAACAAAGTCTATGATTATAGATAATTATTTGTTGCAAAAAATAGCATGACCGACTTCACCCGTGTACAAAATCATTACATAGTATAAAACAAAGTCGCTTCCCGCTGTCTGTCCACATGTATGCTTATATCTTTAAAACTACGCAACGGATATTGATGCAGTTTATTTTAATAGATAGAGTAATTCAAGAGAAATGTTTATATGTATAATACACCTGTGCGAAGCCGGGGCGCATCGCTAGAACGCAAATATTATGCACGGATCGATGTAACATTTTTCACATTATTGTTGATTTATCAAAAATGGATGAGCCAATTTCGATAAAATTTAAATGGGACCAAATTCGAAGCATACTCTTTTAAATATAAAAGAATTATTAAAATCGGACTACTAAGAAAAAAGTTATGTATATGTACGTGGTTATACATAAAAAAAAAACAAATATACGCGTCGAATTATATACCTTCACCGGTGGTTCGTCGGTCAAATAAATAATTTTAAGACTTCATCGAAGGTCACAAGAAAATACACGCTGAAAATTTTCATACGCCAAATTCAAAGAAACGATGACACGTCATTTTAATATTGCCGCCAAATTTTTAAGTCGTATTATATAAGAATGTTCTATACCTCATAAATTTGTTAATAAGCTATATTTTCAAACTTAGTACTTAGTTTTTTAACGGCTTTGATCTAGCCCATTCTACAATTATATTTGGTTAGGTAGATATAGGTTTTTGAAGATTCAGTGAGACTGATGCGAGAGAGTAACTAGCAGTCAGTTATAAAATTAACACGCTCTTTTAAAATATTCTCCTGCTTTCCTGAGCAGTTAAGTAAAATACTTTAGCTAAATTTTGTTGTAGCCAAAAACAGAAAACTGCATTCAGCGTTCTGCCAGCGGCCAGTATTCCTTCATTTTACTTTATTTGACCAAACGCAAAGTTATTAGGGCTGTCTCTTCTCATTTCCAAAACATTTTTTTTAAATTTGGTTAGATGATTTTTAATGACAACATAAATATAATGTGTATAATTTAAAAACAAAATCATTTTTATGCGCTAGTTAAGAGTGAAATCTTTAAAATATCAATTTTCACTGTTTGAGTCACTGAAAATTTACATTTACAGTACATTTATTAACGAAAAATTGGAATAAAATTGTGAACAAATTGCTGGAAATCGCTTTAGTAATGGATAAATAAAGTCGAAATGCTTAGATTTTGTGTCAAAGATCGAATCAGGAATGAGGAGATCTAGGATCTAAATCCGTATTTCTCCGTAGAGATCTAGCTCTAGAAGTTCTCGAGTAGAGACTACGTACTGGAAAGTATAGCGCAAAATGTTCACTAACCAGGTAAACTGACAATATTATCAAGACATATAGTCAAAAACAGTCTTACTAGAAAACATAGGGGAAGCTAAAATTTAGCAGTAAATATAGATTTCTTATGCCTGATACTTATATGGTAAACCAATTAAGATAATATTGATGAAGAGTTCGTGTAGGCCGGATGGTCCTAGTGTCAAACTAGGACTCACAATTTAGATAGATAGATAAACTCTTTATTGCACACCAAGAAATAAACAAAAAGAAGAAACAAAGATACATAAACAGTGTTACAATGGGCGGCCTTATCGCTGAAAGCGATCTCTGCCAGGCAACCTTAGGATATTAATATGTCATCCGAGCCATGACAGCGCGCAGTTGTGAACAACATCCGCGGTCACCCATCCAAAGACTTTTGTTAACTTTGATGATCGTTAAGAAACACATAGTCGAATCAAGCTATGATCGTTTTTTATCTTTTTTTAGGGTTCCGTACCTCAGAAGGAAAAAACGGAACCCTTATAGGATCACTTTGTTGTCCGAATGTCCGTCTGTCCGTCTGTGTGTATGTCAAGACCCTTTATCTCGGGAACGCGTAAAGATATCAAGTTGAAATTAAAACTATATACGTAAACCTATAAATTCTTGCAGTTGTGTAAAAGAAACGCTTCTCAGTTAACGTATAAAAAGTTAGAGCCGTTAATGTCGTAAAAAAACGCATATTTCAACGCTCACAAAAACCAAAACCTACAGGGTACTTCCCGTTGACATAGAACTATGAATTTGGCGAGAAGCATTGTCTCAGAGTACACATATAGGAATAAATCTGAAAACTGTACATTTTTATTTAAATCACATAAAAATAGGGCCTCAAAATTCACAATATATGGGTTCAAAATTCAAAGTGAGTAAATCGTATCATGTAAGGTATCATATAAAATAACTTGTCCGGTTTTTTATTATGTATGGCAGCCCTACCACATGTGTGGACGCAACAGAACGGTTGACAACCCTGCCTCAGTTTAGTAAAGCGTGAATTTTGTTTTGAATATCGCACTTTACAAATAAACTTTGTCAAAAATGGCGCCTGTCGAAGTTTGTGAAATATTTTTATCAAAGTACGAGTAAAATATACTACTAGAGTTTATGCTGAAAAAGAAGCGTCGCCGTCGTAGGTGCCATTTTACTAATTTTGTTACGTTGACAACACTGCTCTGTCATTGCTAGTACAACTATACTCTATAAAATTTAACTTGATCTCTGCGACAGTGACATATTGACATATTTAGAGTTGAGATAGTGGTGGAAAAAATCGATTTTCAAACAATGTTGTAATGAAATCGAATGAGTAGTTGAAGGTGAGAAATTGGATTTTATTTACTTACTATTATTTAAGATCAAGTACACATGTAAATAATGTTATGATATTAATTAAATACTCATAATAATGTAACTATAGTATTTACTGACGTTTTCCACTATTATCGATTGTAATGTAACATATAATTGGGTTTAATTTAATTACACATGTAAAAAATGTTATGATATTAAAATATACAATAAAATTAATGATAAATTAAGTTTTATTTAAAATATCGTCAGTATAAACTATCGATATTTTAAATAAAACTCTATCTAAAACTCTGTGGTCACGATCATTCGTCGCCCATACTCGTAACTAATAGGCATGCCCATAAAGTATGACATTGACAGGTACTGTCTGTACTATTAAGAAATTCAGGACTTCATAGGCGTGATTTTTCTGACAGCTGTCGCAGAGATCAAGTTAAATTTTATAGAGTACTAGTTTTTACCTGCGGCTTCGCCCGCATACGCAATATATCATTATATAATTTATATAGCCTATGTGTTATTCTGATATATAAGCTATATTATTGCAAAGTTTCATCTCAATCCATTCAGTAGTTTTTGCATGAAAGAGTAACAAACATCCATACATTTATCCATCCATCCATCCATCCTCACAAACTTTCGCGTTTATAATATTAGTAGGATAAAAGTGTTTGATACTTGGTAAACACCAATTCGGTTTTCATCAGTACTCGCGTCTACCAAGTATAGTCGGTACCTTGGCTGCTGATTAAAATCTTATTGTTCGTTTACTGTAACACGACGGTTCTCTTTTTGCACATACTTTAACTAGCTCTGCACTCGTGAATGTCGTGAAAATCTTTTTTAACATGCAAGAAAACATACAGGTGAGACTAATGATAGTCTCACCTGTATGTTTTCTTACTTGTAACCAACCCCTTTGAGCTCGATTTTGACCTACTTTAAGCGATCAGATTTTCTTTAAACTTTGCAAAGCCCGATGACAAAGCATTTTTTAAAGTTTTCAAACAACTTGTGAAAGCTCACTATCTGAAATCATAATGCTACTTGTTCCTTTCGCTACTATTTTATAACGTATGTAGGTATGTATATATGTAGGGATATGTATAATTATATTTATATATTATATCGTATATATGTAAGTATATTCAGTTTATTATTTATAGGTGTTTTTTTGTTGATATCTATTTAAGGCCACTATTTCTTATTCTTGTCGGTTCATATTCGTGCAAGGTTGCTTGGAAGAAATCGCCATGGGTGATAAGGCCGCCACTTTATAATCATATTTTTTGTCGTATATGTGTAAATAGTGTTTATTTTTTATATTGTGGTTATAAATAAAGAGTTTTTTCTGTCTGTCTGTCATTTATAAAAAAAAATGATGACTACTAAGTGTGTTTTTTAGTTTTTTTTTAAACTATATTTATATTATTGTACAAATAACAGAAGTATGAATTTAGAAACAAGTATCAAATAAAATGTTTTCAAATAGATTTTTTTAATTGAGATACAGGATTTTAATAGCCAAGCTTAATCGAGTAATTTAGGCCATACGAACAACAGTTTCCATGGGCCAAACCCGAAATCCGATAATAAAAAAATAATAAAAGAATCAGCCGTCTTACACAAAATTTCAACTCTAAATTAGCAAAATGTATTATTAAAGGACATGTCCACAAAATGTATAGAGGCTGGTATAATAATAATCAAAAATTCTAACCACAACACTCGTTACATTTCGAGAAAGTTAATATTTTTCTGAGTCTATTACAACAGTTAAAAACAAAAAAGACCCATCCAATTTTTTTTTAATTAATTTTGAATTAATTAGAAAAAATAAATATATTTCACTCAATAGGTAGTTTATCTCTAGCAACCATGATTAAATATCCTCCAAATTGTTAAATAAAAGCATTTTTACCAATTAGACACAGTTTTTAAGTGTTTTTTGTCACATTGTACCTACTAACTGGTCACACTGGTAGGTTATAATTTTTAATTTTAGCAAATTAAGAGATAAATTTGGAAGAGTCAGCTACGGATGCAAGTAAAATAACAATAGAAGCACTTTATTATTGCAAAACTAGAAAAAATAATAATCTGTAGTGTTATTTATCATACAATTTATTTTTCGCATTTAAAAAAAATTGGAGGGGTGAAAGAATCTAAATTAAATATTTTTGGGAAGCCCTTATAACAAGCTTTCAAATGATGTATATATTATCTTGGTTCGATTTTTCTCTGAATAATATACCACTTGTGGACGTCACCTTTGTAATGGTCTTATATTAAAAGTACTTGCACAATAAGCAATAATATTTTAATGTATTCGTGATGGTTGACTGTCACAATTGTTTAACTGCAAACAAAAAAAGCACCTTATCATTTTGGAGATACGGTACAAATTGGTACAAACAACCTGCTAAAACTTCCCTTTTTGGATAGTCCGTAAAAAATCCGCAGTGGTCTTGTAGTAGCGACACCCGCCTTACAGTCGTGAGGTCGTGGGTTCAAATCCCGGTCCCGTACCAATGAGTTCTTTAGAATCTATGTACGGATTTTCAAACCACTGACTATTCGGTGAAGGAAAAGGTCGTGATGAAACCTGCATCTG
Organism: Hypomecis punctinalis; assembly: GCA_949316475.1. Taxonomy (NCBI): domain Eukaryota; kingdom Metazoa; phylum Arthropoda; class Insecta; order Lepidoptera; family Geometridae; genus Hypomecis; species Hypomecis punctinalis. Next base: position 14,830,813 of record OX438820.1, on the reverse strand, counting down.
TCCGTAGAAGAAATTCGCCAAAATGAATCCACCAACCCGCACTGGTCTAGCTTGGTGGATGTTGCCCAATCACCCTTAGTAGGTAGACTTATGTCCTGCTGTGAACTATTAAAAAAGTAAATGGATATTTTTTTACGTGTACTGTACACGTATAAAAATATCCATTCTATCAGCTTTATTTATTTATTCTATTACAACATTCAAAAACTTAAAGTTAAAAAACCAAAACGTTTTTGAGCTTAAAATAACTTATCTCTAAACACTTAAGAATAATTACAAATATTAGGCAAGCAAATAACACAGTATCGAATTATTTCACTGAGTTTTGAAACGAATAAATCGGTATCAGTTTGGCGAGCAATCAGTTCGTTGAGCAGTGTGAGTGCGTGGTGCGTGGGCGCGTACCGCGCGGTGTCGGTGCGGGGGGCCGCGAGCGGCGCCAGCAGCGCCGGCAGCCGCGCGCGCCGCCGCCACCGCGCGCGGGACTCCACGTCCGGGACAAACAATCCTAACCGGGATAATGCCGTAGGGTTGTCTATTCTACCATTAAAAAGTAGGTAGTAATGGACGACTAGCGCACACTTCCGTCTCAACTCTATTGTGTTCAGCCCTACCATCCCACTCACGAATAGGGAAGGATATGACCAGGTAGGATAGTAACCATACATTTTCTTATAGAGAAAACGTGCAAATTTTCTTTGAATTCGTTCAAGTAAAAGGGCATATTTCTTTTCGTGTGAGTCCCATATTAAAGAATTAAATTCTAATTTGCTCCGCACTAGAGCATAGAAAAGAGACAGTATGGCATCCTTGTCGTTGAACCTGGCCGACTGCCTCATAACAAATCCCAGAGATTTATACGCTCTTTTGCACAACTCCACAATGTGAGTATTAAATGTGAGCTGTGTGTCGAGCGTGAGGCCTAGGTCTCGCACCTCTGTGACGCGCTCAAGCGAAACCCGATTCATATTATAGTCAAAATCATAAGGCGAGCGAGATCTGGTAAAAGTTATTATTTTACGTTTGGAAATGTTAAATTCCAACTTATTCCGCTAGCCCCACTCAACGACACTATCAATGTCACGCTGTAGCGCCTCACAGTCCGAGAGACCACCTATACCTAAGAACAACTTGAGATCGTCCGCGAACATCAAGCATTTAGCCGTTCTCAGCTGTACTTAGCTTACTTCTTTGTTGTAGTCCCATGCGAGTAAAGATACAAATTAACTTGCCAACCACTGAACTAGTTTCATATGATAACAACAGTTTCATTTCCTTGCAGTCGGGTAAACAAGAGTAATATATTCGGAGATACCGCGGGAGCCACTTACTCGCACAAAAGAGGATTTCATTTTTTTTCACTGCATCCAGGTACCTCTAATGTTGGCTGAGAAAGTATGGAAGAAACTTTTAATTGAACTAGTAAGTAAGTAAGTAATTTTTATTATCTTTGACAACATACAGTGGAATACAATAGAATTTTTCATATTATAAATTAGGACAACACAATACTACATTCCATTAAAACTACAGTAGATCCACACCAAGTCCAGACAGTGGTCCCACACTAGGCTCTAGGCCCGTGTTGTGGGAACCTCACATATCGACAATCAAGACAACTTATAAGTGGAGGTGTCCTATTAAATACATTAAGAGTTATAATTTTATTATTATTATTAGATTAAACATAAAAACAGTAGCAATTTAAAAGTGAAAGTTAATGACTGGAATTTAATTTACAAAACGCATACAAATACTCTGTTTGGCTGAATGTGTGTGGATGTGTAATGTGTGAGTGCGTGTGTGTGTGTGTGTGTATGTGATGTGTGAGTGCGTGTTGTGTATGTTGCGAACTTATTCTGCGCGAGCACGCGTGGATGAAAGGTTTTGGATGTACTCATTAGCTGTTAAGCATTCTGTTTCGTCGTAAGACAAAGTAAGAAGCCACTTTCGGACTATATGGTTTACCTTGTGAGTTCTTTCTAAAGTTATCTCAGGGAATAAATTTAACTACCCTGTTGTAAATCTTAGGCAGAAGCGACTTGGGGTGGCGATCCGCAAAGACAGAGTTTACTCTTACTATAGGGACCTTATAAACTCGTCTGTTTGAGTGTTCTGGTAGACAACGGTTTTGTTTGGCGGTATTGTGTACCGATAATACAGCTTTCTGGAGAAAAAGTTGCCGCACCGTTAACACTTTGGCTTCCCTGAAAAGGGCTACAGTCGGGTGTCTAAAAGGTTTCCGCAGCATAACTTTTAGAACTGCTCGTTGTGCTCTTTCAAGCACTATCATCATCGTTTTTGCTGCACCTCCCCAGGCTAGGTTGCAGTAAGATAGTAAAGACTGCCCTAAAGCTGTGTATACCATGGTTAGAGTTTTAAAATCGCACGAGTCGCGTAATCCCTTCATGACATAGATTAATTTCCTCACACGACCTGATAATTTATAAATATGATGCCTGAAGGAAAGGGTCTCATCCAATTCCACCCCAAGGTATCTAAACTTTTCTACTCGTTCAATCACCTCCTTACTTCTATTAGTGTTGGAGGATGCGTGTGTAGAGAGCAACGGCCCTTGAGGAACTCTTAATTCCAAGTTTACTCTTGGCGATGACTTTTGTGTTTTATAAAACGCCATTATTTTGGTTTTATTAGTATTAAGAGTTAATAGATTTCTACTCAGCCATGCCGAGATCCGACTAACGCCGTCTTCTGCTTTTTTCATTACTGTCTCCCAGGAATCACTTTCAAAGACTACAACCGTATCGTCCGCGTAGCAGATGATGTTCGCACTGGGAATTGTGTCAAAGATGTCATTCATATAAATGCAAAAAAGCGTCGGCCCCAAAATACTGCCCTGAGGGACCCCAAATCCCACCGAAAGTTCATCACTTAGTCTCGTACCGACCCTTACCCGTTGTCTGCGGTTTGACAAGTAACTACGAAACCATTCCAACGCTATACCACGGATTCCGAATGCTTCAAGTTTTTTTAAAAGGATCGGGACTGAGACAGTGTCGAATGCTTTGGCAAGATCTAGGAACACCCCCACGCAGCGCAGTTTTTTATCTACCGCGGACGACACAGAGTTCGTAAGTAAAGTTACGGCGTCCTCAGTGGACTTTCCACGTCTGAACTCAAATTGCCTCTCCGATAAAAGCATATTAGCTTCCAGATAGTCAACCAGCCTGGAGTTGACAACTTTTTCTAATATCTTCGAAAAAATACTCAGAAGGGATATAGGCCTGTAATTACTAGGAGTATCTTTGGCACCATCTTTGTGAACAGGTACAACGACCGCAAGTTTCCACTTACTTGGGAAACAACCGCTCTCTAGGCTCAAGTTAATAATGTGAGTGATGGGTTCCAGGATGCAGTTATCGATTTGTTTGATTAGAGCTGTAGTATAGCCATCAATACCAGGTGCGCTGTCCGTTTTAAGGCCAGAAATGAGCCTCTGAACCTCACGAGCATTTGTAGGGGCCATGAAAAAGGAAGATGCGGGAGAATTTTTAATTTTTACAGTGTTCGCTAGAGAAGTCTCAGAGGCAGAAATATTATTCAGTATTTTGTCTGCCAGCCGCTTACCAACATTAGCAAAAAAGTTATTACATGTATTTAAGGATTCAACGGGATTATCTGGGTTGGCGATTAATTCTGATGGATTGGTTTTTACTTTTGTTCTATCACATATGGAATTTATTGTATTCCACAGTTTCTTTGGGTTGTTTTTGTTCTCGAGCAACTTCTCCTTTTCGTAAGTTCTCTTTACACGGTTAAGCAGCTCTTTATAGAAATTACGATACCTTTTGTATGTTGTCTGAAATTCACTGTTATTAGGGTCCTTTTTAGCTTTCAGGTGAAGCGTGTCACGGACTTTTTGACATTTGATGAGCCCAGGGGTGATCCACGGTTTTAGAATGGAACGGGAACGACTGACAGATAGAAGTCGGCTATGGGCGGAGACAGTTGAGGACAATATTTTGTCAAATTCCAAGACAGCTTGATTGACATCTGATGTATTGATTACAGTAGCCCAGTTTTCCTGTTTTAATTCCTCTGCAACGCTAGCAAAATCAATTTTAATACGGGAACAGGTTTGGGACTGAATAGGCAAGGAAGAGTTGGCAACCCCAAGGATACAAATGTTATGATCCGTGATCGCAGTTTTACAGACAATACCGAGTGCATCAAATCCCTGTTTCACGAAAATATGGTCAAGACACGCTTTGCCACGAGTGGGTTTGTTTATTGCAGGTAACAATTGATGTTCAGCGGCTACGCTCAGGTACTCTAGACATTCCTCACTTTGTGGGTCCTCGATTAAATTAAGGTTAAAATCGCCGACCCAGATGACGCAGGGCTTTTTTTCCTTTATTGTACACGCCTCATTAAGAGAAGTCAAGAAGTTGAAAACATTAGAAAACGAAGGAGATCGATAGATGCCAAAGATAACGAACTCGTCACCTATACATATTCTTAGACAATTGCAATCATGTACTTCAGGTTCAGTGACTACAACTGGCCAAATATTTCGTACATAGGCTACGACCCCTCCGCACTTATTTATATATTTAGTTGTGTTAAAGGAGCTGAAGCCAGGTATTTCAGGTATATTTATATCAGGGTTCCACCAGCATTCACTTAGAATTATGACATCAACTTTAAAACTAAGTCTTGTTAAGGCTAATATTAGACAGTTAAAGTTTTTACTTATACTTCTAATATTAATCGATAGAACTTTAAACTTGTACACATTTGATAATAAATTTTGACATTGTTCTAGGCTATCTGATTCGTAGCACTTTATTAAAAAAGAGTGATCCAGATTATCTATAATTTCCATCAAATTATTCCAGCGAATAAACGAATGTTTATTCGCTGGCTGAAACCGATCAATGAAATATTTACTTTAATTTTAATTCGAAGGAATAAAAGTCTGTGTAGTTGAGAAAGTGCTGCAATTATATGATCAAACGAACTTACTTGAGAGTGAAGTTCGATCTTTAGTTTGTTAAATGACACAAGGTATACTTTATTGATATAGTCTGATAGAGATATAGTTAGCCTAGACGTGTTATACGATAATGAATTTTTATTATTAATTAATTGTTTATTGTCAACAGAAATGAGCAGTTGGTTCGCGTGCGTGAATAATAGTTGATGGCGGGCTTGGATATTATGTGTGTGTATGTGTATAGTGTTCTTATGCGTTAATTTATTAAAAATATTTACGAGCAAAGATGTAGTCACATAGTGATGTAAAACAAAACGTTTCAAGAGCCGAGAATGTGAATCAAAAATATTAAATACCATCACAAAATAAGTATTGCTACGGGATTGAATCACATTTTTTTCTACAAAAAATTCACAATACATAGTTAGACAAAATCTTATTGTGCGATCGATTAAGTTGTTATCGGGCAGCGGCTGAAGTCGTCGCAGTAGTAGATGTACCAGCGAGGACGCTTTGATTGAGGTGTCGTTCCATATCTGAATAGTTTCGTATATGTATAGCGGGGCGTCCTTCAGCTTTCCGGATAAAGATTGATCCATTTTTGGTCCAATTATAGAACTTGACGAGTTTGGCCCTGCGGCGCGTCTCCTGAAATAACTGCCTTCGTATTTTAGTCAGGCGTTCATTTATGAATACTGGGCGCGAGTTCCCTTCGAGTTGTAAGTCGCTAGAGGTAAGGTTGCGCCTAGCTTTTGCTGCCTTCAGGATTGAGTCACGTTTTCCTCGCCTAACAAATCGCACTACTACAATACGCGTTCTTTGCTCAGACTCGGTATTATTTTTTGATTTGGACTTTAGACCAACTCGTTCAACCCAGTCGATATCGCTTTCCTGCAGGTTTTCGCCGATTTTGGTGGCCAACACTCGCACTAGATGCGGCAGGTTTTCGTTCGGCGTCTCAGGAAGGCCAACAATCTCCAACTCGTTTCTTAAAGCTGCCTGCATATGTGATTGGATAGATTCTTCTAAGACCGCCAATTGCTCGGCCACGCCCGTCTGCTTGGCCTGGGCCATCTCAATATCGGCTAACTTTAGAGCTGTAGCAGCCAGGCATTTATCAAAATCATCCATCCTACGGTTGCAGGCGATCGTCACTTCTCTAAGCTGTTGTTTGAATTCGTCTTTCATCTGCTGTTTGAATTCATTCATTTCCTGTTTTAGCATAGTGCGTATTTCATTTATTATAAGGGAAGTTTCGGAGATGGTTTGTTCTGGAGCTGGCGAGGACGCAGCACTAGGGGGGGCCGAAGAAGCGGCGCCGAGAGTCCGCGCCGAAGAGCCTACGCTGGAGGTTGTCTTGCTGCCGGGACCGATTGTGTTGGCAGCTGAAGCGGCGGCGGCGATTTTTTTCTGCCGCGCGGTGATAGCCTTCGACGCTTTTATCGATTCTACGCGTATTGGGGTGTTAGAATTATCCCCTTTAGGTTCGCAGCTACGGCAATTAGGGCAGATCCATATCGATCTAAACTCAATTGTAGCTTCTGTTAGCGTTATCTTTACGCAGGCCAAGTGAAAAACAAGCGCGCATTTAGTGCATTCTATCCTCGCTTTAGTATCAACGGGACCACGGCACGCGTCGCATGTGTCCGGCATGGTGAAATTATTACAGGATCTTATCAAAATGTACAGTAAAACTTCAAACCTTTGTGGTGTAAATTCCTGGTGCAGTGACAGTGACAGAAATACGGATTCTATCGTATACTATAAAATACATTTAATTAATTTTACAGTATCGAATACTGTAAAATAAATTTATGTAAAATATGTATAATTGTTGGTTGCAAATCGATCATGTCATAACAAGACATTTGTTATCTTATTTATGATAATTTGAACCCTGTAATAATTGGTTATTACTGTAGTAGTTGTTAGTAAAAATGATAGACACTTCACTTATTTGGCGGCTTCGCAGTACAGCGTTCTAGCTAAATTAGACAAAGCATCTGGGCCGGAATCCCAGAGAGATGCAAGCGCGTCAATTTTTGAAATGTTTATAAAAAAAGAAAGTTTATAATTTTAACCCACCCCGATATTGAATAAAATCTACCATTTTATATTAAAAGTTAATCTAACACGATATAATTAGGATTGCTTTAATTTTTCAGAATTTCGAATTTCCATCCTTCGACTTTGGAAGCGATCTGCTAAGTAACTGCGATATGTTAAGGTTTAAACCTAATTTTTGAATGATCGTATTAAATTTTATTTTGTCACTTTTTAGTCTATAATAGGTATTCATACACGTAAAAATCCTATTCTATGCTAATCTACCCATTTCCTCTTAAAAACCGCACTCGCACCGTAGACGCTACGTCGTAGCATTATTAAAGCTCGTAGCTCGTAGCGCTAACGTAGAGGTAACGCCGTTACCTAACGCCCGTTTGATTGCGCGATTTGTCCTCCAAATGCAGGCTTTAATATAAATGGCCGTGATATGGTACGAGAGGATGTATTTTTTATTCTCTGCTAACAGAGTTTGTGTAGTTTTTTTACTCGACTACATAAAGGAGAGAGTGCTTCTTTGGCAGTTTTTTTTTAAATTTATCAAAATCGTGTTTTTACTTACTTTCAAAAAGAAAGGTTACTATGTTTAATTAAAAATACACAGTTATTTAGAAAAGTCATAGTTTTTTTTTGTTTCAAATAGGTTTGCGTTTGACTACACACTGCCTGATGTTAAGCGATATACGGTCTAGGATGTAGCACGCTTACCTAGAAGATACCTATTTACTCGAGATTTGAAGTCCACTATAAAAGGGTGGCGCTTTGGTCGCGTCTGTCTAGCCGTACGATAGAAAAAAGGGGCAGGTGGGACCAGATTGTGCAACTCCTGGGCGCACTCACCGAAGTGTGTCCCATAGTAGGCTGACAGACACGCCACCCTACGTCGATGCTCGAGACTTTGCAGCTTCGACTCAGTTAAGGTTTCGTTGCCTATCAGCCTCCTGGCTCTCCTTTCAATGGACTCCAAAGCCTCTAACTGGTATTTAGCAGAGCCAACCCAAAGGTGAGAGCAGTATTCCATGCAAGACCTGACTTGCGCTTTATAAAGACTAAGCAGTTGCTCAAGTGTGAAATACCGTCTCACCTTAGTAAACAGAAAGTTGGTATATCAGACAATAATTATAAACAACTTGTACTATGGGACCACAAGAAAAAAGGTACTTATTTAAATAAAATCGTCACAATTTCACTCACCTTGAGAAAATAGGAAGTATATTGTTCGGAACAGGCAGGCGGGTAAATGAAGGCATAAAATAAAAAGCTACGGAACCCCGGGACGTTTCATTAACTCGCTGCTGACGAGAATTAAATCGCTCCTGAGTTAATGAATGACTTTAAACGTTGATGTATAACGCTGAAATTTTGGATAAGGCATGTTTTATTAAACTATTAAGTTTTACCCGTTTATGCTGTTTAGGGTTCCGTACTCAAACTCGCCCTTCATGGGTAGACCTACGTCCTGCAGTGGACTATTAAAAGGCTGATACAGTACAGTACTCAAACTCGATCCCACTCTTCATTATAGCATGATATAGAGTAAACAAGCTATGCAGAGGGTTCTTGAAGTTGTTAACTCGTACGTCTACCTAGGACAAGTAGTCCAGTTTCCGAACCTAACTCAGCTGGGTAGCGTTCAAAAAATTGCGTAACGTATTCTCGTCCGACATACCTCAGTGCCTCTAGTCGAAAGTGTTCTACCAGTGTTTGTTACCAGTGATGACTTATGGCACTAAGTAAGTTCGTATAGGCCGGGTGGCTAGCCCTAGTGTCAGAGTTGTTAGGCCGCCTGAAGGCCTCTGACATGGCTAAATGGTTAAAACAACCGGGTTATTTAACGTATCATCCGAGCCACGGTAGCGCTCAGTTGGAAAATGCCACCCGCGCTCACCCATCCAAGTACTGACCGTGCGGAACGTTGCTTAATTTCTGTGATCGCTGACAAACACCTAGTCAAACTACGCTACAAGCGCTACTTATGGCACTAAAACGTGGTCTCTTAATATGGGCCTTATTAATAAGCTCCAAGCTACGCTATTAACGAGCTATGAAAAGCTATGCTCGGAGTCTCTCGGCGATCGTTCGAATCGAATCAGAACTGAGGAGATCCGTAGAAGAACCAAAGTTACCGACACAACCCAACGGATTCGTAAATTGAAATGGCAATGGCAGGGTTGAAAAGTACTCGAGTGGAGACTACTTACCGGCAAGCGCAGCATAGGACGTCCACCCACAAGGTGAACGGATAACTTCATTATGGCTGCGGGATCGCGCTGGATGCAAGCCGCTTCCAACCGGTCTTATTGGAGATCTATAGGGGAGGCCTATGACCAGCAGTGGACGTCCTATAGCTAATTCATGGATGGAGAGGGCTATGCTCGAAGTCTCTGTGAGATAGAATGAGAAATAAGGAGATCCTTAGAAAAACCAAAGTTACCGACATGACCCAACGGATTGTTAAGTTGAAAAAGGGGTGGCCAGGGCGTATTCCTCCGTGAGGAATAACTGATGGGATTGAAAAGTTCTTGAGTGTAGACCACGTACCAAGCGCAGCGTAGTACATCCACCCACCAGGTGGACCTGGACAGCTTTCATGAAGACCTCAGGATCGCGCTAGATGTAAGTTGCTACCAATTGGTCTTATTGGAGATCTACGGAGTTATTCAGAATTGATGTAGACCATCATTATGAACAACTTTTACTATGGGGCTGACCCGGAATGCTACAAAATAAAATGTTTCGTCAATTTTGATTTGCAGTTCTGTACTAATTAATATATTTTCCTCGAATTTTGTGTTAGCCTCATAGTAAAAATTTGCTCGTAATGTTGATCTTAATCACCTTATCAAGTCCCGGTAAGCAGATAACCTTGTATAGTGGAGGCCTAGGTCTGTCAGTGGACCTCCTACGGCTGAAAGGATGAATGACGAGAAAAAGTATCACATAGTCCCTTAAAAATAATGTTGTCATATCTATTTTTAGTTCCTCTATCCACTCATCAAGGAGATTCCTATTGTTTCTGATGTAATGGCATCACTGGGGAGAAAAAACAACGTTACCGACATCTGATTTCTGCAACGAGTTAATTGAACAGCCTGCGTTCTACATTAATATAATTATTAAAGAAAACTGAAGCATAATTGATTAAATAATATGGTTTGGGCGCCATTTCGATATTACTGTATTCTACCATCATTATCATCGTTACATTCGTCATATAGTCATTTATTCATAACACCATTTGACTGCCTCGGTGGCTCAGTGGTTAGTGAACCTGATTACTGGATCAAAGAGGCGTGGGTTCGATCCCCACCCAAGGCAAGTATTTATGTGATTAACATAGGTGTTTGCTCTGTGTCTGGGTGTATTTAGATACTATCTATAAAAGTATGTATTTAAAATTAGTATTAGTATAAGTAGTATATCAGTCTCTGGCAGCCATATCACAAGCTTTGCTTAGTTTGGGATCAGAGTTCGTCTGTAAGATGTCCCCCAATATTTATTTATTACACATATTCATTTATTATCTTAAATCTTAGTTTTTTTACAATATTTATATAAAAGAACAAAATACTATAAAAAAACCTAAACCTAGAGTACCGCCGGCGGGGCTCAAGTTACCAGTGGTTGGGCCTACAGAGAGAGGAACCTTCTGACAATGCGCGCCGTGTCCAGAACGACCGCCTTCTGTATCTGACCCTTGACCCAACCGTCTAGCGAGAGCCCCTTAAGATGGTGGTCGAGACTCTTCGCTATTAAGCCGTTTACCGAAACGACTATCGGGACAATGATCGTCGAGTCCACATCCCACATGGCAGTAATCTCGTGAGCCAAGTCAAGGTACATGCTGAGCTTGTCCTTCTCGGCCTTCACGAGGTTCTCGTCATGTGGGATGGTGACGTCGACGAGCACTGCCCAGCGTTGGGACCGGTCGATCACCACGATATCAGGCCTATTTATTTATTTATTATTATTATTATTCATTTGTACACAAGTCAATAAATAAACACTATATTAGGTGACTATATAATATAGCACAAAATAAAAATAGAAGTACTTGACAACACTTGAACTTGATTCGTTTACATCATAAAATAGTTGCTCATGTAGCCAACATTTTAATTTATTCCTAAACTGCTCAGCGGAAGGTGCATCCCGAACTTCTACGGGTATCCGATTGTATACAGGGTTATTTCTAATCAATTAGCATCCTCTTAGTAGCTTATTCTACGAGTATACATCAAAGCTATAAAATGTTGTTCCATATAAAATATCGTTCGCTTGCAACAACACTTATGGAACAGATGTTTTTTTTTTGTTTTGACAAAAGTTGCTCAAGCGTCTTAAAATAGCTGTTCGTGTAGTCAACAATACAATTTATTCTTAAACGACCCAACTGCTGAAGGTGCATCCCGAGCTTGTACAGGTATTCGGTTATATATAATACTACCAATATATACAGACTTCTCGGGTTTCATACGCCTGTGCGAAGAAGTTGCCAATTGGTTTTTTGCCTTTTAGTAGCATTGCTTCTTAAGTGTGACCTATATAGAGTAGGTAGGTACCTAAATAAAGAGCTTATTTAGTAACTGCAAAATAACTACTCTAGCTTTTATTACTAACTTTAACGCTGACATTACGTTTTAATCCAAAACTTCCATCTTATCAGAGAACCTGAATCCACAAAAAAGTTGCGCACCCCTGACCGGAAGGAACTTTTTTAATTTGCAAAAGTGGACATAATCGCGGAAGTGACGTCATCAATCTATCTCCACTGCGGAAAAAATGGCTTCCCTTCCGCACTTAGAAATTTTAATAGACTACGTAACGTAGAGAATTTGTAAAAGGGTTTTTTCACCGCAATAACATTTTTATTTGATGTTATTTTTGAACTTTCGTTATTTGAACACAAAAAAAATATTTACTACGGGACTAACCACGCACTAACAATATGAGTGAGTTACATCGATTGAATCTATTGAAACTTGGAATCGAGGTATCTATTTTATCTCATATTTTCAGTGAGCAATTACTCCCATGTTTTAAAAAAAAATGCCGTGGTGGTCTAGTGGTAGTGACACCCGCCTTACAATCGTGAGGTCGTGGGTACAAAACCCGGTCCCGTACCAATGAGTTCTTTGGAATTTATGTACGTATAATAATATTATGTCCGTAAAAGATGGCGTATGTGAATCTATCAACCCACACTGGGCCAGCGTAGTGGATATGCCCATCCACCCTTCATGGGCAAGCCTACGTCTTGCAGTGAACTATTAAAAGGCCAATACAGTACAGTACAGTAGATACATTATTCATTAGCGCATTGAAAATAGGCCATATTATAATTTGGCTGAAACTCTAAAACATGTTAGACCATTGGCCAAAACTAAATTTAATTTAGTTAATTATAATTTGGAATTAAATTTGATAACGTCGGTAGTAACTACTTTGTCCGTATGTCGGCACAAAGGGCCGTTCACGTAGGTACCCTCGCTTTGATATGATAATTCTATAGTTTCGACTTGTTGTAGAGATATCCTAACAGTATCTAAGCTCTTTGTAATTTTTTTCGATATAATAATAAAAAACAATACATGTTTTCTGCAGAATACTGTGCAACGCCTTTGGTATTTTTAAACAAAACGAACATAGTGAATTATAGTGCATCCCACACTAGGTTTATCTCAAAAAGTTATTTTTGTGTTAAACACGACGACGCAAGGCTCGAGTCCTGCATTCGCGACAAATTTTTGAAATGTTTATCACAAAAATAACTATATATAACCGGAATGAACTCACGTGTGCGAGACGGCTTCGCGTGCTAGCACTCGCCAACTTGAGAAAAGTCGCCGAATGCGACCGAAACTATAGTCGTTACGGCTATCCCTACACGTGAATTTATTCCCGTTATATTATATAGTATAAAATGTGTGAAAACCACGTTAATTTCCATAGTACCTAAAACAAAAATAACTCTTTGAGATAAACCTAGTGTGGATGCACTATAAAATAAAATCATTTCATTGATTTAGCAGTGCGCCATCTCTCGACAATATTCAGAAGTTCTTATAACTTCAATTGAGTGATAACCTGGCTAATACGGGTATCACAGGTGTCGCCGCCAACGCTATAAGTTGGTAAGTAAGTAAGTAAGTTCGTATAGGCCGGGTGGCTAGCCCTGGTGTCAGAGTTTTTAGGCCGCCTGAAGGCCTCTGACATGGCTAAACGGTTAAAACAACCGGGACCTACAATTTAACGTGTCATCCGAGCCACGGTAGCGCTCAGTTGGAAAATGCCACCCGCGGTCACCCATCCAAGTACTGACCGTGCGGAACGTTGCTTAATTTCGGTGATCGCTGACAAACACCTAGTCAAACTACGCTACGAGCGCTACATAAGTTGGTTAAAATCATAAACACTTCACAAATTCGACGCAAAGTCAGGACTGCGAATTAGCTCAGTTAGGAGAGCGTTGGGCTAGCGATCCGAAGACGTAGGTTCGAGTACTGCATTCGCGACGAATTTTTGAAATGTTTATCACAAAAATAACTCTTAAGATTGAACTTCGTGTATATACATCACTAGCTGCCCGTCCCGGCTTTGCCCGGGTATGATTGGCTATACATATACTTACCACGTAATGTAGGTATGCGTCACACACATGCTAGACATACCGGATGAACCATTATGATGGGTTAAAACCTACCCAAATCGCGAGAGTTTCCGTAGTCTTAAACTGTTCGAAGTTTATGAAAAAGAGATAGTAGGTATTGGCATATATCTAAATAAAAGTGAGTTCGTATGTGTCGGGTGGCTGTACATAATATATAGCCCTGATTTCAGAAAATGACAATGATGAGAATGAAAGCGACGTTAAAATATTACAGACCCACAGTCTATACATTCTACCTATGTAAGTTAGTTTCTTGATCTTGTCTTCACTCGACAACTTTGCAAAACATTGGACATCAGTCTACTTCTACGAATTGTGTGCCCTACCTAAGGCCTCTTCAACTTGCTAACCCAAAGAGCTGTGATGGAAGGAATCGAAGCGCTGGCATCCAACGTGTTCCGGACGTCACGACCAGATCTTAGATTCACGTGAAGACCTTCGCTATACTTGCTAATACATTGTCTACATTCGAGAACTTTAAGGTCCTATCGACAATTCGTTTAACATACTATGTGTAGGGGCGTAGCTACTGCAGTATCAGCCGTAATAATACGGGGCTCCCGGGCTACAGGGGCCTTAACGTGTGTAAGCAAAACCTAGTAAAATGTTATCCACAATGTCACTTAATCTCGTGCTTCCCGAAAATAAATCATCTCTTTTTTTCCCGGGTTAAGCATTCTTCCAAAAGTTGTCCTAAGAGGCAGAATTTTTTTAACAACTGAAATCGTCTTCAGCTAGACTTGCTTAGCTGATATAGGTTGATATATATTCTATTCATTATCAATTATCAATTTCTCTAAAAAAAGGCAAGAAAAGTGAATATTTCATTTGAATTGTTTGGCTAGCTCAATTTCTAGGAGGAAGTGACAACTTATAAATAACCGTCTTACCACAAAAGTTTTACGCAGGCTTTAGACTATGTTTGACAGACAAATTGTACGGCTAAACAGTGTTTAAAGCGTGTTTAAATCATTTGCGGTAAGGAGGTACATATTTATTTCAATTTAATGCAAGCATTTTTGTTTCTTTTGTGAGAAATGAGTGATTTGGGCACCCCAACTGTTTGATTCAGGGCTCCTCAAGGCACGCTACGCCACTGCATACCTATTTACTACCAATAAAACATAAATCGACACACTAATGGCGGAGATATATAACTGTGGTGGTCTAGTGGTAGTAACGCCTGTCCTACAATCGTGAGGTGGTGGTTTCAAATCCCGATCCTGTATTAATGAGTTTCTTTGGAACTTATGTACGGAATTTCAAATCATTGGCTTTTCGGCGAAGGAAAATATTGTGTGGCAATCTGCACCAACCCACACTGGGCCCTGGCACTGGTGGTGGATATGGCTCAAGCACCTTACCCGTTTCCTCGAATCTCGACGTTATGTCACCTAATAAGTGCCTGTAACCGAGCACTTTGGCATCGCGCGGCGTTGGAGTCGGCTTGGAATCGCCTTACGACTAACTAAAAAATAACAATAGTTTTCGCAGCGCACGCGATGTAAAGAATACTTTAGGCATTTTTTTACACCTTGGGTAACATTATTATAGTTTTAATAGAGATCCTTATTTTTTTCTTGCAATTAAAATAGCCTATGTTACTTAGTGATAATGTAGCTTTCTAATGAAAAAAGAATTATTAAAATCGGTCCAGTACTTTTTGAGTTTATTCGTTACATACAAAAATACAAAAATACAAATCTTTCCTCTTTATAATATTATATTATATTATATTATATATATATTAGTGTAGATAAAATGGGAGTCTGTCACAAAGTCCGCATGGTTTTTCACATTTTGCGGACTTCCAAAAAGGAGGAGGATTTTTTTATTTACTCTGAGCACAGAATACTGTGCTCAGAGTAAATAAAAAAATCAAGAGATAACGTCGTTGAACAGTCAAGTGAGGCCGGTTTTTTAAACATGTGTGAGTGCGTTGGTGTTGCGCCGCCATAGTTCGACTGACAAGCCAATGCGTAGTTTCGTTGTACGTGGATGTGTGTGTTTGTCTGTACACGGCGAGGCGTAGTTTTGGTTGGCTTCACTTGTTTGTTCACAACATTCTCTCATGATTTTTAGGGTTCCGTACCTCAAAAGGAAAAAACGTAACCTTTATAAGATCACTTTGTTGTCCGTCTGTGTGTATGTCAAGACTCTTTATCTCCGGAACGCGTAGAGATATCGAGTTGAAATTAAAACTCTATACGTATATCAATGGTCTCTTGCAGCTGTGTAAAATAATTTTTTTCAGTTATCGTTTAAATAAATTAGATTGATTTATGTCTTAAAAAACAGCATATTTCGACACTCCCAAAAACCAAAACCTCTGTAGGTTTGTCCGGTCTTCCTGTTGACATAGAACTGTGAAATTTGGCGAGAAGCATTATCTCAGAGTACACATATAGGAATAAATCTGAAAACTGTACATTTTTATTTAAATCACAAAAAAATAGGGCCTCAAAATTCACAAAATATGGGTTCAAAATTCAAAGTGAGTAAATCGTATCACGTAAGGTATCATATAAAAGAACTTCATTCGCACATGCTAAAACAGGTTTTAATTATTTTAACAATGTGTTTGTACGGAACCCTCGATGTGCGAGCCTGACTCGCACTTGTCCGGTTTTTTTTGTTTGCTCTGAGGTTCTGTGTATGTATTTTTTGTGAACACAGTACACAAAAAAATACAATGTGCCATATTATACGATAAATAAATAACTTAATGTACTGTAACCATGTCAATATGTCGGTTGTTTTGTTTGTATGTAAATTATTTTATAATACGGTTTCTATGTTAATACGGATCTCCTAGGTCCTCCCTCGGAATTAAAATGGAATGTTCAGCATTGTTATTTTACCTTTTGGTACTATTGCGAATTAAACTAACTACATTTATTTATTTACAGGTTTTTGTTACGTTATTATAAAACTATACTCGCCTAGATAGTAGTAGTAAATGTAGAAAGCTTTCTACATTTACTACTACTATCCATGTTCGTTCTAGAACGAACATGGAATCTTTTGGATGGAAAACAGGCGGATACCTACTATACTCTATAAAATTTAACTTGATCTCTGCGACAGCTGTTAGAATAATCACGCCTATGAAGTCCTGAATGTCTTAATAGTACAGACAGTACCTGTCGATGTCATACTTTATGAGCATGCCGATTAGTGATAGGCGACGAATGATCGTGACCACAGAGTTTTAGAAAGAGTTTTATTTAAAATATCGATAGTTTATACTGACGATATTTTAAATAAAACTTAATTTATCATTAATTTTATTGTATATTTTAATAAATAACATTTTTTACATGTGTAATTAAATTAAATCCAATTATGTGTTACATTAGCACCGATAATAGTGAAAAACGTCGATAAATACTATCGTTACATTATTATGAGTATTTAATTAACATCATAACATTATTTACATGTGTACATACTTGATCTTAAATAATAGTAAGTAAATAAAATCCAATTTCTCACCTACAACTACTCATTCGATTTCATTATAACATTGTTTGAAAATCGATTTTTTCCACCACTATCTCTACTCTAAAAATGTCAATCTTCTATGTCAATGTCACTGTCGCAGAGATCAAGTTAAATTTTATAGAGTATAATGATACTTTTTGAATATTATGTTTCCGAATCATTTTGTTGTATTTGTAATGTGTTTTTTAATTCTTTAATGTTGAGTATTTGACAATTGAATAAATTATTACTATTTATTTATTTATTAGCAACTAGAGTTTTATACAGTACTAGTTTTTAACCGCGGCTTCGCCCGCATGATCTTTTAATTTTTGTATTATCCCATGGGAACCCTTTATTTATCCGGGGTAAAAAGTATACTACGTCACTTTCCGTCTTTCAAACCCGAGGCCCTTACCACCCTAAATAAAGGTGGTGGAAAAAAAATACGATTTGACGGTTGTTCGATTCGACAGTTGTTTTTTTGACATTTCTTAAAGCGCACTTTGGAATAAGTCGAGTGAGTAAGTAAGTCGGGTTTGTAATCAGTAAGCATGCAATTTACCTACCGGGCGGCCCAAAGGTGTATTTTTTGAACTTCGAGTGCCTCGGAAGTTTGACAGATTGTATTGTTATATGTATGGAGTATGATTGTATGTATGGAGAATCTCTATGTTGTCTATGAAAGTTGCTAGTACTCCATACAAGCTCCGTATACGACCAAACCGTACGGAGTTCAAAAAACCGGACAAGTGCGAATCAGGCTCGCACACCGAGGGTTCCGTACAAATCCAGAAAATTTTACAAAATCGGGAAGTAAGTTGTAGTCTTCGACAAAAAAGTTTTTATTCTTTTACTTTTCTCGTCATACATCGAAAATTACACATTCTTAAAATGATTAAAAACCTGTTTTAGCATGTGCTAATAAGGCTCTTTTTTATGATGCCTTACGTGATACGATTTACTCACTTTGAATTTTGAACCCATATTTTGTGAATTTTGAAGCCCTATTTTTTGTGATTTAAATAAAAATATACAATTTACAGATTTATTCCTATATGTGTACTCTGAGACAATGCTTCTCGCTAAATTTCATAGTTCTATGTCAACGGGAAAAACCCTGTAGGTTTTGATTTTTGTGAGTGTCGAAATATGCGGTTTTTTACGACATAAACCGCTCTTACTTTTTCAAACGATAACTGAGAAGTTTTTCTTTTACACAACTGCAAGGGACTATAGATATACGTACGAGTATACACTTATACAGTTTAAATTTCAACTCCATATCTTTACGCGTTCCTGAGATAAAGAGTCTTGACATACACACAGACGGACAGATGGACATACGGACAGACGGACAACAAAGTGATCCTATTAGGGTTCCTTTTTTTTCGTTTGAGGTGCGGAACCCTAAAAAATAATTCGTTTACAATTGCCTTAATTATCAATGAACATACACTAAAAATACATTCAGCCGAACATAGTAACTACCTCCTCTTTTTTGTAAGTTGGTGAACATCTGGCTTTATTTTGAGAACTTACATTTAACTATTTAATATGCGCCGTAATGCAAAACATTCCGTTTCGTCGTTTGCTGGAATTCACAGTTTCGCTCCACGAGGGTGTAAGTTCAACACACTTGTCTGATTACGGTGCGATTTTGACGCGGCGAAGCGTGTAGCGTGTTGAACAAGGTCAGTTAACAGGGAAGAAAAAATATACACTAAATAAGATTTATAGGCATTGACACGAAATAAATGAAGAGAAAGAAAATGCACCGAGAGGGTGTAAGTTCAACACACTTGTCAGATTACGGTGCACGTTTGGAGCAGTGACGCGTATAACGTTGCACGAAGCGTAAAGGTGGTGTCCCTTAACAAGGAGAAACGAACATGATGCACTAAGTCATATTTATAACCAAAGTTTAGTACTTTACGTTACTTACTGAGCTAGCTTAACGCACTTCAGTCATAAGTAACACATTTATAAGGACTAATTCTAGTAAGCGATGTTGTGGTTTAATATAAAAATTGCAAATTAGGAAGTTTATCTATTAAAAATGGTATGAATTGGACTCTGATCTAAGGGTCAAAGTTAATCAAAGTGAGCCTAAGATTAATTCTTAATGCCGGCTCCAGATTAGTGGCGTGAATTCACGCCATTTCACGCTGTAGTTCACGCCGCGAATTCACGGCACAAATCGTACCATCCACATTCAAGGGATGCTAACAGTCGTTCGTGAGACTCCCTGTGAAGCGGACTCGTGTCTTTTGCATCTCACAGTGCATTTTCAGAAGTAGTCGTCTAAAGAAAGCATTTCAGTTTCGTTATTCATTTGTTTATGCGCGACTCCGTTTTAGCGCATTCGCGGGGACTGCACAGCACATGCCTGTACGCTTTTGTAGTCAAAAGTACTGATTAGCTGAAACGGGCAATGTTACCTTAATTATATGACTGTTTTGGTTTCCCCCGTGTCATCGACAGTTCCGTACGTTTTTCTTATAATTTTTTGTACATTAGTCAAATTGCATTGCATCATTATACATGAATTACATAAATGAAATAAAATTATAACATGTCTTATTCTCACTCTAACTTTTGGGTAAGGTCGACATCCAACCTTTTTACCGACGTGCCGACACTTCCCAACAATGCGCCGATGTACAGTTGGCTGGACGTTAGTAGCCCTTTTGGGGCTAGATCTAGCTCTTTTTACTGTAGGTGAACTCGTTGTTTAATGATTTAGCCCGGAAAGGGCTATATAGCCCTTTTCACATAGCACATTATTGTTCACGCTTGTTCACGGAGCTTCTCGCTACTAATCTGGAGCCGGCATAAGAGAATACGAGAACGTATTGTCATCATTTGTACATAGATATCTAACTCATTAAGGCAGAAACAAAACTCATCAAGGCATACAACTTATACTGACAGACAAAATTCTTACTATCAATGTGTTATTTTGTCTTTCATTCATCCATCAGTCATAGGACGTCCACTGCCTCAGCAATATTAGTGCCACATCTCCGATTTTTATTTTGTTTTAGACCTTAAGTCATCTGTTAAAAAAGTCTTTACTGCCTTACTAATGTTATAAATCAAAAAGTGTGTTTGTTGGTTTGATTCTCTTTCACGTAGAAACGGATCAACTTGTTTTTTTGCATAGATATACTTTATAGGTCAGAAAGTGACATAGGCTACTTTTTATCCTGAAAATATTAAATGTTCCTGTGAGATCGCACGAAATCAAAAAGCCACGCGGACTAAGCCGTGAACTAAACCTAGTAATATAATACGCTACGTTGCATTCCGATGGCTTATGCGCCCTAAGCGTGACCTTATCCAAGAATAAGCGTTGAATATTTCATGAATTCGCCTTGCAATATTGTACGGAACCTTTTCAATTATTCCTCGCGATGGAAGTGCGAAGTCTTGTATGAAACTTTGTATTGTTAACTAATAAGCTGGCAAACTTTTAAACTATTGTTTTTAGATTTCTATGGAACAAATGGAGAGAATATACGGTAGTCCGGTAAAATTAAACATAATAATTTTACTAATATCTTAAGCCGCCTTTCTAATATATTATGTAGTTCTGCTGTTCTATGATTACAAAACTGGAGCTGTAAGGAGATGTACAAGACGTACTCATGCATATTATGACGATAACAACTTTTACCAATTTTTGAATCGTTATATCTCAGTAACTGTGGCTCGTAGGAAAAAATATTTCCATATTTTTTATAGATAGTTTTATGATCTACAATTTTGTCACAAGTATTTTTACGATAAAAGTTAACGTTTTGGTGAAAATGGTGAAAAACTCATTTTTTGACTTTTGAGGTTCAATAAAAAAAAGCCGTACCGGGGAAAAATCAAGAACTTTCAGATTTGATTTATAATTATATTTTGAACGATTTTACCAATTTTCAGCTTGTTATGAATGTATGTAGCTTCGAATGTTTAGATTGACCGGGCTACAGGGTACTCGGAGTCATAATCATGAGCATTATAAATCTCGAGCTCGATCGCGTTAACGTTTGATGTAATTTCTATGGAAATGGCACAGCGCCATCTTGTGTCACGTACAGAAAACTGAATAGCTAAGTGTGAGTATTTTTTACGACCGTTACGGTCGGTAACGAGCGCCAAACTGATCGAACACGAGCGCGGCAACGTCTGTGATTGGCTAACTCAAGCGTGTGTGTCAATGTGCTCGAATGTGTGCTCGACGTGTTTGGTCAACGCGACGTAAAAGTAATTCGATTTGATTTGCAAAACTGCCACTCGGCACTCAGATCTCATGTAGAGCCAAGCTTCTATCGTCAGTGAGTCGGTGACGAAAGTTTTAGATATCAATAAAATCTAAAGTATAATAGCTATGCAATTGACACTTTACATGCTCATGCATATATGATGAACTTAATATTCCGTAAATTTCGTTTATCTAGTATACTCCAAACCCAAGTTATGCGGGTTTTAAAAATCGGCAAACCGCTTCGAAAATATTGTAGGTGGTGTCCTTGCGCTTCGCTTAGCTTGGCTCGTTGGCGGAGACACTACGTGCCTCCAGATGTATCAAGCGAACGAGGCAGCATCAATCAACGTTAAATAGCGACATTAAAGCCATAATCCCAAAATGTCTATTTGTCTGTACTTATTACATCTTTTTGCACGACTGTACCATCAAAATCGATTTTTCTTTGTTTGTTAACTAATATGTTACAGGCATACATACGAGCGATGAAAAATTGTCTTTGAGGCAGATCAGATTTCCACCAACGGCAGGGCGCTGATTCCTGGAGTATTATCAGACTTGTTCCCGAAAAGAGAGTGCGGTAGAAAGAGCTGTTACACTCTGATGCCGGTTGGACGATAATTTTATTGACATAAAATGGTACGTACCAATTCAGCATTCGGGGGTGAATAGCGGGGTTGTAACGTTCTAAGCACGTGGCGCGTCCGTTTGCACAAGTGCTTGTAACCATAAAATAAACACTAATCTTCACAAAACCAACAAAAAGTCGAGGTATTATAGTATCAAAGTTATTATTATATAGTTATTTTCGTAGGACTGAAATCACTATTTTTGGCGATAGTTGCAACGCCGCGAAAGGAGTCGGAAGAACTGATTTTTTGCGGTGTTGAGCGTGCGTGCTTGTGCGCATGGCGCCACAATCGCAAAAGTAATGCTAATGTGAATTGGCAGGTTTAGTCCATATATGCCAATAATAATCGGGCAAGTGCAAGCCGGACTCGCGTACGAAGGGTTCCGTACAATATGGAAGCCCCTTTAATATATTTTATTTTAATTAATTAATTTATTTTTGTAGGGAATATACAACTTAATATTCAAGCATCTTCCTGTTGTCGTTATTAAGATCGAGCAAAAAATCATGTTTCTTGTATGGGAGCCCCCCTTAAATATTTATTTTATTTTTATTTATTTTTGAAGAAATTATTTAACTAAATATTATGTGAATATTTCAAGCATCTACCTGTCACCGTTATTAATATCGATCGAAAAACGGCTAAAAATTCAGGTTTGTTGTATGGGAGCCCGCCTTAAATATTTATTTATTTCTGTTTTTAATATTTGTTGTTATAGCGGCAACAAACTTGTTATAACCGTTCATGAGATACAGCCTAGTGACAGACAGACGGACAGCGGAGTCTTAGTAATAGGGTCCCGTTTATACCCTTTGGGTACGGAACCCTAAAAAGGGCCACATACAGATATACACGTAAACCATATAGAAACACATATACATAGATTTACAGAAATAGAAGAAAATGTGAAACTTATATCACCTCTCATTTAGTAAGGAGTCAAAAATAATATATTGTATGGCATATTTTATATATTTCAGGTCGAGAGTTTTCGACAGTTATGTGTTGCCAGTGATGACTTACGGAACTGAAACGTCTTCTTTTCATATTGTGGGCCTTATGAATTAGCTCAAAGTAGCTAAAAGTGCTATAGAGACGGCTGCTCGGAGTTTCTCTACGAGATCGAATCAGAGGGCTAAGTGCGAGATTTTCGCTCGAGCTCGATCGCGTTAACGTTTGATGTGATTTCTATGGAAATGGCACAGCGCCATCTTGTGTCACGTACAGAAAATTGAAGAGCTAAGTGTGAGTGCTTTTTACGGTAATGTAACGAGCGCCAAACCGATCGAACACGAGCGCGGCAACGTCTGTGATTGGCTAATTCAAGCGTGTGTGTCAATGTGCTCGCGTGTGTGCACGGCGCGCTCGGTCAACGCGACGTAAAAGTAATTCGTTTTGATTTGCAAATCTCGCACTTGACACTCAGGAATTATTAAATTCACAGACGAACCAAAGTTACTGACATTACCCAGCGGATTAGCAAGTTGAAATGGCAGTATGCAGAGTACATAGTTCAAACAACGCGTGATAGATGGGGTCGTAAAGTTCGAATGGAGACCGTGGACCAGCAAGCGCAGCGTAGGACGTACACCGAGTAGGTGGGCTGACGTTATTATACTTAAAGATCGCAGGAACGCGCTAGATGCAGGCTGCTTCTAACCGGCCTTATTAGAAATCCATAAAGGAGGCCTATGTCCAGCAGTGGACGTCCTACGGACAGATGGATATTTTATAACGTATCTTTACTACATGTAAATATCAAGCAAAAAGTTTATACGCAATGTCTGACCATATGTTAGAGCAGACATCGCGTACAAGTCTCCAAAGAACCTTTAGAACCACATAAACACCATTATTTAGCTGAAATAGCACTTATGAATAAGGCATTATTTTTTAATCCACTCAATAGGGTTCCGTATAAAAAGGCCAATAAAGTTTGTGCCGAAAACAGGATAAATTGGCGCGGCAATAAGAGCCAGTAATACGCGCGAATCCTACGGGAATCAAGAAAAAACACATTCCAGATACAAATCACCTGCTCTTTACTGGAGATACTAGGGATGGGACAGAAATACACGCAACATCGATACATTACATTTCATGCACCGTCATTACATGCATAGCCATTTCAGACACCGTCATAGGTAAACTTAAATGCTTGCTTTTCCATATTTTTCATATTTACTACAGTTATACGCGCGAATCCTACAGTAATCAAGAGAAAAAACATTCCAGTAGATACTAGGGATAGATCAACAATATCATCTCTAAATGGACCATGTGGGATGTAATAATAATACTTCTCATACAATGAAGGACATTCACATTCACACATTCAATGTCTTCACTAAATTATCTGTTTTGAAAGTTAAAAACTTATACGCAAGATAAATACTTTTATTTAACTATTTTTAGTTTAACTTTATTTTTTCGCAAGATAAAAACCCATACACAATGCCCAAACCTAGAACAGAAATTAACATTGATTCAATATTTACTGTGCACTCTCAAACGAATGATAAAAGCATTAGAATAAAAAGATATAATTATGATAGCACAATTGGCGTATCATTAAGATTAATCAGATTGATCTCATTTAGACTACAGCATATTAAGTAAATTTGGTAAAAAATGAATAAACTGTATGTATATTTTTTTCCAAGCAGATGTTACAGGCTAATTATAATTAATAATTACTTTTAATCAATATCAAGGACAACAACTAAAACAAATATTTTATACGAAAATAATTCCATGCTAAAAACACAATAATTTATTGGTAAAGTATGTTTTCTTAGATCACACTTATAATTATTATTTCATATAATTAGCTTTGTAATTTAAAAAAATATACGAAATTGATAATACTATTCGGATAAAATTTTGAAAAAATTGCATTAATACGAATTGACAACCTTATAAATAAATACTTAACAATTAAAAAATATCGTTATTACATTTCTATCGACTACCATGTCCCATCCCTAGCAGGCTTGCGAGCTGACATCGCACGGATCTCCAAATTGCCGCCTATTTATTATCGCGAGTCATTGGAATCGTGTGCACTGCGCCTTATGTAGGTAGTGCGACGAGCTTTATATCGTGTGCGCCGGGCTTTATTGCCTGGCGTGGAATGCATACTGATGGGGCATTAACTGGATTTACCATCATCATCATTCAGACCATCACTTTGAACAACTTTTATTTTGGGGCGAAACCAAAATTTGAGGAAAAAATATCAGCTGTTTCATACATTTTGACGATTTAAAGTTGAAGTTTTGTATGTAACAGCTTTTTTTTTCAAATTTAGTGTTGGCCCCATAGTAAAAAGTTATTCATAATGATGATCTGAATCGCCTCCTTTCGGCTTAGTACAAGGTAAGCAGATAACCCTGTACTTATTTCTAGATGACAGAATCAGATATATTTTAGGATATTATCATCAATCATCATTATCAGTTGTAGACGTACTGTTGGACTGCATCCAGCTTATTTCTGCGATCTTAATTACGAGTATATCGTAGGTCTACCTAGTTGGTGTATAACTTACGCTACGTTTAGTACGTGGTCTCCATTCGAGAATTTTATGGCTCCATCGACAAGATGACATTAATAAGTCATTACAAATCTTTTAAATATAAATTCTGCCTAGTATTAGCTAGTACGTGGTCTCCATCCGAGTCATTTATGGCCCCATCGACACGATGACATTAATAAGTCATTACAGATCTTTTAAATATAAATTTGTCATAGAATTTGCTAATACGTGGTCTCCATTAGAGTCATTTATGGCCCCATCGACGCAATGACATTAATAAGTCATTGCAGATCTTTTAAATAAAATTCGTCCTATTATTTGCTAATACGTGGTCTCCATTCGGGTCATTTATGACCCCATCGACACGATGATATTAATAAGTCATTGAAGATATTTTAAATATAAATTCGTCCTATTATTTGCCAATACGTGGTCTCCATTCGAGTCATTTATACCTTTATCGACACGATGATGTTAATTAGTCATTACAGATCTTTTAAATATAAATTCGTCCTAGTATTTGCTAGTACGTGGTCTCCATTCGAGACATTTATGGCCCCATCAACGCGATGATATTAATAAGTCATTACAAATCTTTTAAATATAAATTCGTCCTTATTTGCTAGTACGTGGTCTCCATTCGAGTCATTTATGGCCCCATCGACACGATGACATTAATAAGCCATTATAGATCTTTTAAATATAAATTCGTCTTATTATTTGCTAATACGTGGTCTCCATTCGAGTCATTTATAGCTTTATCGACACGATGATATTAATAAGTCATTACAGATCGTTTAAAAATAAATTCGCCCAAAAACCTCCTTCTCCTTTAGAAGTAGGCTAGAAGACATTACTTAAGAATGTTTGAATCTGATACAAATAAAGGTCGGCGTATATCATCCGTTAGCGCCAAGACACACGTAAATGAGGAATGGTCCTGCTTTTACAGCGTACGACACGACACAACGACACGATTTTCGTACAAAATAAAAAATGTCACAATCTAGGCAACTATCAAAATATCAACTATCGGAAAAATCACTAAAATAACGAAAAAATCATACCATATCTAACCACCACACCTTTACAAGCCTAGTAATAAAGTAATACTGCATCAAAACCTAAAACTAAGGCGTAAAATTAAATGCATGAAGGTATCTATGTTTTTTAATTAGTTCCTATAGTGAGGATTAAAAACCATAACTATAGATCTGAGAATACTGACATAACTGAAGCTCTATATATAAGCTGAATATATGGCTTTTTTATAGCTGAATATATGGCTTTCTTTTCTTAGATTTTAACAAATTGTAAAATATGTACTCTCTCATTGATCACAAGTAACGTGCCCTAAAAATATTACGTTCAATATTCTCGTCCACTTATAAGCTAATTAAATTACCCAATTCTTAACTTTTCATTTAAAAACTTGTAATATCCTAAGCTATGTCATTTTAAAACATCATTGTTTAGTGTACTAGGCAAATACGTTCAGACATACATACATAAACGTGTATTATCATATTAAGGTAACTATGGTGAAACATATAAAAAGGAAATAAATAAATGAAACTCATTATAAACAAACCTACGAATGAATAACCAACCATGTTTTTTCAGCAAAAATCGTATCCAGAACGCTTCAAGGCATCATTTAAAGAAAAACAACAGAAGTCGTGTCGTGTAAAGCTGCCGACATTAAGGAGATTAAAATTGTTTTTCCTGCTGACAACATGCTGATGTGCTCTGTTTTGATAACAATATTGCTTTTGGGTTATTGCAGGGCCGCATCTAGGAGGGGGGATTGAGATATTTTTGTGTAAAAATATTACAATATTTTTATTTTTCGTCAAAAATTGCACAACCGACTTCAATCGTGTACAGAGTTCCAATTGTTTGCACGAATCGATGTTTCATTCATGTAGTATTAATATGTTATTCTTGATTTCTCAAAAGTAGGTCAGCTGATTTCGGTCCCATTTAAATTCGGGAATATAGACCATTTCCCTTTTCTTCTCCTTCTAACTGAAAAATATTTTTCATCACATCTATTCGAAAAGGACTACTTGGTTCGCCTTTAAGTGCGCCCAAAGGAAGTGTTTTCTATAAGAAACTTTATAAGTGGGCCCGAATTATCTTTGCCGCGCACTTTTTGAATTTGGAACAAATAAGTACGCCGGAATGATCTTTGCCGAGCACTTTTTGAATTTGGAAGTATTTGGAATGTTAGTATTCATCGCCAAGAAAATGAATGAAAAAAATGTAAATATAAATTTTCATTTTTTTAATATTAGATTCAGTTTAATTTAAATGTATTTGTTACTCTACTCTCCATTAAATAATAATATTACAATAAAATATGAGGCGCTTTTATTTTCTCATAGAGGTAATTAAAAGTAGAGTGTACCACTCGGGCGCAAAAAATATTTTTGGCTCGGGCGACGTACTTATTATAAATATTACAATAAAATATGAGGCGCTTTTATTTTCTCATAGAGGTAATGAAAAGTAGAGTGTACCACTCGGGCGCAAAATTTATTTTTGGCTCGGGCGAGGTACTTATTATTAATATTACAATAAAATATGAGGCGCTTTTATTTTCTCATAGAGGTAATTAAAAGTAGAGTGTACCACTCGGGCGCAAAATTTATTTTTGGCTCGGGCGACGTACTTATTATAAATATTACAATAAAATATGGCGCGCTTTTATTTTCTCATAGAGGTAATGAAAAGTAGAGTGTACCACTCGGGCGCAAAATTTATTTTGGGCTCGAGCGACGTACTCACGTACGTATTAATCCCTCGCTACGTTCAGGATTCTACTAAAGAATCCCTCACTTAGCTTTGGATTCAAAAATGCGCCGTCGCCGTAATAATATAATATTATTTTGCTCCCTTATGATACAATCTACTATTATATCCTTTAACAATGGGCGAAAATATCGATGAACAAAAAATCATACAGACAGTGCGTAACATCTTTTACTAAGCCTGCAAAATACTCAACTACTGTTTTTCAACCAACGTAACCATCAAATAAGTTCGTAGAGGCCGGGAGGCCCAGCCCTTTTCTTATTTTTTTGCATATTCCTTGAAACTGAAGTAATTACGTTGCAGTTGCCCTTTCCCCTCCACCCTTCTCAATTTCTTATAGCTCCCTAAACCGCCTCGATGAGGCCCTGTAGAATACGTTTTCTTTTATCTTTCCCATAAATTAAATACGACGTTGAATAAATGATGGGCACCGATTGAAAACAAAGAGAATTGAACCTATTTTTATCCTTAGACTTCTTATTGAGTAGGAATTTTGCTTTGGAGAGAAAAATATCCTTTTCCTTCATCTAAATAAATTTACTTCGGTTGTAGAGTTGCATGATTTATTAATAGACTCCTATAATGTTGCTAAAAGAATTTTCTCAGGCGATTAAATAAAAAGGACATGTCCACAAAATGTATGGAGGCTGGTATAATATTGATTATTAATCAAAAATTCTAACCACAACACTCGTTACATTTCCAGAAAGTTCATATTTTTCTGAGACTATTACAACAATTAAAAACAAAAAAGAGCCCTCCGTTTTTTTTAAATTAATTATGAATTTATTAGGATAAATAAATATATTTGGCTCGATAGGTAATTTATCCCTAGCGACCCTGATTAAGTTACCTCTAAATTGTTAAATAAAAGCATTTTTACCAATTAGACACACTTTTTAAGTGTTTTTTGTCACATTGTACCCACTAACTGGTCATACTGTTTAATTTTAGCAAATTAAGAGATGAATGTGGAAGAATCAGTTACGAATGCAAGTAAAATAACGATAGAAGCACTTTATTATTGCTAAACTAGAAAAATAAGTATAAGTATTGTTATTTTTCATACAATTCATTTTTCGCATTTAAAAAATATTGGAGGGGGAAAAAGTTTAAATTATATATTTTTGGGAAGCCCATAAAACAAGCTTTCAAATGATGTATATAACATCTTGGTTCGATTTTTCTCTGAATAATATACCACTTGTGGACGTCACCTTTCATGAATCATCACTACATAGTATAAAACAAAGTCGTTTCCCGCTGTCTGTCTGTCCCTATGTATGCTTATATCTTTAAAACTACGCAATGGCTTTTGATGCGGTTTTTCTTAATAGATAGAGTGATTCAAGAGGAAGGTTTATATACACAGCCG
This sequence comes from Hypomecis punctinalis, assembly GCA_949316475.1. NCBI lineage: Eukaryota > Metazoa > Arthropoda > Insecta > Lepidoptera > Geometridae > Hypomecis > Hypomecis punctinalis. Next base: position 14,801,019 of record OX438820.1, on the reverse strand, counting down.
GAACGGATCGCTAGTTCAAATTATTTTGCAACTTCACTAATTAATAGTTAATTGCTTTATTTGTATAACTACATACCTATAAAAGCTAGGAAAAACTATGTTTCTTAATAGTACCTATTTGTATAATTGCATAATATTTACAATAAGGAAGAGCCTAGGTCCCACGACACAGGTCGCCCTAGTGTGGGATCTAGTGTACAACTTGTTTGTATAAACTTTTTAGAACAATAAACGTTTTATTTATTATTATTATTTATACCTACTTGGATATAACACGAGACTGGAAGCTTGAACTCGAACCCATACTAGGGTGGCCTGTGTCGTGGGCTCCAGGCTTTTTCAGTTTTCCACATTTCCAGTTAAGTAAAAGCTTGTAACAAACTTAGTAAACAATCTACTGTACACTGTATAGACCTATATGCGCATCACTTTAATAGATTTATGTTAAATTTCCTAAATGTATGGATGGACTATCAGAACACTGAAATCTTTGTCTCTATTTAGTAAACTTTTTCTCTCAGTTATTTTCCAATGTTCTCTTCCGATACGACGCGTGGTCTACGGTGTACAGCTATAGAACCCTGAATGCTATCTATTATGATACTTAGTGACGTATTCACGCGTGGATAGACATCCAATCGGATTACTCACGTCGCTCCGTTTGAACATGCTGGAGAAATATCTAAGAGCTAATTAGCTGGGAAGCTTACTCGTATTTGACACCACTATCCCTAACTAGCTAGGGCAGTACCAGCCTTTCTAGGGTTCCATACCCAAAGGGTAAAAACAGGACCCTCCGTTGTCCGTTTGTCTGTCTGTCCGTTACCAGACTGTATCTCATAAGCCGTGATAGCTAGAACGTTGAATTTTTTTCAGATAACTTATTTTTGTTGCTGCTATATCAACAAATACTAAAAACCAAAAAAATACATTAAAGGGGGAGCCCCCTTAAAATGAAATATACCTATTAAGGGGGCTCCTTACAGTACGGAAACCGTCATGTGCGAGTCCAACTCGCACTTGGTCGATTTATTAATACTCCATTGCAGGACGTTAGCCCATCCGTGACTGAACCATTTCCGCCACACTGTCCCAGTTGCGGCTTGATAGATTAACACATTTTGCTCCAGATGCATTGCCGATTTTTCAACCTCTTAGTAACATTAACATTTAATTTTTTGCAATAAATAGCTCAAACTACTTCAACCATTGCAATTAACGTACGTAGTCAATGAATGCCATTTTTAGATTATTGTTTTTTCGAAAAACAATAGGTATACCAATTTCGACAAACTTAAAGTTTAAAAATAAGTTCGGAACCAATTCCAAGGTAGGTATACTCTTTTATACTAAAAATTATTCGCTTTCATACATAAATAAAAATTAAGTAAGTGTCGACTTGATAACTTCCGTTTCGTCAGTTAATAATTATTTTTCGCAGGAAATGGCAACACCGACTTTGAAGTCGGTGTGTACAGAAGACCGTGTACAGAATTCGAATTGTTTGCACATTAACATCTATTATATTACATCCATGTACATTATTTTGATTTTTTACGGCTCAGCTGATTTCAATAGCACTTAAATGGGACCACATCGGGAGAATACCTACCCTTTCGAATAAAGAATTTTTTTTTTCATTTGGATCACAATTAGCGAAAATATAGATAAACATATAAAAAAAACAAATACATAGAAACGAACATAGAACCTCCTCCTTTTTGGAAGTCAGTTAAAAATAGCTGGCTAACTCAATGAAAATTGCATCATTAATATCATTCAGTAGTAGAAAAATGGAATTTTCTCACGAGCGAAGTTCGCACCAATTAGTGGGGATTAAAACCCGGAAAAGCGCAATTAAGGCCGAGATGGCAAATAAAGCCTGTCTCTTTCACTCAAATGAGTATTTTGTTTTGCCAGAATACATCATTACTTCACTATCACAATCACTACATAATATACAAGGTTATTTTTTGCAAAAATTAGCATGACCGACTTCACCCGTGTACAGAATTCGCGAATATCGCGCACGGGTCGATGTAGCATTTTTGACATTATTGTCGATTTATCCAAAATGGCTCAACTAATTTCGATAAAATTTAAATGGGACCAATCTCGAAGTATACTCTTTCCAAAAAAAAAAAATTCTTGAAATTGGACCACTACATATATATATGCGTCGAATTGTATACCTCCTCCAGTGGTTCGTCGGTCAAAAACAAAGTCGCTGTCCCCGATCCCCATGTACGCTTATAAATCTTAATAGAATGATTCAAGGGGAAGGTTTCTATCGTCGCTTTGGTGGTGAACAGATTTTTAGAGAACGACATTTTTAGTAATATTAGTTACATAGATAACCAATTATTATATTTAAACGGGGATTCAATAATGCTATTTTCCTTATACGACTCAATTTTCATCAAAATCGGAAAAATGGTTTAGAAGATATCATAAAAAATATATTTTGTAGTTGACTCTTGTCCCTTAATTCCTCATTATCTCAAAAAACCATGTCCACAAAATGTATGGAGGCTGTTATAATAATAATCAAAAATTCTAACCACTACACTTGTTACATTTCGAGAAAGTTTATATTTTTCTGAGTCTATACAACAATTAAAAACAAAAAAGAGCCCTCCGATTTTTTAAAATTAATTTTTAATTTATTAGGATTAATAAATATATTTGGCTCAATAGGTAGTTTATCTCTATCAACCCTGATTAAGTAACCTCCAAATTGTTAAATAAAAGCATTTTTACCAATTAGACACACCTTTTAAGTGTTTTTTGTCACATTGTACCTACTGACTACACACACTGGTACGTCACACTAGGTTATAACTTTTAATTATAGCAAATCAAGAGATGAACGTGAAAGAATCAGCTACGAATGCAAGTAAAATAACGATAGAAGCACTTAATTATTGCTAAACTAGAAAAATAATAAGCTGTATTGTTATTTTTCATACAATTTATTTTTCGCATTAAAAAAAATTGGAGCGGTGAAAAAATCTAAATTAATATTTTTGGGAAGCCCATAAAATAAGCTTTCAAATGATGTATATACCATCTTGGTTCGATTTTTCTCTGAATAATATACCACTTGTGGACATCACCTTTGATTTTGTGGGTTAGCTCTCTTCATCACCAAAGCGACGATATGTATAATACACCTGTGCGAAGCCGGGGCGGATCGCTAGTACATAATATATAACTAAGATTTAATCATCATCGTAGTGCTCGTAGCATAGTTTGACTAGGTGTTTGTCAGCGATCACCGAAATTAAGCAACGTTCCGCACGGTCAGTATTTGGATGGGTGACCGCGGGTGGCATTTTCCAACTGAGCTACCGTTGCTCGGATGACCTCGGATACCAACGAAGAGAAATTAAGAAATCCACTACGCTGGTTCTTTTTGGGGTTCAGTACCTCAAATGGAAAAAAAACGGAACCCTTATAGGATCACTTTGTTGTCCGTCTGTCCGTCTGTGTGTATGTCAAGACTCTTTATCTCTGGAACGCGTAAAGATATCGAGTTGAAATTTAAACTGTATACGTATATCTGTATTTTCTTGCAGTTGTGTAAAAAAAAAAACTTCTCAGTTATCGTTTAAAAAAGTTAGAGCCGTTTATGTCGTAAAAAACCGCATATTTCGACACTCACAAAAATTAAAACCTACAGGGTACTTCTCGTTAACATAGAACTATGAAATTTGGCGAGAAGCATTGTCTCAGAGTACACATATATGAAAAAATCTGAAAACTGTACATTTTTATTTAAATCACAAAAAATAGGGCCTCAAAATTCCCAAAATATGGGTTCAAAATTCAAAGTGAATAAATAGTACAATGTAAGGTATCATATAAAAGAACTTCATTAGCGCATGCTGAAACAGGTTTTTAATTATTTTAACAATGTGTAATTTTTGATGTACCTTTGACAAGAAAACTGAAAAAAAAAAACAAAAAACTTTATTGTCGATGGTTATAGTAAAGAGATTTTAACAACTTACTTCCCAATTTTGTGAAATTTTCTGGACTAGCACGGAACCCTCGATGTGCGAGCCTGACTCGCACTTGTCCGGTTTTTTTTATCTTCCACCTACTTTATTAAGGGTGGTACTTTATTGAGGCCCTACCCTGGCCTCGGGCAAACAGCCCATTACCCTGGCTGCAGCTCTTGAAGCATCAGCTCCACGGTCACGTTTCTTGCAATGCTGCCTTTACGCTCTCAGCAGTTGCTGTAATACACGCTGACCCATTGCGGGTTGGTGGGGATCTTCAAAGCTTAGCTAAATGTGAGATAGTACAAGTTCTTACACAACACAGTAGCACAGTACCCCAGTTTGGCAAGAGCAATATTAGATGCAAGTTGCATTACATATTCCATAGCGGTGCTGCTCAAACTAATCATAACTTTACCAGAACCATTTTCAGGGTATATTGCAGGCAAAGCAAGATAGATGGTTACACGCCGAATCAAAGTTTTTAGCGGCTGTGACGTTGGCTACAAGCTGCAAATAACCCTCATCGACTTGTAATTTTTGCCACGCTTTTATTAGTTTCACCTGTATGCTTGTTTGCTTGTAACCAACCTCTTTGAGCTCAATTTTAACCAACTTTGAGCGATCAGATTTTTATTAAACTTTGCATACCTATCAAAATCCGATGTCAATACATTCATTCGATTACTAAAAAGTGAAAAATAAATATAGTTAAAAAAAACCGGACAAGTGCGAGTCTGGCTCGCACACCGAGAGTTCCGAACACATCCAGAAAATTTCATAAAATTGGGAAGTCTTTTCTCGTCATACATCGAAAATTACACATTGTTAAAATAATTAAAAACCTGTTTTAGCATGTGGTAAATGAAGTTCTTTTATATGATACCTTACATGCCCTTAACATGTTCTGTATATAACTATAGGCAGGTATAGAACGTCTACAACTAGACATAGGCCTATCTTTTCTATGGATCTGTATTGAAAAATAATTATATTGTGAACCTACTCTTAGTATTTATATATTCTAACAAACAAGATCACTTTATTAGACAACCACATTACATAAAAAACAGATTATAAGGACAAAACAAAACAATAGGTCTCTAATTGGCGGCCTTATCGCTCTAAGCGATTTCTTCCAGGCAACCAGGTATTCTATTATGTTTCCAATAAATCAATAAAAAAAAATCGAGTAGCAATCCAGGAATGCCGGCAGAAGTGAAAACTTGCTCTCTCCGTCTTACGAATTTTCGATCAGGTCATGTGTTCAACGCTAGGTTTACATTTTTTACCCATCCCAAAAGTGCACAATGCCGCTAAATAAATTTTCTGTTCTGTACTTTTTAATAGTCCACTGCAGGACGTAGGCCTACCCACGAAGGGCGACTGGGCCATATCCACCACGCTGGCCCAGTGTGGGTTGGTGGCCAAGTTTTCACTTCTAAAAAATGTACAACGCAGCTAGTGACGCAACGGCACAGCTCTGCTGCTTTTAGAGTTAGTTTCCGTTATGCTGCGTCAAAATGCTGGAAAAATATTCCTCCGCCTATTAGGAACCTGCAAAGTTTACATAGTTTTCGACTAAAACTTAAGAAATTTATCCTCGATCATCAGAAGGGCAAAGAATCACTTATAGCCGATACTAGTGCCATTTAATCTGTTAATTCTCTATCTCATTAACCTATATATAAAAAAAAAAATCATATCTCTACATGTGATAATTTTGTAAAAATATTTTCTTGTTTTCACTTATTTATCATTTATATAATATTTTAATTGTCTCTGCGCTAAATACGTTGTTAAGTTTAATAAAAAATCATGGTATGTAACTGAGCGTGACGCGTGTGTGACGTCACCTGTCGGCGCCATCGGAAGATCAGCGCCGGTTGTTCGCAGCCAGCATTATGCTGAGATGGAGCCGACTTGTCGCAGAAATAAAACAATGTTTAGTTAGTGTTTTAGTGTAGTGTTAAGTTTATTTTTATTGTTTATAAACATTTTTTTATTTTTGTTTCATAAATAAATTACTTACTTACTTACTTTACTTTACTTTAAAAATATTATCTGTAATATTAAATACTTGTTAGTTCTCTTGTTCGGTATCAAAATATACAGACTTAATCAAAACGATTTTTCTTCCAAATTGAGCTTCAAAAGGTCCCTCAGGCTAAATATTCAAATCGGGCATGTTCTAACAAGAGTTATTACATATTATCTTGATTTAAAGTTAGCGAGAACTCGGCTAACTCAGTCTGTGGGCTCGTAAATTCGCGTCCAGGGTTCCGTGGCCTCCGATGGCTGAATAAATTACACGGACCCCTAAATGAACGGATTTTAACTGTAATTGTGCTTGAATTGGGTGATGGAGGATTTATAGAGATGGGGTTGGATGAATGTAGAGTGTAAGGCCCCCTGCACATGGAGCTACTCAAAAGAAACTAATGAGGAGTCTAAAAAAATGAATCTTATATAGTAATGAAAGTATCCAATAGATGGCGATTATAGTTTGAAATCGTCGATGACGTTTGACTATGGAAATCGTACTGTCATTGTAAAGATGTCTTCTTCTTATTATTTTATGTTTCGGCGTCGCATTGTTGTACATTTGCCAGTGTCAAGTACTAAATTTGAATAATTTTTGATATTTTTTTATCAATATAGTCACGTTCGTAATAACATCATAGTCCAATAATTACTAACGAGTCTATGAGTGTCACCGCCCATACATTCCCATAGAGATCCGTACACGAAGCGATTAGTTACTAACCAATCAGTAAAGCGTAGGTATATAAGCCGTGGTGGTCAAGAGGTAGTGACCCGCCTTACGATCGTAAGGCCGTGGGTTCAAACCCCGGTCAATGAGTTCTTTGGAATTTATGTACAGAATTTCACACCACGGGCTTTTCGGTGAAGGAAATCATCGTGAGGCAACCTGCATATATCCGTAGGAGAAATTCGATGGCGTATGTGAATCCACCAACCCGCACTGGGTCAGCGTGGTGGATATGGCCCAATCATCCTTCGTGGGTAGGCCTACGACCTGCAGTGGTCTATTAAAAAGGCTGGTACAGCACAGTACAGTAACGTGTTGGTAACTGATCGCTCGCTACGCCAAGCCGAGCTACTAGTTATACTGAGCGCCACACAAATTGACGGATGGAAAGTTATGCGCAGTGTTCTGCGCAAAAGCCGAAAAATGCGCGTACCCCGGGAGCCAGAGAGACGAGACGCCGGGGCACACCCGCCCGCTAACCTCATGCCTCCTGCGCGCTCTCTACGCCCGAGCTCACTACTAGGCATTGTGAACACATGCGCAATAATTAGCGAATCACGGCGAAGTGTCATCTGCGGCTAGCTTCTCATCCGTCGATTTGTGTGGCGCTCAGTATACCGAAGTTCCTGTGATTTTGTTATGAAAAATGAAATATTGCCCCTTGCTAGGCTTTTCTTTCACACATGTTTATTTGGGAGCAGAAATAACAGAAGTGATTGAAACCTTGCAATTTGATTAGAGCCGTGTGCGAGGTACAGTTTGCAACTAAATTGTAATTTTATTACTAATTAGTTCCGTCATTTTTGAGTCGCCCCATGTGCGAACAGACTAAGTTATCATTATCACGTCAGCTTTGGCGGTCTAGTGGTAGTATCACCCGCCTTGCAATCGTGCAGTCGTGTGTTCAAATCTCGGTCCTGTATATACCGATTAAAAACTACTTAGCGAATGCGCACACGAGGCGAGTGGCTCCTCACGTAGTAATAAAATATATTTATATGTTATCGCCGCAAAAGAAAAGATGGATGCAGCTTGTAGCTAACTTAACAAACGCCAAAAAGTTTGATTCACTCTCTACTTATGATTCTTTGGAATTTATGAATTTATATTCGGGATCTTACACCAGTGGCTTTTCGACGAAGGAAAACATTGTGAAGCAACCTGCATACATGAATAGCTAGAATTCAATAATAAATACATATTAGGGGACATCTTACACGCGGTCTCTGACCCCAAACTAAGCAAAGCTTATTATATGGCTGCCAGAGACTGATATATTACATATACATATTTTTAAATACATACTTAAATAGATAGTCCCTAAATAACACCCAGACACAGAGCAAACACCTATGTTCATCACATAAATGCTTGCCCTGGGTGGGGATCGGACCCACGCCTCTTTGATCCAGAAGTCATGGTAACTAACCACTGAGCCACCGAGGCAGTCCATCAATGGCGTACTCGTATGTGTATCTTCTAACCCACAATGGGCTAGCGTGGTGGACTGATCTCCGTCCGTTGTTAAGCATACGTTCAGCAGTGGAATATCAAAAGCTCGGTATAGTATAGTACAGAATCTCAAATTTAACAGTATAGCTCATAGCATAGTTTATCTAAGTGTTCTCAGCAATCACCGAAGTTAAGCAACGTTTGGCACGGTCAGTCTCGGTTGGGTGACCGCGTACTCTTTGGGTGACCGCGGGAGGCATTTACAACTGAGCGCTGCCGCTAGGATGACACATTAAAATGACACCGTAAGCCATGTCAGAGAATTTCAGGTGGTTTAAAAAACTTTGACACCAGCACAGTAAATACATAACAGTAGGTTATCTAAGGCCGCCCGCCGAGTTATTAGCCTACTCTTGCGTTGATCCCCAGGGTTGTCACTTTTACTTTTAGTTAATATTTTATAACAAGCAGCACTTGATCTAAATTTATGCAATAAAAAGCATATTATTATTGAATATTTTACCAATTTATAAATTTAGTGAAAATAAAAAGCCTTTATTCACACATAAGACAATAGAAAAAAAATTTCATTAGTAATTTGCAATATTAATTATTGTGAAATTGCCCTTATTACACTATACGCGACAAATACGTTTACCTAAACAATGTTTCGTACTCAATCCTCTGTTTTATAGTAAAACTAGACTTCTTAAAATAAACTTTAGCTCTAAGCATTGTACTCAGGAAGTAAATTTGGGAATACATTTATATGGAAAAATGCGACTCGGCTACGCTCTTAATAAAGCAAATAAACTGTGAAATAAACAATACAATACCACATCTTCTAATAAGATTTAAGTATAAGTAGGTACTTACATTTCTGGTTCAGTAGGAACCTTGAAGAATGTTAAGTCCGGGTTTGCGAAATCGTTATTGAGGCACCCGAAAACACTACAATATTTTTTCCCCTATTTGAAGTCATGATACTCGTAATAATTAATATTATGGTAAGTGGCCGGTAATAATTAATATTATGGTAAGTTGACGAACGCGAGCGGTCATGTAACGGACGCAGGTGCTCACAGACGCGCTGCAAAGCCCGTACTGCCGCCAGCTTATTCCCGCATATATTATGCTAGCGTGTGCGTGAAATCGCGTGCCGGCACGGCGCGCGGCGCGCACGCACACATTCAAACCGAGAGCGGCACGTTTGTATAAAGATATTTTACTGTATGTTATACTGTGACACCAGGGTCTAAACGAACTTACTTATATTAAACTAGCTTAAAACCCGCAGCTTCGCCCGCGTTGTCTTAGTACATAGGTACTTACTTAAAATGAAAATAGCCCGCGGTTTAATCTACGTTGTCTTTGTACATGCTTATAATAATATCTAATAGTCCGCAATTTGGCCCGGGTTGTCTTAATACTTGCTTAAAATTACTTGCAAGGATAATGCCCACGGTTTGGTCAAAATTGTAACAGTATTTGCCTATAATGATAATAGATCACGGTTTGGCCCGCGTATTGTTAGTACTTGCTTAAGATGGTTATTTATAGCACGCAGCATGGACTGCGATGTCTTAATACTTGCTTAAAATTATAAAAGCTCGCCGTTTGGCCTACATTGTCGTATTACTTACAATGATAATAGCCCATGGTCTGGCCCGTATTGTCTTAGTACTTGCTCAAAATGATAAAAGCCCGCGGTTTAGCTCGCGTTGTGTTAATAATTAGGTACTTACAAAGATAATAACCCACAGTTTGGCCCACGTTCATTTAATACTTACTTTATTAAAATAACAGCCCGCAGTTCAACCCGCGTTATCTTGGCATTTGCTTATAATAATATCTAATAGTTCGCGGTCTGGCCCGTGTTGTCTTAATAAATCCTTAAAATTATAATAGCATGCCGTTAGCCTGCGTTTTTGTATTGCTTGTAATGATAATAGCCCACGGTCTGGCCCGCGTTATTTTCGTAACTGCTTAAATTGATAAAAACCCACAGTGAGGCCCGCGTTTTCTTGGCACTTAGGTACTTAAAATAATAGTAGCTCGTGGTTAAGCCCGCATTAGGCTCGATTATGAAGGCGCCATCGTAATTATAATAGCTAATTATCATAATTATATCTGTTTCATTTTCACTTTAAGCATTCGATAGAGAGAACACTTTTTATGTTGTTATTATATTTACTATGGCGTCTTCATAACTGAGCCTATTATTGTATTACTTGCAAAATAATGCCTACGGTTTAGCCTGAATTGTCTCAGTATTTGGTTATTTAATTTACTTGTATCTAAAGCTTATTACAGAGTACATACGTGAATTTTTGGATGATAAATTGCCGAATTTCTGAAATTAACTCAATAGTAAATAAATATATAAAATAAATATTAGAGGACATCTCACACACGGTCTCTGATCCCAAACTAAGCAAAGTTTGTGATTTGGCTGGCAGAGACTGATATACTACATATACATGTATTTCAATGTATGTACTGTATTGTATACACCACCGACCATACTCCTATTTTTAGAATAATTCCAGTCCATCCAAAGGTTGCCTGGTAGAAATCGCCAAAGGCGATAAGGCCGCCATTGTACAGCATATTGTATAGTTTCTGTACTGTGTTTCTGTGTACAATAAAGATATATTTATTTATTTATTTATACATGTAGGCTGACTGGCAGATAATGCTGTTTAGCGTTAAGTCCTCCTTTTGTACAAATAGTGTGCAATAAAGTGTTAAATAAATAAATAAAAATACATTAATAACACTCAGACACAGAGCAAACACATATGAACATCACATAAATATTTGCCCTCTGGGTGAGAATCGAACCCACGCTTCTTTGACCCAGGAGTCAGGGTCACAAACCACTGAGCCACCGAGGGAGCCAATAATAATAATTGTATGAGTAAATATGTAAGGAATTTCACACTACTGGCTTTTCATTGATGAAAAACATTGAGGCAACCTGTATAGGTACGTCCGTAGAGAATAAAATCAATGTCGTTTGTGGATTCAGCAACCCGCGCTCGGTCGTCGTGATGTATATGGCCCAGTCATCCTTCGCGGGTAGACCTATGTTCAGTAGTGCACTATTAATTAAGGCCGGTACAGGTACTCGACATGTTTCATTAAGTCATTAGAAATTAAATTTTCCAGGCAAATGAAAAATGGCACACAAGTAGGTACCTATATCTTATTTTATTTGAGAAACTCATAGTGTATATCTAGACGTCACTTGTCAGGCATGTTCTAGGATGCTATTTTATTCATAATTTGATTAACTTTTACAATGGTATCAACCCCAAAATCACATGAATAGGATCAGCTGTTCAACACAAAAAGTTTATCGACCCGCGACAAAATGTATGGAAAATGTAGGTAATTTTTCCTTGTCAGGGTTGATTTCATAGCAAAGTACGTATATTGATCTATATGTGCGCTAAGCTTAAGACTATTGGCTCACAAAATAAAAAAAAATCGTAAACTTTTGGGGACCCATTTTGCCCCATTTAAAGATAAAATCATTATAATAATCATATTCTAGATACTACAATATTTAATAAAGCGCATTGAAGTTTTGGGACGTATCTGACCCCTAAGGATTTTTTAAAGGAAAATTCAGAAAAACAGGTACAGCCATATTTTTTGTTTAGTCTCAAAAGCATCTATACAAAGTTTCATGTCAATCGATACAGGGAATAAGAAGTTACATGCAAACAAAAAGGGCCCGTTTTACCCCGTAAGTTAGAGTTGGGTACGATTTTCATCCTTAGTGCTTCATTATGTCGTACGATGTACGTATATTCCAAATTTCAAGCTCATATCTTCAGCGGTTTGGGCTGTAGCCTAAACTTATTAATTTTGCGTATCCCTAAGGAACCTTATAGATTTTCCTGGATTTTATTAGTTCCTGTATTAAAACATGCTGTGTGCCTCCTTCATACCGATTTTCAACCATAACCGTTCAGCTGGTTCGATGTAATTGTCGCTTTTTTCACCAACTTTGGGACCTTATTTGACCCCTTAGATGAGGAAAATTCGGAAAAACAGGAAAAAACGTAACTTTTATTTTGTTTGAAAAGCATGTATACAAAGTTTCAAATCAATCGGTACAGGGAATAAAAAGTTACATACAAACGAAAAGGGCCCGTTTTACCCCCTTAGAGGTCGAAAGTTCAAAATTTTCTTCCTTAGTGCTCCATTGTGTAGTACAATGTACCTATATTCCAAATTTCAACGTTATATCTTTAGCGGTTTGGGCTGTAGGCTGTCTGTCAGTCAGTCACTCAAAGAAGCCTTTTATATAATAGATATCACTGTACTGTACTATATCAACCTTTTTAATAGTCCACTGCAGGGCATAGGCCTACCCACGAAGGGCGATTGGGCCGAATCCACCACGCTGGCCCAGTGCGGGTTGGTGAATTCACTTACGCCATCGAATTTCTTCTACGGACCTATGCAGGTTGCCTCACGATGTTTTTCTTCACCGAAAAGCCGTGGTGTAAAGTATCAGATTCAACTGAATAAATTTAAAATGTTTTTTTTTAGTCTCACTTGAACAAAAATTGTGAAGCAAGTTAATTTCTGAATAAAAATAGTTTGTAGAATATATCAGACACTCAACTCTGGATAGTAGGTATTAAAGAGCTCTAAACTGTAGGTAGGGGAGGGATGCGCGCTTTTTCACTGAAAGATTATAACTATTTGCTGTTTTTAAATTTTACAATGTTTTAGAAACAATTTAACAATCAGCCAAAATCATAGATATGGCTAAACGAAGCTAAAGAAGAAGGCAGTTAAAGCGATATTGGGTATGGGCCAAATAACATAAGATCCTTGACTGAAATGGCAAACATACCTATAAGTCTTGAATACCTTTATAAATTATATAGTATACCCAGTATTTACCTGTTGTAAATTCTTAACTAACAATTGTTTTAAATAAGGGAATAATGATACTTAATATTTACTTAGTTTATTTTTTTTTGTTTGTAATATTTGCTTTAAAAGGATTTCAATTGATAGAATTTAAGAAGTACAAATTTTGTTAAAACTTAGTCTTACTTTATTATGGTATGTCCTAGCACCATAAAGTTGTAATATATTATTCTAGAACTTAAGTTACTAGGTTACCATAATACCTATTTTTATGTTCCTGTAATAATTACTGAGACATATAAAAGTACCTAGTCTGTAAAAATATTTTTTTTACTATTGCTTTAATGGACATAGGTAATTATAATTAGTGATATAAATAAATTTTCGTTTGCCATATTGGCTAATTGTGTCGTTGCTAAAAATATAATAATTATTTAATGCAAAAAAATAGCATGACCGACTTCACCTGTAAACAGAATCATTACATAGTCTAAAACAAAGTCGCTTTCCGCTGTCTGTCCCCAGGCATGCTTATATCTTTAAAACTACGCAACGGATTTTGATGCAGTTTGTTTTAATAGATAGAGTAACTCAATAGAAATGTTTATATGTATAATACACCTGTGCAAAGCCGAGGCGCATCGCTAGAACGCAAATATTATGCACGGATCGATGTAACATTTTTCACATTATTGTTGATTTATCAAAAATGGCTCAGCCGATTTCGATAAAATTTGAATGGGACAAATTTCGAAGTATACTCTTTTCAATAAAAAAGAATTATTGAAATCGGACTACTATGAAAATAGTTATTCGTGGTTATACATAAAAAAAAGTATACGCGCCGAATTGTATACCTCCTCTGGCGGTTCGTCGGTCAAAAATAAGACCCTGTCACCACAATTATTGCGAATAAAGATTTTAAAATTACAATTTTGAATTTGAATACAGATCAGCCAGTCCAGCATGCGACCACGAAAAGCCACGAAAAGAACTCTTTTCGACGTGTGAAAAAGTGACAGACAGTTTGCCATTACGCTGTCTCGTTCTAACACGTCGAAAAAAATATTACGTGGTGCAAATCCTAGCTCGGCAGAGTCCGTAGTGTAGAGCTAGTGTTGTAAAATGGTCGGTGAAAAACTATAAAACGCGATAGATGAAAGTTGCGTTGAATAATGATAGCGATCACACGTTTTCTAACGCTTTATAAATTAATAAATGCCAGCTGCACGCTCAAAAAAGTGTCACGTTCCACCTGAGCCGAGCGGCACGGAAGAAGCGATAGAGAGGCACGATCGGCCGGAGCGTTCGGCTTGTTTCAGTTGTATAACAACAAATATTAGAAATAGAGAAAAACAAATTAACCGGTTCTCTCAAACAATAATCCCAATTTTATGATTTTTTATTTTGAGTGCTTTCCACACTAGATTTTATCTCAAAGAATTATCTTTGTGATAAGCATTTCAAAAATCTGAAGCGAACGCAGGATTTGAACCTGCCCCTTCGGATCACCAGCCCGACGCTCTAACCTACTGAGCCAGCGGAGCGAACTGAGGAGGCGGGCTGGCTCAGTAGGTTAGAGCGTCGGGCTGGTGATCCGAAGGGGCAGGTTCAAATCCTGCGTTCGCTTCAGATTTTTGAAATGCTTATCACAAAGATAATCCCGTTTTTTTGCCATTTTTCGCTCGATTTTAATAACGGTGACGGGTAGATGAAAAATAATAAAAATACATATTTACACAACATTACGTTGAAAATTCAGTTTAAAAATAAATAATTAAAATTAAATAAATGCTAGGTGGAGTTAAGGGTTACATACAAGAAACATGTTTTTTTTCTCGATATTAATAACGGCAACAGGAAGATGCTTAAAATATTCTCAGATTATTTTTTTATTTCAAATAGGTTTTCGTTTGACTACACACTGCCTGATGTTAAGAAAATAAGAATATTAAGTTCGTGTGTTATTTTTATTTGTAATTTAATAATTACTTTTTGCAAAAAATAGCATGACCGACTTCACCCGTGTACAGAATTCGCGAATATTTCGCACGGATCGATGTAGCACTTTTCACATTATTGTTGATTTATCAAAACTGGCTCAGCCGATTTTGAAAAAAATTAAATGAGACCAATTCCTAAGTATACTCTTTCCAAAAAAAAAAATTACTATTGAAATCGAACTACTATGAAAAAAGTTATAAATAGTTAAACATAAAAGAAAATCCGCGTCGTATTGAGTACCACCTCCAGTGGTTCGACGGTCAAAAATTAATAAATCAAAATCTATACGGTATGAAACTTTTCATGCGCGAGTCCAACTCGCACTTGACCGTTTACTGTACTGTACTGTACCAGCCTTTTTTAATAGTCCACTGCCGGCCTACCCACGAAGGGTGACCGATTATTTTTTTTCTATTGTTTCATCTCTGCCATTCTATATTCTTGGCAAAGTTTGTTCAACATTAACTAAGTAAGCTAAGCACGTTACACACGTCTAATTCCCGCTGATTGGTTCTCTCTCGTATTAACTTTCTTTTATTGGGAATTACTCGTTTATTACTCGTAATGTTATTTGGCTTATTTGGTTTCGGTGAATTATTTTTTGTGAATCATTTGAGGACAAGAAAATAAATAAATAAGACATTTTTGTTTTTGTTTTATTTTGTTTTATTAATTTCAACAATCAATTAATACAATACAATACAATATAACTTTATTATACACCAGAAAAACAGCTTAAATAACAAAGTATAAATTTGCTTAAAGTTAGGTGGTACAACGGCGGCCGTATCGCCTTAAGCGATTTCTTCCAGGCTACCTTTGGATGGACAGAAAATCAAGAGTACAAATATGTGGTTGGTGGTGTATAATAAAAGTAAAATGTGGAAAGAAAAATTAATTACTTACAAACTAAAATACAATAATTACATATTAAGTATAATAATATACTACATCTTCAATAAGATAAATATACATACATAAACAATTGCATAAATATAATACAATACATATTTATGTACCATAAATATAATGTATAGTTATTAGTTAACATAATGAAAGAAAGTGTTTGAAAACTAGGTTATTGAATATATGGAGAGACTTAGCCTGCCTGATAGCTACAGGCAGCTCATTCCAAAGCAGGACAGATTGTACTGAGAAAGATTTCATATAGGAAAGATTGGTATGCGTATGGGAAGAGGAGTGGATTTTGACAATTTTTTACAATTTGTATAAGTACTACGGGACTAATCGCGCACTAAAATTACGAGTTAAATAAGTGCCTCCTCATCCCGACGTTTCGGCCGAGTTGCATCAACCGTGGTCACGGGTAGTCTACCCGTGACCACGGTCGATGCAACTCGGCCGAAACGTCGGGATGAGGAGGTATTTATTTACCTCGTAATTTTAGTGCGCGATTAGTCCCGTAGTATATAATAATAATAATTGTTATTATTTATTATTATTAATTATTTACCTACTGAAATGAGATATCGTAAAAAAATATCATAGTTTTCTAATTTTGCCTGACTGATAATTTTGCACTGACAAAATTCAGTAAAATAAATAATATTATTTTATTTATGCAGCTTTAGCTAAGTAAACGTGATGATCTAGTGGTAGTGACATCCGCCTTACAATCGTGAGGTCGTGGGTTCAAATCCCGGTCCCGTACCAATGATTTCTTCGGAATTTCCTTCACCTAAAAGAGCCTGGTGTTAACCACTGGCCAGGAAAACATCGTGAGGAAACCTACACAATTAGGTAGGTATATAGAAGAAATTTGATCCCAAAAGTGAATCCACCAACCCGCACTGGGCCAGCATGGTGAATATGACCCAAATCACCTTTCGTGGATAGGCCTAATTTTGCAGTGGACTACTAAAAAGGCTGCTACAGTACAGCTAAACATTCAAGAGGAAGTTACTCTCAAGAGTATACTAGATGTCATTAGCCAAGACCTTTAAAACTGAACTGGCTGCAGTTGGCGTCAATAATTGTCGAAATATATCGCTAAATGCTACAGTCCTCGACCGGTCGAAGCCTGAAAGCGTTCTCGGCTTTCAGAAAACGGTTTTAATCAGTATTACAGAGAGCAAATCTAATTTCGGATACGACGGGCCTCTGCAAAATGCGGTGCACCGAGGAACTGTAGGGATGGGCTGTAACACTATTAAACTGTCGATATTTTTCTACACTATTTTTTCCCATAAGCACGATACTTACATCCGTCTGTTAATGCGTCCGTCTGTTCGTCAGCACGACAGCATCCTGGATAGGTGTATCCTGGTCAAATATCATCAAAAACATTTAATATACTAGGATATTTCTAATCAATTAATCCTTTTAGGAGCTTATTCTGTACATCAAAACTAATAACTTTTATTCCACGACTTTTGTCAAAACTAAAAAAAAAATTCATTCTCACATAGAAAAATATCGTTCACCCGCGACAAAATGTATGGAAAAGCTATTTTTTTCGAGTTTTGACAAAAATCGCAGAACAAATGTTGTTAGTTTTGATGTAATTGATTAAAAATAACCCTGTATGGAACCAAGTTTTGTCGAGATTCGTTGAAAAATCCGACCTGTGTAGGAAATACAATATCTGAAACAATAGAAGCAAAATCATCGACTTAAAATGGAGACCTCTCTTACTTCGTTTGCTTTGGTCAATCTAAGTGCATGAAATACATAATTATTGTTCTTTTACAATGCAGACCTCAATTTCGACAGCTTATTTTTTTTTTAAATTGTCCACATAAGCGGTTACTGTCCTACCTCTCTCATACATACCTACATAGTAAAGGTGAACATTCATTCAAATAAGAATTGTGTGTCTCTTAACTTTTAAAGTATGCAACATAGAATATTGAATCTTTATGAGCTTTAGATGATATCAAAAATTGTTTCAAGAGCTGTGAAACTGAAACTTTTTGAATAAGAGAAACGTTATCATTTTTTTTTTGATAATTATGATCATAGACTTTAGAAAATGTTTCACTCTCCAATTTTTGTTTGTATAGTATCAACCATCTAATAACATTATCTAAGTTGGATTTTTCATCGTCACCATCTAAGGACAAGACATAAATCATACGCGTCCACAAGCTCTTGAACAACTTATTAAAATGTTGCTAACATTGACAAAATTAAATTCATCGACATATTTTAAATATTTTTATCGACAACACCCCTTCCCTAGCAATGCAAAGACCTGCCCATCTCCGGGTCAGCGTCTCGGTTCAAAATGCGCTTCCACTTCTATAGGACATGCGATACTCTACCAACAAGGAGACGGAAAATACGCCTCTATTACAAGGTAATAAAGCCTAGAATAATTTAACGTGATTTGAAAATTCAAGTTCTATAAGATAGGTGATACTCGACCGGCAAGGAGATGGAAAATGCGACCTTATTACAAAAAGCTTTAAGGCTATAATTTTGCATTGTGATTTTAAAAGACAAGGCAATACATTTTCACCTTATTCAGTACTTTATTGTTTCAGGTCTTTGAAAAAAGTAGGTGAAATATTTTTTTTCCAAAATTAAATACTCGTAATATACGAGGCGTTGATGAGTTATATAGAGGGCTATGCTTGGAGTCTCTCTGCGAGATCGAATCAGAGATGCGGAGATCCTTAGAAGAATCAAAGTTACTGACATAACCCAGCGGATATGCGAGTTGAAATAGCAGTGGGTAGGGCTCATAGCACAGAGGATAGATGACCCATGGAGTAGGAAAGTTTTCGAGACATTTATCGGCAAGCGCAGCGTAAGACGTCCATTGGACATTGGAGATCTATTGGACATGCGTACCATTAAGCCCTTTAGGACCTGTTTATGTAGTTGTAGACTGTCAGCACCTTCATATTTTGATACAGCTGTATCGACCACTACCACTTATTTACAGACATTACGAATGTTCTCTAGACTATGTTAATTTGCTTAACTTAAGTTCTCCAAAAATGTAGGAGTAGATAAGTACTACATAAATCGGCCTAAAAATAGCGGAGAAATTAAGTTACATTGAAACGACTAAATTGGCCAAGTGCGAGTCGGACGCGCGCACGAAGCGATCCGTACCATATGGAAGCCTCCATCTAATTTAATTATTAATTTAGGGTCTGTGGATGATCCAATTGCTTTCTATGTAGTAGTAGTGTAGTATTGTCATTGGTAAAAATTAAAAAAAATAATAATAATTACCTATTTATTTTTGAAGGGAATTCGAAGGAAGGAGGGAAGGGAAACTTAGTATTCTGTTTACACTTCAAGCATCCCCCTGTTGTCGATATCGTTTATAGTGGAAAAATCTTTAGAGATAGACATATTCTATCGCGGACTTTTTTTGTAGATATTTTTGAGATCTACAATTCTTGTTAACATTACGTTGCTCTAAGTCTCTTTATTTCGCCAGCGTAAGTCGCGTAACCTTTCGAGCATCACATTCTTTTCCGACTTGACAGTAAGTATTCATTCTTTTTTAACTGTTTGTATATTAAATTGCCATGACCTATAGCTAAAAACATTCCCGTTGAAACACTCTAATAGATAAAGCAAACTGCATTAGAATCCGTTGAGTAATTTGGCAGATATAAGAAAATACTCGTACACAGACAGACACACGGAAATAGCGACTTTGCTTTGTACCATGTAGTGATGGGGTCAAAATTAGCTCTAAATGGTTGGTGGAATATTACAACGACCGCTGCTGCGTCGCCAGTTTTCTTTGAACACTTTTGCTGGACACGCTGCCGCGTGTCTAGATTACATGTAGTATGTTAATTCGCAAGGCTAGCGTGGCTAATTGGTTTACCTATGTTGATATTTTTGAGCAGTGTGTAAAAAACCTTATAACAATACTGTCAAAATAACAGTGCCTGTGGTTTCTCTCCACAAACTCACACAAAATAAATGCTAAATGGTTTTCACCGCAGCCGCCACCGCACGCCACATTGTTAGAATTTCGGCCATTGCTATAATGTTTTGCAATTTTCGACCGAGTTTCGAAAAGGAGGTGATTCTCAGGTTTTAGATCTATTTTTAACTCGCTTTTATTAGTTTCAACTGTATGTTTGCTTGCTTGTAACCAACCCCTTAGAGCTCGATTTTGACCTACTTTGAGCGATCAGATTTTCTTTAAACTTTGCCCACCTAACAAAGACCCATGACAATGCATTTATTCAAAAAAAAATTATGAATCCTAAGCATGTTTTTTAGTTTTTTTAAACTAAATTTATATTGTTTTTCTTCTTCGACCGTTTGTAATTTTATTTGATGGTGGACCTTTGTCAAGTAATTTCTCCGTAACTTCTATAGATAGGTATATTTTTTTAATCTGTAGAATTTTCCGTAAAACTATCCTATACTTTACTTACTTTGTTAGGTCAGGAATTTTCAAGTAACTCCATGTATGTACCAGCCTTTTAATAGTCCACTGCAGGACGTAGGCCTACCCACGAAGGGTGATTGGGCCATATCCACCACGCTGGCCCAGTGCGGGTTGGTGGATTCACATGCGCCATCGAATTTCTTCTAAGGACGTACGCAGGTTGCCTCACGATGTTTTCCTTCACCGAAAAGCCAGTGGTGTGAATTTCCTTACATAAATTCCAAAGAACTCATTGGTACGGGACCGGGGATTCGAACCCACGACCTCACGATTGTAAGGCGAGTGTCACTACCTCTTGACCACCACGGCTATCAGTAACTCCATGACAATGTTATTTTTACAAGCTTTTATTTAACTTACAATGGATGTAGGATTCTAAGTAGGTACCTATATATGTATGTAAGTTCGGGTGGAATCTTGTAAGTTAAACTTGACCAACTCAACGGTTTCCGATTGTGCTGAAATTTTGCACACATGTGTATATCGCGTGACAATGCAATAATATGGTACCATGGAGCTGATCTGATGATGGAGTCGAAAGGTAGCCATAGTACTATACCTACAGAAAAAAATAGACCCGTCGTGTTTGGGCTCGATTTACTTGTGCAAGTACTCTACTGCTGGGTACATGATATGCAGGAGCTCAAAAGCTTGTGTTTTAAAAAGTTATATTTTCATAATAATTCATATAGAATATGATTTAGAGGTTGTCGAGGCATTACCTCATTTACAACAAAAAGCCATGAACTAATAATGAAAGTAGGTACTCTGTATAAATATACAGAATCAGTGTTTAAATAAGTAAAACTTAGATTTATAAGGACTACTGAATAGACAATTCAGACAGAGACCCACAAGGAAAAGGACATGTATACTGCCGACTGGCTTACCAAGTATGCTGACAACTTAGAGAATAAATAACTAAAGTAGTTACTTATATACTCAAAGGCTGACAAAGTTATTAATTTTTATAACGCCTGTTAAAATATAATAGAAACATCGTAGATGCACGTAACGTATGATAGCGTAGTTTGACTAGGTGAATAATCAAAGACTATGACGTGTTCATTAGCCGATCATCGAAGTTAAGTAACGTTCAGCACGGTCAGTCTTCGGATGGGTGACCGCGGGTGGCATTTACAATAGAGCGCTACCGGGGCTCGGATGACACGTTAAATTGTAGGTCCCGGTCGTGTTTACAGTTTTACCGGCCTTCAGGTGGCACCAGGCCCCACCTCTGACACCGGGCCTAGCCACCCGGCCAATACGAATTTACTTTTTTATAGGTGCACCTTCTAAAAATATTCTTAGTCGACGTTTTAGTAATAAGCCGTGGTGGTCTAGAGGTAGTGACACCCGCCTTGCAATCGTGAGGTCGTGGGTTCAAATCCAGATCCCGTACCAATGAGTGTCTTTGGAACTTATGTACGGAAATTCACACCACTGGCTTTTCGGTGAAGGAAAACATCGTGAGGCAACCTGCATACTTCTGTAGAAGAAATTCGATGGCGTATGCGAATCCACCAACCCGCACTGGGCCAGCGTGGTGGATATGGCCCAATCACTCTTCGCGTGTAGGCCTACGTCCTGCAGTGGACTATTAAAAAAGGCTGATACAGATGCAGAGAGACGTTTTAGTATTTTTTTCGTCATCATAATATGTCATAGACCTACCCTTTAGCTGTCCAACGAGACTGCTTGAAAGCGACAAGCATCTATCGCTTAGTGAGTTCATCCGTCCATCTTGTAAAAATATAAGTGTAACTGAAATGAGAACAACCTTTTTTTTGAAGCTAGTTGAAAATGAAAGCCTTGTACCAATAAAGGTTAGCGCAAATCGGTAAATATGTCCATCTATCTATCTATCAGCCACAAGAGGTCCACTGCTGTACATAGACCACCTTTATGGATCTCCAATAATACCGGTTGGAAGCGACTTGCATCCAGCGCGATCGTGCGGTCTCATCTGTCCATCTTGTAGGTGGACATCCTACCCTACGCTTGTCGGTACGTGGTCTCCACTCGAAAACCTTACGACTCCATCGGTCATAAGTCCTTCGATCTAAGTGCCCTTTTTTTGTCCAGGGGAAATCTTTTAAAGATACCACCGCACCTCGGGGCAGGCGGGTGGTTATGTGGGAGTCCCCGCCCATTGCTGGACGGTATACCCACCAAAACCCCTGGGTGTTCCTCCACTGCGCTTGGTGTCGGAGCTACGGGCCAGCGCTGTCGGGTGCCGCGGAAGAGTGCGATCTTCCGCGGCACCCGACAGCGTTGACCCAAACCGGGCCCCACCTCGGAGCGTAGGCTCCCGCCAGAATGACGATGTGCTGAACACCAGACACATCGTCACGTCCCACCTAGGACCAACCAGCACTAGGCGTCAGACAGTACCCGTGTCCGATAGCCCTGGTCCTGATGCAACGGGTCAATTAAAGAGGATAGGGAGAGCGGCCATCGCGATACCGACACGCCTCTTCCCCCGCAGCCCCACCGCCTCCGCCAACATCTCGATGAACGCGACACCGCAATCCACCTCAGTCGGAGTACCAACCTACTGGCCAGCCTCCGCACGAGCTTGTCGAGGCCCAAGACCCGGAGAGGCGGCCCCACCACAGGTTCCTCTTAGCTTCACCAAGCTGGCGAGACCTGGATACTAAGCCCCCCCGCCACGACAAGGCGAGAACCCACTCGGTGGGGTCGATCTAAGTGCCCTACCCACTGCTATTTTAACTTCCAATCCGCGGCAAACATGTGCAAAAACAGTTACAATAATACCAATCTTAATCATAATTAATTTCATGGCATCAAAAAATGATAAAGTCCACCATTCATCACGCAAAAATTACCCGACCGCGTACAAGGGGATTAACGATAATCCCGACATTTGTAACTCCTACTTAATTCTATTGCGGAAAATATACAGGGTTGTAATCAAGGGATTCCCGTGAGGAATGATGATGACTGATGGTCGGCGCAGATGAAAAACGGCGTAGAGACTATTGAAAGACCAAGGGCAAAAAGTGTTGCTTTGGGTACGTACTGTACTGTATCAACCTTTTTAATAGTCCACTGCACTATGTAGGCCTACCCACGAAGGGTGATTGGGCCATATCCACCACGCTGGCCTAGTACGGGTTGATGGGTTCAGATACGCCATTGATTTTTTTTCTATGGACATATACAGGTTGCCTCACGATGTTTTCCTTCACCGAAAATCCAGCGGTGTGAAATTCTGTTCAAAAATTCCAAAAAACTCATTGGGATTTGAACCCACGACCTCACGATTGAAATGAACGATGGAAACTCTACGATAGTAGAGCTCATGGAGAAGTATGACTAGGCGTCTTACCACAAAAGTTTTACGCACGCCTTAGACTATACAGACAAATTGCTCGGTTAAACCGTGTTTAAATCTTTTGTGATAAAGCAGTAGATGTTTGTCAGCAATCACCAAAGTTAACGTATCGCGCGTAGACGCGAACGAACAAAGTGAGACGGCGAGGGGTCGAGAGGAGCGCTCTTCGTATGGTAGAATTATCAATAAAAATTCTTATAAAATTGTGGAGTAAAATTTTTTACTGTTTTATGTGATTTGCCAACACTTTAGCTATTACTAAACTCAATACATTAAACATTATTTAAAAAATACTACTAATAAAAACTCGTCAAGAAATAAGATCTTCCTTCAAAACAAAGGCGACTAGTATAATGTTGCCCCAGTGTGGTTGTTGTACATTGAAATAGTCGGAATCACATACTGTACTGTACTGTATCAGCCTTATAATAGTCCACTGCAGGACGTAGGCCTACCCACGAAGGGTGATCACATGCTTATTCATAATTAATTTATTCTGCTTCTATACAGTACATGGTGGTATACTGGTATATCTAATTTTAGATATATGGTTACTCTAGAAGTAGGTATTATTATATCTTCTTCGCTCTAGGTGACCTATCGGGCCATCACCCCATCGGACACCGTAAAATCAGAAGAGAGGAAGGCACCGTTAATTAGGTCATATTGATTTTTAACACGCTTTTATTAGTTCCACCTGTATGTTTGCTTGCTTGTTTGTAACCAACCCCTTTGAGCTCGATTTTGACCTACTTTGCACGATCAGATTTTCTTAAAACTTTGCACACCTATCAAAGACCGATGACAATGCAATTATAAAAAAAAACGATTACTCCTAAGCGTGTTTTTAGTTTCTTTAAACTATATTTATATTAATGAATTGTTATCATTTTTGCTTCTGTTACTTTCTGCTAAGTATTCTGTAATACCCTTGCGAATAATCCTAAATATACCGATTTTACTGTTTACAAAAAACACCTAGATTTTGTTTTTTTAGTATACCTAGGTCATGAATCAACGGAAATCTAAATAAGCTACCTAGTTTCTGCTTTTAATTACTACTGTATCTCCTCAGCTAGCTACTAAGCAAAACAGATAAGCGTGCTCAAGCGGTCTAGATCTTAGGTCGCATTGTCATTTTTATATTGAAGAGATAAAAAAATTGGAATCCTATCTGATATTAACTAGTGAGTTGTTTTACAAATGTCAAAAACATACTGAAAACTTCAGGCAAACCGGTAGGAGCGTAGTGAGAGAATGTGGAACCCACTGTATACAACAACAACAACAATAACACTTTATTAGACAACCACATTACATAAAAAACAAATTACAGGGACAAAACAGTACAATTTATAGGTTTCTAAGTGGCGGCCTTATCGCTTTAAGCGATTTCTTCCAGGTAACCAAGTATGTATAGAACAAATAATTATTTTTTGCAAAAAATAGCATAGCCGACTTCACTGAACAGAATTCGCGAATATTTCGCACGTATCGATGTAGCATTTTTCACATTATTGTTGATTTATCAAAAATAGCTCAGCCGATTTCGATAAATTTTAAATGGGACTCATTTTAATTTTACTCTACTTTACCCTTTTTAATAAAGAAAGAATTATTGAAAACGGACTACTATGATAAAATTTATGCGTGGTTATACATAAAAAATATACGCGTCAAATTGAGTACCTCCTCCGGTGGTTTGTCGGTCAAAAAATGTTGATTTATGTACATACGTATAACGCGGTCACATTAACTCTACGCATCGCATTAGTTGAAATGGCAATGGGCAGGGCACATAGCTCGGAGGACTGATGACCGGTGGAGTCGCAAAGTTCTCGAGTGGAGACCACGTACCGGCAAGCGCATCGAAGGACGTCCACCCATAAGGAGGACAGATGACCTCATTAAGACCGCAGGATCGCGCTGGATGCAAGCCGCTATCAACCGGTCTTATTGGAGATCCATAGGGGAGGCCTATGTCCAGCAGTGGACGTCCTTTGGCTGATGGATGGTCAAGCGTCTAGCTAGTTAATGTGACCGCGTTGTACACCCGAAGCATCGCAGAGGGATTCAATTATTTTGTCGTTCTATTTTTATGACAATTGTAGTTATAATTCTAACATGTCGTTTAATAATAAGGCGGTAAGATTTCACACATTTTTACCGACTTCCAAAATGGAGGAGTTACTATGTTAGTCTGTATGTATTTTTTGTGAATGTTTATCGTTATTTTCGCCAATATTGAAACGATTAAAAAAAAATATTTTTTAGTTCAAAAGAGTATGCTTTCGACATGATTTCATCTAAATTTTATCGAAATCGGTTGAACCGTTTTTGATAAATCAACAGTAATGTACATGGATGTCACGTCGATTCGTGCAAAATATTCGAATTTTGCACACGATGGATGTCGATATTGCGATTTTTTGCGAAAAATTAATATTTTATTACGATTTTCTCTTAAACAGGCCGTAGTGTTTGACTTCGTATATTTTTTAAATGTCACAGTCACAGTACTCTTCATTACTAAACTTTGTCTTTTCGCGATTTCAAAGTTAATAACTTAAACTTTAACTAAGAATTTTTTGTCGGTTACGAAATACCTCATATCTTTTACAAAAAGAACACATAAACTGAATATCTTCACCCGGGTCACGGTAATAATATCTAACAGTACTTTGATTCCGTCCTGTCCTTGAAATATATACTAAAGCCTCTACGCGACCGCGCAGAACGTAGAACGCGCTAGAGCTGCCCGCCTTCAGAATTTTAATTTTATCTACTTACTCTTCACCTGCTTGAGTTTATTTCTAGTTTCAATCCATTATTATTTATTTTGAAAAACCTTTATTGACATAATAAAATTACAATGTTTTGTACAACTTAGCGTTAACTAACTAAGTTATAATTTACCACAATAGTACAGTGTTTTGTAGGCTATTGTCGCCTTTTAAAACTTGTGTCTAAACATTAAGTTATAAATTTGCCAAAGTTCTCATTAAGTCGTAAGTACAGGGTAAATACAAAATAAATGTTAGTTATTTGGTAAGTATTACTTTGCGATTTCGTACGTTTACAGCATGACCAAGTCTACGGGTTACATAGCATAATTAAGATTATAAAATGAGAATTATTTCTCAACAATAATAATAATTATGAAATAAATCTCAGGAAAGAAAAGGTCTATTATTATGTAACATTATTATATTTATTACAGAAAATAAATTTGTCGTAAATGAAAAAGGAAACGTTCAATAAAAATACATTTTACATTTTTCGATGGTTTTAGGGTTGCGTTGTAAATTAAATTAAATTTATTTTATTGAGCTTATAACACGGCAAAATCTATTACATTATAACTCACTTCTATCTAATTATAAATCAAATGTCAGGAAATAATACGTGATAAAAAATAAAACAGAAAATGTCAATACAAAATACAAATTTGTTGTAAATCGAGAAACCCTAAAAACATAAATCGAACTCTTACTAGTTACAAATCCACACGCCCGTTCGTCACTACGGCGCGCCGCGACTGACTAGCATACCATGAGCATACCAAACTCCCAGGTGCGTAGGTATTATTTGCATTCCGACCGTTTATATGAAGACGGAATACTGTTAGGTATCATTACCGTGCCCGAGTCGAATAAAAACAAACGGGGTAGAAATAAACTAAAAAATACAAAAAAAATACCGACCCGCAACTTTAGCACCTCTGCACTAAACTAATAAGACACTGCAGCGAAACACCTTGACTCGCTTAATGAAAATCCAAAACTTAACACTAAGTTAACTGCGACTTAACCCGGGGTAATTCGAATTCAAGTTACACTCAAGTTAGACTTAAGTTTTGGAAAGCGGCCCTTCATTAACTAGAGTTGGGGCAATTTGTCCTTACTATTTGTAAATGGGAAACTAGGTTAAGTTGCGATAAAAGATACCTACTTCGATAATGATATAGTTTTCGAATGAAAACCATGGACCAAAAACTTTGTTCTCACAATTTTATAAATCATCCATCCATAAATCAGTCATATGACGTCCACTGTTGGACATAGGCCTCCCCTAAGGATCTCCAATAAGATCGGTTGGAAGCGGTTTCCACACTGATCCTATGGTCTTGATAAGATCATCTATCCACCGTGTAGGTAGACGTCCTACGCTGCGCTTGCCGGTACGAGGTCTCCACTCGAGAACTTTTCGACCCCATCGGTCATCAGTCCTCCGAGCTTACGTGCCCATTATTAAATCGAATCAGGAATGAGGAGATCCGAAGAAGAAGCAAAGTTACCGACATAGCCCAACTGATTGGCAAGTTGAAGCGGCAATGGGCAGGGCATATAGCCGACCTTATTTTATTGAAAATCAATTGAGGAGGCCTATGACTAGCAGTTAACACGATAATAATGATATGTAAATGTTTAAAGGCGATTTGAAGTATCGATAAAAGATACCTACTTCGATATAGATGTAGTTTTCGAATGAAGACCACGGACCAAAAACTTCATCCTTACTATTTTGTAAATGGAAAATAACAGATTAGCAAGCTGGAATGGCAATGGGCAGGGCATAGCTGATCTCATTTTATTGAAAATCAATTGTGAAGGCCTATGTCCAACAGCTAACACGATAATGATGATGATTTATAAACGGGAAAGGCGAGGTTAAGTACTCACTACTTGTAAATGAAGAAAATCAAAGTAACTGGCATAGCCAAATGGATTAGCAAATAGAAATAACAACAATCCTACTAATATTTTAAACGCGAAAGTTTGTGAGGATGGATATGGATGTTTGTATGGATATTTGTTACTCTTTCACGCAAAAACTACTGAACGGATTGAGATGAAACTTTGCAATAATATAGCTTATATATCAGAATAACACATAGGCTATAAATTATAATGATATTGCGTCAAAAATCAAAATATCATGCGGGCGAAGCCGCGGGTAAAAACTAGTGATAAATATTCGTATTAGGGGACATCTTACACACGGTTTCTGACCCAAAACTCAACAAATATTGTGCCAATGTCTGATATACCACATATATGTTATTTTTCAACTTTCGCGATTTGAACAAATTATTATTATACAGGGTTATTTCTAATCAATTAGCATCCTTCTAGGGGCTTATTATGTACATAAAAAGTAACAACTTTTGTTCTACGACTTTCGTCAAACTCAAAAAAAAAAATCAGCTGTCCCATACAATTTGTCGCGGGTGAACTAAATTTTTAGTTAATTAGTAATTTTTTTAAGCCGTGGTGGTCAAGAGGTAGTGACATCCGCCTTACAATCGTGAGGTCGTGGGTTCGAATCCTCGGTCCCGTACCAATGAGTTATTTGGAATTTATGTACGGAATTTCACATCACTGGCTTTTCGGTGAAGGAAAACATCGTGAGGCAACCTGCGTACGTCCTTAGAAGAAATTCGATAACGTATGTGAATCCACCAACCCACACTGGGCCAGCGTGGTGGATATGGCCCAATCACCCTTCGTGGATAGGCCTACGTCCTGCAGTGGACTATTAAAAAAGGCTGGTACAGAACAGTAATTTTTTTGTTCCATAAAACAACAATTTTTTTTTAGTTTTGACGAAAGTCGTAGAACAAAAGTTGTTAGCTTTGATGTACAGAATAAGCCCCTAGAAGGATCCTTAATTTGATACGCTTTATTTGTACCTGGTACCTATTATAGTTTTTATCCAATGTTTTAGAATTGAACAGTCGTACTTCTCGCTGATTTTAAAGTAGTAAAAGATAAAATAGCTAATCCTATGTGTTTTTAATTTCATAATTTATTTCTGAAGTCAAATTATAATATCCTATGTGTTCGAGATTTTGGATAACTTTAAGTAATGCTCCCGCACAAGGCGCTTAAAGACAGCCTTCGAAGGCGCTTGCCGAACAGTGGATGGAAGCTTGTTCCAAAGGCACACGGCTTCAACGCGGAATGACTCGTGCACAAATGACGTACAGTGCCTCGGGGTGCTGAGAAGAAGGACATTGCAGGATCTCGGGGGCCAAGTGACAACATCTGAAGCCATGAACGTAAAAAAGTTTTTAAGATAGGGCGGTGATTTAGCGTCGTTTAAGATGGAGTATAGCACTCCGAGTAACCTAGCATTTCTCCTGTCGCGGATCCTAAGCCATAGGACCATAACCATAGGAGATTTATAGAGATAAAGACTGGCAATATATAGGTACCTATCTTACCAAGTCTTAAAACATAAACAAAAAAATAGATTTTACTGAGTCAAAATAAAATATCAACTTCATAACCAGCCAGTAAACTCCGGAAAATGTTAGCTTCAAGCATAGATTTGTTTTATAATCACACCTGTCACACTCGTACGGCTTAATCCCAGCTTAGTGTTATATCTTGTTGGTGTTGTAATGTTGTTTCCAGGTATACTTGCAAGTTTGTTTTGTAATCAATCAATTTTTTTTTATTATTTTTTTTTATTTAAATTAATGGCCCACAAACTCCAAAGTCTGTGTCTTTTGTCAAATCAAAAATCAAAATTCGTTTATTTGTTAGAATATTGTCTTACAATGTAGATGTTAAAGAACAATAGTGTCTCAAATATTCTACCTTTACAGGTGTACAAATATTTTTAGAAAATAAATAGAGGTATTCCTCTAATAATAATATTATTATGGAACATTATTCATACATTTTTTCCTTAAGTGAGTCTGCTAAAAATTCGTTAATAGTGTAATAACACTTGTCAATAAGGAAATTGTGTAATTTGTGTCTAAAAGTATCATAATTAAGTTCTTTAAAACAATTTGGCAATTTGTTGTATACCTTAACGTCCATACAATAAACATTATCTTAATATATATAAATCTCGTGTCACAATGTTTGTCCTCAATGGACTCCTAAACCACTTAACAGATTATAATAAAATTCGCACACCATGTGCAGTTCGATCCAACTTGAGAGATAGGATAGTTTAAATCTCAAATTATAGTCGGAATTTTAATTTATTTAGCCACAGCAACGCGTGGCCGGGTCAGCTAGTTACTATATATACACACCCTCTGTTGCGGTATATCCAACTTATATTTTCGTCGTTGCTGTCTATCTCTCCCATCAGCGCTACTATTTAACGGAAATTCGGATTGGTGTCGTCGAACAAATAAGCACATTTCAAATATATATAGTGAAGGCAATAGTAAAATGTTATATTTTTTAAATAATGGTCTACATGGTGCCAGAAAATATGCACCAGATAATGCTCTGATACATTTTTTTTTTAACTTTAAAAGCTTCCTCCCGATCCACAGAATTACCCCATATTATCAAACCATAACGCAACAAAGATGACACATATTCAAGTAAGTTACATAACAAGTAAGTTACAATTGAAAGAGTGCGACTGTACAATAGAGAGGGGTTAGTTTAATTAGTGGTTTCATTGCATTGCGTGAATGCCACGAGCAAACCGGGGACTCGCATGCGATCATACGAGTATCTATTTGGAGTACGTTGGCATAATTTTATTGTAAATCTATAAATGAAACTATTTACCTTATGGATAATCCCAGAAGAGGCAGGGAAGCTCTCTAGTTATACTTAATTAAATTTTAATTAGTAATTTGGTGAATACGTAAATGCATCTATTACTATTATTTTTTGCTATCGAAAATCTTTGTAAAATGACGATTGCTAATGCGCTTAGGTATTTTAATACGTCCAAAGAATAAAGCAAATTTTGATTTACTTTTGATTTGATTTAGTCGAGCGCTACCGCTTCCCGGTCATGGCGGCCTACGGCGACCATATTGACCTTGTGTTGTTTAATACGTCACAGGGAAGTTCGTGCCGTGGTCGGTAGATGTAGTTGTATGGTATTAAAACGCGCAAACGTGATAACGGCAGTTGGCTAGTACTGAGCGAGTTATTATTAGCCATTAAGAGATGTGGGTAATCTGGAAAGTGACATTCCATGGTATTTTTGAATATACGCACGTCTTGCTAATTTCAGCGAGTGGCGTATTGTACTAGCCTACTAGCTTACTGTCCGTTGTTTTGTTTTGCAAAGTTCTGGGGCTGTCAGATGAGCATCATATGCTCTTCATTATGAACAAACTTTACTGTGGGATCAACCCCGTACTCCCGTAGTTGCGAAAAAATAATTAGCTCTTCTTCGTATGTCGGAAGTTGATGGTGTTTTCTATGGAACAGCTGTTACACCGAGATTAGAGTTAACGGTAGTGTACTCTGTCGATTATTATTGTTTTCGCGCCGCACTAGGTACGTCACTTTGCATTGACAACTAATCGCTAACGTAGGACGCAGCGTAGAATATAAGAATTAAGTAAGAATTGCTCGCTTTGTTACGAATTTTCAGCATTCGAAAACCGAAAACCTATAGGACGAATCAAACTTAATGGCGTCTGTGAACACGACTCCAGTCATTACGCAGTAATATTTTATTAATTTGTCAGCGGCGCAAGGAGTGGGGATTTGCGCAGCTTGTGGCTAACACAAGGATTAATAAAAGTCGTAGAACAAAAGTTGTTAGTTTTGATGTACAGAATAAGCCCCTAAAAGGATGCTAATTGATTAGAATTAACCCTGTATAACGATATTGTCATAGTTAATTTCTGAGTGTGAACAATAACCCAAATAATATACATCAAGAAGAGTAAATATACATATAGAAGCCGTGGTGGCCTAGTGGAAATGACACCCACCTTACAATCGTGAGGTCGTGGGTTTAAACCCGGTCCCTTACCAATGAATTCTATGGAATTTATGTACGGAATTTTACACCTCGGGCTTTTCGGTGAAAGAAAACATCGTGAGCCAACCTGCATATCGTCGGCTTACTGCAAGAACTCATTAACTGCAAAAAGTCATTAAGTGCACCTGATGCTACATATGGTTTCGTCTCAACGAGTTCTACAATACGCAAAATCTCATTTTTTTTTCTAGCTATCCTAAATTAGACTTTATGTCTGGTAATAAAGTCAGTAATTTCATTTTTGGACTAACAGGTTTCTTAAAAACTCATTAACAGTTTTAACTGACAACAAAAAAGTAACTAAGAAGTATTTCGTTGTGTTACGAAAATCATGAATGTCACTTACTTATTAACTTTTTCAAACTTTAGAGAACGTCATATCCTTCAAGTAACGTTAGCTTAAAACTCATTAATTGCACATAATAACTTTTATCCTTTCATAGTGAATAGCAAAACAACATTTTATTAAATTTTAACTAAATGTAATGACTTCTTTCAAATTATTTATGTTTACAAACGTAGTTTTAATGAGGTTTAAATTAATTTAGACACGCGGCAGCGTGTCCAGCTAAGAATAAGTTGTCAAGTGCGTGTTGAGACAAGCGTATTATTATACGCGTAAATAATAATGATGATTATGATGATGATATAAACCAATGTTCATGATGTTATGCTTAGTTGTTTGAAAAAACATTATAAGCTAAGGAAAATGTTTGTGAGATCAGTGTGATTACAGATTACTGTATTAAAGCAACGGTTAGTGCTTGGTGTTAAGCACAATTTCGTTAATAAGCCTTTTAAGATTTAACCAACAGCAATAAATTAGGAATCTGTTGGCGAACTCGGGTCAATGTAACCCGAGTTTAACCATCGCAACGGTGAATTTTGCTGTTCGCCAAGCACTAACCGTTGAGTTGTTTCAATACAGTAATCACACGTTTAACTTAAACAAGCATTGGTGAACTCGGGCTACAGAGTTTAGATGAAACGTTCAAACACTCAACTCAAACTCAACATTCAATTTTTATACATTTAATTACACTATTGATACATTTGGATAGGTATACCTACTACACTAGCTGCCCATCGGCTACACTAGCGGCTTCGCCCGGATACGAATGACTTATAGCTATAAACCTTCCGGAAGAAATGTTCTAAACGATAGTGAAAACCGCATCGAAATCTGTTGTGTAATTTGGAAGATATAAGCGAAAACACAGACAGACACAGAAATAACGGTTTTGCTTAATACTATGTAGTGATAGTGATAATTACAATTTATACAGTCTGAGGCCTGAGGCCGGCCTTAAGGTGGGCACACACGGTCAGTTAAACTGATCAGCATCACTCCAACAGGAAGCTCATTCAGTTAATGAAAAGGTGGGAATTGATGGCTCCATATTTGGAAGACAGTGGAGCCATGATGTTTCTTCGATAACTTGGGTTATTTCAATTTTTTATGAAAAATTATCGGAACCGAAGTTGTTTGAAATTTGATTTCCTACAACTTTTTCCAGGATCGATAATTTTTTTTTTATAAGACATTGGTGCCATTTTGTTTCTTCTAAGACTTGTGTCATTTCAATTTTTCATGAGAAATTATCGGAACTAAAGTTGTTTGAAATTTGATTTCCTACAACTTTGATTCCCATCAACTTTTTCCAGGCTCGATATTTTTTTAATAAGTTAGTGGTGCCATTTCATCATGTGTGCTCAGCTTCTGGTAGTGGTTTATATAGGTATGTACCCACCAATTCTCACCTTTTAATTTACTGAATGAGCCCCATCTGGAGTGACGCGTAAAACTGATCAGTTGAACTGACCGTGTATGCCCACCTTAATTGATTAGAAATTTTTGATAATATTAGTTTCTGTACATAACCATTTCTTATTATAAAAAAACAAAGAATATCTATGTCCGGACTTCCTGTCAAACGTCAATACTTAAAACGTCAAACTTTCTCTCTTTTTCTGATTCTGTTTGATCAAGATGGCAACTATGTCTAAAATGTAAATTATAAAGTATTAATCTGATAGGTAATAGCTAGTAAAAGTGTAAAATAAATAGTGAAAACAAGATCCACAAGTCTCTTATTCAAAAACTACAATTAAATTTTCAGAAATAACCCAGTATACTGTAGTGTCTACCCGTGACCACGGTCGATGCAACTCGGCCGAAACGTCGGGATGATGAGGTATTTATTTATCTCGTAATTTTATTGCGCGATTAGTCCCGTAGTATGTAATAATAATACCACATATACATATTTTAAATACATACTTAGATTATCTATATAATCACTAATAGCAACCAGACACAGAGCAAACATCTATGATCATTAAATATAATAAATGCTTGCCCTGGATAGGAATCGAAACCACGCCTCGTTGATCCAAGAGTCAGGGTCACTAACCACTGAGCCACCGAGGCAGTCTTG
Source organism: Hypomecis punctinalis (assembly GCA_949316475.1). Lineage (NCBI taxonomy): Eukaryota > Metazoa > Arthropoda > Insecta > Lepidoptera > Geometridae > Hypomecis > Hypomecis punctinalis. The sequence continues at coordinate 14,765,936 of OX438820.1, read as the reverse complement.
CCAGGAGTGGCAGGGGGCAGGGCACATTGCATCCAGTGAGTGCTGAGGTAGCTCTATCTTCTTTTTATGTTGACCTAAATTACCGTTGCTACATTATACTCGTATAAGTATAGGTAATCAATTTTTATGTTTTCCTCTATAAAGGTAACAAGGATATTAGAATGCATGAGAAAATCGTTTGAATGTTTTCAAAACGCAATAATAATGTACACAACAGTAAAATAGTAAGTACTGTACTGTAGTGTACCAGCCAACCCATGAAGGATGATTGGGCCATATCCACCACGCTGGCCCGGTGTGGGTTGGTTTCTTTTACAGACGTATGCAGGTTGCCTCACGATGTTTTCCTTCACCGAAAAACCAGTGGTGTGAAATTCCGTGTATAAATTCCAAGAAACTTATTGGTACGGGATCGGGATTTGAACCCACGACCATACGATTGTAAGGCGGGTGTCACTACCTCTAGACCACCACGGCTAAAAACAGTAAGTAAGTAAAGTACCTGCAATTTCTTGTTAACTACAATTTTGATTAAGATCTCCTTAAGGTTTCCACTAGACTTGAGAGCAGTTGTCTTAGAATCGTGGGGTTGGTTGGTTTCAAATCCCGCCTCTGTGCAATTTTTCTTAACGCAATTTTTCTTAACGTATTTAAGTACGACCCAGCACTGATGCACACTTCAGTACTGATGACCGATAGGATCGAAAAGTTCTTGCGTGGAGACCACGCAGCGGCAAGCGCAGCGTAAGACGTCCACCCACAAAGTGGACGGATGACCTCATTAAGACCGCATGATCGCGCTGGATGCGAGCCGCTACCGACCGGTCTTATTGGAGATCTATAGGGGAGGCCTATGTCCAGCAGTGGACGTCCTATGGCTGATAGATGGATTGATGGATTTATGTACGGATTCGCACCATTGTATTTTCGGTGAATAAAAACATCAATTCAAGATGAAATTCAATGGCGTATGTAAGTGAATCCACTGACTCGTATTAATCGGCTCGCATTGTTAATATACTCAGTCACCTTTCGAGGACAGGCCTTCAAAAGTAAATTAAAAACTGATATATCTATATACATCTTCACCTGTCACCTGCCGGTCCTGCCGGAAGACCAGCGACCATATGCTGAGGTGGGACCGGGTTGTGACAAATAAAATTAAGTAATTAAGTAGGATAACATTGTAAAATAATTAAAAGTAATTGTTTATGATGTTTTGTTTTGCTGTGTTGTTTGCTTTGTGGTTTTGTTTAATTTTATTTTTATCTTAATAAAGAACTGTCTATTGTCTATATTATACACATTAAATTAAAATTTAACAACAGCTTATCTCAGAAAATATTAAAATCCTTCTCATTTTATAAAAATCGTAACAAAACTCTTTAAAACTTCTTTTATATTAACTACCCGCAAAAACTGCGACACGGTACTAAGTACACTACAACTTTCGAACTACTTAGAACTTTTTCTTCCTAAAGCCTTCACGAAGTTTCGTGGGTCGTATTTTGACAAAAGGCCGCGAAAGTCTTTAGCACACTGTCGAATTGCCAATATGGTTGTAGAGCAATCAATGTGTAGTGAACGTGAAGCGTAACCGTAGAGTTGGTAGGAAATTTGTAGCTTATTTATGTGCACCTACTGCAGATTTTGCGTAGCTTCGGCACTCACAGGAAGCATGACTAAGTTTATTTAACGATTAACGAAATGATACAATTATTATACACATATATCACTTACAAGCGACGGGCTTACCTATGGCCCTATGAGTCTGTAATAACTTTAAGCTAGATAAATCCTTTAGTCTAGATCTTATTCTGCGAGATAACTACCGGGGACCGTGATTCAATGTAATGTTAAAACTAAATATATTTGGTGTAGATTTTTTTTAGGTTGGCGCATTGATAGTTTATGAGTGTTTTTACTGTATTTTATAATTGTTTAATAGCACAATCGTAACTGTTGTCTTGGATCCTATATGTCAAACATTGCAAAATACATAAACAAAGACAAGGGCCCAGACCCAAAATAGAAAAAAAAATAATCTACCCAACTGAGAATTGAACCTGTAACCTGCTTCAATGGCAACATTTACAATTGCAGCTTTACTGCTACCTGTACCAGAGAAAAAGGACAATTTAATTTGCAAAATACTCATCAAAAACGTGAATATAGTCCAGAAATTTTCTACCTACCGAAAATATTATTTTACTTGAAAAATACTAGTAATAATACACAGTATTCAGTTATTAACTATTTCATTATTATTTAAATTGTCACCTATTATGTTAACACCTTGGAATGCACACTGTATTTTGATTTGCGTTCGCTTATCGCTCTTACGCATAGCAATTGCGTTTGCTAATAAACGCGATCGCCAGTGTGCTAGCACTAAAGAAAAGTATAAAAAGTAGAGAAAGCCGAGGTATAAACACGAGAGGTTAAGGCTGGCCGGCTCACCTATGAGTCTGTAATAACTTTAACCTAGCTAAATCCTTTAGTCTAGAATAGTCTGGATCGTATTCTGGGAGCCAAGTTAATGCGGAATCGATTTAGAACTCTTTTGTATACATTTTCAGCCACGCAAGAAAGATCTTGTTACGTTTTACAAAATAGAAGGACTTTTAGAAGTATGAAATGAGCTGATTTTTTTCGCGATTTCGCAGTTTGTCTCGTAGTAGGTATATTTTGACTTTCGCGCTATCCCATGTATAGGAACTTATATTTTTTTCGGGATAAAAAATAGTCTATTCAGGGTCATAGGTATTAAACGCAAAACTTTTAAGAGCGGGTCTAGGAAATCTAGACAAACAACTTTTGATCTAGGACTTGTGTAGGTTTTGTGTTTAATACCTATGACCCTGTATAAATATATTTATAGATTTTTTTTTGTCGTCGGCGATTTTCAATAGTCCTCATGTTCTTGCCCTTAACCCACTAGGTGGGATCAGCACAGCACGTTTCCTTTCGCTACTTCACTCTATCATCATACGTCATCTCAACAAGGAAGTAAAGATGAGCTTCAGAAATCAGAAAGCGTTTATTGCAACACTATGTACAAAGATGTTAATAATAAATATTAGTTCCAATAGTGGGCCGATTACGGGCGTGCAATATTAAAAAGATGTAACTTGGCCAAGACATAACTATAACTACCTATTACACAAGCTTACCTACATGAAATATATTAACTTAGACAATAATATTCAAACTAACAATACCGAGCACTCAAGTGTAATATCTAATCTACATTTTATTTACTTTAATATGACCTAAAAGAATTTATATTAATAAAGTAGCTTTTGGCCGCGGCTCCGCCCGCGTGGTATTTTAACTTTTGTGCTATCTCATAGGAACCTTTTTTCGGGATCAAAAGTAGCCTATGTCACTTTCCAGCCTATGAACTATATCCATGCCAAAAATCAAGTCGATCCGTTGCTCCGTTGCTGCGTGAAAGAGGAACAAACCAACAAACTTTTCGGATTTATAATACTAGTATGATTTTAATTATATGAGAGAGGGCTCACAAGATGAATAAAAATAAACCACTGTTTACTAATTATAACGTGATAAAATTTAGTAATAAAAATATTATTACATAATAAATCTTTAAGCAAAGTTAATAATACATTAAATATTAATCTTAAAGAAACTTACGACTTCAACCAATTTCAGTTCTGTTATTCCTCGACTTTACAGAATAAGTTCTAACAGAACGAGTCGTGCATACAAACCCCGGGTTAATATATGCACTTTGCGCCCGGCGTCGCTCGCTATACATGCACATACACGCTGTACATACAAATTTATGTATATTTATGCATGACTGCGGAAGCGCGAGTGCTGTTGCGTTTTTGAAAGAATTTTTTATGAAGGAACCATTTTCGAAATTGTAAGAGTAGAATAGGTGTATTTTTAACCGGCTTCCGCGAAAGAGATGGCTTTATTTTTCTTTATTTCTATTTGGTGTAGGTACGATAAACGATATCTTTTATTGTTTATCGCGTAGTTTGACTAGGTATATGTCAGCGATCACCGAAATGAAGCAACGTTCCGCACGGTCAGTATTTGGATGGGTGACCACGAGTGGCATTTTCCAACTGAGCGCTACCGTGGCTCGGACGACACGTTAAATTGTAGGTCCCGGTTTCTTTTACCGTTTAGCCGTGTCAGAAGCTTTTAGGTGGCCTAAATACTCTGACACCAGGGCTAGCCACCCAGCCTATACGAACTTACTTACTTTAAATCGCAAATAAATAAATAAATATTTGGGGACATCTTACACACGGCCTGACCCCAAACTAAGCAAAGCTTGTGATATGGCTGCCAGAGACTGATGTACTACTTAGGTATACATATTTTTTAAAACATACTTATGCAGGACTCCTCATCCGCGAAGAATTTTTGAAATGTTTATCACAAAAATAACTCTTTGAGATAAACCTAGTGTGGGATGCACTATAAAATTAAAATCATTTCGTTGATTTAGCAGCGCGTCGTCTCTCGTCAATATTCAGAAGTTCTTATAACTTCAATTGAGTGATAACCTGTCTAATACGGGTATCACAGGTGGCGCCACCAACGCTATAAGTTGGTTAAATGATAAACACTTCACAAAATTCGACGCGTATGCAGTATTGCGGATTAGTTCAGTTGGGCAGAGCTTCGGGCTAGTGTTCCGAAGACGCAAGGTTCGAGTCCTGCATCCGCGAAGAATTTTTGAAATGTTTATCACAAAATAACTCTTTGATGTTTATTTTGTTTTGTTTTGCTGTGTTGTTTGCTTTGTGGTTTTGTTTAATTTTATTTTTGTCTAAATAAAGAACTGTCTATTGTCTAATTCACTATGACTTTGTAGCGCTCACAGCGTAGTTTGTCTAGTTGTTTGTCAACGATCACCTAAGTTAAGCAATTTTCGACAAGGTCTGTTTTCGGAAGGCTGACCATAGGTGGCATTACTAGCTTAACAGGCAGTGTGTAGTCGAACGCAAACCTATATGAAACAAAATAAATAACTATATAGCTATCTAGCCTAAACGAACTTACTGGACACTTTTGATTATATTTCACTAGTTTTTACCCGCGGCTTTGCCCGCTTAATATTTTGATTTTTGACGCAATATCATTATTAATTTATAGCCTATGTGTTATTATGATATATAAGCTATATTATTGCAAAGTTTCATCTTAATCCGTTCAGTAGTTTTTGCGTTCAAGAGTAACAAACATCCATCCATTCATCCTCACAAACTTTCGCGTTTATAATATTA